>CM070593.1:26031431-28431431 GCA_036346395.1 Hsuehochloa calcarea | reverse complement strand
TAAAATTCCAATCCACAGAAACGGGAGAACAAATGGAAGACTAGGGGGAACAAAAAAAACAAGGTTTTGTCCTTTTGCTGTGTTAGCGCTTGAGCACCATGTCACTTACTCACTTCATAGAAAATGAAGGAGCTCAATTGAGTAAGTTGCTTTCTTACTTTCTCACAACCATGAACTTTTACACAATTGACATCAGGGATCACATAACCAGTACCGGACCATTTCCCGCTGGCCGGCTGGGAACGGTAAGCCGGTTACCGTTCAAACCGGAAAAATCCCGGATAAAAATCGTTTGAATTTGATTAAAAACCAGCCGAATTTCGAAAATTAAAATTTGAACTTGCAAAACCCGAGAAAACCGGCCGGAATTTTGGATCCTGGACCCCGGCTGGTAACCGCCGGTTACCGGCCCGGAATTGTTTCCCTGCTTGACATGGTATGATCTTCTCTGCCAGATGATTTGAGAGAGGGAAAGGTCATTGTCCTATGGCATCAGGCCCAGTCAGTACAGCTAGATCAGAAAGGTGACTACCAACTCCGTCTCTTTAAAAACCAGAGATTTGCTCGTATTTTATCCTGGGCAGAGCCTCAGAGAAAACAAGGTCATAACAAATTAACAAGGGTCTGAGGCTCTGAGCTACCTCAAAATATAACCTCACCATTTCAGTGATATTTTCTCCTCTAATAGATATGAGTAGCGGAAGCGGAGGCTTGGGAAAAAATTCCAAAACCAGAGATGGCCATGAAACAAAAGGTTCACCACTATCCTGCTTCTCTTGTTTGTTTCCTTTTAACCTTGTTCACTCTTCCATCTCTTAACTAAAGCTTTTTAGTTAATATCATTTTGTTCAAAAAGGGACAGCTGAAGAAGGGTGCAGAAACGGTGCATATCAGTTTTCTATGATCATTTTGTTAATTTTAGTGACCTTAAACCTAAATATTCTACATCTTGATGCTTTATTTCCATGGCGAGAAAAAAAAGAGAAAAATAGAAGGCAGGCAGTAACAGTTACAGAATATACCAACAAAGAAGCAACACACTTGTAACTGCAGAAATTGCCCCAAAAAAAAAACATGTACTGGTAAACAGAATAATCCGTTACTTACTATCGAATGGAGAGTTAGAGGCTTAAAGCAACCTAATGAAGAGAGCAGAGTTCAGCTTTGGTCCCTTCCAGCATATGGATAAACTCCCTCTAAGGAAAATTGCAAATTCCAGTGGTGACCACAAAATTGGCATTTGTAAAATAATTCCATATGGTTGGCTACTAGGTTCTTTTGCTTACTTTTATGACCAAGTTTTTTTTTTCTTTTATAATGTTTGCAGAAGTTAATAGCACCACACAGCATTTTGTTGATTTCACAGAAGACGAGGAAGATCTTGTTTTCAGAATGCACAGGCTTGTCGGGAACAGGTACCCTACTACCCTCGTACATATGTATAATGTGTATCGAGTGGAAATGGAGAAAATCATTTTACAAACTCAAGAAATCCATAAGTCTATCAGTTCAAGCAAATAACAGTATTTGCAGTTCCCTAATTGGGTTGCTCTTATGATGGAATTATGTAGGTGGGAACTTATAGCTGGAAGAATCCCCGGAAGGACAGCAGAAGAAATAAAGATGTTTTGGGCAAAAAAGCACCAGGGAAATTGAAAAATAAAAAAAAATTGCATGCAATAAAACTACGTTGATGTATAATCTGCGTTTTCATTGTTAAGAGTATTGTATATTCTCTCCCTCTCTCAGCATATGTGACATATGTAATCTTCTCTATATATACTCTCCCATTAATGAATAAGATGCATAGTTGTGAATAGCAAAATCACTCTCCCCATCTTTCTAACATGGTATCAGAGCTATTCAACCCTAACCCTAGTGCCTTGTTCCACCGCCGCCGCCATCTTCTGCTTCCGAGGTTTTCTTTTCGCTCGGGCCGGTGGGCCTGAACCGCTCTCCTCTGTCTCTGGATCGGCGCTTGCACCGTCTAATACCACCTTTGCTCACCTCAAGCAGCACCTTTGTCTCAAGGAGCTCCTCTTGGTATCAGACGCTGCCTTCGGATCTACGCCCGCACCATCGATCTTCGCCGATGCAGCCTCCTCTGCCTCGTCACCTCAAGCATCCACGCCGCCTCACCTCCGAGTCTGTGTCGATCTACGCCGAGCTCAAAGCCTAGAGGCCATCGCTCCGGATCTACGCCTCCTCCAAAACTGTGCTGGCCTCGAAGCTTGGAGGCCGCCGCGCTCGTGGGTTCTCTGCGATGCGCTCGAAGCTTGGAGGCCACCGCGCTCGAAGCTTGCTCTGCCCGCTCGTCGATTCTCTGCGACGCTGGTTTCCCTCGACGCCAGCGTTACTAGTCGCCTGGAGGACGTCGTGCTGCCGAAGTCCTTGCTCTTCGGTATTGCTTGATCTTTACTGCCTCCTGTGTTGCTCTTCGGTACCAGTTGCTCTTTTGGTATTGCTCGCCTCCTGATCCTTACTTCCATTGCTATTGTGCTGTCTACTGTTGATCTTTACTGCTACTGTGTTGTCTATTGTTGATTGCTTGCTGCTACGTGGTTGTGGTCCATCAAAATGGTAAAATCCGACTCAATGTTTGGGGGCAGTTCATCTCTCATGTTCACGAACATCAAGCTCGATGGGTTGAACTACCGAACATATGCTTTCTCAGTCAAGACTACTCTTAGGGGTTATGGTTTTAAAACGGTGGTAACTGGCCGGTAACTGGCGGTTACCGGAAGGGAAAAAAACCGACCAAATTTTTCCAAATTTAAATTTATGATTGTATAATGCACTTCCTATGTTGGTTTAGGCCTTTTTGTACTAGATTACCTATTGTATGGGCTAAATATGCTTGAATTATTGTACTCCCAAGTCCCAACATTTTTTAGATAATCTAGCCTAACTAGTACATGCTAATTGGAATCTTCAAAGGACCTTGGGCAGCATGAGCAGTAGGGAATTTCTAACTAGACATCAAGCTCCTTATGTATCAGGATTGTTACTTCATTAAACACTTTCTAATTAATATTTGCATTATTCCAATTGCTAATTACCCATAACTGGTTTTCTCTGTTTTTTTCCGGTTTTGGCGATAACTGTTCGATGAATCGGTCTAAAACATCCCAATTCAATTTTCGATGTTCAATTTCAACTGGTTTTTTCCTTTCTGGTTACAGTGCCGGCGGGTTTTCCTCTGTTAGAGATTTGTCGGGCGAGGCGTGGCAGCAGAGAGCGGCTCTTGGCGGCGTTGGGAAGGAGGAGGGGCGTCGGAAGGAGGAGCTCCTGGTTGTCACCTCATGTCGAGTGAGAGGGCTTCGGGCGGTGGGAGGAAGGGGGGGGGCGTCGGGCCAGAGGGCTTCGGGCGACAGCAGTGGTAAAGAGGAAGAGGAGCTGTGGCGGGAGGGCGGCGGCGAGGAGGAGGGTGGCGGGCGGGAGGAGGAGGCGACAGAGGAGGAGGCGGCGAGAGAGGAGGAGGTGGCGGAGGAAGTAGGGCAAGTGACGGAGGCAGGAGGAGGGGCGGAGGAGAGGAAGGAACGGTGGCGACAAGAGGAGGAGCGGCGGAGGGAATCCTGGCAACGGCGGTAGACAACTTGAGACGAGGGGTGGCTGCGCATCAGCGCGTATGGAGGAGGAGGCGAGGAGCCAAGAGGGGCTAGGGTTCCTTGACTTGTGAGGTTGGATGTTGGGCTGGGCCTTTTGGAATGTGTTTTTCTTTGGGCTTTCAAATGAATGGTTTGGGCTTCGCGTAAACATATCGCGGAGTATCGACGACGTATTGGGATTTTTTTTATTTTTCGAACAAAAATTCCACCGATACTCTGTGATACCGCATTGTGCCATATCGTCATATCGGTGTCGTATCGTGTACGGGAACGACAGATTTCTGGAGTATCAGGGTATCCGAGTTGTTTACTCTGATGTTTGGGTCCAGCTTCCTTCGTTTCGAATGGGGGTCAACGATACTACGTGATCTTTATTTATGATTATTCTTGTCATACTTGGATCCAAGGTTCGAGAAAGCGCTAGGTGCTAGGCGGACGGTGGCTCGGGGCCTTGAGCCTAGGCGGTGACTAGGCGGTGCCCAAGCGGCCAGCTTGGCTACGGTGCAGATAAGCCCACAACATGAATAATTTGATGAATTGAGCAAGCATCAAGCATTAAATTGAGCAAGATAGAAGGAAAACTACCTGAAGAAGCAAGACATGTGCAATTTGATGTCATGTATATTATCTCCCCTCCAAAGCTCCAAGAGCTTGATGTAAACATGTATGTATTGTAATCAAATAATAATGTAAACCTGCATACTTAATCAATGATGAGTTATTTTGTTACTGTGTTGTGTGAGAAAGAATGTATGAATGATTGATGAATGGATGAAAGTATAAAACATATGCAGCCACATATCTCAAAGACTTGACATAGAAAATAATCAAAATATCATAAATTCATAACATGACAGTGCCAACTTCACATAGCAAGCAACATACTAATAGAGTTTATGATAAATTGCTAAGATGACTCAATCTGCACCTGTATCTATACTACCTTAGAAATTGGCGCTACCATCTTGCTGCTAATAAGCTCTTATTGCTACTCACGTAATATTGAAATTTAAGGCCAAAAGGCTGGAAGGAAATAGGGGCTAATCGTTTGCCTCTACTATGCATGTTTATCCATCTACATACCAAATACCAGAAACAAACTCATAACATCATCGTATACTCGAAGGATGTAACATTCCGGTGACATAAAAATAATTGCACATTTGCACTACACTTGAACATGACTGTTAGAAGCAGCTATAGTATCGAACCTCTATCACTCCGAAGAAGTTTCAGGATTGGCATCTGTTGCAAACCATCAATGTTAAAGAATAATATGGCATAACACCTTAACTCCAAGGTGAGCTAGAGCAGATATGCAAGCACAGCACCACAGATCAACACAACCACCAAAGATAACATCTCAGATTTAGCACAATAGAGGCAGAGCATAAATACTATTGTCAAACACAAATATATGATTCTGTAGAGTAGAGGTACAACTAGATAATTTTGTTCATAAGCAGTGAAGCTACTGTAGCTTTAAAACTAGAGATAAAGCAACCTGGAACTCTACTCATGACAAAGCACACCGAAGGATAAGCTAAACTTAAAATAAAGCATTCTGAAGATACCGCTACTCCATATAATAGCTACTTATTGACTAGAAGTTCTAGTAGTAAGCCACAGCCTAGTTTCCCCATGTTGTATTGTATTACATAAATCCATAAATAGCTCAATGGAAAATTGGAAATGAGCAGTTTGTTGACTGGGTTATGAAAGAGCAAGTAATTGGTATTTATCAGATTAGCAGTGTTGCATTAGAGCTGCAGCAGTCCTTCATCACGAACAGAGAGGTGAGGAAACAAGCCAACAGCATGGTTCGATTGATGTCAAGTCTTACATTGCATAAGCAATCCTTTGAGAGAAGACCCTGTCATCAAGAAGCATGAAGAACATGGTCAGAGTCAGAGTCAGACTAGCAGTGTTAGCAGTGTTGCATTAACTAGCTGCTACCTGTCATCAAGAAGCATGAGAATTGAACACATTCAGGCATTCAGCAATAATCAGGGGGAGAAGCAGTGAGCTAGTGACTGAGGGGGAGCTGCGGCGCTAGGGGGGAGCAGAGAAGGGTAGGGGGCAGAGCAACAGAGCAAGACTGAGGGGGAGCTATGGCGCTAGGGGGAGCGGGAAGAGAGGGGAGGGCGGCGGCGCGAGGGTGGAGCAGAGAAAGGAAGGGGGCATCGGAGGAGGGGAGGGCGGCAGCGCGGGAGAACTGAGAAGAGAGGGGAGGGGAAGGCAGCGGCGCAGGAGAACTGAGAAGAGAGGAGAGGGAAGGCAGCGCACGGGAGGGGGAGCAGAGAGTGGAGCAGCGCAGGGGAGGGCAGTGGCGCGGCCGCGTGGGAGAGGGGACTAGAGAAGAGCGAGAGCAGAGAGGGGAGGTCGGCGGCGGGGGAGCAAAGGGAAGAGGCGTACGGCGTACCTCGATTCGATGGCGGGACGACTGCGTTTTGGAGGCAGTGAGCTCGATTTGATGGCGGAGATGGTGGGGCGAGCTCCATTCGGCGGCGGCGAGGTCCAATCGGCAACGCAAGATGGCCGGAACCAGGGCGAGTTCGACTCGGCGGCGGGGGAGGCCGAACCCTAGCGCGCCGCAACAAGTGGACGGAGTGGTCAGGGCGTCGGGAGCTGTTCTCTTCTTATCTTCCGCCTCGGCACCCGCCTCGCCTTGAGCCGCGGAGGACCACCCTAGACCGCCTTGCTTCGCCTCGACGCCCGTCCCTCCTAGCGCGCCGCTGAGGAGGAAATCGCCGCGGGAGGGGCGAGTCACGCCTAGGCGTCGCCTAGTTAGCACCTAGAAGCACCTTTTAGAACCTTGCTTGGATCTACTTCATGTCATGTCGCAGTCAGGTTCTCTCTATTTACCAAATGTTTGCCACCATAGTTCGCACTCAGTTCGATTCGGCCATTCGAGTCTTTCATGTTGATTCTGCTGGTCTCTGAGCGTAAACATCGTCACTTGCTTGAGGCAGCTTGCGCTCTCATGCTTGCCTCTTTGGTTCTTACCTCACTTCTGGGCTGAGGTTGTCTCCACTGCTGCTTTCCTTATCAACATGCAGCCTTTCACTGCTCTTAAGGGTTCTACTCCTGTCAAGCGTTTCTACAATCGGGCTCCAAAGTACATTCACCTTCGCTGTTTTAGCTGTCTACTTCATCCTTCTTCAACCTCGTGAGCGCACCAAGCTGACTGCTCAGTCAATTGAGTATGTGTTTTTTTGCTACAATCTTGAGCATAAGCCTCTCCAAGCTGCTTAACAAATTGAAGTGCCTATGACATGCAACAAATGTATTAAAACGAATCCCCCAAAAAAGCTAGTTTTAGAGATATTATAATAATGATCACAGTAAGTAGTCACCACCACCCCCAGATCCCCTTGTGGCCTTTTTATTCTTTTGCCAAAATTATAATGTTAATCGTAAAGTAATCAAAGGCTTGTTCTAATCTATACTAGCTACAGTATTCCCTTGATACCATACTTATGACCAGAGATAAAATGCCCGGCGGTATCTATACTAGCTACAGTATTCCCTTGATACCATACTTATGACCAGAGATAAAATACTACGATGAACTAGGTTCTGCGTAGGCTCTGAAAAAACCGCCGATTTTGTTTATTTTGCACTCCTTTTCATGCAATGAGGCCCCTTCATCCCAGTGCTCCCTTCTTTTTTTGCCTTCTTGCTCCCTGATTACCTCCCTCTTCCCTCCCTCTCTCCCTCAATTTCCCCAACCAACTGAAAATTGACCGCGGACTTTACCTCACTTACACAAACAAGGAAACAAGTGCCTGATAAGAAGAAGAAAAATGCCATTGAGGAGGATATTGTGGGAAGCGACGAAGAAACAGAAAGCCCACCATCTGATGAAGTCCAGTACCAAGAGTCTGGTGATAGTAGCTCTCCATCGTCCGATGATGGTGCTGATGGTGGGACAGCTCATGATGTAGGACAAGACCAACCATTGGAATTCACCTGCGAGCAAAACTTCACGCATGCTACTCAGGATGAAGACCATGGTTGTCATGCTTCAAGACCAATTCATAAGACCTACACGAGGGCTAAGGGTCGCCAAAAAGATCAATCTCAACCACATGACTCTTCTTCCTATGAATCCCATGCTAGCTCAAGGTCCGCTCGGACTTATGGACGTCAAGATGCCAATCTATTGCCTTCTGGTGATGATTCTCATTTGTCAGACATCTCTTCTGATCCTAGTTCCCATTACGGTCTTGTGTCCTTCAATACCAATGCCAGAATGGTTTACCAGTGGGTTGAACCCGAATATTACCAACAACTTTACAATCATTGGCTACAATATGCCCATGAAACACACACTTGGAATCAATACAAACTCACCTAGCTCAATTTGAAGGACTTGTACTCTATGATAACAATGACTACATTTCACAACCTTCGCGTTTCTCGACAATGTATTGGTATGAATTACTACTCATTATTGTTTTCAATATACTAGTCAAGTTATCATTCATTATCATTAACTTATGTTTTTTATTATTTTACATACTTTGGAACACTTGGACGAGAGGACTGCTCTAGAGAGTGAAGCTACCAAGGAGGACTATTTATGTACAACTTGAAATATTTTCTCATTAATATTTGCAATATTCCAAATTTCAATTTGCTAATTACCATTTTCTATATTTTCCGGTTTTTTCACCGGTTTTTCCGGTTACCGGCCCCCGGGAAAGCCGCAGACCTAAATTTGAAATCCAAATTCATCCGTTTTTTTTTAATTTTAGATTCTGTGAGTGCACGTCGTCCGTAGAATTTACCGGGACCGGGATTTCGATCCCTGCTTATGACCATAGTCCCAGGTAGAATGGTCATGTTTTTTTATGCCGAATTGCCTTGTAAACCATTGGTTGCCAAAGATGACTACTGGGGGATAACACATACCTAGCTAACTTCAAGTTCCAAGTAGGGAAGTAAAGGGTTTTGGGGCTTACAATCTCCTTAACCTGTTTGGATAGGGGGGATTTGGATCCAAATCCTAAAAATTCCCAAAGCAATCCCCCGCATCCAAACACCCCCTTAAGGATTTAATGTCCCATAAGGTATAGTACGCCATGTATAGGGCAGAGGTTCAGCCTACCCTCTCAATTCATTTCCATGGCATACACATATACAGGCAATGTGTCCACATCATGGGGAAAAAAACCCGGCCGGTTACCGCCGGTAAGTGGACTTACTGGTGGGCACCGGGATTCCAAATACTGGCCGGAAAACTTCAAATTCAACATTCCGGCGGTTACATCCCAAATTCAAAAAAATTCATACGAATTTCAACCGAGATTTTCCCAGGTTTTCCGGTTACCGGCCGCCCGGCAAGATTTGTCCCAGTAGCGATTTTTGGATCCTTGGTCCACACAATTGGCCTGCATATGCCACTTGTAAGCCCCAACACGAGTGAGATTCGGCAATAATTAGGTTCATCATCAGCCCAACATGCTTGACTACCCTCCATTCCCGCATTATGGGACCACAGGGCTGGGGGCACAGAGTTGGACATCATACCCAAGGTCACAAAATCTCACATTCCAAATTAATTAGCAATAGTACAATACTGGACTGATTTTGGCGCCCATGTTATTAGTTCACTGTAATCATGCACGTGAATGTCAGGGCATTTAAGCTGAGAGCAGATTAGTTCCAGTACTGTTTAATAAAAAGCAGATTCCTTACAAATTCACACATAATGAGGAAGAGATTAAAATATTTAATTAAGATGTGGAAAAGTATCTCAAACATTAGTTTTGTAGCTTAAACATGCATAAATATTTGATTTAATTTCATATAGAATGAACCGTGTCAATTTGGTGAAATGACTTGAGTTCAGAAATATGATGATCCATTCAGTTTATACAACAGGTTTTTTTTTTTTTGCTAATAAACAGTTATCTGGCAAAACGGCAGCTTTTTTTTTGCAACAACATGCGCAAAACGGCAGCTATCTAGCCGGCCGTATGGGCCCAAGGATAAGATACGCACACAGCAGCTTAGTTTAGCAAGTTAATTAGATTAAGTTAGCTTTATCTCCACCAGACTGGTTGTTGATTAGATTGTGTTTGTTAGTTGGATTGTTAGGGCCGGCTCTATATAAGAGGACGGCATGGTATCTCTGATATTAAGCAAAAGATGAATAACAAGTCTCCTAGTCCCTAAGGTATCTTTCCCTTGACCGGCTATTATAGATCTATTCCTCCCCCAATCAATGCCCTTCTTCACATAGCGTTGTTCTACCTCAAGTCATAGCCATCCGACGCCTCTAACGGATGCTTATCCTCGTTGTGTACTAGTGTACATAACACTTTGCCTTTAATTATTAACTATCTTGGTGTAATCCTTAACTGCACATAACGTGGGAATTTTTCCTAATTCCTGCGGGAATTGACCTGTTTCCCGTGAAATTCCTGTGAAATTCATATGAAGTTCATGCGTTCCAAATGGGCCCTAATCATTAGTTTGCTATGAGGAGTATTCATGGGAAAATATGTCATAAGTCATAACTAATAACCCAACACAGTAGTAATCTCAAAGCCATAATCATTTGCATGGTTTATTCATTTTCCCTCTATTTTTCCTTCATACAGTTGATCAAAGCACGAAAGTTACCACTGGATGTGGGGGAGTATTGTGTGGAATGTACTCAATGTAGTCAAATTAGAATGCTCACCAAAAGAGCTGCAGCTTACGACATGTTTGGGTTGTTTTAATATTTGTTTCTGTCCATGTCAAATAATGTCATGCAAAAAGATAAGGTATAATGTCTGTCCAGATCCATCAGGTATGTCTCAACAAGCTGATACTCCCTCATTTACTGAATCATGTCATTCTAGCTTCTAGCATGGGAACTAAGGCATGAGAAGTAGCGGAGCATGAGACAAAAACAAGAGGAGGCCAATTGTCCAATGCCAATTAGCATTACTTTAAAAGTAATTTGATAATGATAAAGAATGCAAACCATATAAATGACAAGACTCTGCAAATGCATGAACTGACATCTGTTGCATACTGATCCGGACATTGTCATGCAAAGTTCTTTATTAGAATAATACTGGAAATTACTGATGTACGATGGTAAATGAAGTACCATGTGAAGTAGCTCTGGATCATCTAGCACACCATAAACAGCCCATCTTGACCAGGATTCCAGAACAACACCATCATACCCCTTATCCCTATTAACTGACAGCCAGATATCAAACTGACAATCACAAGAATACCTATATCTGGAAATGTATACATGTCCTTACCTGCATTCACTCACTATTAGATCAATAGCTTTGTCCCTTGGCTTCTTTTTCAATAGTACAACACCAGGAAATGCTTCTAGGACAACTCTTGGCACTACCTGAAGAACAAGCACAAGAAAAATACCAAAAAATCATACTACAGTCTTCTAAGTAGACAATAAGAAAATGTTGTTAATCTATCTTTATACTTATATGCACTTATGTTCAGCATGGAGAGGATAAATTTTCTAAAGACATACATTCATAACTATTATGTGTCCTTGCCAACATAATACATATTGAAGCCCATAGAAAGTAATACAGATAGATGGTTTACCAAAGACCCGTTACTTTGAAGTTCAGAGACCCATCCGGCATCATAATTGTGCTGTCCTTCCAGAACTAGCTTATTTCCATCACTGGACAAAGTACACATTAGACACACAGCTTGAGGAAACAGCATACCTTGAAATTGCATTCTGGGAAGGAAACCACAGACCTCTTCAAGTCGTACCATACTGGTGATAGGTGAACGTGAGTAAGCTTTGTGCTGAACAATTTTGCCATGTCATAACCTTTAGAGTTCCTGCATCACAAACTCCCTTTCATAATACAACCAGCACGGCGGTTCATTGCACAATGTGCATATACATGAAAAATGAAGTACAAAATATTAGGGAAATTGAGCTTTACAGCAACCAAAAGGCAATATGTGTTAAAGGCAATTATCCATCCCAGTTGTTTCATCTATATCTATATCTATATCTTGATCTAGGTCTATACTTCTTATAAAAGTATAAGTTTTGAAACCTTAATTTTCACACATCGGATAACACAACTTGCCTCAGCTCTTTCTCCCCTCTAAGATCTGATATCAACCCACCATTACCTCCATTTTCACACTAGGAGTTAACTATACACATTATTCAGGTTGCTGCAAATCTGCAATCAAGTATGTTGTTTCTTTGAACTAAGTACATTCGCTTTGGAACTTTAAAAAAAAATTGGAATGGTTTCTTTGAACTAAGTTCACTCTATAGTCTACAGTCATTAGCCAGAAAAACAACTCACTATTAACATGGGTTATAGAGGCATAACGAGTTACTTATTCATGCGCCACCTTTGAGACAATTGCCTATTAAACCATCAAAATTTGTGGGTGTAAAGGTACAGGATAGCACTCGTCGAAGCAAATAGAACATGCCTACACCGAATCGCAGGAATGACGCACCAGCGGGTAACATAGGCGAGGACGGGGTTGGGGAAGTGGGGACGCGACCGGTTTTCGGAAACCGTAGCGTGCTCCTGCAGCGGTGCACCAGCACCAGGCGGTCCCCAAAAAACGAAATGCACCGCGTCAGTGGCGACGAACTCTAGCACGCGAGAAGTCACGCAGCTGGAACGATAGGGTCAGACTCAGGTGAGAGGAGGAGGTCCTTACGGCGAGGATCTCGCGGGCGGAGACGTCGCGCTTGACGATGCCGCGCTCGTAGACGGAGAGGGGGGTCGTCCGCGGCGGCTGGGCGGGTGGGGAGGGGGGGTCGGGAGAGGCGGCCGGTGAAGTGAAGCGCGGCGAGGATGAGAAGCAGGGGAGGCGCGAGGAAGGCAAGGCGGAGGCGGGGGCTCGAAGAGGAGGACGAGGCGGGTGGCGGGCTCGGGTGGGAGGGAGACGGCCACCGGTCGCGTGGTCTCCGGTGATCCCGCCTCCGCGGCGGCATTTCTCCGGCGGTGGAGGTGCGGGCAGGGCGACGAACTGACGAAGCGAGTCAGCGGCGAGGTGGTTTAAGGTGGGCTTGGGCTGATACAATCTCCACCCTCCCAGGAGAGCCCATCTGTTAAGAGCCCGACACGAAACCATAGGCTGCTATAGGCCTTTCGATTTGACCCTACCGATACGCAAACCCTCACGCTCCAGAATTGAGAATCCAAACCGCCCTCCTCCGCTCCTGCCCCTCGCCTCTCCCCGTCGCAGACGAGAACCGCCGCCGCCGTTCGCGGCTCGTAAGGTCAGGTTCCTAGCTCCGATACGGCATGGTTGCGAGGGTACTATTTACTGTGAGTTCCTCCGTCTTTACCGAATTGTGAACGTGGTAGGTGCGGCGTAAGTGAGATTACGATTGAGAAGGAGAAGGAGCTCAAGGAGCTCTTAGGGGAGTGGGGGATGGCTTCCGGCGGGCAGACGCAGTTCCGGTACACGCAGCCGCCGTCGAAGGTGATACACCTGAGGAACCTGCCGTGGGACTGCACCGACGAGGAGCTGGTCGAGCTGGGGAGCCCTTCGGCAAGGTTGTCAACACCAAGTGCAACGTCGGCGCCAACCGGAACCAGGCTTTCATCGAATTCGTGAGTACTAGCCATTTCCCTCTATCTATGGATTTCAAGAGCGATGACCAAATAATTACAAAATTAGCCAGTCGACTTTGGAGTTGGCATTAGTTTAGCTGCCCAGTTCCCCAAATCGTAAGTAAATTGATGCTCTAGGGTGTGGATGCTCTTTTGGCCCGCTCATTTACTCATGTCATTTAAATAGACAAGGTAGCTGTGAGTCTGTGACTGAAGTTACAATCAACGCCCACCCGGCTACCCCGTCCATAGATTTTTAGAGATGTATCCATGGCTTTTGTTTTCTTGGAAGTCGAATAATTCAGTTGACTTGGCTCTGAAGTTAGTGATTGATGTGTGTCTTCTGTTTTTTTATTAGGGAACTACAAATCATTATAGATTCTGGCACCAGAATTACAATGTTGGTAAAATGACCAAAATTAACCATAATTAAGATGTCTTGGCACAAGAAAACCCCCTTTGTTATGGACATGTTTTTGTGATTAAATGAGGGTGGATGGAAATTGTGTGGATAATTTGCCTCGAGAAGGAAGGATAACTTATTATGTGAAACAAAAGTAGATGTCTGGACCTGTAATATGTTGGCATTTGTCCCAACAAGAGTAAATGAACACAATATCTACTTGTTGATGTGTTTCAGGCTGACCAAAATCAGGCGATTGCTATGATATCATTTTATGCATCATCAGCGGAGCCAGCACAGGTAAGAGGGAAAAATGTGTACCTACAGTACTCCAACAGACAGGAGATAGTGAATAGCAAGAGTATGGGGGAAGCTGCCGGCAATGTTTTGCTGGTGACGATGGAGGGTGTTCTGCCGGATGCTGTTAGCATTGATGTTCTACACTTGGTAAGGAAGTTAAGAGTTTCGACAGGATTTCTGTTTGTTTTAGGTCAGCTGATGTTGTCTGCAGGAATATTTTGATTTCCCAGGAATGTCTTAGTAACTTGTAGCCCATTTTTTTCGCATGGTCTGAATGGATTAGCAGCCGTTGTCACGGAGTATCATGGCAGGCTACTGCATCAGGAACACATGTGTGTGTTTGTTTCCTCTCCCTTACTCATCGCTGCCTGTCCCTTCCCTTCCCTTCCCCTCGTGTAGCATCTACCCCCCCTCATTATTCATGGCTTTAGTTCATGTGCAAGGGGATATAAAAAAGTGAGGTTTAGATTTGTTACAACCGTCTCCAGAAAGCCATCCGGAACAAGATGAAGATGCTGGAATAATGGTTTCCTGTTATAAAATTACAAAGAATTAACTTTGTGTGTTCTTTTTCACTAGAGTAGACAAAATAGGTTTGATAGGCTTTTGTCATGGCTAGTGTCACTTAATTGTTACACGAAACAGGTTTGATGTGTAGGGGTTCTCCTCACAAAACATTGATGCCCCTATCCCTTTTATGCCAGCTTGTAAATGAGAACTGATTAGTCTTTACTCTGATTAGTCTTTACTATTCTACCACAGATCCGCAAGTTGCTAACTAGAACAATGACCTTTAAAGTTAATGTATTTTTGGGCCAAGACAATGGGTAAAAAGGAAGGATTTGATCAAATGGATTTAGAGATTTTGCATTGATATGGAGAAGATTCATAGAATGTCAACTGGTCAGTCCTATAGAAATCATATGGAATTTTCCTTTTGCCAAAATCATATGGAACTTTTCCTTTTGCCAAAACTACTAAGCATGCACATTTAAATCACATCCCTCAAAGAATGTTAGTTTTTGCACTAAAAAATCATGTTACAGAACAATTCAAGACTATAACACTGGAATCATCGAATATAGCCAAAAAAAATCATGGTAAAGAAGTGAAACAGTTATCCTTTCATATCGGTGTCATACTTTATATGGAAATATAGATCAATAAGGGTAAAAAAAATTACAGCGACTGAAGTCCATTCAACATACGATTTGTTATGTTATTGAAATCCCATCCCCATAGTCCTTTATCAAACACTATGGGCAGAACTGTTTGGCTTGCATGAATGCTGCTTGCAATCTTTATGCTCTGTAGTCTTAAGTGATTGACACTTGACAGTTGTGCCATACGCTGTTAAATTGAGCGTGTGATATGTATGGATGAGCAGTTCATAAAGAATGTTTGAACAGTTTACTCAGTTGCCGCTGCAAAGATATAGCAACAAGTTTGCCTTTTCGGGTTAGAAGCTTGGTGGCCTGAACTTAGTTCCCTGTCTTGGGCGACACAGGAATGTCAATGCTTCTAGATTTGCTTCTTGCTGAACTCCTTCCTTTTCTAGGTCATCTATCACAAATGCTAGAAAATGCTAAGTGTTGACTCTGCACTCAGTAACATGGTAAAAGCCTCTATGATCATAACTATGTTTGAAGAGAGATGATAAGTTGATTTCCACTGTCCATGTCATTAGCGGGTTAAAAGTCCAACAGGGAACCGCGCGCCATCTTCCTCCTCAACGAGTTCCATTCCATGGTACAAGGTGACTCCACCATCTCGGCGTACTGCCAGCGCCTGAAGACCAAGGCCGCCGCCGTTCGCGACGTCGGCCATCCTGTTGAGGACTCGCAGCTCGTCCTCGCCTATCTGCGCGCGGCCTCAACCTCGCTTCTCCAACACCGCCGACGACATCGCTAACTCAATCGTTTTTCCCACGTTCGCGAGCCACGACATGCTAGTTCTCAAAGAACTCCGCAGCAACGAAGAGAAGACCGTCGTCAACACCGCCCTACTCACTACGGCCGGCTCTGGCTGCACCAGTCCGGGGCGGTGCCGCTCCACCACCGCCGGGACCAATTACGGCAGCTCCTACAACCCCGCGTCGTACGGCCACGGCGCGGCAACAAGGCGCGACAATGGCGGGAAAGGCAAGGGCAAGGGCAAGCGCGGCTCGGGCGGCCACCACGCGACGTTCTTCTTTGGCGCCCCAATGGCCGGCCATCTGAGCCCATGGGTCCTGGATCTGCTACAACCCGTGGGCTCCACAGCCGCACCTCCGACACGACAAAATTCCGATGGTGGCGCCCGTATCTCGGCGCGCCCTCCGAGCTCACACGGCATTCGTGCTCAGGCAACCTCCACGACCTTGGCCGGTCTCCCACCGGCTCCCATATGGAACCAGTGGCCTCGTCGCCGCCTCAACCACCACATCGTCCAGATCGTAATCCACGGGTCTTGGACTCGGCGCTTCCTCTCACATGAGCTCCTGGATGGTATACTCCTTTCTCGCCATCCTTCGTCTCATACTTACATTACCGGTGGCAATGGTCAAACTCTTCCTATTTCATGTCATGGCGAGTCTATCCTTCACACACTGTGTCAAATTTTCCACTTCATAACGTTTTAGTTGTTCCATCTCTAGTGCACAACTTGCTCTCTCGCTCGTCAGTTCACTAGAGACAACAAGCGTTTCTATCGAATTTGACGCTCTTGGTTTCTCTGTCAAGGATATCCCGGCCGTGCGTGATGCTTTTCGCAATAGTCTTGGCGACCTTTACACCATCCCCGCAAGCCTCCCACTCCACACGCTAACATCGCCACCTCCACCAACCTATGGCATCACCGTCTCGGTCATCCCAGTTCCGCCACCATCGACATCCTTCGCCATAGTGCATCTATAAGCTGTAATAAAATAGAGCATACTCTATGTCATTCGTGTCAACTTGGCAAACATGTGCGGCTTCCTTTTTCAAAATCTAGTTCGTTTAGCTCTATGCCTTTTGAACTCATTCATTGCGGCGTGTGGACATCCCTGTTGCTAGTATCTCGGGTTATCAATATTATCTTGTTTTACTTGATGATTTTACTCATTTTTGTTGGACTTTTCCCCTAGTTCGCAAATCTGAGGTTGCAGCCCACATCACTACTTTCTGCAACTATGCCTCCACGCAATTCAAATTTCTCACCATAAAAGCCATCCAGTAGATAATGGCACCGAGTTAAGTAAACAATACCCTCCATACTCTTTTTGCCTCTCGTGGTATTCATTTACGCCTCGTGTCCTTACACTTCCCCACAAAATGGCAAGGCGAACGCATTCTTCGCACATTAAACAATATCACCGCGACAATGCTCATCCATGCACACATCCTGCATCTTCTTTGGTGAGGCGCTCGCCACAAAGAACATACCTGCTAAGCCGGCGCCGTGCTCACTGCTTCACAATAATACTCCATATGCTCTACTCTACAACAAAACACCGATTACACTCATCTTCGTGTTTTGGGTGTCTCTGCTACTGAACTGACCGCCACGACTCGCCACAAGCTCGCTCCTCGTTCGACGGCTTGTGTCTTTCTCGCTATCCTCCTCGCATAAGTGGGTACCATTGTCTTGATCTATCAACCCGGCATCATCATCTCGCGCCACGTTGTTTTTGACGAGACTTGTTTTCCCTTCGAGCTTTACACTTCTGGGTCCTCGCCCAGCGACCTGGATTTTTTGCTTGCAGGATCTACCGTGCCCACACGCTTACACGCGGTCGCTCCGTCGCATGCCGACGTTGAGCAACCGCGCCCTACACAGGCGGTCCTCGACGAGCTGCAGGACGACTGCGCGATCATACATCACGGTCCTCTCCGTGGCGGCCGCCTCGATTCGGCTGTGGTGGCTGCCGCCCTACTCTCCGGCGCCTACACCACTTTAACAAGAAGCCGTTCAGCCCAGCGACCGGGACTTCCACGGCGTCGATCGGCGTCCCCCCGCCGGCAAACCGGCGGCTGAAAGCTGGCCGCCGCAAGACTCTCACATGCCGGGGCGACTGCCATACAGCGAAGCGGACTGTGGTGCCGGCTTCCCGGATGGTCACACGCTCACAGACCGGGACTCTTCGTCCGGCTTCGGCTCTCTGGCGGCCTCGCCACCCACTCCGTCATCTCGCCGGTACCGATGAATTACAGGAGTGCCTTGGCCGATCCTCAGTGGCGTGCTGCCATGACTGACGAATACAAGGCGCTTGTCGACAACAGGACATGGCGCCTCGTTCCTCGTCCTCCCGGCGCCAATATTGTGACGGGCAAGTGGATTTTTAAACATAAATTCCACTCGGACGGTTCCCTTGCCCGCCACAAAGCGAGATGGGTGGTTCGCGGTTTCTCCCAACGCCACGGCATCGACTACGACGAAACATTCAGCCCCGTCGTCAAGCCTGCCACGATACGAGTCGTCCTCAGCATTGCTACTTCGCGCTCCTGGCCGATTCACCAGCTTGACGTCCAGAATGCTTTTCTTCATGGAAATCTTGAGGAGACAAGCGATTACGCCAGCCACCTCGAGCTTCGTCGACCTGCTGCGCCGCGACGATGTCTCGTCTTACGAAACGCTCTCTATGGGTGAAGCAGGCTCGCCGGGCACGGTACGGCGTTTTGCCACCTACCTCCGGCAGCTCAGCTTCGTCGCCTCCGTCTCCGACACATCACTCTTTATTCTTCACGAGGGGGACGCCACTGCCTACCTGCTCCTGTACGTCGACGACATCATCCTTACGGCGTCCTCGACTACCCTTCTGCAGCACATCCTGGCGCGCCTTCACTCCGAGTTCGCCATGACGGACCTCGGCGATCTACACCACTTCCTCGGCATCTCCGTCACACGCTCGCCGGAGGGACTATTCCTCTCCCAGCGTCGATCAGACTGTGGATCTCCTACACGATGGCGGGCATGGCGAGTGTCACCCTACAAAGAACACCGATTGGCGCTCGTGCCAAGCTCTCCCGCCACCGACGGCCCTCGATCGCCGACCCTTCACAATGTCGGTATTGCGGCGCCACCGCAATACCTAACGCTCACCGTCCGAGCTCGCCTCGCCGCTCGGCAGTGTGCCTCTTCATGCATGATCCACGCGAGCCTCATCTCGCCGATCAAGCGCATCCTACGCTTCGTGAAGGGTACCTTGTCCATCGGCCTCCGCCTTCGGCCGGGCGGTTGACTCTCTCACCACATACTCCGATGCGGATTGGGCTGGCTGTCCAGACTCCAGGCGCTCTACGTCCGGCTACTGCGTCTTCCTCGGCGACAACCTGGTCTCTTGGTCCTCCAAGCGCGGGCAGCGGTGTCTCGTTCGATCTTTGAGGCCGAGTACGCGCGCGTTGCTCACGCCGTGGCCGAGTCTTCTTGCCGCCGTCGGCTTCTTCAAGAGCTTCATGCGCCCGTTGCTTCTGCGACCGTCGTATACTGTGACAATGTTAGCGCCGTCTACATGACCGCTAACCACATCCCACCATCGTCGCACGGCACATCGAGATAGACATTCATTTTGTTCGCGACAAGGTTGCCTTGGGACAGGTTCGGGTGCTACATGTCCCTTCGACTCATCAGTTTGCGGACATCATGACCAAAGGCTTACCTGTACAATTGTTTACTGACTTTAGGTCCAGTCTTTGCGTCCGAGATCCTCCCGCTGGGACTGCGGGCGGGTATTAGATATGTATAGTCCTTTGTATAAAAAGGCTTCTAGTTGATGTAATGGTCTGCTAGTAAAACTCAAAACTTGCCTTGAATTCTTCTCTGTGAGTATCATTGTTATTTATTAGTGAGAAATCTATCTTGTATGCTTCTCTGCTTTTCTTCATGTTTTATAATTAAGACCCAATGGTGCTTTGCACTCAGGTATTAGTCAGCCTTTGTATCTTCACTTCCCATTTAAGCTCATCTTACTTTCCAATTATCTAACGGCATGCATTTCATTTTCTATACTATTTTACTTGTCATATTAACAACCAAAGTTCATATGCCCAGGTATTTTCTGCTTTTGGATATGTTCACAAAATTGCTACCTTTGAGAAGACATCTGGTTATCAGGTGATGGTTTTACTTTTACTCATTTAGTAATATGTCTCGTCTGTTCATCCCTTCCTGCCTCACATGCTGTCTTATCGTTCTGAGAACAGTAGCATGATTTTCTTCGTCCTGGTCAATTTTATTTGAAGATATGTTTGCTTATCTGGTTTGTAGGCATTGATACAGTTTTCTGATGCTGAGACTGCAACATGTGCAAAAGCTGCTCTGGATGGTAGATGCATTCCTAGGTATTGTTCTTAAGTTATTCATGTTTCTGTTGTACTCTCTTGCGAGACTGATTCATAATTTGTGTTTGTATTGCAGCTATTTGCTTCCAGAACTTGATGGGGCCTGCACTTTAAGAATAACCTATTCAGCGCACACTGTTCTAAATGTCAAGTTTCAGAGTCACAGGGGTAGGTAAGAGTTGCTTTCTTGATCAGCTGAACTATTTTGTTGGGCTTGCTGCTTGATGGACAAATTCATTACATTTTACCCATCAATTTGTTTCATTATGAACTTTAGCAGAAGCAGTTTTTCTGCCTCGTGATCTTTACTTATTTGATCATTTTGTAAAACGTTAGCAATCATTCAGCTATTAAACTAATTTGTCAATACCCCCCCCCCTTTTGCTCGTCAAATAGATTCCCCACTTATCTCTGTTTAATGTTTCCTTTAGGGACTTCACTAACCCGTACCTACCTGTTGCGCCTTCTGCTATTGATGGATCTGGACTAGTAACACTTCCAACTTTTGTGCATATATGCTTCTGTTTTGTTCTTTCTTATGCTAATATAGTGGTTGGGTTATGCCCAGGATGGGAAGAAGCAAGAGGCAGAGAGCAATGTTCTGCTTGCATCAGTTGAGAATATGCAGTATGTTGTTACAATAGAAGTGCTTCACGAGGTAATGTGTTAAACACTGATGTTAAATCGTCATATGCACACAGTTTGCACCAACCTTTTCGTCTCCTGTAATTGGCAGGTCTTTTCTGCTTTTGGGTTTGTACAAAAGATTGCTATTTTTGAGAAGAATTTTGGCTTCCAGGCATTAATCCAGTATCCAGGTAATAACCAATTTGCAGCTATACAAAACTCAAAAAAAAAAAATCAAAAGCTTTTGGTGCATTACATGTCTCTCAAACCTTTTATGTTTTTCTTGTAGACATCCAAACTGCAGTTACTGCAAAAGAAGCATTAGAAGGACACAGCGTCTATGAAGGTGGATATTGCAAGCTTCACCTCACATTTTCACGCCATACTGATCTTAATGTTAAGGTAATATTTATCACTTCTCACTATATCCAAATTTGATATATATTGGTGCACTGTCGTGACTGAAATGAGCCAGTATTGAACTCTTGTATTATATGTATTGGATCCTTTAGTGATGTTTTACAAATAATAATACTTCTTTGTTTAAAAAACTCATTTGTTGATGGCATGATCTGTTTTCAGATTAACAACGAGCGAGGTAGAGATTACACCAGAGGGAACATTGCTCCAGCCTGCAATCAACCTTCCATTCTTGGTCCTCAGCCAGTCCGTCAAGCTGGTGCTAGCGCAACAGCATACAGTAGTGTTCCTTCTGCAGCCACCGGTGCAGTACTGCCACCAGGGACCACATCTATTCTGGCGACAACTGGAGCACCATCAGCTTCACCTTCTCATCCTTCCAGTGAGCCACACTTGCAAGGTGGAATCCTACAAGGTCCCCCTGGTGTTCCTCCACAGTTCCCAGCCTATGGAGTCCAACAGTTTCACCTGGGCTCAACTCAACCTCAAATGGTGCAACATTCAGGCCAAGGAAATCAACGGATGCCCAGCCATGTGAACCATCAGCTACCTCCAGTCTCACCTCAGTTTATGCAGTACCCTGGCAATGGAAGCCATCCAATCCCAAACACACCTGGCCCCCATGCAATGCCGTTCCCTGGCCACGGAGGGCATCAGTTACCTCCTGGTTACGGAAGCCAGGCGTTGCCGCAAGATCCAAGGCAACCGATTCCGCATTTTCCAGTGTACGGCAACCAATTCCCTCCTGGTACGGGGTCCCAGATGATGCCCTTTCCCGGGCAGGGAGGCCAGCATCTTCGATTTGCTCCGCCGCATCATCCCTATAACCATTAGCTGCCTTGTCTATGCGGTCTTGGATCACGTATGCATGTATCTTCTCAGTCACCGTTTTGGCGTGAGCGTAGTACCGTTCCGACTCAGTAGTGTTTGTTGTGGACTAGTTGGTGGAACATATGGCAGAAACATGGGGACAATCCAGAATTATTCTGCTAATTGATTCGTGAATGTGAATTGTATGTTTTTCCTCTGGTTGGGAAAAATCTTAACTTGACCTGTTGGTACTTCGTAGGAGATTTGATCGGTGTGCGGCAAACACATGTTCAGCCCCAGAACACAAACAACATGTGAGATTCAAGTTACTCAAGAAAATTCCACAATAATCATAAAATCGTATAAATTCTCTCAACAAAAATAAAAAGAAAAATATATACTGTTTATTCTGGTAGGATCAGATTGTAATGGTATAGATTAATTATATATAGATATTATAGTTGTATATTGCATTTTCAATTATAGACATTGAAGTTGTATAACAAGGACAGTTGTACTGTAATATTTGACCGTGATGTTACGCAGGTAATTATGCAGTTTATGGTAACATCACAGAGCATGTTAACATATTATCAACAAAAACAATCTCAACTTCACGTTTAGATAATAGGGAGACATGTTGGGCTTGACATATCATCGCCCTCCTATGCAGATGATTAAATTTTGTTTTGGCTCGTTTCAGTCCCATTTTTTTGGCATTTGGATCTTAGCTCCAAGGACAAAGACTAAAACACATGATCATTGAAACATAGGCAAAAAAAAATAGTTTGATAAATACCTATAAAATACAAAGACACAAAAAT
This sequence comes from Hsuehochloa calcarea, assembly GCA_036346395.1. Lineage (NCBI taxonomy): Eukaryota > Viridiplantae > Streptophyta > Magnoliopsida > Poales > Poaceae > Hsuehochloa > Hsuehochloa calcarea. The sequence continues at coordinate 28,408,544 of CM070593.1, read as the reverse complement.
AATTAAGACTAATTTCTAACATAGAAAAAAATCCAGTAAACCTAAGTGAAACGCTACAAATACTAAAACAAAAATTAAAACATTGCAGTGAAGCTTTTACAAAATCTCATATTACGTAAGGCCACAATTTATGCTAAGTGTTGTTCTTGATTAAATTAAAACAAAAAATGCAATTAACAATTTCAGGCCTTATATACGGATAGCTATAGTCATACACAATTTTGCAGAGAAACACCTTTACACATGCTTAAAAAAGTTCAAAGAATTATGTAATGCTATTTGTATCGAATTTATTCATCATCAGGCTAACCACCAAGGGAACCACTTCTGCTTCAACCCACCAAATTTCTGGTACTTCTTCTACATCTTGGCTTTTAAGGTAATCTTTATCTAAACTTTTTTTATGATCAAAATTACGCATACTTCCACACCACATGGATAAAACTTATCGTGCTTTCTCGCACACAATCACTCTACCCGTTGTAATTTTAAAGGAGTAAGTGTTAGTTAACCAGCAACAAAGGAAAAAAAAGAGATGATTCCACCTTGATTTGCTTTCATTCTTATTTATCAACTCAACCATCTCTTTTTGCAGCGCCCATCACGTGTCCTTGACCAAGAAGGATTTTGGCAAGTTAAAACCACTGAAAGTGTCCTAAACTCTAAAACTCTTAACACGCGAGACATGTTTGTAAGAGACCATGCCTAACAAATTATTCAAGTAAACTATATTACAAGTTTTCATGTATAAGGAAGTGAGCTTGCGTAGAATCCTTAATCCCTTGACTAAGATACTTCAAATCTATTATATACTAAATGAATAAGTATATATTTCGTCCTTCAACTCTTCGGTCCGTTTAATTTTTGTCTCTCATCTATAATACCAGATAAAATACGTTCTCGAACTGTCAATACCACGCAAAAGATACACCTTCATCCGTTTTAGAGCGATTTTGTGTCATGTCGGCGTTCACGCTTGCACCAGTCGCTGACTCAATCGTTCATGTGTATGGAAGAAAAAATAAGGGTGTGTTTGGTTCGGTGGATGAGCTCGTACCTGGATTGGATCGTCCCGAATATGCCCATCCCCATGTTTGGTTGAATGGATGAAACCAATCCATCCTAGATAAGATGATCTAACTTTAGAGAATATTCCACCTAAATGTTGTATCATCTTGTTTGGAAAAATCGGGCGAACCACCTCGTCCGAATGGCGCTCACTCGTGTGGGTATACAGTCATCGCTCGCTTGCCGGCCGGGATGAGGCTGCAGACAATGCCACCGAAGGCGGCATCCCAGGAGAGGCGGCACTGGGAGGCGACAAAGGGAGGCGTGGCGGCGCTAGAAGCGGCGAAGAGAGGCGGCAAGGCACAAGGTGGCAACAACGGATGAGGTGCGAGGTGGCGACAACGGGTGAGGTTGGTTAGCAGCAGGCATGGTGGCTGCGTCTTTCGGTGGAAGAAAGAGGAAAAGGAGAGGAACTCGGGAGGCGAAACAGCGATGAAGGAAGAAAAGAGAAAAAGAAAAGAAAAATATTATGGATGTAATCTCACCTATGTAGGGAGAAGGTTACCGAACTATCCTCGTCCCCTCAATCAAATATCATCTCGTGCTATCTTATGTCATCACATATAACCAATCAAACACATTCATATATTATCTAATTCAGAACCATCTCATCCTAACTGTATCTTACCATCGTATTCAACCTCATCCACCGACCAAACGCACCTAGATCTCCTCTCTTCTCCTGCGGTGGCGTGTAGCGGCGCGGAGTCCGGCAGCGGGTTACGCTGAGGCCCATGTCGGCGCGGTGGCGTGTGGCAGCACAACAGGCGAGCACCGTCGGGAGAGGACAGATATGTAGCGGCGTGGCGGGAGATGGCCTGATCCGGCGTCTTCGTGACGGGCGCGTTACCTATGCAGCGATGTCCTGAGCCCATCGGCCAGTCCTCAGGGGGCGAGTACTTATTCAGTTTTGTTTCTCTGTTTGGCGGACGAAAAATGTAATAGCAGAATACTGAAACTCTGAACCCTTCCTCCAGTTCTTCTGTTCCCCAGTCACATTCTTCTCAATATCCCATTCTCCTCTCTGTAATCTCACAAACTATCGGCGTGGATTTGAGTAATATCGGAAGAGGAATGTAACATTCTGGTATCAGAGCCACTTTCCGACGCCCTGGAGCATCCGCGCTATCAAACGAGAGCCCAAGTCCACTCACAAGAGATGGAGCAGCAGATGGCCGAGCTGACAAGGGTCATCTTGGCGCAGAGTGATTCGATCAAGGCGATGCAAGCCCAGAGCGACACGATCCATGCCACGGTGGAAGAAATCAAACCGGTGGTGTTTGAGCTGCAGAAGTGGAAGCCTGAGATGGAGTCGTCGGTAGAAGGGATGCGTTCGGAAGTGGGCGAATTGACGATGTAGGTTGTTCAGATCGCCAGAAATCCTGTACTGGTGCTATGGCCCGTCGACTTACCGCCTATCCTTCCCATGCTGGAAGCCAAACAAGAACTGGATTCGGAGATGGGTCGAATGTCTCTGGGCAAGGATGGAACCGCACGGATCAGAGGAGAACATCACCTGGTGCTATTCAGTCCCCGGGATGAACTTACACATAGGGAAAAGGCAATTGGGGAAAAACCTCCTGTCACACCACCTCTGGGCTATGGTAAGTCAGATCGACTTGACTTTGATTTTGATGTAGTCGGGCCTGGGGGGAATTCCGGTAGACATCATGGGGTTTATCATCATCATCATCCGCCCCCTAAATTGGATTTCCTACCATTTGATGGAGAGAATCCAAAGGCTTGGCAACTCAAATGTGAAAGTAATTTTAGGATCTGCTCAGTTCAGCCGGAATTCAGGATTGGCATAGCGACGATGTACTTCGTGGGTGGTGCTTTGTTGTGGTTACAAGTGACCAAGGCCCATACCAGATTTGAGGATTGGGACACATTCGTGCAGGCTGTTTGCAATAGGTTTGGTGGAGAGGAGTTCCAACAACTAGTGTGACAGTTCAATCATGTTCGTCAGAACAATACTGTATTCGAGTATGCAGAGAAGTTTAATGAGCTCATGCATAATTTGTTGGCGCATCATGCTGGATTGAAATACCTTTTCCGGAATCCGGTATTCAATTTCCAATTTCCAATTTCGATTGATTTTTAAGCTTTGTAAAAACCGGTTACGGTACCCAATTTGTGGATGAATCCCTGCATCATGCTTCCTGGAATCCGGTATTCTTTGTAACCCAATTTGTGGATGGACTGAGGAGTGACATAAGATTGGCAGCAGTATTACACCGGACGCAAGATTTAGATACTACAGTATCACTCGCTTGTTTGCAGGAAGAGGTATTGGAGATGGTGAGAAGGGATCCCCGACGGGTAGATTTTGCTTCCAGTACCCGTTCCAGCATGTGCACTGCTTTGCCGCTATCACCACCACCTGGCAGGGGAATTCCTGGAGTAGGTCATTGATCAGACGATCGCAGAGGTATGGATGGAGCAAGAGCTATCCCGGAGGATGATAAGCTGGGAGCCTTCAGGGCATACCGAAGAGCAAGAGGGCTCTGTCACACTTGTGGGGAGCATTGGTCTCGGGAGCACAAATGCGTCGCAACTATTCAACTTCATGTGGTGGAAGAGCTATTGGAAATGATGGACGATGGTGATCAGAAGTCATAGAATGATGATGAGGAAGGTTTGCCAGCAGAAGCAGAACTCATGTCCATATTGAAGGAAGCGGTTCTGGGCAATGAAAACGTGCATACGTTCCGGCTACGGAATACTGTACAGAATCAGGATGTTTTCATGCTTGTGGATTCGGGTAGCTCCCATTGCTTCTTTAGTGAGGAGTTTGCGAAGAAGTTGAGTGGGCTCCGACAGTCGATCAAACCAGTGCTTGTTCGGGTGGCTAATGGGGGTCTATTGGAATGCATCACGGAGATTCCCTTGTGTCCTTGGGAAGTTCAGGGCCATATTTTTTACACCACATTCAAAGTGTCACCATTGCGCTGTTATGATCTGATTTTGGTTATCGATTGGTTGGAACAACATAGCCCGATGAATGTCCATTGGCTTAAGAAGATGTTGTCTTTGATTACCAAGGGTGTAAGATTTGTTTACAGGGCATTAAATCTATTGTGCCTCAATGTAGTCTAATATGGGAGACACCGCACGAAGAACCAGTGACAGACCATCTGTTTTTGTCTAAGGCAACCGAGACAAGGATCCCGAGACACCTACCTCTATATTTCAATTACTAGGAACATTTGCTCATTTATTCGAGGAACTGCAAGGATTGCCACCTTGTAGAGCTTTTGATCACTCAATACCTTTGATGCTGGGAGTTAAGCGAGTCAATCTGAGGCCTTACCGGTATAATCCCATGCAGAAGAATGAAATTGTGAAACAGGTCAAGGAAATGTTAGCTCAAGGTATCATACAACCTAACACCAGTCCCTTTTCATCTCCGGTGCTGCTGGTACAAAAGAAGGACGGGACTTGGCAATTTTTTGTAGATTACTGTCATCTGAATGCAGCCACTATCAAGAACTGATACCCTCTTCCCATTATCGATGAATTGCTTGATGAGTTATCAGGGTCTCAGTGGTTCACCAGTTTAGACTTGAGAGCGGGCTATCATCAGATCCATATGAAGTCTGAAGATGAGCACAAAACAGCCTTCAAAACACATCACAGACACTTTGAGTTTAGAGTGATGTCTTATGGCTTGACTAGCGCACCAGCAACCTTCCAAGGATTAATGAATACTATTCTGGCACCTTTGTTACGCAATGGAGTCCTGGTGTTTATTGACGATATTCTGGTTTATAGTTCAGACTTGCCCAGTCATGTAGATCTTCTCAGATAAGTGTTCGAGGTCCTGGATCATCATCAGTTGAAACTCAAGAGGTCTAAATGTTCATTTGCAAAACAGCAATTGACTTACCTAGGTCATTTTACTAGCAAGCATGGAATGTCAACCGACAGCAAGAATATAGATGTTGTGCGCAATTGGCCAAGTCCGACAACTGTGAAGGAGGTTTGTGGGTTCTTGGGGCTTGTCGGCTATTACCGCAAGTTCGTGCACAATTTTGGACTGATTAGCAGACCTCTTACGGAGTTATTAAAGAAGCAAATGGTGTTTGTCTTGACATTGGAGAAGGAGGAGTCCTTTCAAGCTCTCAAAAAGGCTCTGATCATGGCGCCAGTACTCACGTTGCCGGATTTTGCCAGACCATTTGAGATCAAAACTGATGCATCTGATAAGGGGATTGGAGCAGTCTTGATGCAAGAGGGACATCATATAGCCTATCCTAGCAAATCGTTGGGGCCCCGTACTCAAGGTTTGTCAACCTACGAGAAAGAAAGCTTAGCAATTATGCTAGCGATAGAACACTAGCGTCCATACCTCCAACAAGCGGAGTTCATTATCCGGATTGATCAAAGGAGCTTAGTCTATCTAAAGGATCAATGGCTGACCATGTCATGGCAACAAAAGGCCATGACAAAATTGCTTGGCTTGCATTACCAGGTAGTGTACAAAAAAGGGGTGGACAATCGCGCTGCGGATGCTCTGTCAAGGCAATGCCCACAGACGGATGGTGAACTGGTGGCTATGTCGACATGTATACCAACCTGGTTGATGGAATTAACAGAAGGTTACAAAGACGATGACTAGACCAGTCGGTTGATAGCTGAATTGACTGTGGGAAATTCTTCCAATCTACACTTTACTCTGAAAGAGGGAATCTTGCGTTACAAAGGGCGCATCTAGGTGGGAAGCAAATGCAACAGTGCAGTAGCACATTATACAATCTATACATTCCAGTGCTATTGGTGGGCACTCAGGGTTCCAGGTCACTTACAGTAAAATCAAACAATTGTTTGCTTGGCCCGGCATGAAGAAGGCAATTTGGTCATTTGTGGGAGCATGTGCAATTTGTCAACAAGCAAAGTCGGAGCATGTCAGATATATTGGCCTTTTGCAACCACTTCCAGTACCTGATCATGCATGGCAAATGGTCTCTCTCGACTTCATCGAGGGTCTTCCCAGATCGGCCACCTATAACAGCGTAATGGTAGTGGTGGATAAATTCTCCAAGTATTCACACTTTGTGCCGTTAGCACACCCCTTCACCGCATTCCGGGTTGCTCAAGCTTTTCTCAACGACATCTATAAACTTCATGGCCTACCTTAGATGGTTATTTCTGATCGGGACCGTATCTTTACATGCATTCTTTGAAGAGAACTATTTCGGCTGGTCGATACTCAACCGAGGATGAGCTCTGCTTATCACCCCCAAACCGATGGGCAGACTGAATGCGTCAATCAATGTTTGGAAACCTATCTTTGTTGTTTTGTGCATGCATGCCCGAGAAGATGGTTTGAATGGCTAGCTCTAGCTGAGTTTTGGTACAATACATCTTACCACACCACCTTGAATAAATCACCATTTGAGGTATTATATGGTCGCAGCCCGAGGCAGTTTGGGGTGACAGATTCTTCATCTTGTGTCTCCACTGATTTAACTAAGTGGTTACAAAATAGGAAGCTCATGTCAGACATGCTGCGATAGCACCTCAATAGGGCTAATCAGAGAATGTAGGCACAAGCAGACCTGAAACGATCGGAGCGACATTTTCTTTCATTGGACTGGGTGTACCTCAAACTGCAACCTATGTGCAAACTTCAGTAGCAGTCCGAGCTAATCATAAATTGGCTTTCCGGTTTTTGGGCCATTTCAGGTGGAGCAGCGAGTCTGCGCGGTGGCATACAAACTCAAATTACCACCACACTGCGGCATTCATTCGGTGGTGCACGTATCGCAACTCAAGAAGGCATTAGCCCCTGGTGAACATGTGTTGGAAGGTCTGCCAGATTCAGAAGGAACGTGGATGCCTGAGTGAGTGTTACAGCGTCAGCTCCATCGCACAGGATCGGTTTCAGGTACCCAAGTTTTAGTGCAGCGGTTGGGATCTTCACCGGAGAATGCCACATGGGAGGATTTTCGTGACAATCCCGGAAGGGAGGCCTGATGATGAACAGGAGAATCAGGATTGCCGGCAAGATAGAAGAACCACCAGACGCAAATGTCAGCCTTCCGATCGTTGTCCTGCGACAACCTAGGTTTCGTGAGGGGCGTGTTACCTATGCAGCCATGTCCTGAGCCCACCGGCCAGTCCTCGGGGGGCCAGTACTTATTCAGTTTTGTTTCTCCGTTTGGCAGACGAAAAATGAAATAGCAGAATACTGAAACTCTGAACCCTTCCTCCAGTTCTTCTATTCCCCCGTCCCATTCTTCTTCCTATCCCATTCTCCTCTCTGTAATCTCACAAACTATCGGTATGAATTTGAGTAATGTCAGGAGAGGAACGTAACAGGTTCGGCTCAAGTCTCTGGAAGTCCTTCGCATTGTTGTCGAGGGCAATGATGAAAATAAGGTACATTCTTGATTGGTATTTAGGTACAATGAGAGAATGCATGTTGTTCAACATGATCTTTTTTGCAGGAAGAGCTGGGGAAAGGTGGCACCATACGCACGATTATAAAGTTCTTGTCCAATGAGCATTTCCAGGAGAGGGAACTTGCAGCTTCATTGTTGTATGAGCTTTCAAAGTACGAACCTATTTGCCTAAGGATTGGTGCAGACTATGGGGCTATACTCCTATTGGTTGGGATGGGAAGTAGCAGGTCAGAGAACATGGTAGCTGTGGAGAAAGCAGAGAACACGCTCAGGAAATCTGGAGAAGTACGAGACCAACATCAAGCAAATGGCTGAAAACGGCAGGTTTCAACCTCTCCTAACCACTCTTTGAAGGTGTGATCTACATTCCAACCTGTATTATCTTTCTCCATGTTGTGATTCATACAAAGATTTTTACGACTTGACCATCTGTACAGCTTTGCTATATATATATATATATATGAGAACATATCTAGTGCAAATGGGTAATTGAGTGCTAATGTACAAATATCAATCTTGACCGTTGGATCATTAAGGGTGTTTAATGTAGGACATTGGATGTGGGAGCATGCAGGCGCATTAACGAATGCGCATTGAAGGTGGGAGCATGCAAGGTGATTAAATGGTTTGGAGGGTGGGAGCCCGCATTAATCTTGGCTGTTCAATCCAGATCCAACGATCAAGATGTTATTTGCACCTTAACACTCAATTACCCATTTGCACTATATATGTTCCTATATATATATATATATATATATATATATATATATATGGCAATATGGTGCTTAACAACTTGTTTTGAGCTAGAAGTTTGCAATTTTCAAATAAATTGTAAACTACTGCAGTGCTCAAATTCAAAGTGCATCTGTTATTTTTTTTTAAAAAGTTACTGAGGTGCTTCTTAAGTTTGTAGTCTTAGATGTTAGCCTGTGAGCTAATATTTGATTTCACACAAAATATACTGGTAACAATAAATGGGTGCCTGATTTTAGAAAACTGGCAGCCAAATCAGCACGTCAACATTTTCAATGCAATGCAATCTCCCTAATTACATGATGATTATGGAAGTCGTACTGCTAATGCAGTTAAGCTCTGGTGTGCTGTGATGGTGAATCAGCTTCTTGTGCCATTTTGATCCCCTTTTGAATGGTATAACTGAAACGATGAAATGCAGGCACGCCTGAGGTGCAGGTTGCCATGGCTGAATACCTTGGTGAGCTCGCGCTAGCGAATGACGTGAAGGTTGTCGTGGCGGAACAGGTCGGGGCGTTGTTGGTGAGCATCATGAAGACGACAGGCAGCCTGCTGGCGAGAGAAGCAACCCTGAAAGCGCTGAGGGAGATCTCGTCGAACGAATCCAGCGCCAAGGTGCTGCTGCAAGCAGGCATCCTGTTCCGGCTCGTCAAGCATCTCTTCTCCGTCGGCGTCAGCAGCCTGCACTTCCCGATGAGGCTCAACGAGGTGTTTGCCACGATCCCCGCCGACCTCATCTCTTCTGGCGCCGGCTTCCGCTCCATCCCGCTCAATGACGAGGACGACGACCAGAGCAGCAAGCGGACACTCCTGTCGGAGGACGTCATGCACAGCCGGCTCCACCTGATCAGCAACACCAGCCCCGCCATCGAGTGCAAGCGCCTCAACGTCCTCGTCGGGCTCACCAGCTCCCCGGACACAGTCGCCGACATCGTGTCGGCAATCAAGAGCTCCGTCGCGACCATCAGCCTGATCCAGTTCGTGGAGGCCGCGCACCAGGAGATCTGCGTGGAGTCCCTGAAGCTCCTGCGCAACGTCTCGCCGTACATGGCCGCGCCGCTGTGGGTCACCCCGATCAGTGCTGCCACCGTATATAGGGTCTTCAGGACCGCAGCATCCCGTTTTTCTACTCGCCGGTCGCCGCCGAGGTCCCACTCGCCGGCGTCGAGCTCGGCGGAGCGTGTCCATGGCGCAGCTCCCCTGTTTCGAGTCTAGTCGAATCCGACTCAGCTAACCACGTTGGTCAAAGCGGTCAAAACCGCCGCTTCATTGTATTGCCAGCCCACATGGACTTAAGTTGGATGCTATTGCTAGCTGGGGACCAGCTTTACCCGGTATTGTGACGCAAGCAGGACGAGTTGAAAGATCGCAGATGTACTTATTCATTTTTTCCTCGTAGAAATGTGTTGAGTTCTAGGCACCAAAAATTACGCAAAAGTAACTTCAGTTTGTGGGTCCCTTCTTGATGACACACACTAATCAGCATGCCTGTTTTCGGAGGGAGCTCTGACAAGTGACAAGATGGTATGGCTCCGATGGAGGGGTGTTATACTATTATCTGTTATGAGGCTATGCCGCCGTGGGCAGCTGCGGCGGGACACCCTAGCTCTTGTTAGTTTTTCTTCATTATCTATCAGTTTATTCCCTTTCCGTGCAGCACTGAAGTATAATAAAAAGTAACGGGCTAATATCATCGAAAAGAACACGTACGATAGTATATCGATTGTTTATATTATTTCTCCGTATCATCTATAAATTGTATTAAAATAGCTTCTATAATAGATTTTTTTCCATATCTTTATTTCTCAGCATCTTTCTATCTTATCCTTCTATTTCTTCCACCTCATAAAAAATCCCAAGTGACAACACTTATACAGTTCATGATGAACCATTGTATATGACAGAAGAAAAATTCTAAACCTGCGTCCATTTGTACCCACAATCCATGTCGCCCATCATAATTTAGATATTTGTGCAGGTCAGAGTTTATTTCCCTTTAACTTGTATTATGAAATATTTCCTCCGTTTCGTTATAATTGTTCACGGCCTCGGTAGTACCCATTTGAATATATTTATCTACTGAGAAAATCTATTGTATAGTTATTACGATTTTCCATCTCTCTACCCCTAATTAAATGTTTTAGAAGTGGTTAGGTGGTTGTAGTATATTATTTAATAGAAGTATGTATGACCATTTCTCATTAAGTATTTATTAGATTTAGTATTTTCTTAGTATATTCGCACAATGAACTATAGTCGAATATAGCAAAACAAATAGTAATATAAACAGTGTTAATAGTCCCGTACGAACAGTGGCCAAGCAGCACTTGAAGGCAATTTTAAGTGTGCTGTGAAGAGCGTACTTGGGCGGGATAAATCGGTTTTGAAACTAATTAATGCTATCCACTGCGACTTGGCCGACCGGAGGATAAGAGAAATAGCAGAAGCTCTCCTCCCTCCTCCACGCATCCAACTTTTTCTAATTCTCACATCTGTGCTGCTCTGCCTTGGCGTCCTGAGGAGGTGCAGCTGCTGAGAAGCACGGCGAGCGATTCAAGGGACTAGGGAGGTTGAAGACGTGCGCGGGAACTGGCCCAAGACTGGTTCCCGCTGGCGCACGGCAACAGGACAACTCGAGCTCAAGTTTAGGGGATTGTACGCAAGGGCACGGTGGAGGAAGTAACTCGGAGTCATCTGGACCATTGTGGAAGAGAAGGTTAGTTTTTCCATGATCTTTCTTGCTTTTGTTTGCTGCACATCTCGTGACAGCTCTGGGTAATATCATTTTGTGTTGTTTGTTGATCTTCGTTGAGTTCGTTTTCGTTTTCTAACGTGTAATTTTAAGTTCATACAGAATCTTTTATGCATCACTGTAAATATATCACTGCAGTCCATATGGAATACTAATAGTTTTATTTTAAGCATCTTCTCATACAGTGGTATTGCCTTCGTGCGTAAGTAATTTTCCCGAAAGGTTTTTCCGCTTAAAATTCATGTATCTCATTCCTATTTTTTCGTACATTATTTACAACAAGTGGTATCAAAGTACATGAAATCCGATCAAAAATTTGTCGCATCGGCTCAGGGTCTGTCGTTTCGACGACTACAGCCAGAAACACCGAGTCGCAAAAAAAAAAAGAAGTTTATAAGCAAGCTATTAAGATCTCCATTGCCTTGAATACACGGAAGTGTACCAAAGAATTCATAATTTATTGCTAGGTACGCACAAATTTGTACCAGCAAATTCAAGATTTCTTCCGCTTGGCAATTTTGAAGTATGATCTTTTATTGTATCGAGAAAAGGTGCTTATCTCTATGGAAAGTTAACCTGCGAGTTGTTCTCGTACAACTCGATTTGTATAACGCTTTATTGGGAATCGACAAGATGCCCGTTGCATAGTCTCTTGAGGAGAAGTAAAGAAAAATATCGTAAAACGTTATCTCAGATTCATCTTCATCTATCAAATAATATTCTGCAGGAGATTTTGAAGGAGAAGACTGTCGCTACATTATGTTGAAACTGTAGCAGGTTTGTATGACCAAAAATCTAATTGGTAAGATGCATTTGAAGCGAAAGCTTTATTCGCACAAGATGGCAGAAGGCGCATCATTATTAAACCACCTGATAGTGTTCAAATAAGTAGTCTCGGATCTTGAGTCTATGGAGATAAAACATGATGATGAAGATTTGTGCCATATTCTTTTGTGCTTGTTTCCTAGTTTATACTCTACATTCAGAGATAATATTCTATATAGCTGAGATGCTCTTACACTTAATGAAGTCTATAAAGCATTGCATGCGAAGAAAAATATGAAACACATGGTTTCAAATGAAAGTTCAAATTCGCATGCAGAATGCCTTATTGTCTGTTGTAGACAACAGGAGAGGTGTTCAAACGGCAATTCAAGAGACAAAAGCCTAAGTAGAAATTACAAAGTTAGATTGAAATCTAAAGGCAGGTACAAGTCGTGCAAGTATTGCAAGAAAGATGGACATGACATATCTAAGTACGGCTGGGTAAAGAAAAAGGAGAAAATGGATAACAATTTCAAGAAGGATCAATAAGAGGATGATGCTAAAGCCACCATTGTTACTAAGCAGGATTCTTGATACGACCTGCACTTTCCACATGAGTCCAAACCGAGATTGGTTCATGAATTATAAAGCTGCACAAAGTGGTTATATGTTGATGGGTGAGAATTCACCATGCAAGATAGCATGCATTTGTTCTATCCAAATCAAGGTGTTTGATGTCACCATTAGAATTATTGCTGGATGTTCAACACATTTTGAGTTTGAAGAGAAATCTTATCCCGTTAAATACTCTTGATGCTAAATAGTACAAGTATTTAGGTGGAGGTGGAGCTTAGAAGATCTCCAAAGGTTCTCTTGTTGTGATCAAAGGTGATATAAAAGTTGCCAACTTATATCATCTGTAAGGTGCTACAATTTTAGGTAATGCTACTATTGTCTCAAATAAATCATCTGATTTTGATGCTACTAATTTTTGGCATATACGTTTGAGACATATGAGTGAAATCGACATGATGGAGTTATACAAAAGAGGACTTCTTGATAGTTAAAACATTGACAAGTTGAAGTTTTGTAAATACTATCTCTGACAAGCAAAAGAGAGTGAAGTTCGGCATATTAATTCACTCTATGACAAGGATATAATAATCCATAATTAATTAAACTATTTATCTATAATACTTATTATGGATAATGGTATCCTTAACTACCATCAATGGTTCCCCATGTCGTTAGATTCTATAATGACCAGGGAAGATTACGACTACTTAATGGTCGTAAGATCTGCTACGACCATCCTATGGCCGTAAAGTCTATCTGAGCATCTTATGGCCGTAAGGTTTGCTACGATCAGGTCAGCTACGACCACCCTATAGTCGATAAAATTCACAGACACATGGACCCAATCTACTAGGGACTCTGTATGCCACACTCATTAACGTGTGGTAGTTAATACATGTGTTGTTTATCTCTGATAAAACCGCATGTAGTTCTCTCTATCTATAGCGTAATCGTAGGTCGAATGTGCAGGAGAATGTCTCTCTAACAATAACCGCTGCCAACTATTGCAATCGGCCAACTGTGAAAATGTATCCTAACACACAGCAACTGCCACCCCTTCGACAGATATATAAAGAGTGACGTCGGTGGACAGAGGGGAGCGAAGACAATAGATTGTTCAAATCACATAAGCCATTCGCATTAGTTTTGGTGGCTTATTTCACCATGTAAACGCATTCAATACAAGAACACATGGGTAGAGTTATTATTCTCTCTGGAGAAGACCCAAACCTGTCTAAAAAACCTCGTGTCTCCTCTTGCATGATCTCGATCATAGTGTCCCTAGCATTTATTTCATAAGATTGGTACTTAAACATCAACACTCTACAAAAGGAATATTGGATTATGTTCACTTTGATTTGTAGGAGAATCTCACGTTCTGTCCCTTGTAGGTGCTGGATACATGTTGACCATCATTTATGATTATTCAAGAAGAGTTTGGTCATATTTTGTGAAGCACGAATCGGATGTGTTCAAGACATTCAAGGAGTAGAAGATTATAATTGAAAAGCAAACTGGCAAGCATGTCAAGAAGCTACGTACTGGTAATAGCTTGGAGTTCTGTTTTGGAGAATTTGAAGCTTTATGCATATCGGAGGGCATTGTGACTTGTGAGGCATTACACTGTCCGAGGTATTTCTCAGTAAAATGGTGTGGTCAAACGCATGAATAGAACCATTATAGAGAAAATATGTCGCATGTTATCTAACTCCGACTTATCTAGGAGTTATTGAGCTGAAGCCACGTCCACTGCTTGTTATTTGATCAGTCGGTCATCCAACCTAGAAATTGATAAGAAGACTTCAACTGAGGTATAGTCTGGTTCTCTAACAGATTATTCAAATTTGAGAATATTTGGTTGTTATGCTTATGCTCATGCTAAAAATGACACATTAGAGCCTAGAGCCGTTAAGTGCATTTTCCTTGGTTGTAAACTTAGTGTGAAAGGATATAAATTATGAAATCCTAAAACTAGAAATGTAATTATTAGCAGAAGTTTTACTTTTGATGAATCTGCTATGTTGCATGATAAACCATCTACTGATGTTCCCATTGAGAGCGTGTTATTGATGTTACAGAAGCCAAGCGTGCAAGCAGAGCATGTTATTGATTCATGATCTACACAAGAAGCAAAAAAAAGAAGAAAACATACAGGATGTTCCTGTTGTGTTTCAACCACCGCAATGGAGCTTTCAACCACCACAACGTTCCATTACAGTCGACAGACTTAAAAGAAATATTCTAGCTCCCAAAAGATTTGTTGTAGAAGTTGATGTTGCTTATGCTTTGAATGTGGAAAAAGTAATTGAAGGCACTGGATAACCTTCTACATATTCAGAGGTTGTCTCTTGTGATGATTCAGAGAGATGGGGTGGTTGTCATACATGATGAGATGCAATTTCTTGAAAAAAAAATGACCATTACAAGCTGGTCAAGTTGCCAATTGATAAGAAGGTTATTCGCTGTAAATGGATCTTCAAGAAGAAAGAATATATTTCACAAACCGAAGAGGTTAGGTACAAGGCAAAACTCGTTGCTAAAGGATGCAATCAAATTCCAGATATTGATTTCACGGATGTCTTTTTCCAGTTGTGAAGTATGGTTCCATTCATACTTAACCCAGCATAGTAGCTATGAATGATTACGACATTGAACAATTGGATGTGAAAACTGTATTCTTACATGGGGAATTAGAGGAAGACATTTATATGGAGCAACCGGAAGGCTTTGTCTTTCTAGGAAAGGAGAATTATGCTCGCAAGTTGAAAAAAATCTCTTTATGGTCCGAAGCAATTACACAAACAGTGGTACAACAGATTTGACTCCTATATGATCTCTCAGGATTTCAAAAGATCTGATTATAATAGTTGTGTTTATTTGAAGACAGTTAATGTCTTAGCTATTTATTTGCTTCTATATGTTGATGATGTGCTGATTGTTGCAAAAGACAAGGCAAAAAGTTCAAAGTTGAAAGCACAATTGGGGAGTGAATTTAAGATGAAGGATCTCAGTACAAGAAATAATATTCTTGGTATGGAAATTACGAGAGATAGATGATTTTGAAAATTATACCTAAGTTAGAACGGGTATATTGATAAAGTTATACATCGTTCAACATTCATAAGTTCAACTCGGTGAATACTCTGTTAGTTGCACATTTCAAACTTTATTCAGCGTCATGTCCACAATCAAATGATAAAGTCAAGTACATGTCTAGAGTTCCATATGCCAATGCGGTTGGTTCACTTATGTATGCTATGATATGTTCCAGCCTAGTTTATCTCATTCATTGAGTGTTGTTAGTAGATACATAGCTAATCCTAGCAAAGAGCATTGTAAATCAGTTCAATGTAAAACTTGTGTAGTTCTCGTATACTCATTTTTTGAGTATGTAGAACTTGTGTAGTTCTTGAATACTCATGTCGTGGGTATATAAGAACTTTTGTAGTTCTTGCATACTTATGTTGGAGTATATATAACTTGTGTAGTTAATATATACTCATGTTCTGTTACATTATCTAAATTAAATTTATGTGCAATTGAAGTGGTTATCATCAATTACCAAAAAGGGAAATATTGAAGTATCTTGTCCCACCATTATGAGTTAATGGTATGGTGTGGTAATTAATGATAATCATATTGTGGAACTAACATTTTCCATGAGTTGGATGAATAGGTTATGTTCCAGGGTGATGAAGACTTGGGATGATCATGAGTTGATCATCAAGTCAAGATTCAAGTAAAGGATGTATCATGTGTTGATGCATATGAAGAGCTTGAAGAAATGAGAATCATCGTGTGTCGATGATGTTCAAAGAGAAGACCCATCATGTGTTGATGGAGGTCTAGTGAAGGATGCATCATGTGTTGATGCATATCAAGACTTGGAGTAAAAGATGCATCATGCGTTGATGCACATCAAGTCAAGAGAAGATCCATCATGTGTTGATGGAAGTCAAGAGAAATAATGCATCATGTGTTGATGCATGTCAAGACTCGGGAAGAAGAAATCATCATGTGTTGATGATGTTCAAGACAAGATCCCGAAGTGAAGAAGATCATCATGTGTTGATGATTGTCAAAGTCAAGGACCCGGATTTGAAGTGTTGATAGCTCATTATGTTTGCTCTAGCTCATCTATAGCTCATCTATGCATGAAGCTATTATTTGTGAATGTGTTTTACAAATAATTGATACTCATGCATTTAATCCTTGTGGCATGGGAGTATAGTTTGCAAATGTGTTTTGCAAATGGTTGAAGTCCATGCACCTTAGCCTTGTGGCATGATGTTGTTATTTGCGAATGTGTTTTGCAAATAGTTGATGCTCATGTTTGATTTCTTGTAGCATGTGACTTAAGTTTGCAAATGTGTTTTGCAAATGGTGTAAGTCTATGTACCTTATTCCTTGTGGTGAGTATTCTAAAGGTGGGCAAATGTGTTTTGCAACCTGTTGAGAATATCACCTATATTCCTTGTGGGCATTGCACTCAAATGGGCGAATGTGTTTTGCCATTTGAGCGAAGCCAATGTGTTTGGCTCCTGTGGTCTGGCGGTCTGACCGCTAGGGGTCACCGATCTGACCGGTGCCAAACCAGTCGAACAGCCATGTGTTGGGCGGTCGGACCGGTGGCCATTTGAATTGTTTCTCTGTACAGTAGTTCCGTCATTGAGAAAACGGTACTACCGTGGTGCGGAAGTACCGGAGTTCTCGCGGTATGATTATTCCATAGAAGCACCTTTTGTTGGTGTGCCGATTTTCCTCGGGCCGATTTGGCGGTGGTCTGAACGGCCATTAGTTGGCGGTCCGACCGGCCGTAGGCCCAACGACTAGTTTTATAGCCGTTGGCACATGGGTGGTCCGACCAGCCATTAGTTGGCGGTCAGACCGGCCCTTCACAGATTCGAGGGAATCTTTCCTCCAACGGCTAATTTTTATGTGTGGGCTATAAATACTCACCTTGTCCGGTTAGGGATGGTTGCTGATGATGTTGTTGAGTTCCATACTCAGTCCTTAAGCTAAGAGCAAGCATCTCCTCTCTTTTGTGCATGTGTTACACTTAGTGAGATTTGAGAGCAAACCCTAAGTGCATGTGTTGCCTTAGGTAGTGGATTGTGTATCCACTTGAGCGTTGACACTTGATTAGTTCAAGTGAAAATTGATATTTGTTTCTCTTGGTGTTTGCCGACACCTAGACGGCGTGGAGGCGTCGTGCCCAGCGATCTTCTCAAGAAGCTTGTGAGAAGGTCCGGCGTGTTGTGAGTGGTTTGGTGCTCGCCATCTCCGGAGTGGAGAAAGAGCAACCTTAGTGGAGCGAGATGTTGGTTCGTGTTGGAACCGGTCCAAGTGGTTGGACTTTCCCGGAGGTGTTGGCTTAATTAGTGGAGCTGGTCCAACGTGGTTGGGCTTACCTCAACGTGGATTAGGGGAGACCGGCAAGTCTCCGAACACCATGGTAAAATATAATGGTGTCATCTGGTTTGTCTTGTATTTTACTTTGAGCAATTTACATTACTTACTTCAATTGCTTATATATCTTTGTATGATTGCTCATATAGTATTCTATTCATATTGTTGATGCACTTAAAGAAACCTAGTTGATTTAGGTTTTAATTGTGCAAAACCAATTTGTTATTAGCTTTCGCATTATTAATTGGTTTTAGCCGAAAGATTTTTAAAATACCGCCTATTCACCCCCCCCTCTAGTCGGCCACCTCGATCTTACAGGGTCACATATGATGCTTGTTTACAATTTGAAAAGACTAAAGATGAAATCACTGGTTATATGGACTCGAATTTTGCTGGTGATTTGGATAAGAGAATATCCTTTTACTGGTTATTTGTTCGCTGTTGGAGGGTGTGTCGTTAGTTAGAAGCAAACCTGCAAGCTAATGTTGTCTTGTCCACTACAAAAGTCGAGTATATGGTTTGTTTTGAAGCTTGCAAAGAAGTCATTTGGTTAAGAGGTATGTGTCGAAGTACGTATTGCACTATAATATTCTACAACAGTCAAAACGTTATTTGTCTTACGAATGATCAAATATTTCATGAGAAAACGAAATACATTGACATCGGATATCATTGCATTCGAGATGTTATTGCTCAATGTGATATTAAAGTCAACAAGATAAGTACTCATGATAATCCAGCAGATATAATGACAAAGTCAGTTCCTACGTTAAGTTTGAGCAAAAGCTCAAACTTAGTTGGTATCATTCAGTAGTCCTATGGACGTTCGGCACACAAGGTGTTCATGCTAATTGTTCAAAGGAGATCACGTTTTGTTTTGGCTACAAGAGGAATCCGCCTCAATGTGGAGATTATTGAGTTTGAGTCTGATATAAATTTTATTTTCTACTTCAACTCATAGTTTCATTCCTATACATAGTCTTTCATGTACCACTCTTTCACCTAGGATTTTACCACATATGCAGGGCGTTCCAGGAGATCCAAGGCGAGCTTGGTGGCTTCTTCGGCTCCCAGCAGGGTCAGATCACCAAAGTGAGGCAGATGGCCAAGAGCCTGCCCTCCATGTGCAACATGTACCCAAGCTACTGCAACATCCCCACCAGTAGTGGTGGCTGCTACTGATTACATATGTGCGCTTGATGTCTCTGTAGCGAGCAGATGAGATCACCTTCAATTGGTGACTAATAAACTGTCACATATCACCGTATGTGACCAATAAATGGGGTTATGAAATAATACATGAATAACAGTCACATATCTGCAAATGTATATGTTCATCAAGACACTGAGGTTGTTCTAAAAGTAAAAAAGACAGCGAGGTGCAACCGTGCAGGACATCAGAATCTAATCCTCATATGCCATTATATTCTAATTCATATTCCTAACTGCACAAGACTTATTTTCCCTGTTAATATTCTCGGTTTATTACTGTACTGCTAACATATCAGGATTGATCTACATGTCATACCAAGACATGAGGTAGTAGGATCCTATCTTATCAAAACCCAAAACATAATAACGGACAGCAAAAACGCTCCGATCAGCTTGCCCATTCCTGTTGCTGGCGCATTTGATGAAGGACCACGGGGCGTCGTCCCATTGTTCGTCGCAGGTTTCTCTGTTGGACAGGTATAGCCGCAGAGGCTGGGCCGGACAACCCGGTAGACGCCTTTGCTTGCCAAGACGTAGACGTCCTTACTGTTGTCCACACCGAAGGAATATATGTAGCCAAGTGATGGGAGAGGGCTCCCAGCAGCAGTGTCACAGGATATGGGAGAGTTCTTGGAGCAGCTGAAAGAAATCAGAGTGGAGGTGTAGTTCCCACTACTCTCCGGGGTTTCTGTGCCGGTCCACATGGCTGATGCGTACAGGTCAGCATACAAGTACCTGAAAACACATTAACATATGCATCTTGTGAATACAACTTCAATAATTGTGCTGCGCAAATAGTTCAAGGCCATCTTTGACTTCAAAATCAACGCAAGATGTACTTCAACGATGATAATACCTTCCATACAAGCAGGGATCAGTAGATCCTCGATAGACATAACCACCCATGATTGCTGCAGATCCAATGTTCTTATTGATTCCAGTCTCCGAACACCATGGTAAAATATAATGGTGTCATCTGGTTTGTCTTGTATTTTACTTTGAGCAATTTACATTACTTACTTCAATTGCTTATATATCTTTGTATGATTGCTCATATAGTATTCTATTCATATTGTTGATGCACTTAAAGAAACCTAGTTGATTTAGGTTTTAATTGTGCAAAACCAATTTGTTATTAGCTTCGCATTATTAATTGGTTTTAGCGAAAGATTTTTAAAATACGCCTATTCACCCCCTCTAGTACCACCTCGATCTTACAGGTCACATATGATGCTTGTTTACAATTTGAAAAGACTAAAGATGAAATCACTTGGTTATATGGACTCGAATTTTCTTTGGTGATTTGGATAAGAGAATATCCTTTTCTTGTTATTTGTTACATTTGTTGGAGGTGTGTCGTTAGTTAGAAGCAAACCGCAAGCTAATGTTGTCTTGTCCACTACAAAAGTCGAGTATATGGTTTGTTTTGAAGCTTGCAAAGAAGTCATTTGGTTAAGAGGTATGTGTCGAAATCGTATTGCACTATAATATTCTACAACAGTCAAAACGTTATTTGTCTTACGAATGATCAAATATTTCATGAGAAAACGAAATACATTGACATCGGATATCATTGCATTCGAGATGTTATTGCTCAATGTGATATTAAAGTCAACAAGATAAGTACTCATGATAATCCAGCAGATATAATGACAAAGTCAGTTCCTACGTTAAGTTTGAGCAAAAGCTCAAACTTAGTTGGTATCATTCGATAGTCCTATGGACGTTAGCACTAAAGTGTTCATGCTAATTGTTCAAAGGAGATCACGTTTTGTTTTGGCTACAAGAGGAATCCGCCTCAATGTGGAGATTATTGAGTTTGAGTCTGATATAAATTTTATTTTCTACTTCAACTCATAGTTTTATTCCTATATATACATAGTCTTTCATGTACCACTATAAATATATCTATGTAGTATATAGGAAGAGTAAGAGTTTCTTTGTAAACATCTTCTTATATAGTAATATTAACTTTGTGCACCTGTAGCTTTTTCCAAAATAATTTTTTTATGTAAAATTCGTGTCTCCTATTTCTATTTCTATTTTTCTGTGTATTATTTACACCACAAATGCAACTAAGTTTGGTAAGCACAGTTAGGTTAGCACAGATCTCGGAGATCAAAGAACGGCAGAGATAGCGCGTCCGTTCAAATGGGCATTTCCGGTCATGTTCCCTCGTGGTATCGTCGTCCGTACGGTTTAAATGCACGAGAGCTACACATGATTCACTATTCACTAACACAAGAAACTGAACAGCTTTGTGAACAAGGCATTGAACCACTGGAGAACATCTCATTTGTAGAGCCAGATCTCGGAGCTCGGAAACACGAGGTATATGAAAATTTTGGCATCTTTGATGCGATTGATCGCAAGAGGAATCAAGCGCCTTATCACTTAAATAGAACTGACTACTGACCGCGCGCATACTTTGGCATCAGAGCGAATTTGTACACATGCTCATGCACATGCTCAGGCGTCTTCAGGCTTCAGCGTCCAGCGCTGTCAGGCTGATCCAGGCGCCGGCGAGCCCGATTCACGCGGATGCCGCCGCCCCGCCTCCTCGCCGCTCGCAGAACTTGGTTTCTATCATGGCCATGGTGTCTCCGCCTCCATCGTCGCACCTCATTTTCGAGCTTGCACGTGGTTCTAGACGAACTTCCGGATCATGGTGATCTTCAGGCATGATCCCTGCGCATATGGCTTGGCCACCACGACGCAACCTTCGGCAGGCCACAACGCAGGATGGTCTCGCTTCCGACAGCAAAGCCGGCAAAGGGAGGAGCCCGTTATCCGCCGGATGGTGATGTCCGAGCTGGGGCGCCCATAGGCTATGCCATACTCATCCCAGCCACTCTTGATGGCGATCAGATCATCTCCAGTCGAAATGTAGCAATCCTCAATGCAGACATTGCTGCTCGAATCTGCAAGATCATGGATAGCTCTAGCTTCGAAATCAAAGAGCACATATTTTTTGCGAGCATATATTTGTGAGGACAGAAGAATATTTGTACCTGGATCGATTCCATCAGTGTTGGGAGAGTCATGTGGAGCCAGTAGAGTCACATTTCTTATCACCACATTGCTGCACACACGAGATAGATGATCCAGACATTTATTTCTCAACTGGAACGATAATGAATGCAGATTTTGGACCACGATTGTTCGCTAGAAACAGTTAAACCAAACAAAAAAAGGAGCCTACATCAATGTGCTGACCTTGTTTGGTATTGTCTAGCAATTTCTGTACTTTCGTTATTGTCCAGTGGTTTCTCCAAACAGTTTAAATGGTTGTATCCCATGATCCCCTGCCTGCGTCGCCTCATGCACATGCTTGGCATGCTCACCGTCTCAGGCGTCTTCAGGCTTCAGCGTCCAGCGCTCGGCGCGTCCGAAGCTCAACTTTCTTTTACCTCTATATCACCCATAATTCCCAGAACTCAACATTAACAGAAGACAAAGACCAATTAAGTTTTCATGGCAGCAAAGGATCTAGCAAATAACATCACCGGCATCTATGCATTCTAGTTCCACTCAAAGAAACTACCATGAACATAGCTAAAGAACACTATAAATAGCACTTCTTTTTTCTCAGCATTCCCCTGCAAGTCTGCAACTCAAGAGATCTCAAATTCTCAAGTCTAAACAAAAAAAACTTCAAATGTGAAACCATTATTACCGTAACATAACAAGGGCACTGAAAAGAACAATCCTTGTACCATCTCTTGAGGATCCAAGAAGAGCCCACCGTGAGTTGAGCAGAGGAGCACTAGACTAATGGCGGGCGGGAGCAGGAGTTAGCTCGAATCGCTCACCTGGGTGGCGCGGATGGCGCCGGCGAGCCCGTCTCATCTGGGAGGTGAGGTTGAAGGGCCCCGTGAGCCACACAGCGCTCGCCGGCGTCCGGCCTCGCCGTCGGCTCGCGAACTTGGTTTCTATCATGCTCACCGTCTCAGGCGTCTTCAGGCTTCAGCGTCCAGCGCTCGGCGCGTCCGCGGATGGCGCCGGCGAGCCCGAACTCACGCTCACGCCGGCGCCCCTCGCCGCTCGCGAACGGACATTGTGGCTTGGCCGACCATCAACCATCACCGATTTGCAAGCGTCTTTTGTGGAAGCTTGCAAGCTACGACTCCATGGCTTTTGATGTGTTGCCTTTGGCCTTTTTTGTGCTGGCAGTGCGGCTTGCAAGTGCAGCACTCAGCAGGGCACAGTTTTAGTGGGGGAGCGCGTGGGAAAAGTGGTGGCGACGCCTCGAGTCTTGATTTGTCTTTACCGTTATAAAAGAAAGAATTAGTTAGTGATGGTGATATTATCGTTTCTCCTTATAATTAAATTATATGTATTACTATAGTATAATTAAATTATATGCAATTTGTTAATTAGATTTAAATTATGTATGAAACTTTTATTTTTAAAATAATTATCTTTGGTATATTGATTTTCTAAGTTAATAACTTATATTATATTTATTTAAAAATCGTTATAATGCACGAACACTCAGCTAGTAACAATAAATATGGCTGAACACAAAATTTTAAAAATAAGTACTGCGGAGTTAAGCATGATATGACTGCACTCTCAACTCACAAAACTCTCGTCAGCGGACCCGATGGTTTCTATCATGGCCGCGGCATAGTGCTCCATCCATCCATGGTCACCCCATTTCGACGAGCTTGGCACGTGGTTCCGCACGAACTTCCGGACGGCATCTTCTCGGAGCGCACGGCTTCACCATGGTCGCCACATTGTGGCTTGGCGACCACGGCGCAACCTTCGGCGCTCGTCAGCGGCAGGATGGTCTCGGACGGCTTCACCATGGACCGGATCCCTGCATCGCCATTCCTTCGACGCGCTTCGTATCTATAAATATATCTATGTAGTATATAGGAAGAGTAAGAGTTTCTTTGTAAACATCTTCTTATATAGTAATATTAACTTTGTGCACCTGTAGCTTTTTCCAAAATAATTTTTTTATGTAAAATTCGTGTCTCCTATTTCTATTTCTATTTTTCTGTGTATTATTTACACCACAAATGCAACTAAGTTTGGTAAGCACAGTTAGGTTAGCACAGATCTCGGAGATCAAAGAACGGCAGAGATAGCGCGTCCGTTCAAATGGGCATTTCCGGTCATGTTCCCTCGTGGTATCGTCGTCCGTACGGTTTAAATGCACGAGAGCTACACATGATTCACTATTCACTAACACAGAGCTACACATGATTCACTATTCACTAACACAAGAAACTGAACAGCTTTGTGAACAAGGCATTGAACCACTGGAGAACATCTCATTTGTAGAGCCAGATCTCGGAGCTCGGAAACACGAGGTATATGAAAATTTTGGCATCTTTGATGCGATTGATCGCAAGAGGAATCAAGCGCCTTATCAGAACTGACTACTGACCGCGCGCATACTTTGGCATCAGAGCGAATTTGTACAGAAGGTCATCCCGGACGTGCTAGTCAGTTCCGTGCAAGGGGACGGCTGCACGTCGAGCGCGCCGCCGCTGACAGCCTCGCATTTCCATGGCCGTACCGCCGCGCCGCCGTTGAGCTTAACGTTCGACAGGCAGATCCGGGAGAACGCCGAGTTTGCAATGCCCTTGATCAGCCCAGCCTCCCTGATGTTCTGGCCCTGAACATTCTTTATCGTCAGGGTGTCGACGACCGGAAGCGCATTCCGGTCGTAGCGGTCATCAGGGTGGCCTCCGACGTCGCCGGCGATCCGCAGACCGTAACGGACATTGTCCAAGGTCACGTCGGAGATGGTGATGTTTTGGATGAACCCTCCCTGCCGGAGTTGGTCTTAATGTGGATCCCAAATCCTGAGCTGAAGAAATTCAGGTGCTCAGCGAAGACGTTCTCCACACCGCCGGAGGTCTCGCTTCCGACAGCAAAGCCGGCAAAAGGGGAGGAGCCCGTTATCCGCCGGATGGTGATGTCCGAGCTGGGGCGCCCATAGGCTATGCCATACTCATCCCAGCCACTCTTGATGGCGATCAGATCATCTCCAGTCGAAATGTAGCAATCCTCAATGCAGACATTGCTGCTCGAATCTGCAAGATCATGGATAGCTCTAGCTTCGAAATCAAAGAGCACATATTTTTTGCGAGCATATATTTGTGAGGACAGAAGAATATTTGTACCTGGATCGATTCCATCAGTGTTGGGAGAGTCATGTGGAGCCAGTAGAGTCACATTTCTTATCACCACATTGCTGCACACACGAGATAGATGATCCAGACATTTATTTCTCAACTGGAACGATAATGAATGCAGATTTTGGACCACGATTGTTCGCTAGAAACAGTTAAACCAAACAAAAAAAGGAGCCTACATCAATGTGCTGACCTTGTTTGGTATTGTCTAGCAATTTCTGTACTTTCGTTATTGTCCAGTGGTTTCTCCAAACAGTTTAATGGGACTATTACGAGTTTATCACGGGATAGGAACCCAGCCTGGAGTTCATGTGCAATTTGTGAATGGAACAAATGGACTGGCGGTACAAACGTGAATCGTTATCCGGTTGTAGAACTGCAGTACGCCTGATATCAAGTCTGTGGCCAAAAAGGCTAAAGCAATTGGACTGCAAGATGAAGGTGCAGTATCCAATTCTGCTTAATTGGCTAGTGGTCTTCCTCGTTGGATTCATAAGGAACAAACAAAGAATTCTGGGGATTCTCAGATTCTGGTCTAAGGAAACAATCTGGGTCTCCTCACCTGCAATAAACTGGATGGATGTTCCAAAACGGCGAATCCTTGAAGACCACATTGGAGACAATAACATCAGAAGAGTTCATCAGCTCGAGTAGATTCGGCCTTGTGAAGGGCAATGTGCCCTTCTTCCACATGTCCCACCACACGCTGCCTTGGCCGTCGATAGTTCCATTCTCACCTGCACATATCACAGTTCCAATCACAAAACCATCGACACCCTGAACAAAGCAAGTGCATATTTATATGAAGGAAGGTGAATTTACGAGTTTACAGAGTGGCGTATTCTTTTGTTCTGTGCTTATGCATGGCATTAATAGTAGGGTGTAAGCTTGAACCTTGTAACTTCTGATTTTCTGAACTACAATATGACAGGCAGGAAATGCAGTATTGCATATTTGCATCCATCTTGGGAAAAGTTCCTTAGGCAGTAGCCAATTAACCAAAGCAAGTATGAGAAATCGAAGAATGCAGAGCAAGAACCTGTGATGACAACGTCCTGAAGGCCATTGCCATGGATAAAACTTATGTATCTTCCGCCTGGCAGCTCGCGCCCTCTCCCATACGACGGCAACGGCTCGATCAGCGGCCAGCTCGACGTGTCCTGCTCCAAAAGCACGCAAAATTTACGCAGAAGCTCAACTTTCTTTTACCTCTATATCACCCATAATTCCCAGAACTCAACATTAACAGAAAATTTACGCAGAAGCTCAACTTTCTTTTACCTCTATATCACCCATAATTCCCAGAACTCAACATTAACAGAAGACAAAGACCAATTAAGTTTTCATGGCAGCAAAGGATCTAGCAAATAACATCACCGGCATCTATGCATTCTAGTTCCACTCAAAGAAACTACCATGAACATAGCTAAAGAACACTATAAATAGCACTTCTTTTTTCTCAGCATTCCCCTGCAAGTCTGCAACTCAAGAGATCTCAAATTCTCAAGTCTAAACAAAAAAAACTTCAAATGTGAAACCATTATTACCGTAACATAACAAGGGCACTGAAAAGAACAATCCTTGTACCATCTCTTGAGGATCCAAGAAGAGCCCACCGTGAGTTGAGCAGAGGAGCACTAGACTAATGGCGGGCGGGAGCAGGGAGTTAGCTCGAATCGCTCACCTGGGTGGCGCGGATGACGGCGCCGCGAGCGAGGAAGAGTGTCATGTGGGAGGTGAGGTTGAAGGGCCCCGTGAGCCACACCCCGGGCGGCACGTACAGCAGCGCCCCGCCCGACGCGCGGCGGCGCTCGATGCTCGCCACGGCGGCCGCGAACGCCGCTGTGCTCAGCGTCCGACCGTCGCCGGCGCCGCCGAAGCTGGCCACCGACACCCACGCCCCGCGTCTCGGCGGCGCCGGCACCAGCCCCGAGCACGTCTCCTGCTCCCCGGCACCGCCCGCCGCCGCCGACAGCACCGTGGCCACGGCCAGCAGCCACCGCCACCACAGCCGCCCCATATCCCTTCCCCCTGTCTGTCCCCCTCCTTCTAGAAGGTTCTGGAAGCCCGGGCCACAGGTTACTACAAGAAGTGGATGCCAACGAAAGAAAGTAACAAGAACCCGCCCAAAAAGCTCTTGCGGGCTCTTTTGCGCGTGGATTTACGTGAGAGCTGGATAGATTACCGTCGCTAGTGATGTGGAAGCCGTTCTAATTAGCTGGTACTTGGTAGGAAGCCAGCCAAGGGAAAGAGTACAACGGAGACAGAGGATTTGCAAGCGTCTTTTTGTGGAAGCTTGCAAGCTACGACTCCATGGCTTTTGATGTGTTGCCTTTGGCCTTTTTTGTGCTGGCAGTGCGGCTTGCAAGTGCAGCACTCAGCAGGGCACAGTTTTAGTGGGGGAGCGCGTGGGAAAAGTGGTGGCGACGCCTCGAGTCTTGATTTGTCTTTACCGTTATAAAAGAAAGAATTAGTTAGTGATGGTGATATTATCGTTTCTCCTTATAATTAAATTATATGTATTACTATAGTATAATTAAATTATATGCAATTTGTTAATTAGATTTAAATTATGTATGAAACTTTTATTTTTAAAATAATTATCTTTGGTATATTGATTTTCTAAGTTAATAACTTATATTATATTTATTTAAAAATCGTTATAATGCACGAACACTCAGCTAGTAACAATAAATATGGCTGAACACAAAATTTTAAAAATAGTACCACAGCAGGTTAAACAGACTATGTACCGCACTCTCAACTCACAAAACTCATTTATTGCACTTCTGATCCGCAGAAGCATAGTGTGTATACATTCCTAATATGAATTAAAAGAGTGGTAGATGGCCCACCACAGACCGAAAGTATGGTGCAGGACATGTGTCGCATGTCTAGTCTTATCATTTCAATCAAGGGTTATATTTATATGTGCTGTTTGGTTAAAAAAAAAAGGCTCAATGAGAGAAGAAGAAAAAACTCCGACGCCGCTGCGTCGAGTGCGAAGACCGACAGGCGTGCTGCTTTCAGCTTCCAAGGCGTATGTCGGTGCGGTGGTGGGTCTCGTCCGGAGGACAGTAAGATGTGCCTCATCCCGGATCGGATCACGTGCTCGGTGTCGCGGTGCATGTTTGGTCGTTCGTTCCTCTCTCGGGCTACTAGCGCTAGTACTACAAAGCCTACAACCAATGCAGCTGTCGGCGCGTGCCCATTTCACCTCGACTGGTCCGAGGTTTCGTCTAGAATGGCACCCGACCGAACACGGCATTTTATTGGACCGGAGGCTGGACCATGGAGGATACATGATATACACCTAATTGCTCGGCTTATTCATCCCAGTGTCACAGCTATCCGTGACATTCCTTTTCCATATGGTGAATAATAATTCTTCGTTGTTGTTTTGGAGTTCAAAACTAATTCTTCAAAACTAATTTAAAATAACTGTGTATTTGCAAAATCCTCTAGCTTCAACCTCATTTCAAAATTCAAAATTCAAAATTTCAGATTCAATTTCAATTTAAGTCTCTTATCAAAATTCTCCCTTCCTTCTTTTGGGACTCGGCCCATCTTTCCCCTCCTGGGCTCAACCCACTCCTCCTTGGCCTCTTCTTTGGCCCAGCTTCCCCCTGCCCCCTTTCTTCTCTCTCTCTCTCTCTGGCCGTACCAACCCTGAGCACCCTGTGCAGTGCTCGTGCGCTCTGCCGTCACCTGCTTCCTTTGACTCCGGCGCCTTCTTTCGCTCGTCCCATCGCCAGCGCCCAGCTTGCCCTCGCCCAGTCGCCAGCGCCCGTCGCTCGAGCACCTGCTCTCATCCTATCGTGCCAGAACCAGTCTCGCTCGATTCTGTCGTCGTGTAGAGCACCCATGCCACCGGACGCGCGCTCTGTGCGCTCGGCGTGGCCATGCTCGCCATCCGATCGCTAGCTTGTCCCCGTCTGCCGGCTTGGCCGAAGTTGCTTGCTGCCGTCGGCTCCCCGCTGCTCATTGCCTCGCCTCGTCGTCTCGCTCTCGCGCGGCGTCGGCACCATGCCACTGCCCAAGCGACGCGTTGCGCGCGCGCTTCGCCACCACCACCTTACGCGTCGTCGTGTCGCCTCCGCCACCTGCTTCGACCCGCCCGAGTCGTCGCTCCCATCACCTCCCCGCTGTGTGCGCCTGCCCCATCCTCTCCGACCAGAGCTCCCATGACCCCCTCGGGAACTGCGCGTCTCCGAGTCTTCAATGGCTCTCCCTCTTTCGGCTATAAGAATCCCGAAGCCCCCTCTCGTTCCTCGGCTCGTCTCCCCTTCTCTTATGGTAAGTGTCACCAGAGAAGAGCTCGAGCAGCCGCCCTTTCACCTCCTTCCCCCACCTAACTTCCCCCTCTCTCGCTCTTGTTGTTGTGGTTTGTCGAAGCCCCGAGCTCCGAGTTCAAGCCGCCGCGCGCCTCCTTTCGGTTCTCGCCGCACCAGGGCTGCCCCCTCTTCTACCCGCATCAATTCGTGTCCCAGAGCTCCTTGAAGCAATCCCCTCACTCGATTTCAGTTTTGTGTCGCAGGAGCCGCTGCATTGCATCTTCTCCTTCAGTCTCAGTCGACCCTTCATCGTTGTCCTCCTTCGCCTCCGACCGTGAGCTCTCCCACCTCCGTTCGTCGTCCGCCGACCTCCTCTGACCTCCCTCTCAGTCGTGGTAAGCTCCCTTCTCCATGTCCTATTCTCCCTCTTGTGCTTCAGACCACACTGCGTTGTCGAACTCCTTTCGACCACGTCGTGTTGTCGAAACTCATTTAGACCACACCGCATTGTCAAACCCCTTCCGACCGCTTATAGCCGAAACCCCTTCCGACCGCTTGTAGCCAAAACCCTATTCGACCGCTTGTAGTTGAAACCCCATCCGACCGCATGTAGTCAAAACCCTTTTCGACCACATGTAGTCGATACTCCTTCCGACCACATGTAGCCAATACTCTTTCCGACCACATGTAGTTGATACACTTTCCGACCACATGTAGTCGATACACCTTCCGACCACTTGTAGTTGATACACCTTTCCAACCACTTGTAGTCGAAACCCTTTTCGACCACATGTAGTCGAAGCTCCTTCCAACTACGTCGTGTAGTTAAAACTCCTTCCGACTACACCGTGTAGTTGAAGCCCCTTTCGATTATGTTGTGTAGTGAAACCCCTTCCGACTACGTCGTGTAGCCGAACTTCTCTCCGACCGCGTCAACTCGAAGTGATTAGTACTCGAAACAAATAGTACTCGAAGCCAGCGGTACTCGAAATGTACAGTACTCGAAACGAACAGTACTTGGAACCAGCAGTACTCGAAGCTAAAACTTCAGAAACTCCGTTCTCCTCCGTTATAACTCTGATTCTAGTTATTTTTGTTTCTACATTTGTCTAAATTCAATACCTTGCTAATGGCACTGGTCTTAGTTAAATTGGAGTTCATTTGCTATTTGTTGTGTGTTTATTTGTTATCTTTACTTGTTTATTCTTTTCCAATACATTTGTCCAAGTAGAGATCGGAGACGCGGGAGATCTCCAGTTTGATCAAGCACAAGACTTTCAAGACTCTCTCCCCTTCACTCAAGACGAGTCAATACTTTAATCATATTGAACCTACATTTTATGCAAATTATATATTTTTTAAAGTAGCAAATTGCATGCTTAACTCCATATGAAATTATATATTAAACCTTTAAGGTAGTTAAATTCCGACTTGATGCTTTAAATATTATTATACCATC
The DNA here is from genome assembly GCA_036346395.1 of Hsuehochloa calcarea. Classification (NCBI taxonomy): domain Eukaryota; kingdom Viridiplantae; phylum Streptophyta; class Magnoliopsida; order Poales; family Poaceae; genus Hsuehochloa; species Hsuehochloa calcarea. Next base: position 28,377,714 of record CM070593.1, on the reverse strand, counting down.
CTTTGACAATTGAATCCATGAATCCTTATCACTATAGTAATTATATGGTAACTATACTAGCTATAGTTTGTACTTAACCGCCATGCTAGTCTTACTTAAGTACCGGGGTATTAGCTACCCCAATCATCATCTCTTAAAACCATGAAACTAGATTTGAACAGTTATTGTGGGCAAATGACTGAGATGGTTGAGTTAATGTATTTTTGCTTCTCAAAAACCCTAATAACTGCTATTACCCCTTATGGGTGGCTGGTATGGTGGATGGTATGATGGTGGGTGCTAATGTAACCCATGGAATGTTGGATTGGTGGAATGTACCGCTTAGATAACCCTAAGGACTTAATCCTGCGATGATATCTCAATGTAAAACAGTACAACCACAAGTCTATAATGGTTTCGACCTGACTAAATAATTTGTATCCATCGGTACGAGTTGCACCAGGTAGATGACTTGCGACACCGTAAGCCTTCGCGGCACAACGAAAGTCGTTAAGAGGGCGCAAGAGGAGGTATGGGTAAGGGTTGACGTAGGTGCGAAAGCGTAACTCTTCTCTGGTGAAACCTTAGCGAGTGTAACAAATACTGAGGGGGCATTGTAAAGGCTTTATGGTAATCTCCCCTTGATTCACATGTCTAAGGAAACGTGTGTACATATCAAGACGATTATCTCTTGTGGGTAAAGACGTGCAACCTCTACATAATATAAACTATTCGAACAGCCGTGCCCATGGTCACGGGCGGACATGGGAACTTACTAGAGTTAGTTTTATTTATAAAACTTTGTGGGTGGGATGAATAATGTGTCAGACTTATCTAGCTCATGTTTTGGAATTTTCTTGGGTCGTCGTACCCAGTGATGTTAATATGTGGAGATGACTCTACTCAAATTTAAGCATAGGTAGAGGTAGTCTTCGCCGTTATAAATATTGCATAATATCTCTTTAATAAAATGAGCTTTGGTCAAATTACCAAATCATATGAATTTCTAAATAATGTAATTGAAAATGTTGCTTTTAGCAAATAAAAGAACTCGAGCCATCCTTGTTAAGCCTTACATGTATTATTATTGCATCTTGTGTGTTGGCTCACGAGCACGAAAGTTTTACTCATCCTCGCTCTTTCCCCAAAACCCTTAGAAGCAGGAAGTCGTGGAGATTATGTCTACTATGAGGAACTAGAAATTGGAAGCCTAGGAGATGATGAAGAGTAGTGCAGTTCTTTTAGTTTAGGTCTCGCTTCAGTCTGGCTGACTCCATTGGTGCTTGCGTGCATCCAATAGTATCCAAATCTTTGGTTAATATCGGTTGTACACATGTTTCTCCAATCGCTTGCCTGTGGAGAGATGTGCTCTATCCCTTTTGCCTCCGCAGTCGCTTCCGCTTTTATGTAATGTAAGCATTTGGCCTGTTCGACACTATTGTAAAGCTGACCTGATGCGGTCTATATGACTATGATATTTGTAATATAAGGTTTGGTTCGATTTACATCGTGTATGAAATGATTCAGTGATGTATCTGTGAGTGCTACCTACTAATCCAAAAAATAACATAATATTTTATAGAGGATTTGCTGTTCGGCCACGACTCTGGCGTTGCTACATGGTATACCCATCACTCACCTTATGAATCAGGCTGTGGATAGTAGGTTCCGAAAATCGGTCATATGAGACCGATGAAAGTTCAAAACCAGCCAAAATTACTGTTATCCATTGAATTTTATACTTTTCATTTCAACTTTGAATAAAAGGAAAAAATTAATTTGAAAATTTTGGTCAAAATTTTCAGGTTTTCAGCCCTTTCGGTGCTACTGGTTAGCCCCGGTAAAAAAATTAAAATCGGTAATCAGAACCGGGTAGATAGAGCAGTAGTAAGCTAGTACGCAAGAAAGGTATTTTCTAGAAACTTATCTCAACTTATCTCAATCCTCGAGTTGCAGAATTTTGAATGTACAGGCGCATGCAGATGATTAAGGATTCAACGGAACTACCGTAACCTCCATCCCACACTTCACACTTACATTTCCAGCGTCACTGGTGTGGTAGTAATTAATTCCATCAGTGATTCGATTAGGGGAGGGTGATGAGCTGGAGATGGAGGAAGAGGAGGATGGGCATCTCGATGACGGCGGCGGCGGACGCCCACCGCTGCGGTGATGGCTGGTGTACGGCGTCGGGGTGGAGGGCGACGGTCGGTGCACGACTGTGTGCCGGCGAGGAGGACCCCTCCAGATCTAGAACGCCCCAGCCGACGTCGACCGACTCCTCGCCGGCCGATGTCTGTAACAGCCCTAAAATCTGGGGCCGTCAAACCCTTCATAACCGCTCAGGATGTACAGTTGCGAAGTAAGCAGTGTCTCAAGCAAGCTTTCGATTACAACAAAATCAAACTTTATTACATAAGATTAAGGTTTAACAACCAGTTTAAACGCAGACATATGCTTCTAAGCCCAAAGCTAATATAATACAAGACAAATGAATTTCACACCAAAACCATTGGCGAACCGCCAACACTCTTTTTTGATTGATAACCATATTTTTGGTGACAAAAGCTATTTGCATAAAATAATATTTTATGTGGACTTGTCAAGGTGAATATAGCTTACAAGAAATCTTAACCTTGTCAAGGTGAATATGGCCCACAAGTGCTAGGTGGGTTTGTATGTAGGGTAATAGGAATTATCTAAACATCATGGCATTCAAAAGTATCATTTTAATGTTTGAAGTAACTGGCGCAAATATAATAATAAAAGTAATATTAAATATATGAATTGTAGGTTCAAAATAATCGAAGAATGTGGCTTGCCTTCTTGCACAAAGTCCTGTAGATCCTGCTCTTGTCTGCCGTCTTCTGCTGTCTAGTTGCCAAGATCGTGACCTAACGAGAAGCAATACAATAAAACAAACTAAGTAAAATCCGGCTCGACAAGGAATGAATTGGGAACAACATGCAAGTAAAAAACAAACGAAAAAGAAACACAAAGAAGGTGGTGTGGGAGGGTGGGAATTTATATGGTGTTTAATTAGACTGAACGGAGTGGAGAAATGGATTACTGGGCTCAAAATGGACGAAATGGATATATAATGTCGAATTAGGGTTTTGTAGATGAATAGTGTTAGATGATAAATAGTGACACTTTTACTATTTATGGATGAAAAAATGGTGGTAAACAGTATATTACTGTTCATGATAGTGAACAGTACAAATATTACTGTTCATGACAGTGAACAATAAATAGTAGATTTTCGGTTGATAAACAGTGTTTTTCGAGTAATAAACAGTAACTGATTTTAATGTCTTGTGAACAGTAAATACCAAAATGGAATAAACAGTAATGGCCCAGCCCAGCTACTATAGCGGCCTGCGGCCCAGGCAAAATGCCGGTAAAAATGGCCCAGCCTAGCGCAAGTGGATCATGCGCTACCGCCGTTCGGCAGCGTGCTCGCCCGGCCGGCGGCAGCAGTGATGCGGGGCGAGGAAGGGTGCGGGGAGCACCACAGAGGCGAGGGGGTTCCATTTTGGGGAGTTGGGGGAGCGGAGGGGGTGCGGAGGTGGGGCGGCGGCGACAATGGCGCATGACCGGAGCAGGGGACGAGGTCGGCGACGACAATGGTGCACGACCGGAGGAGGGGACGAGGCCGGCGGTGACACGGCGGCGCTCCGGCGAAATTGAAGGGCGGAGGAGCATCAGTGAGTTGAGGCGCACCGAGGCGGCATGGCGACGGTGGCCGTGGAGGTGGCGACGATGGAGCTCGGCGCCGGCGAGCTCCGGTGAGGGAGGAGGGAAGGCGGCGGATTTACCGAAAGGCTCGTCGGGGAAGAAAAGAGGCGGCGACGACTTCTTTAAATTCGGCCGGCGCCGGGAGAGGAGGGGGCAAGGGAGGTGCTAGACGTGGAGGTGAAGAGGAATGCGAGCCCTAGGGTGGCTTTTATAGCCCGAAGAGGCGGTGGGAGCAGTAGGGCGGCGGGAGCCGTCGCGGCGACGTGGGCGGCGCCGAGAGAGAGGTGGCGGCATGGGCGGGTCCAGGTGGAGGCGGCGAAGGTGGTAGAAGGCACTGGCGGTGGCGTGGGAGGTGGTGGCTGAAAGCAGCGCGGGAGGCGGCGATGGCGTCGGGCAGTTGACGTATAGAAGAAAGGAAGAGGGAAGAAGAAAGCCGAAGGCGGGGAGAAGGAGGCGCCACTGAGAGGAAAAGACGCAGTTCCAGAAAGGGTAAGTGGATTTTCGATGAAAGTTTCCAAAAACGGCAAGTTATCAAATTTAAACCGAAATATTAAAAAAATTAAATTTCTTGGTTATTTCAATGTCGCTCCAGTCGCTGCGTGCACGTCGGTCCACGCCGCCCCGATCCATGCCGTCTTCACCGCGTGCTCGCCTATCCGGCCGCCGCCGCGGCGCCACCTCCTTGCGTCGCCGGTTGCTGCCCCCATGGCCCCCATCGATGTGGAGAGAGGAAGGATGGAGATGGGATCGTGGGAGGAAGAAGGCGGAATGGAATCAGCTTGCGTCCAATCTGGGCGGTATCAGGAGGTGTATTGGCCTGAACTACGCCGGGATTTTATTACATGGGTTTGGATTACAGAGCAGACAAACCAAATAGGTAATAACGCAATGCGTTTAGATGTAATCCGATTTCGCCGTAAAAACTCCTAACCAAACACCACATTAATTAAACTGCTGTATCGGAAAACCTGTGTTAAGTCTTGCTGTTCCGTCTAAACTTTAAGGCACCACACGTCGTACGATACTTTGTTCCACGGTGGACCCGGGTAAAAAAAAAGAGCGGGTACAAGTAGGCTGTTAGAGCATCTCCATTGAATTGAATAGATATATCGAATATTATGTTACTCAACTAAAAACTAAAATTTAAGTAAGAACCAGCACAACTCAGCCTTCTTTGGATCCACATTGCTTTGTTCGGCGTAGATTTGTTCCAACTGCCTTTGAATGCATCTCAGCATTGGCGTCGAAGCAGATCATCTTGTCATCACCGATCACTTCTCCCTCCCTCAGCCTCACTGGACGTAGGTTTTTTTTTAACGTCGAAACGGTCTTCTTACAGTCCAGCCCATTTAAGAACAGCAACTATTCAGACATTAAGGGCCATCGTCCCGAACACATTTAGCCCGAAACCACAAGCCCATAACCAGCTGTACCATAATGTAGGGCCTGACTTGACTCGCAAGCCACAGTTTTTTTTTTATATTAATTAATCTTTTTTAATAATATTTTAAACTTAACCATTCGCTAACTTTATTTTTAATTCTGACCGACGTGGCCTAACCGTTTTGCCATGCTGTGAGAGTAGCTGCCTCTATTTGGACCACTTGGCAGCACGACAGATGAAAATGTTATGCACAATTTTATTCTCACGTACCTTGTTCTTAGCATATGATTTTTCACGAACTTATGTTCGAATGTATGTAACTCTGAGTTGTGATAGAAATAATCAAACAGTGCTAAGTGAATGTACTATTTTCTTTAATTATATATTTATGATGTTCCATGCATTGCTAAGCGAAGAATCGAAAGAGAATGGACAACGGGATTTGGAATCATAGTAGCGAATTGAAATAAACTTTATAATAAAGTTGCAAATTACATGGCGTACATGATTTGGTTACGTGCATAAGCAACTATATCGTGCACCATACAACAAACCAAAATACATCTACGATACATATGTGCCTTTTGGAATTTGAAATACAGTCGATTGGAACAAAGATCATTAACTTGGGCATCGGACTAGCACGGATTGGGTGGACCTACTGCGTGGACCGAGACCATTTGCCCTTCCTTGCGAGCTTAGCGTTGCACTCCTCGTCGTCCATCTTGGCCCTGGCCACCATTTTTTGCTTTTTCTCGCCCTCCCTCTCGCGAGCCTCGCGCAACCGCAGTAACGCATGCTCAGGCTGAGTTACTGCTTGGACTTGAAGAACTTGCATGTGTCCCTTCACCAACAGAGGGGCGGTGTCTCCCCCTCGGGTGAGTCTTGCGATGAATGCTCCGTGGGAATGTTCTGGTAGGGGTTGCTGCTACCGGGGGGGGTAGTGCGGAGATGTCCCCTCCTAGCATGCCCCGTTTGTTCGTCCCAGGCCACAGCAGCCCTTGCAAGTCGCGGATCTCGTCCTATTGCTTCTCCATCTGAGCGAGATTGTGTTGAAGTCCTGATGTAGGAGAATCTGGCATGGTGAAACAAGCTCTGGTGTAGTACTAGGGTTGGTTATGTAGTGCTTTCTCCCATATCTCTTCCACCTCCTTTTATAAGCCACATGGTATAATGCACCCGGCGGAGTGAGGCCACACAATAATTCGATGTGTGTAGTGTATTCTGTTTTAAAAAGTTGCTGGCGAGACATAGTGTTGTGTTGTATTTCTGAAAAGTTGTTGGCATGGTGTGGTTCAATTCATGTGAGTAGCCTGCGAGACAGAGTGTTGTCTTGTCTTTCTGAAGAGTTGCTGGCGAGGCAGGGTGCTATCAGGTCGATCTAAAAAGCTGGCGAGGCAGCGTGTTGTCACGTCTTACATTTCAGAGAGTGCTCACGTTGTGTTTTGCAGAGAGAAGTCGTATCTTGCTTTGCAGAGTCCTGTCCTTTCAGTCTGAAAAGCTAAGGAGGTAGAGTGTTGTCACGTCGACTCGAATATATGGCGTCGTAGTATGGTTAAATGCATGTGACTAGACTGCGAGGTAGAGTATGGTCTATTCTTTTCGAAAAGCAAAGTCAGTAAGGCTTTCTAGTGATATTGCACATGGAATGACATTCTTGAAATCTGAAAAAAAGGAGTAATCAGTTGTGACACAGGGAAAAAAATTGAAAAGGTCAATATGAAGGAGAAAGAAACAACAGTAACATGGTCCCGAGCATCCAGCATTCTACCCGTAATGGTTGGCCTATGTACATAACAAATCCTATGGTACGTAGAGTGTTGTCATGCGCTGCAGAGTCCTGTCTTTTCGGTCTAAAAAGCTTAGGATGTAGAGTTTTGTCATGTCGATTTGAATATATGGTGTTGTAGTGCAGCAGTCGAGTGGTCTCTTCGTGCTTTGCAGAGCGATGTCATGTCCTGCTATTAGAGAGAGGTGTAGTGTGAAAGATCTAGACCCGCCATTATGAGTTAATGGAGTGTTTTGGTGATTAATGACAAATCCAAATATGAGACTAACTCTTTTATCAAGTATTATCTTTATGTAGTCTCATTTGGATATAAAGGTGAAACACAACGAGGTATGCAATCGACATCTCAATTTATATAATGTTGCATTTCTCGGATCCAAAATATAGGATTGAACTCAACCTTAAGTTAAACTTGAATATGCGCATATGACCTCATTATACATTTGTGTATGCACACATTTAGGGGGAGTTTTATCCTATACTTTGTGGTTTCATTAGTATTGATCCATATGCCTTTTTCCACATATACTAAGGATCTTTACGTTGAAACAAAACCTTTGAGTATACAAAACTTGTGTAGTTCGTATATACTCATGTTATGAGTACATAGAACTTGTGTAGTTCTTGTATACTCATGTTAGAGTATATATAACTTGTGTAGTTTATATATACTCAATTGTTCTCTCATTTATCTTCATTAAATTTATGAGAATTTAAGTGGTTATCATCAATTACCAAAGAGGGAAAGATTGAGGTATCTTGTCCCACCATTATGAGTTAATGGTATGGTGTGGTAATTAATGATGATCACATTGTGGAACTAACATTTTCCATGAGTTGGATATACGAGGTTATGTTCGGGATGATGAAGACTTGGGATGATCATGAGTTGATCATCAAGTCAAGAGCTTGGGATGATCGTGTAAATGATGCATCATGAGTTGATGCTTATCAAGAAGAGATGATCATGAGTTGATCATCAAGACAAGAGAAGACCCATCATGTGTTGATGGAGGTCAAGTGAAGGATTGCATCATGTGTTGATGCATGTGAAGACTCGGGATGGAGAAATCATCATGTGTTGATGATGTTCAAGACAAGATCCGAAGTGAAGAAATCATCATGAGTTGATGATTGTCAAAGTCAAGGACCGGACTTGAAGTATTGATGTCGTCATCAATCTTCAAGAAGATGCAAGGCAAAGGTATGACTAGCTAGGGCTAAGGATGTGTTCCTAGTCTTTTACGGTCTCGGTGTTTGGTTGATAGACCGGATTACTAGTATAGGTTTGCCGTACTATTAAGAGGATCTTGACTAGTAGTTTGAGTTAGTCATGTGTTGATAGCTCATTATATTTGCTCTAGCTCAACGAGGCATGATGCTATTTATTTGCGAATGTGTTTTGCAAATAATCGAGGCTCATGCATAACCCTTGTAGCATGTGACTTAAGTTTGCAAATGCGTTTTGCAAATGGTGAAAGTCCATGTACCTTTTTCCTTGTGGTATGATTCCAAAAGTTGGCAAATGTGTTTTGCAACTTGTTGGGAATCTTGCTTGTGACTCTTGTTGGCATGGCTTGTCAATTAGCAAATGTGTTTTGCAATTGAAGTTGTTGAAAAACCATTTCGACTTACATCGGAAAATCGGAAGTTCCGGTAGTTTAACGGCGGAAGTTCCGCACTTTGACTGTCCGATTTTTCGCGGCTTGATTTTTCCAGAGAGCGGCCGGTTTAGGGACTTAGCCGATTTTCCGAGTGCGGAAGTTCCGGTGTGTAACGCGCGGAACTTCCGATTAATCGGTTGCTCCGAAAACCGGCGGTTGGTTTTTTCCAGAGAAGCACCATTTTGGGGACTTAGCCAAAATTCAATGTGCGGTAGTTCCGCTATGTGTTGGCGGAACTTCCAAGAATCGAACTTCCGATGTTTAGTTGGCGGTAGTTCCGCACTAAAAATCAAGCGGCTAGTTTCTCGTCGACATAGCCGTTGCGGTGCCTTTTCTCTCTCTGCGGTAGTTCCGGCCTTTGTGCGTGGAACTTCCGATTTCCTGATTTTTCGGGGTTTGTCTCCCAACGGCTAGTTTTTGTGTGTGGGCTATATATAGCCACCTTGGTGGTTGGGGAGGTTCTTGATGTTGCTAAGAACTATTGTGAACTCTTTGTGAGCCTCTTGAGCTAAGAGCAAACCTCTATTCTCTTTTGTGCATGTGTTGCACTTGGTGAGATTAGAGAGTAAACCCTAAGTGCATGTGTTGCCTTAGGTAGTGGATTGTGTATCCACGTGGCGTTGACACTTGATTAGTTCAAGTGAAAGTTGGTTTGTTTCTCTTGGTGTTTGCCGACACCTAGACGGCGTGGAGCGTCGTGCTCGGTGACCTTCTCAAGAAGCTTGTGAGAAGGCCCGACGGTTGTGAGTGGTTTGGTGCTCGCCATCTCGGAGTGGAGGAAGAGCAACCATAGTTGAGCGAGTGTTGGTTCGGTTTGGAACCGGTCCAAGAGTTGGACTTACCTCGGAGGTGTGTGCTCATTTGAGGAGCCGGTCCAACGCGGGTTGGGCTTACCTCAACGTGGATTAGGGGAGACCGGCAAGTCTCCGAACACCACGGTAAAACATAAGCGTGTCATCTTGTGTTTACTTGTGCTTTACTTTGAGCAATTTACATTCTTGCTTTAATTGCTTATATATCTTGTATGATTGCTCACTTTGTATTGTGTTCATATTGTCGGTGCACTTAGTTGAGCCTAGTTGATTTAGGTCTTAATTGTGCAAAACCAATTCGCTTTTAGCTTCCGCATTTATTTATTGGTTTAGCCAGATAAAGTTTTTAAAACCGCCTATTCACCCCCCTCTAGTCGGCCACCTCGATCTTACAAGTGGTATCAGAGCTTGGTCTCTCATTTATTAGACTTAACCGTCTAGAGAGTAAAGGATGGCAACTAGAGATTTAGTGCACCTAGGTGAAGCACCTCTATTTGATGGCACAAATTATGCTCATTGGAAAATCCATGTCTTGTTATTTTAGGGCCATGAGTCCAAAAATATGGCGGATTGTAGATGTTGGCTTTTCTCCTCCATTGGATCATCTTGCTCCAACAATTGAGGAAGAGAAAAGCTTACATCTCGACGCTCAAGCAATTAACGGTTTATTTAGTGCTTTGAGTGTAGAGATGTTTGATGAAGTGTGCAATCTTGAGGCGCTCATGCTATGTGGACACATTTTCAAGATAAATATGAAATGTCCACACCTACTAGTGATGATTGCACACAGGAGTGGACATCGGAAGAAGAATGTTCAACTTCTAGCTCAGATAATGATGAGTCCACAACTCCTCCACATCAACTCAATGCTTCATGGCTAAAGGTAATGATGAGGTAAACGAAAATGAAGAACCCACCTATGATGAGTTGATGGAAATGTTAGAAGACTTAAATGAATATCTTGGCAAGGAGAAGTCAAAATTCAAAGTCTTGAAGAAAGAATTTCTTTCTCTCAAGGATTCTTATGAAGAGCTAAAAGAAGCTCATGAGACTCTCCTTCTCAAGGATCTTAATAAGTCCAAGGTGGATATAGGCATTACATGCAAGTTATTAGATGATATGTCATGCATAGTTCCTACATCTTGCATTTCATCTAAAGTTAGCATATCCACCTCTTGTGATGATTTAATTGATATGCCTTGTTGCTCTAAAATGGATACTCCTATTTCCTCGATATCTTGCAAGACTAACATTGTAGAGGAAAACAAAGAGCTCAAGGCCCAAGTCAACAAATTAAAGAATGACTTGGAAAGAGGCCTAAAAGGGAAGGCCACTCTTGACGATATATTGAGCAAGCAAAGACGCTTGCAAGATAAGAGTGGAATCGGCTTCACTCCTAAGAAAAGGAGAATAGCAAGACAAGGCACAATGCAAGACACACGAAGAATGTCAAGTGCCATGGATGCAATGGAAAGGGCCACTTCGCCTCCGTGTGCCCAAACAAAGTGAATGACAAGAAATTGTCATCAAAGAAAAGGCAAACCGGCAAGGAGCAAGTAAAGAAGGTAAAAGACGAATACAAACTTCGAACTTGCTACAATTGCCGGGAAAAGGGACATATGAGTAAGGATTGTCCCAAAGGTATCACTCCTAAGCCCATTATTTATAATGATCAATATTTGCTTAGGAAGGATATTAATGGCAATGTGTCTGCTAGAATAGTTAGTACACATAAAACTAATGCTAGGGCCATTTGGGTGCCCAAATCTATTGTGACTAACATTCGTGGACCCAACCTAGTTTTGGGTACCAAAATACGCTTAAATGCTTAATAGGTACTTGGAGAGGCATTGGAGACTTGGCTTATTCATATAAAGATGGATGTCATCATATATCAAATTGGAGCCAAGGTTGAGGATAATCGTTTCACATCAAGAACTAATGTCATCTCGGTAACAAGTATTTACATTGAAGTATCTAGCCCCTTATGCCTTGTGTAGGTTACATTTCATGAAAATCATTTTAAGAGGGGTACTCTTTCTCTATGTTCATAATGTTCATTATTAATATCTTGAGCAAGTTGAAGTGGCACATTAAGGGGGAGTGCTAAATCATAGTCATGTATTTCACATCCCTAAGTGTGCCCAAATAAATTAAGTGCTAGTATTGTTTTTCAAAAATGAGCATTTTAGCCAAAAGTCAAAAATTTCATAATTATTAGTAATTCTTTGAAAAACTAGTTGCAAAAGGTATACAAATGCTTTTCAAAGATTTACCAAAGGTTTTGGCTTTAGAAAAACCTATTTTAAGTGAAAATGAGTTTATGTCCAAAATCTTACATTATGGTATCTTGTTTTTGACATAAACTAGATTTTTGTGTAAAATCTATTCTAAAAGAAATTTGAAAATCTTGACAAAAGAAAAATCCTAGAGTTGGTTATTCTAAACATTTTTGGTATTCAAAAGATTTCCAAAAGACCAACCTAGAAAAGTTATTTGATTTTGAAATTCGTCCAAAATCCTACTTTGACCTAAGTGGTCACTTTCTAGCACTTAAGTGAGTTTTTCCATATGAACCGAAATTATTCATATGAAAAGGTTCAAAATGGTATTTATGACTCATACACAAAATTGGATGCTTTAAAATCATCAAAATATTTTCTTTGAGTTGTTTTGATAAATTTCATGAAAATGAGGTTTCATTTGCAAAATCAAAACTTAATTCATAAAAATTATTTTCTTGGATAGACATTAGTCTTTTAATGTACAATGATCTGAATGATATTTATTTGAGTGCAAAACTAGGGATCATTTGCATAAAAATCAAATTCAAGATCTTTCTGAAGTGTCGGGATAATCGGAACTTCCAGGCATTCTAAGCGCGGAACTTCCGTTTGTCGAACTTCCGCCGTTGAATGCGGAGCTTCCGTTTCACTCTCTTCCGGCGTCGGAAAATCGGAGCTTCCGCCCTCGGTAGCGGAACTACCGATGTCCGGAACTTCCGCTTTGAAATGCGAACTTCCGATTTCCGTGGTGAGAGCATTTAATTACTGCGGTTCCTCGGTTTTCTCTCTCCTTGACCGCCTTCCTCTTCTCTCCAGAAGGCTTTTCTTCTCAAAAAGACTCCACTGAAAATCTTGATCTCTCTTGGTTTTTCTTCAAATCTCAACCGACCAATTGCTTCTCCGAGGTTCAATCACCCCATTCCTCAAGGTATTTCCAATTCTCCTTTGGATCTATGCCTCTCATGAACCCTAGGGTTGAGTTTTGGGAAAATGAAAATGTAGATGAAATCATGGTAGATTCTTGGGCAAACTAGTTTATTCAAGATTGTATGATGTTTATGCATCGATTCCATGGACTCAATCCATCAATATCTGAAAAATCAAAAATTTCATTGCCCTAGAGTCGGCCGGAAAATCGGAACTTCCGCAGTTGATAGCGGGAACTTCCGCTAGCGGTAGTTCCGTGGTCAACTTCATGAGCTTCCGATTATCTGACAGAACTGAAATTTTCATTTTCTTTTGAATCATCCTTTCACACTCCATCCATTATTGTTCTTAAAGATGCCTAGGATGAAGGTCTCGTCTCAAGAGCTATTCGGATCTTGTGCATCTTCTTCAAGAAATGAGGAAGAATCGAACATTCAAATCAAGAAAGTGCATCGGAAGAAGGGTCGAATCGATGAGGAGTTAGGTGAACCTGAAGAAATGGAAATTGATCTTAAGGGACTCACAAGAGATGATTACACGCTTCTTCGAAGTAAAGATCAATATTCACTTCCAGGAAACTGTGATGACCCTCGATTTCATACCAAGTTTCAAAGACAAGTCTATGATCTTTTCTATGGACCAAACAAACCTTTTGCTGATCACAAGTATGTTAATTGGTCCTACCTCAACGGGCTTGACAAATATGAGGGTACCTACAGGCTCTTTCAGCGAGCTGGGATTCACAACTTTGTGGCAATAAAATGCAATTATAGTGATGAGATCATCCGCGGTTCTATGCCACAATGTGCATTCCTCCCGATTTTCTCACTCACTGGATGACGAATAAGTGAGATATTCTTGCACCAAGCGTGCTTTTGAAAATGCACTGAATATCCAGTCAAGCGAATATGAGCAAATCTATGATGGAACAGTTCTCCCTATTTCGGCTTGGACTGAATTTTATGACACCACACAGAGATTTGTCCCTGGTAAGATCATAGGACTTCTTCCCATTCCCAGCTTGGTAAATAGGATCATTAATCATACTATGTTACCAAAGAGTTATGATGCCATTAGAGGACATGTTTGGAATATATTGGAATGCATCATGCATGGAAGAAAATTTGATGTAGTGGATGTCATCATAAGGGAGATAGCAGGAACAAAGAATGATCGAGTCAAAAGAATAAACTTTGCACCTTATATTATGGCTTTGATCGTTCGACAGACTGGATATAATGGAGCTTTACCTTCAGCACATAAAGCCTATAAACCAAGAGAAGGTCCTTCAATTCCTGCCAATTTTAGGCGTGCTCCAGCAGAAGTACCTGAAGCTGCACCTCCTGCTGCTGCTGCTGCTCCTCCACAAGGTATAGCCACTATGGATCAGATTTATGCCACCTTGTTGGAGATGAGGGCATCCCAGGATACCTTCCAGGCAGCGACCACTTCTAGACTGGATGCGTTTGAGGCAGCCACTTTTGCCAGGTTGGATGCTTTCCAGGAGGCGACCACTTCCAGGCTCGACGCCCACACTGCTAGTCTTGACGCACTTTCAGCCAGATTCGCAGAGCGCTTTCGCCACTGCTCGTTTTGGACGGCGTCGCCTTCGCTCTCCTCCTGGTGGTCCTCCTGCTGATCATCCTGTTGCTCCTCCAGTCGATGCTCCTCAAGACCCTCCTGCTGAGTAGTAGCCATTTGTTCTATTTAGGTCATTAGACCTTGTATGCAAAAAATTGTAATATCTTTTATGACTACTTGGTTGTATGACTCTCATTTTGGCTATGCTATCTTTTGCTACTCTGTGTGAGAACATGTCTTTATGTCATGATTTATGTTTGCATGAGATGTGGATGAGATGTGATTATGAATGAATATATTTGTGGTTGATTATATCTTCTTGTCTCCTGTCGTGGATGTCCCTCTTCACAAGAGAAATTCTGTCAAATTTCTTTTAAAAATCTCTCTCAAGCATTGTTCTTTATGTTCTCTCAACATAGTTTGTGAAAATTGTTAAAATGAAAGATTATCTATATTTCTTTTCAAAAATGGGGAGGTTAGTTGAATATGGTTCAGCTATCATTTCAAGTGGTTCTCAATATTTTGATTTACATTGGGGAGAATGTTATGATCAATAGGTTTGTAACCTATCTTTGTTTCTCCTCTCATATCTTGAGAACAAAATTCCTTCCTTGGTCATATAAGTTCAATTCATACTTTTTGTGACCAACATCTTTTTTTTGCAAGTGGTATCGTTTTGCAAATACTCCTTTTGGCTAAGTTTTATCTTGTGTTTTTGGGTGATTTATGCCAAAAGGGGGAGAATGTTTTTATCAATATTATTCATTTGGATGATTGATTTGATTAGACATGCCAAAAGAGGGATAGCTCTGTAAGGGGGAGAATGTTTTCATATGCATTTTGTTCAATGCTTTATGTTTCACCTCATATGACGCATAGACATAGTTCATTAGTTTAAATTCTTATCTTATGTCTATGAATATCCAAATGTTGTTATTGATAATGGATTTGTCATCAATCACCAAAAAGGGGGAGATTGAAAGATCTAGACCCGCCATTATGAGTTAATGGAGTGTTTTGGTGATTAATGACAAATCCAAATATGAGACTAACTCTTTTATCAAGTATTATCTTTATGTAGTCTCATTTGGATATAAAGGTGAAACACAACGAGGTATGCAATCGACATCTCAATTTATATAATGTTGCATTTCTCGGATCCAAAATATAGGATTGAACTCAACCTTAAGTTAAACTTGAATATGCGCATATGACCTCATTATACATTTGTGTATGCACACATTTAGGGGGAGTTTTATCCTATACTTTGTGGTTTCATTAGTATTGATCCATATGCCTTTTTCCACATATACTAAGGATCTTTACGTTGAAACAAAACCTTTGAGTATACAAAACTTGTGTAGTTCGTATATACTCATGTTATGAGTACATAGAACTTGTGTAGTTCTTGTATACTCATGTTAGAGTATATATAACTTGTGTAGTTTATATATACTCAATTGTTCTCTCATTTATCTTCATTAAATTTATGAGAATTTAAGTGGTTATCATCAATTACCAAAGAGGAAAGATTGAGGTATCTTGTCCCACCATTATGAGTTAATGGTATGGTGTGGTAATTAATGATGATCACATTGTGGAACTAACATTTTCCATGAGTTGGATATACGGGTTATGTTCGGGATGATGAAGACTTGGGATGATCATGAGTTGATCATCAAGTCAAGAGCTTGGGATGATCGTGTAAATGATGCATCATGAGTTGATGCTTATCAAGAAGAGATGATCATGAGTTGATCATCAAGACAAGAGAAGACCCATCATGTGTTGATGGAGGTCAAGTGAAGGATTGCATCATGTGTTGATGCATGTGAAGACTCGGGATGGAGAAATCATCATGTGTTGATGATGTTCAAGACAAGATCCCGAAGTGAAGAAATCATCATGAGTTGATGATTGTCAAAGTCAGGACCGGACTTGAAGTATTGATGTCGTCATCTAATGTAACACATGGAATGTTGGATTGGTGGAATGTACCGCTTAGATAACCCTAAGGACTTAATCCTACGATGATATCTCAATCTTCAAGAAGATGCAAGGCAAAGGTATGACTAGCTAGGGCTAAGGATGTGTTCCTAGTCTTTTACGGTCTCGGTGTTTGGTTGATAGACCGGATTACTAGTATAGGTTTGCCGTACTATTAAGAGGGATCTTGACTAGTAGCTTGAGTTAGTCATGTGTTGATAGCTCATTATATTTGCTCTAGCTCAACGAGGCATGACGCTATTTATTTGCGAATGTGTTTTGCAAATAATCGAGGCTCATGCATAACCCTTGTAGCATGTGACTTAAGTTTGCAAATGCGCTTTGCAAATGGTGAAAGTCCATGTACCTTTTTCCTTGTGGTATGATTCCAAAAGTTGGCAAATGTGTTTTGCAACTTGTTGGGAATCTTGCTTGTGACTCTTGTTGGCATAGCTTGTCAATTAGCAAATGTGTTTTGCAATTGAAGTTGTTGAAAAAGCCATTTCGACACATCGTCGGAAAGTGCTATCGGAAGTTCGGTAGTTTAACGGTCATATGGGACCGAAAGTTCAAAACCAACCAAAATTATCATATCCATTGAATTGTATACTTTTCATTTCAACTTTGAAAAATCGTTCCGCACGTGTTTTTTTCCGTCCGATTTTTCGCGCTTGATTTTTCCAGAGAAACTTTAGGGACTTAGCCGATTTTCCGAGCGAAGTTCCGGTGTAACGCGCGGATTTAAGGATGATGAGTCGGAGATGGAGGAAGAGGAGGATGGGCATCTCGATGATTTCCATGCAGCGGTGTACGACGCCGGGTGGAGGGCGGCGGTCATCAGACGACCAATGCCGCGAGGAGGACCCTCCGATCTAGAACGCCCACCGTCGACGCCGACCGACTCACGATGTCTTAATAATTTCTAAAATCGGGGCCAACAAACCCTTCATAGCCGATTTTCAAGTGCGAAGTTCCGTGTCTCAAGCAAGCTTCCGATTAATCGGTTGCTCAAAACCGGTTGGTTTTTCGAGAGAAGCACCATTTTGGGGACTTAGCACCATTTCGGTAGGCGCGATGGCGTGTTGACGATAGAAGAAAGGAAGAGGAAGAAGAAAGCCGGCTACCGGGAGAAGGAGGCGCCACCGAGAGGAAAAGACGCAGCCCTGAAAGGGTAAGTGGATTTTCGATGAAAGTTTCCAAAACGGCAAGTTATCAAATTTAAACCAAAATATTAAAAATAAAATTTTAAATTTCTTGGTTATTTCAATGTCGCTCTAGTTCTGCGACATCGCCGTCCACGCGCTCGATCCATGCCGTCTTCACCGCGTGCTCGCTTATCCGGCCGGAACTTCCGATGTTTAGTTTGCGGTGTTCCGTCTAAACTTTAAGTTACGATACTTTGTTCCACGGTGGAAAAAAATGAGCGGGTTCAAGTAAGGAACTTCCAAGAATCGAACTAGATGTTTAGTCGTTACTCAACTAAAAATCAAAATTTAGTTAAGCCGCACAACTCAGCCTTCTTGCGGTGCCTTTTCTTCGGCGTAGAGGTTCCAACTGCCTTTGAATGCATGACATAAAATATTTTGACAAGAGGCGTTTTGGGACTACCTATACCAGCAGTTTTTTTAGCCGAACCTATATGTTCGATCTTTTCTTTTCTTTCCTTTTTTTTTTAAAAAAAACAAAATTCATCACAAATCACAAGATGACCCAGCAGTAGGCCCATTGACATTGAAGTAAATGGATCTCAGGGCAGAGTCACAGTTTCTTCTTACAGTCCAGGCCATTTAAGAACAGCAACTATTCAGACATTAAGGGCTTTGTGTGTGTGGGCTATATATAGCCACCTTGGCGGTTGGGGAGGTTGTTGATGTTGCTAAGAACTATTGTGAACTCTTTGTGAGCCTCTTGAGCTAAGAGCAAACCTCTATTCTCTTTTGTGCATGTGTTGCACTTGGTGAGATTAGAGAGTAAACCCTAAGTGCATGTGTTGCCTTAGGTAGTGGATTGTGTATCCACGTGGCGTTGACACTTGATTAGTTCAAGTGAAAGTTCTGGATTTGTTTCTCTTGGTGTTTGCCGACACCTAGACGGCGTGGAGGCGTCGTGCTCGGTGACCTTCTCAAGAAGCTTGTGAGAAGGCCCGACGGTTGTGAGTGGTTTGGTGCTCGCCATCTCCGGAGTGGAGGAAGAGCAACCATAGTTGAGCGAGGTGTTGGTTCGGTTTGGAACCGGTCCAAGAGTTGGACTTACCTCGAGGTGTGTGCTCATTTGAGGAGCCGGTCCAACGCGGTTGGGCTTACCTCAACGTGGATTAGGGAGAGCCGGCAAGTCTCCGAACACCACGGTAAAACATAAGCGTGTCATCTTGTGTTTACTTGTGCTTTACTTTGAGCAATTTACATTCTTGCTTTAATTGCTTATATATCTTGTATGATTGCTCACTTTGTACTGTGTTCATATTGTCGGTGCACTTAGTTGAGCCTAGTTGATTTAGGTCTTAATTGTGCAAAACCAATTCGCTTTTAGCTTCCGCATTTATTTATTGGTTTAGCCCGATAAAGTTTTTAAAACCGCCTATTCACCCCCCTCTAGTCGGCCACCTCGATCTTACATAGTGTTGCCTTTTCGCTCTAAAAATCGGCGAGATGACTATTGTTAGGTTGATTTGGAAAGCATATTCTAACAATTTGTTGCAGTCAGTAAATAGAAATGTTAGTTAATCGGAGAGACAGGGCCAGAGAGAGAGAGACATGCTTTTCTGTGGGCCTGCCCTGTCATGCCAGGATACCGGGCGTGACCAGATTGTTGTGTCACGCCATGGGACATGGTGTGGCCTAATCATGTTGCCACGCAAGGGTTTGCTTTGTTCCAGAGGAGTTGCAAAAACCTCCTCGCGCGCCGGTGCTAAGTCCTGTAACACTATGTACCTCGGTATTCAGAACTGAGGTAAGTCACATTTTTTCGCCTTCAGCCTATATTTGATTTCTTTAATTACACTTGATTACTTTTAGAACACTGACGGGCCATTTTAATTATATAGACCTCAATTGTTTCTAACCGAAACATCATGTTTTAGGCTTCTACATGCCACCTAGCTGCCAGGACATCACAAATGTTCCATTCCACCCAATAACCAGGCTGCAGGGCATCTATGTCCCAATAACCATTTCAGGTACGTGCGTCTAACTAGGGGTGGGCGTGAGGCGGATCGGTCCGACCTAAAGTTGACGCCCCACATGAGATATTTACATAGAATGGAGTTATTGATCGAACTAGGTTATGAATTATAAAGAACCGTTTGTCCCATTAAATCATGTGGATCGAACCTATATGTAGGGGTGGGCGTGGGGCGGATCGGTCTAACCCTGAAGTCGCCCCACATGACCCATTTACATAGAATGAAGTTATGGATCAAAAAAGGTTACAACTTTTAAAGAACCATTTGTTCCATTGGATCATGTGGATCGAACCTATATATACATGTTGTTGTTGCTTGCTGAGCTGCACTATACATGCTGCTGACCTTCTGCTACTAGTATAGTAACCCCCACACCCCCAAAAAAGGAAAGGCTATCACTGGAGGCCGATGAACATTTGAACACTATACCATGAACTTTAATTTGACTCCTAGCCATAATGACTATGAATCTGGTATAGTATACTAACTAACAAAAGGAAAAGTCTATAGAGTAAATATATGCTTTGAATCAAAATGATGTTCTTCGATTACCAGCTATACCATTCAAGCACCGTGGCGATATGCATGTATTAGAGAGCTAAATTACAACCCAACTTTAGTAAACTCAAGACAACACAAGCATGAACCAATTTCACAAAAATGGCCCAGAAAATTTTACCTTCACAATGCAGGGAGCAGGGGTCGGTGAACAGGACGTCGGTGTGGGGACGACGCCGGCATGGGGACAACGTCGATGTGGGGAGAGGACCGCGCGGGGGAGAGGCCGATGTGTGGGAGGATGTCGACGCGGGAGAGGACACCATGGGGGAGAGGCCGGCGTGGGCAAGGATGCTGGCGTGAGGGAGGACGCCGGCGTGGGGATGAGGCCGGCATAGGAGGCCGGCGGGAGGCGAGGACGGAGCGGTGAGGGCAGATTTGGGGAGGGGAGAAGTCGGAAGGAAGAAATGAGCCAGAAAAAAACTGAAGAATTGGGCGGGCAGCGGCACCTAAGTACTCACTGTCACGCCACTATCATTGGCATGACAACACGACTTTGTCACACCATTAGTGGTGGCGTGACAATTACCACGCAAGCCCTCCACGCTGGCATGACGCGTAGCCAAGGGCTTGCGTGGCATGTTTAGTCACGCTGAGACTGGTGGCGTGACAGAGTTGTTTTGCCACACCACAGGTGGTGGCGTGACCAAAGGGGTTAGAATTGGAAATAAAATTAGTGAGGAGTTAACTTTAAAATAATACTAAAAAAGATTAAATAAAAAAATCAAAGCCAGAGAGCACTTTAGACCAACTTCACTTTAAAAAGAAACAAAATGAAAAGAAAGAGACCCCTTGTATTCAGCGGCCAATTTGTTATGTAACCACTAGTTACAGAAATATTTATTAATCCTAATAAGAATATGCTTTCAGTTAGGTAATATTTTCAAAAGTAGTAAAATAAAAGTACTATGCAACACCAAATATAGGCGTAAGAGGAACTACTAGGGAATATCTTTTAATTTATCAACAGAAAATGAAGTGGTTTAGGCTTGTTTAGGAAGCCACGAAAACTACGGAGCTGTTTGGTTCAGTGCCAAAGCAAACCTAACAAAAAAATTGGTAATGCCCTTGTATTTTGGCCTTCACTTGGTTTGATGCCAAATTCTGACATGCCCATGCCCATGCCAATGGGCAAGATTTGGCAAGATTCTTGCCATGTTTTTAGCCAAAACATGGGTGGCAGAATTGGAGCTTTTTTTTTTTGTAGCATCTCCTCTCTCAATGACATGTGGGCCAAACATGGACAAGCCAAATTTTGGCTTGCCAAAGTTTTGGCTAGTGTTTAGTTTACTACTAAAATATTTGGCCACTCTAATGATTTGGTCATGACCAATATTTGGTAGGGTAGAGTTGGCATGATACAAACAACCCCTATACCCCCTTGTTTGGAAGAGTTCAAGCTTTTTTGATTGCTTCAAGTTAAGCTCAAGGCATCCAAAATGTAGCTGAAATACATTAATGAACCTCAGCTGTACCTAAAACAGGGATGCTGTAAGATCGAGGAGGCCGACTACAGGGGGGTGAATAGGCGGTTAAAAAAATCTTTGGCGCTAAAACCAATTAATAATGCGAAAGCTAATAACAAATTAGTTTTGCACAATTAAAACCTAAATCAACTAGGCTTCCCTAAGTGCACCAACAATATGAATACAATACAAGAGAGCAATCATACAAAGATATATAAGCAATTAAAGCAAGAATGTAAATTGCTCAAAGTAAAGCATAAGATAAAATAAGATGACATGATTATGTTTTACCGTGGTGTTCGGAGACTTGCCGGTCTCCCCAAATTCACGTTGAGGTAAGCCCAACCACGTTGGACCGGCTCCACTAATTAAGCCAACACCTCCGAGGTAAGTCCAACCACTTGGACTGGTTCCAACACAAACCAACACCTCGCTCTACTAGGGTTGCTCTTCCTCCACTCCGGAGATGGTGAGCACTAAACCACTCACAACACGCCGGGTCTTCTCACAAGCTTCTTGAGAAGATCACCGCGCACGAGGCCTCCACGCCGTCTAGGTGTCGGTAAACACCAAGAGTAACAAGACTCAACTTTCACTTCAACTAATCAAGTGTCAACGCTCAAGTGGATACACAATCCACTACCTAAGGAAACACATGCACTTATGATTTACTCTCCAAGATCACCAAGTGCAACACATGCACATAAGAAAGGAGAGGCTTGCTCTTAGCTCAAGAGGCTCAAAGGATTGAGTATAACACTCACAACAACACCAGCAACCATCCCCAACCGGCCAAGGTGAGACTTTATAGCCCACACACAAAAACCAGCCGTTGGGGAAAGATTCCCTCGAATCTGCACATGGCCAGTCTGACCGCCAACTAATGACCGGTCGGACCGCCCGTGCTCCAACGGCTATAAAACTACCCGTTGGGCCTTCGGCCGTCGGACCGCCGCCAAATCGGTCAGACCGCCAAGGATGGACGGTCCAACCGCCCGAGGCAAAATCGGCTAAGTCCCAAAAAGGGGGCTCTCTGGAATAAACGTTCCGCACGAACCCTGGAACTTCTGCACACCGGTAGTTCCGTTTTCACAACGACGGAACTACCGCACAGAGAATCCAATTCAAATGAAATCGGTCAGACCGCCAACAGCACAGCGGCCGGATAGATATGCCACCGGCCCGATCGGTGGCATCACCGCGGTCGACCGCTGCACCACGAGCCAAACACATTGGCTTCACATCAAATGGCAAAACACATTCGCCCATTTGCGTGCAATTCCAATAAGGTTTCAAAGATGATATTCTCAACAGGTTACAAAACACATTTGCCAACCTTTAGAATACTCATCACAAGGAATAAGGTACATGAACTTACACCATTTGCAAAACACATTTACAAACTTAAGTCACATGCTACAAGAAATCAAACATGAGTATCAACTATTTGCAAAACACATTCGTAAATAACAGCATCATGCCACAAGGCTAAGGTGCGTGGACTTCAACCATTTGCAAAACACATTTGCAAACTATAGTCCCATGCTACAAAGATTAAATGCATGAGCATCAAATATTTACAAAATACATTCGCAAATAATAACTCCATGCATAGATGAGCTAGAGCAAACATAATGAGCTATCAATACATGACTAACTCATGCTACTAGTCAAGACCCCTCTTAATAGTATGGCAATCCTATACTAGCAATCCGGTCTTCCAACCAAACACCAAGACCGGTAAAAGACTAGGAACACATCCTTAGCCCTAACTAGTCATACATTTACCTTGCATCTTCTTGAAGCTTGATGACGCACATCAATACTTCAAATTCGGGTCCTTGACTTTGACAATCATCAACACATGATGATTTTTTCACTTTGGGATCTTGTCTTGAACATCATCAACACATGATGATTTCTTCATCCGAGTCTTGACATGCATCAACACACGATGCATTCTTTTACGTGACCTCCATCAACACATGATGGGTCTTCTCTTGACTTGATGTGTATCAACACATGATGCATCCTTTTCTTCAAGTCTCGATATGCATTAACACATGATGCATCCTCCATTTGAATCTTGACTTGATGATCAACTCATGATCATCCCAAGTCTTCATCATCCTGGAACATGACCTATGCATCCAACTCATGGAAAAAGTTAGTTCCACAATATGATTATCATTAATTACCACACCATACCTTTAACTCATAATGGTGGGACAAGATACCTCTATCTTTCCCTCTTTGGTAATTGATGATAACCATTTCAATTGCACAAATTTGATTTAGATAAAAGTAACACGTTATGAGTATATAACACAAGTCATATATATACTCACAACATGAGTATGCAAGAACTACACAAGTTCTACATACTCAAAACATGAGTATATGAGAACTACATAAGTTCTATATACTCACAACATGAATATACAAAACTACACAAGTTTTATATATTCGAAACATGAGTATACACGAACTACACAAGTTCTATATATTCAAAATATAAGTATACAAAGACTACACAAGTTTTATGTACTCAAAGCATAAGTATACAAAGATTACACAAGTTTTGTATACTCATACGGATATGTTTCAAAGTAAGGATCCCAAATATATGTAGAACACGAAATGTGAATCAATACTAATGAAACCACAAAATATAGAATGAGCTCCCCCTAAATGTGTGCATACACATATGTGTAAAGAAAACATATGCACATATTCAAGATATACTTCTGGTGGAGTTCAACCTATATTTTGGATCCGAGGAATGCAACAATATAAAAGAGTGCAAGTTGAATGCATACCTCGTTGAATTTCAGCTTTATATCCAAATGAGACTACACACTAGATATAGCAATAGAAATGTTAGTCTCACAATTAGATTTGTCATTAATCACCAAATCACTCTATTAACTCATAATGGCGGGTCTAGATTCTTCAAAGCTCTACCTTCCTATAATTTTATTTATTTTTTGAAGTTCATTTGTTGCTCTATTTTGTATTTATTTGTGTTTTCGTTTTCATTTGCGAGTAGACATTGATTCTTCGGCAACTTTCGAGGAACGAGAAGTTGATCAAGCTCAAGACTAGTGCCAAGACTTGTTTCAAGACAAGTTGTGACTTCGACCATGTTGCACCTAGTTTTTCAAAATTACTTTGATTCAAATTATTGCATGTTATTTTAATTATTTAATTCTTAAATATTTTAGAATTAGTTATGCACCTACTTAATTATATCCATCTTGCTTATTGTATTACCATGATCATTTATCACCCTAGTTTGATTAATTTCTAGTTGGTATTGTCATAGCACTAATGTGGGTTGATTAGATACGATTAGTATGCTTAGTCATGCAACGATTCATTGATACCATTTTGAACTACAAATCTAAATTTGACTAAGTGATTATGAAACTTCACCTGTTGATGGCATGAGTTGCACTTAATCAACAGGATGCGAAAATATTTAGACTGAGGCAGGTGGAAAGAATTATGGTATAGTGGAACTGTGTGCTTGGAAAATATGAATCTTGGTAATTTGGTTAGAAATTGAGTAGTCTTATCTTGGTCAATTAAGGACTTAACTTTGTACAACCATATGTCTGGTATGAGAGAAGCTTAATTTAGTAAGTTGCGAAGTCTCGACATTGACTACTCAGGTAGTAGGTTAGACTGTGTGCTAGGGTGGAGGTGTGTACTACTGTGTTTGTGTCACACTTATGAGCGGTTCGTCGTCTGTAGGTCCAATGGTGTTCGTCGAACCAACAAGTGAGGTTGGGGTCGACGGTATGCACATCGGGCGAGTGAATTATTGAGATGAAGTTTTGGAAAAGTTTTGTTATAATTGGTGCTAGCTACACTGGTTATATCTTATGGGTAAAGTGTACAACCTCCACAGAGTGTTAATCAATCTATTCGAATAGTCGGTCATGTGATTTTGTTTCCTGCGGGATTCAACAAGTCATGACATTTCAATCCTGTGTTTTATATTCCTACGTTCCCCAAAGAGTCTAATTTTTTATTTAGTATCTTATATGTGTATTTTTCATCATTTTCTTTAAAAAAACCTTTATTTACCCTATTTTAGGTCATCTTTTAACCCCTATTCAACAACCCCCACCCACCCACACCCACACCCACACCCACACCCATAATGAACTCCACATTCGGCAAAATACTGCATTCACAATCTAATGCCCTAATGATAGATATTAAACTAAGGGCACGCTTGTAATGGATGATTATGATAGCATTTTCGTGAGAATTGTACTAATTCCCGTAAAATGCACGAAATCCTCGCAAAATTTCAACATTTCAAACATCGCCTAGAAACGGAACTGATAAACGAGGCAAGCAGGCATGCATAATCAATCGCTTGGCACACGAAACTAAAGTTACCTCCCAATTTATTCCCTTCTTCGTGTCTACCTTCTTTGTGTGCGTGGGAGAGAGAATCCGATGGCTTGCTCAAACCGAGTAGCGCCTGTGCGCCAGCAGTCCAGCCACCAACTCCAACACCAGCACCGACCCAACGCCGAAAGAGTCAGGTCGTCCTTTAACCTGAGCCGTCCGTCCACATCACTCGTCCAAAGAACCAACGGTCCGCGTGAATCCTACCAACCACCAACGCCGCCCTGCGTCGCCTCGTCCCGTCGCCTCGCCTCCCGTCCGGCGCCTCGCGATAAGGCTAGCCCCTCGTGTCCACTAAAATAAAAAACGAGCCCACCATACGGTAAAAAACTGGGGAGCCCCACCTCTCCAACTCACGCGTCTCTCACCTCGCCGGCGCCGGCGCCGGCCGCCTCCGCCATGAGCGCTCTACAGGCGTCCCTCCTCCTCCGCCCCCTCCCCTCGCCCCTGCCCCCTCGCCGCCTGCTGCCCCTCTCTCCCGCCTCCGCCTCCATCTCCACTTCCACCTCCACCTCCGTCTCCTTCCCCCGCGCTCCCCACTATCGCCGCATCCCGCTCTCCCTCCGCGCATTGGCCGCCGACGGCACCCAGCCTGCCCCCTTTCCGGCTCCCGAGCAGCCTGCGGATGCTGCTGCGGCCTCACCGGAGGCGGAAGTCGTGACGGCCCCCGACGCGAAGGACGGGAAGGAGGAGCTGGAGGACCTGGTGGAGAAGGCTAGGGCTTGGGCCATGGCGTTCGTGGCGGCGGTGGTGGCGGCGGCCAGGAGTTTTTTCGACTGGGTGGTGTCTGGGGATTGGATGAGCTGGTGGCCGTTCTGGCGTCCCGACCGGCGCCTGCAGCGGCTGATCGACGAGGCCGACGCCAACCCCAAGGACGCCGCCAAGCAGAGCGCGCTGCTCCACGAGCTCAACAAGTTCAGGTGCGCTCTGGAAGAATAATTGTTGGTTGTGCTCTCTGATTAGTCAACTCAAATGGGTGTTACTTTGCTGGAATTGGGCAAATGTTTTTCGGATTGGCTGGGTATGGGCGGATTGCCTGTTGATTTACACGGTTGGACTATTTGACTTACCTAATGGCATAACCATAGCAAGGTTTTCAGAAAATCTGTGGCTACCAATTCCGTTTTTGTGTGATGTTGAGTGGATCCTGGATCCTAAATACATGTATGCTTTGCATTGATATGATTGAGACGATTTGTTAGAACATAGGAGAAATGTGCCTGGCGGTTGACGGTTCATAAGGTTGGATCATTGGCTTGCATAAAAGCTCAAATGTAGGAAAGTTGTGAAATTGCCGGATTTAGTAATAGTTGGATTTCTATGTTTCTGCACGACCACTAAGCAGTGGTGTTGTTGCTATGTGATGACTGATGAGGAATAAGGTCATTTTCCCTGCCATCTTTTGATGCTATTGAAATAATTAATTAGAATGGCAGAAACGGGTCACTTGCTCTTTTTGTTTTTGTTTACACAGTGCATTATGGTCCAATACCCTATTTAGATTTAGATAATGTTATGATACAGTTCTTATTTTCCCTTTTTTGGGTGTATGTGGAAAACAATGACAGCCCAGAAGATGTCATTAAAAGGTTTGAGCAAAGAAGTCATTCCGTGGACAGCAGGGGGGTTGCAGAGTACCTTCGAGCGGTTATTCTCACCAATGCTATAGCTGATTACCTCCCAGATGAACAGTCAGGGAGGTCTGCAAGTCTGCCAGCCCTGGTAAGTTTCTTTCGCAAGTCTCTCGTTTGCAAGGATCAAAAAACCGTTTCCGGAGGGGATCCCGTCCGGCCGGTGGTAACGGTAACCGGCCGGTTACCGGAATTCCCGGAAAAATTCCGGAAGAAATTCGCATGCATTTGCTTAAAAACCAGCCAAATTTCAAAAATTAAAATTTGAATTAGCTAAACCGGAAAGAAACCGGATGGGATTGATTCTCCCGGTCCCCACCGGTAAGACCGGTTACCGGTAACCGGCCGGGATTTTTCCCCCTGCTCGTATGTCACTTTGATTTTTTGTCCTGCATCGTCCTATTTAATCAATGCGGCTTGAAAACTAATATGGTTAAAATATTTCCAACATTATGGCACATTGGGATAGCAGACAATGTCTATGTCGTCGTACTGAAAAGTTTCGTTTATATGCTTATATACATGATTTTTTAATATATTTAAGGAAGTATTGCATTACTAGAGATACTCTTTACAATCAACACTTGTTCAGTTCATCATAGAGTTTAACATTGCCACCATTTTGAACAGTAGAAGCTTAAAGCTTTTAACCTCCCAATATAGATCTGCTCTTAATGTAGCATCAATTCCCCTCCTATGTGTAAATTTCAAAATATTAGTCACCATGTTGTAACCCACTATTTCACTCGCTGTAATATACATTTATGTCAGTAGTTGCAAGAATTGAAGCAACGTCTATCTGGGAATGAGGACAAGCCTTTCTTGAACCCTGGGATATCAGATAAGCAACCATTACATGTATTAATGGTAAGTTCTCTCAACCTTCAAATCATGCTATTTTAGTATTATTCATGACCACTTTCATGCGATGGGGACCAGTTATTGTTTTGACCTTCTGATCCTGATAATGTTTTCCTGGATTTGTGTCCCATCATTAGGTTGACCCTAAAGCTACAGGTAGATCAACACGGTTTGCTCAAGAGATATTCTCAACTATCTTGTTCACAATTGCTGTTGGACTAATGTGGTATGTTCAACCTTTCATGAATCAGGACTGTAGTTAGAGTTTTATTAAATCTATTATCTATCACCACATCATATTTATCTCTAGGTAGATCAACTAGGTTTTATTTGAGAGTGACTGACACAATTAAACTAAAATTTCAGCTTAGTGTTGCAATGTAGATTGAACAGAAATCTGACACACTCCCTAGTGGTTTAAGTCATGCATAAGATTGGTCATGTCATATCTGGAGTTGCATTGCCAATATGTGCTTCCTATGACGATGTACGTCTTTGCCCTTTAGAGAACTAGGAGAACTCCAGTGTATTTTCCGTGGAGAAACCCCTTTTCGGTCCTTATTCCATGCATAATTGTTTGGATAAGATACTTGATTGAGACAAACTCTTTATATTGAACCTTCAAGTTTATTATTTTGGTGATCGTTCTGTTATATTTTGTCCAGGGTAATGGGTGCCGCCGCGCTTCAAAAGTATATTGGTAGCTTAGGTGGAATAGGGGCATCTGGTGTTGGTTCTAGTTCGTCGTATTCTCCAAAAGAGTTGAATAAGGATATCATGCCAGAGAAGGTGAGATACGGCATTTCATAGAATATTTTATATGACAAGGACAATATCTTGGTCCGCTGTCAGTAATTAGACAAACTGCATTTTGCAGTTAGTTATGCAACAATACAATTACTCAAATGCAGAAAATCAATATATACATTCCAAATGACCCTCCTATGTTGTTTTATATGCAGAATGTCAAGACATTTAAAGATGTCAAAGGTTGTGATGATGCAAAGAAAGAACTTGAGGAGGTAGTTGAGTATTTAAAAAACCCTTCAAAGTTTACTCGCCTTGGTGGAAAGCTACCAAAGGTAATTTTTCTATATCAGACTACAAGTTGCATTTTCTTTCTGTTTTGTACCTTGCTTCATGGAATCTTAGAGATACACAATTATAGGCCCAAGACTTCTTTCTGTTGATTCAATAGCTGTAAACCGTGATGTTTAATAATGTGTTTTTGTAGGGTATACTTTTGACTGGAGCTCCTGGAACTGGGAAGACACTGCTTGCTAAGGTAAACTTGTTTGGAGGACTCATTTATTGTTTCATATGTATAAAGTTTTAATTTTCTTAGGGAAAGAAACTCATTCACATAAACAACTAGGTAGCAAGAGTTAGCTAGTTTACTTCCCTTTTTGTCCGGTGTGAGGGCTCTCCTTTGTGCATATCCTTGTATTTTGTACTTATGTTTATTAATACATATAAACAGTAGGGTTCTTTCCTCCAGTTTCACTTTACAAAAAAAAAACTTCTCTTATTACATTGACTCAAGTAACATTTACTCATGCTTCTGAGCTTACACAGAGAAACCATTTACTTATCCTTTCTTATTACAATTGTTTCTTTGATAAACACATATCTTACTGTAGCTGTCTTTGTGCTTTAGGCTATTGCTGGAGAAGCTGGTGTGCCATTCTTTTATCGAGCAGGTTCTGAATTCGAGGAAATGTAAGATCTCTTGTATGAAGATACTGGGTTTTCTAACTTCCTTGTAGTATTCTGTAACCTTAGATTACTATATTACTAACTGAAAAATGCAAATGTTGTCTATCTTCACTTGAAGTCAGAAAAGATGTCTTTCTAGCATTGCACATGTTTCAATTTGAGTTCGTTTTGGAATAGTGTTGTAGTACTACTAAAATGATTTCTACTTGGCATTCATGAGGCATGACAAGTGAACCATCTGTTATTTAATAGAATTGTGCCAATAAAACATATTTTTGTCCTACTTTCATTGTTTTCTTGTTTAATCAGAACTTACTGTCATCATGTCTTCTCAGGTTTGTTGGTGTTGGTGCTCGGAGAGTGAGGTCCTTGTTTCAAAATGCAAAGAAAAAGGTGATTTACAGTTCTCTAAACTTGTGTCGCCCTGAGCTTAGCTCCTTCAACATTTGCAGTGTGTGCCTATGATTTCTATATCAGACTTTGCTGCCTTGGCAAATTTTCATGTACTCTCCTTTTCTTCCTTATATAAAAATTGAGGCTGCAGTAGCCAGGCTATTACTATTACACCTATTTAGCCTACATTGAGGGCATACTTGAGACAACCACTGTGATTATATTTGGATCCCCTTGTCATTAGGCAAACTAGCTAAACTTTATTTTTTTCATCAGTGAAAATTATACTACGTCTTTAAGGAGAAATGCTCCAGTTTGCGGATTTTAATTTTCTCTTTACAGGCACCATGCATTGTTTTCATTGATGAAATAGATGCCGTTGGTTCAACAAGAAAACAGTGGGAAGGGCACACAAAGAAAACATTGCATCAACTTCTTGTCGAGATGGACGGTTTTGAACAAAATGAGGTAACATTATCACATAATTCAACAGAGTGCTGTACTCAGAACTTTATTTAACTCTCTTTTTTACGAAATTATTTAACTCTTGTTCCAATTTGATTTTTTCAGGGAATAATAGTAATGGCTGCAACAAACTTGCCAGACATTCTTGATCCAGCACTCACAAGACCTGGTAGATTTGATAGGCATGTAAGTTACCTTAGTAGAATTTGTTTTTAATCTTCTCAAGGAGTATCAGCAATTCCATATATTATATCAAATTTAGTATAAAAATGCGATGTTAATTAATTCTACTGAGCTTCTTCACTAGATTCTTGTCCCCAGTCCTGATGTGCGTGGTCGCCAAGAGATTCTGGAGCTCTATTTGCAAGACAAGCCAGTTGCTAGTGATGTCAATGTCAATGCGATTGCCCGTAGTACCCCTGGCTTTAACGGGGCTGGTGTGCACCACTTTCCTTCGTTTTATCTCTATGAAACAATTACAGTTGCTTTTCATTTTATAAGCACCGACTATGAGAGATTTTGCATAGAGATAGGATTAACCCTTTTCATTACCAGCTGTGTTTTCATGTTCTTTTCACTTAATCATTTCATGAAGTCCTAAGAGTAAATCCAAGGTATTCAACACATTTTCAATTATAAAACAAGAATTAATGTCCAATATTTGAAAGATGCTATAAATTTTTACACCAATATTGTGGGTGAGATTCATACTGAGTTACTGACTGTTCTTTATCTCTTTCTGTTAGACCTTGCAAACCTGGTAAACATTGCAGCAATTAAGGCTGCAGTTGAAGGTGCTGACAAGTTGACTGCTGCACAGTTGGAGTTTGCCAAAGATCGTATTATCATGGGAACTGAGAGGAAATCAATGTTCATATCTGACGAATCGAGAAAGGCATGCTTATTCAAGTTGTTGTTCCTTTTTTTCAAGAAAAGTAGAATTTGTAGTTCTACCTGTTAAGAGTATTGTATATTCTATATTTCTCAAACTCAGCCCATGAGGCAGCCCATGAGGCCCAGCCCATGAGGCCCATGTATCTTCTATATATATCCCTTCATTAATGAATAAGAAGTATAGTTGTGAATAGAAAACCTAGCTTTCATTATTTAACATGGTATCAGAGCACAGTTTATCCTAACCCTAATCCTATCACTGTTCGGCCGCCGCCTCTCCACTCCATCCAGAGGCGTGGTGGTCTGCCGTCGCCGCCGGTCGGAGACGACCAGATCGGGAAGTCGACGACGCCGCCCGACTTCGTCTCCATCCAGATCGGAGACGACGCCGCCTCTACATCCAGATCGGAGACAACGCTGCCGCCTCGTCTTCACCAGATCGGAGACAACGCCGCCGTCTCTTCCTCTTCGTCGCCGCTAGCGTTGCCGCCTCGTCTTTGGAGACGACGCCGCCGCCTCTTCCTCTTCGTCGCCGCTAGCGTTGCCGCCTCGTCTTCACCGCAGTTGTCGTCGTCTTCACCGTCCGGAGAGATCCAAGACTGCGTCGTAAATGCTCGCGAAGCGTGCGGTCGCCCTCTCCGCCGCCGGCTGGCGTTGCGGATCAAGGCCGATCTCCATCGCCGCGCTCGAGGTTGCCTCTCGTCTGCAAGGCCGGCCGAAGCGTTGCCTCTCCATCGCGCCGCGCTGGAGAGATCGGACGCCGGCGAGAGACCAAGACTTCCATCCTGCATTCGAGAGCATCGCTATTGCTCCCGCGCCTGGAGTCCGCGCCTGGAGTCTTGGTATCTGGACGCATCTGATTTGCTCTAGTCTTGGTATCTGGACGCATCTGATTTGTTGGGTCTGGACACGAGATTCGATCGAGTCCGCTTCTTAGCACCGCTCGAGTCATCCGACACGAGAGATTCGGATCTGGAGTCTGCTTCTTGGCACTGCTTTGCCTTATGGTACTGATTGATTCGGTACCACCTCAGGGTACTCTGCCTCTTTAGTACTGTTGATTAGTACGCTTCACGATCACATTCTTGTGATTGGTATTGTTGTGTGGTATGGCTAAGTCCGACTCGATGTTTGGGGGCAGTTCATCTCTAGTGTTTACAGATATCAAGCTCGATGGGTTGAATTACCGAGCATGGGCTTTCTCAGTCAAGACTACTCTTAGGGGTTATGGTTTGGCCTCTCATTTGACTGATGATCCTCCTGATCCGAAGACCGTTGATGCTGAGTGTTTAAAGGCTTGGCATAAAGAAGATGATCGTGTCATGACCGGAATTGTGCTGAGTGTTGATGTTTCTCTGCGGATGAGTCTTGAGTATCATACTTCAGCCAAGCAAATGTGGACATACTTTGAGAAGAGATATGTTCAGTCCAGTGGTGCTCTTCGCTTCACATTGCTCAAGAACATTCATAGCCTTCACAGACTTTGATCGATCGGTGGAGGAATATTACAGTGCTTTCACTCACATCACCGGTCCTCTAGAGTCTATGACACCGAAGGCTGCTGTTGCCTGTCAGTCTTGTGCTGCAAAAGATGAGTATGCTCAGCAGACGCTCATGTATCAGTTTGTGATGGGGCTTCGATCGGAGTTTGAGCCTGTTCGTACTCAATTGCTCAACTATCCCACTCCACCGACTTTGACTGCGGCGCTCTCTAGTTTGATTGCAGAAGAGACGCGTCTTCATTCTCTTATGCCTGTCTCAGGATCCTCACCACATGCTGTTCTGAGTCTCTCACAGCGGTCTGGATCTACCAGAGCGACACCCACAGGAGTGTTGGTTTGTTCCCATTGCAAGAGGACTGGTCATCATGTTGACAAATGTTTCAAGTTACATCCAGATCAGCTTATTGCCTATCGTGCTAGACAGCCATTTGACCGTCGTCGTGGAGCACCTACTGGGCCTTCCAGAGCACTCACTGGAGCAGTCACTGCTGACACATCCACATCTACTGTGACTTCTGGATCAGTGTCTGCTATGACATCAGTTGCACCTTCTGCTTCTAGTGCTGCTCATCCTTGGATTCTGGATTCAGGTGCTTCGTTTCATGTCACATCTGACAGCTCTCAGCTTGTTGCTCGTAGGCCCTTGACTGATGCATCCTATGTTCACACTGCTGATGGTACACCTTGCCCTATTACCCATCAGGGCATTCTCTCTACATCTTGCTTCTCTGTTCCTGATGTGTCTTTTGTTCCTCAGCTATCTATGAATCTTCTTTCTGTTGGTCAACTAACTGATATGAACTGTTTCATTGGATTTGATGATTCTTCTTGTTTCATTCAGGATCGTCAGAGCAGAAGAGTGATTGGTTCTGGCCATCGCCGTAGAGGCTCTCCCAGTCTCTATGTCTTGGACATCTTACATCTTCCTTCCACCAGTACGTCGAAGGCCTTGGTGTCTTCTGCTATGTCTTCATCTCAGTCTCCTGTTGGGTCTTCCTTCAGCAAGTGGCATCATCGACTTGGTCATCTTTGTGGAGCTCGCCTCACCACTTTAGTTCACCAGGGTTCCTTAGGTCATGTCACTGTTGAGTCTAGTTTTCATTGTACTGGTTGTAAGTTGGGAAAACAACTACAACTTCCATATCCCAGTAGTACCTCTCAGTCTTCTGATCTTTTTGATTTGGTGCATTCAGATGTATGGGGCCCATCTCCTTTTGCTTCGAAGGGTGGTCATAGTTATTATGTCATATTTGTTGATGATCACTCTCGATATACTTGGATCTATTTTATGAAACATCGTTCTCGCTTGATTTCCATTTATCGCCTTTTGCTAAGATGGTTCATACACGCTTTCTTCTTCTATTCGTGTTTTCCGCTCGACTGAGGCGAGTATCTTTCCTCACCTTTCGTCGCTTTCTTTCTTCGAGGGTACTCTTCCTCGCCTCGTGTCCCGTGCTCATGCTCGAATGGTGTTGCTTGGCGCAAGCACCGCCACATCATCGAGACCGCCGCGCTCTTCTCATTTCCTCCTTTGTCCCTCTCACTGGGGAAGCGGTCTCTGTGATCTATCTTATTAACCGTCACCTCTTCTAAGCTTCAGGCAAGTGTCCCGTGAGGTCCTGTCTGAGCACCCGCCACTATTCTCATCTTCGCTTTTGGTTGTGTCTGCTATGTCCTTCTAGCACCTCGTGAGCGCACAAAGCCGAGCCCTCGGTCCGCTTGAGTGTGTTTTTACGGGTTACACCCGAGCATAAGGGTTATCGTTGCTATGATCCTCAAAGACGTCGCATTCGCATCTCTCGTGATGTGACTTTTGATGAGGGACGCCCTTTCTTTCATCATTCCTCTCCACATCCCACTTCTTCTTCCACAGATTCCACTTCTTTTTGTGTCTACCTCCCATTCATTCTCCGGATACACCTTCTCCGGATACACCTTCTCCACCGTTTCACCTTCTCGTGTACCTTCTCCACCACCCACCAGCCTCTAACACTTCCACTCTTCCTTCCACTATAGTCGCCGACAGAGAGTTCCTTCCGATACTCATCATCCTCTCTCACCGATCCTCCGGCCAAGACCATCGACTCGACGATCGTTCTACTACATCACGATATGCCCTACGTGATCGTTCTTCTATTCGAGCACCGAGAGATGGGGTTTTTCTCGCAGTGCGATGGTGGAGCCGAGTACCTATCGAGGTCACAAGTGTACCGAGTGGCGCTTGGCTATGACAGAGGAGCTCACAAAGATTAGAGTGCACGGGCACTTGGGATCTTGTTCCGCTACCGTCTGAGTCGCTCCTATCACTTGCAAGTGGGTGTACAAAATAAAGAGCAAATCGGATGGGTCGATGAGAGCGATACAAGGCTCGTCTTGTTGCAAGAGGTTTTCAAGCAGCTTATGGTCGAGATTATGATGAGACTTTTGCTCCGCTTGCTCATATGACCACAAATCAGCACTTTTATTGCGATTGCAAGAATACGCATATGGACTATATCTCGATGGATGTCAAGAATGCTTTTCTTCACGGTGATCTACATGAGGAGGTCTATATGCGACCACCTCCGGAGTTGAGGCTCCTACAGTTATGTTTGTCGCCTTAGGCGTGCTCTATATGGTCTCAAGCGTGCTCCTCGCGCTTGGTTCGAGCGCTTCGATTACGTGATTCGAGCCGGTTTCACTTCGAGTGAGCATGACCACCTCTATTTGTTCACACCTCTCAACGAGGTCGCACCTTGCTTCTTCCGTATGTAGATGATATGTTGATCACGGAGATGACATGGACCACGTGGTTTTGTCAAGAAGAAATTGAGTGAACAATTTATGATGTTCGATTTGGGAAAATTGAGCTATTTTCTAGGAATTGAGGTTCATTCGATGGTGATGGCTACTATCTCTCACAAGATCGCTATGTTCGGGATCTACTTGCCCGATCCGGGATGACTGATACTCTGCATCGCCGCCACACCCATGGAGCTTCACCTCGGCCCGACCTACAGACGGTGTACCGACAGATTCTTCTCGCTATCGTCGACTTGTTGGGAGCCTTGTCTATCTCACAAGAACTGTGCCGGACATTGCTCATGCCGCTCATGTGCTCACCATTGTCGCTGCTCCCACCTCGCTCACTATAGTCATGTTCTTCGTGTAATCGCGATACTTGAGAGGAACTCGTGATTCTATGCGATTCCGAGTCACCCAACTCGACTCTACTTGGGCGAGTGATCCTGGATCGCCGATCATCGTATTGTATCTCTCTTGGTACTTCGCTTATTGCTTGAAGTCCAAGAAGCGATCATATGTCACGCTTAGTGCAGAGGCAGAGCTCGAGCACTTGCCGCTACAACATCAGAGATCATTTGGCTTCGATGGCTCTTGACTGATCTTGGTGTCCTTTGTGACAATCCTACCCCTCTCTTTTGTGACAATACAAGTGCCATTCAAATTGCCAATGATCCGGTCAAGCATGGTGACACAAAACACATTGGTGTTGATGCATCCTTCACGCGATCTCATTGTCGCTAGCTGACCATCACCCTCAAGTATATTCCTCGAGCTCCAAGTTGCAGATTTCTTCACTAAAGCTCAGACTAGAGAACATCATCGACTTCATCTACTCAAACTCAGTGCATCAGATCCTCCTGATCCACCTTAAGTTTGAAGGGGGGTGTTAAGAGTATTGTATATTCTATATTTCTCAAACTCAGCCCATGAGGCAGCCCATGAGGCCCATGTATCTTCTATATATATCCCTTCATTAATGAATAAGAAGTATAGTTGTGAATAGAAAACCTAGCTTTCATTATTTAACACTACCATCTA
This sequence comes from Hsuehochloa calcarea, assembly GCA_036346395.1. Lineage (NCBI taxonomy): Eukaryota > Viridiplantae > Streptophyta > Magnoliopsida > Poales > Poaceae > Hsuehochloa > Hsuehochloa calcarea. The sequence goes on along the minus strand of CM070593.1, from coordinate 28,340,655 downwards.
TGTCTTACTCACTAACTTTTAAATTGAAGAAACTATGGGTTCCAGTACACTAATTATTATTATTATTTTGTTCCTTAGCTTACTGCCTACCATGAAAGTGGGCATGCTATTGTTGCACTCAACACCAAAGGTGCTCATCCCATTCACAAGGCAACTATCCTTCCTCGGGGATCTGCTCTTGGAATGGTCACACAACTTCCCTCACAAGATGAGACTTCTATTAGCAAGAAACAACTTCTGGCACGTCTTGATGTTTGCATGGGTGGGAGAGTTGCTGAAGAGCTCATCTTTGGGGAAGACAACGTTACAACTGGGGCAAGAAATGATCTTCATACTGCAACAGAGCTTGCTCAGTACATGGTGATTATTTCATCTACCTGTAATTTTTTCTTGTTAGATGTTTTAAGTGGCTTAACTGACTGGCTGTGTAGGTATCAAACTGTGGGATGAGCAATGCTATTGGTCCTGTGCATGTGAAAGAACGGTCAAGTATTGAGATGCAATCAAGGATAGATGCAGAGGTACTTCTCATAGATCTTATGCTTAAATATGATGGTAACACTATTTTTAGTTTTGTTATTTCATTTGAAATATGATAACAACACTATTTTTAGTTTAGCTATTTCATTTGCCTAAGTATTTAAGCTGGTCTATTCCTAATGTTTTTCGTTACATGCTATCTCATGTTGCATACTCCTTTAATCCTGTCTAGCATATGACCAGTATAAGCTGGTTTCCAATGTTTGTTGTGCTTGTGCATAGTCTTTCAATATTCTCGAGTCATTGGATACATCCGTAAACTTACTAAAACTCTACTAGAGAGGATGGTTTCCATTTTGTCTTGCTTTCGTTTGATCATCTGGCATTGCAGATGGTCAAACTCCTAAGAGAAGCTTATGAGCGGGTCAAGCGTTTACTGAAGAAGGTTCGTCTACCAGTTTTTGCTCTAGAATGATCAGTTGATTGCTTGAACATAAGTACAGGTTGAGGTTTTAGTTCAGTCGGTGCTGACTTATCCTTCCAAACTTGTTTTCAGCACGAGAAGCAATTACATGCTTTAGCAAATGCCCTGCTGGAGCGTGAAACACTCACTGCAGATGAGATCAACAAAGTAGTTCATCCCTACCAAGAAGAACCCCAGCTTTCCTTCCAAGAAATGGGCTTTGCGCTAACGTGAAAGGAGTATGTTTTGTTGCATCAAGGTGGTAGTTCCAACTGTAAATCCATGTACAGTAATTGGCGCCCAGATGAAGTGTAAAATTTATTGTCAGTTCTTCTCGCCCCTTTTGCAAATTGGGTTGCGGGTGCATTTTCTTCTCGGCACCGTTGGGCGAACAGGCAAGAAATCAAAATATGAGAAGATCGATGTTGCAAAGGCCGCAGCATGCCCATCTTTTCCCAACATCAAGCTTTGGGTTGAGAAGTCCCTTCATACTCGGTTTAGTTAGGAACGGAATATAAATGTAACATTGCATGTTTTGATTGCTAGGATTCTGGTTAGTGACATGTTTTTACCACTTTCTTTCACTTCCTTTCCACCCTTTTCCCCCAATCATTGTTGTAACGAAACCGTACGTATAACGTTTGTTCTATGCTGAAACAATATACTGCATTCATATTGCATTGTAACATAGACCTGAAGGCTTATGTGTTTGCATGTGTCTATTTGATTTTCTTTTTAGCAAGAGGTGCTTCAAATTTCAACTCTGTATGGGTAAAAAGGTACAGCACGCAATCGTAAGCCCCGTTCTGTAAATCCAATGGTTGGATCAAGTGAATGACTGTGCATTTGGCCATTTTCAATCTCGGCTCGAGCCCTCCTCGAGCGCTGTGAGACTTTCCGCGGGGAGCTCTGAGACTTTCCGCGTCTCCGCGCCGCGGCTGCGTCTCTGAGGAAATGGGCCCGTGGACTTTCCAGGGCAAACACAGCCCGCTCACTTCGTCATGTGCTGGTTCTTCTGATGCAACCTAGGGCTAGGGGGCTTGTAAGGGCACGGTCGGTAACAGAAACAGCCGATGTGGGACTATTGGAAATTTAAGGATTTGTTTGAATACATTATAATTCGAATTCGAAGATTTATTTAGAATTTAAATTAAAATCCCTTCCATTTTGTGATTTGAGAGTTTGGGACTGATCCTTGAACCAGCATTGCTCGGTGTTCTAACTCAGGAGAAATTTTCCTTTTCCATTGAAGCAACAAATTTACAGATGGGAGTTCATTTGATCACATGAACCCAGGACAAGGATCACTGCCTTATTGAACAGCCTGCACAACTTTACAGGCCACCAGGCCAACAAACGATATATGCATGCTTACAATTTACATGAACCTACGACACCAATGAGGCCGCCTGTACTTTCGTATGTACCATGTGTGGAACAAACCAAATAACCAAAAGAACCCAAAGAATGTACACTGCCCAACGGAGCAAAGCATAATCCAATGCAGTGCAGTGCAAACCGGCTTAAATTCAGGCCTCGGACACCAGCTCCTTGTTCCGGACCGCCACCGGCCTCGGGACGACGGTGCCGGCGATCCCCGGCCACCAGTACTGCTGCAGCCGCTCGACGCCCGGCAGCTGCCAGACGATCTCCGGTTGCTTCCGGCGGCGCGGCACCTTGGTGAGCGCGTTGAGCGCCCTGAAGTAGTTACTGGACTCGTGGTCGCGGAGGATGGCGCCCTCGGAGCCGTACGCCGAGAGGTCGCTCAGCGTCTCGAGCGGGTGCGGCGAGTTGAGGAAGGCGCGCAGGGCGCTGGCCACCACGGGCCTCGGCGGCCGGTCCGCGCGGCCCTCCGGGTCGAGCCGGAACAGCGCCGCGCCCTCCGGCAGGAACGGGTGGTGCGGCGACGCCTTGCTGTCCGGCTGCAGGATGTACGTCGTGCCCATCGGCGTGTACAGCATCTTCTGCTCACACCAAAAAAACACGCAGCACCGACGTCAGTTACCTTACACTATGGCGCGTAAAAACGTAAAAATCTGCGAGAGGTTAGTAAGGTCTTGTCGTTTGGAACATAGGATTTATTCATGGACCGATTCCTGTAAATTTCCTAAAGCTATGCAGCGACTCACTTGTTTGTTGAGGCAGGGGTGGGTGCGCAGCACGCCGTTGAGGCGCTTGAGCAGCGCGATGGCGTGGCCGGGGTACCGGCACGAGAAGGCCCTCGGCACGATGTCGCGGTGCATCGCCACGGACCGGACGTGGCCCTCGCCGACGCCGAGCGCCTCCAGCACGCGCTGCCCGCCGCAGAACACGGACGGCGCGCCGAAGGTGACCACCGGGAGCAGCGCCTCCGGGCCGAACACCCCGCGCGCCACCAGCATCAGGCTGACCAGCAGCGCGAGGCTGCCGCCGAGCGAGTGCCCCGTGAACCGCAGCCGCGCGCGCTCCTTGTACGCCCGCACGTGCGCCTTGATCTCCGGCATCACCTGCTCGTAGATGCCCTTCGCCGCCTCGTAGATACCCCGGTGCACGAGGACGCCGGTGTTCTGATTGATGAGCACAAGAACCGAAACATCACGAGTCAGTCTACTTGATTCGCCATGGATCATTCGCGTGGAGTTCTTGATTTGTTCGAGAAAGGAAATGTGAGCACCTCGAACTTGGTGGGTTCGAAGAGGAGGTTGGCCTGCCACGACGCGAGCGAGTCGGAGCCCTGGATGACGAAGCAGCGGGTGCGCGCGTCGGCCTCGTCGCAGGCGAACCACTCGCACGGCGAGGACAGCGACGACCGCAGGTCGCGCGCGGCCTCCTGCCGCGCCTCGTCCTCGGCGGCTACCACCGCCGTCACCGTCGACGCGGCCACGTAGGCCGCCACCCCCGAGTTGTACAGCCGACCCTGCCCTTCTTGCCGCCGCGTTACGCCCTCCCCCGCCGGTGGCTGCTGATGCCCGCCGAACGAGAGCAGGCCGCGCGCGCTCGCGTGGACGTAGGACGCGGCTGAGGCGGCCACCTCGTAGGCCAGGTGCGAGCGTATCGGCCGCCGCGGCTGCGGCTCCGAGGCCACCTCGCACGCCGGCGCGGCGCCCGGACGGGTGGAGTCGACGTCCACCTTGGAGTGTATGGCGCCGGCCTCGGCCTTCTTCTCCAGCGACGACGTCACGAACCTCAATCCGTAGTATTTCTTCAGCTCCTCAACCTATAATTCCAACCAAAAACATAATCCATTCTTCTTCAGAAACTACTTGCATAATCCATTACCTGTTTTTCAGATTAACAGGTTGTATTGAAATTTTCAGTTAGGAAAATTTTTGTTTGGAGAATGTGACAGGAGCTGTGAAACGATCATTGATCGATCCAATGTGAAGATTACCTGCCTAGAATTAAATGCAAAAATACACTACATAACTACTCCTAACTAAAGATTGCTACCACGAAAGTTTTCAGCCAACCACCTAGGAAAACACCAGAAAACTACGTGCCGATTTTCTCCTTAATCCCGGAAAGAAAACTACTAGCAAATTTAAAGCAAAATAATCAGAAAGAAAAGAAGCACAGACTGTTCTTGGTGGGGTCGCTAATTATACGATGGTGTTGTGTGTGCGTGGACAAATCGGACATGGAGGCCATGAAGCCACTAGGCGAGTGAAATTAAGACCCGGTTGCTTTGCTTGCTACTCCTACCGAAAGCTGGTAAACATTAAAGCCATCCACCATACCAAGAAACATTAATTAGCCCCCACAAAATTCTTCAAGAAATTCAGCCCCAGGTGGGCCCGAGGCACCTCCCAGGCTACGCGCGAGGATCGCAACAATTAAAAGGAGATGTTTTATTAGTTGAGCTAATTGAGCGGCCGGATCGGCCGATCTTGCGCCATCGGATACCGATCGGACGGCGCATATTTTATGTTTTCTATTTTAGTCGTGTGCTCGCGCGCTCACCTTGATCTCCCGGATGACGTAGGCCATGTTACAGAGGAAAGCCAGCTGCGCGAACAGCCGCGCCTCGCCGGGTGGGGCCCGCGCCAGCAGCTTGCCGAAGGACTCCCGGTCCCACCTGTCATCCTCCGCCTCGTCGTCCTCCTCGTCATCGTAGCTCACGCCGCAGCCGTGCTCGTCGTCGTCGCTGTCGAGATGGTAGACGTCGTCGTCGTCGTCGTCGAGGAGGAGGTGGTCATTGTCGGAGGAGTGGCGCTTGGTCGGGTCGTGGAAGCGCGAACGGAGCTCGAGGAGCCGGTCGAGCCAGTGGGCCTCGGGCCTCCTGACGGCCGGCATTTCCGGCTCGGGCTCGGGTTCGCCGGCGACGGTGAGGAGCCGCGAGCCGTCCCCGCCGCCGTCGGGTAGCGGCGGCGGCCGCAGAGGCGCGGCGCCGAACTGGAACGGGAAGACGCCGATGGAGCGGCTGGTGGTGAGCGCGGCGCCGGCCGCCCCGCCGCGCCTGGAGCAGCGGAGGTGCGGCTCGGAGCGCGACCGCCTGATGCCGGCGTGCATGGACGCCGGCTCCCTCTTGGCCCGCCGCCCCGCCGCCGCCTGGGCCGACGACGACGCGGCCGCCGCAGCCGCGGCGACGCTCGCCACCATAGTGCGGTGGCCGCCGGCCGGCCGGCTCCGCCCCCGCCTCGATCGCGTCCTTGGATCCCCCCGGAGGCGCGCGAACGAATAAGTTTAGCAGGCGCCGGTCGCGGCGGTGGAGGTGGTTGGCATTGGTTAGTTTCTTGGTGGCGATGGGTTTGTTAATCCGTGCGTCCGAGGGAGCACGGAGGAACTCGGCGAATGACGATGGGGTTTTTAATAGGGAAACAGTAAAGACAGGTCGGCCGCGCGACGAGGGGGAAACCGAGGGGAAAAAAAAAACAAAGTTCGAGACGCCACGACAGCGCGAGGACTGATGAGTAGGTAAATGACCATACTGCCCTCAGGGCATTTTGCGACGAGTTCAAGGCTTCAAGCAGTGCACCGTCGACTGCCGATGCATCGAATGGTGTATATCATGCAATAGTGGTGCTTTCCACCCCCACTCACGGTTGCCAAGATCTCAATTTGTCTCTTTACGATTGTAAGATTATGTCGTAACAACACGGAGCTGTGGTCTTCCGAGTTTGGACAGGAGAGCAATTTACACGCGGCCGTAGCTTGAAGGGCATTTCCGGGAACGAGCCACTGGAGGAAAAGAACAAGGTAGGAGTAAATGAAAGTAAGCGCGCGCAACTGCGGGCGGGGTCGCGGTCACACCAAGCGGGCGAGAAAAATCGCGGCCGTGGACGACGGACGCAGCCGAGCATCGGAGTCTCCGCCACAGGCAGCAGCGGGAAATCCAGGGGGAGCTGCTACGTACTAGGCGAAATTACTCACGGGATAATTCCTTGGCATCTCGTCTAAACCGTGACCTCTTTTGGTAGGTAGCATCGGCGAGTACAGAACATGATACGTACGCGTACGCGTGTGTATCTGGCCATGTGTGTGGTGCAAACTTATCGCTATGGCTTCGGTACCGGTCGATGTGTATTAGTCTGTCATCTAAAACGGTATATAGTAGATATGTGTTCTGTATTAGTTTTAATATTGGTTAATATCGGTCAATACCGACTCGATACAAGTTAATACCGAGCAATACTGGTTTCGATACCAAACGCCAACCATACCGGTGGAATTAAAAATACCGGCTATTGAACTCATTGAAGTATATGTTATATTTGATCCTACTACTATGTATTTGAAGTAATATTACATGCGAAATGCAGTGTGTATATATATATACGTATCTAGTTCTAAGGTGCTAATACCAATCTTAACCGTTAGATCTGAATCTTTACCGTTGGAGGTGGAAGTATGCATGATGTTTAATGATGACGCATTAATGAAGGTGGGAGCATGCATGATGTTTAATGAAGACGCATTAATGAAGGTGGGAGTATGCAAAGTGATTAAATGGTTTAGAGGTGGGAGTCTGTATTAATCTTGATTGTTCAATTTAGATTCAACGGTTATAATTAGTATTAGCACCTTAGCACTGAATTATCTATTAGCACTAGATACGTTATATATACACACACACACAACGGTGCACCGGCATATACTGGTATCAAAATGTATCATTTTAAGGGCTAAACTGGTACAATTGAATTGACAAGTATAATTTGGTGTTTTGTGCGTGCGTTTATTTGTTGCCGCACAGGCATGCATATATGTACGGTTTGGGTGATTCGCCGCTGTAGACTAAATTGTACGATGGTATGCATACTCAAATGTCCTTATACAGTTTTGTACAGAATTTCGCGGTAGCCCGGCCACAGATTAGAAGATCGATTTAGTGCAAATAAATCACACTTCCTTTTCCCATTTTTTTGTATTTCTCTTGATTTTTTTTTCTTTGATGCAGGCCGCAACGATTGTACATAGAAAACGCTAACGTACATATATATGAAGTGAAGTGAGCACACCAACACTTGACTCTGTGAACTCCAATGGAACATATATATGCACGGGGAGTTTAAAAATGTGGATGGTTACTCCTAACACCACTGGTTTGGCTCCCGCTACCAAACTGCGCCAATTCGTTTCTTCCGGACAACAATTTAAACAAGCCAGTGTAATACTCCATTCGGTCCACCAAAAAAAGTTATTTTAGATATTGATATAGTCCAACCATACAACTTTACCTATTAATTACTATTATAATATATATGTAAAACCCGATAAATTTATAATATTATGAAAGTAATTTTTGAGACTAATCTACCTATATAATTTTATATATCTAATCTAAATATTTTAAAAAAGGTATTAATAGCCAAAGTTTTCAAAGTTCGTCTGCATGCGTTTCAAAATGACTTATTTTTATGATCCGGATGGAACGATACATTGGAGTTTAACAAATTAAGTGGTTGGTTTCTTAGGAAACGGAGACCATCGAAGAGGAGCAAACGATAGCGCAGCAGGGAGAAAAGACCAAACGCATCGGAGACAAGGCAGAGACGCCGTCGTTTGCGTGGACTCCAACGATGCCGAAGCCTAGCTTGTAACTAATGATAATTTGAGACGGATAGTGACCAGTGAGTTGAAGCATCACGCCGCGCGCGCTACTGTTCTCGTATTGCTAATTGCAAGGAGCGTGCAGCTCTTAGATCTTGTCTTGTGCACCGACAATTGGCTAAATTAATCGGTGTGGTTCATTCAGATCGAGCGCCTCCATGTGACAAGGGAAGATGTTTTGTATCGAGCTGCTGCCAGCTGTTCAGTAATTTATGTATCGTATGTGATGCTGCCAATTAATCGCCTAGGTGGGGTCATATCAGAGAAAAACAAATTAAACGATGGAGAAGATTGTTTGACACGATTTACTATTTATATAAAGTAAGATATATTGTTTGACATGATTTACTATTAATATTTGATTGCTACATTAAGGTTATCACTTGCAAGTTAATATTTTTGTCCAAAGACCAAATATTAATGTAGCGATAGATATCTTGTGTGATTGAATATACCAAATTCTAAATCAAATCCTTAAGTTTGTTATTCGTGTCCTGATATGAGCATTTAATTTCTTTTATTTCAACAGTAAATCCTTCTTCCAATATTTCTGCTAGCATCAATTCTATTCATATGTTTATTGGTGCAAATTTTAAAGAAGGGAAAGAGAATATTTTGATAGCTCTTGGGGTAATGGATCTAGACCATGCACTTCGTATAGAACAACCCGCTGCCCTTGTGGCTAACTGCCCCATTGAAGAAAAGAGGGAGTCTGGGAAGTGGGATCGTTCAAATCGTATGAGACTTATGATCATGAGGCGTGATGTTCCGAAAGTGTTTCGGGTTAGCACATCGGAACATGACACTATAACTTAGGATTTCCTTGACAGTATTGAGCAAATATTTGCCAAAAACGAAAAAGCTAAAACAAGTATGCTTTTGGCAAAGCTTATCCCAATGAAGTATAAAGGTAAAGGAAATATAAGAAAGTACATTATGGAAATATCTCATCTTGTTTCAAAATTAAAGGCACTCGAGTTAGAGCTATCTGATGATTTACTCGTGCATTTAATTTTGATATCCATTCCTACATATTTTAATCAGTTCAAGGTGAGCTATAACTGTCAAAAGGATAAATGGTCCCTTAATGAGCTCATCTCCTATTGTGTGCAAGAAGATGATAGATGGAAACAAGATAGAACAAAAAGTGCTCATTTGGCTATGACCCCTAAAGTCAATAATAACAAGAGGAAGAGCAAAGAAGCTGTAAATATACCATTCATTAAGAAGAAACAAGGGCCTGAATTGGTTTGTTTCTTTTGTAAGAATGATGGTCACATAAAGAAGGATTGTACCAAATATCATACTTGACGTGCTAAGAAAGGTACCATTCTTGCTATGGTTAGCTGTGAGGTTAACTTAACTTCTGTACCTGAATAGACATGGCGGTTAGACTCCGGTGCAACATCTAACATCAGTGTGTCCATACAGGGTTGCCTGAACTGTCAAAAGCCAAGTGATGCAAAAAATTCATCTATGTGGGCGATAGCAAGAAGGTGGAAGTTGAGGCTATAAACACATTTAGGTTGCTATTAAAAACAATATACTATCTGCATTTGAAAGGGACTTATATTGTACCATCTTTTAGGTGGAATTTGGTTTCTATTTCTGTATTGGACAAATCAAGTTATAATTGTTCTTTCATAAATGGTCTATTTAGTCTTTTTCAAAATTCCAATAAAGTTGGTACCGATTCTTTAATTTGGCATGACAACCTGTATTTGCTTGATATTGTTGCTCATATAATGAAGTCCTACATGCGATTTCTCGTGGTATAAAGAGGAAATTAACTAATGAGAAATCAAGTTTCTTGTGGCATAAGCGTTTAGGTCATATATCCATGCAGAGAATTAAGAGGCTTGTGTTAGAAGAAATTTTGGATCCCCTGGATTTCACATATTTCAATATTTGTGTTAATTGTATTAAGGGAAAACAAACAAATATGAGGAAGTTAGGTGCTAACAGAGTTTCAGATGTCTTAGAACTGATACATACGGATATATGCGACCCATTCCCTACGGCTTCTTGGAATGGCCAAAGATATTTTATCACGTTCATAGACGGCTTCTTGCGATATGGTTATATTTATCTTATTCATGAGAAGTCACAGTCCCTGGATGTGTTCAAAAATTTAAGGTTGAGGTGGAAAACCAACTTACAAAATAATTAATGCCGTTCGATCTAACCGTGGAGAATACTATGGCAGAAATGATGGATCAGGTGAACAACGTCCAGGACCTTTTGCTAAATTCCTAGAGGAATGTGGTATCGTCCCTCACTATACCATGTTGGGTTCTCCTAGCATCAATGGTGTTGTTGAGAGGCAAACAGACTCTCAAGGATATGGTGAGAAGTGTGATTATTCATTCAACCTTACCAGAGTCTCTCCGGGAGAAGCATTGAAAACTGCAGCTTATTTACTCAGCAGAGTACCAACTAAGGTAACTAACAAAACCCTATATGAACAATGGATAGAATAAAAGCCTAGCATAAGACATGTACGTACATAGGGATGTCCATCTGAGGCAAGGCCATCTGAGGTAAGGCCGTACATGCCTAATGAAAGAAAATTGGACTCAAGAACTGTTAGTAGCTATTTTGTTGGTTATTCTGAAAGATCAAGGGGTTACAAATTCTATGATCCTACTACTAAGACAATTTTTGAAATGGGAAATACCCAGTTCTTTGAGGATATTGAGTTTGAAGGGGGGAGATATGGTTATGAACAATAATTTTGAAGAAGTTTCTGAAGGGGATTTATTTTCACTTCCTTTGGTTATTCCTAATAATGATCGGATCAGGTTATTTTGCCCAGTATTATTGAGGAAAATACAATTCAAAATAATGTCCATGAGGTTCCTCCACAAAATGATGTTCTACAGAAGAACAAACTCATCAACCTCAAGAATCAATATTATTAAGGAGATCCACTAGAGAAAGAAGAAGTGCAATCTTTGATGATTACATTATCTTTCTTCAGAAAAATGAGGCTTGTAATGAAATTTTGGGAGAAGATCCCATCAATCTCCAAAAGGTCATGCAAAGCCTAAATTCAGTTAATTGGATCAATGCCGTGAATGAAGAGTTAAAATCCAAGAAGGACAATGACGTTTGGAATCTTGTCCCATTGCCAGAAAGAAAGAAACCCATTGGTTGCAAATGGATATTTAAGACCAAACGGGATTCGAAAGGTAATGTGGAGAGATATAAGGTTTGTCTTGTTGTAAAAGGATATACTCAAAAAGAAGGTATGGACCATAAAGAGACTTTCTCTCCGGTTTCTTTGAAAGACTCCTTTAGGGTCATTATGGCACTTGTGGCACATTTTGATCTTGAGCTTCATCAGATGGATGTAAAAATAATGTTTCTAAATAGAAACATTAATGAGATGATTTATATGGAGCAACCAAAAACTTTGTGGTTGGTGACCCGAAGCAAATGGTATGCAAATTGAAGAAATCCATCTATGGGCTCAAATAGGCTTCTCAACAATGGTACCACAAATTTCATGAGGTAATTATCTCATTTGGTTTTGAGGTAAACAAAGTTGAAGATTGTGTGTATCATAAATTTAGTGGGAGTAAGTTTATTTTTTTTGTTTTGTATGTTACATATTGCTTGCTTGTAACGATATAAGTATGTTGCACGAAACCAAGAAATTTCTCGCTAAAAATTTCGAGATGAAGGATCTTGGTGATGCCTCTTTTGTATTAGGATTTGGCTTGGAGGTGAGCCAAGTTTGCATTGATGTGGTTTCAATGGGGTTTGTGTTATGGTTATCAATGCTTTATTGTTGTATATTGCATTGCGGAGCTAACGTGGGTCAAGTTGTGAAGAACTTGTTCCCGAAAACGGTTTGTTTGTCTATTGCTTTGTGCGGTGGCTTGCGTGTCAACGGCGTCAGCGGTGAGTGGATCGGGACTACGCTTGGAGGCCGAGGTCGAGCGATCATGGATACGGGTGGTCGTGTGACTCAAGCATGGTGCGAGATGGGCAAGATGGATCGAGCGGGTGGTTCGGTGCAGCTGGTTGGATCAGGCGGTGCGGATATCGGTGCAAGTCTCTGGGAGGTTCCGATGGGATTCGGACAAGAGAGGTTTGGCGTCGATGAGAACCGCTGATCAACCTACGCGTGGTGAAGCAGGCGATTGCTTCAACAGTTGAGAGTGTGGGTCCCATGTGTGAGTGGGTCCCAAAAAGTGGATCCCTAGTCCTCTCCTATAAATAGAAGGGGGGAGATGTAAAACCCCCTTGAAGCTTCCATTTGGTTTGCCCCTTTCTTTTTCTAGGGTTAGGGTTTGGAGAGGAAGAGAGGGAGAGATTGTATGCTCCTTGGGTGAGCTCTTGTCCTCCTAGTTGGAGTGGCTTTGTAAGCATCTTGTGAGATCAATCAATCTTGTGATGCTTGCTTGAGAGATCTTTTGTCTCCTCTTTGTGTTCTTCTCTCATTTGAATGAATTTGGTGCTTCCTTGATTCAAGGGTTTATGCTTGGTCTCTTGACCCATTTTGTCTTGCTTTGATGTGTGGGAATACTCCTAGAATCATATAGACCATCAATCCCCACAAGCAAGTCTTGAATCAAAGTTTTTCATATTTCTAGGGTTTGTGCACTTCCTGGTTAAATCCTTGAGAGATCGATTCTGCGAAGTGGATCTGAAGGATCGTCGCTAGAAATAGGTCTCCAATATCATTAGGAGGTGTGCTCGAAATTTGGTCAAGTTTCATTGGTTGAATCAAAGTTGGATCAAATTTCGTTTTGGATTTGGGTTCATTTTTCGATTCGGGTGAACCGTCTCGACCGGTATTTGAGCGGCGGTCCGACCGCCAGTATATTCGATCATTGTCTGCCGGGTCGAACCGCTGTCCACCGGTCCGACCGCCAGATAGTTGCCGGTCAGACTGCTGGTAGAACGTCGGTCCAACCGCCCGTGGTAGCCGGTCTGACCGCCTGTGCCCAGATCAACCCTTTGAGTTTAAGTCTCCACATTTGTGTCGTGTGGTTGTTGGGGTTATCGAATTGGCACAAGGTTTCATTGTGTGCTTCTTGATCTTCTTAGCTTTCATAGCTAAAGGAGTAAAGTTCGTGTTGGTTTTTGATTTAGGCGAGAAAGTTTGAAAAGCGCCTATTCACCCCCCCTTTAGTCGCTTTTCCGGTCCTACAAGTGGTATCAGAGCCGGTTAGCTCTTTTCTCTAGATCTTAACCGGTCTTTGGAGCCATGGCGACTGAGCGATATTCAATCAGGCCACATGTTTTTGATGGAGTTGATTTTGCATATTGGAAGGCCCGAATGGAGGCCTACATCGAGGCTCAAGGGCATGCGATTTGGCTTAAGGTGAAAAACCCTTATGTCGTGCGGTAGATGATAATTTGATCACTCGGATGTGGAGAACAACGGCGGGCTCGAATTTCTTGATTCAAGGCCTTAGTCGATCGGAGTTTGAGCGTGTTGCTCACTTGCTGTCTGCTCATGAGATCGGCGGACTCTTTGTGATTATCACGAGGGTCCATCTGCGATCAAGGAAGTGAGACAGAACCACCTAAAGAAAGCATACTCCAAGATCGAGCAAAGACACGGTGAATCTTTAGATGAGTGTGGGGAGATTTTCTAAAATTCTTCATGATCTCCATGTTGTTGATCTTATCTTTTGAGTCGAAAATGCACGCCACTCTTGGGTGCTTTGGATGTGAAGTGCGGGGATGAAGATCACTTTGCCATCAATGACAACAACACATGAGTGAGCTTACCATGGATAAGCTTTACTCGAGGTTGAAGGCGCATGAGATTGATTTTATCTCACGTCTCTCTTGACAGTTCGATGGCTTTAGTGGTCGATCAATCTAAGGGTAGATATCTTGATTCTTTTAATGTTAGCTCATCTGGATTTTCTTTATGCCTTTGCATTCTTTGAGCGATGAGCAACTTGAGAGACTACACGAAGATGACTTAGCCCTCCTATCCACAAAATTCACGAGCCTACAACAATGTGAGGAGTAGGAGGAGAGGTGGACCTATCACATGCTTTGAATGTGGTGAGCCAACCACATTCGCTCTAGATGCCCCAAGTGAAGGGCAAGGAGGAGAAGGAGTCACAAAGGCATCCTCAAGCGAGGGATGCTAAGTCCAAGAAGACAAACTATCGCAAGTTTGTCAGCCGAGTCCTTGAAGCTCTAGAGGATGTGAGCATGGATGATGTGGACTCGGAGGTGGAGGACGACAAGAGTGACTCCCGTGGCAAGAAGAAGGCACGTGATTTCACTTGCATGTGCTTTATGGCTAAGAACAGCCACGACAGCGACTTCTCCAACAGCGAGGATCCTTTTAGTGATCCCGATGAGGTATGCCCTTCACTTCCTGACATGAAAAGGGCTTTAGTGCTTGCTGAACAAAAATTGCATAAGCAAGCTAAAGTGATCAAGAAACAGGATACTATGATTGATAATTTGAACCTAGAAGTGGTTAGGCTCAAATCCATTAATCCTGATGATTTCTGTGATTCATGCTCTAGCTTGCTTAATGAATTGTCAAGCTTAAATGATGCTCATTCCTCTGTTGAAAAACCATTGGAAAATGCTCTTGTCGAACTAGAAGCTCTCAAGTCTAGTTATGTTTGCATGGATGTCATTAAACTTCTTTGTGGATCGCTTTAGATGTTATTCCTTTAACTTGCTCAAAGCGTGCTTTGCTAGAATTAAAATTGGATAGCTCTTTGAAAGAATTGCAAAAATTTGATGCAGTCACACTTGTTCTCATTGTAAGAATAATCGAATTAAAATGCAAGAGATGACCAAATGGTTGCTTATTCTAGAATTGCCTCTTGTGAAAATTGCCTAAGCTTACAATTGAGATTGAAGCTTTAAACAAGACTCTTGAAGAAAGCTAAAATTGAAAGATCCATGTCTCTTCTTGCTTCAAAGAAAGTTATTGATTCTTCCTCTTGTATATTGCATCTTTGAAATTGAAGCTGCTATTGGCAAGATACAAGAGTCTTTAGAGTCAAATTTAAGGAGCGATTGAATAGGATTGGTGAGTCCTATTGTGTGTCTTGTGAGGCTCGAAAGTGGAAGTGGATCTTCTTAAGAGCAAACATGTTGAGGCAATCGATTCTAAAAGTGCTCCAATTGTGGAGTTTGGCAAAAGAAAGCGATTACCTCAAAATGACTCTTGAGAAGTTTTCTAGTGGGAAAAAGAAGCTCAACTTGATTCTAGATCAATCCAAGGTGAGTGTGAAAAGCAGTGGCCTAGGTTTTAAGTCCTAGAGCTTTCCAAGAATCTTCCACCAAAGATTGCTAGAGTTGTGAAAAGTGGTTTGGTCGAGCAAGAACCTTCTTTGACCTCAAAGGTTGTTCCTAAAGTCATGAGGTTCTGCTCAATCTCTTTCTAGCAAGAAAGGTGCTTGCTTCACCATGACGGACCCCTCAAAGGCCAAGTACCATTGCACCTTACGCAAGAAAGAGGGCCACACGGTTGAGTTTTGCTTCCGGAGAGCAAAATTGAGAGGAAAGAGAGAGTGAGCAATTTGAGATCCATCGAGGAGTCTCTTCTTGTTTGTAGTCTCTAGAGCCAAGCAACCTATTCAATGTACCATTTTAGGCCTAGGTTTGTAGAGAATTGTTGACTCTTTTGGTGGGTCGAGCGGCGGTGTGGTTTGGGATATCGTGAGGATAGACCACGGGTAGCACCTAGGCAGGGGAGTATCGGTCTTTTGGTAGATCGTTTTGGAGAGGTCGGTGGTGCTCATGGGCATTCTTATGATTTTATGCCTAATCATTTTCTCTTTGCTTCTTTTGCTATTCGAGGCCTCATCCATCTCGATCTTTGGACACCAGAACTTTTATCTCAAATCCCAAAGATCTTGAGGCTTGGATGTTTTGAGGGAATTTGCTCTTTTTGTTTTCATTGTATCATAATGCATTTTCATTACAAATGTCTTGCATTGCATAATAAAAATTGTGGAGCTTTGATTATTATCCTTGTATGGCTTGATTTCATACTCTATACCTTGTCATATCAAGTGATAGTCTGCTAGACTTCTTTTATGGCTCTTCGTGTTTAGCTTAGCTTTTGCCTTGCTAGCTCTATATCTGCGAGCAAATTGAATCGAATCATGTCTTGTTGGATCTTGTTACTAGTTTTGCTCTAGTGATCCTTCTATGATTCTTGCCATGTCTAATAGGTTGAATTGAGTCTTGAACTTATTTTGAGATGAAAAATGAGCTTTTATCTTCTTAAGTCAAGCAAATGAAAAATAAGATTTTACGTGAAAAAGCGATCTCACCAATCCTTTCTCATGAGACGGCTTGCCATTGCACTAGGCATGAACTCAGGGGGAGTTTTGGATGACCTAGACCACTCTTTTAAGCTTATCGCTTGAGATGGTCGCGGCAAGGCTTGAGATCTAGCACAGTAAAAAAATCCTTTTAAAAAAAATGCTCAAAATGCTAAGTGCTTGAGTTTTGCTTCAAAAGAATACTCTTGATGCTCAAAATGCCTCAGTTCTTGTTTTGAGTCTCTTTTTGCTTATAGACATGGCTTGACTCATTATTGGTTGCTTTTAGTGAAACTTTGACATTGAGCAACCTTTCATGATTTTAATTCTGTTAATCTCAGTTCTTTGCTATCTGGGTTTTAGCTGCGGTACATGTTTTGCCATGATTGAATATAGCGTCTTCTCTTTATATGGCTTGGTATATGTCTTATCTTGTCTACATAGATAATGGTCATGGCTCCTTTTGTTAAATTTCAAAAATAAAGTCATTTCTTCATGCTCGTTCTTGTCCCATGCATCTTGATGAATTCATTGTCAAAGGGGAGAAGGATTGAAGAAAATCTTTGCTTTGGAGCTTTTGGTTTCTGAAGGTTTCATACATAAAGAACACACACACACACTAAAAATTTTCGTGAACCTTTTGAAAATTTGTGATCATAGTGAGTTGAGTCTCTGGTTTTATTGCCTTTTACTCGATTTGAATTGCAATTCAAGAAGACTCACAATGATCAAAGGTCAAATAGAACATGTTGTCTTTCATATGGACCTTAGTGAGATTTTTGGCCATCTTACGAATTTGAATCCTTTTGTGCGTTCATTGCCTTATCTCACTTGCTCAGATACTATTACGAAGCCGACTTGGTGGTTCCTAAGCTTTTTCTTGCTTATGGACCAAGTTGTGCCTTTATCAAAACAGCGATTTTACTTTTCATTTGAAAAACCACATTTTCTGGAAATTGCCAATGTGTTCATCAAGGGAGATTGTGGATATCGTGAGGATATGTGCACGATCTCGGGATGATGAGTCAATTGGCAATGGCGTTGTTGGTTTGCAAAATCTCGCGTTTTGGGGTTTGCTTCATCTTTGTCGGACCACGTGCGGTTTGGCCGGTGGTTTAGGGGCGGTCGGACCGCCCGTGGGACGATCGGACCGGCAATGGTGGCGTCGGATGATCGACCTAAAATTGGCTTTTGAGCTAAGCCAAAAATAGGTTGTGTAGGCGGTGAGGAGTCTCTGGATGTGGTTTCATCATTTTGGAGCTCCCAGTCAAAGTTCTATTGAGTTGAAAATTCCGAAGGTTTGGATTTTCAAGCTAGAATTTTGCTAAGTCTTTTTGACCGGTCCGACCATTGTGGGGAGCGGTCCGGCCGACTGAAATCGGTCGGACCGGCCTTGTGGGCGATCGACCGCAATAACTTGAGGTGAGCCAAGTTTGCATTGATGTGGTTTCAATGGGGTTTGTGTTATGGTTATCAATGCTTTATTGTTGTATATTGCATTGCGGAGCTAACGTGGGTCAAGTTGTGAAGAACTTGTTCCGAAAATGGTTTGTTTGTCTATTCTTTGTGCGGTGGCTTGCGAGTCAGCGGCGTCAGCGGTGAGTGGATCGGGACTACGCTTGGAGGCCGAGGTCGAGCGATCATGGATCTGGGTGAGTCGTGTGACTCAAGCATGGTGCGAGATGGGCAAGATGGATCGAGCGGTGGTTCGGTGCATTTGGTTGGATCGGCGGTGCGGATATCGGTGCAAGTCTGCAGGAGGTTCCGATGGGATTCGGACAAGAGAGGCTTGGCGTCGATGAGAACCGCCGATCAACTCTGCGTGGTGAAGCGACGATTGCTTCAGCAGTTGAGAGTGTGGGTCCCATGTGAGTGGGTCCCAAAAGTGGATCCCTAGTCCTCTCCTATAAATAGAAGGGGAGATGTAAAACCCCTTGAAGCTTCCATTTGGTTTGCCCTTTCTTTTCTAGGGTTAGGGTTTGGAGAGGAAGAGAGGAGAGATTGTATGCTCCTTGGGTGAGCTCTTGTCCTCCTAGTTGGAGTGGCTTTGTAAGCATCTTGTGAGATCAATCAATCTTGTGATGCTTGCTTGAGAGATCTTTGTCTCCTCTTTGTGTTCTTCTCTCATTTGAATGAATTTGGTGCTTCCTTGATTCAAGGGTTTATGCTTGGTCTCTTGACCCATTTTGTCTTGCTTTGATGTGTGGGAATACTCCTAGAATCATATAGACCATCAATCCCCACAAGCAAGTCTTGAATCAAAGTTTTCATATTTCTAGGGTTTGTGCACTTCTGGTTAAATCCTTGAGAGATCGATTCTGAAGTGGATCGAAGGATCGTCGCTAGAAATAGGTCTCAATATCATTAGGAGGTGTGCTCGAAATTTGGTCAAGTTTCATTGGTTGAATCAAAAGTTGGATCAAATTTCGTTTTGGATTTGGGTTCATTTTTGATTACGGGTGAACCGATCGACCGGTATTTGAGCAATGATCCGACCGCCGTATATTCGACCGCTGTCTGCCGGGTCGAACCGCTGTCCACCGGTCCGACCGCCAGATAGTTGCCGGTCAGACCGCTGGTAGAACGTCGGTCCAACCGCCCGTGGTAGCCGGTCTGACCGCCTGTGCCCAGATCAACCCTTTGAGTTTAAGTCTCCACATTTGTGTCGTGTGGTTGTTGGGGTTATCGAATTGACACAAGGTTTCATTGTGTGCTTCTGCGATCTTCTTAGCTTTCATAGCTAAAGGAGTAAAGTTCGTGTTGGTTTTTGATTTAGGCGAGAAAGTTTGGAAAGCGCCTATTCACCCCCCCTTTAGTCGCCTTTCCGGTCCTACAGATTTCAAATATACAGAGATTGCTCTCAAGGTATATTTGGATTATCACAAAAGAATTATATCGATAAGGTACTGCAAAGATTTGGCATGCAGAATTGTAAACCTTTAGACACCCTTGTGGACAAAGGTGAAAAATTCAGTATTAGCCAATGTCCTAAGAATGATTTTGAGGCTAAGAAAATGCAGAGCATTCCCTATTCATCTTTGATAGGGAGCTTGATGTATGCTCAAGTTTGCACTAAACCAGATATAGCATATATTGTTGTAATGCTAAGTAGGTATTTAAGCAATCTAGGATAGGATCATTGGGTCGCAGCAAAACGGGTGTTGTGGTATTTGCAAAAGACGAAGGATTTCATGCTCACATATAGGAAATTAGATAAGTTGGAGATCATTGGGTATTGTAATTCCGATTTTACTGGTTGCCAAGGTACTTGCAAATCCACTCCAGGTTACATTTATTTACCTGGTGGAGGTGCGGTTCCTTGGAAAAGTGCTAAGCAGTCACTCGTTGCCCCGTTCACAATGGCAGCTGAGTATGTTGCTTACTATGAGGCTTCAAATCATGGGATATGGTTGCAAAAATTTGTCACAGGGCTGCGAATTTTGGATCAGGTCGATAGACCACTAAATTTATATTATGACAACAAGTCTGCAGTTATGTATTCTAATAACAACAGGAGCTCGTCAAAGTCTAAGTATATAGACATCAAGTTTCTAGTTGTGAAAGAAAGAATTCAGAGTGGTAAATTGTCAATTGAGTATATAGGTACAAACTCTATGATTGTGGATCCGTTCACTAAAGACTTGACACCTAAAGTGTTCCATGAGCATGTTGCTCATATGAGTGTGGTTTCAACTGAGGAATTCAGTTCTAGTGAGAGTTTGTAATTTTTATGCTCATGTGATAATACCAATTTGGTGTAAAGACCTTCAGTTATATCCTCTAGAGAAATAAAGTTTATGTTCTTTTACTCCAAATTCATATCATCTCATTTGGTTCTAAGAAGATGTTTTGATCTCATAAGGTATAAAGTTGGACCAATTGAAAATAGGCATGTTATGATCACATCTCAAGAAATTTTCATGCTACACATCCATATTTGATCCACATCGTTCTTTTATGTTGACATACATGATCATTGATGTGTTGAGTTATGCTTTAAAGTGACGAAGACCGCTTTGATCCTATGTTGGTATAATTGATGGACCAGATTGATTTAAAGATGCTCATGACATAGATAGCAATTTTAGAGCTCATAAAGTTTTTTATATGTATTTACTCATTTAGTCCAAGTGGGAGATTGTTGGATTAATTTTGTTATGTGGACCTACATGAGTTTAAATAAATATATGTCTATTTTGGTTGGCTCAAATATATAAAGTGATCAAATAGTATTATTATTAGCCAGAGTATCTATTGAGGAAAATATAGACTCAGATTTTAAATCTGTGTAGAGATCTATTTAGAATTTATCTCTAATTGTGGGACGGGATAAGATTCTGATACTAAAGGCTATAAATAATGGTCGGATCCTCTCATCAGGGTAACTCATGCCATACCACCTATCCCTATCTGTAGTTGGATTTTATGGCTTATCTATTAGTGGGAAAGATCAGACCTAGGTAGACAGAGCAATTGTTCATCTACTATTTCAGTTCAATTCCACATCGATCAATCGAGTCATCCGGTATGTTCTACAATTTACAGTTCAGATCATTGGGCGTTATAATTACCGCATATTAGATTTGTTTTAGCTCTATCATTACGTACGTACACTACTGATTGATGTAGATGAGATGAGGGTGAAACGGGCAGAGAGAAAGGTAGATGGCCAAGGCACATCCAAGGTTGAGTGCCTTGGAATCTCCAGCGGCCGGGTACCTCCCATTGGCAATGCCATGCCCCATCAGAGAGCATGGATGCATAACTGCGTAACCATTAACCAACCCTCTAGGTAGGTGTGGGTGGGTGGTTTCTCCAGCTACATGGGCAATTGTAGGAGCTGGGAGGTGTGGGTACACGTCTTTACCATCTAAGTTTAAATCCTCTTTGATGCGAATTTAGGTGTCTATTTTCTTCCTAATGAAAAAAAAATAACTAGTTCTTCCTAGGGTTTTTTCCCCCTTCTAGTTACATGGGCAATTGGCAGTCAAAACTCTCTTTTTTTTAAGAGTAAAATCCTAGGGGTCTGATTTCGTTGCAAACATGAGATATTACATAGGTTCATCTGATATTCATGGTTGCAAACATGAGATACTTGAAAAGAAACATAGGAAAACAATCATGGCATACACTGGGCCGGCCCGAGGCGTGAGGCTGGGCTGGATCCGCCCCTCATGGTTACAAAGAGCTGCCAAGACCGGACTGCTACTGTGGTGAGAAGCACTACTGCAGATTCGGTCTTATGTGCTATAATGAGTCCTTAATGCATGTTTAGCTGATACACCGTTTCGCGTTACATTCCCGGCTTGCAAAAGATTAGTTGTAGATTTACAAGCTACAACTGCAATGAGAGATTGAACTGCGCGCTCTTCCAAGCCCTCGTCCAAAATAAAGGATTGACGTAAAAATCCTAAGAGGATTGCTTTGTTTCCTACAAAAATTCTTGGCTTCGGGCCAGCCCTAAATCTTGTTAGAAATTTTGCCGAAGATCTCTAATCGGAGGGTGTAGATCAGGGACAAGCGGATATGTTCGTGATGATTAATTAATAGAGTATCTGGACGATACATCCATCAGTTTCTCTGATTTAGTTCGTTGGTCTTTCCGAGTCCTTCCTCCAACACAAATGTTGTGGTGTTGACCATGACACGCCCATGACACCTGCATGGCTCCCAAAGCCCTGTATTTCCTGCATCTACCAATCTTTCCTACCATTTCCGCGCTCTCAGCTCTCAGATCCCTTCCTACTTACTGTTCCTCATCACGAAAACGTGATCTCAGAAAGCATCCTACAAATAATAAAAATGGAGGGTTCATTTTTTATTTGCCACTGGAAGTTATCAGTATCCCTAAAATACCACCGCAAAATTATTATTCCTTTCATTGCCATTGGATCTCAAATTCTATCCTTTTTTTCACTCTCGTTAGTCTCGTTGGGTCCAACCGCCGTTAGCTCCTAAAAATAGTCAAAATACCCATCTTACCATTCTTCTTCCTCCTCACTCTTCTTCTTCTTGCCCCAGTCTCCCCCTGCCGATGACGCCCACTCGACCTCCCCTGTCCAACCGGTACCTGGCGCCTCCTCCCCGGATAGCAGCTCCAGCAGTAGCACCATGAATGCGTACACGTCCGCCTCCTGCGAATGCTCATCCTCCTGGGCGGCGACGGTGAATTGGGCCGCGCCAAAGTGGGTGAGCCGCACGCAGAGGCCTGGGTCGGAGACGAGCACGGTGGACGGCAAGACACGCCGTGGACGGCGACATGGTGGTGGTGGATGTACTCGAGGCCTTGTGCGACGTCGGTGACAACCTGGACGCGAGAGAGCTAGGTGCGGAGCACAGTGAAGCTGGGGTTGCGTGGGCTGCGGAGGCAGGCTGCAAGCGTGGCGGCGTTGGGCCCGGGCGGGAGCTCGCAGGCGAGGTAGACATGGGGACCAGCGAGGCAAGCGTCGAGCAGGGGGGCGAGGCTAGTGTGGTGGTACCTAGCGATGGTAGCGAGCGCGGCGGAGTCCTGGGCGGTGTCGATGCCGAGGCGGGAGTGGAGCTGGAAGAGGGCGGCATCGCGGGCACAGAGGGAGCATCTGCCTATGGCGGCGTGCTTGGAGAGGAAGTTGTTAATGGCTTTGGCCAGCTCTTGGAAGGGGTAGAGGAGCGGCGGGTCCGGGAGCAAGGCACGGGCGGCGAGAAGTAGAGGAAGAGGAGACAGACTACGAGGCCAGTGCGTCGGAGCTGGGCTTGCACATATGGACGACGACGATGGCGATGCGTCGGTGGCATAGCGATGGACGCGGAAAGGTAGCTTAACTGCTACTAACTACTAGGTGAAGAAGAAGGGTAAATATGACTTTTTGCACACAATTTGACCATCAACATATGGTAGATCGACGGGAGTGGCAAAAATAGGATAGAATCTGAGATCCGATGGCAATGAAAGGAAGAACAATTTTGCGATGCCATTTTAGGGATGCGACAAACTTCCACTGATAAATAAAGAATTAACCCTAAAATGAATAACACCGTTGTACAATTCATACCATCAACATTGGCCGTTGAAAAACAATGGTCGGTTGTTCTGTGGTAATCTCTAATAACATGATGTAATCCACCTCTTTGCCATGTCACATGGGACGCAGCATGACGTGGAGGAGAGAGAGAGGAGAGCTTGGAGAAACTACCTCAACTCGTGATCCGTAAACCAAGAGGAAAGAAATAGCACAGTTGAATAATCGTGGTCGTTGCAACAATTCCACCAAGCCAATCACACATAATCAATAGACAAAATAGAGAGAAAGTGTAGTGTGGACTGATTTCTTTACTGCTATCAATGCTTTTCATGTGTACAAAAGATGTCATATTTCAAGACTAAGCCCACCATAGGCAATTTAGGTATCTGTCCATTAAAGTCGTTGTTCAAGGGTTTTGTAACGCCCCTCATTTAGCGAATACCGTATCATGCATATGCCTCAAGACTAAGCCCACCATAGGCAATTTAGGTATCAAGGGTTTTGTAACGCCCCTCATTTAGCGAATACCGTATCATGCATATGCCTCATTAAAAACTCCTCTCAAAAACCAAGTAGGAAAAAAGGGATGGAGAAAAGAGTACATTGCATCCGCAAGTTGTATTGCATTGTTATCTTGTTAAGCTGCCTCGTTAAAAACCTTCATGTGAGAAACATTTAGGAAAAACTCACTAAGGAAAAAATAGTGCAACTTCTCTACCTTCTGGATCTAATATTTAGGTTTAAGGCAACACTTCAGGACCTTAAGTAGGTTATGATTCAGGGATTTCTCCCCTCATCCATGCAATTATCTAAATCGCCTCATTCCAATGCCACGAATGCATTGTTGGAGGCTGGACGCAGGCAGAAACTTAGTGAATAGATCAGCCAGATTTTCACAAGATTTAGTTTGCAGGATCTTCACCGCACCATTCTCCTAGAGTTCATGAGGATAGAAGAATTTGGGAGCAATATGCTTCGTGATATTACTCTTGACATAACCTATTTGCATTTGTGCAACACAAACAATATTATCTCCATAGATAACTGTGGGGGTATCAATGGTGTTAATGTCACAAGACTTCTAGATATGGCTAATCACTCGTCTGAGCCAAACACATTCACATGAGGTTTCATATAGTGCGATAATTTCTAAGTGGTTGGTACAAGTAGCTACCAAGGTTTGCTTAAGTGGCCGCCAAGAGATGGTTGTATCACCACAGAAAAATAAACACAGTCTAAGATTTAGCGTTGTGGGGATTAGACAGATAGCCAGCATCCGTATATCCAACCATGGGCAAGTCTTGGTCCTTCTAGTAAAATAAGCCAAGATCTTGTATACCTTGGAGGTATTTGAGAAGAGTTTTAACGCCAACCTAGTGCCTTCTGGTTGGAGCTGCACTGTGTCTAGCTAATAAGTTGACCACGAACGCAATATCAGGCTTAGTGCAGTTCGCAATGTACATCAGTGCTTCTATAGCGCTTAAGTATAGAAACTCTAGTCCTAAAACTTCTTCATTTTCCATCATCGGTCTGAATGGATCTTTATCTACATTTAGAGATCTCACTACCATGGATATCCATGTTAAATTTCCCTAATACCTTCTTGGTATATGTAGACTGGTGTACTAGCATTCCTTGAGGGAAGCACTCTAGCTGCAGGCCTAAGCAATACTTGATTCTACCTTAGTCTTTCATCTCAAACTATATCATAAGGTAAGAACTTGCTTCCTTTATGTCCTTTGTGGTTCCGATGATATTAAGATCATCGACATAAACTGAGATGATACAGAATCCATTCCGGACTTCCTTATAAACACGCAGGGACAATTATCACTATTTGAGTAACCTCTCTTCTGGAGAATTAGTTGTACCACATTCTTCCCAACTATTTCAATCCGCGCAACGACCTCTTCAGTTTGACGCTATACATGTTGCGATTAGTTTTATTAGGATCTGGAATTTTAACTCATTCAAGGACTCTTATATAGATATCTCTATCCAATGGCCCATATAAATATGCAGACAATACATCCATCAACTGCATTGTTAAATTCATGCTAGCTGTCATTGATATTAAGTATTGGAATGTGGTTCCACTTATCACGGGAGAGTAAGTTTCATCGTAATTAATGTCGGGTCCTTGAGCGAACCCTTGTGCTGCAAGCCTCGCTTTATATCTCACCAGCTGGTTGTTCTCATATCTTCTAGATGAAAACCCATTTGGATTCTATAGGTAAAGAATCTAGACCCCATTTTAGTGTTTTGGTAATTAACGATAATCATGATTATTGGACTAACATGTTTGATCAAGTAATTGAAAGATTTAGTCCCGGATGTAAGAAAAAGAGCACAAAAGACACCCGGTGAATGGACATCAAGATGAACTAGCTCAAGACAAAGGTAACTAGTTGAATACAAACCTTTTCATGGTTTTACCGATCTAGGTGTTTGGTGGATTAAACGACCGGATTGCTAGTATAGGTAGCCGTATTATAAAGAGAGATAATCGGCTAGTAACTTGATAGCAAATTGTGTCACTCTGCTAAAACTATGATGGATGCTCATTTGATCTCATCATTTGATATCACGGTCATGTAATTCCTTGACATGAACTTTTGGCCGGACTGACCATATGCATTTGGCCGGTCTAACTGGACCCCCGGTCGGACTGTTGCGGTAAGCTTTTTCCAGAGATCTACTATTTTCCCTATCGCTCCTCTGTTTTGCCTCCCGAACTGACCTCGGGCTGCAGGCCGGTCTGACCAGACCTCCGGTAGGTCTGTCGTATGGGTTGGCTACTGAGTTCATCACTCGGACTGACCGTAAGCTTTCCCAGTAGCATACTTCGCCATTTTGTGGATTTCTTCAACCTGGTGTGACCGGACCTTGAGTGGGCGATTTGACCAGACCCAGCGTAACAGATATATTCTGTAGCAATCATTATTGCAGAGTTACCGTTATACTGTAGTCTAGTCTGACCGGCCTAATACCTTCCGTCTGACTGGGCATGCTGGTTCTGCACAGTTTTGTAATACTCCGATTTATTACAAGGATGAAAACACTCAAAAGAGAAATTAGACATAAGAAAAAGGGGATTTCTGTAGTTTTTCGGCAACCTGGGCCTTGGGCCTTGGCCCAGGCGGCCCATGAGGGGCTGGCCACGTATAAAAGGAGGGGGAAACCCTAAAAATACTGTAGCTGCGATACACATGTTGCCTTGCACGCCTTAGCACCTCCATGTTTCTCTACCAAGATGAGGAGAAGAGGAGAAAGGAAGGAGAGGAAGGAAAAAGAAGAGGAAGAAAGGGAGGAGGAAGAAAGAGGAGAAGGGGAATCATCTTCACCAAGTGCTCATTCATCGCCTCTCTGGGATCATCAAGGGTAACAATCGCCGTTCTTGGTCATTGGTCAATTTGGTAGATGCGAATTTGATTGAATTTGTTTGAATCGAAATCTGTCAGTAATAGATCTATTCTGTCCAGTATATTGCACACCCAGTTTCGGCACCTTAGAGGCCGATCTGGAGGTTCGTCCCTCTTAGAGTCTCGTAGCCCTGGTTGTTATCTTTCCATGGGCACCGAGATCATGAGATTCTGCCCGACGGTTTAGGAGATACGAATTTTTAATCGCGCGCTGTCCTGTCTGCCTGAAATTTGAGGACTGTCAGTTTGCCCCTCGGTTTTGATCTAGTTAGAGTCAGATTCAGAACTTCCACCCAAATAGGTTATTGTATCCCTTTTAATAAGCTTTCCAAGTTGATAAAGATCACCTCTATTGGATCAGTATAATAAAAGTTACGTCATTTTCTTTACCACTGTTCTGAATTTTGGGCAATAAGCTTTCCAAGTTGATAAAGATCACCTCTATTGGATCAGTATAATAAAAGTTATTTTCACCACGGTTGTTTTGGGCAGATATCTGTTAGTATTTTCACTGTTGTTTGGACCACTGGTTTGGCGAATCAAAGAACCCCACCAACTAGAGTTTCGTAGCCTGTTACGTTAAGAGTATTTGAGCACTGGTTTCAAGTCATTGGAGTTACAGATATTTAATTACGATTTTTCTCGTCTGCTGATGCTGATCGGAAGGGCGATATTGGTGATTAGTTAATTCGTCATTTTGAGTTTTTGGTTATGTTGATTAGATAGAGGGTCATGGTAAAATGCTTGTAGCCACGTCATGTCTTGTTATTCTTATTTTGAATAAATATTTGTGTAGGCGGTGGGGCAGGGAGTGGAGAAATTCCGTCGTTGCCTCCTAACTCGTCCTGTAGCGGAAGGCAAGTACATGGTAGAGTGGTGAACAATGGGTTGTTCACCATGATCATTGTTATTACTTATCATGCTATTTATTATGCTTTCGTTCAGCTTATTCTTATACATGATATTGATGACCTTGAGTGAATGAGATTATGATATTGAGATTATGATATTGAGATAATGAGGAGGAGATATTGAGTTAATGAGATGGACTATGTTGATGAATAAATAAAGATGTCGCGTCATTTACATTCATCATGACAGGGTTGCATGAGCAGTCGGTGAGAAAGTCATGTAACTATTCGGTGAGTCGATGAGAAAGATACATGACTAGTCCGGAGAGCTCTAGATAAAATCCTACTTTGGTGGGGACTTCACGGGAGTGAAGGATAGAGTGTGTCATCGACGGGTGAACACTCCGCTATACCGGTATCAGCTGATGAGATGCATATGAGCATGAGCATGTTGGTGCATTCGCATATCTAAGGAAATTGTGTAATTTTACCTATATGGAATATGGCTTGTTTGTTTGAGAATGAAAATAGCATTAACTAAATGGATGATGATGATAACTTTGAGTGATCATATTCAACCAGCCTACGACTAGCTCATATCTCCATACGACTAGTTCGTATCTGATCGAACTGAACGACCAGCTCGTGTATTCTCCTTTTGCCTCTTGATATCTGGTAGAACTCCGGTGAGATGTTATGTCATCCATGAACTGTTCAATACTTTCTCGATCAAGTGATAGATAACTTCATGTGGTTGAACTCTTCAACCACCAGTGGCATGGCCATACACTTTCTTTATCCGATCACATCGAGGGGCCCAGAGATATCTCTCCTATTATGTTAGGAGGGGCAAATCTCATATCCAACAAGTCACATTCCTCTACATGTTTTATAGTATACTCGAAAGCTACCTTTATGACTACCCAGTTACGGAGTAGCGTTTGGCAACCCCAAAGTGTATTCTTACACATAGGAAACCATGTTGATCTCATGTCTAAGGATTATACATCATCACTGCTTGAGATCAACTGATGACATGTGAAAGCATAACAATCTCAGTAGTGTATCAAGGTGGGTCAATCCAACACCATGTTCTCTAACATGTGTTCACGTTACTGATTCGATATCCATATATCCATGTTCGGTGAAGCATGGTTATCAATCAATACATGTGCTGGTCGATAGAGTCACTAGTGTTCCGACCAGTGACTTTCGACTAGGGATACATTTAGAACAACATCATCATAAGTTAAAAGAGTTTCACCAATAAGTCACATACTCATTGATCTTTATAACTGATGATTCATTCAAGGAACAGAATAACATTTATTCAATGACTCATAAACATAGACGTGATACAATCATCTCTATGATTGTCTCTAGAGCATATCACCAACAATCTCTTCAAAGAAGATTGTGAAGAGGCCCGGCATGTTGTGAAGGTTGGAGCTCACCTACCCAGAGTGGGAAAGTGCTACCACTAGTGGAGTTGAGGTGTTTGTCTTAATTTGTGGAACCGGTCCAATTAGTTTGAGTTTACCTCAATGTGGATTAGGAGAGATAGGTAAGTCTCCAAACACCACGGTAAAAAGTCTTTGTGTCTTTGTGGTTCGCTCTTTAGTGATTTACCTTGTGTAATTTACATTACTAGAATTAAATTGCTTTCATGTTTTTGTATATTTGCTATCATTGACAGTCTTATATTATTGGTGCATTTAGTGAGACTAGTTATTTTAAACCTTAATTGTGCAAAACCGATTTGACTTACTCTTAAAACTGCCTATTCACCCCCCTCTAGTCGGCCTCCTCGATCTTACAAGTGGTATTAGAGCCTGATCTCTCATTTTATTAGACTTAATCGTCTAGAGAGTAAAGGATGGCCACTGGTGACATAGTGTACCCAGGTGAAGCACCTCTATTTGATAGCACAAATTATGTTTATTGAAAAATCCGCATGTCATGCTACTTTAAGGCCATGAGTCCTAAAATAAGGAGGATTGTAGATGTAGGTTTTTCTCCTCCAAAGGATCCTCTTGCTTTAACTATTGAGAAAGAGAAATGCCCACATCTCGACGCTTAAGTAATTAACGCTTTATTTGGTGCTTTGAGTGTAGAGGTGTTCGATAAAGTATGCAATCTCAAGAATGCTCATGAGATGTGGACACATCTTCAAAATCATTACGAAATTTCCACCTCAACCATGGATGATTGTATAGAAGAATGAATGTCGGAAGAAGAATGCTCAATCTCTAGCTCCGACAACGATGAGATCTCAACTCCATTTACATCACCTCATTGCTTTATGGCTAAAGGTAATAAAGAGGTAAATAATTATGACGAGCCTTCATATGATGAGTTGATGGATATACTTGAGGAGCTTAATGATTATTTAGGAAAGGAGAAATCAAAATTCAAAGTTTTGAAGAAAGAGTATGTCTTACTTCAAAATAATTATGATGTTCTAAAAGATGAACATGAAACTCTCCATACTTCAAAATGGGCTCAACTAGTCTAAAGTGGATATAGGCATAACGTATGATTTATTAGATGATATGACTGAAGGATCGCGGGAAGGCTACGAAAGCACAAAACAAAATTTATCGCGCAACTCAAGAACCTCCTCTAGTAATAGATCACGAGATTACCACTAGACGCGCCGACTCGTAGAGGAAGTAGAGTCGATGTAGTGAGTTGATGCGGTCGTAGCCGTACTCGCCACGCATCATCTCCTCCGAGTAGTCGTACTCGCCACGCGTCTTCTCCTCCGAGTAGTCGTACTCGTTGCGCGTCTGCTCCTCCGAGTAGTCGTACTCGTCGCGCGTCTGCTCCTCCGAGTAGTCGTACTCATCATAGATCGAACCATGTCCAACAAGGTTCGATTACGCCGCTCGGACACCCCATTCCATTGTGGAGTGCCCAGTGGTGTGAGCTGTGGAACAATTCCACATTGATTCAAATGATCACCAAATTCATGGCTCAAAAATTCACCTCCGCGATCAGATCGTAAGGATTTGATTGCCTTCCCAAGTTGATTCTGTACTTCATTTTGGAACTCTTGAACTTTTCAAAGGATTCCGACTTGTACCTCATTAAATAGATATATACATATCTACTATAGTCATCGGTGAAAGTAATGAAGTACTGAAAACCACCTTGGTTGTCGTGCTCGTTGGTCCACATACGTTGGTCCACATACATCAGTATGTATGAGTGCCAGCAAGTCGGACGCCATCTCATTCCGACTAGTGAAATGTGTCTTGGTCATCTTTCCAAGTAGGCAAGATTCGCACGTTTCAAATGATTCCAAATGAAATGAGTTTAGAATTCCATCATCATGGAGCTTCTTCATACGTTTCTCACTAATGTGACCCAAACGACAATGCCAAATAAAAGTGGAATTCTGTGGATATCGTGAGGATATGTGCACGATCTCAGGATGATGAGTCAATTGGCAATGGCTTTGTTGGTTTGCAAAATCTCGCGTTTTCAGGGTTTGCTTCTTCTTTGCCGGACCACGTGCGGTCCGACCGGTGGATGGGGCGGTCGACCGCCTCGTGGGCTGGCGGACCGGCCGTGGTGGGCCGGACCGGCCGACCTAAAGTTGGATTTTGGGGCTAATCCAAAATAGGTTGTGTAGGCGGTGAGGAGTCTCCGGATGTGGTCCCATCATTTTTTGAGCTCCCAGTAAAAAGTTCTATTGAGTTGAAAATTCCAGAAGGTTTCGGATTTTCAAGCTAGAATTTTTGGCTAAGTCTTTTTGACCGGTCCGACCGCCGTTGTGGGAGCGGTCCGACCGGCCTGAAATCGGTCGGACCGGCCTTGTGGGCGATCGGACCGCAGCGACTTGGAGGTAAGCCAAGTTCGCATTGATGCGTGTTGATTGTGTTTTATGCTTAGTTATCAATGCTTTATTGTTGCATATTGCATTGCGGAACTAACGTGGGTCAAGTTGTGAAGAACTTGTTCCTGGAAACGGTTTGTTTGTCTATTGCTGTGCAGGTGGCTTGCAGGTCAACGACGTCAACGGTGAGTGGATCGGGACTACGCTTGGAGAGCTGAGGTCCAGAACGATCAGGGATACCGGGTGAGGTCGTGTGACTCAAGCATGGTGCAGGATGGGCAAGATGGATCGAACGGGTGGTTCTATGCAATTTGGTTGGATCAAAGGTGCGGATATCGCATGACGAGTCTCCGGGAGGTTCCGATGGGATTCGGACAAGAGAGGCTTGGCGTCGATGAGAACCGCTGATCAACCTACACGTGGTGAAGCAGGCGATTGCTTCAACAGATTTGTGTGGGTCCCATGTGTGAGTGGGCCCCAAATGTGACTCTAGTCCTCTCTAGTATAAATAGGAAAGGGGGAGAAGGAAAACTTGAAGAGGCATTCATTTGGTTTCTTCCCTTGCTTTTCTAGGGTTAGGGTTTGGAGAGGAAGAGAGGGAGAGATTGTATGCTCCTTGGGTGAGCTCTTGTCCTCCTAGTTGGAGTGGCTTTGTAAGCATCTTGTGAGATCAATCAATCTTGTGATGCTTGCTTGAGAGATCTTTTGTCTCCTCTTGTGTTCTTCTCTCAATTGAATGAATTTGGTGCTTCCTTGATTCAAGGGTTTATGCTTGGTCTCTTGACCCATTTTGTCTTGCTTTGGTGTGTGGGAATACTCCTAGAATCATCTAGACCATCAATCCCCACAAGCAAGTCTTGAATCAAAGTTTTTCACATTTCTAGGGTTTGTGCACTTCTTGATTAAATCCTTGAGAGATCGATTACGTGAAGCGGATCCAAGGATCGTCGCTAGAAATAGGTCTCTAATATCATTAGGAGGTGTGCTCAAATTTGGTCAAGTTTCATTGGTTGAATCAAAAGTTGGATCAAATTTCGTTTTGGATTTGGGGTGGATTTTTCAGTACTGGACTGAACCGGTCTGACCGGTCTTGTAACGGCGGTCCGACCGCCCGTATATTCGCATCATTTGATCGCGGGTCGAATCGTTGTCCACCGTCCGACCGCCGATAGTTGCTTGGCCGGGCCATTGGTTGAACGTCGGTCAGACCGCCTTTGGTAACCGGTCCGACCGCCTGTGCCTAGATCAACCCTTTGAGTTTAAGTCTCCACATTTGTGTCGTGTGGTTGTCGGGGGTTATCGAATTCAACACAAGGCTTCCGTTGTGTGCTCACTGAACTTCTTAGCTTTCATAGCTAAAGGAGTAAAGTTCGTGTTGGTTTTGATTTAGGCGAGAAAGTTTTGAAAGCGCCTATTCACCCCCCCTAGTCGCCTTTCCGGTCCTACAAGTGGTATCAGAGCCGGTTAGCTCTTTTCTATAGATCTTAACCGGTCTTTGGAGCCATGGCGACTGAGCGATATTCTATCAGGCCACATGTTTTCGATGGAGTTGATTTTGCATATTGGAAGGCCCGAATGGAGGCGTACATCGAGGCTCAAGGGCACACGATTTGGCTTAAGGTGAAAAACCCTTATGTCGTGCCAGCCGATGACAATTTGATCACTCCAAATGTGGAGAACAACAGCAGGGCTCAGAATTTTTTGATTCAAGGCCTTAGTCGATCGGAGTTTGAGCGTGTCGCTCATTTGCTGTCTGCTCATGAGATCTGGCGCTGGACTCTTTGTGATTATCATGAAGGGTCCACTGCGATCAAGGAAGTGAGACAGAACCAGCTTAAGAAAGCATACTCCAAGATCGAGCAAAGACCTGGTGAATCTTTAGATGAGCTGTGGGGGAGATTTTCTAAAATTCTTCATGATCTCCGCGCTGTTGATCTTGTATTTTCGAGTCAAAATGCACGCCAACCGCTGGGTGCTTTGGATGTGAAGGTCCGGGGATGAAGATCATCGCCATCAATGACAACATCACATGAGTGAGCTTACCATGGATAAGCTTTACTCGAGGTTGAAGACGCATGAGATTGATTTCATCTCGCCTCTCACCGCATGAGCCGATGGCTTTAGTGGTTGACAATTCTAAGGGTAGATATGTCGATTCTTTTAATGTTAGCTCATCCGATTCTCTTTGTCCCTTTGCATTCCTTGAGCGATGAGCAACTTGAGAGACTACCCGAGGATGACTTAGCCCTCCTATCCACAAAATTCACGAGAGCCTACAATAATGTGAGGAGTAGGAGGAGAGGTGGACCTATCACATGCTTTGAATGTGGTGAGCCAAACCACATTCGCTCTAGATGCCCCAAGTCAAGGGCAAGGAGGAGAAGGAGTCACAAAGGCATCCTCAAGCGAGGATGCTAAGTCCAAGAAGACAAACTATCGCAAGTTTGTCACCGAGTCCTTGAAGCTCTAGAGGATGTGAGCATGGAAGATGTGGACTCTGAGTCTGAGGACGACAAGAGTGACTCCGTGGCAAGAAGAAGGCACGTGATTTCACAGCATGTGCTTTATGGCTAAGAACACCACGACGGCTACTCCTCCAACAATGAGGATCCTTTCAAGTGATCCCGATGAGGTATGCCCTTCACTTCGACATGAAAAGGGCTTTAGTGCTTGCTTGAACAAAATTGCATAAGCAAGCTAAAGTGATCAAGAAACAGATACTATGATTGATAATTTGAACCTAGAAGTGGTTAGGCTCAAATCCATTAATCCTGATGATTTCTGTGATTCATGCTCTAGCTTGCTTAATGAATTGTCAAGCTTGAATAATGCTCATTCCTCTGTTGAAGATAAATTGAAAAATGCTCTTTCTGAACTAGAATCTCTCAAGTCTAGTTCATTTGCATGAATGCCATTCCGCTTGATGTGATCGCTTAGATGCTATTCCATTAAATTGCTCAAACGTGCTTTGCTAGAATTGAAACTGGATAGCTCTTTAAAAGAATTGCAAAAATTTGATGCTAGTCACACTTGTTCTCATTGTAAGAATAATCGAATTAAAATGCAAGAGATGACTGAAATGGTTGCTTATTCTAGAATTGCCTCTTGTGAAAATTGCCCTAAGCTTACAATTGAGATTGAAGCTTTAAACAAGACTCTTGAAGAGAAAGCTAAAATTGAAAGATCCATGTCTCTTACTGCTTCCAAGAAAGTTATTGATTCTTCCTCTTGTATGTTGCATGCTAAAATTGAAAATGCTATTGGTAAGATACAAGAGGCTTTTAGAGTCAAATTTAAGGAGCAGTTGAATAGGATTGGAGAGTCCTATTGTGTGTCTTGTGAGGCTCTGAAAGTGGAAGTGGATCTTCTTAAGAACAAACATGTTGAGGCAATCGATTCTAAAAAGTGCTCCAATTGTGGAGTTTTGGCAAAAGAGAACGATTACCTCAAAATGACTCTTGAGAAGTTTTCTAGTGGGAAAAAGAAGCTCAACTTGATTCTAGATCAATCCAAGGTGAGTGTGAAAAACAGTGGCTTAGGCTTTAAGTCCCTAGAGCTCTCCAAGAATGTCTCACCACAGATTGCTAGAGTTGTGAAAAGTGATTTGGTTGAGCAAGAACCTTCTTTAACTCCAAAGGTTGTTCCTAAAGCTGTAGGTTCTGCTCAATCTCTTTCTAGCAAGAAAGGTGCTTCTGTCTCACCAGTACGGACCCCTCAAAAGGTCAAGTACAATTGCATCTTCTGCAAGAAAGAGGGCCACACCGTTGAGTTTTGCTTCCGGAGAGCAAAGATTGAGAGGAAAGAGAGGATGAGCGCTTTGAGATCCATTAGAGGAGTCTCTTCTTCAAATGATAGTCTCTAGAGCCAGGAGCCTATTCAACGTACCACATATAGGCCTAGGCGTGCAGAGAATCTTGTTGACTCTTTTGGTGGGTCCAGCAAGAAGTGGTTTAGGATATCGTGAGGATAGACCACGGGTAGCACCTAGACAGGGGGAGTATCGGTCTTTTGGTAGATCGCTTTGGAGAGGTCCAGTGGTGCTCATGGGCATTCTTATGATTTTGTGCCTAATCATTTTTCTTTGCTTCTTTTGCTATTCCTGTGCCTCATCCATCTCAAGATCGACTCCTAGAACCTTTATCTCAAATCCCAAGATCGAGGCTTGGATGTTTTGAGGAATTTGCTCTTTCTGCTTTCATTGTATCATAATGCATTTTTATTTCAAATGTCGTGCATTGCATAATAAAAATTGTGGAGCTTTGAGTATTATCCTTGTATGGCTTGATTTCATACTCTATACCTTGTCATATCAAGTGATAGTCTGCTGGACTTCTTTTATGGCTCTTCGTGTTTTGGCTTAGCTTTTCCCTTGCTAGCTTTATATCCGTGAGCAAATTGAATCGAATCATGTCTTGTTGGATCTTGTGACTAGTTTTGCTCTAGTGATCCTCTTATGATTCTTGCCATGTCTTACAAGTGAATTGAGTCTTGAACTTATTTTGAGATGAAAATGAGCTTTTTATCTTCTTAAGTCAAGCAAATAAAAAAGATTTTCTGTGCGAAAAAGCGATCTCACCAATCCTTTCTCATGAGACGGCTTGCCATTGCACTAGGCATGAACTCGGGGAGTTTTGGATGACCTTGACCACTCTTTTAAGCTTATCGCTTGAGATGGTCGCGCAAGGCTTGAGATCTAGCACAAGAAAAAAATTGCCCAAAAGGGCTAAGTGCTTGAGCTTTGCTTCAAAAGAATTCTCTTAATGCTCAAAATGCCTCAATTTGCTTTTGAGTCTCTTTTTGCTTATAGACATGGCTTGACTCATTTTTGGTTGCTTTTAGTGAATCTATGACATTGAGCAACCTTTCATGGCTTTAATTCATTAATCTCAGTTTACGCTATCTTGGTGTTAGCTTTGCGAGACATGTTTTGCCATGATTGAATATAGCTTCTATTCTTTATATGGCTTGGTATATGTCTTGTACTGTCTTCATAGATAATGGTCATGGCTCCTTTTTGCTAAATTTCAAATAAAGTCATTTCTTCATGCTCGTTCTTCTCTCATGCATCTCGATGAATTCATTGTCAAAGGGGGAGAAGGATTGAAGAAAATGCTGCTTTGGAGCTTTTGGTTCACATAAGGTTTCATGCATAAAAGAACACACACACACACACACACACACACACACAAAAATTTGTGAACCCTTTGAAAATTTGTGATCATAGTGAGTTGAGTCTCTGGGTTTTATTGCCTTTTTCTGATTTGAATTGCAATTCAAGAAGACTCACAATTATCAAAGGTCAAATAGAACTTATTGTCTTTCATATGGACCTTAGTGAGATTTTTGGCCATCTTCTGGATTTTGAATCTTTTTGTGCGTTCAATGCCTTATCTCACTTGCCTTCACTATTCTGAAGCCAGCTTGGTCGGTTCCTAAGCTTTTTCTTGCTTATGGACCAAGTTGTGTCTTTATCTTAAAACGGCGATTTTACTTTTCAATTGAAAACCACATTTTTTGAAATTGCCAATGTGTTCATCAAGGGGAGATTGTGGATATCGTGAGGATATGTGCACGATCTCGGATGATGAGTCAATTGGCAATGGCTTTGTTGGTTTGCAAAATCTCGCGTTTTGGGTTTGCTTCTTCTTTGCCGGACCACGGTGGTCCGACCGGTGGAGTGGTGGTCGACCGCCTCCGTGGGTCGGCCGGACGGGCCGTGGTGGCGGCCGGACCGGCGACCTAAAGTTGGATTTTGGGGCTAATCCAAAAATAGGTTGTGTAGGCGCTGAGGAGTCTCTGGATGTGGTCCCATCATTTTGGAGCTCCGGTCAAAAGTTCTATTGAGTTGAAAATTCCGAAGGTTTGGATTTTCAAGCTAGAATTTTGGCTAAGTCTTTTGACCGTCCGACCGCCGTTGTGGGGCGGTCCGACCAGCTGATATCGGTCGGACCGGCCTTGTGGGGCTGATCGGGCCCGTGAGGACTGGAGGTAAGCCAAGTTCGCATTGATGCGTGTTGATTGTGTTTTATGCTTAGTTATCAATGCTTTATTGTTGCATATTGCATTGCGGAACTAACGTGGGTCAAGTTGTGAAGAACTTGTTTCCGGAAACGGTTTGTTTGTCTATTGCTGTGCAGGTGGCTTGCAGGTCAACGACGTCAACGGTGAGTGGATCGGGACTACGCTTGGAGAGCCGAGGTCGAGCGATCGGGGATACCGGGTGGTCGTGTGACTCAAGCATGGTGCGAGATGGGCAAGATGGATCGAACGGGTGGTTCGGTACAGCTGGTTGGATCAGGCGGTGCGGATATCGGTGCGAGTCTCTGGGAGGTTCCGATGGGATTCGGACAAGAGAGGCTTGGCGTCGATGAGAACCGTTGATCAACCTACACGTGGTGAAGCAGGCGATTGCTTCAACAGATTTGTGTGGGTCCCATGTGTGAGTGGGCCCCAAATGTGACTCTAGTCCTCTCTAGTATAAATAGGAAAGGGGGAGAAGGAAAACTTGAAGAGGCATTCATTTGGTTTCTTCCCTTGCTTTTCTAGGGTTAGGGTTTGGAGAGGAAGAGAGGGAGAAATTGTATGCTCCTTGGGTGAGCTCTTGTCCTCCTAGTTGGAGTGGCTTTGTAAGCATCTTGTGAGATCAATCAATCTTGTGATGCTTGCTTGAGAGATCTTTTGTCTCCTCTTGTGTTCTTCTCTCAATTGAATGAATTTGGTGCTTCCTTGATTCAAGGGTTTATGCTTGGTCTCTTGACCCATTTTGTCTTGCTTTGGTGTGTGGGAATACTCCTAGAATCATCTAGACCATCAATCCCCACAAGCAAGTCTTGAATCAAAGTTTTTCACATTTCTAGGGTTTATGCACTTCTTGATTAAATCCTTGAGAGATCGATTCTGTGAAGCGGATCTGAAGGATCGTCGCTAGAAATAGGTCTCTAATATCATTAGGGAGGTGTGCTCGAAATTTGGTCAAGTTTCATTGGTTGAATCAAAAGTTGGATCAAATTTCGTTTTGGATTTGGGGTGGATTTTTCAGTACTGGACTGAACCGGTCTGACCGGTCTTGTAACGGCGGTCCGACCGCCAGTATATTCGATCACTGATCGCTTCGAACTGTTGCCCACCGGTCCGACCGCCAGATAGTTGCCGGTCAGACCGCTGGTTGAACGTCGGTCAGACCGCCTTTGGTAACCGGTCCGACCGCCTGTGCCTAGATCAACCCTTTGAGTTTAAGTCTCCACATTTGTGTCGTGTGGTTGTCGGGGGTTATCGAATTCAACACAAGGCTTCCGTTGTGTGCTCACTGAACTTCTTAGCTTTCATAGCTAAAGGAGTAAAGTTCGTGTTGGTTTTGATTTAGGCGAGAAAGTTTTGAAAGCGCCTATTCACCCCCCCTAGTCGCCTTTCCGGTCCTACAAATTCATATCATTGGCCCGAAGCCTCTTCGTATTAATATTATAGACGGGTGCATCATCAAGATTTAAAATAAGCAACACATTCAAAACAGGAGCATAGCCATAAATTATTTCATTCAAAAATATAGAACAACCATTGTTCTCAATGATGAATTTATAACCCACTGCCATCAAACATGAGGCAGAGATGATGTTTCTACGTATAGCTGGAACGTAATAACAATTATTTAATTCCACAATAAATTCTGAGGGCAAAAGTAATGGCAAAGTCCCGACAACTAATGCAGCGACCCTTACTTTATTCCTGACACGAAGATCCATCTCGCTCCTTGCAATTCTCCTACTCCTTGTTAGACTCTGCATCGAATTGCAAATATGAACAACTGATCTGGTATCAAATACCCAAGAGCTGACAGAAGAATCAACAAGAAAAATATCTATAACATTAATACCTGAAGTGGAAGGTTTAGTCCCACCATTCTTTTTCAGATCAGCCATGTATTTCTTGTAGTTCCTCTTCCAATGGCCTGTCTCCTTGCAATAAAAGTATTCATTCTCTTGAGTCGGGCCGGACTTAGTCTTGGGCTTAGGCTTGTTAGTTTGGATCCTATCTGAAACTTTAGACTTGCCCTTACCTTTGACCCAAGTCTTAGCCCTCTTCTTGAAGCTTGTACCTTTTTGCACCATCATCACATGATTGTTGCTTTCTTTATGCTTACCTGTGCAGTCTTGAGCA
Source organism: Hsuehochloa calcarea (assembly GCA_036346395.1). NCBI lineage: Eukaryota > Viridiplantae > Streptophyta > Magnoliopsida > Poales > Poaceae > Hsuehochloa > Hsuehochloa calcarea. The sequence goes on along the minus strand of CM070593.1, from coordinate 28,301,144 downwards.
TTATATGCAGTTCGGTGAGATTCTTGTCTAAGCCATTCATATGGAAGTTCAGAATAAACTGCCCATAGCTTGCATGAAATGAAGCAAGAATCAAATCTATAGCCAACTCTTGACTAAGTGAAAAACCAAGTTTTTCCAAGCTCTGTGTGTAACCAACCATCTTGATCACATGTGGGCTCACTGGACTACCCTCAGCTAGCTTACTCCCAAACAATTTCTTTGAGATCTCATATCTCTCAGTTCTTGATTGTGTCTCAAACATGGCTTTGAGCCCACAATCATATCGTGGTCCTCAATATTCTCAAACTGCTTCTGAAGGTCTGAGTTCATGACATCAAGCATGAGACAGCTAACTTAAAGGGACTCATCACATGCCCTTTTATAGGTTGTTTTAAGAGCAGCAGCAGCATTCTCAATAGACACATCAGGAATTGGTTCCTCTAGAACATATTCCTCTTTATCTTACATAAGAACAATTCTTAGGTTGCGGGACCAATCCGCAAAATTTGTTCCAGTCAGTTTTTCCTTATAAGTATCGAACGTAAAGCAAAACTGGATGTAGGTACAGCAATTGGTGTCATGATCTACAACATAAAATATGCAAAACTAAGACATGTTCAGGAAAAATAACTTTTATTAAACAATTTAATACATATACTCCCACTGAATACCATATCCCTCTTATGACATTTAGTGATTCAAGACCCGCAATCAGTTAATCTACTAGTGAGCTTTGGCATAACTGCTAGAAGATTAGTGAATTTGGTTAGCAACCCTTTGCTAATCATATCTCTATATGACTCTTGTTGTTGGATAGCATCTCTATGCTCCGGCACCCAACCCTATGCCCCAAAGTCCATAACCGTTATGATGACCTTGTCAAGTTAAACCAATGTTGTGCGTGTAAGTGTCCGACACAAACTCATCTAGTCAAGGAATATTAATGGTACTCTGCTTTAGCAAGACCTACCATTAAAATACATGACTTTGGATGGTGCAGCTAATTGGGAGGGCATCAATTTAACTTAATATTATGTGAGGGGATTTTACTTCTACCATGTTAAAAGCATTTAAAGCAATTAAATAACATGCATAGAAATAAATGAACAGGAATATAAAGGCATTCACAGACAATCAAATTGCATTGTGATATAGTATGACCCTTCCACAAGGTGATCTCCATCGCCGAGCTTCCTATTCGCTTTGTCTCCAAGTGGCCAAATCCTTCAAGTACTCCCACTAAGTCATTAATCCTAATAGCACTAGTAATAAATTACAAGGAGTGAAGAAGCACCATAAGTCAACACGCAGGTCGTTATACAAATATAGACAACCTTGGGCTGCAATAAACATGACACGCAGGTCATGAACATTATACACATATATGCATCTCACACATCATGGGTCATACTATTCACAAAAACCTACAAAAATAAGTTATACATAGAATCACATTCTATCGGGCGACATGAACACATACTACCTACAAGCGCAGTACGATTACCCAGCATAGCGGTCCCTGCTTGAGACCAACTGATCTCAGGTCTAAAGATTATACATCATCACTGCTTGAAACCAACTGATGACACATGAAAGCATAACAATCTCAACAGTGTCTCAAGGTGGGTCAATCCAACTCCATGTTCTCTAACATGTGTTCACGTTATTGATTCGATATCCATATATCCATGTTCGATGAAGCATGGTCATCAATCAATACATGTGCTGGTCGATAGAGTCACTAGTGTTCCGACCAGTGACTTTCGACTAAGGATACATTTAGAACAACATCATCGTAAGTTAAAAGAGTTTCACCAATAAGTCACATACTCTTTAATTTTTATAACTGATGATTCATTCAAGGAACAGAATAACATTTATTCAATAACTCATAAACATAGACGTGATACAATCATCTCTATAATTGCCTCTAGGGCATATCACCAACAATCTCTTCAAAGAAGATTGTGAAGAGGCCCGGCGTGTTGTGAAGGTTGGAGCTCACCTACCGAGAGTGGGAAAGTGCTACCACTAGTGGAGTTGAGGTGTTTGTCTTAATTTGTGGAACTGGTCCAATTAGTTTGAGCTTACCTCAATGTGGATTAAGAGAGACACGTAAGTCTCCAAACACCACGATAAAAAGTCTTTGTGTCTTTGTGGTTTGCTCTTTAGTGATTTACCTTGTGTAATTTACATTACTAGAATTAAAATGCTTTCATGTTTTTGTATATTTTCTATCATTGATATAGTCTTATATTGTTGGTGCATTTAGTGAGACTAGTTATTTTAAACCTTAATGGTGCAAAACCGATTTGACTTACTCTTCCGCATTAGAAATCGGTTTTAGCCAAAAGATTTTTAAAACTGCCTATTCACCACCCTCTAGTCGGCCTCCTCGATCTTACAAGTGGTATTAGAGCCTGATCTCTCATTTTATTAGACTTAATCGTCTAGAGAGTAAAGGATGGCCACTGGTGACATAGTGTACCTAGGTGAAGCACCTCTATTTGATAGCACAAATTATGTTTATTGAAAAATCCGCATGTCATGCTACTTTAAGGCCATGAGCCCTAAAATATGGCAGATTGTAGATGTAGGCTTTTCTCCTCCAAATGATCCTCTTGCTCCAACTATTGAGAAAGAGAAATGCTCACATCTCGACGCTCAAGTAATTAACGCTTTATTTGGTGCTTTGAGTGTAGAGGTGTTCGATAAAGTATGCAATAACAAGAACGCTCATGAGATATGGACACATCTTCAAGGTCATTACGAAATTTCCACCTCAACCAAGGATGATTGTATAGAAGAATGGATGTCGGGAGAAGAATGCTCAATCTCTAGCTCCGACAACGATGAGATCACAACTCCATCTACATCACCTCATTGCTTTATGGCTAAAGGTAATAAAGAGGTAAATAATTATGATGAGCCTTCCTATGATGAGTTGATGGATATACTTGAGGAGCTTAATGAGTATTTTGGAAAGGAGAAATCAAAATTTAAAGTTTTTAAGAAAGAGTATGTCTTACTTCAAAATAATTATGATGTTCTAAAAGATGAACATGAAACTCTCCATACTTCAAAACAGGCTCAATAAGTCTAAAGTGGATATAGGCATAACGTATGATTTATTAGATGATATGACTGAAGGATCGCAGGAAGGCTACGAAAGCACAAAACAAAATTTACCGCGCAACCTAGGAACATCCGCTAGTAATAGATCACGAGATTACCACTAGACGCGCCGACTCGTAGCGGAAGTAGAGTCGATGTAGCGAGTTGATGCGTCGTAGCTGTACTCGCCACGCGTCTTCTCCTCCGAGTAGTCGTACTTGCCGCGCGACTGCTCCTCCGAGTAGTCGTACTTGCCGCGCGACTGCTCCTCCGAGTAGTCGTACTTGCCACACGTTTGCTCCTCCAAGTGGTCGTACTGAGTTGCGGATCTTCTTAGTGTTGATGCTTCACAACAACACCTCCAAGGTATCCACACGTACGGGGTAGGGGCACCACGCGCTGGAGTGCTAGCACCAGCGGCGTGGTTGAGGAAGGCGTGGCTATTAGGACTTCGGGAGTTCTTCAAAAGATCATGACACCCCTTGCCACCGCCCCTCTATTTATAGGCATCCATAATGTGTCTCGTACTTGAGGCCCATTAGGAACTCGTGACCTACAAGAATTCGGATCACCATCCAAATCAAATCCTAGCCCTTTAAGTGTGCGACCCTATTGGTTCATGTGTAATCGGTTGTTACTCGGAAACTCTTTTTTGACCACTAATTGTTAGCGATACCTAGCAGCACATAACTATTCCCAAACACACATAGAATATATCGGACGAACCTTAATGCAATATGATATATGACTAGGTCCATATCACTAACGACCATCTTGTATCTCTATACGACCAGTTCATATTTGGTCTCGACCAATTCGTAACTCCTTACGACTAGGTTTCGACCACTTAGTGACCATGTTCGACCAGCCAACGACCAGCTCGTATCTCCATACGACTAGTCCGTATCTAATCGAACTGAAAGACCTTCTCGTGTATTCTCCCTTTGCCTCACGATGTCTGGTTGAACTCTAGGTGAGATGTTGTATCATCTATGGACTGTTCAATACTTTCTCGATCAAGTGTCGAATAACTTCATGTGGTCGACACTTCGACCACTAGTGGCATGGCCATCCACTTTCTTTATCCAACCACAACGAGGGGCCCAGAGACATCTCTCCTGTTATGTTAGGAGGGGTAAATCTCATATTCGACCAGTCACATCCCTCCGCATATTTCATAGCATATCCGAAAGCTACATTTATAACTACCCAATTACGAGTAGCGTTTGATAACCCCTAAGAGTGCTACTACACATGTAGGAAACCATGTTGATCTCAGGTCTAAGGATTATACATCATCATTGCTTGAGACCAACTAATGATACATAGAATCATAACAATCTCAACAGTGTCTCAATGTGGGTCTTTTCCAACACCATGTTCTCTAACATGTGTCCATATTATGGGTTTAATATCTCCATATCCATGATCTGTGAAACATAGTCATCAACCAATACATATGCTAGTCTATTCATATGTGTTCTCATATATTTTCGACCAAGGAACGTGTAAGAATAATCATCGCAAAAATATAGAGTTTCACAATCAAGTCACATACTTGATAATAAATATTATTGATATTATTCTATAAACAAGATAACATATTATCTAATGTTATGAACATAATAAAATATAATCATCTTTATGATTGCCTCTAGGGCGTATTTCCAACAGTCTCCCACTTGCACTAGAGTCCATTATTTAAGTATCTAATACCGATAGCCCTTGTGTGCTCCTCATGCTTTGGTTGTGTGAGAGGCTTTGTCAACAGATCAGCAATATTTAAATCCGTATGAACTTTGCATATCTTAACATCTCCTCTATCCACCAATTCACGAATAAGATGATAACGCATGCGTATATGCTTGGACTTCTGATGGGATCTAGGCTCCTTAGCCTGCGCAATGGCTCCATTATTGTTACAATAGAGATCCATTGGGCTTGAGGCACTCGGAACCACACCCAACTCATCAATAAAATTTCTTATCCAAACATCTTCTTTCACAGCTTCAGAAGCTGCAATGTACTCGACCTCCGTCGTAGAATCAGCAATTGTCTCTTGCTTGGAACTTTTTCAGCTCACTGCTCCTCTATTCAAAATGAATACAAAACCAGATTACGAACGATAATCATCTTTGTCGGTTTGGAAGCTTGCATCGGTGTAACCATTTACAACGAGTTTTTCATCACCGCCATAAACTAGGAACACATCCTTAGTCCTTCTCAAGTACTTAAGAATATTTTTCACAGCTGTCCAGTGACCTTCACCTGGATCAGCTTGGTATCTGCTTGTAACACTCAGAGCAAATTATACATCTAGTCGAGTACATATCATGGCATACATGATAGATCCAATAGCCAAAGTATATGAAATACCATTCAAACGGTCTCGCTCATCCATTGTCGAAGGACACTGACTCTTGCTAAAACTTATGCCATGTGATATAGGCAAGAACCCTTTCTTGGCTTTCTGCTTGTTGAATCGAATCAACACCTTGCCAATATAAGTACTTTGGCTTAATCCAATTAACCTTCTTGATCTATCTCTATAGATCTTTATCCCTAAGATATATGCTGCCTCTCCTAGGTCTTTCATAGAAAAACTATTTTTCAATGATGTCTTAACAGATTTCAACATAGGAATGTCATTCTCAATCAATAATATGTCATCCACATATAAGATTAGAATTACAAGTGCGCTCCCACTAACCTTCATGTAAACACATGGTTCTTCTTTGTTTTTGACGAAACCAAACTTTTTAATTTCCTCATCAAAACGTAAATTCCAACTCCGAGATGCTTGCTTCAACCCATAAATGGATTTCTGAAATTTGTACACTTTACTAGCATTATTTGGATCGACAAAATCTTTAGGTTGAGTCATGTACACATCCTCACTTAGGTTTCCATTAAGGAAAGCCGTTTTGACATCCATCTATCATATCTCATAGTCGAAATATGCAGCAATAGCTAGAATGATCCGTATAGATTTAAGCATCGCTACTGGTGAGAAAGTATCTCGTAGTCAACTCCTTGAACTTGTCGAAACCCTTTTCTGACTAGTCGAGTTTTATGAATGTGAACATTTCCATCTATGTCAATCTTTTTCTTATAGATCTATTTGCACTCAATGGTTTTAACATCATCAAGTGGTTGAAAATGTGGTCGAACATTGTGGTCGAAGATGTGTTGGAAAACTAACGTGGTCGAAGATCACCGGTACTACCGGCATTAAAATGTGGTACTACTGAAATTCGGTAATACCGATATAAAATTACTGTACTACCGCACCAGTTTGTGATTTGCATTAAATTGCCTTCACACGGGGTTTTAATCCCTCTCTCTCCTCTCAACCGGTGTTCCACGACCCGACCCTTCTCTCTCGTTCTCCTCCTCCAAGAACTCTAATTCAAAATCTCTCGATTCTTTGGAGCTTTCTTGAATCCGTTTGTTGGAAACATCTCCTGTGATCGAATCTCTTCCATGGATTCATTCTTGTCAAAAACTAGTTAAAATCAAAATCGAAAGAAAACCCCAATGTTTCTAGAACTACGGTACGACCGCCCTGCAATCGCCGTTACTACCGACTTGCAGTAACACCGTGATGTGAACGGCAGTACTACCTCTCTAGAAGAGTAAAATTGATTTAATCATTCTCTTTTGCATAAAAACATATTCTAATTGTCTCTTCCTATCTTAGCAATCATGCGAAGGATGAAGATAACCTCTCTTCGCAAAGGGGCCACTCCCAACGGAGATCCCCATGAGCATTATGATCCTCCACCTTCGAGCGCTGGACCTTCTCTCCAAAAGAGACCTGCAAGGAAGGCTACCGCAAGAAGACCTCCAAGGGACGCTAGCGATTCAGAGACATAATCTTTTCATTTAGCGATGAGGAAAAGAGAACAAGCGACATGTTCAAAGTAGCAAGATGCAGCATATGAGAGTGACACTGATGGCAACAATGAGGGATCTTCACAGAAGAAACCGCTAATGATGAGGAGATGGGCAAGGTCGAAGAACCTCAAGTAGACCTCATGCTAATTCCAAATGAGAAATATGATCTTCTTCGCCATGTCAATAAGTATGAGAAGCCTGAAAATTCAATAGATGGGAAATTACATACAAGATTTCAACAAAAAAATTTGTGCATCTCTACAGTCCGAGCCGATAATTTTCTGATCACAAGTTTGTGGAGTGGGCTTACTTGAATGCTCTCGATAAATATGATGGAGCCTACACGTTATTTCAGAATGTTGCTCTGCATGACGATTTTTTTCTCCATAAATGGTACTGCTTAAAGTGGAATTAGTAAAAATAGCATTTTCACAGTGACAATTGCAAAAATAGCGTTCTCGTCCGTCCGATCACGGCAAACAAACCTCGGCACAACACATGGCGTCAAGTCCAGCCGACCACGGAACGGATAACCCTCGATGCGACACGTGGTGTCAAGTCTGGTTGGCCACCAGACGAACAAGGCATGACGCGACACATGGCATCAAGTCCGACCAGCCACCGGACGGACAAGCCTCGGCGCAACACATGGCGTCAAGTCCGGCCGGCCATCGAATGGACAAGCCACGACACGACATGTGTCCTCCATTCCGATCGGACGAGACGCCACGTGTCACGTCGTGGCTTGTCCGTCCGAACAAGACGACCACGTGTTGCGTCGTGCCTTGTTTGTCCAGTGACCGGCCGAACAAGACGCCACGTGTCGTGCCGAGGCTTGTCCGTCCTGTGGCCGGCAGACAAGAACATCATTTTTGCAATTGCCGCTGTGAGAGTGTTATTTTTGCTAATCCCACTTTAAATAGTATCATTTAAGCCAAAAACTCTACACCACATCATCAGGTATCTACGTAAAAGTTATTTTCTATTATACAAGTATCTTTTTGTAAGGGTTTAGATTGTTGTATTATTTTTTTAATTAGATATAATTGTATACATAAGCAATCTCTTAGCAGCGATGCCTAATTAAATATCAATGCTACAAAAATAAGCATCTTATCTAAATTAATTTTTATTTGCTAAGCTTCGCTAGATACGTGCATTATACATGCTCTAACAAATCCGTTCAACCAACACAACAGTCATCATACAGTCGACCAAGGATAGGGGAGCAACAATTATAATCTTTCCGCTAATATAAAGCTTCCTCGTGTCTACCGGAATGCTTGTGGAGAGTCCACGCTTTGTAGTCATAGCACTTGATTTCACAGTATTCTCAAATTAACACACCACGCATACATAGAAAACACTTGAAAAAGAGGAAGTTTAAGTAAAGTGCTCATCTACTTAATATTATCCCTGTAATAATCATAGGCAGGCATACCGTAAAATATATTATTCCATCAATAGACTTATTTCGCATTAGAGCTTCTTCGGATGCATAAGGATCAGATCCGATCCTTTGAATACTCGAGAATTTGGACTAAAATCACTTCCCATCCGATGCTCCTAGGCTTTCGCAGTAAGCAGTCGTGCAAGTAGCCCATTGAACATACGGACAGATCGAAACGGAAGTTCCGAGGTAACCGAGCACTCTGACCACGCAACATCAACCAGGCGGCTCACGATCCAGTGCCCACGCTGTAATGTCTGAACATACAGAAAGATCCATTGTGCAAAGTCGCAAACATCGAAATTCCAAAGCAACGCAAACTCAACATGCTCGTCGACTGGGGGAAAGGGCAGCATGGCAAGCCACTGAAGCTATGAACGAAAAAAATATATAAACAACCAATGAAGATGCCGTAGTTCGAGCTGCATCATGATAGGCGATGCAAGGATTAAGTTAAAAGGAAACAAGAAAATAGAAAAGATGATATCAACTTTGGTCGCTTGATGAGGGAGAATCATTGTCCATCTTATCATGGTGAAATTTGGTCGCTTGATGAGGGAGAATCATTGTCCATCTTATCATGGTGAAATTCTACAACAATGCATGTTATATTGTCGGTGCTCCCACGGGCAAAAGCGATCTCTGTCAGCTTCCGGGCGGCGGCCTCAGGGCCATCCTCGGCCTTCACAAATGCAACGGCATGCTGGAACGACCACATTTATTAGATCAGCACAAACTTGGAAATGAACAGGCAACGACGCTGTATTCCATTAATTCTTAATTTAAGTGTAAGCAAAATAAGTCGTTGGCAAAAACATCACCGCATGGAACACTTCTTGTCACTTAAGAGAAAGCACCTTGAGAGTTGAGACGCACAACACATGGAGATTGTCTAGCATGAAATGGCATGCATTTTTCTAGAGTTTTTGGTGGCTGAATAAGCAACAGCCTGAGGCACTGCCAACAAATTTTCCCTAATTTTTTTCATGTGAGCTTCCTAACTGGGTTTCGAGAAAAATCCAATGTGAATGCTATTGATGGCAAATAACTTGAAATATTATTATTTCAAAACTTATATATCCAGCAAGTGATCCTTCTTTTAGTCAAGTTACAATCTTACCAAATGTGCCTAATAATTTATTTATACGGCCACAACAAATTTTTGTGAATGACTACTTCCAATCTAAAATCTGCAACAGGAAAAATTTCGAAATTGAGTTCCACCTACAAATCAAAAGTTGACTCTGAAATCATAAAAGTTTTTGGGAATTTTCATGTTGATTTGGTGCTCAAAGTAAACTAGTTTGCATGATTACACCTAAACAATGATTTGCACTAGAATACTAGATACATCCCATTTAAAGAATCGCATTAGTTAGTATGCCATGCACAAGTCCCTATTTGATTGTCATAAACAATATGACAGTGCCACACATACAACTATTAAATATAGTTTGCCCAAGAAAGCAAATTGGAGATTTTACTCCTGGTAGACATATGCTCATAAAAAGAAAGCAAAGCCTGTATGTGTATCAAATTTGGTATATGTCATACTAACCTCATTTGGCACCACGTCCCACAGCCCATCACTAGCCAAAATTAGGAACTCCAATGCACCATCTATTTCTTGTTCCTGACAAAATAGTTTGCAAGTGATTAAGTAAACTGCTTTCATTTGCGATCAAGATCAAATATTGTGGTCCAGGGCAGTATTGTATTATTTTATCTTAAAATTTATACAATAAAAAGTTCCTGAGCATTGCAAGATCACCTGAATCTCAGGCTCTGCAACAACAAACCGCTTCAACAAACGATTGCCAAACGCCCGAGACATTGCAAGTACACCACCTACCCTCCATGTTCCTGAAAACCCCCATTTGGCATTATCAGCTAAAAGATCTTTTCAAGAACCACTTACAACACACATGTGACTGATTTACAACAAAGTAAATAGAAACAATAATAACTATGGTGGAATCATAAACACACTATAGCCAACCAGCAGTATAATCAATGTTGGACTTACCAGCCCACATAACAACTCCTCCAGCATTCTCAATCCGCTTCCGCTCATCACTTCTGTTTGGTTTGTGATCATTAGAGAGTGCAATAACTGCAAACAAGAGAGATGACAATGCTTTACCAACATATTATAGGATCCATATACATTCCAATAGGACAACAAATACTGGTGGATAACCTGTCTTATGCAACATGATCTTGCTTTCTTGCAGAAATGTAGTTTGCAAGTCAACCAGAATGTTAAGTAAACCGGGAAATGATGGCATGCATAATTCAAAAACATCTGTAATACACTAATGTTGTATATTTGCTCGAGGAAACTGCCTCCGAAACCACCTCAGGGGGTTAAGTGCACTAGTTTTGCAACATAAAGGTGTCAAAGCGCCAGTTTTTTAGGTCAGAGGGTTAAGTGTCCGAAGCGCGATACTTCACGTGGTCAAATGGGCATTTTCTTTAATAAATAGGCTAACAGTGAACGAATGGTAGCCAAAACATTATCGATTCAATTGAAGTGTTTCCTCAAGCAAGTATACAGCATTAGTGCATTACAGTACAATTCAAGGAAGGCAATACAGTACAATTCAAGGAAGGCAACCAACTATAAGTAAACCCGCAACTCCGCCATGGCTTACATCTCACCAATCCACCTTACATTGTATGTATTTCACCTAGTATTTGTCCAGTAACCACCTTGATACAGATAAGTGTCTTCCCTTTCAACAAAGAGATAATCTATCCAATCAAAGGAATTCAGATTGTTTATTTTTCATGGAAAAATATAGTAAAACTACATTGCTGCATTTACTGACATAATAAAAACTAAATCCTAATTCATCTGAACTCTAAAATAGCATTTAATTGTACCATGGTACTGATTAGTGATATATATTTAAAAAAAACCAGTTCACAAATTTGAATAAAAAAAATCAGGAATCATGAAAATTGTAATCTATCCAAAGTGCAAACACGTATCCATCACCAATTAGTTAGCATCAATATACTCAGAAGTCCAAGAAAGTTAAGAAGTGATTTGTTACGATATAATCCATGGTTGAAGACTTTGATGTTGCTGTCATGAATGAGCACAACATTGATGATATACAACACTAATTGAGCAACAAAATTTATGAAAAAGTAAAATTTATGAAAAAGTTTGCACCTTTGCCGGCCTTTGATACTACAGCCCGTGAATCACCAACATTTGCCACATAGAGATGGTTGCCAACCAAAATTGCCGTTGATGCAGTTGACCCATCCTCCCTATGAATATTTGTTTCAGCATCCAAGAAATCTGAGTCGGTTTTTTTATAGGTCTCACCTGGGAATTACCATTAGTTATATCTGTTGCAGCTACTAGATGCACTACATGATCTTGAAATAATGCTCTATTAGCTAACATCATACTTATTGCAGATTTTGTATCAGTGATGAAAGCTGGATGTTTCAGGAGGTTTTCAAATAAGTGCTCCTTCACATACTCAGCAGCACGTGAACCACCATGACCTGTGATGATAGAATTTTAGATTGAATAAAAAATGAGACAATATAATGTGTTTAAAAGGTGAATCTCTGACCATCAAATATTCCAAAGAGGTTTATTTGTTTATCATCAATTTTATATGATTTTATGTCGTAGAAGTCTTCCATGCTTGCTCTTCTCCCTCTAAAGCTAGAATATCCACAATTCAGACTTTCGTCCTCACTGCAACCACAGATGTTCACAAGAACAAGAATTAAGAAATGTTATAGATGAAGTAGACTCACTGCTGCCATGCATTCTCAAGGTTAAACAATTCATATGGTCTGGTAATGGATAGCAAGAACATCTCCAAGTGATGGTTTGCAGGTGCCACATCACCAAGACCCTCACAAGCACAAATATAATGCAAGCACCCCCTATGTATATGCGATTGTTATGAAGGACACTCTGCATAAACTATACAAGAAAAACTATGCATTGTATGTCTTCTTAATAAATGGTTTCTATAAAATAAATTGACACGTGCCGGCATTTGACACAGGAGGACTTCGATAGGAGAAAGATAAAGACATGAATTAGAATTATTGATGTTCCACCTGTCACGACCCGAATTGGTCAACATGAAAGATCGCAAGAAATATGAATGCGAGGGTAGCGGACGAGGAACCGCACACCTGCGCTTTGGCGGAGCCGTGATGTCGGCATGCCAGGAGCATAGGGTGCGGCAGTTTGGGTAAAACCCTTTTGATATATTTCTTGCTTAATCGAATGCTGAATTCAGCAGGCTATTAAGTAGCCGCCCCTAACACTAAATCTCTAATTTATCTCTTATTCAAATAGCTAATCTTATCTCGTATTCATATAGCTAATCTAATTTCTTAGTTAAATAACTAATCGTATATCTCTAATCTAAATAAGATATCTGATCTTTGAACTAATGAGAGGATAAGGAAATTAAGAGATATCCTATTCAGCTGCTGCCGAACTGGATGGAGTTGTGGTGTGCGCCGGTTGGGGCTGATCCTGCCGGCGGCGGCGCTGATAATAACGTCTCCACATGACACCACCACTCCCACCTCCCAATTAATAAGACACACTTATGGATCTTATTAAGATGGTGCTCACACACGCAAGCTACTTGCACATGACAAGTCATAAACACCATGTACTTTAAATTATATATGACATGAGAAGGAACTCTTTTTAGTAATGTTTACCTGCAATTCTGAATTGTACATCTACCTATTTCTTTCGCTTAAGCCACTTATTGCCACTTGAAAATAACTTGAGCACTAGATTGGACTACACTAGAATATCATTAAATTGTTTGCTTAATAATAATATCATTCAAAGTCCAGCTAGTACAGGCTAGAGTAAAGATGCTAACGGGCTTAAGCCCGGTCATGCTAGTTTTTTTAATGTGATCCATGTCCAATTCCAACCTATTCCTAAATGGGAAAGGCTTAAGCCTAGCCTAAGCACAAAGTTACACTGGGTTTTTATATTCTATCTATCTATGAGCTGTAGCTTAGTAGATGGCAGCAGGCCACCATAATCTCAAGCCAATTGTACTTTTGCACTCATGCAAAATGGAATACTTCTTTGTTCCATGTATATGACAACTGGCCAAGCCAACCAAAACCCAGTGAACTCATTTTAATTTTTCTTCAAGTATTATTGCATGTAGAAAGCATAAAAGCATGGCAGGTAAAGGAACGTTCCTGATATATCCTGGTGTTATGATGTTTTATCATTTGCATCAAGTTTAATGATTTTTGGGACAGTGATAATTGACAGACATGACTTCAATTAGTGACCTTTAAGTAATTTTTGTCATTTTATTCTGATTGTAATTCCCATGATGACGATATTACTATAGATATCCACAATATCCATTATGGCAACTGGCACTCTGGAAGTTAGTGGAACTACATGGTTATGCGAGTGACTCCGGTTCAAACATGCACTAGAAATTGATGTGACAATGTGGGATTGGTCTACTAGGAATTATATATGCCCCTCTTCGTGAACAATTACATCACCCACTAACTTTTAATGAAGTTCTAAAGGCATAATGCAGTTTGTAGTTTTAAATTCCATTCGAGAGTTAAAAATACACAAGATTAATACTTAACTAACAACCTAGATACATGAGGAGATTGAGGAATGAAGAGTTACTCTATACTCATTCCAGTGAAGAATTATATACGCATACACATATGATCTTCTTGCGCTCAAACATCCCCACATTACAAGTTACTACTACAACCGTAAGAGACAAGGACACAAGCTATGGATTTCGCTAGTAACCATCTTACTTAACAGTACCAATGTGCTTATGCGCAACTGCATATATTGTCTAGAATTTAATATAGCAATGCAATTGTTTGACATTGATTGCCTCACTGCACAAACTGCAGTTCCAATTAACAGAAATCTCAATCAAACCTAAGTGTCTCGTAACAAAAGCTCCAAGTTGCTAGCTAACTCACACAGATTTAGACCCAATTTATCAATCAAAACAAACAGTAGGATTAACCATGCATGAGCTAGAGAGTAGAGCACCACGAAGCACAGGTTACCTCTTCCACCCGCCACACATGTATCCACCTCGTCCACCCGCTCGCTCTCTCCCTCGCTTTCCTTCGGCACCCCGACGGCCGTCGCCGTTGCCGCCGCCACCGCGATCGCCTCCCCCACATCCCTGGCCTCCGCCACCGCCTGCCCCGACGACGAGGCGCCCCCGGCCTCAACCATCACCTCGGTGCCCCCCGCGCGGAACCGGCGGTGCTTCAGCGGATGCCGCACGCCGAGCCTCTTGTCGCTCCCCGGCCTCGGTGGCCGACCCGCCCTCGCTGTCGCCGCAGCAGCCGCCGCCCCCGCCGCCGATGCTGGAGATGCCGAGCTCGAGCCCTCCTGGTCCTTCACGCCGCCATCGTACACCATCTAAATCGCCTCCAACCCAAGGCCTAGAATCAGCAACAGATGAAACCAAACCTCTCAGATCAAAAAACTCCAGACGGGAATCGATCAGTGCGATCTCGGCGTGGGCAATGCAGGGCGCGCGTACCTTCCGGATCCGATCGGGTGGGGCGGGAAGAGGGGCGCGCGATGCGATCGGATCGGGAGGGGCAGATCTAGAAGGTTCTAGATTCGCGCGGAGGTGGCGGTCGAGCCGTCGAGGGCGGTGGCCGGTGGGCGTGGGTGAGCTGGACTTGGGGGGTTCGGGGGTGGGAGCGAGACGAGGCGAGGGGCGAGGGGAGAGCGAGAGAGAGGAGATTTTGTATTTTACGGGTTTTGTTTGGTTTAGGTTTCGTCTTCTTTGCTTTTTTTGGGATGGGTTTTAGCAGGACTCGGGACTTGGGAGGGTGTGGTTCAATGACTTGTGGGACCAAGTAACCCGTTTGGCAGTGATGTGGTCCGTGAGTCCCTAGCGCGGAGTCGACCAGCAGGTGTGATTGCTCGTGTAATCGGTGTTTAGTCACTGCAAGGTGGGGCCAGATTGCTCACGGCGTTAGCCCAGTTAGTAGGGCCCACGGCCTGTGTATCTGACAGGCTTAATGGCCCTTGGGCCTAAACAAGCGCAGAAGCATAACCCGGAACAAAGCACTTCACAGACGAGTTAAGTAGATGGAAAACAATAGTTCTCGGTTGAGTTGTCGACGTTGTACCGTCGATTAGCTCTTTGCTGTGTGTGTGGGTTGGGGGCGGGGGCAGAAATCTTAATGATATTAAAGTCCATAAAAATCTCTTAAAAAATCAGTAAACATTCGAGTTCGATTAAAGAATAGTTGGCACAGCTCGAAGCTTGGGTCGTGGCTGGCTCCGCCCCTGGCTCTGGGCACAAGAGAGGATAGAGGTAAGCTACGCTCCAAGGCCACCCCTGCGTTGCCGAAGAAAGGACTTGTAATATCCCGAAACGCAATAGAAAATGAATTAAAAGATTCAGTGGAGTTTTTTTCGCAAAAGTTGAAAAACCTTGTAATATCCCGAAACGCAATAGAAAATGAATTAAAAGATTCAGTGGAGTTTTTCCGCAAAAGTTGAAAACCTAGGCCAAGAGCTCTCGGCCCACGGCACCTTGCCCAAGCTGGGCTAGTGCCATAAAGGAGCCAGGGGCGGCAGCCCCAGTCCCTAGCAGCCACTGCCTGCTTGCCTTGCGCCGCCTCCTGCTTGCGTTGCATTAGTGCCGCCCTGCCGCTGGTAATTGCTAGCGTTAGGGCTGTCACTACATGCATCTAGCTAGTTGCATGCACGTGTTGCGTGCGTGTATTGTGGCTGCAACTAGCTAGCTCTGGTTGTTGCATGTGTTCTACTACTGAATAGGCTGCCAAGGATCAACAAGGAGGAAAAGGGAAGAAGAGGGGAAGGAAGGAAAAGAGAGGAAATTTGCGGGGTTTCGTGATCGACGTCGTGATCTTCAGGGGTAATTTATGATAATCCCTAGGTATTGCTATGGATTAGTCGCTGTTAATTTTGTATATCGTTTTGATTAGAGGAAATTTAGTTTTCAATCTGCCCTAGTTCGTCAAGGTTAGGTGCAGAACCTTGCGGGGGTGATTAGAGATTTTTAGAATCAGATTCAGAGGTCGGTCTAATTATAGAAAAGTTAGATAATCTCGTTAGCTTTCCAGGAAGATCTGAATCATAGAATCGGAGTAGCTAGAGAAAAGTTACGACCTCGGAAAGATTACTATCCAAATTTTGGGCATAACTGGCAGACGTCGTGAAGAAGGGTCAGTTTCATATAGTAGATGGTAAAATTAAATTATGGTGACAACTTGAATAATGTAGAAAATTTTGTGCAGTTTTTAAAACTGGTGTAGTTCATATATTTTCAAGTTTTAGAATTAAAGATATAAAATTGTGAAACGGATTGTTCTGGCAGATTCTGGAACGGTCTTCGGGTAAAGAAATGGGATAGAAAACAATAGAATCAGAGGTTCATCATAACTATAAAATTATAGGTTTTTTGCAAGCATTCCAGAAAGTCTCGGATGGTTGAATTTAAAGTTCGAATGAATACGTTAGAGCCGTTTTACTACTGGGATAGCGGGTAGTGCGTACAGTAGTTTTGGGTTAAATATGTCAGTTTGGCATAGAAGTGCGTTGACGGTTATAAGAAAGTATCGGTGTTGTGATATTATGATTTTGAGATGTGTTTTGAATTATTTGTCTAAGGAGTGTGGTCTCTTGTGCTTTGCTGCCGCTTCGCTATCCAACTTCACAAGGATAAAGAGACAAGTGCGTGGCGGACAGTGTTTATTAGTTAATCATTGTATTCTTTACCACTCATTAACATTATATTATTTGTGTTTTGACTTTATTTAATTGCAAGCAATGTGAATGGTCGTAATTTTATTTGTATTGATGGATATGAGAATGTTGGATAATGTTAAAAATGATGAATCTATGAATAATTGTGCATTCATAATCATCACTGCATATGAGAAGGTGATCATGGTGATCACAACTCCACGGGAGTGGAGGAGAATCCCCAACATTGAGGAGGACGGGCTTGAGAGTGAACATTGTCGCGAGTGTTCACTCACGTTATACCGGTGTACACGAAAGAAGTGCATGTGGACATGTAGCATAGGAATGCACAGAATGAAAAGAGAATTGAATGATTAAGTATGAGAATAAAAAAAAAGATACAATTGATGTTGATGATGATACAATTGATGTTGATGATTAAGTATGAGAATAAAAAAAAGAGATACAATTGATGTTGATGATGATATTGTTTACCGTTGATTAAGCATTTCTCATTATTTATTATTGTGCTTGCTGAGTCGTGGACTCATCATTGCTCTATTATTGTTTTTATATGACCGTTGACGACATTGCTCATGGGAAGAGCTAGCACACACTTGGGATCATGCCATTCACTCAATTACAAGAACTAATGATCATGAGACAGTTTATTAGTGTGATAAGTTATAATTAGGAAGGGATATTATTGCTTAGTCTTAGATGATTATTCATTAAATAGATTTGATTTGTTCGGTTTTGCTTTGATCTTGGTTTATTATTTTGGCATACTTCCTATAAATTAATTATCCATGATTTTTTTTATTATCCTTGTGTTATTATGACCCGAAGATGGGTTTTATCTTTGATATGTTTGTTGTAATTTGGTGTTAATTACTGTAAAAATTGGTAGTTGGGTTAGTTTAGTGGTATTATAGGCTTCGTATTGGGGTGGGGTGTTACAAGACTGTACTTTTCCACCCTGGAATGGATGGTGTCTTCTCTACCGTGTACAGTTGTAACATCCCAATTTTCAGAGCTTTAAAATTCTTTTAAATAATGGTAGTAAGAAAATTTACCATTTGGATTTATTTGAATATTAATTTAAAAAGCTTAATATGGACTTTAAGGACAAACCGATTTAATGTGCTTAATCCCAACATTAACAATTGCCAAAATTATTTTATTTAGATTCCATATGCTTGGGTATATTTTACAGAATTTTCTAGAATTTTTCCAAGATCATTTGCTATTTTCCATTGCTTATTTGAATTTCTGCTATTTTCTTAAAAAGAAAAGCTATTTTAAATCTCCAAATAGTGTTTGGGCGAACTCCTCGGCCAGATCCTGTCACCTCACCCGATTCGTCGCGGCCGTCCGATCCGATTTGGACGCTTGATCTCCGCTGCGCGTCTCTCTCAACGCGCTCCGATCCTCGATCGTTGGATCGCGAGCGACGACAGATCTTGGCCGCGCGAGCGCGCTCGCCCTTCTCATCGACATGTGGGCCCGCTTCTGGCGTCGTCGTCTTCGCCGCTTTCTTCTCCGCGTTAAATCGCGCCACGATCGCTCATTGAAGCCGCGGCGAGCTCGCCAACGGACCGCTCCAACCACCCACGACTCGCGCGGCGTGCGCACGAGACTCGCGCCTCCTCCGCACGACCTCCACGCCTTCTCCCTCTCCTCGCGACGCGGGCGCCAAGCCGCAACCGCCGCCACGATCTCGCACACGACCTCCACGCCGCCACGCCGCCGACCTCCCGAGGCCCTATAAAGGAGAGCCCCGGCGCCTCGCGTCACCCTCCCAAAGCCGCCACCCACTCCTCTCTCTCGCCTGTGTTCGCCGAATCGAGAATTCCCGCCGCCGACACCGAGGACTTGAGCTTCGATTGCGCGCCTCAGCCGCTCTGCGTTGTCGTAGCCGCCACCGCTGGATTCGCCAGTAACGCCGCTGGCCGGTGCTCACTCGCCACGCCGGAGGAGCCTCTAACGCCGCCGCCGTCGAGCCCGCACCACCTCCTCCGCCAAAGCCTCGCCACGGCCGCCGCTCGCTCGTCTGGAGCACCGGTGAGCACACCCTCGAGACCCCCGTGTTCCCCTCTACCTCCCTGTACCACTCATCGCCGTTAACTCGCCTCCGTTCGCCGGGACCCTCGGGTCCAGTGCGCCGCCGCCCTCGCCGCCGTCCACGTCACCCTCTACCTCACCGTTTTCGCCTCCGTGGCGCATGCGTGGCAGCCACGTAGGCGCCGTGTCGGCGCCACGCGCGCACGGTGCGCCACGCCAAAGACCGATTCAACTCAGAGGCTCGGTGGACTTAGTCCACGTGGTGGGTCAGCGACATGTGGGTCCCACATGTCGCTTATTTCTTTAATTATCTTAATTCCGGGAAAATCCTCCGCTGACGTCATGCTTGCGCAATAATCCGATTTTTCTATTGAAAAATAATTCGGAATTCCAGTAAATCCTATTTTTAGGGTTTTCTTTTGTTTCAAACTTTGAAACCTTATAACTTTTGCATCCTAACTCCAAATCCATCCATTCAAATTTCTAAATTTGTATAAAATCAAGATCTATTTATTGGAGATTTTTAATTATTTTTATCAGAGTTATTTACTTCTGTTATTTATTTTCTTGTTGGTTGCTTCACATGTAGACTTGACGATACTACGGAAGGTTTGAGGAAGAAGGAGCTTTCAAGACCAAGACCAGCACTTGAACCTATTCCAAGGCAAGCTATACCCTTGACCATTTTGCTTCCAGCTTTATAAAAGTATTTTAATTCAAATTATCGTGATCTTAATTCAAGTATTTATTTAAAAGCTTTTGGGTGCGATGAGTTAATCCTACATTGTTATGCCATCCTTGTTAATTGCTATGTCCCGATTCCTTGTCACCTTAGTTGGTATTTAGTTGGTAATATGGTAGCACCAACGTGGGTTGGTTAGTTGCGTATTAGATTGCTTAGCCATGCCACGAATCACTTGTCATGTATCTTCTTTGTTATAAATTGACTAAGTGAATATGAAAATGTGTGAACAAACTGTGTGTACTATGTGTCTTTGTGGCATATGATGCACTTAAATCAACCAGGTGGTAAAAGGATTTGGACCGAGGCAAGGTGTGATATCTTGTGTGAAAGGGTGGATGTGTGGACTGTGTGATTAATACTAATCTGTGTGTCTATGTGGTTTGGTTAGTGGAAGTCTTGCCTCGGTCAATTAAGGACCTCACCATGTGCGCCATTGAACTGAGCTTCTGTCGACCACATGCCTGCAAGGCATAGTAAGATAAGGTATCTGAATTGCTTTGTTATGCTTAGTGTTAGCTACACTAAGTGTATCTTGTGGGTAAAGTGTACAAACCTCTGCAGAGCGTAACTTAATCTATTCGAATAGCCGTGTCCGCGGTCATGGACAATGCTCTGAGATTTCACACTAGGGTAGATGTTTTCATAAAGCTGTGGGAAGGGAGCTATGTGATTAAATCATCTAGCTATGTGAATAACTTTGTTAGGTTGTGTGTGTCTTTGTGAAATAACTTGTTAAGCTTATTATTGTCTATTGGTTTTACCTGTTTTCGATCTATTAATTGTATTAAATTGCAAAGGTTGCATTTATGCAAAAGAGCCACAAAATGCCTTCCCTTGTAAAAAGCCAGCATATATACATTTTGCATCTCTGTGGTGTGGCTTGCGAGTACAGTGTGTACTCACGCTTGTTTTGACGAATCAAGCAGAGGAGGAGTCTTCACCAAAGATTCGAGGACGAGTACATCAAGGTGCTTAATCGTGAGGTCTTGATCCCAGTCGGTTGCCTGTGGTGAATCGATGGGGTGCCACTACCTTTTTAGTTTCCGCTGTCGTTTATTTTCTCTGTTAGCCCTGCGTGGCTCAGTAATTGTAACTCGACCTTAAGGTCAAAACCCTTATTTATTAATCAAAGTTATTCGTTTATGTTTCTATTCGCTTGTATGGATCGATTTCCATCTTTGTTAACACTGTGTGCACTAGCGTGATCCTAGGCTAGTGCATTAAACACAGAGGGTCCTGAACCGAAATTTTGGGTCCCGACAAAAGTGGTATCAGAGCCAGGTTGACTGTAGGTCTAGACCTTAGTTAGATTGGCCGTTCGAGTGTTCAAATTATTTTCTAAAAGAAAATTAACTTGCAAGACTAAATGAATTGCTTAACTCCTCTTATATCTCTCTTAACTCATCTATTGCTATAACTTCTTTACTCTCCCCGTTGTTTTAACGTGGTTCTTACCTCCTGTCTGCCTTGACAGATGCCTTACCTTCAGACCTTCGGAGATAGCAACGGAGGACTTGCCGCAGAGCTGTGGAAGCTGTTGCAAACACTTGGAGGCTTCGATTGCCCGATGTACCGTGGCAATGAGTACATGGTCAACGGACGTGATCGTGGTATAGTCTGCCGTCTGACAATCTACGCCAGGAGGAACACTAGAGGCAGCCAGCCTTTGTACATCTCAGTCAGGAGGATCACCTTCACACAAGGAATCCGTGAGTCGCCACGACCGCCATGCTCCGAGTCTGCCACATTTACGCTGAAGAGCTGCCACACACCGTCTTCCGCTATCATCCCGTAGCCGCCAGGAGATGTTCGCGCTTTCCGTCTACAAACGGAGAAGGCCATGCCACAGTGGTGCATCTTGCACGGTTCACAGCTGCCCAGGAGGAGTCGCTGGAGATGGCCGCCATCGAGCTAAGGTGCGCCTATCAGGCCTGGGAGGAAGCCGAGGAAAGGATCGCCGTCCTAGAGCAAGCTCTCTACGGTCGATGAGCTCAAGATGATCAAAAGGAAGATCCTAAGAGCCGAAGAAGCCGAGGAAGACCCAGAGGAGATTCTAGAGGATCCATGAGGGTTGCACAATGGAGGAGCCACCGCACTGCACTCAAAGACGCATGCTCTCGCCGCACGATCCCCGGCATCGAATCGATTCATGAGGATGCCACCACTTGAGTCTACACGAGCGGGGCGTCGCCGTGGATTTGGAGGCTTTCTCGAGTAGTTTGTCTAAGTTCCAGCTTAGTCGCTTAGCGGCTTTCCTTTTCGAGTCGCCCTTTAGGCGGTAGCTTGTGTGCTTAGGTTCGCTTCATTTTCTGTGTGCAAGTATGAGTTGCAAAGGCCCTTAGGCATTTGTTGCGACCATGCTATTAAGTTATTAATGAAGATTATTTCATTCAAGTTTCTTGAGTGTGTTTGTTGGGTTTAATCTATCCCTATCTAGTTCTTAACTCACCTTGTGCTCTCTACCTTATCTAACCCATGGAACATCACGGATGGTTCGGACTCGCCATACTGCGCAAGTGGAGCCGAGCCCAAGGATCAAGGCAATGGGCAAACCACTACGGAGCAAGTACCACCCCAAGCACCTCCTATTGACTTACGAACTTTGGAGCCTTCATGGCAGCCTGACGCGCAGATGATGTACACCATGATGAACCAGATGCAGGCCATGAACAACAACCACAACCACAACCATCATCAGGGAGGAGCCCCAATTGCTCATAGTCATCAGGGACCATCCAAATTGGCCGAATTCATGAGGACTCGTCCGCCAACTTTCTCCGGACATGTCTCGCCAGTAGAAGCTGATGATTGGCTTCGCGTGATTGAGAGGAAGCTGCTGATCACCCAATGCAGCGATCATGAGAAGGTTTTGTATGCCACCCATCAGTTGGAGGGCATAGCTGCTGAGTGGTGGGAAAACTTCTGCGCAGCTGCATGGAGCACCGCAGAATATCACCTGGGAAGAGTTCTCCGCAGCTTTTCGCCAGTATCATGTACCAGAAGGCATTATGGATCTGAAGAAGGATGAGTTCCGCGCTCTCAAGCAAGGGGGTATGTCAGTGACTGATTACCTAAACAAGTTTTCTCAGCTAGCTCGCTATGCTCCAGAAGACGTCGCTACTGACAGGTCTCGCCAGAGTCGATTCTTGAAGGGCGAACTCAGACTACAAGTCAATCGCTTGCCCACACCTTCCCGCATTTCCGAGAGTTGATTAACAAGGCGTTGGTTATGGAGGACAAACGCAAGGAGCTGGAGGATTACCGCAAGCGTAGGATGATTCAAACAGGAAGCCACCACCACAACAAAGAGAGGGCAAGGATAGTGCCACAGCGGCTTAATCGCTTTCCGCCACGAGTTCTTTCATAACACCAGCACCGCCTTGAAAGACTCGTCCTTTTGTTCAGTATTCTCGTAACCCTACACCACTCAACCCCACCCCAGGAAACAACAATCGTCAGAATGAACCAAGAGTGTGTTACCATTGCCGTCGGCCGGGCATTTCGCTAATCGTGTCCTCAAAGGAACTATCACTCCGATTCGCTTCAACCTTGGAGCAACACCTGCCAAGACCCCAGTGCAGAACAACCAAGGAGTTTCTCAGGGAACCAGTCAACCAGGAGGAGCGCCTCAGTCAGTGGTCAGAGGTCGTGTTAATCACGTCACTTTGGAAGGAGCCCAGGAAGCACCAGAAGTTGTACTGGGTAAGTTCCTAGTAAATTCGAGACTGCCTGCTTACTTTGATTACGAGCTTCGCATTCGTTTGTTTCGGAGTTTTGCAACCAAGAATAAATTGGAAGTTATGCACCTTAAGCGCACTCTGTCGGTCCAGTCACCTGGAGCAGAGCTAAGTTCTAATATGGGTTGTTTAGGGGCTAAGTTACTCATAGCTGGAGTTGAGTTTCTAGCTAACCTGGTTATTCTAGACACCCAAACCATAGATGTCATCCTTGGCATGGATTGGTTAACCAAGCACAAAGCCGTGCTAGATTGTGGCCGAAGAGCCGTTACAATCGAGGATACCAAAGGAAACAAAGTGGAGTTCCTATCTACCTCAGTGCGTAATGGACATCTGCTAGTCAATAGCCCAAGACTGCGCGTTGGAAGATGTGCGGTTGTCAAAGAGTATCCGATGTGTTTCGGAAGAGTTACGGGAATGCCACCGGATCGTGACATCGAGTTTGTCATTGATCTAGTGCCAGGGACAGCACCACTCTCAAAGAGACCTTATCGGATGCCAGCCGATGAGCTAGTAGAAATGAAGAAGCAAGTAGAAGAACTTTTGGAGAAAGGTTTTGTGAGGCCTAGTTAAATGCGCCATGGGGAGCGCCAGCTTTGTTCGTCAAAAGAAGGATGGAAGCATGAGAATGTGCATCGACTACCGGTCTCTCAATGAAGTCACTATTAAGAATAAGTATCCATTGCCGGATAGATGATCTATTTGATCAAATGAAAGGAGCCGAGTGTTCTCGAAGATCGACTGCGATCGAAGTTACCATCGATTGAAGATCTGTCCCAAGGATATACCAAAGACCGCTTTCTCAGCGCGATGCGGACATTATGAGTTCCTAGTCATGTCCTTTGGTGCGACCAATGCCCTGCCTATTTCATGAACATGATGAATAAGGTATTCATGGAGTATCCGGACAAGTTTGTAGTTGTATTCATCGATGATATTTTGGTCTACTCAAAGTCGGAAGAACAACATGCCGAACATTTGAGATTAATTCTAGAGAATCTCGAGAGAACATCGCTTGTATGCTAAGTTTAGCAAGTGTGATTTACGGAAAAGGAAGTGGATTTTCTTGGTCATGTGATGACAATTGCAGGAGTAGCCGTTGACCCGATAAAGTTAAAGCAAGATTACAATGGGAATGACCCAAGACCGCTCACTCAGTTCGTAGTTTCCTAGGATTGGCGGGATACTATCGTCGTTTCATTGAAGGATTCTCATCAATTGCTAAACCTCTAACGCAATTGTTGAAGAAAAGAAAAGTTTACTGGACCCCACTTGTGAAGAAAGTTTTCAAGAATTGAAGAAATGTTTGACTTGACCTCGATCTCGATTTTGCGGATATTCGCAAGGATTTCGATATCTATTGCGATGCTTCGTCAAGGATTAGGATGTGTCCTGATGCAAGAAGGAAGAGCTGTCGCTTATGCGTCAAGGCAGTTAAGGCCGCATGAAGAGAACTATCCCACCCATGATATGGAGTTAGCTGCAGTAGTGCATGCCTTGAAGATTTGGCGTCATTACCTCATCGGAATCATGCGAGGTATATCTGAGATCATAAGAGCTTGAAATATATTTTCACTCGATCGATCTGAATATGAGGCGAGAAGATGGCTAGAATTGATAAAGGATTATAACCTTGGAATCCATTACCATCCCGGTAAAGCCAATGTCGTTCGCAGACGCTTTGGTAAGTAAGAGCCACCGTAATGCCTTGGAAGTGAAAGAGCTTTGTTCGAACTTCAAGAGGAATTCCGTGTCGCTAGAAGTGGTATCTAAAGGATTCGTGGCAAATCTGGAAGTGCAATCTACTTTGGAGAAGCAGATTCGCGAAGCTCAGCCGAAGGACTCAGAGTTCTCCGACATCAAGGAGAAGATGACAGAAGGGAAGTTCAAGGACTTCACAGTAGATGATCAAGACATACTGTGGATCAATGGACGTATCTGCGTCCCAGATATTGATGGATTGAGACAACTAATTTTGAAGGAGGCCCATGACTCAAAATATTCGATTCACCCTGGTAGTACTAAGATGTACCAGGATGTTAAGAATAAGTTTTGGTGGCCAAATCTGAAGCGAGAAGTCGCAGAGTTCGTTGCCTTGTGCGACGTGTGTCAAAAGTTAAGCGAGCATCGAGGCCGCAGTCTGTTGCAACCTTTGAAGATTCCGAATGGAAGTGGGAAGAAATCGAATGGATTTCATTCTTGGGTTACCCAAGACTCAATCAAAGTTACGATTCGATTTGGGTAATAGTGGATCGTCGACTAAAGTTGCCCATTTCTTACGTCAAAACCACTTACTCAGAGATCGTCTGCGGAGCCGCACATGTCGAAGATCGTCATTTTGCATGGTGTGCCTAAGAAGATTGTGTCGGATCGAGGATCTCGCTTCACCTCCGATTTTGGCGAGTTTACATGAAGCCTTAGAGACTCACCGAATTTCAAGATCTGCGTATCACCCCGCATGATGGACGATGAAAGGTTAATCGATATTGGAGGATATCTTTGAGAGCTCGTGCGTTAGCAAATGCTACTCGTTGGGATAAGAGTTTACCATATCACGAATTCTCGTACAACAACGATTATCAAGCGGTCTACAAATGTCACCATTTGAAGCCTTGTATGGTCGTGCTCAGAGAACCCGTTGAACTGGTGAAACCGCCAGCGTCTGATCTTTGGTCCGGATATTATTCAAGAAGCGAGAAGAGCAAGTGTCAATGATCGAGAGAGATTAAAGATAGCTCGATCGAGGCGAAGAGTTACGCCGATAACCGCTGTCGTGATCTCGCTTTTGAAGCGAAGATTTTGTGTATCTTGATTCGCCCCTCGAGGTGTGAAAAGGTTCCACGCCAAAGGGAAACTTGCCCCTCGGTATGTTGGTCCGTTCAAGATTTTGGAGCGTCGTGGAGAAGTGGCTTATCGATTAGAGCCGCCACAATCGCTAGCGTGAGTACGATGTCTTTCACGTCTCACGGTGAAGAAGTGTCTTCGTGTGCGGAAGAACAAGCACCGTTGGATTCGATTGAACTAAAAGAAGACCTCACTTACAAAGAGCGGCGGTCAAGATTATGGATGTCGCAGAACGCCGAACCAGAAGCAAGACCGTTCGTTTCTGCAAAGTCCAGTGGAGTAACCACTCAGAAGGAGAAGCAACGTGGGAACGTGAAGAAGAGTTGAAGGCCGAGTTCCCTAGCCTTTTCTCTAGCTAGCCTAAATCTCGGGGTCGAGATTCCATTAAGGGGGGAAGGTTTGTAACATCCCAATTTTCAGAGCTTTAAAATTCTTTTAAATAATGGTAGTAAGAAAATTTACCATTTGGATTTATTTGCATATTAATTTAAAAAGCTTAATATGGACTTTAAGGACAAACCGATTTAATGTGCTTAATCCCAACATTAACAATTGCCAAAATTATTTTATTTAGATTCCATATGCTTGGGTATATTTTACAGAATTTTCTAGAATTTTTCCAAGATCATTTGCTATTTTCCATTGCTTATTTGAATTTCTGCTATTTTCTTAAAAAGAAAAGCTATTTTAAATCTCCAAATAGTGTTTGGGCCGAATTCCCTCGGCCCAGTCCTGTTCACCTCAGCCCGATTCGTCGCGGCCGTCCGATCCGATTTGGACGCTTGGATCTCCGCGCGCGCGTCTCTCTCCCTCAACGCGCTCCGCTGATCCTCGGTCGTTGGATCGCGGCGGACGACCAGATCTTGGCCGCGGCGCCGCCCTCTCTCAGCGACATGTGGGCCCTTCTGGCGTCGTCGTCTTCGCCGCTTTCTTCTCCGCGCGTTCGTCGCGCACGATCGCCATTGAAGCCGCGGGCGAGCTCGCCAACGGACCGCTCCAACCACCCACGACTCGCGCGGGCGTGCGCGCGAGACTCGCGCCCTCCTCCGCACGACCTCCACGTCTTCTCCCCTCTCCTCGCGCACGCGGGCGCCCAAGCCGCAACCGCCGCCACGATCTCGCACACGACCTCCACGCCGCCACGCCGCTTCGGACCTCCCCAGGCCCTATAAAGGAGAGCCCCGGGCGCCCCTCGCGTCACCCCTCCCAAAGCCGCCACCCACTCCCTCTCTCTCGCCCTGTGTTCGCCGGAATCGAGAATTCCCCGCCGCCGACACCGAGGACTTGGAGCTTCGATTGCGCCGCCTCCGTCGCTCCTGCGTTGTCGTAGCCGCCACCGTTGGATTCGCCGTAACGCCGCGAAGCTGGTGCTCACCTCGCCTTCGCCGGAGGAGCCCTCTAACGCCGTCGCCGTCGAGCCCGTACCACCTCCTCCGCCAAAGCCTCGCTCGTCCTGGAGCACCAGTGAGCACACCCTCGAGACCCCCGTGTTCCCCTCTACCTCCCTGTACCACTCATCGCCGTTAACTCGCCTCCGTTCACGGGACCCTCGGGTCCGGTCTTGCGCCGCCGCGCCGCCGTCCACGCCACCTCCACCTCACCGTTTTCGCCTCGTGGCGCATGTGTGCGAAGCCACGAGGCGCTGTCGGCGCCACGCGCGCGGAGTGCGCCACGCCAAAGACCGATTCAACTCAGAGGGCTCGGTGGACTTAGTCCACTGTGGTAAGGGTCAGCGACATGTGGGTCCCATGTCGCTTATTTCTTTAATTATCTTAATTCCGGAAAATCCTCCGCGACGTCATGCTTGCGCAATAATCCGATTTTCTATTGAAAAATAATTCGAATTCGAAGAAATCCTATTTTAGGGTTTTCTTTTGTTTCAAACTTTGAAACCTTATAACTTTGCATCCTAACTCCAAATCCATCCATTCAAATTTCTAAATTTGTATAAAATCAAGATCTATTTATTGGAGATTTTTAATTATTTTTATCAGAGTTATTTACTTCTGTTATTTATTTTCTTGTTGGTTGCTTCGTTCTGGGTAGACTTGACGATACTACGGAAGGTTTGAGGAAGAAGGAGCTTTCCAAGACCAAGACCAGCACTTGAACCTATTCAAGGCAAGCTATACCCTTGACCATTTTGCTTCCCGCTTTATAAAAGTATTTTAATTCAAATTATCGCATCTTAATTCAAGTATTTATTTAAAAGCTTTTGGGTGCAGTAGTTAATCCTACATTGTTATGCCATCCTTGTTAATTGCTATGTCCTGATTCCTTGTCACCTTAGTTGGTATTTAGTTGGTAAATATGGTAGCACCAACGTGGGTTGGTTAGTTGCGTATTAGATTGCTTAGCCATGCCACGAATCACTTGTCATGTATCTTCTTTGTTATAAATTGACTAAGTGAATATGAAAATATGTGAACAAGCTGTGTGTACTATGTGTCTTTGTGGCATATGATGCACTTAAATCAACGAGGTGGTAAAAGGATTTGGGTGAGGCAAGGGTGGATCTTGTGTGAAAGGGTGGATGTGTGGACTGTGTGATTAATACTAATCTGTGTGTCTATGTGGTTTGGTTAGCTGGAAGTCTTGCCTCGGTCAATTAAGGACCTCACCATGTGCGTCATTGAACTGAGCTTCCTGTACGACCACATGCCTGTTTTAAGACAGGTCTGGCATAGTAAGATAAGGTATCTGAATTGCTTTGTTATGCTTAGTGTTAGCTACACTAAGTGTATCTTGTGGGTAAAGTGTACAAACCTCTGCAGAGCGTAACTTAATCTATTCGAATAGCCGTGTCCGCGGTCATGGACAATGCTCGGGGATTTCACACTAGGGGTAGATGTTTTCATAAAACTGTGTGGGAAGGGAGCTATGTGATTAAATCATCTAGCTATGTGAATAACCTGTTAGGTTGTGTGTGTCTTTGTGAAATAACTTGTTAAGCTTATTATTGTCTATTGGTTTTACCTGTTTTCGATCTATTAATTGTATTAAATTGCAAAGGTTGCATTTATGCAAAAGAGCCACAAAATGCCTTCCCTTGTAAAAAGCCAGCATATATACATTTTGCATCTCTGTGGTGTGGCTTGCGAGTACAGTGTGTACTCACGCTTGTTTTGACGAATCAAGCAGAGGAGGAGTCTTCACCAGCATTCGAGGACGAGTACATCGAAGGTGCTTAATCGTGAGGTCTTGATCCCAGTCGGTTGCCTGTGGTGAATCGATGGGGTGCCACTACCTTTTAGTTTCATTGCCGTTTATTTTCTCTGTTAGCCTGCGTGGCTCGATGGTGTAACTCGACCTTAAGGTCAAAACCCTTATTTATTAATCAAAGTTATTCGTTTATGTTTCTATTCGCTTGTATGGATCGATTTCCATCTTTGTTAACACTGTGTGCACTAGCGTGATCCTGGGCTAGTGCATTAAACACAGAGGGTCCTGAACCGAAATTTTGGGTCCCGACAACAGTGCTTCCCTCAACCCTCGTTCTCTAAAGACAGTGGCGTAGGGAGGGCACAATTCCACCATGGATATTGCTGGCTCAAGTATTTACCCTTCTTATCCTTGGGAATTCAGGTGTTCAGTTCGTTCACCAGCTTTTTAATAAACGTTGCGACATCAAGGCGTGATTCCAGAGCTTGGACACAGGATTCGGGGATGACATTATAGATTCCTAAAGCGAGACCGGTTAGGGCCTCAAGTTGTTTGCCCTCCTCAGCCATTAACTTTTCCATCACCTACATGGTGCAATAACAATGTCAACTAAACCCGACATCGTTTGAGGTGCACCACTTACCTCTTATGATGTATAAGAGGCAAGACTAATCTTTACTATTACTAGTCGAGTGCTCGTCCGTTGCAACATATTTCAAATAAAATGTAATATAAATTATAAACATAGAAAATAATACACATAAGGTAATTATCCCTACAAATGAAAGTTCCATACAAAAATTTGCATCCAATCAACAAGCCACGTAGAATCTTATCACAAACCACAAACACATATAATCTAATTATCCACAGAAAATTCTTTAAGTATCTTATACATATGTGCATATATATATTTATTCGTAAAAGATCCCACTAACTCAAAAAGTGTAAATGATAGACTCACCGCCACCACGAAGTCTTTCTTTTATAATAGTAAAGAAAGGACAAAAGAATGACTTTGTGGTGGTGGTGAGTCCGTCATCTACCACCTCTCCTCCCCACTTTTTGAGTTAGTATGATCTTTTGTGGATAGATATGTATATATGCATAAGTTACTTGAATGATCATTTGTGGATAATTAAATTATGTGCGCTTGTAGCTTGTTGATTAGATACAAATTATATAGAAAACTTTTATTTGTAGGATAATTACCTTATAGATATTAGTTTTTCAGATAATTACTTTATGGATATTGGTTTTTCTATGTTAATAACTTATATTATGTTTATTTTAAAACCGTTGTAATGTACAGACGCTCGATTAGTACTAATTAAATCCTCTAGGCATCCATCGTAGAAGGTTAGAAGTGGAATTATATGTCATGACTTGCTAATGGAAGTTATGAGGTCACATCTAAAATAAGAAAGTTCAAAATGGGATGCGCAATGCATAATATCGTTCGTAAATAAAAGACTATGTATCCACTGATTTGGTACATTGAGTTGACAGAGTTTATGTTGTGCTTTTTTTTTATCTCGACCAAAATAAAGTTTGACGTGCAAAGCACATTGAACATACCAGCCATGCTACGTGCCACAAAAAAAAATTAAAATTAAAAATAATTAATCATCCTTTTGGTTCCTTTTACCATGAATTGATCGTGAATCTTTTACCTGCCGCAGTTCGTTGTTGTATAAAAAGACTAATGTTCTGATTTCATGGAATCATGATAGTTCAAAGAAATAAAACAAGTGAAGCTATTTGGAACATGCATCGATAGGAGGAAAAACAACTAGTTGGCGTAATTATTGCTTTCCATTTATATGTATCGATTTATGTTATTATTTTGCTTCCTTGCTTTCCTTACTTATATGCAGCAAAAAGTCCCCATCAACCTTGGAAAGGCCGAGTATAACTAGCATCCACAAAAATACATGTAACAATTTAATCTAACATACGCAACAAATTGCATTGAGACGCAACATCGATCAAATGGACATACAACAAAATTCTTCACGGATCCAACAACCCATTACAACAAAAGTGATGTAACATCTAGCAAACCCACTACAACAGCAACAAAAAATTCTTGTGCAACAAATCTGGAACCCAACCGCAACAAAAAAATCTTGTGCAACAAATATGGAAACCATTGTCAAAGGGGGAGAAGATGTGTTAATGAGAAGATATTTCATTGTTGGGGGAGAAGATTATACAAAGGGGTACAAAGGGGGAGAAACTGAAAATTTGAAAATTTCTGAAATTTGAGGATCATAGTGAGGGGGAGTTCTTGAGTTGCATTCTTATTGTCTTATTGAATATTCTGAACTTGAATTGCATTCTTTTATGTGTCATCAGTTGGTCTCAAATAATGATGATGTATAATCCTTAGACCTGAGCTCAACATGGTTCTCTACATATGTAATATTACACTTAGGGCTTGTCAAATGCTACTTCGTAACTTAGTAGTTATAAAGATAGCTTTTATGTATGCTATGAAACATGCAGAGGGGTGTGACTTGTCGGATATGAGATTTGCCCCTCCTAACATAACTGGAGAGATACCTCTGGGCCCCTCGATATGGTCGCATAAAGAAAGTGCATGGTGCCACTAGTGGTCGAAGAGTCGACCACATGAAGTTATCCATCACTTGATCGAGAAAGTATTGAACAGTCCAAAGATAATAAATTATCTCATCTGGAGTTCAACCAGATATCGTGAGGCAAAAGGAGAATACGCAAGCAGGTCGTTTAGTTCGACCAGATACAAATTGGTCGTATGGAGATACACATTGGTCGTAAACTGGTCGGACATGATCACTAACTGGTCGTATGAAGTTACGAACTGGTTGTAACTGTGTGGATCTAATGGGGATATGTTTCAGATCTTAGGATGATGTGACAATTGGCAATGGTGTTTACGGTTTGTCGTTTCACGAGTTTTCGACAAAGCTTCAGGCATTCTGGACAGGGGCGGTCCGACCGGCCATAGCATGGCGGTTCGACCGGTCCCAAATTGGTCGGACCGGCCATGTGCGTGATCGGACCTACCAGTGATCTAAAAGTGGTCAAAGCAGTTGGGCCAAAAATAGGTGTTGTAGGCAAGTTAGGGGTTCCCAATGCACTTGGTCTCATAATTTTTGGAGTCTCCAGTAAGAAGTTCTATTCATTTTAAGTTTCCAGAAGGTTTCGGAATTTCAGGGCATGAATTTCGGCTAAGTCCCTGGGGGCGGTCCGACCGGCTCACAGGGAGCGGTCCGACCGGCCAGAGGGACGGTCCGACCGGCTCACATGGAGCGGTCGGACCGGTTTTGACTTGTTCGTCCGCCAACTTCGTGGTGATATTATTTTGTTTGGTCAAAGTCATTGGTATCGTGGCATATGGTTTGCATGATGCATGTTTTGACTAACATGGGTCAAGTTGTGAAGAACTTGTTCCCGAATTCATGTTTGCTTGTCTATGGTTGTGCAGGTAGCTTGGTGTTCAACGACGGTCAACGGCGAGAAGGATCGGGACTAGACTTGGAGAGTTGAGGTCGAGCGATCGGCGATGCGGGTGAGGTCAACGACTCAAGCGTGACACAAGATGGACAAGGGTGACCTATTGGCAAATCCATGACGCATGGTGAAGCGGTTTAGGTCAAAAGGTTAAAGACAGCGCTTTGCAAAGCGTGCGTGTGTGTCCCGTTTGTTAGTGGGCCTTAACGGGAGCCCAATTGAGTCAAACCCTAGAGAGTTCTAGGCCTCCACTATAAATAGGAGGAGGTAGGGCAGAACCCCTTTCTCTCGCGGTTTTTCACCTCTTTTGTTGTTTTCAAACCCTAATTGGCTTAGGGGGAGTTGAGGTGGAGGCTAGGGCTTTTCATGGTTTGAGGTGAATTTTGTGATCTTGGATTGACCACTGATCCATGATGGTGTGGGTGTAATCCAGCAACGATCACGTTCTTAATCTATGCAAGGTTTGCTTGAGATAAGTCTCTTTTCGTTCTTACTTTCAATTTCGTGATTTTAGAGATTTCTTTGATCCGCGAGTTTGTGATTGATTCTTTCACGTAAATTAGCTTGCTGTGATATGTGTGAATCTATCTAGAATCATCTTGATCATCAATCACTCACGAACAAGCATTAGGATCAAGTTTTCGTTCTTGCTCGGTTTTAGACCCCCTGTTATTCAATTGGCAATTGCTCAGGATCTATCCAAGAATTATCATAATATTCGATTGGAATAGGTCCTCAATAGCATAGAGAAGGTATGTGCAAAGTTTCGTAAAGTTTGGAGTTGAGAATCAAAAGTTTGACCTAATTGCAACCGTCATCGGTGATTTTCTTGTTTGATTGGTTACGGAGCTGCGGTCGAATCGCCCATCAAGACCGGTCGGACCGATTTTGGAGCGGTCCGACCGCCAAGATAACAACGGTCGATCCGCCCGACAATCGGTCCAACCGGGCCGGGTCCAGAGGTCGACCGCCCGTGCTTTGTGATTCTGTAATCTTAGTTGATTTTGTTTTTTTGCTTAGGGGATTTAATTGGATTCAATACTAGTCTCCCGCTGTACTGGTATATTGATGTAATACTCTGAAAAATAAATAAATAAATAATAAAAATGTCTTTAAGGGCCTGTGTGTAATTAAATAAAATAGTACATAAAAAAATAGAATTTTAGAGTATTTTTTTAAGAGCTATATAAATAGATTGTGGGAATTCTAGAAAACCCTAGTCCCATTTTCTTTCTTTTGTTTTTTTTCCGCTTGCTTGCTTTGACCTTTTTCTTTTCCTCTGGAAGCTTGCTTGCGCGTTCTTTGCTTATTCTTCTTGTGGACGCCCGTCTGCTTTGTCAGGCGCGAACGTGACACTTTGCACTCGCCCGGCGAAGCCTGCCGCGTGGAGGCTGCTGCTTCTTGATCGCTTCTTGGCGAGTCTTCTTCTTGTAGCGCGTCGCTTCCTTTGCGCGTGGAGGTGCTGCTTCTTGATTTCTTTGGCTCGGCCGCATGTCTTTCTTCTTCTGCTGCGTTTTCGGTAGAGTGAATAAACTTCTTGCGCGTCTGGCGTGTGTGTGCGGTCGTCACTTGCCGTCTCGGCGCCACTGCCTGTGTACATTTGCTGTGCGCGTCAATCTTCAGGTTCATCTCTTTTTCTTCTTGTGCGGCTGCTAGTGCTAGCAATCATCAAACGGGGTTGCACTAGTAATTGGTTTTCACGTAGCTAAGTTTGTATGCAATAAGGATTAAGGATTGCATGCCTCGGTTGCTGTTATTAATTAGTGTTTTCACATAGCTAATTAGGTATGCAGTAAGGATTACCTTAATGAGATTTGCATGGCACGAAAGCACTAGTGGTTTGTTTTTTGTTTGGCACGTAGCTAAGTATGCATGCAACAATTAGAGATTATAATCGAGATTAATTGGAGAGGTTTTATAATTTTCTAATAGAGAGGCCGATTAATGAGTTTGTTTAACCTGCTGTCCGTTGAACGATTTATTCGGGTACCTTAATGGCGAATTTTGGAAATATCATCTACTAGTTAATTGTAGATAATTTCGATATCTTTCTATAGCATATTTTATCATATCGATCGGACAAGTAGAATTCGAGTTATGATTTTCGGAAGGCTGCTGTCTTTGTGGTTGTCGTTGTTCGGCGCTGTTTTGGTAGACTGCGGATTAAAAATAGTAAATAGACTAATTAGAGTTTTTGATCTACATGAAAGATGTAGATAATTGTCCAATGGTTCTGTAGGATCTAAGAACACGCATTTTGGTTGGATAAAACAAAAGTTATGAATTTAGTAAGACTGCTGTTCCGAAGCGGACAGATCGGTTTTCTGGGCTAAAAACGGAGGGTTAGATGATTTAATTAGAAGTCTTTGTAATCTAAGAAAATGTGGATAATTTTATGAAGAATCCAGAATGGGGTGGTTTGTTGTGATTGGACTTTTGAGTCAAAAGTTACGCTCTTTTTAGTAACAGGACAGCAATGGGTAACTATTCGGTACCGGAGTAACGTGGTATATTTGGGGACGGGTAGGAGCGAAGAATATTGATTGCTATTCTTGTTGCTATAGCTTGTATTGAAGTTTGTGTATTTAATATAGGAGGCGTCGTGCTTGTTGCCATCTTCTAGCCAAATCGTCTTGTCGCAACTAGTAAAGGCAAGTGCATGGTAGGCGTGATCGATGATGATCACTGTGATTCTTTATCTTCTATTACCATTATTGTTGTGCTTTTATTTTGTTTAATTGCAAACAAGGGATTGGTATGTTTATATCTTTATTAACAATCATGATGAAAAGTTGGATATGATGTTTATGATGGAGTTTGCATTTTTCATACATAAGCATCTTTGCATATGAGCAGGTGATCATGAATGATCACAACTCCACGGAGTGGAGGAGGTCCCGATCCTTATGGAGGAGCGGGCTTGAGAGTGAATGTTGTCGCGAGCATTCACTCATGCTATCTGATATCTGTGAAAGAAGTGCATGTGGACATGTAGATTAGATTTGCATTGATACATGAGATTAATGGATGTGAATCAAAGAGAAGATAACTGCATGAGAATATTAATAGAAGTTCCTGTGATGATAATGAAGTTATTTAATGATGTTGATTTATTATTGTTCGTTGTATATGGATGTATTTGCTGAGTCGTGGACTCACCCTTGCTCTTTTGTTGTCTTTAGGTGATCTTGAGGCGCCGTGGCGAGGCAGTAGAGCACATGGACAACACATGATCATTTGCCATAAGAATCTTTTCATTCAAAATTGGATTACTCTAGAACATGTTAGAGGTTGAATAAAGTTTAGGACAACGTTTTGGACTAGACTATTTGTTTCAATAATTTGGATTTATTGGTTGATGCTATTTTTGGACTATTTACCTGGTTATATTCCCCTTGCTTATTTATTATCGTTTGATCCATAATTATGCATGTTCGTTTGTGATCCATGGATATGTTTATCGTTGTTTCCTTGCTGTAATTTTATAGTGTGTCGATAATTATTAGTTTGGAAGAGTAGTTAGTGGCATTCCAGGCTCAGTGTTGGGCTGGGGTGTTACAATTGATCTTCATAGCTTCCTAATAGCTATTGGAGTGAAATTGTGTTGAATTCATTATTTGGGAAAAAGTGAGCGTGCTCCTATTCACCCCCCCCCCTCTAGTCGCCTTTTTGGTCCAACAAGTGGAATCAGAGCCCGGTTAGTTCACTCTTGATCTTAACCGGTCACTGAACTTTAGGCGATGGATAAGTTCTCTACTAAACCGCATATCTTCGATGGGCACGACTATGCCTATTGGAAGAATCGTATGCGAGTCTTTCTTGAGAGCGAGGGACAAGCTATTTGGGATGTTGTTAGAGCCCCGCTTGTTATTCCTGAAATTGCAACACCGGCTTCAGCGATTCTTGTGGCAAACAACAACAAAGCCAAGAATCTTTTATATGGTGCGCTTGGTAGACAAGAATATGATCGCATTTGCAATCTTGCTACTGCGCACGAAATTTAGAACACTCTCGAAACATATCATGAGGGTTCGTCCCAAATCAAAAAGGTCGTCAAGCGGTTTACAAGCGTGAATACAACAAATTGAGATCGTCTGGAGAGAGCATCGATGACATTTTCGATCGTTTAATAAAGTGATTAATCAAATGAAAATTGTTGATATTGAATATTCTCAATCTGAAAATGCCACCCATCTCTTGGTATGCAATCAACACCAAGGAGTGGGAGATGAAGGCTACTGCTATAGAGGAAAATGTTGATCTTTCAAGTCTTACTTTAGAATTGCTTTATAGTAAACTTAAGACTCGTGAAATTAAGAGAGTTGATCATCCTAAGAAAGACAACATGGCATTGATAGCTGATCCTCTCAAAAGGTCTTCTGATGGTACTCTTGAATCATTTTCTGATTTTTCATTTACTTGTTTATCTGCGATTCATGAGGAGGAGCTTGAAAGTATTCCTGAGACAGAGTTAACCCTCCTAGCTAAAAAATTCACACGGGCTTACAATACTGTGAGAAACAAAAAGAGAGGTGGTCCGGTGACATGCTATGAATGTGGTGAGCTCAACCATATCCGGGCAAATTGCCCCAAGCTGAAAGGTAAGAACAATCATAAGGAAGGAAAGCCAACTTGGAAGAAACCTCCTTTCAACAAATCAGGGTATGAGGCTAATAAGCTTGTGAAGGCCGCTCACCGGGTCCTTGCCGCTTTTAAGGATAAATCCTTGAGCGATGTGGATTCCGGGAGTGAGGAGGACAAGGAGGAGGAGATCCCTCAAGGCAAAAAGAAAGGGAAGGCCAAGGACTTCACTGGCATGTGCTTCATGGCTGACACTGACAACATTGATGATGATGAGGTATCTTTTTCTTATGATGAGCTTTCTGCTAAATATGATTCTATAGTTGAGCAATTGCTTAGTCAAGATGAAGCGCTAGAATTTGTCATGATAAAAAATAAGAAATTAGAGTCAAAAATTAACAAACTAAAAGTAGAGCTTAAAAATGCTAAGACTCTTGAACCTGATGAATGTTTATCTTGTAATGCTATGCATTCAGAAATTGCCAAGTTACGATCTGCTTATAATATTTCTGTACAACAACTTGAGAATGTTAGATCTGAACTAAATGAAATTAAAAGTGCTCCTTGTGAAAAATGTTTAGAATCTAGTAAATTGATTGCTTTTGATGTGTTTGATTCTAGCCCTTGTACTTTATATTTAGAAAAAGAACGTGAAATCAAAGATATCTTAGAAGCTGCTAGAGTCAAATATGCTAAGCTTAAGGACAATATTGAAAATAATATTTGTGCTTCTTGTTCCGCTCTTAAGCTTGAAATTGCTTTATATAAGGAGAAATCTATGGATAAAACTTGTGATGCTTGTGTTAGTTTGAGAAAAGAAAATGCTTACCTTCATAATACATTAGAGAAATTTTCTAAAGGTAAGAAACAATTAAACATGATTCTTGACAAGTCTAAAACTCCTTATAAGAAGCAAGGTTTAGGATTCAATTCTTTTCAAGATAATTCAAAGCCACAAGTCATTCAAGTCTTGGAAAAGGTTTAATTGAATTCAAAACCCAACTTTGCAAAAACATCTTTTAAATCTGCGAGTTTTGCCCAACCTTCTATTAATTCAAATGGTGCTTCCTCTAGTGGTACCAAGTACCATTGCACTTATTGCAAGAAAAGTGGGCATTTGATTGAATTCTGTTGGCGTAGGTTGAAAAATGATAGAAAAAATCTTGATAGAATTTCATTCAGGCAACCTAGAGCTTTTATGAGACATGGTAACACTGAAAGGAGTAAACCTGGATTAGGATTTTTCCCACATGCTAATCATTATGTTTCTAGATATCCTAATTCTCATGTTCTTGGTGGCGGTCGACCATTTGGTGGTCACCGGTCTGACCGATTTGGTCGCCGGTCTGACCGCCAGAACAACGCCGGTCAGACCGCCCCTGGACAGGTTAGTTCTCATGTGAATTTAAACATTGCTCATAACAGAAGTTTAGATGAAATCAAGGATAGTACTTCTGGTTTGTATACTCCTTGCAGACGTGTGTCTCAAGATCTTTGGATTCCTAAATCTTGTTTATCTAACGATGTTGAGACACATCGTTCTTATGTTCCTTGATTTTCAGGATTACCGCGGAAAGGGGAAGAACACGTGGTTCGTCGACTCCGGGTGTTCACGTCACATGACCGGAAACTCAAGACGGTTCACCTCTTTCACGCGGGCAACAGGTGATGACTTCATCACCTTTGGAGATGATACACAAGGGCGAATTGAAGGAACATGATCAATTAGGGTGAACAACAAATTCATTCCAAAGGATGTCGCTCTTGTGGACAAGCTTAGGTAAAATCTCCTTTCTGTTTCTCAGCTTCTTGATGATGGCTATGAGACTGTTTTTAAGAAAAATACTTGTCGTGTGCTTGATTCTACTGGTGAGCTTGTGTTTGGAATATCTAGAGTTGGTAGAATTTTTGGAGCTGATTTTTCAGAATCTCTTGCTGGATTTCTTAAATGTTTGCTTACAACTTCTTCTGATTTTTGGCTTTGGCACCGACGTTTGGAGCACATTGGTTTTGATCATCTGACACGAGTTAGCAACCTTGATCTCATGAGAGGTTTGCCCAAACTCAAAGTCATCAAGGATCTTTGTATGTGCGCTACAGTAGGCATGGCAAACAAGTTGCCGCCTCACACCCTTCTGTGACTATGGTTATGGTAGCGGACCGGGACAGGTTGCTTCATATGGATCTTGTTGGTCTGCTAGAGTCGATCGATCGGTGGAAAATGGTATATTCTTGTCATAGTCGATGATCTTTCTAGATATTCTTGGGTGTTCTTTCTTGCTTCAAAAGATGAAGTTTTTGGTCATTTTCATGACCTTGTTCTTCGTTTGGCTTCTGAACTTCCTGGTGCTTTGAGAGCGATCCGCAGTGACAATGGCACGGAGTTCAAAAATGCCTCTTTTGCTTCTTTTTGTGCTGAGCGTGGTATTGAGCATCAGTTCTCCTCTCCACACGTCCCTCAACAAAATGGCGTGGTGGAAAGGAAGAATAGAACCTTAGTCGAAATGGCTAGGACGATGCTAGATGAGTATAGCACACCAAAGAGATTTTGGGCCGAAGCTATTGCTACAGCTTGCCATATTGCAAATCGTGTCTTTTTGAGATCATCTTTAGGCAAGACTCCTTATGAGCTTCGTTTTGGTAGAAAACCCTCTGTTTCGCATTTTTGAGTTTTTGGATCAAAATATTTCATTCTTAAGACAGGCAACTTAGATAAATTTGAATCAAGAACTTTTGATGGGATATTTCTGGGTTATCCTGCTCATTCGAGGGTTTTCGAGTTTTAATCTCGAGACTAACCTTATTCAGAGACTTGTAATGTCACTTTTGATGAGACTAGCCACAGGCTAGATCAATTATTCTGAGATGATTCACGGTGACAGAGAGCATTTTTGTGGAGGAAGATGAGAACGGTCGATATCATTCCTTCGCTCTGCTTTCTTTGGCGCCCATATTGATACAAGAACTCGCTACGCCTACTTCACCTTGATTGAGGCTCTGCTTTGCATCATCATCATCAGATGACTGCGGAGGTCGAAGAAACGATATCTCACCCGGCGCTCCACTTGAATTGAGACGGCATCCTCCTGATCGGATGATAGGTAATCTACATGAGCGAGTAACTCGCTCGGTATAATGATCCAAATCTCTACTCTCATTCGGCTTTTGTTGCTTCTTTTGAACCCCGCGATATATCACATGCTTTATCTGATTCTAGCTGGGTAAATGCCATGCATGAGGAGTTAGAGAATTTTGAAAGAAACAAAGTTTGGAACCTGGTAGAACCTCCTAGTGGTCATAATGTTATAGGAACCCGTTGGGTGTTCAAGAATAAACAAGGTGAGGATGGTTCTGTGGTTAGAAACAAGGCCAGATTGGTAGCTCAGGGGTTAGATTTTGATGAGACATTTGCTCCTGTTGCTAGACTAGAAGCCATTCGCATTTTACTCGCATTTGCTGCATCAAAAGGTTTTAAATTATATCAGATGGATGTTAAAAGTGCTTTTTTAAATGGTTTCATAGAGGAGGAAGTATATGTTAAGCAACCCCCCGGTTTTGAGGATCCCAAGTATCCAAATCGTGTTTTCAAGCTATCTAAAGCATTGTATTGTCTTAAACAAGCCCCTAGAGCCTGGTATGATAGACTTAAGACCTTCTTGCTTAAAAATAATTTTGAGATGGGTAAAGTGGATAAAACTCTATTTATTCTTAGGCGTGGAAATGACTTTTTGCTTGCTCAAATCTACGTAGATGATTTTATTTTTGGTGGTTCTTCTAATGCTCTTGTTTCTAGTTTTTCTGAGACTATGTCCAGGGAATTTGAGATGAGTGTGATGGGAGAGCTCAATTACTTTTTGGGACTTCAAATTAAGCAATGCAAGGAAGGAACCTTTATCCATCAGACAAAGTACACTAAAGATCTACTCAAACGCTTTGACATGGGTGACTGCAAGCCAATCTCAACTCCCATGGCAACTTCAACTGTTTTGGATCCAGATAAGGAAGGAGAAGTCGTGGATCAACGCGAGTACCGCAAAGATGATCGGCTCCTTCAGATCCGACGGCCTCGAGACCGGACATTCACTTCACGGTATGTCTTTGTGCAAGATTTCAGGCGTCTCCGAGAACTTCCCATCGCCAAGCCGTTAAGCGCATATTCAGGTATTTACACTCTACCCTCTTATATGGCATTTGGTATTCATGCTCTTCAGCTTTGTCCATTAGGGTTTTTCAGATTCTGATTTTGCGGGCTGTCGGTTAGATAGGAAGAGTACCTCAGGCACCTGTCACTTCCTAGGCACTTCTCTTGTATCTTGGTCTTCTAGGAAGCGGTCTTACATTGCACAATCCACTGCTTGAGCGGAGTATGTAGTCACCGCTAGTTGTCAGAGCTGATTTTGTGGATGACGCCCACTCAAAGATTATGGGTTAAATTTTGCTAGTGTTCCTCTTTTCTGTGATAACACTTCTGCTATTAATATTGCTAAAAACCCAGTGCAACATTCTAGGACTAAGCACATAGACATTCGCTTTCACTTCCTTAAAGATCATGTCGAAAAAGGGGATATTGTGATGCACTTCGTGGAGTCCGATGCTCAATTGGCGGATATTCTCACCAAGCCTTTAGATCAAACCAGGTTTGTCACCTTGAGAAGTGAGTTAGGGGTAATTTATCCCTATGGGTTGGTTTGAGGGGGAGTTTGATCTTTTCTGATCTTTCCTTGTTCTTTTGATCTTTTATTGTTCTTTTTCTGAACTTGTTGATCTTTTTGAACTTTTTAGTTTTTTAGGTTTTTTATTGCTTCTCATTGTATCATATTGCATTCATATGAAAAATACAACAAGTGATATGAAAAATCCAAAAAGATGCATTGTAATATAAGACTTTCTGCTTATCTTTTAAAATTGATGAAGTTTTGCCTATTACCCTTTGGAGCTTTAGTACTTCAATTCGTGCTCAATGTCATGTCCAGTTCTTTGACTTGCTAGAATTATCATGCTTTTACATGTGTAGCTAAGTCTTTGCTATATGAGCTAGAACTTTAAAACAACTCGAACTAAGAAATTACAATTTGTGGATGTTTTAGCGAGTTGCGCAATTAGTGCTCCTCTTGTGACATTGGCCCTGTCAAAATTGCTTTGTTAGCTCTTTGATCTAAAATTGACCATTACTTGAGCTTTTGTGTTCTTGAGATTCTAAAACTGCTCATGTGAAAAATAAAAATCAAGATTGTCTTATGCTTAAATTGTGCCAAACTATTCTTACGAGACTGCTTGTCAAATGACATGAACTTGGAGATAGTTTGATGAACGAACGATCTCATGGGGACCGCTTGTCGAAATGACATGAACCTCAAGATTTGTCGCCTACGGTAGAAGCTTAGAAAGAGTTTGTGGATGGCTCCTAGTCCAGGATCTTCTTTACTAAGATATACCTTTAATCAACTTCAGTCGAAGCTTAGGATGAGCTTGTGGATGGCTCCTAGTCCGTGATCTTGTCACTAAGTTAGATCATTAGTCAACTTCAATATTCAATGCATATGAGAAAAATGTTGACAAATGGGCTTTTACAAAATATTGAGCAAAATGATTCAATACAGAACCTGATTGACTCTTAATGTGGTCTTTGTTAGATTTTTGATCTCACTTTGACATTTTGACATGGCCAATTTCACTTTAGGATCCCTGTTGATGAACTTGCTGAATTTGAAGCGTTGCTTAAATTGATCAAATCTGCTGCTTTATTTTTGAGCCTTTGTGCTTAGCTTTGATATACATGTCTTACCATGATCTTGCTAGCGTTGTCAGGCTTGATATGCTGTTTGTGCAATATTAGAAATACTGGCTAGCTCTTTTGGGTAATCTCCAA
The DNA here is from genome assembly GCA_036346395.1 of Hsuehochloa calcarea. Classification (NCBI taxonomy): domain Eukaryota; kingdom Viridiplantae; phylum Streptophyta; class Magnoliopsida; order Poales; family Poaceae; genus Hsuehochloa; species Hsuehochloa calcarea. The sequence goes on along the minus strand of CM070593.1, from coordinate 28,257,425 downwards.
AGCTTCTTGTAATCAAAAATTGAAAAATACAAAAATGAAGCCACTCCATTGCACTTCATGCATACTCTTCTTTATGTTTCTTTTGTTTCTGCTTCTTTCTTTATTCGACATTTGTTATCTCTGGATGAGAGGAAGGCGTGATTCCTTGATGAATCCATTGTCAAACGGGGAGAAGATGTGTTAATGAGAAGATATTTCATTGTTAGGGGAGAAGATTATACAAAGGGGTACAAAGGGGGAGAAACTGAAAATTTGAAAATTTCTGAAATTTGAGGATCATAGTGAGGGGGAGTTCTTGAGTTGCATTCTTATTGTCTTATTGAATATTCTGAACTTGAATTACATTCTTTTATGTGTCATCAGTTGGTCTCAAACAATGATGATGTATAATCCTTAGACCTGAGCTCAACATGGTTCTCTACATATGTAATATTACACTTAGGGCTTGTCAAATGCTACTTCGTAACTTAGTAGTTATAAAGATAGCTTTTATGTATGCTATGAAACATGCAGAGGGGTGTGACTTGTCGGATATGAGATTTGCCCCTCCTAACATAACTGGAGAGATACCTCTGGGCCCCTCGATATGGTCACATAAAGAAAGTGCATGGTGCCACTAGTGGTCGAAGAGTCGACCACATGAAGTTATCCATCACTTGATCGAGAAAGTATTGAACAGTCCAAAGATAATAAATTATCTCATCTGGAGTTCAACCAGATATCGTGAGGCAAAAGGAGAATACGCAAGCAGGTCGTTTAGTTCGACCAGATACAAATTGGTCGTATGGAGATACACATTGGTCGTAAACTGGTCAGACATGATCACTAACTGGTCGTATGAAGTTACGAACTGGTTGTAACTGTGTGGATCTAATGGGGATATGTTCCAGATCTTAGGATGATGTGACAATTGGCAATGGTGTTTACGGTTTGTCGTTTCACGAGTTTTCGACAAAGCTTCAGGCATTCTGGACAGGGGCGGTCCGACCGGCCATAGCTTGGCGGTCCGACCGGTCCCAAATCGGTCGGACCGGCCATGTGCGGCGGTCGGACCGGCTGTGACCTAAAAGTGGTCAAAACGAGCTGGGCCAAAAATAGGTGTTGTAGGCAAGTGAGGGGTTCCCAATGCACTTGGTCTCATAATTTTTGGAGTCTCCAGTAAGAAGTTCTATTCATTTTAAGTTTCCAGAAGGTTTCGGAATTTCAGGGCATGAATTTCTGGCTAAGTCCTCAGGCGGTCCGGCCGCTCACGAGGAGCGGTCCGACGGCGGAGGGACGGTCCGGCCGCTCACATGGAGCGGTCGGACCGGTTTTGACTTGTTCGTCCGCCAACTTCGTGGTGATATTATTTTGTTTGGTCAAAGTCATTGGTATCGTGGCATATGGTTTGCATGATGCATGTTTTGACTAACATGGGTCAAGTTGTGAAGAACTTATTCCCGAATTCATGTTTGCTTGTCTATGGTTGTGCAGGTAGCTTGGTGTTCAACGACGGTCAACGGCGAGAAGGATCGGGACTAGACTTGGAGAGTTGAGGTCCAGAACGATCGACGATGCCGGGTGAGGTCAACGACTCAAGCGTGACACAAGATGGACAAGGGTGACCTATTGGCAAATCCATGACGCATGGTGAAGCGGTTTAGGTCAAAAGGTTAAAGACAGCGCTTTGCAAAGCGTGCGTGTGTGTCCCGTTTGTTAGTGGGCCTTAACGGGAGCCCAATTGAGTCAAACCCTAGAGAGTTCTAGGCCTCCACTATAAATAGGAGGAGGTAGGGGCTGTACCCTTTCTCTCGCGGTTTTTCACCTCTTTTGTTGTTTTCAAACCCTAATTGGCTTAGGGGGAGTTGAGGTGGAGGCTAGGGCTTTTCATGGTTTGAGGTGAATTTCGTGATCTTGGATTGACCACTGATCCATGATGGTGTGGGTGTAATCCAGCAACGATCACGTTCTTAATCTATGCAAGGTTTGCTTGAGATAAGTCTCTTTTCGTTCTTGCTTTCAATTTCGTGATTTTAGAGCTTTCTTTGATCCGCGAGTTTGTGATTGATTCTTTCACGTAAATTAGCTTGCTGTGATATGTGTGAATCTATCTAGAATCATCTTGATCATCAATCACTCACGAACAAGCATTAGGATCAAGTTTTCGTTCTTGCCCGGTTTTAGACCCCCTGTTATTCAATTGGCAATTGCTCAGGATCTATCCAAGAATTATCATAATATTCGATTGGAATAGGTCCTCAATAGCATAGAGAAGGTATGTGCAAAGTTTCGTAAAGTTTGGAGTTGAGAATCAAAAGTTTGACCTAATTGCAACCGTCATCGGGTGATTTTCTTGTTTGATTGGTTCGAGCTGCACGGTCGATCCGCCCATCAAGACCGGTCGGACCGATTTTGGAGCGGTCCGACCGCCAAGATACAACAATGGTCGGACCGCTGACAATCAGTCCAACCTACCGGGTCGAGGTCGACCGCCTGCTTTGTGATTCTGTAATCTTAGTTGATTTTGTTTTTTTGCTTAGGGGATTTAATTGGATTCAATACTAGTCTTCCGCTGTACTGGTATATTGATCTTCATAGCTTCCTAATAGCTATTGGTGTGAAATTGTGTTGAATTCATTATTTGGGAAAAAGTGAGCGTGCTCGCTATTCACCCCCTCCCCTCTAGTCGCCTTTTCGGTCCAACAAACTGAATAAGAACTGGTCGTATGGAGATACGAGCTGGTCGTAACTGATAAGGACCTGGTCGCAAATCATATTGCATAAGGTTCGGTCAATATAATATTTATGTGTATTCGAGAATTGTTATGTCCTACTAGGAACCGCTAACGACTCGTGGTTGGAAAGGTATTTCTGGGTCACAACCGATTACGCATGAACCTACAGGGTCATACACTTAACGGGTTAGAACAAACGAGTTCGGATAGGATCTGTTATGGGCTTTTTATAAGGGGGTGTATGGGGATGTTGGGATGTATGTGAGTTGCTCCACCAAAACCATATTCTCCATCTTCTCGAGGGTCATACCGTGTGCATTGGTGCAAGCACACCGACGTATGGTGTTATATCCTTAGACATGTGGATATCGTGAAGGCGTTGCTGCTGCTGCTGTGCTGAATGAGGACGATCCACGACATTCGCAAGGAACGCGATAGGCTGCTGGAAGAGTGGACTGGTACCGAGGACATTGGACAATCGACTACGACCACTACATCGACGCGTTCGACGTTGGATCAGGCTACTCTAACTCTTCTTCCGCTGTACTGTGCGTCTAGTGGTAACGATCTATGATATCTTACTTGAATAGCTTCCTGATTTACATGGTATATTTTTAAATTACCAGCTAGTGTAACCTACCTGTATCCTAACATACAGATCATGCTGACGAGTTCATGCCACTAGAGTAGTAGCTCACTGGCCCGGAGGCACCGCCTGACAAGCGCTCACCCTCGTCGCCCAGAGGCACGGTAGAAAAGACGGCGGTTGTCGACGCAGCGTCAAGCGCGGTATTGAGCTAGCCGAATCCGCCACGGCGTCGGCGATATCTGTCTTGACCATGAAATTTGTCGCTGCCGTTGGAGCTCATGTTTCGTGACATCAGCCCGTCGTGCACGCCTAAGGTGGAACACCGAAATGACATACAAGTTTTAAAAGATAGCTTTATGCAATTCCTTTAGAACAATATCCCATGTGTCTTTAGACTTCAACACTGGTTATGATACAATAACGGGAAATTTGATGATATATTACTCAAAAGACAAACTATTCCAATCTTTTGAGTGGTATTTCCTTGAAACCTGTCTTTTGAGTGGATGATCAACAAATTTCATGCAAAGAAGTATATTTGTTATAACATTTATTAAGAAACCTGGCCCAGGCTAGGCAGAATCGCCCCATGAAGAAATAGATATAAACTATGTGACCACGGAAGAATATATTAATAGGACAACAACCAATGTTGATATTTATTTTTGCAAAGAAAATTATCACAATCATCGATCTTGATCCAAAGCCTACATCGCTCGCTGAATGTAAGAAAAGGTCAGAAGATAGTAAGAACGCAATAGAAACAGAATTATTATCTTTGAATAAAAGAGAGGTGTTTGGGTCTGTAAGCCGCACGCCTCCCTATGTGCACCCCGTAGGGCATAAGTGGGTATTTGTTCGGAAGAGAAATAAAAATAAGCAAGGCTCGTTGCACAAGGCTTCACTGTACGGTTTGATGTGATTTCACGTTTGTCTACGAGGTAATCGTTTGGACTAGACTCGCCAGCGATGGCTCCTCAACACGTTATCAGCACGATCAACTCCAACCTGCCTCTAGGCCTACTCTGCTCGATTCGAAAGGTAACCGTCGTTGCATGACGCGCGTGGATCGAATCGCATTCTCTAGATCGCTTTCAATTATGCAAATTTGGCTTTCTATATTGTTTCACATGGTGCAAATCTGCTCTAATATATCGCGAGTTGACTTGAAGTCACCGGCCAAGACAATCAGTGAGTTGCATGAAAGAGCAGATAACGATTGCATAGTAAATTGTACATTGCATCGCATGAACAGTAAAAAGAAAAAAATCACGCATGGACATCGGCCCGAAGCTGCACGATGTGTTGACGGCCACCCGCACGTGGCTGCGCCACCACCGCGCGCCTCACGCGCTTGCCGCTGGACTGGAACCCGCGCCGCCCGAAGCTGCACATCGCCGGCCTGGAATCGGCAACGGCCACCTCTTGCATGGCCACCGGTGCCCAAAACCAACGCTGCCCCACCGCAGGCACGCCCATTGGCCCACAGCCGTTGGCTCCGCGCCACCCGAAGTAAAGAAGGAAAAAAGGGGAAGGGGTGGGTAGCCCCGGCGCCGCACTGGCGTGCCACGCCGCCGCCAGCCTCGCCCGCATCCAATGACGAGCCCCACACTGCCACGCACGTCTGCCGTCTCAAATTATGCACGCGCTGGCCACGCTGCGGCCCGACCGCCCTCCGAGCCGCTACGAGCTACCGCATACCGCCACGCGGCCAAAGCCGCTGCGCACCGCCATCACGCGCGCCGCACGCCGCCTCGCCCTCGGCCCCGCATGACCTTGTTGCTCTCGGCCTTGCACGATCGTGCCGCCGCTTGTCGGCCTCCGCTCGGTCCTCTCGCACGAGGCGCCTCCGCCGGCCTCTCACGATCTTCCCGCACGAGCGTTGCTCGCCTTGCACCGGCTCGCCGCCATGGCATCGCACGAAGCACACAACGTCCGGTCGCCACTACACGCGAGCTCCGCCGGGCAACCGCTCGCACAGGACCTCCACGCCGGCCGCCTCGCCAATAGAGCCGCTGGTTCCCATGCGTGCGCCCTCCTCATGAAGCCCAGTAGCCGTTGTCACCTTGTGAAACAGGGGTAGGGGAACCGTAACCGCCTCACCCCCCCTTTCTTTGATCGGGCCAAGCATGCCATTAGGCCGGATCGGACCAATGAGTAATGGGCCAGCCCATGTGTATTTCGAGGGAAAAAAGGAAACCCGAAAGAAAAAGGAAATTTTACAAAAGGGCCCTCAAAATTCTAAAAATTACAAGAAATTTTTCGCGGTTAAGAAAATTTTATGGAAAACCCGTTGGATTTTCTAAAAAAAATGCAAAAAAATTCTTAGAACTAAAATTAGCGCTTTAGCCCTTGAAAATGGCATAATTCACCAAACAATTATATTCCAGCAGATAAGAGTGCATCAGAAATTCAATTTTTGAATCATTTTGAGCATTTAAAGCATGTTTAAATTTATTATTATTATTTCTATGCAATTTATATATTGTATTTGTTGTTTGGATTATCTTTGATTGTTTATATTGCTTTTGATAACTGAAAATAGCAGTAAATCATGAAAAATACATAGAGAAATACGGATCACGAACCGGGAGTTCGAAGAGCATTTTGGGAATTTTGCAACCATTTTATGCCAATTACAAGCAGTAAAGCAGTAATCTTATGAACTCTTTGTATGAAATATGTAAATGACTGGCATCACAAACTGAGAGTTCGAAGAGCTGGCCCAGCACGACCAGAATTATACAGAATTTATACCAGTCTTCAACTCTGTGGTAAGGTAATCACAGATGAGCAGAAGATCGAGAAAACTCTCTCTACCTTTCACCCGAATAGGGTGCAACCCTCACGCAATTATCATCAAGACGGCTACAAGGAGTATGTCGAACTGATTGACATCATGCAAGTTGCGGAAGCTCAAGATGATGTTCTGAGGAAGAAGTACATCTCACAGCCACCTAGTAGCAATGTTGGTCATAAAGCGAATGCTAGCAGCTACAAGGTGAGGAAGCCTCTCACAAAGGAGAGGGGCAAAAAGGGTAAAGTCGTGGGCCGCGCGTTTTTGATGATTTCTAGTCTAAGAAAAAGGGCAAAAAACAGCATGAGACACACCTCGCCGTTGCAGGCACAGAGGATCCGCACCCATTAGTTGTACTCACGGATGTGTACAGCCCAATAGCAGCCCCATCACTCTTCCTTTGGACATCGCATCGACCGCAGCCGTAGTTGCCCAAGAGGAGAAGATCACCATATAGCAAATTTAGGCAGAAATTTCTACATACTTCGCTGATTCGATCTAGTGCATGCATTACACTTAGATCTTTTTACAGTTACTTGCAGTTTGCGGTTGTGATGGAACATTTAATTAATTTATTCTTTGAATAATGGTTGTAAGCTCTAGGAGAGCAAAAGTATTAAATTCTTATGATGGGTCCTGCAAGGCTTATTTCTCTGTATTTATAATAGCAAGTTATGTTCTGGTACACGAAGTATCAGAATGCGTGTGGCACCCTATAGAGGAAGTGTGCTTAGCAGATAGTGGCACAGCGAATACCATCTTGAGAGAGACAAAAAAAAAATCAGTCGATCGGCAAGTCTTACAACAATCGCAAGCAGCGATACTTGTATAATAGGCTCAGAAATGTCCACAATTATGCTCCCGATGGAACAACCTTGGTCATTAAAGAAGCCTTGTCGTACCCAGAATCGACTAGAACTCTCAAGAATATTCGTGCTAACGGTTTCCACGTAGAGACTGGAGAAGAGTATGGTAAGAAATACCTACTCATTACAAAGCATGAAAAGGTGGAAAAGGGTATTAGAACGACTTCCTTCATATGAAACTGGGCTATACTACATAATATTAAGGCACCTGCAACCTATATTGTCATGAAAACCACTTTTAGAAGCTCTAAACTTTTCTGTATCTGGCATGATAGATTATACCACCCAGGTCTTAGGATGATGAGAAATATAATTAACAATTCACAATGACATAATATCCTTGTAAAGAATTTCCCGAATCAGGAAGATTTTATGTGCCCCGCATGTGCCACCGGGAAATTAATTACTAGACCTTGTACTCTTAAAGTAAAGAATGAAATCTCTGCATTCCTGGACCATATCTAGGGAGACATTTGCGGTCCTATACAGCCCTGTTATGGATATTTATGTATTTTATGGTGCTCATCGATGCTTCCTTGAAATGGTCGTACATATATATTTTGTCTATGAGAAGTTATGCTTTTGCAAAACTAGTCTCGCAGATAATTAAAATTTAAAAATAATTTCCCAGGTCATCATGTGAAGTCTACCAGAATGGAGAACGCCGGAGAATTTACTTCAAAGGCATTTGATGATTATTGCGTGGAAATGGAAATTAAAGTTAAGCATTCTGTACTGCATGTCTACACCCAGAATAGACTAGCAGAATTGTAATTTACCAACTACATGTTGGGAACACGCAATCCTGCACGCATCAACTCTCATTAATTTTAGACCATTGACAAATAACATCAATTCACCTATGCAACTAGTGCAAGGGCCAGCACTGAAAATTTCTCATATTCGTAGATTTGTTTGCAAGGTTTATGTACCTATACTGTAATACCTCATAAATCCAGCTAGGTCGTATAGTTTGGAATTTATTCGTATACGAGATTTAAAATTTTCCGGAATCGCATTCGGTAAAAAGAAAGAAGTCAGAGGAGAAAAGAAATAGATTTCGTCGGAAATTCCAAACAGCGGGGGTTATCGTTATTTTCAAGCAACTTTGGGCCGCAATCATGACCCTGTGGCCCAAGAGGGGGCCGGCCGGCCCATGAAGTGGCCGGCCATAAAGGGGGGGCGCCACTCCCCCCCAAACCCTAGCCGCCTCCATCCCCTCCCACCTAGCCGCCACCCGCTCCCCTCAACACCCTCCATTGCCGGTGCCTCCTCCCTGGTTGGGCGCCGCCTCCTCCTTGGTCGCCGCCATTGGTGCTCCCGAGGTTGCTTCCAAGATCCCGGCGCTCCTCCTCCGATCTGTCCTCCGGCTGGCCGCTTCTCGCGGTTGCTCGCTGTGGTGTGGCCGCCAAGGAAGAAGAAGGAGACCAGCGGGAGTGGTTCTTCGTCGTATACGGGTCTTCAAGGGTAACGAGCACCTCGGTTAATTGTTTGATCGGTTTTTGTTGCGGTAGAGATCATTTGAGTCGCGTCAGATTAGAGTTCCAGAAATTACAGATTGGATCAGAATGTTGCGCGGCTAGTTACGGTACTTTAGAGGCCGAATCTGGGGTTTTGCCCTTCTAGAGTTTTATTCCTGGGAACGTTAGCTTTCTTTTGGCACCAAGATCAGGAAAATCCGATCTGTAGTTTGGGAGATATGAATTTTTGAATGCGATCTGTTCAGTCTGCCTGAAAACTGGGGTCGAGGTTTGTCCTCGGTTTTGTTCAAATTAGGGGTCGAATCAGAACCTTCACCCAACTAAGTTATTGTAGCTCTAGAAATTATCTTTCCAAGTTGATAAGGATTATTCTCATTGGATCAGTAGGCTAAAAGTTACACCATTTTATTTATTACTGATCTGTATTCTGGACAGACGTAGATGGGTTGTGTTTAGCTATTAATTAGCCCTCTGTTTTGGCCGAATCAGGGGATTTCACCAACTAATGTTTTGTAGCCTGATCAGTTAAGAATCAGTGAGCACTGGTTTCAGGTCTTTTAGAGTTACAGATAATTAATGGCGAATTTTCTCGTACAACTGCTCGTAGATCGATAATCTGGACTTTTTGTGTAGAGGTCAAATTGAACCCTTGGGGTGTGCGGGTTGATTAGAGAGCATCGTAGAACACTTGTAGCTGTGCCATATTCTATTATCCGTAATCCGTGGCAATGCTTGTGTAGGCGGTGAGACGGTGGGTGGAAGGACACCTTCGTTGTTTCCCAATACGTCACAACACGGAAGGCAAGTGCAATGTTTAATTTGTGTGAATTCGATGAATGTATGATAACTTGGTAAATTATGAATATTCCTGTGATTTGAGCTTGATGTGGTAGAGTTCAATACCTTATTCGATGATACATTGAGTTGAAGTTCAAGTTATGTTTTCATTCCATGCATACATAATTCAGCTTGTTGTCACACGGAGTGGAAACTTGATTAAGTCCCATTAATTCCAATATGGGCATGTAAGACCTACCATTCCAATGTAGGCAAGCTTTGACATTCCGTATGAAACGTTCTTCATACGGACTTGGATCCCCGCTTGGTTAAGAGCGGGCTTATGAACGCCGACGGTGTGTCACTAGTTATACCGGTATAAACATGTGGAAAGTACATTCTCCTTCAATGCATTCATTCATACCATGCTTTCAGAAATTCATGGAAGTAAATGATTTACTTGGTAGATTGTTCCGATTCAAGATTCTTTGTGAATGTATATGTTGTGCTTCTTTGAGTTTCGACTCACTCTTGCTTTTATTTGTTTTAGGTGAATTCCAAAGTGAAACGGTTGCTAGCGGGAGGGTGTAGTCCAAAGACGCTCCACGCACATGAATAAATCATTCATTCGTTAAAATTCTATTTACGCTTATTCGGTTTAATTATAATGTAATGGACTGTAATAATTGTCACTTGGAGGTTCATTATTCTCGCTTGGTTAATTCTTGTTTTAATTTATTGATGAACTGTTATTAAGCTATAGGTTGTTACCTTGATTAATCGCTTTTTAGCATTGAATGCGATGTTAATCTTAGGAATTGAATAATAGGTTGGCCTGTTAGGTGACATCTTGTCTTCCGAATAGACAGGGTGGTACAGTTGGTATCAGAGCGGGCTTCAGGTCCGTGGCGAGTAGATTGATAAAATTTACTAAAACTAGTTTAGGGATGTCAACATAAACTAAAATTTGTCAACAGCTTATTAACTTAAAACTTGACACATCGTGTACGAGGGAAGGGTTGGGTATAACTTTGCTTCCGCATTTCTTTCAAGTCATTCCCTTATGTTTTGATAATTGAATTGTTTGATCTTTTGTGTGGTGGTGTTTAGATGGCGAGAGGCCGTGGCCGTGGTCGTCCACCGGTCCGTGGTCGGGGTCGGGACGCGGTCCGGCCGTGTCTTCTTCTCGGTCTGAGGAAGTTGCTGAGGCTGCCACGGAGGAGATTGCCTCTGCCGCTCCTCGGCCGCAGAGCCTCCTATTGTATCTGCAGAACTTATCCGTAACCTTATGAGAGAGAACGGCTACTCACCAAAGAATTGTAGACGGCCATTCTCGCAAAGAATGCACCCGCCAGAGAACTCGTTGTCGCTCTCGCTCCACCCGAGGTTAGGATGAATCTTCGGAGTGGATGTCGCCTGCTTGGACACTTTTGATGGAGCCGCACACCGTCCAGTCATGGATTGGTTGAGATATATGGAGCGTCGCTTTGGGGCATTAGAGCCGACGCCGCAGAGGGCGCGGTTCGTGGCTTTTCAGTTGAAGGGTCAAGTCGACATCCGTGGGAAGGAGTTTTGTCTTCCAGACTCCGCTCGTGGTCCCGCCACTTGGGAAGTGTTCGTGGAGAAATTCGTGACGCAGCTTCTATCTGCACTCCTTCGTTGAGAAAATGGAACAAACATCGTTGACTTTTGAGCAAGGGAAGATGACGAGATCTGAGTATGAGACGGGTTCAATAACCAGTGCGCTTTGTACCGGCGGTGGCGAATGATGATAAAGAGAAGGCTAAGAGGTTCGTGGGGCCTCAACCAAGAGTATCGCCCGATTCGAGGGCGACAAGATCAGGCGTGACTTCACTCGGTGGTCGAGCAAGCTAGAGGAATGGAGTTGGAGAAAGGTACTACTCCGCAAAGTCGGTTCCCGTTAGTTCTGCCACTACTAGCAATTCCGGTGGGGGCGTAAACGGAGTTTTGTGGAGGAATGGGTCTTTTCAACACCCGCTCCCAAGAGGTTTCGTAGGGTCACAACACTCGCCCCGTCCGACAATGGGCGCCTTCCTCTTGGCGCCCGTCCTTTGTCTTCCATTCCATCGGCAAGGCCCTGCTCTGGGACAGGCATGAAATGTTTCCGTGTGGTGAGGAGCATCGAGCTTGAGTGTTCCTTCAGGGGTCATGTCATCATTGTGGTCTGGATGGCCACAAAGCGTCGGTTTGCGCGTAACTCGCGAGTATCATCGTGGGAGCCCGCTCCAGCAGCCTTCATCTTCCAGCGCTCATGGTGGTTCTGTTCGACTGGCGGCAGCCTCGCACCACGCTCACCTGTGGTGGATTCCTCCTTCGGTTCCTCAGCACCTCCAAAGCAGGTTCTATTGGAACCCGTTCCGGCCGCACCTCCGCTGCCTGCTGCTCCTCGCAGCGGTTTTTGGACACCCTCGCAGAGTGTCTGAGCTTCCTCCGCCTCGACACCTCCAGAGTCTACGCCATGCCCACCTGCATACTATGAGGTGACCGGACGTGGTGATGTGTACTTTACTAGTTGACTCGCATGATGCTTTCGTATTGTTTGATTCTCGTGCTATGTATTCGCTTGTGTCCTCGGAGTTTGTCGGAAGAGCGAGTTTGAGTCTGCAGCTCATCTCTCGAGTCCGTGGTAGTCGGGCTTCTCGGGGTCTTATTTCAACTCTGCGCTTGTCCGGCCGTTCTATTGATATCGATGGTGAGGTTTTCACCGCTAACCTTATAGTAATTCAATTGGCACCTTTTGATGTCATTCGGTATGGACCGTTATTCCAATACGGCCAAGATCTGCTGCTTCGGAAGACGGTGACTTTGCAAGCTCCTTCCGTGAAGAACCGTATTCCAGGAGTGCACCGCTCGATTCGGCTTAGTCGGGCCGCTAGTCTGCTCCTAGCCGCCGTGCATCAACCTATGGATTGATTTGGTCCTCAATGAAAAGATTGGCTCTTCATTGTGTATCGAGGAGATATTAGTTGCGAATGAGTTTTCTGATGTTTTCTCGCGAATCGCTCGATGCCTCCCAGACGGAGAGTGGAGTTCCTGATTGATCTAATTCTCGAACGCGACCCATATCGATGTCTCCTTATCGGTTGACACGACCATTTCAAGAAGAATTGAAGAAACAGCTTGGGCGACTGTTGTCCAAGGGTATGATTCGCAGAAGCGTCTCACCCCGGGAGCACCTGCTTTTCACCAAGAAGAAGGATGGCGGTTAGGCGCATGTGTGTGGATTATCTGCTCTTAACCAAGCAACGGTGAAGAATAAATATCCATTACCCCGTGACGAGGATCTCTTCACCAATTGAAGGGGGCCAAAATATTCTCAAGATTGACCTTCACCATGGTACAATCGATTCGTGTCCGGAGCAGACATCGAGAAGACAGATTTTTCCACGAGGTATGGCCATTATGAGTACAAAGTTATGTCTTTTGGACTCGATTTAATGATCCTGCAGCTTTCATGGAGGCCATGAACAGATGCTACACCAATACCTCGATGATTTTGTTGTCGATTTATTGACGATATCTTGATCTATTCCAAAACGGAAGAGGATCACGCCGACATTTGAAGTTGGTACTTGAAACACCGAGAAAGAACCAATTCTATGCCAAATTGAAGAAGTGCGAGTTCGGATTTCGAGGTGGGGTTTCTAGGCCATGTTATCAATCAAGATGGTATATCGCTTGATCCTAGCAAGATCTCTACGGTGGTAGAGTGGGCAAGACCAACCAATGTCAAGGAGGTGAGGAGTTTTCGGGATTAGCGGGTTATTACGGCTTTCTGTGGAAGGTTTCTCCATTATTGCAAGACCAATGTCCCACCGACACGTAAAGGAGTAAAATTTCAGTGGCGGAAGCATGTGAGCGCAGCTTTTGTGCATTAAAGGAAAGATTGGTGATCGCCCGATTTTGACTCTTCCCGAGCCCGGAAGCGTTCACCATTTATTCAGATCGTCGATAGTTGGTCTCGGTTGTGTACTTATGCAGAGGGCAAAGTGATTGCTTATGCGTCGCGACAGTTGAAGAAGCATGAGCGTAATTATCCGACTCATGATCTCGAGTTGGTCGCAGTGGTTCTTACTTTAAAAATCGCGCCATTATTTATACGGGCGAGTCTTGTGACATCTTCACCGATCACAAGAGTTTGAAATATATCTTTACCTGTATGATTTGAACTCGAGACAGAGGAGATGGTTAGAACGATTAAGGACTATGATCTCACAATTCAAGATCATCCGTGCAAGGCAAACGTGGTAGCGGATGCTTTGAGTCGCAAGGCGACACCATCTACCGCCGCTTGTCTTATCGCTGATTTTGAGCGTATGGATATTTCCTATTGTTTTATGGTACGCCAAAGTGAGACTCGGTTGCTTTTAGAGTTAGCACTTCCGATCAAGTGCGAGAAGCACAAAGAAGATGACCAGATGTTTCAATGGTGAGAAAGCGCTGTATTGAGGGCAAGCAAGGCCACTTCAAGATAGATGAGGTCGGTACATTACGGTTTAAAGGTCCGCCTCGTGTTCCCAGTGAGGCTCAAAGTTAAGGATGAGATTCTCGAAGAGGCACATCAGACTCAGTGATACAAAGGCACCTCGGAGAGACCAAGATGTACAAAGATTTAAAGAGAAACTTCGTGGAAGAGGATGAAGGTTGATATTGCACAATATGTAGCATCTTGTGGAGTCTGCCAATGAGTCAAGGTCGAACATAAACGGCCACGGATTGCCGCAACCTCTGGAGGTCCTGTGGCCATGGGATGATATATCTATGGATTTTGTAGTCGGTTTACCTTGCACGCAGCGAGGAAGGATGCTATTTGGGTCATTGTGGACCGCTCAAGAAGTCTGCTCATTTTATTCCTATCCGCACAACAAATTCGCAAGTGATTTGGCTCCTCTTTATGTGGGAAGTAGTGCGGTTGCACGGAGTTCAAAACTATTGTTTCGATCGGATGCAAAATTTGTCTCCAAGTTCTGGGAGAGTTTGCAGGTTGCCATGGGCACACAGCTCCGTCTTAGCACGGCCTTTCATCCCCAAACGGATGGACAATCTGAGCGCACTATTCAGACATTGGAAGATATGCTCAGTGTTGTGTTTTATCCCGAAAGGAAGTTGGGAAGTACATTTATCGTTGGCCGAGTTTGCTTATAATAACAGCTATCATGCCAGTATTCGAGCGGCACCATTCGAGGTTCTTTATGGGCGTAAGTGCAGGTCCCCGTTGTGTTGGGATGAGGTTGGAGAGCGGGCAGTTTTGGGTCCCGATTGGGTTCAGCAAATAGTGACTAGAGTGGCCGAAGTTAGGCAAAATCTGTTGGCTGCTCAGAGCCGACAGAAGAGCTACGCAGATGTCGAAGCGGGATTTGGAATTCAAAGTGGGTGACGGTTCGCTGAGAGTGTCGCCATCCAAAGGTGTGGTGCGGTTTGGCACAAAAGGAAAGCTTAGTCCAAGGTATGTTGGACCTTTTCCAATCGTGGCGCGAATTGGAAAACTAGCTTACCGTTTGGACCTTCCCGACTCCATGAAGGGAGTCCACAATGTGTTTCATGTGTCAATGTTGCGGAAATTTTTGAGGGATCCAGACCATGTTATTCCTTTGGAGCCTTTGATTATTGAGCAAGATCTTACTATTGAATCCCGACCAGTGAGAATATTAGAAGGAGCGGAACGAGTTCTGAGGAACAAGACCCTGAAGTATGTTAAAATCCAGTCTGAAAGAGAGGCCACTTGGGAGTTGGAGTCCCGCATGCGAAAACAATACCCCGACATGTTCACTTCAGGTAATTATTTAAGTTCTTAATCTTTCTTTCTCGAAGTTGCCGCGTAGATTCGAGGTCGAATCTTTTCTAAGGGGGATAGAGTGTAATACCTCATAAATCCAGCTAGGTCATATAGTTTGGAATTTATTTGTATATGAGATTTAAAATTTTCCGGAATCGCATTCGGTAAAAAGAAAGAAGTCAGAGGGAGAAAAAGAAATAGATTTCGTCGGAAATTCCAATCAGCAGGGGGGGTTATCGTTATTTTCCAAGAACTGGGCCGCAATCACACCTGTGGCCCAAGAGGGGCCGGCCCCCATGAAGTGGCAGAGCCATAAAGGGGGCCACTCCCCAAACCCTAGCCGCCCATCCCTCCCACCTAGCCGCCACCCCTCCCTCTCCACCCTCCATTGCCGGTGCCTCCTCCCCTGGTTGAGCGCCGTCTCCTCCCTTGGTCGCCAGCCATTGGTGCTCCCGAGGTTGCTCTCCAAGATCCCCGGCCGCTCCTCCTCCGATCTGTCCTCCGGTGGGCGCTTCTCGCGGTTGCTCGCTGTGGTGTGGCCGCCAAGGAAGAAGAAGGGAGACCAGCGGGAGTGGTTCTTCGTCGTGCTACGGGTCTTCAAGGGTAACGAGCACCTCGGTTAATTGTTTGATCGGTTTTTGTTGCGGTAGAGATCATTTGAGTCGCGTCAGATTAGAGTTCCAGAAATTACAGATTGGATCAGAATGTTGCGCGGCTAGTTACGGTACTTTAGATGCCGAATATGGGGTTTTTCCCTTCTAGAGTTTTATTCCTGGGAACGTTAGCTTTCTTTTGGCACCAAGATCAGGAAAATCCGATCTGTAGTTTGGGAGATATGAATTTTTGAATGCGATCTATTCAGTCTGCCTGAAAACTGGGGTCAGTAGGTTTGTCCCTCGGTGTTGTTCAAATTAGGGGCCGAATCAGAACCTTCACCCAACTAAGTTATTGTAGCTCTCGAAATTATCTTTCCAAGTTGATAAGGATCATTCTCATTGGATCAGTAGGCTAAAAGTTACACCATTTTCTTTATTACTGATCTGTATTCTGGACAGACGTAGATGGGTTGTGTTTAGCTGTTAATTAGCCCTCTGTTTTGGCCGAATCAGGGGATTTCACCAACTAATGTTTTGTAGCCTGATCAGTTAAGAATCAGTGAGAACTGGTTTCAGGTCTTTTAGAGTTACAGATAATTAATGGCGAATTTTCTCGTACAACTGCCCGTAGATCGATAATCTGGACTTTTTGTGTAGAGATCAAATTGAACCCTTGGGGTGTGCGGGTTGATTAGAGAGCATCGTAGAACACTTGTAGCTGTGCTATATTATATTATCCGTAATCCGTGGCAATGCTTGTGTAGGCGGTGAGACGGTGGGTGGAAGGACACCTTCGTTGTTTCCCAATACGTCACAACACGGAAGGCAAGTGCAATGTTTAATTTGTGTGAATTCGATGAATGTATGATAACTTGGTAAATTATGAATATTCCTGTGATTTGAGCTTGATGTGGTAGAGTTCAATACCTTATTCGATGATACATTGAGTTGAAGTTCAAGTTATGCTTTTCATTCCATGCATACATAATTCAGTTGCTGTCCACGGGAGTGGAAACTTGATTAAGTCCCATTAATTCCAATATGGGCATGTAAGATCTACCATTCCAATGTAGGCGCTTTGGACATTCCGTATGAAACGTTCTTCATACGGACTTGGATCCCCGCCTTGGTTAAGAGCGGCTTAAGTGAACACCGACGGTGTGTCACTAGTTATACCGGTATAAACATGTGAAAATCCATTCTCCTTCAATGCATTCATTCATACCATGCTTTCAGAAATTCATGGAAGTAAATGATTTACTTGGTAGATTGTTCGATTCAAGATTCTTTGTGAATGTATATGTTGTGCTTGCGAGTTTCGACTCACTCTTGCTTTTATTTGTTTTAGGTGAATTCCAAGTGAAACGTTGCTAGCGGGAGGGTGTAGTCCAAAGACGCTCCACGCACATGAATAAATCATTCATTCGTTAAAATTCTATTTACGTTTATTCGGTTTAATTATAATGTAATGGACTGTAATAATTGTCACTTGGAGGTTCATTATTCTCGCTTTGGTTAATTCTTGTTTTAATTTATTGATGAACTGTTATTAAGCTATAGGTTGTTACCTTGATTAATCGTTTCTTTAGCACTGAATGCGATGTTAATCTTAGGAATTGAATAATAGGTTGGCCTGTTAGGTGACATCTTGTCTTCCGAATAGACAGGGTGTTACATATACGACCACCACAGCGAACTGCAATAGACCCTCTCTGAAAGTCTGAGATATACGTTAGTAATGGGACAACATCCACAATCAGGTATTTGAACCCCATGACTGGATATTTGCATGCAGCCTGCTTCGCTGATATCATATTTGGTGACGATTGTTTTCCGTCATTAGGGGGGAAATCAACCGCTTGATAAAACTATTATAAAATAACGTGGCACGCCACGGGAATCCATGCACATGACCCGCGCACTAGCAAAGCAAATATAAATATCCAGAAGATAATTGAAGTCTAAAAGACAAAAGAAGTCCAGAAGATAATTGAAGTCAAGAAGATAATTAATTTGCAAGAATTAGCGAATCAAATACATGTCCACTTTAGTGATTTCAAAAGCGTAATCAAGTTGCACGTGCCAGAACGCAATGCACCGGAGAGGGTTGAAATACCAAAGAAAGAAAAAGGTATCCCTAATCCCATCCTGAGGCCTCAGAAAGGACGAGAACTCCGACCCCTCGAATCCGAAGTAACCGGGGGACGCCTGGTAAAAAAGGATAAGAAGGACTTGACACAGCCGATCACCGAAGTTCCCTAGAACCAGAAAGGACCTTCAGAAAACGCATACCGATTTAAACATTCCCACGAAGGGAGATATCAGTATAGATGTGTGCGCACACATCGAATCTGAAAAACTAAAGAGACTTGCCCCTGTAATTGAAAGCAATAGTGAGCAAGTAGAAGCATTAGAAGAATTGTCGGGACCCGAAAATACATCTCAGGAACCCTCTGTATTCTCGAACTAGTCCTGCATCAAGAGCTAGCTCACACAGAAATGTTGATGAAATACCATCCATTTATTTGATTTAACTAGAAAGATCTCAAAATAACAAATAATAATAATCGACCTTATGGTCAATGTTTACTTAACTTGCCACGCAGGCTAAAGAAACAAATAAACTCTTGCAATGAACGAGAAACTTGGAAAGGCTAATCAACATGCCCATGTGCAATCGAGCGGAGAACGATCCTAATCCGCAAAACCTTCAACGTCTTGATTCTGGAAGAACTCCTGTGCAGCTTGATATTCTTCAACTGATCAACAAAGACATGAGCCGTGAGTACATAAAGCACTCAGCAGGCCGTAGGGAAATGTATGCAAATAGTATTCATGCAAGGCTTACCAAAGGTTAGTCAGATGGTTCTTTTGCGAAAACAAAGATTTATGACAAATACAATAAATAGATTGAAATGTGTAATTGAAAAGAATAATAAATACATGAAGCAATTTCTTTGAAACAACCAGTGAACTAACCATTCACTTTTCAACCAAACCAACCACTAACCAGTGAACTCCCCATTCACCAATCGACAAACCACCAAGTGAATTACCCATTCACCGAACAAACATTATATTCATCAAGTGAACTTCTCATTCACACTCCGACTCATTTTAGAAGAAACTCTATCTCCCGTGTGAAATCCCCGAGCACGTCCATAACCGCGGACACGGCTATTCGAATAGTTTTACACACTCTGCAGAGGTTGTACAAATTGACCCACAAGACACGACTTCTCCAATTGGTTTGGCATCCGTCGATACCACCGCCACTACCTTGGGTAAGGTGCTAGAGTACGTGACAAAGCCTTTACAAAGCTCTTTCTTAACCCGATTACGCGCTAAGGTTTCAACACCGAATGTCTCCATCCGACTGCATGTGGCCCCTCTTGCGCCATAGTGAGTACGCACTCGTGAACTCACTCTTCCAAGAGAACCAAAATTAAGACATTGCAAATTAATCACCAGTCCCGCCCATACAGACATGTGGTTGTACTTAAGGCTCGATTCAATGGCGCACAAGATTAAGTCCTTGACAAGTTACTCAGCGATCTTTCCACAAACCCACAACGTGCTAAATCCACACCCTCAATCCACCATCCATTCGCCCGAGTGAAAACCATTTTGTTTACAAGAAACCAATGACATCCCCGTCATGGTACACAAGTTTTAACAACAAAGGCTAACTACCACAATTCCATATATCATTAAGTCAAGATTAAATCATTAAAGCACATGTGATGATGAACCCATCGAGACTAGGCTTGACTAAGCACTAATACGATACCCATGTTGGTGATACAATTATATCCAACTAAAAATTATCCAAGCTAGGGTGACCAAGGATTCATGGCATTCAAAAGTTCAATGGAGGTATAATGACAACAGTAATAACTAAACCCAAAACAATTGATATAAAGATAGCATGCAATTGTATAAAACAATATACTTTTGAAATCATAGGATCAATATGATCAAAGGACTACGGCTTGCCTTGGAATAAATCTTGGGATTGATCTTGATCTTGGTGTGCTTCTCCTTGTTCAAAACTTCCCGAAGTAGCAACGTCTACTCGCAAAATAAGCAAATAGAATAAATAAATATCAAACAGAGATAAAATCAACTCCAAAAATTAAATAAAAATCATAAATAAATAGAGCTCGAATTTAGATGAATTTACAAATTTGAATGGGCTCAATCGGAGTTCTGATGCAAAAGATATGGGCTTTGAAGATTGAAAATAAATCAAAACCTAATTTGGATTTTAATTTAATTTCTGAATTATTTTTCAACCAAAAGATGAATATGACGTCGATGACATCAGCAGGGAATTTCGCCGATATTAAAATCAACCGGCAAGTGGGTCCTACATGGAGGTGACTGGGTGTACCATGGACCGAGTTCAAGAAAGTTTGGCTTCAAAGGAAATCGGTCGCCACATGGCAATGACACGCAGCGTAAGAGCCGAGGTGGTCGCCGACTTGGCATGAGCCGGCATGCGGCCCCATCGTAAGTGGCTTGGCGACCGTGGACCGGGTCCACCAAGATCACCAGAGGAGGAATCGTGCGCCACGTGGTCGCCGACGAGGTCGCCACGCAAGCCAAAGCGAAGAGGTGGTCACCGACCGCTTCCACGTGAGCGCCGATCCGCAAGGGAAAACAGAGGAGCGCTTGGCCGAGGGCTCGACGGCGCGGACGGCGGCGGTCGGCGCTCGGCGGAGTGGAAAATGGGTCACCGAGAGTATTGCTAAGCCGATGAGGCGGCGGCAAGCACCAAGGCGGCGAGATTTACCGGCGCGGCGACGATGGCGGCGGTGGTGGCGGCTCGTTGTCGGATGATTCGGCAATGGCGGTGGAGCGCCACGACCAAAGGCGAGGGCAGACCGAAAATCGGGCGATATTGCGATCCTGTCGGCGGTGGTGGCGTGGCGACGAAGCTCGAGACGGCGGAAGGCGCGGCGACGAGGTTGCGGCCGGCGACGATTCTTTCGGCAATGCCGAGCGAAGTGGCTGCTAAGACGCCGGCGACTTGGGGTTTTGAGAGATGAGGGTGGGGCGAGAGAATAGGGGTCTCGGGGTATTTATAGCAGAGGAGAGGAGAGTCCCAGTCGAAACGACGGCGGCAGAAGCCGAGAGCGACGCGACTCGAGAGAGGCCGTTGAAGACGACGCGACGTGGCGACGGGAAGGCCCACCGGTCGAGAGGGAAGGAGTGAGCGCGGCGCGGCGACGAGAGAGCGGGCGATGACGATCCAACTAAGTGTACGCGCGGAGAGCGAGGCACGCAAGCTGCCGAACGATGGCGCATCAACTACCGGGAGAAAGCGGGTGGCGCCGCGGGTCAAGGAGCGAGCCGGGCCGAGGGAGAGGTTGGGCGAACAAAGATTGGGTTTCGCCCACCATCAAGCTTTCGAAAATAGAATAGGTTTTTCTTTAACAAAATAGCGTAAAATCCAAAAGGCAATAGAAAATAGCAAATGCACTCAGAAAAATTCTATAAAATACTAGAAAATATATCTAAGGCCATGGAACCCAAATAAAATAATTTTAATAATATTTGATGTTGGAATTAATCATGTTAAATTGTTTTTGATCCCTGAAATTTCTAATTAAGCTTTAACTTTAGAAGAAAAATTCAAATGGTTAATTTTCTTTTAAAACTTTAAAACCGACCAAATTTTTGGGATGTTACAAGAATCGTCCCATGAAGAAATAGCTATAAACTATTTGACCACATGAGAATATATGAATAGGACAACAACCAATGTTGACATTTATTTTAGCAAAAAAAATTACCACAATCATCGATCTTAATCTAGAGCCTACATCGCTCGCTGAATGTAAGAAAAGATCAGAAGATTGGAAGAAGGCAATAGAAACAGAATTATTGCCTCTTAATAAAAGATAGGTGTCGGTGTTTTAGAACCGATCTTACGTAAAGATTGTTTGATTCGGGGGTCTCCTAGAGATGAAATCACGCAGAGCGATTGACACGGGATTTTTATACAGGTTCGGGCCTTCTCCGGGGAGAATAACAACCCTACTCCTGTGTGTGTGTGGTATTGACTGTATTCTCAACAATCAAGCTAGAAACTAAGACGATTACAAAGAACAGTCCTTGTATTTCTCCTTGATTGTCCTTGATTGGCTCTGTCTTCTTTTCGCCCTCCCTTTGTCCTTCTGATTGACGTCTTTATATAGTCGTGAAGGAGTAGCCGTTTTCCCCTGCTGAAGAGGCGCCTAATTAAGCCAGTAATGGGCGCGTGATGGCAATAATTACCGGCGTAGTGGCTCCTTCACGCCGTTGGGCAGTTATCTTCCAGAGGTAATGGGGTATTTAAGCACTATTACTGCGCAGAATAATAGTGCATGTGGACCGTCTGAATTCCTTAATCAATTGGACCCTCTCGCTTGCAGGTTTTATTGATTGTAAGGTGGTCGTGGTTGACTTGGTCGTAGAAGGACTTACGACTAGGTACAGGTCGTAGCAGAACTTACGACTGGACAATAGTCATAGAAGGACTTGCGACTGGACAACAGTCGTAGAAGGACTTACGACTGGGTAATGGTCGTAGAATGACTTACGACTGGATAATAGTCGTAGAAGGACTTACGACTGGACAACAGTTGTAGAAGGACTTACGACTGGGTAATGGTCGTAGAAGGACTTACGACCAGGTAGTGGTCGTAGAAGGATTTACGACCATGACATAGTCGTAGTAAGACTTACGACTATGGGGGTGATTGTAAGAGAACTTACAATCACTTGGTAGGCCCCTTCCCTTATAAATATAAGGGGTACTTCTGGGGACTACGTGACATCATATTTACCCATAATAAGAATTATAGATAAAAGATAAAATGAGGATTATCAGATCCTCGTCAATAGGTGTTTGGGTCTCTAAGCCGCACGCCTCCCCATATGCACCCCATAGGGTATAAGTGGGTATTTGCTCAAAAGAGAAATGAAAATATGCAAGACTCGTTGCACAAGGTTTCACTTAACGTCCAGGAGTTCATTATGAAGAAACATATTCCCCAGTCATGGGCGGAACTACCTTTAGATAGTTAATCTCAATGACATTAAACTTGAGTTTAGAAATAAAATTGATGGATGTGGTAATCGCATACTTTTATAGAATATTGGATTCGGACATTTATATGAAGGTACCTGAATATATCTGTATCCCGAACTATGACATAGCAAATAGAAATCTGTACAGTGTGAAACTCAGAAAAATCACGGTACAGACTTAAGCAATCAGACATGATCGGTATAATCGCTTGAAACGACTTTCAATGCAAGAAATGCTACACGAATAATGAGAATTGTCCATGTGTATTTATACGATGATCCCAGGATGGATTTAGTATAATCTCAGTGTGTGTAGGTGATCTGGATATCATCAGAACCCTGGAAGATTAAGAAAACAAGCTCTTACCTGGAGTCGGAGTTCGAAATGAAAGATTTTGGTAGAACCAAATATTGCCTTGGATTATAGCTTGAGCATGATCCTGAAGGGATATTAGTGTATCAGTAAACCTACACTCAAAAGGTGTTAGAAAGGTTCAGTTTTGAAAAGGCATACCCTTCAAAAATGCCAATGGTCGGAAGATCTTTGCAGCAAGACAAGGACCCGTACAAACCTAGAGAAGAAGGGGAGGAAGTATTGTGACCAGAATTCTCGTACTTGAGTGCAGTAGGAGCACTCATGTATTTAGCAAACTGTACTAAACCAGATATTTTATTTGTCGTGAACCTATTAGCAAGGTAGAGTGCAGAACCTACCAAAAGGTATTGACATGGAATAAAAGACATATTTCCATACCTCTAACGAAGCAAAGATCTTGGTCTGTTCTACAAAAAGAATCAAGACCTGTCTATGAATGGTTGTGCGGATGTCGGGTACCTGTCGGACCCGCATATAACCAAGTCGCATAAAAGGCTATGTATTCATATGTGGTGGAACTACAATTTCATGGAAATCGTCTAAGTAAAGTCTTGTATCTACTTCGAAACCGCTCGGAAATCATAGCACTGTACGAGGCCTCACAAGAGTGTGCTTGGCTTCGGCGGATGATTCACCACATCCAGCAACATGTGGATTGAATACCGCAGCAAACCCCTACTCTTATCTTTGAAGATAATACAACTTGTGTTGCACAAGTGCAGATGGGTTATGTGAAGAATCCTCTCACACAACATATCAACCCAAAGTTCTTCTTTTCTCATGAATTGTAAAAGTTGGACGAAATTAAAGTACTACATACCAAGTCATGTAAAATTCTTGTAGATTTATTCACCAAGTCACTTCCAGCGTCTAGCTTTAAAGATGCATACGTGGAATTGGAATGATCAGACTTAGAAATGTTCAGAATTCACAAGGAGAATCTTCATAAACTCTTTATTGAAACTTGATCACAAAGATCGAGTACCCAAAGAATAAATCTTGGAGATTAAATGAAATTAGGTGGATTGTACTCTTTTTTTCCTTAATAACTTTTCTTGAAGTTTCTTGGCTAAGGTTTTTAATGAGGCAATTCGTTCAGCACAACATAACGTGTTTCATGTACTCTTTATCTAAATTTTTCCACTGAATTTTTATGAAATTTTGATGAGACATGAAGATGATGGATAAGTGCCCAGGAGGAACTGTTAAGAAACCAGACCCCGACCAGGCAGGTATGGCCCATAGTGGGCTCCTCATCCTTCCGTTAGACTATATAAAGGGGAGGGACCTCCAACTATTGTACTATATTTTTACAAAAAATCAATAAAGATAAGCTAGAAGCCCCCTCATATCTCTGTATGTTCAATCTACTATTTATTCTTACATTGTTTGATGTGATTTTACGTTTGTCTACGAGGTAATCTATTATCATGAATTGCCAAAAAAATAGATGAAATTAAAGTACTGCATACTAAGTCATGTGAAAATCTTACAGATTTATTCACTAAGTCGCTCATAGCATCTAGCTTTAAAGATGGATACGTGGAATTGGAATGATGTGAATGATGAGACTTAAAAAGGTGTTGAATTCAGAGAGAGAATATTCACGAACTATTTATTGAAACTTGATCACAAAGATCGAGTACTTAAAGAATAAATTTTGGAGATTAAATGAAATTGGGTGGATTGTACTTTTTTCCCTTGACGAGTTTTCCTAAAGTTTCTCGGCTAAGGTTTTTAATGAGGCAATTCGTACAACACAGAACGTGTTTCGTGTACTTGTTTCTCTAAATTTTTCTCACTAAATTTTTATATAATTTTGATGAGACATGAATATGATGGATGAATGCTCAAGGGAGAGTGTTAAGAGACCATGTCCAAGCCAAGCAGGCTTGACCTATAGTGATCTCCTCATCCTTTCAGTAGACTATATAAAGGGGAGGGATCTCCAACTATTGTACTATAGTTTAAAAAACTATAAAAAAAAGTGAGAAGTCCTATTATATCTGTGTAGTTTAATTTACTATTTATTTGTATATTATTTAATATGATTTTATGTTTACCCGCGATGTGGTCGTTTGGACAGCGACGCCGAACTATACTCGCTTATGCCGTAGAGAAAGAAAAAAAACTCAATTGAGAAGCTAGAAAAGAAAGTGAAAGCGGTGTACTTTTGGCAGTGTAGCTGGAACTGGAAGTCCCTTCCCTAGTTCCCTTCCCCTCCCCTGCGGGCTGCGGCACCCGGTTATCTCGCTACTAGCCTACTACAAATATCAAGAGGCAAGAGTTGATAGGGCCAGTCCCTTCCCTAGTTACCTTCCCCTCCCCTGCGAGCTGCGAGACCATGGAGCAAGGTCCCCTGATTCCTCGCGTCAAGCTCGGCACCCATGGACTGGAGGTGATTCTCTCTTGCCCTCTCGCTCGATTAATACGCGTCTTCTCTTCTCCTCCTCCTTTGTTCGGCTGCGCTGAATGAATAGGATGGTTCCAACGAAGGTGTCCAAGCTGGGGTTCGGGTGCATGGGGCTGACGGGCGCGTACAACTCCCCGCTCGACGACGAGGACGGCGTCGCCGTCATCGCGCACGCCTTCCGCCGCGGCGTCACCTTCTTCGACACCTCCGACGTGTACGGCCCCCACACCAACGAAATCCTCCTCGGCAAGGTCTGCCTCCATCGGTGAATCTCTTGGTTTTCTTTCCTTTCCCGAGGAGAGCTCACCACTGTGTGTGAAACTGAATCTTTGTTGGCTCAGGCGCTGAAGCAGCTGCCGCGGGAGCAGGTGCAGGTGGCCACCAAGTTCGGGATGCGGCGGGACGCCGACGGCGCGAGCGTCGTGTGCGGCCGGCCGGAGTACGTGCGCGCCTGCTGCGAGGCCAGCCTGCGCCGCCTCGGCGTCGACCACATCGACCTCTACTACCAGCACCGCGTCGACACAACCATCCCCATCGAGGACACGGTCTCTTCTTCTTCTTCTTCTTGCCACCCCCCGGCCCGGCGTGATTTCTTCCTCATGTCCTGCATACACGATAATTCCTGTGCTGCCGTCCGCGTCAGTGCAATGGCGCGGCTGCTCATGAGATGACAATTCTTGTGCTGAAATTGCTGCAGATTGGTGAGCTCAAGAAGCTGGTGGAGGAGGGGAAGGTCAAGTACATTGGGTTATCGGAGGCGAGCCCCGACACGATCAGGCGTGCTCACACCGTGCACCCCATCTCCGCGGTGCAGATGGAGTGGTCTCTGTGGGCTCGTGACATCGAGCCCCAGATTGTGCCGCTGTGCAGGTGAATTGTACATTGCAAATTCTACTTACATGACCACGTGATAGTCCTGATTAATTGATCATGTGACAAAAAATTAGTTCTACTCTCTGGAATGGATTTCAGAGAATTGGGGATTGGAATTGTTCCTTACAGCCCTATTGCCCGTGGGTTTTTCGGTGGAAGAGGAGTGATACAACAAGTGTCTGCTGAATCTAGTCTGGTACTGAATACTGACACAATCCGCCTCGAAGTGTCATTTCTTGATCTGCAACAGTCAATTCTTTTCAGTTTACTTACGCATGAACCTTTTTTTCCAGCAAGGGCATCCACGGTTTTCGGCAGAAAATTTGGAGACGAACAAGCATCTCTATCAGAAAATGGAGGAACTAGCCAAGAAGCACCAGTGCAGCCCTGCTCAACTCGCTTTAGCTTGGGTTCTGCATCAAGGGGATGACGTGGTTCCAATACCAGGTGAATGTTGTGATCCCATTCCCATGTCATAGATGGCATGCATTGTCAACCTGTAGGGGTGATTTCAGAGTTTTTCATATACGCAGCAGGTGAAAAATTGAAGATCGTCTTGCCTTTGTTTTCAGATAAGAGTGAAATGTGTAGTTTTCTGAAATCATAGAGAAGTAGGAGAGATAGAGAGACAATATAACTGAAAAAAAACATCCATTTTCAATTGTGATCTAGCTTTCTTTGGCAGAGAAACAAGGTAGAACTCATGATAAAATAAACACCCTCTATCAAATGTGGATTTTTGCTACACAGTTTGGTGCTATATGATGCTAGCTTTAAATTGGCATTAAACTAAATTGCAAAATGTTTTGGTGGCTCCAAACATGGCCTAATTGTACGCACAAAAAAAACTCTTTTGTTTGTTTTCATTTCCAAGTTCCAAACAAGTACATCAGTAGGCAAGCCCATTGCGGTGTGTCTCCCATACATAGCCCGACATTTGATCACTGACAAATATTCTCTACAATTTCTCAGGGACAACTAAGATCAAGAATCTAGATGCCAACATTGACTCCTTAAAGATGAAGCTGACAGATGACGACCTGAAAGAAATTACCAGCCAGATACGTGAAGAAGATGTGGCCGGTGGAAGACAATATACTTCCTTTGCGGATACCACCTGGACGTATGCAGACACACCAAGGAAGTGAAGTATAAAACATTCTAGCGACATTGCAACAGTGATCCTGTGCGACAGTCGTGTCGTTCACCCTGCTGATGTGCTAAATGGTGCTGCCTGTATCTTGTGAGTACTCTGTGCTAAATAATGTTCTACGAAGAATAATGAGCGCACTCTCTTCAGGAACCATATAAAGTATATGTTTGAGCAGAAAGTCCATTCTTGTCTGTGCTTGTATATATAACGACTGAAGTGACGTGCTTGTTTGGGCTTATCTAGTCATAGAAAATTTCTGAGACTAACAACAGTGGTGGAAAATGTGTGTGCTCAAACAGAAATTCAGAAGCGTACCAGGAAAATGTGCTGCATAAACACTCCTACTGTTGGAGGAGTGAATGATTGTTGTATACTGTGAATATTTTTTCCTGAAATCTTCTGTTTTTTGATTTTTTTTTTACCTGTTAATACAGTAAACCACAAAAACAAAAGATGGTAAGGAAAAAATATTTTTTAAATACTGTAGCACGCATCCGAAACGGTGAAAAAACCTGCATCCACCGCAGCTGTCAGCACAATGTACGGTTTTATGGTACGGATTACTGTAGCGGTAAAGAAAAAATTGAGAAACATCCCTTTCATTGAAAGTTCGCTGGCTGCTTGCTTGATTTTGATTTCGCACGGAGCGAGCCAATGGAAACAGTTGGCGCTGCTGCTGATTTGACTGAGGAAAAAGTATGTGTATGCAACTCTCTAGCAGTGTGCGAATCGAACGACCTTACCGCGAAAATCAGCAAGAACTATGTCGCACTGGCGCCTCTTTTTCTTTTTGGATATTACGTACAGTCTAAAAACCATAGCACATCCTTTTACACAGCCGTTTCTGTTTTCTGATTTTTCAACCTGTCAACACAGTAAACCACAAAAACAAAAGATGGTAAGAAAAAAATATTTTGTAATATTGTAGCAAGCCTCCAAACTGCAAGAAACAGTGCAACAATCAGCATCTACCGCAGCTGATTGAAAATTGAAAACTGAAAACGTCGCTTTCAATCTTCCACTCAAATATTGTACTATCAGCATAATGTACTGTTTATATGGTACGGATTACTGTAGCAGTAAAGAAAAATTGAGAAACATCACTTTCATTGAAAGTTCACTGACTGCTTGCTTGATTTTGATTTCGCGGAACGAGACAATGGAAACAGTTGGTGCTGCTGCTGATCTGACCGAGGAAAAAGTATGTGCATGCAACTCTCCAGCAGTGCGCGAATCGAACGACCTTACCTCGAAAACCAGCAAGAACCATGACGCACTGCCGCCTCTTTTTATTTTTGGATATTACGTACAGTCTAAAAACCCTAGCACATCCTTTTACACGACCGCTTCTGTTTTCTAATTTTTCAACCTGTCAACACAGTAAACCACAAAAACAAAAGGTGGTAAGAAAAAAATAATTTTTTTAATACTATAGCAAGCCTCCGAAGTGCAAGAAATAGTGCAACAACCTGCATCTATCGCAGCTGATTGAAAATTGAAAACGTCACTTTCAATCTTCCACTCAGATACTGTAGCTATCAGCATAATGTACTGTTTCTACAGTACGGATGCTGTAGTAGTAAAGAAAAATTGAGAAACGTCACTTTCATTGAAAGTTCACTAGCTGCTTGCTTGATTTTGATTTCGCACGGAACAAGACAATGGAAACAGTTGGCGCTGCTGCTGATCTGACCGAGGAAAAAGTATGTGCATGCAACTCTCCAACAGTGCCAGGCTAGCACCTGCACCTAACGTACGGCCCACTAGAATTCTAGTGCCTAATATGTGGGCTTTTACACCAGATTACTAAAACAATTTTGGACACTCCAAAATTGTCACATGTCATAGCCTCCAGACCGCACCTCTGTAACTCCAACACGCATAATCCATCTTTAATTTCCATGCGCTCCAACTCGAGCTCGACGTCCTCCTCCAGCATCCTCGACCCTCTGGACCAAGATTTCGCACTAAGTCATCTCCTGGTCACCGTCGTAGACCACGATCACCTCCAAGTTATCCTGCACATGCAAATACCAAAGCAACAAATTTTTCCAGCACAAGTTCTTCCCAACTTGATCGATATAAGCCCACACAATATGACACACCTCAAATAACATCAGTAAATAACATTGTCAATTATTCATTAGCTAAATTATTTTAGACATATCCACACGGTCTAACAATCTCCATCAGTAAATCTACTGCTTTACTTTTGAGCCTTTGTGCTTAGCTTTTATATATGTTTTATCATGATCTTGCTAGCACTGTTAGGCCTGACATGTTGTTTGTGCAATATTAGAAATGCTAGCATGTTCTTTTGTGCGATAAATTGACTCACTCGAATGATGAATGTTTTTTAAAGCTCACTTCAAGATTATCGTCTATTAATTGTGAATCTGGAAGAAAATTATAGCTCAACTTACTGACAAGAGCAACATCTTTTAAAATGAATTTATCGTTGACGCGCACAGTTCCTTTTGCAAGAACTCGTCCTTGAGCATTGTCCCCAAAAGTAATAATCTCATCACCGGTGGCATGAGTGAGGGAGGAGAACCATCAAGAATCTTCGGTCATGTGGCGAGAGCAACCGCAGTCAATAAACCATATGTTCTCCTTTCACTTGCGACGAGCCTACAAAGCACGAACAATCATCGGTATCTTAGTACTGGGGTTAAAGAATAAAGCTTTAGGTAACCAGTACTGAGATACGCAATGAACAGAAGCAACAACAGTCATAGGAAAATAATTTTGACATTCGTATCGTATCGACGGCCGATCGCTAGCTTACATGTTTGGTCGATCACCGGCCAAGATGACCGCAGAGCAAAAGCCACCGATCACCCAATCGCGAAACTTCCAAACCTGCAGAAAGTTGTTTAGAGGGAGCAAGACGATGATAAGGAGCTTGAGCAAACTCCACTCCAGAATGAGAAATCTTTCTTAACCTGTCTTTCTTTTCTTTCTTACTTTTTAGAAACAAAATTGAACAAAATGACTATCTCTACCACAATGAGTGCATTTATACTTATCTTGGTGAGAAGATGTATCAATTGCCTTTACAACACCCACTTTGGTAGATAGGTCCTTTGCAATACCAGCTGATTTAAAAATAATTTATTTTAGTTCAGATTCTACTTCAAATTTTCCAGGTTCAAGAAGCTAACAACCTTAGGAGGATTATTATTGGTATGCTCAACAAAATTAGATCCTAGACTCTGATGTTTAACACTCACTTTTGACTTGTCTAGGATCATATTCAAATTTTCTTACCAAAGAAAAATCTCTCGAAAGTGTCCTTGAGATACTTGTTGTCTTTAGCTAGAGTGAGACAAGTAGTGCATTTAATAGATTCATTCACAAGTCTCTTAAAAGCGCTAGACTTAGCCAATTTTTCCTTTTCAGCAAAATTATTAAGTTGTCTAGTCAAAGCTTCTATTTCTATAGTGAGTTTAGGACAGTTAGAACAAGATGATATCTCATGATAAAGCATTTGTTGTATTTTTTCCTGAGATGAATTAAGTCTAGCTTCTAGATTTTCTGCTTATCTTTTAAAATTGATGAAGCTTTGCCTATTACCCTTTGGAGCTTTAGTATTTCAATTCTTGTTCAATGCCATGTCTAGTTCCTTGACTTGCTAGAATTATCATATTTTCACATATACAGATAAGTCTTTGCTGTATGAGCTAGAACTCTAAAACAACTCGAACTAAAAATTACAATTTGTGGATGTTTTAGCTAGTTGCGCAATTAGTGCTCCTTTTGTGACATTGGCCTGTCTGTAATTGCTTTGTTAGCTCTTGAATCTAAAATTGACCATTACTTGAGCTTTTTGTGTTCTTGATATTCTAAAACTGCTCCTGTGAAAAATGAAAAATCAAGATTGTCTTATACTTAAAATGTGCTAAACTACTCTTACGAGACTGCTTGTCAAAAGACATGAACTTGGAGATAGTTTGATGATCCAGACGATCTCATGGGGACTGCTTGTCAGAAATGACTGGAACCTCAAGATTTGTCGCCCTGGTAGAAGCTTAGAAAGAGTTTGTATATGGCTCCTAGTCCAGGATCTTCTTTACTAAGATATACCTTTAATCAACTTCTGGTCGAAGCTTAGGATGAGTTTGTAGATGGCTCCTAGTCTAGGATCTTGTCACTAAGTTAGATCATTAGTCAACTTCAATATTCAGTGCATATGAGAAAACTGTTGACAAATGGGCTTTTGAGAAATCTGAGGAAAATGATTCAATACAGGACCTGATTGACTCTTAATGTGGTCTTTGTTAGATTTTTTATCTCACTTTGATATTTTGATATGGCCAGTTTCACTTTAGGATTCCTATTGATGAACTTGCTGAATTTGAAGCTTTGCTTAAATTGATTAAATATATTGCTTTACTTTTGAGCCTTCGTGCTTAGCTTTTATATATGTTTTATCATGATCTTGCTAGCACTGTTAGGCCTGACATGTTGTTTGTGCAATATTAGAAATGCTAGCATGTTCTTTTTGGTAATCCCCAAAGCTTCTTGTAATCAAAAAATTGATAAATATGAAGCCACTCCATTGCACTTCATGCATACTTATTCTTTTTGCTTCTTTCTTCATTCTGCATTTGTTATCTCTGGATGAGAAGAAGGCGTGATTTCTTGATGACTCCGTTGTCAAAGGGGGAGAAGTTATTTAAATGTTGGGGAGAAGATTATACAAAGGGGGAGAAAGTTGGAGAATTTGAAATTTTTTGAAATCCGAGGATCATAGTGAGGGGGAGTTTTTAAATTGCACTCTTATTGTCTTATTGACTTTTCTGAATTGCATTTATCACTCCTCACAATGATCAAAGGTCAATTGAACAATTGTTCTTTCATATGGACCTTAAGTGAGATTTTTGACCTTTTTCTAGAAAACAAAGTTTTTATGCTTTCTTTTGCCTTATCTCACATGCATATGCTATTCTGATGCCAGCTTGGTTATTTCCATTACTTTCTCTTGCTTATGGACCAAGTTGTGCTTTTGTGCGAAAACGAAAATTTTTTACTTTTCAAACCTCCAAATTACATTTTCTGGATTATTGCCAATATGTTCATCAAGGGGGAGATTGTGGATATCATGGGGATATGCTTTAGATCTTAGTATGATGTGAAAATTGGTAATGGCGTTAATGGTTTGTCGTTTCACGTGTTTTCAATAAAGTTTCAGAACTGTCAGGTGATAGGCGGTTTGACCGGCCATGAGCGGCGGTCGGACCGGCAGTGACCAAATGTGTCAAAATGAGCTGGGCCAAAAATAGGGGGTGTAGGTAAGAGAGTGGATTCTATTGCACTTGGTCCCATAATTTTTGGAGTCTCCAGTCAAAAGTTCTATTGGTTTAAAGTTTTCAGTAGGTTTTGGATTTTCAGGGGTTGAAAATCGGCTAAGTCCTTTTGGGCAGCCGGACCGGCCTATAGCTGGCGGTCCGACCGGTTAGGCTGGCGGTTCGACTAACTATAATCAATCTAGTCAAAGTAGACCGTCATGTCATGCTTTAGTTTAAATGTGGCAAAAAAATTATAACTAGTCATGAGCAAAGCTACACAACATATGACTAAACATGGTAAAGAGAGCTCCACACCTCATTTGATTTCAATGGCTTGGACTTGATTATTTGTTGGACAAGTATAATAAACAAAGCTTCTGATATTGTAAATGACAAACCCCCCTCAGAATAATCCCATAGGATGAAACACACCCAACTGACTTTGTAAAAGAGCAAATCGTGCAGAATCAAGTGGTTTTGTGAGAATATAAGCAACTTGAGAATCTGTATCAATAAAATGCAAAACAACATCTCCCTTTTCCACATGGTCTCTACGAAAATGATATCGAATATCGATGTATTTGGTTCTTTAATGTTGCACTGGATTTTTAGCAATACAAATAGCACTAGTGTTATCACAGAAAAGTGGTATACTATCCAATACTAAGCCAAAATCCTTAAGTGTAGCTGTCATCCACACTAATTGTGAGCAACAAGAAGCAGCAGCTACATATTTAGCCTCAGTAGTGGAAAGTGCAACAGACAACTGTTTTCTAGAAACCCAAGAAACACGAGATGTGCCTAAAAAATAACATATGCCAGAAGTACTCTTCCTATCAATTCTATAACCCCCAAAATCCTCATCTGAATAAGCTCTAAGGGTAAGGCATGATGATGAAGAATACCATAGATCAAATTCTAAAGTAGACTGAAGATACCTGAAAATGCGCTTAACTGCCTGACGATGTGAAGCACGTGGGGAAGCTTGAAAGTGAGCACAAAGGCATACAACAAAGTGAATATCTGGCCTTGAAGCAGTGAGATACAGAAGTAAACCAATCGTGCTTCTGTATTCTTTTTGATCAACAGGCTCTCCATCTTCATCAGGGTCTAACACTGCGCTGGATCCCATTGGTGTGGAGACTGGTTTACTTGTCCCCATGTCAAAGCGTCGAAGGAGATACTTAGTGTACTTGGTTTGATGAACAAAAATACCCAACTTTCATTGCTTGATCTGAAAGCCTAGGAAGAACGAGAGTTCTCCCATCATGCTCATTTTAAATTCCTCACTCATAGTATCTGAAAACTTGGAAACAAGAGCACGAGAGGAATCACCAAAGATGATATTGTGGATATCATAGGGATATGCTCTAGATCTTAGGATGATGTGACAATTGGCAATGGCGTTAATGGTTTATCGTTTCACGTGTTTTCGATAAAGTTTCAGAACTGTCAGGTGACAGGCGGTCTGACCGGCCATAGCATGGCGGTCCGACCGATCCCAAATCGGTCGGACCGGCCATGAGCGGCGGTCGGACCGGCAGTGACCAAATGTGTCAAAATGAGATGGGCCAAAAATAGAGGGTATAGGCAAGAGAGGGGATTCTATTGCACTTGGTCCCATAATTTTTGGAGTCACCAGTCAAAAGTTCTATTGGTTTAAAGTTTCCAGTAGGTTTCGGATTTTCAGGGGTTGAAAATCGGCTAAGTCCTTTTGGGCGGTCGGACCAGCCTATAGTTGGCGGTCCGACCGGCAAGGCTGGCGGTTCGACCGGCCCTGAGGGGTGGTCGGACCGATTGTCACTTGAACGTCGGTCTTCGTGGCGGCGTTGTTTGTTGGTTAGGTCAAAGTCATGAGTTTCAGGGCATATGTATTGCATGATGCATGTTTTGACTAACGTGGGTCAAGTTGTGAAGAACTTGTTCCCGGATTCGATTTGCTTGTCTATTGTTGTGCAGGTTGCTTGGTGGTCAACGACGGTCAACGGCGAGGATGATCGGGACTAGGCTTGGAAGCTGAGGTTCAGAACGATCGACGATGCCGGGTGAGATCAATAAACTCAAGTGTGGTGCAGAATAGGCAAGGATGACCGAACGAACAGTTCGGTGCGACTGGTTTGATCAAGCGGCGTGGGAGTCGGTGCAAGTGTCATGGTGGTTTCGGTGGGAGCCGGATGGGAGAAACTTGCCAACACGGAGAGAGCCGTTGATCAACCTACACGTGGCGGAGCAGGCGAAGTGCTTCGCGCAGATGGATTCGGTCTTCGGAGAAGGACCGAGAAGGGGTATTTTGGTAATCTTACCAAATACCACCTTGGTGACCTTTTGCCAACCCGCGGCGCAAGACGACGCAAAGAGAAGCGGTTTAGGTCAAGAGGTGTCGAAGATTTTTACGCACTTTCTTAATTTTAGTAGTTCCTTCATAATAATCACAAAGAATTTTCCGTATTAAGGAAGCAGAATTAATATGAGCTACACGATCAAATTCTTTGTGAGAGATCCCTTGAAACAACAAATTACGAGCTTCAACATTTAAATCAACATCAATTTTATTTAGATTAGTAACAGTAACCAGAACCTCATAAGGGCTAGAAATCTTATTCCACACATCACTACCTTGAGCCTCAATATATGCCTGCATACGACACTTCCAAAAAGCAAAATCAGTACCATCTAGCATGGCGGACGATTCACATACCTCTCTCGACGCCATAGCAACCTTACTCTGATACCACTTGTAGGATCGTTAATAGCAATCAGAGGGGGTAAATAATTGTTGTTCGCTGTGGAGGCTTTTTCCTCAAATCTATTGTCTTCTGATTTTTCAACCTGTCAACACAGTAGACCAGAAAAACAAAAGATGGTAAGAATAATAATAATTTTTTATATACTGTAGCAAGCCTCCGAACTGCAAGAAGTAGTGCAACAACCTGCATCTACCACAGCCGATTGAAAATTGAAAACATCGCTTTCAATCTTCCACTCAGATATTGTAGCTATCAGCATAATGTACTATTTTTATAGTACAGATTACTATAGCGGTAAAGAAAAATTGAGAAACGTCAATTTCGTTAAAAGTTCACTGGCTCCTTGCTTGATTTTGATTTCGCATGGAACGAGACAATGGAAACAGTTGGCGCTGCTGCTGATCTGACCGAGGAAAAAGTATGTGCATGCAACTCTCTAGCAGTGCACGAATCAAACGACCTTACCTCGAAAACCAGCAAGAACCATGGTGCACTGGCGCCTCCTTTTATTTCTGGATATCACACACAGCCTAAAAACCCTAGCACATCCTTTTACACAGTCGCCACCAGCATATATATATATATATATATATATATATATATAACCAGGCTAGCACCTGCACCTAATCACCCACGTACGCGTACGGCACACTAAAATTCTAGGGCCCAACATGTGGGCTTTTACACCAGATTACTAAAACAATTTTGGATACCCTAAAATTGTCACATGTCGAACCTCCGGACCGCACCTCCACAGCTCCAACACGCATCATCCATCTTTAATCTCCATGCGCTCCAACTCGAGCTCGACCACCTCCTCCAGCATCATCGACCCTCTGGACCATAACTTCGCACTAAGTCATCTCCCGGTTACTGCCGTAGACCACGATCGCCTCGAAGTTACCCTGCACATGCAAAGACCAACGCAACATATTTTTATGGCACAAATTCTTCCCAACTTGACCGATATAAGTCCACACAATACGACATGCCTCAAATAACATCAGTAAATAACATTGTCAATTATTCATCAGCTAAATTATTTTAGACCTATCCATATGGTCTAACACCTATCTAACTTGGGAGCAGAGATCACAGGCACAAACCAAAACACAATTCTCCGTGCCTATTCTGATCAACCTATTCCAGCAAGTCGTGAAAGCAACAGGTAATTTTCATAAAAGAGAATGCTGATGTTTCCATACTTGCTCCTGAAAAGACCATTCTCCACAAAGAACAGGGGCGTGGTTCTTAAGAAACAGCCATGGCCAGGCACTTAAGTTGGAAGCGAAGAAACCTGGACATGTTCACCGCAAGTTCTTTTGCCAGCACGAGGAGGAAATTTGGACACAATTGCCCCCCTAGAGTACTGCAATTCTTAAATTTGCTCTAATTGCCCTCCTAACGCGTGTTACCGTTGTGGGCAGGAAGATGTCAGGTGCTGCCATGGGCAATGGCAAGATCGAATCTTTGCCATTGCCGACGGCAAGAAGAAGGTGCTACCCTACCCCACAAGACAGACCTTGTCGCACCCTGCCCACTGAGAAGTAGAATTACGTGAAAAAAGGAAAAAAAAAATAGAAAACCGAAAAAAATTAGAAAATTCTAAAAAAATTGGAACATGAAAAGATTTACTAAAAAATTGCAATTTAATTGAAGATTATTTTATTTATTTTTCATTTTCTGAAATTTCCAATTAAGCTCTAATTAGTCCAATAAAATACAAATGGCTTATTTTTTTTTTTGAAGTTTTCAAAAAACTCTGAAAGACAGGAAAACTAAAAAGAAACAATATCTTGGTCGTTGTGGTTCTTGATCACATTATTTCTGTATAGTGGAGTTAAAGCAAACTACTTTATGAAGCTTATACATAATGCAATTGAAGGGGCTTAGAACGCACGTTGTGATTATGAAGATGCCTAAAACATGGAGGAATCAATGTTGGTGCGAATAGCTCTTTCTGGGATTCCACTAGAACAGGCATACTTGCAATATAGGCTTATTTTGATGGCTCAGCGGAGGTACGGAACGGGAACTACATTAGAGTCCGCGGACAGAAGCACGTTACACGTGGTTACATGGAATGTTGGTTAGGCTAATTGCTTTAGTCATCCTTGCTGCTACTATGGTACATTGTGACACAAGCATCCAGACTATGTAAGTATTCATGCCTTTAGGGGATAGTAAAATACATAGCGGGTAGGACGGGGGACTACTACGGAATGGCCGGATCTACTACGTGGATCGGGGTCATTTGCCCTTTCTTCCGAGCTAACGGTGTACTCCTCGCCGGCCGCCTTGGCCTCAGCCGCTATTTCTCTCTTTTTCTCGCGCTCCCTGCAACTGCACTCCTCGAGATGGGCCCACGTCTCCCGCCGGATACACTGGTTCTGCTCTTCAGTGCGGCGCTCCTCCTCCCGGATCTCACGTGCCCTTTTGGCATCCAACTCGTCGTAGTCGATTTGCCACTGGTCATGTGGGTGCATCTCTAGGTCGATTCATTTACGGGAGCCACATAGCGGATCCGGAGACTACGGGTAGACAGGAGAGGTTGTTAGTGCGTACTTTGTAAAAGAATTGGTAGGGGAACTTAGTGTAACTAGTCCTTACCGGCTGTCGATAGCTACTCTTATCCCAACGACGGTCGGGATAGTCACGGGAGTAATTCGGACAATCCCAGTAACACATGCTCAGGCGAGCCGCTTGGATTTAAAGAACTTGCATGTGTCCCTGCACCAATAAAGGGGCATCGTCTCCCCCTCGGCGGGTGTTGCGGCGAAGGCTCGGTTGGAACGTTCTGGTAGGGTTTGCCGCTACGGGGCGTCATTGCAGAGAGCTGTCATCCTAGCAAGCTCCTCTTGCTAGACCTGGGCCGCAGCAGCCCTTGCTTGTTTGTCCCGTGCTCCAGCAGCCCTTGCTAGTTCCTGGATCTCGTCCTATTGCCTCTTCGTCTTGTCCATCCCGGCGTGGTGAAGCAAGCTCTGGTGTACGTTTGGTTTGGTTGTGTAGTGTTCTCGTCTATATCTCTTTCACCACCTTTTATAAGCCACATAGTTGGCATAGTGTGGTTAAATTCACATGAGTAGCCTGCGAGGCAGAGTATTGCCTTGTCTTTTTGCAAACTTACCAGCGGCACCCAAGAGGAATTGTCGGGTCACGTTGCTGTGTAAAGCTGCCTCGTCGGGTCACGTCCTGCTTTGCAGAGAAAAGTCATGTCCAGCTTTGCATAGTGCTATTTTTCGATCTGAAAAGCTGGCGAGGCAGAGTGTTGTCACGTCTTATTTTGCAGAGGGTTATCACGTCCTACTTTGCAGAGAGAAGTTGTGTGGTCTTGTCGTTGTGAAAATGTAGGACCGTAAAGGCGACTAGGGGGGTGAATAGGCGCTTTCTCAAATTCTTCGCCTTAAACAAATCCAACACGAACTTTTCTCCTTTAGCTTTGAAAGCTAAGAAGATCAGTACACGCACAGAGGAAACCTTGTGCTGAATTCGATAACCCCTTTGACCACAAGACACAAATGTGGAGAAATGATCTCACTGGCCGGTTCGACATCGCGGTCCGACCGGCCGCCAAAGGCGGTCCGACCGATTGAAATCGGTTCGACCGCCGTTAACAAGCGATCCGAATCTTTGGCGGTCGACCGCCGATATATCATCGGTCCGACCGGTTTAGTCCAGAACCGAAATACCAAGCCCAAAACCAAAACGAAAATTGGTCCAACTTTTGATTCAACCAATGGAACTTGACCAAATTTGGAGCACACCTCCCTAAGGATATTAGAGACCTATTTCTAGCGACGATCCTCCAGATCCACTTCACAGAATCCATCTCTGAAGATTTTACCAAAGAAGTGTTCCAAAACCTAGAAATATAAAAATCTTGATTCAAGACTTGCTTGTGGGGGTTGATGATCTAGATGATTCTAGGAGTATTCCCACACATCAAAGCAATATAAAATAGGTCAAGAGACCAAGCATAAACACTTGAATCAAGGAAGCACCAAAATCAACAACAGAGAGAAGAACACAAAGGAGACAATCGATCTCTTAAGCAAGCATCACAAGATTGATTGATCCCACAAGATGCTTACAAAGCCACTCCCTCAAGGAGGACAAGAGCTCAACAAAGAGCACACACAATCTCTCCAAACCTAGCTTCTCCTCTCCTCTCCAAACCCTAGAAAAAGGTAGAGGGGTCCAAATGAGTGCTTAGGGGTTTTTCCTCTCCCCCCTTTCTATTTATAGGAGAGGCCTAGGGTTTCCACTAATGGGCTCCCATGAAGGCCCACACACACATGGGACCCACTCACACAAATCTGTTGAAGCAATCGTCTGCTTCACCACGTGTAGGTTGATCAGCGGCTCTCATCACGTCGGCCAGTCTCTCCTGTCCGAATCCCATCGGAACCTCCCAGAGACTTGCTCCGACTTCCGCACCGCCTGATCCAACCAGCTGCAACGAACTGCCCGTTCGATCCATCTTGCCCATTCTGCACCATGCTTGAGTCACACGACCTCACCCGGCATCCATGATCGTTCTGGACCTCAGCTCTCCAAGCGTAGTCCCGATCCACCTCACCGTTGACGTCGTTGACCTGCAAGCCACCTGCACAGCAATAGCCAACCAAATCGTCTCCGGGAATAAGTTCTTCACAACTTGACCCACGTCAGTTCAACAATGCAATATGCAACAATAAAGCATTGAAGGCCATACAATAAACACAATCCAAACACATAAATGCCAAAATGGCTAACCTCCAAGTGATCGGCGGTCTGACCGCCCCACACGGCCGGTCCGACCGATTTCAAGCCGGTCGGACCGATTCCATAACGGCGGTCGGACCGCCCGAATTGACTTAGCCAAATTTTCATCTTGAAAATCCGAAACCTTCTGGAATTTTTAAATGAATAGAACTTCTGACTGGGAACTCCAAAAATAATGTGACCACATCCAGGAGACTCCCCTCACTTGCCTACACAACCTATTTTTGGTTCAGCTTCAAAATCCACTTTAAACCAAGCCCGGTCGGACCGGCAACCACGGCCGGTCGGACCTCTCCACGGGCGGTCTGACCGCCCACGTCACCGATCAGACCGCCTGTGGTCTGACAGACTGAAGCAAAACCGAAAACGCGAGATTTTGCAAACCAACAAAGCCATTGCCAATTGACTCATCATCCTAAGATCATGCACATGTCCTCACGATATCCATAGAAAACTAACTGTTCTG
Organism: Hsuehochloa calcarea; assembly: GCA_036346395.1. Taxonomy (NCBI): domain Eukaryota; kingdom Viridiplantae; phylum Streptophyta; class Magnoliopsida; order Poales; family Poaceae; genus Hsuehochloa; species Hsuehochloa calcarea. Next base: position 28,216,648 of record CM070593.1, on the reverse strand, counting down.
AAATTTACGATATCCATAGAAAACTAACTGTTCTGAAATTTTCTCCAACATTACAAATTTATGTCTCCAAAATTTATATTAGAGGTTTCAGAAATTAGAGTTTCATGAATTCCCACAGAAAGTATTCATAACGGAATTAGACAGATGCATACATGATACAAAGGAGTACAACAACGTCGCAAAAGTATACATCATGTAATGCAGGGATACACGACAGTTGATCCATACGTAGATAATATTACTGGTTTATTCTCGTTCATGACAGACTGCGATGCATAGATAAAGAGTGGACATTACAATCTCAATACAACTGAACTTCTACTTGGCAAGGACAAGAAATAATAGAAGAAACACCGCAAAACTAACTATCTTAATTAATTTCCGAAGTATTTTCTCAACTCTTTTCATCCTTTCATCCAATATTTTAAGTCTATAATCTTCATTTTGCGTAGGTGAATCAAAGGGTCGAGTCATTGGACGAAATACAGCAACACCACGAGAGTCATCTTGTAAGGCAACAATTTGCATTGCAATATCTCGAACCACTGGAACAGCTTCATCAGCCCACTCCCAAAACCAACATGTTCTACTCTGAAAAAGAATTACAGCTTCAAGTGAAAAAACAACATGCTGTTTGGAATGGAATGCATTCGGGATAATTAAGCACAAGTTACCGTAAGATTTGAACACTTCATGAACACGCGGGATGGATTCGTTGGCATATACGAGGTGAACACATTCACCGAATCCCTACAACGAGGTCAAACCAGGTGCTGCTGCAGTGATTCTAATTGTCTGCTCACTCAGAAGTTAGATGAGGTCGAAGACATCCCGTTTAAGACTGGAAGAAAGGAGAAAAGGAAATGAAGAGTGAGGTGAATGGCATCCAATGCATTAATATATAGGATGTGGCTTAATTGCAATTGGGTTGAAGAAAATTCACGTTCGCGAGGTAGCGGGCCCGAGGAGGAAACGTGTGGCAGCTTGTGTTGCGTGAGGTCTTTTAGGTTTAGTACATAAAAATCGGGAGATAGAGTTGTCATTCGTATTGACTATTTCGAAGAACATTTCGTATCGATTAATCACAATGTCATAATACACACTGACACTACATAAATCACAATGGCATAATGCACAATGATATTACATAACATGCATTATACGGCCGTGACATTACTTATGGTACATCGTCCCACCGCTTGCCCGGACGGCATAGCTGATCCTCAGGGAAGGTGAACCTGTCAGGGGAGCGGCGTACGTCTCGAAAGATGTAGTAGGGGCGTTGCGTGGGAGGCGTCGCTGCGGTGATCTCAGTGTAGGCGTCTGGTTCAGACCTAAATATATCGTCGACCACCGGTGCTCATCCTGCTGGAAGGGTATTTGGTGAGTTAGTCCTTAATTTTGTGCAACAGGAAAATTGTTATAACTAAGTTAAAGCGTACCTGAGTAGGTTCTTGCATGGACGAGGATCCACCTGGTCAGCCTGTGCTGTAATGTTGCACGTTGTACCCTTGGTACATCTCGGTGAACCACTGATCGCGCTCCCTCACGTGCGACAGAATGCCATGCGCCAATGATCCCAACCCATCATCCTGGCAATGCGGCGAGTTAGGGTACCTGTCTGTAGTGGAACAATGTTGCGCCGATGAGAAAGTCCTATCCTGCATCTCCCTCTGTGATAACAACGACTGAAGCATAGTGTTGTCCCCTCGCAGGTGTTGCAAGAACAAACAGTAATGCCAGATATGTTCAAAAGGAGTGTGTGGACAAGTACTGATGACAACAACCGGCAGACAGATGACATACCTGTGGCCCGAGGCGTGTCGAGGCTGAGCGATCGTAGGTCCGACCACCCCCAGAGTGCGACGGACATGTGGAGGGCGGTGCCGAGGGAGGTGCAGAGGGAGGTGCCAAGGGCGGAGGGGGTGGAGGGTGCCCTCGGTGTCCGCGATGCTATACGTGAACGTCGCTGTGGTGACCACAAGTTATGGTCCTAATTGCAGCCCTTGCGTCCTCGGTCATGGCACGCACTGCGCCTAGTAGGCGATCAAATATGCTATTGTTTCCACAGCGTAGAGCTTCAGCACCATCGCTCTAGATTCAATCAAGGCGGTAGTACTGCAAGGAAAACAATAGTATGTTACAAACGTGTTGCCGGACAAAATTTCTACAAAGAATGTTTTACCGTCTCGTCGTGGTGTACCGCCCGGTGTTGGTCGGGACCCGCTAGTACAACGACATCGTGCATGACCTCCACTATACGTTGTGGTGCTAGCCTAGTAAGCCTACACCTAGTGCGCGGAACGTACCACCGCAAGTACACAACATACGTCTGGATGGTGTAGCCTCGTAACTCGTGCACCACATCTGTCGCCACACTATCGCCCCACAACGCCGTCCACGGCTGTTGTGTTTGCCTCCTCCGGCCTTTCCTCGTTTGCCTCCAATTGAAATCGAATGTCAGAAAATCTAAGTCAGACATGCGGTTAATATGATACCGAAAAATGACATACCGGTGGGCCTTCGCGGTGAGAAGTCGTTCTGGCGGCGGTGGCACCTCCTGGTAAAGGCCAAACTATCTCATGACCCGCTGTGGATTGTACGGCTCGACCATGTGGGAGAAGACCAGGTGGCAGGTCGTCAACTAGAGCGTCTCGTCCTGAGTGCACTGCGAAGATAGTCTGTAGGGGACCGTGTCCGCAAGGAACTGTGCTGTTCATGCCCACTAGATGATCTCGTCCTCGTGCAGAGTCTCGAATTGGTTATGGAACTTAGGGTACACAAGTCTCGGTCTCTCCTGGCCCAACCTAGGGTACCACCTGCCCAACGCGTTCCCATTGTAGGCCCATCGACAGGGTCGTCACCTCCAACATTACCGTAAAGCTCGACGCTCAACTTGAAAGAGTGCACGGTGCTTCAAAAATACGGTCGGCTAACTAGAAAGTGCTCCCACGACCATAACTACAGCAGTGTGTAGCATACCGTGAGGACTGGTTCCCCGCCTGTACTGCATTGAGAGGCATTGCACAACCCTCGGTAAGTAGCACAAAGCACTGCGGAGACCCAACTGTATTGTAGCACCTCGTTGGGCCAGGCGTCCACTAAAGACTCTGCGAGATAGATGTAGCTAGGGTACATGCAGTCTCCCTAAGTCGTAGGAAACAAGATCCATCTGAACAAAAATAAAAGGTACGCGAGGAAGCATGTCCTAACTACCTCCACAGTCACATGCACACGGCAGGTCATATACTCCCGCAGCTAGGAATGTGGCACATCCGATATGTTGTGAGCAATCGGGTGACTGAATCTGTCAGCCATATGCACCTTCCAGTCTACTCACCTTGGAGGTGGCACTACTAGAAGACCGCGCAGTGGTAGATCTGTAATCATAGCTACGTCCTCTAGAGTTATGATCATCTCCCCACACCATAAGTGGAATGTGTAAGTTTCTGGTCTCCAATGATCCACAAGCGCAGATAGAAGTGTCGTGTCAAACTGAAACGCGTGCGGTAGGTCTAACATACGGGCAAAGGGCAGGAGGCCGGTGTCTTGTAGTCTCGGGACATACCGCTCGTCAAGAGACCACCTCTCTCTGGGGCGCTTAGGACCAAGCTCGGAGGGCCGACGCCAGACGACCACGCTAGGCATCGGTGTCGCCCATCCCAGCGTGCGTCGACCAGCTCATACAGGCCGTCAACTGGAGGCTACACCATCTCCTGCCGAGAGAGAAACAACATGTTAGTCCGCATATAAAACAGAATGTGTGGTACAAAAAAACAAAGAGAAACATATGACAACAGAATGTAAGACAAAGTGATATGACCATAATGAGTTAACATATGACCCAGACAACATAACATTACATCCGTACAAAAAGGTATGGATTGACAACGATACAACTCATACAATGTATTAAAATAAGCATGCAATATTAGACTTAGTAATTAAATCTTGGTCGCTATGGTGCGCTGCTTGTGCTAGGTCTGTTTGGGCAGCGGCTGAAAGAGTAGCCAACCGTCCTACATACCGCATCTAGGCGATGAACTCGTTGTCCGTCTTTGGCCGTCGTCCATGTCGCTCAATGCGTCGTGGATCGGCATCTTACACGGCCAGTTGCTTGGTCGTCGTTCGGCACCCACTTCACCTGCCTCGGCTAGATGTCCCTATAGTGCATGTCTAGGACATACAAATGGAACTCGGCACTCCAAGTGGCATACATGTGGTGGATGTCGTAGTACTCGGAGATGTAACGCTCCAAGGCCTGCCGCCATGCCGCGCATGCCGTTTACACATGGGAGCATGGTTTGTGGGGAAGCCGTGGCTTGTTGCAGGTGCACGACGCTTCGTCACTAATCGTGTACACCTGCTTCTGATCCCCTCTAGCGTGGTCAATCACGTACTTCTCCCTGAGCTGGATCTTGAACTTCTACCTGACACCATCCATGGTACAAGTAACATGCGAACGAGCTTTGCTGATCTTCTTCTCCATGTATGTGTGCATTACTTCAGAGAATTGTTTGCCATCCTCCATATGCTTCTTGGCCATCATGGCTCTGTTAATGAAGTACCCGACGGTACAGTTCCAACTCTCCTCCACGATCGCAGTGATAGGCAGGGATTGGATACCCTTGAGAACATTGTGTACACATCGGACATGTTGGTCGTCATGATCCCGTACCTTGCACCACCGGTGTCGTGCAGCAGGGACCATTTCTCCAAGTCAGATGCGTGCGAATTAACCCACTGTGTGAACTCCCCAACTCTCACAGACCCTCCTACCGCTGCCGCTGCCCCTGCCTCAGCATCCGCTGAGTTCCTTAGATGCTTTCCGGTCTTCCCATTGAGTTGTCTCCACACCGCTTCAAACTTCCTCCTTTGGTTCTGCATGCAGAGCTTCTTTAACATCTTCATCAGGTCCTCACTTCGAAACCTTATTTGAAAGTTCACCGCAAGATGTCTCATGCACCAACGGCTCCTGACATCATTCCACTAGAACAACGGTTGCGTCCCGTTTTGCATCATGCTCAACGCGGACAACAACCCAGCATTGCGGTCCGAGATGACACACACATCTGGGCGGCCTTGGACAACCGCCTTCTTCACATTGCACAGGAACCACAGCCAGCTATCGGTGTTCTCGCTCTCAACAATTACAAAGGCCACAGGGAGTAACTGGTCGTTCGCATCGGCTGCAACGACGGTGAGGATGGCACTCTTGTACTTTCCACATAGGAAGGTGCCGTCCATCGTCACCACAGGACGGCAATGCTTGAACCCTTCAATCGTCTGACGAAAGGCCCAAAGACCCTTTCAAGAACAAAACAATTGGGCCCCTCCGTCGGATGCACCCGCTCAAGCTTGTTTATGTATGTCTTGGGATTAGATTCTACAATTTGATGTAGTATTCTTGGGACTAGGTTGTAAGCCTCTTTGAATGTACCGAACATTCGCTCCATGACCTTTTGTTTCGCCTACCATGCCGTCTTGTAGCTGACCGGGAACCCCACCATATTGGCAACATCCGCTAGTAGGAGTTTTGGCGAAATAGACACATCTCCAGCGACGAGGTGGTTTATCAGGCTGGCAAGATATGAAGACGTCATGTTGCGATGCCTACGAAGTGGCTTAGCTAGATCGCATGTGTGGTCCTTCCGCATCGTTATCCGGAAGCCCATGGCCGCGGCCGTGAACCACTGTGCACGGACCTTGCCAGCACATGATTCATCAACACACATAACGATGTAGGTGTCGGGGTTGGACCTCTGCACCCGATACGTCCGACCAATGTTAACGACGTATCTAGCAATGGCATGCTAGATGACGCTCTTGTTAGGGAAGTGCTGCCCTAGGAGCAGGGTGTCCTTATTGAACCACCACTCAGCCCCCACCACCACTCAGCCCCCTCTGGATGTGGCAGAACCAGCAATGTCGTTGAAACGTCGTCCAATCGTGAGGGGACGTAAGCAATGTTAGTGGTTACAACGCCACCAACTGCACCTCCCGTAGCAGCTTCTCCATCTTCGTCGTCTTCGGAACCGGTTGTTTCCACGTCCTCCTCCTCACTTTCCACCTCTTACACCTTTAGAAATGAAATTGATGGATGTGGTAATCGCATACTTTTATGGAATATTGGATTCAGACATTTATATGAAGGTACCTGAATATATCCATATCCCGAAACCATGACAGAGCAAATAGAAATCTATGCAGTGTGAAACTCAGAAAGTCACTGTACGGACTTAAACAATCAGGCATGATGTAGTGTAATCGCTTAAAGCGATTTTCTACGGAAGAAAGGCTACAAAACAATAAGAATGGTCCTTATGTATTTATACGATGATCCCAGGATGGATTTTGTATAATCTCAGTGTGTGGTGATATGGATATCATCAAAATCCTCGAAGATTAAGAAAGCAAACTCTTACCTAGAATCGAAGTTCGAAATAAAAGATTTGAATATAACCAAATATTACCTAGGTTTGCAGCTTGAGCATGCCCCTGAAGGGATGTTAGTGCATCAGTCAACCTACACTCAAAAGGTGTTAGAGAGGTTCGGTTTTAAAAAGGCATACCCTTCAAAAGTGCCATGGTCGGAAGGCCTTTGCAGCAAGACAAGGACCAGCGTACAGACCTAGAGAAGAAGGGGGAAGTATTGGGACCGGAATTCTCGTACTAGAGTGCAATAGGAGCACTCATGTATTTAGCAAATTGTACTAGACCGGACATTGCATTTACCGTGAACCTATTAGCAAGGTAAAGTGCAGAATCTACCAGAAGACATTGGCAGGGAATAAAAGACATCTTCTGATATCTTCAACGAAGCAAAGACATTGGTCTGTTCTACAGAAAGAACCAAGACCTGTCTATGAATGGCTATGCAGATGTCAGGTACCTGTCGGACTCGCATACAACCAAGTCGCAAACATGCTATGTATTCCTATATGGTGGAACCCCAATTTCTTAAAAATCGTCTAAGTAATGTCTTGTATCAACTTCGACGAACCACTCAGAAATCATAGCACTGTACAAGGTCTCACAAGAATGTGCTTGACTTTGGCGGATGATTTACCACATCCAACAGTCGTGTGCATTGAATACCACGCAAACCCCACTATTATATATGAAGATAATGCAGCTTGTGTTGCACAAGGGCATATGGGTTATGTGAAAAGTCATCTCACAACACATATCAACCCCAAGTTCTTCTATATTCATGAATTGCAAAAGATTAACGAAATTAAAGTATTGCATACTAAGTCACGTGAAAATCTTATAGGTTTATTCACTAAGCCATTTCCAGTGTCTATCTTTAAAGATGCATACGTGAAATTGGAATGATTAGACTTAGAAAGGTGCAGAATTTAAGGAGAATCTTCACGAATTTTTTATTGAAATTTGATCACAAATACCGAGTACCTGAATAATAAAATCTAAAGATTAAATAAAATTAGGTAGATTATACTTTTTTTCACTTGAAAAATATCAAGAGGCAGAGTTGATAGGGCCAGTCACTGCTGCTGCAATCCACAACTGAGCTTCCGTTTCCGTGCTCGATCCTTTTCCTTCCCTTCCCCTGCGAGCTGCGAGACCATGGAGCAAGGTCCCCTGATTCCTCGCGTCAAGCTCGGCACCCAGGGACTGGAGGTGATTCTCTCTTGCCCTCTCGCTCGATTAATCCGCGTCTTCTCTTCTCCTCCTCCTTTGTTCGGCTGCGCTGAATGAATAGGATGGTTCCAACGAAGGTGTCCAAGCTGGGGTTCGGGTGCATGGGGCTGACGGGCGCGTACAACTCCCCGCTCGACGACGAGACCGGCGTCGCCGTCATCGCGCACGCCTTCCGCCGCGGCGTCACCTTCTTCGACACCTCCGACGTGTACGGCCCCCACACCAACGAAACCCTCCTCGGCAAGGTCTGCCTCCATTGGTGAATCTCTTGGTTTTCTTTCCTTCTTTCATCCTTTCCCGAGGAGAGCTCACCACTGTGCCTGAATCTTTGTTGGTTCAGGCGCTGAAGCAGCTGCCGCGGGAGCAGGTGCAGGTGGCCACCAAGTTCGGCATCCGGCGGGACGCCGACGGAGCGCGCGTCGTGTGCGGCCGTCCGGAGTACGTGCGTGGCTGCTGCGAGGCCAGTCTGCGCCGCCTCGGCGTCGACCACATCGACCTCTACTACCAGCACCGCGTCGACACAACCATCCCCATCGAAGACACGGTCCCCCCCCCCCCCCCAACCCGCCCATTTCTTCCTCATGTCCTGCATACACGATAATTCCTGTGCTGCCGTCCGCGTCGGTGCAATGGCGCGGCTGCTCATGAGATGACAATTCTTGTGCTGAAATTGCTGCAGATTGGTGAGCTCAAGAAGCTGGTGGAGGAGGGGAAGGTCAAGTACATTGGGTTATCGGAGGCGAGCCCCGACACGATCAGGCGTGCTCACACCGTGCACCCCATCTCCGCGGTGCAGATGGAGTGGTCTCTGTGGGCTCGTGACATCGAGCCCCAGATTGTGCCGCTGTGCAGGTGAATTGTACATTGCAAATTCTACTTACATGACCACGTGATAGTCCTGATTAATTGATCATGTGACAAAAAATTAGTTCTACTCTCTGGAATGGATTTCAGAGAATTGGGGATTGGAATTGTTCCTTACAGCCCTATTGCCCGTGGGTTTTTCGGTGGAAGAGGAGTGATACAACAAGTGTCTGCTGAATCTAGTCTGGTACTGAATACTGATACAATCCGCCTCGAAGTGTCATTTCTTGATCTGCAACAGTCAATTCTTTTCAGTTTACTTACGCATGAACCTTTTTTCCAGCAAGGGCATCCACGGTTTTCGGCAGAAAATTTGGAGACGAACAAGCATCTCTATCTGAAAATGGAGGAATTAGCCAAGAAGCACCAGTGCAGCCCTGCTCAGCTCGCTTTAGCTTGGGTTCTGCATCAAGGGGATGACGTGGTTCCAATACCAGGTGAATGTTGTGATCCCATTCCCATGTCATTGATGGCATGCATTGTCAACCTGTAGGGGTGATTTCAGAGTTTTTCATTCACGCAGCAGGTGAAAATTTGAAGATCGTCTTGCCTGTGTTTTCAGATAAGAGTGAAATGTGTAGTTTTCAGAAATCATAGAGAAGTAGGAGAGATAGAGAGACAATATAACTGAAAAAAAAACATCCATTTTCAATTGTAATCTAGCTTTCTTTGGCAGAGAAACAAGGTAGAACATATCATGATAAAATAAACACTCTCTATCAAATGTGGATTTTTGCTACACAGTTTGGTGCTATATGATGCTAGCTTTAAACTGGCATTAAACTAAATTGCAAAATGTTTTGGTGGCTCCAAACATGGCCTAATTGTACGCACACAAAAAAAACTCTTGTGTTTGTTTTCATTTCCAAGTTCCAAACAAGTACATCAGTAGGCAAGCCCTTTGCGGTGTGTCTCCCATACATAGCCCGACATTTGATCACTGACAAATATTCTCTACAATTTCTCAGGGACAACTAAGATCAAGAATCTAGATGCCAACATTGACTCCTTAAAGGTGAAGCTGACAGATGATGACCTGAAAGAAATCACCAGCCTGATACGTGAAGAAGATGTGGCTGGTGGAAGACAATATACTTCCTTTGCGCATACCACCTGGACGTATGCAGACACACCAAGGAAGTGAAGTATAAAACATTATGGCGACAGTGATCCTGTGACAGTCGTGTCGTTCACCCTGCTGATGTGCTAAATGGTTCTGCCTGTATCTTGTGAGTGCTCTGTGCTAAATAATGTTCTACGAAGAATAATAAGCGCACTCTCTTCAGGAACCATATAAAGTATATGTTTTGAGCAGAAAGTTCATTCTTGTCTGTGCTTGTATATATAACAGAAGACTGAAGTGACGTGCTTGTTTGGGCTATCTAGTCATAGAAAATTTCTGAGACTAACAACAGTGGTGGAAAATGTGTGTGCTCAAACAGAAATTCAGAAGCGTATCAGGAAAATGTGCTGCATAAACACTTCTATCTAACTTGGGAGCAGAGATCACAGGCACAAACCAAAACACAATTCTCCGAGCTTATTCTGATCAACATGTTCCAGCGAGTCGTGAAAGCAACAGGTAATTTTCATAAAAGAGACTGCTGCAGTTTCCATACTTGCTCCTAAAAAGACCATTCTCCACAAAGAACAGGGGCGTGGTTCTCAAGAAACAGCAATGGCCAGTCACTGAAGTTGGATGCGAAGAAACCTGGACATGTTCGCTGCAAGTTCTTTTGCCGGAGTCGTGCGGTTTACAAAGCTCTGGGGCCGTCGGTCCTGTGGACACACCAACTCTTAGTGCCGATGAAGAGCTCATCCTTCAGAATAATGCATCTGCCAGAAGAAGCAAAGTAGCATAACCATGGATCTCCCTCATGTTGTTGCTCCTCTCTCACACACAAGAGTATTTACAGGGGGTTATGGTGAGGGGCTATGTGGAAGGTATTAGTAGCAGTTCTCCAGGACAGCTCTTAGCTGTAGTAAGGTGGCCAACCTGGTACTTGGAGATGATATAATAAACCAACTTGTTGGCTTGTAGCCATGAGCAGACTGAGGTCTTTACTAAGATGTTAACATCTGGGGATGGTTGCAACCAAGGATAAGATTGATGTTGTTGTTCTATGTATTACTTGAGCTTAGCATTTGCTCGTTATTGTTGGAATTGCAACTTGTATTATCAGGGGCCAATTGGCCAGTATATATACACAATACATGTTACAGATAAGGAAACCAAATCAAATCATATCTCTAACTATATCTCTAATTATATCTCTAACACCCCCCCTCAAACTCATGGTGGATCAACAACACTGAGTTTGGAGAGGTAGAAGCCGTGCTGTGCTCGAGTCTGGGCCTTCGTGAAGAAATCCGCTATCTGAAGCTCTGAAGGCACATACTGAAGAGCAATAACCTGATCATGCACACAAGACCTCATGAAGGAAGCATCAACACCAATATGCTTGGTGAGCTCATGCTTCACAGGGTCACGGGCAATACTGATAGCACCTGTACTGTCTGACAAGAGAGGAGTCGGTGTAGTAACAGAAACACCAAAATCCTCAAGTAACCACCGTAGCCAAGTAATCTCTGCTGTCAAGAGAGCCATAGCTCGCAACTCAGCCTCTGCGCTCGAACGGACACTGCGATTGCTTCTTCGCCTTCCGTGCAATAAGCGAACCACCAAGAAAAACACAAGAAGCGAGAGATAGACCGCGATCGAGGATCGGCCGCCCAAGTAGCATCCGAATAAGCTCAAGTCAGAACGAGCCGGAGCGTGGAAAGAAGAGACGCGAGAGATAGTCCCACGAAGGTATCGCAGAACTCAAGAAGGTGGTCAGAGTGGACTCGGGTGGGAGTAGAAACAAACCGACTCGAATGTGAATCGGATAAGTGATATCCGGACGAGTAACGAAAGGTAGACAAGACTCCCAACAAGATGGCGATAGCGAGTCGCCTGATCGTAAAGAGGCTCGCCATCGAGGGTTTGAGGTGAACATTGAGCTCCATAGGAGTCTCAACAGACGCTGATCAATGAGGGAGGCGCGATCAAGAAGATCCCGGATATATTTCTCTTGAGACATAAAGAAACCATCCGAGAGTGGAAGTAACCTCAATCCCAAGGAAGTAACGAAGAGGACCAAGATCCACATAAGGAATCGCCACTAAGACAAGCCTTGACAAAGGCAATGTACTCGAGTCATCTCCGTAATTATTATATCATCAACGCATGTAAGAAGAAGAGTCCACCACGAGGCGAAGTGTGGACAAAGAGCGCAGGATCATGATCACTTGTCAAAAGCCGCAGCAGGTGACCACAGAGGAGAAGCGCCAAACCGAGCACGCAGGGGCTTGCTTAAGGCCATAGAGAGAGCGGCGGCGGCGCACCATGCCCTCGAGAATGAATACCCGGTGGCGGATGCATGTAGACCTCCTCACGCAACTCGCCATTAAGAAAGGCATTCTTGACATCAAGCCGAGAATGCACTGACGATGGCGAATGACGCCACCGAAAGAAGAGTGCGGACAAGGGTCATGTGGGCCACAGAGCAAAAGTCTCGTCGTAGTCACGACCATGCTCTGCTGGAAGCCACGAGCAACAAGACGCGCCTTATAGCGCTCAAGAGAGCCATCGAGCGAGTCTTAATCTTATAGACCCACTTACATGTGATGGGACGAGTGAGATGGAAAAGGAATAAGATCCCAAGTACCAAGACGCTCGAGGCGCAATCTCTCTCGGCCATGGCATGCTGCCACTCGGGATGAGTAACAAACATCCCGATAGGAGGCGAGCTCACAAGTAGTCCGCACCAAAGGCAAACGGCAGGGGGGGCGAATCGATCAAGCGATCGCGGAGGCGTAGCGAGGAGAAGACGGCCCATCAAGGAAGATGAAGCATCGAAGAAGATGAAACATCGGGAGAAGTGGGCTCATCCGAAGATCCTCAATACGAGGTCGACGAGTGTAGCGGGGGCTGAGGAGCCGCAGGAGACGGCAAGCGGCGATAATGGCGAGAGGCCACAGGAGAAATATGTGGAGACTCAGTGGGGACTCCAAGTGGACAAGGGCAAGACAGAGATAGGTGTATCCGAAAAGTCAAAAAAGACAGAGACTCCACAGAGGAAGCCGAAGGAGAGACATGACGTGGGTAGAAGGGACGAGACTCGTCGAAAGTGACGTCCCGAGAAATCCGCATCCGTCGACCAACAGGATCCCAGCACCGATAGCCCTTGTGCTCGGCACTGTATCCCAGAAAGACACACTCAACAGATCGAGCGATCGGTTTGTTGCGCTTCTCGAGGGGCGAGGAGAACGTAGCAAACGCGACCAAATGCACGAAGGCGGAGTAGTCGGGAGGAGACCACGAGACGCTCAATAGGATTGCGCCAAGAGCGTAAGAAGGCCGATGTTGACGAGATAGGTGGCGCGGGAAACAAATTTCCTCCGCCCAAAAGTGAGGTGGAATAGAGGCGGCAATCATCAGGGCACGAGCTGATTCAAGAAGGTGACGATGCTTGCGCTCAGCAACACCATTCTGAGCATGAGCACCAGGACAAGAGAACTGAGCGAGAGTGCCCTGCTCAGCAAGGAAACTGCGTAGGTGATGAGAGAGGTACTCGCCACAGAGTCGAAGACGAAAAACACGAATAGGAGTGGAGAACTGTGCGAACCATGGTGGCAAACTGCTTATAGATGGTCAAGACCTCACTACGAAGACATGAAATATATCCAAGTGTGGCGAGAGAAATCATCTATAAATATGATATAGTATCGATGACCCCTTTCAAACGGCGAGCCGGACCCCAAACATCGTAATGAACAAGATCAAAAGGACGCCGAGACACCGACTCACTATGAGGATAAGGAAGTCAATCTGCTTGCCTAACTTACAGCCCTGACAATCTAAAGAGACGTCACCTGAGACAGATCCCAGAAGACCACGACGAACTAAGGATGACAGACGAGATCCACATGATGACCAAGACGGTGATGCCACGCTGAAAGAACCGGTAGATGGAGTAGCCGGCAGAGATCGCGCTACGGGCGTGGAAGGAAGGTGAAGCCGACCAAGCTCCCAGACGCCGAGAGTCAAGACGCCGAGGGCCGAACCAACCGAGCTCCCTGTGTGGCGGTCCCGAACACAACAAGAGTCGAGTCGAGAATGATCCGATAACCAAGGTCAGTAATCTGTCCGTGAGCAGAAAGAAGCTGCATGGTTAGGCGAGGAACATGAGCAACAGAAGGAACATGAAAAGATGAGTTGCTAAGAGGTCCTCGACCAGAGACAAAGAGAGGTACCATCAGCAGTAAGTACACTGACAGGGGAATCAAGAGGTGTAACAAAAGATAGAGTGGAAGAATCGGAAGTCATGTGGAAGGATGCTCCTGAATCAAGGATCCACGGGGAGGTACCTGTCTGTGTAGGAGGTGGTTTCTCGGCCCAAAGAGTCGGGCGCAGAACTCCGCAGAACTCCGCCGAGAAGACCCCAAGCGGCAGCGCCGTCGGTCCGGCTATCTCCCGCTCGAGAGAGAAACGCGAAGTAGTCGATGCGATCGTCGATGTAGAAGTACCGTGCGCGCGCTGTGAGAAGAACGGCGTGAAATATGCCGCTGCTTCGTAGCACCGAGACTCAATGTGGCCGATCTTGTCGCAAAGAGGAGCAGCGAGGACGGCCACCGCCAGATGGAGGGCGCCACCACCACCGTGGCGACCATCGGAGGAGGCAACAGATCGAAGCGTGAAGCGCCGGTGTAGCAGTGTACGGGCGCGTGAGCACAGAGGGAGTGGCATCGACCAAGCACCACTCGCACGAGTCTCCTCTGCATGTATCACCGGACAATGAGGAAGGAAACGGTACCCATTGGTAGGCGGCCGATCGGCGCGACCAAGGTAACGTGGTCTAATATCGCTACCGACTCGCGGGCGATCGAGTAACGTGGTCTAATAGGCGCGCCCGACGGCCGCGGCGATCGACCGACGTTTTTCGCCAAACCGGCCGCCCAAGTACTGCCGAGGCGCGGTTTTTTAACACCCGGCTGCTTTTTATCAGCCGGCCCACGCACGCACGTAGCCGAACAAGCGGGGATTAGGTTCCCCGCCGTGCTCCTCGATGGCGGCGGTGGGTTTCTGCGCGAGGCCGACGAGGCGACGGGCGGCGGGGGGTCGACGGAGGCGGCGGCGGCTTGGCGCTGGCGACGGTGGTTCTGGCCACGAGGTCGCTTTGGTGGCGGCGGCAAGGCGTCCGGCTGCCGGCCGAGCTTCCTCCCCACTCGCAGCAAGCGCGGCGCGGCGGCCTTCGAGTGGCGGCCGGCCGAGCGCGGCAAGACGGAGCTTGGGCGAGGCGGCGGTTGGATCGGCCGCGCGGCCCACACGGTTGCCGGCCGAGCTTCCTCCCACGCGCAACAAGCGGCAGCGGCGGCGGCTTCGAGCGCGGCCGGCCGCCGAGCGGCAAGACGGAGCTTTGCCAGGCGGCGGCGGTTGGATCGGCCACGGCCCCACACGGAGCGAGAGGCGACGGCGGCGGCGGCCACGCGGCGGCGGCCCACGTGGTTGCAGCCTCGCGGTCCGAGGAGATTGAGGCCGGGGCGGCATTGAGGTGACGACGAGCAAGTCAAAGGAGAGGCCGACGGTGGCGGCTAGGCAGAGGAGGGAGGCCGGCGGCGGCGGCGACGAGTTGCGTGGAAGAGAATAGGTAAACCTAACGCTCTGATACCATGTTGGAATTGCAACTTGTATTATCAGGGGCCAATTGGTCAGTATATATACACAATACATGTTACAGATAAGGAAACCAAATCAAATCATATCTCTAACTATATCTCTAATTATATCTCTAACAGTTATCACTCAAAAAGATTCGTCTTGATGTCTCATTTGGTAGGTGCAATGGCCAGCAAAGATGGCAGACTATTTGCCTGGGTTAGTAAACTATGGTTTCTTGTGGAAAACCTAGCAGACTTATCCAGGATGGAATGAAGATAGGAAGGAAGTCAAGAAAGATTGGGGGTGTAAACCACCATGCCATTGGTGTTAGAATACAAAGAACTCAATGATGACAACGGACAAATAAATAAGAGGGAAGATTGGTGGGTCAAGAGAGAAAATGGAAACAAAATTACTGGGAATTGCATTGTTTATTGCCGTACGATACACTTGACACATTTAGCATTTAATTACTCAAAATAGCCAATTCAAAGTTGATTGGTAAAAGCAAACTAGGTCCCTATACTTTATTTGTGGAACTGAAAGTTCACATACTAAAACATCTATTACAAGCAATATGGTCTAAAACTTGAATCTGCAAGATCACTTAAAAAGCAAAAATGTAAAATGTAAAAAGAATGATCATGTCACCAAAACCTCCGAGGATCCATGTAAGGAGGAACACAATTTTCTGTAGGGGGGAGAAGGTCAAAGGATGCCAGTCTTTTGTAGAAAAGGCCCCATCTGCGTTGCAAAAAATTGAATCATTGATCAGAAGCTGAAAATTATAAAAGATATATTTAGAAATACATGTTTAGCATGTAATTACAATAGCAAAAGTGGAATCAAACACCAAAGCATACTGTTTTTATTGTGATAATTAAAACAAATTATCAGCATTACTAGGCAACAATTGGACATGTAGAGCTTGCAGATTCCCACAGCTTGCTGAGAGTGGAAGCATTCAATGTGTATAGATAACCTAGTCAAAAAAAGGGGAGTGAACAAAGCTATCCTGCAAATCTAAGGGAGTGAATGACCAAAACTACAAAGATGACGTTTCCAAAAAAAACTACAAAGATGAAGTAAGACCATCTCGTTCAGCAGTGCATGATACATTGTGTCGAAACAGATTTGGTTCTGGTGCCTGAAGAATTAAAGATAATCATTAAGAACATTAAGTTGCCTTGCAGTCTTGCACAACATCACAAATGATTAATACAATGCATGAGAAAGTGTTAATGCAAACATTTGTCTCTTTATCTTTGTCCATGCAATTATGTTTATGGTAAAATGTATATGTGGCAGAAAACTTACAGATTTTGTTGGTGATTTCCGAACTATATACTCATAATACCAGTATGTTTCTCTGTCAACGTACAAATAAAGTTTGATATGAGCCAGTTCATGTCAACTCCAGAAAACAAAAAAAAAATTTAGAGAATGACTACAATCAGCATTAGGTGAGGTGACTGGCAAAAGTGATCAAAGCTTTCACCTGTAGAGTGTGCATCAAGGACGGAACTCTCCGTCATTCGCTGGCCTGTCGTTACCTTCTGCAAAGGGATTTAAATTGTTGCAGAATAAATATTTCACCAACTGTGGATGTTAAAAGGTCACATTCAAATAACTTAGCAACTTCATCAACATGTCAGAATTGCTGATTATTTATGTGAAGTATCAAATTATGTGTTGCTGATCAATTATCACTGCTTCACTCCATGGTAATGGTGTGTGTTTCTTAGGATATACAAGGAGACAAATAAGGAGAATCTGAATTGTAAATCTGCTTTGAGTTTAACTTTGCATTTTAGATATACCAATATGTAAAATCACAGTAAACATTCAAGCAGAACATTTTTCTTCTGAAATTAATATGGCCTGTGACTGCTACAAACAAAGACATTGACATCATTTTTCATTTACATAAACACAAGAAATAAGTACCAAGGGAGATTTGTCAGACAAAATGCAATCAGCAACATCTTTTGCATCCCACGTGCTCGTCTTTTGAGGGTAGAAAGCTGGAATTTGGAGGCCCAATCTGCACCAGAAAAATGATGAGCATTACTGTGCTGTATTTCTTGCTCAATTTATTTTACTTTGAGAGCTCAATTGACATGATTCTCATCTACAGAATCTAGATACATGACAATTTGCACCAAGCCACCAATTAATAATATATTAAAACCAAATTGCTAGCAGGATCCAATTGTATTAATACAACCCAGCACAAAGCAAAATTGTGCATTTCCTAGTAGGCTAGTACCAGATAGTATTTGAGGAGTTACCGAGACTGAGATGACAACATTGTGTATCATGTCAACTCGCTCCGATACAATGCGTTGACGTGCATCAGCTGCATAGAGTTCCAGTCAGTTTTGCTTTCCATTCGATCCATACAGGAAGACTCTGCAAAGTGGAAGATCTTATGCTGTACAAAGTAATTAAGAACATTGCTCATCATTGCTATACCGGAGGCTGCTCGCGAGATAGTGGCGCTGCAGAGGAATATCGCTCCGGTTTTCTGGACTCTACCCTGGAAATCAGAACCGGATAGTAAGTTCTGTCCTAATACTCATGGAGAAGACAACAGGTAAACAAAATATGTCTCGCAGGAAGAACTAAAGACTGCAAAATTACAGACAGGGATCTGAAATACCATTTGAATGATAATTTCATTCCCGGCAGTTCAACTGGGTAAAGAAAAGAATATGCATTGATCTCATCAACTTGCATAGCCATCTTCACATCTTCATCCAGCTCGGGAACAGCATACGATTCTATTGAATCATCGTGATCAAATCAAAGCACTTACAAATTGGAAAGGAAAAAATAGAAGGTAGCATTGCGTCGCACTCCATGGTATTTTCAAGTCATCAATGATAAAGCTCATGAATTCACCCTAAACATAGCGGTTAGCAATGACATGTATTAAAATTAGCATGCCCTTAGCAATTCAATTCTGTAGCCGAGATTAAACGTGCCCACAATTTCATCCGCAATTGGCAAGTAAAACTGAGGACAAAGAAACATGAATAGCTATGAGTCGAGGCAGTTCGTTGATTCCTCCACCTGAGATTGGGAGGGCAATTGCAAAAGAAGACACAAGGCCGGACAGCACAAGGTACCCCACTGCCTCCTTTCCAACCCGCGGTCTCTTGAAGCGCGCGTGCAAGAACACGAAACGAGCACACGGGCTCTCCTCGATGATGGAACGCACGCTCCTGCACCAACCATGCCCTTGCTCCTGCGCAATTTCCAAGAACCAAGAACCATGAACCATGAACCAGCACGCTGGCATGCACGTATAGGCTAAATTGGTCATGGATTGGGACTTTGCGCGGATGAAATGACGCGTACCTGGCGTGGAGTGAGCAGGAGGAGGAGGAAGCGGATCAGGGGAGGGAGGAAGTAGGGGAGAGAAGAGCCACCGGGCATGCGACGAAAATGTAGAAATATCACTGATAGAAGTTAGAATAGGGACTATTTTGTATTTTTTTATCTATTTTTTTGTATTGTCTTATCTGTACATGGTATACATCTCTTATACTTCTATACATATTCAATATACACACAATATTTATAACATGGTATCAGAGCAAAGATTAGAGTTAGGGTTCGCTACTTCCCCGTAGCCGCCTCCATCTAGCCTCTGCTCTTCCTCCGCCATCGCCGCCCCCGGGAGGAGCTATCTCCATTCCCGGGGGTGGACTGCTCGACGGCGCCTCGCTGCGGGTCTCGCACGGCCGGCGCTACGGCCTACCTTGACTCGCTCGCTTCAACAAAGCAGCCGACGCCGGTCGCTTTGTCGCCGTGGTCTCGCCACGCTCACTTGAGCTCGCCATCGCCGGGCTTGTTCAACTGCCGCGCCTATACACGGGTGCTGTTGTTGGTGGAGATTGAATCGGCTGCTAGTTTTGCTAGTATCTACTAGCTATCCTTTGTGTCGTTTTTATTCCGTTGCATCCATCCAAGTCCGTATCACTTTATCTTTTAGTTCATCTAAGCCATGCGAGTCCATAAATTTATTGCCAGTCATATAAGTATAGGAATTCTTTTTGCATAACAGCAATCGCTGCTCTTTTCTTTGAGCTGCTGCAGATCGTCGTTATAATGTTGTCGCTCTCTCTTAACCGCCGCCCCGAGTTTTCAAGGCTGCCGCGCTTTTTGTGCACTGCGCCTCTATTGCGCTTCTTGTGCACTGCGCCGCCACCGTCTTGGGTTTCGATCTGCGATGTCATACTTCCACCTATTCCTATTCAGCTTGATTTGACAACTCTCTCTATTCATATCGGTTTCATCAACTTCTTCGTCATGTTGCCGCGATCGATTTTTTCAGCCCCTGCACCTTATGGTTTATAGGCTGTTGCGCGACCCAGGATAGGAGGAGATCTTTTGATATTTGATATATTTTCCAAGAGCTGCATGCTACGACGATATTATCAAGACTCGGACTTCGGATTTTCCATATTTTAGTGTCAGCCCTTTCAAAATGCAATGCTATTGTATACGTCTTGCATTTGAGGTGTTAGAATAGGAGTTAGACTAGGAACTCTTTTGTATTTCCTTATCTATCTTTTGTATTGTCTTATCTGTACATGGAATACACCTCTTATACTTCTATATATATTGTTCATTGGATCTCTTCAATATACACACAATATTCATAACAACCCACATCCGTCCCGCGCGTGGACAGCCACAGCGTGCGTTGTCCGAACTTCCCGCGGGCGGACGAGCCACGCGATCGAGGTCCGCTCTTCCCCTGTGTTGATGTGCACTGTTCCATGCATGGTACCTCTCCACCTTTTGATTTATGCATGCAAACGCTAGCTACAAATTATTGCAGTACAAACTCATACATTAAGCTGAATAATTGTAGTACATGCGTTAAGCTGATTAATTGTAGTACAAATTATTTCCACAGGATAAAATGCTCCCACCCATTACTATAACTACTTGTCTACCACTGCTCCACACATACCAACTGTATATGATGCCTGGGGGTTAGCCTGCAGGCATCGAAATCCGAAAACAGAATCGTGTAACACGGGATACAATATAGCTCACTTGTCTCAGCCACTACCAATACTATCTTCTCACTGCGGTTGCATCCCCGTGCGCGTCCGGGTTTTACACCCAGCGTGTCTCGTGGGATACATCAGCCGATCCAGAGAGCACAGATCGGATCGGAGGGCGTACAAAGACCGTTGAGTGAGCAGAGGTGCACCAGTATGCTGAGTCTATGCAGTATCGATGTCATTCTGCTGTGGCATGCCAAACCAGGGGCCACCTGCAATAATGCTATGAACAACGGACTCCGTAAATTCATCCCTGAATTGTCCACCCCCAAGGTACGCTGTCTGATCCTCTGGTAGTGCGGATGAGCTCTGGTCTTGATTGTACGATGTGCCAACGACCGCAAGGGAGCTCTGCCCTGTGTACACTCCAAACCTTGTGTACGGTCCAAACCCTACATACGAAGGATGAAAGACGAAATGATGTTAATCAAAATAAATACACTGGATGTAAAGTAAGAATCTCGTACCTCTCGGATGTGCAGTGCAGATGACCAAGGGGGAGCGCCAATATGTGCACAGGGTGCTGACGGAAGAAGTGATGCATCCCGACGGACTTGCGCTGGTAGAACAACATGATGCTAGCGGAAAGTAAGGCGTAACCAAAAAGCAGAACGTAGATTTGTGCGTGACTTACCTCCCGGACGATCTGGCCCGGGGATGACCGACAGGGAGCGCTACGACCCCCGCCGGTGTCACTCAGTCGTGATGACCTATCAGGTGATCACGGACCCCCCCCCCACCTGGTGCCCGACACGCAGGACGTCGTCCCTCGAACGATTGCAGCTCATGTTCTTCAGTGCATTCTTCCCCTGCGCGAAGATGTACTTCAACGTGTTCAGAAGCCTAGTACGGTGTGCGGGCTGTGAATGACGGTCTCTGATGCGCTTATGATCTGCTACATCCACTCGTACTGAAATGAAAGAGAACACATGTTCAGTAACAAACATTACAAATATAATCAGTGAAACGAGCAAAGAATGTCAGTTCTTACGGTATCGTCACGCCGCGAGGCGCTATGATGATCAAACGAGCGACGAGCCTCTCCTGCTGTGTCACCTGCTCCGGACGTTGTGGTGGAGTACGAGTGAGTCTGGAGCACGACACATGTACATACCACTCCATGTACTGGCGGTACATCCGTACGTCATAGGGTCTCTGCTCGTGCACTACCTCAGCATGCGTCGTCTCCGTCCAGGCTGTAATCCACTCGTGCTGGACTTCTTACCAGTCCTCGGCGTGTTGGCCCACCTTGGATTGCTTGCAATCAAGAGTGATTCGTGTCAGAACATGGAACGGGGCTATAAAATGCAGACAATTCTCGGATGGAGTTGGACTCACAAGTGGACGGCTTGCTACAACATCCTGCCGTTGGGAGGAGGCACCACTTGGTACAAATCAAACTGGCGCATTACGCGCTGCGACGCGTAAGGCTCCACCATGTGGGCGAACACCAAGTGGCTAGTCGTTGCCCACAGTACTGCGTCCTGCACGCATTGCACAGACAGTCCGTACAGCGCTACAGTGTGCACGAACTTTGGGGTTCATGGAGTCCATATGATGTCATTGCCATGTAATGACTCAAACTCATTATAGAATAACGAGTAACACCTCGCCGGTCTATCATTGGCCCAACATAGCTAGGCGGCAGTCCACCGGTAGCCCATAGTGAGCCCGTCAATCGGGTCAAGCAACCCGGGGTAGGGGTAAACTGCTCTCACGTAGCCGAGCCACCCAACAGGGAAGTGCTCCTGACTCCACAGCTGCAGGACCACATAGCACATGGCAAGGTTTGGCCTCACACCGGTATGGCACTGTGAAGCGTCACACAGCCCCTGTATGTGGCATAGAGGACCGCTGACCCCCAACTATACTGAGGCATGGCCTCAGCCTCCGTGCCAGCCAAGGACTCATGAAGCTGGGTACACCCAACCACCTTGTGTAGTGGGAAACATGGCCCAGCCAAATAGATGGAGAAGGTACGCTACGAGGTGCGTCCTAACAACCTCATCATCTGCATCTGGCGAGTGACGAGGATTAAAACCCCTATGTATTACTTTAATACATAAAGAGAGACCATACGTCTTGAGCGACTGCATGGGACTCAACGATTACCGCCTAGATCAACAAACAAAGTTAGTCAGGCGATGAACATGCTTCATCTGACAATAAATATTTTTCAGTTACCTACCTCTACGAGACCACTATCTTGAGTGATCGTAGGAATGGTCGGATCGTCAATAGGCTCACAAGTTTCAGTGGCCTCGTTGATCCGCAACCCGACCAACTACATATCAAAGAGGATTTTAGGTAAAACCGATCGGAAAATATTGGAAAGATGAAAAGTAGTTGATATTTTTACCCTGAGTCTCTCAGCCCTCTCTTCTGCGGTAACGACCACTAAGATCAAGGGGAAGCCGGCCTTTTCACTAGGCTCTCTGGCGCAGATCATCTTGATCCAGCTTCAGATTTCATCCGAGATAAAGTAATAATAAATGAGAGATTTTAGGATTATGAAAGTAATCAACTAGTAAAACAAACTGGTCGGAGTTCTTTAAAATTTACCTTCTCTGGAGTCTTTGGTCGCATCATCACGACCAATATACCAGAGCATCGCATGAGCTCGCCTTTAAGGGACTAATCCAGCGCATGAAAAAGTCCATCACCACATGCCAGGAGGTTAACCCGCTAACATTAAAGAGATGGATGGCTTCAACGTATCTCCCTACTTTTCCCTCCTTCTTTGAGGAGGACCGCCATCGCGAATTCTCGACCACCTTTTTACCGTTGTAGTAAATGCGGTCTTGCTAGATGATCTTTGTATAAAACCAACTTTTCTTTCATGACGACCATGAAGATTTTGAGTACGTGGGAATGTACTCATCAGTTTTTCTGTCGTGGAGGTGTGCACTCTCCGGTTGTACTGGTCATCTTCTTCATATTCGCCGCTATGTAGTAGTACTTGAAAAGATTCATGGTTGCGGGAATCCCCAAGTACGCTTCGCAGAGGTAGACGAAGATACTAAGGTTGGCGATGACATTAGGGGCCAGATTAACCAGCTACACTCCATAATACTCCAAAACTTGGGAAAGAAAGGAGTGAACTGGGAGCCTAAAACCACATTCGATGTATGCGAGGAAAACATGAATTTCTCTGTCTTCACCGCTCGGAGAATGCTCCCCGATAGCTGATCTCCAAGAAATCATATTCCTATTGGGTAGCAACCCAATCTTCTCCAAACTTTCAAGATTTTTCTCACTCAAATCAGAAACCGATTAGTTGGTGATGAGATCCGATATGGCGGATTCTTTTGGATGAAGAAGTCACAGGTGGTCGGGGGCAATTATTTCCTTTTGGGGGATGAAGAGGAAGCAGAAGGCATGAAAACCCTAACACCATAGCAAAGGGGGTTTTATTGCCGCAACTCTCTAACCGCATCCGGGAGTTAAGAGAAGTCCAAAGGACAAAATCTTTTTGACCAACGGACAAAAAAATTTCTCAAGTCCCAAGGCAGTTTCTTAACTTTAAAATGAATACAGACCACTTCGAATGTCACGACATTAAATGGGGGGTCTGCCCGATACGATTTCGTCGGAAGAAAGTGTTTACACATGACCCATTCATTTAAAGTTTGGGGGCTAGCTGACGAGGATTAAAACCCCTATGTATTACTTCAATACATAAAAAGAGATCATACGTCTTCGGGTTTTAACCCCTAAGGCTAACGACCTCACTGGTCGTAAGGATTCCTGAGGTTACATAATAAATACCCTGATCGGTCAAGGTCCCATACCTAGTCCCCGACCAGTTAACTACTCGTAAAAGCTATGAACGGATATCTGGATCCAAATCCAAATATATCTTTATCGTGTGATGAATGGAACACGTGTTGTATACTCCATATCACGCGACGTTTTTATCCTAAGACATTGACTAATGGTTGAATGTCTCACCGACATTTAACCGCACAGCAGTTGATACTTTAATCAACTGCCACATCGCTCCGACCAAACGCAACGCTTCGCATAGGCGTCTTCTCCAGAAACAACTGTCACCTCTTCAGAAGCTATTTAAAGATGGAGCATGGAAGGATCAAGGGAGACAGAAGGAGAGACAGTGGAGAAAGAAAAGAGGCTATTGGCATTAGATTCAAACTTTTGATCTATTTCAGTAGCATAGCCAACATCATACTCAGTGTAACTAGGATTAGTCCTTTGCCTGATAATAGGTATTCCTTGTAAACAGCCAGTTCATAGTAATAAAGAGTAACCCCATTCTCTTCCAGGAGATATGCATCATTTTCCTCTATTTTTATATATTTTCATAAGATCGACGATTTGATCGTCGACAGTAGGCAATCGCTGGAGTTCCTCAGCCAGGTCTGAGGGACACCACGAGCGTTGTCTGAAAGAGGTATGCCAAAGCGATGCCACAATCGGGCCTTCCAATTCGCCGGTAGGCGGCCGGGAACGACTGGCTCGCCCCTGATCGGGAGTTCAGTCAACAATGCGACGTCCTGGAGAATGACTATCATCTCCCCTCACCGAATGTGGAATGTGTGAGTCTCAGGTCTCCACCTGTCGACAAAGGCCAACATCAAACTGTTGTCTAGGGTGAAGTACCGTCCGACCGAGGGCAGCTTGGCAAAGGGAAACAAGCCGTTGTCCCGAATAAATGGGACGCAGCGACTATCGAGCCCCCAATAATGCCTCTCAGACCGATGCGCCAAGGGTGGAGGACCACCCCCGGCTATCCACACCTTGCACCGGTGATGCTCGTCGTAAAAGAGTTCTAGTAGCTCTGGTAGAGGCGTGACTTGTAAGAGAGGGAACACACGGATTAATACTTAATAAATCAATAATGACGATGAATTACTAAAAAATAAAAATAACGACTAAGAATGGACAACAAATAAAATCTGCACTAATTAACTACAAGTAAATTAATTTGGACTAATTAAGTACGACTAATTAATAGGATTAAATTAGTTGTGACCAAATTAATACAAGTATTTCTAACCTCCTAATTAATTCAGACTAATTAATTACAACAAAGGAATTAGGAAAAAAGTTACAACTTCATAAATTAACTACATTATTTACGACTGACTAACTATGATTAAATTAATTATGGTAAAGTATAACTAATTAACTTCAACCGATTAATTGCAACTAATTTATTACGAGTAATTAACTAACTGATTAAAATAGGTACGATTAATATAACAACGGCTAGTTCATTAGGGGCTAATTTATCGACTAAATAACACAAATATAATAACGCTTAAACGATAAGGACTATATTAATCACACCTAAGTAACTATAACTAATTAACTACACATTTAATAAATACAATTCTTATGAGAGAGAAAAAATTACCTGCTAATATGGCCGCTAATGACAACACGCAACAATATTTAACCATCAGCGGAAATGAAACCAACCGAGACAGCCAAAATGAATGCGAGGGAGTGTGAGCGAAGAGTACTGCTCGCTTCCTCAGAATTTATAGTGCAAGCGAGACAATAACGCGCACGCTAATTACGGTGGGGTTCATTTCGCGCGGGCGCATTGAAAGGCAAGAGATAGAAAAGAAAGAGAATAAAGATAGATTCTCGGTCACTTCTGTCAGTTCACTTGTTTTCAAACATTTCGGATGCACGCGGGAAGGGGTGGACGCGGCCCGGTAGAGGGTTGTGCGCGCTGCACACGGGACGAGCGGACCCGGGCTGTGCATGCTCCCACTGTGGCACGTGGTGCTCGTCCGAACGCGGGAGGAGCAGACCCGACTTTGCACGCGAGATGGGCGGACCCGGGCTATCCACGCTCCCGCACTTGCGCGTGGCACTCGTCCGAACGCAGGAGGAGCGGACCTGGCTGTCCGAACACTTAGCCCCAAAACATTTGAGTAGATCTTTAGTGTACTTCGTCTGATGAATAAAAGTTCCTTCCTTACATTGCTTTATTTGAAGCCCCAAAAAGTAATTGAGCTCTCCCATCATACTCATCTCAAATTCCCTGGACATAGTCTCAGAAAAGCTGGAAACAAGAGCATTAGAAGAACCACCAAAAATAATATCATCAACGTAAATTTGAGCAAGCAGGAATAAAGTCTTGTCTACCTTACTCATCTCAAAATCATTCTTAAGCAAAAAGGTCTTAAGTCTAGCATACCAGGCTCTAGGGGCTTGTTTAAGACCATATATGGCTTTTGATATCTTGAATACATGATTTGGGTATTTAGGATTCTCAAAGCCTGGGGGTTGTTTAACATAAACCTCCTCCTCTATGAAACCATTTAAAAATGCACTTTTAACATCCATCTGATATAATCTAAAGCCCTTAGATGCAGCAAATGCAAGCAAAATGCGAATGGCTTCTAGTCTAGCAACAGGAGCAAAAGTCTCATCAAAATCCAAACCCTCAACTTGGTTAAAGCCCTGAGCTACCAACCTAGCCTTATTTCTAATCACAGAACCATCCTCATTTTATTTCTTTTTGAAGACCCAGCGAGTTCCTATAACATTATGACCACTAGGAGGTTCTACTAGATTCCAAACTTTATTCCTCTCAAAATTCTCTAACTCCTCATGCATGGCATTAACCCAGCTAGAATCTGATAAAGCATGTGTTATATCGCGATGTTCAAAAGAAGCAACGAATGCAGAATGAGAGTAGAGATTTGAATCATTATACCTGGAGCGAGTGACTCGCTCATGGAGATTACATATTATCTGATCCGGGGGGTGCTACCTTTGAATATGAAGTGGTGCACCCGGAGAGGAAAGCATATCTTCGACCTCCGCAAGTACTGCTGATGATGAAGATGCAACAGGAGCCTCATCTGAAGGCGAAATAGTCACAACAGGTTCTTGCGCTGAAACAAGAGCGTCAATAGCAGCAAGTGGAGGACAAATATCAGCTTCGTCCTCATCTTCCTCCACAAAAATGCTCTCTGTCACCTGTGAATCATCTGAAACATCGGCTCTAGCTCCAGGGCTAGTCTCATCAAAAGTGACATTGCATGTCTCCTGGATAATGTTAGTTTCAACATTAGAGACCCGAAAACCCCTCGAATGTGCAGGATAACCCAAAAATAAACCATCAAAAGTTCTTTACTCAAATTTATCTATATTTCCTGTCTTGAGAAAAAAGCATTTGGAACCAAATACTCGAAAGTGCGAGACAGAAAGTTTTCTACCAAATCGAAGCTCATAAGGAGTCTTGCCCAAAGAGCGTCTTAGGAAGACACGATTTGCAATATGGCAAGCAGTAGCAACAGCTTCAGCCCAAAATATCCTCGAGTGCTATACTCATCTAGCATCGTCCTAGCCATCTCGACTAAGGTCATGTTCTTCCTTTCCACCACACCATTTTGTTGAGGGTTGTGTGGAGAAGAGAACTGATGCTCAATACCGCGCTCAGCACAAAAAGAGGCAAACGAGGTATTCTTGAACTCCGTACCATTGTCACTGTGGATCGCTCTCAAGGCACCAGGAAGTTCAGAAGCCAAACGAAGAACAAGATCATGATAATGATCAAAAACTTCATCCTTCGAAGCAAGAAAGAACACCCAAGTGTATCTCAAAAAATCATCGACTATGACCAGAATATACCATTTGCCACCGACTGACCGAACCCTAGCAGGACCAACAGTATCCATATGAAGTAACCGTCCCGGTCCGTCAGTCATGACCATAGTCACTGATGGGTGTGAGGCGGCAACTTGTTTGCCATGCCTACAAGGCGCACATACATCATCCTTGACAGCTTTGAGTTTGGGCAAACCTCTCATGAGCTCAAGGTTGCTAACTCGTGTCAGATGATCAAAACCAATGTGCCCCAAACGTCGGTGCCAAAGCCAGAAATCAGAAGAAGATGTAAGCAAACATTTGAGAGATCCAACAAGCGATTCAGAAAAATCAGCTCCAAAAATTCTACCAACTCTTGAAATTCTAAAAGCAAGCTCACCAGCAGAATCAAGTACCCGACAAGCATTTTTCTTAAATCCAGTCTCATAGCCATCATCAAGAAGTTGTGAGACAAAAACCAGATTATACCTAAGCCTGTCCACAAGAGCGACGTCCTTCAGGATGAATTTGTCGTTCACCCTGATCAATCATGTTCCTTCAATTCGCCCTTGTGTATCATCTCCAAAAGTGATGAAGTCATCACCTATCGCCCGCGTGAAAGAGGTGAACCATCTTGAATCCCCGGTCATGTGGCGTGAACACCCGGAGTCGACGAACCACGTGTTCTTCCCCCTTCCGCGGTAATCCTGAAAATCAAGGCACAGAAGAACGATGTGTCTCAATACTGGGGTTAGTTAAACAAGATTTAGGAACCCAAGATCTTGAGACACACGCTCATGAGTAGTATGCAAAGCACAAGTGCTATCCTTGATTTTATTTAAAGTTCTATCATGAACAATGGTTAGATTAGCATGAGAGTTGTCCTGTCTAGGAGCATGATGATGAACAATGCTAGCGGTCAGACTGGTGTAGTAACGGCGGTCAGACCGGTGACCCTGGCGGTCAGACCGGTTACTGCCGGTCTGATGAACATGAGATACAAATCTTAAACCAGGTTTCTTCTTTTCTATGTTACCATGTCTCATAAAAGCTCTAGGTTGAATGGATTAAATTATAGTAAAATTTTTCTTTTCGTTTTTCAACCTACGCCAACAGAACTCAATTAAATGTCCACTCTTTTTACAATAGGTGCAATGATACTTAATACCACTAGGGGAAGCACCATTTGAATTAACAGATGGTTGGGCAATCCCTGCAGATTTAAAGATAATTTTTGCAGGTTGAGTTTTAAATTCAACTAAATATTTTTCCAAGACTTGAGTGACTTTTAGCTTTGAATTATCTTGAAAAGAATTGTATCATAATCCTTGCTTCTTATAAGGAGTTTTAGACTTGTCCATAATCATGTTTAATTATTTCTTACCTTTAGAGAATTTTTTAAAGTATCCTTAAGATAAGCATTTTCTTTATCAAAATTAACACATGACTCACAAGTTTTACCTTTAATAGCTTTAGCATATTTTTTCTTATATAAAGCAATTTCAAGTTTAAGAGCAGGACTTGAAGCACATGTAGAAGACTCAATACTTTCCTTAAGTTTGGCATATTTAGCTCTAGCTGCTTCTAAAATATCTTTCACTTCATGTTCGCGCTCTAAGCAAAAAGTGCAAGAACTAGAATCAGCCACACCATAAGCAATCAACTTGCTAGACTCTAAGCATTTTTCACAAGGAGTAGTTTTAACCTCAACTAACTCAGTCCTAGCATTTCCAAGTTGTTGCAAAGCAGTATCATGAGCAGATTGCAGTTTAGCAAATTCTGAAAGCAAAGCAAAGCATGGCAGGATGAACATTCATCAGGTTCAAGAGTCTTAACATTTGTAAGTTCTAATTTCAGTTTACCAATTTTTGACTCTAGTTTCTTATTTTTAGTCATGATAAATTCTAGCGCTTCATCTTGACTAAGCAGTTGCTCATATATGGAATCATATTTAGCAGAAAGAACATCATAAGAGAGAGGTACCTCATTGTCGTCAATGTCGTCAGTATCGGCCATGAAGCATATGCCAGTGAAGTCCTTGGTCTTCCCCATCTTTTTGTCTTGGGGGATCTCCTCCTCCTTGTCCTCCTCGCTCCCGGAGTCCACATCGCTCAAGGATTGATCCTCAAAAGCAGCAAGAACCCGGTGAGCGGCCTTCACAAGCTTACTAGCCTCATACATTGATTTGTTGAATGGAGGCTTCTTCCAAACTGGCTTTCCCTCATTATGATTGCTCTTACCTTTCAGCTTGGGGCAATTTGCCCTGATATGATTGAGCTCACCACACTCATAGCATGTCACTGGACCAACTCTTTTTTTGTTTCTCACATTATTGTAGGGCTGTGTGAATTTTTTAGCAAGGAGGGCTAACTCAAACTCAGGGATACTCTCAAGCTCCTCTTCATGAATGGCAGATAAACAAGCAAATGAAGAACCAGAAAAAGATTCAAGAGAACCATCAGAAACTCTTTTGAGAGGATCTGCTACCAATGCCAAGTTGTCTTTCTTAGGATGATCAACTCTTTTAATTTCATGGGTCTTGAGTTTGCTATAAAGCAACTCCAATGTAAGACTCGAAAGATCAGCATTCTCCTCTATAGCAGTAGCTTTCATCTCCCACTCCTTGGTGTTGATTGCAGCCAAGAGATGGGTGGCATTTTCAGATTGAGAGTATTCAATATCAACAACTTTCATCTGATTAATCACTTTATTAAAGCGACTAAAAATATCATCGATGCTCTCTACAGGACGCATCTCGAATTTGTTGTATTCACGCTTATATACTGTTTGGCGCACTTTCTTGATTTGGGACGAACCCTCATGATAGGTTTCGAGGGTGTTCCAAATCTCGTGCGCGGTTGCAAGATTACAAATCCGATCATATTCTTGTCTACTAAGCCCACCATATAAAAGGTTCTTGACCTTGTTGTTGTTAGCCAAAAGAACTGCAGAAGCAGGCGTTGCAACCTCGGGAATAATGAGCGAGGATCGAACAACGTCCCATATAGCTTGTCCCTCGCTCTCAAGAAATACTCGCATACGATTCTTCCAACAGGCATAGTCGTGCCCATCGAAGATATACGGTTTAGTGGAGAACTTATCCATCGCCTAGTTCAGTGACCGGTTAAGATCAAGATTGAACTAACCGGGCTCTGATACCACTTGTTGGACCGAAAAGGCGACTAGAGGGGGGTGAATAGGAGCACGCTCACTTTTTCACAAATTATGAATTCAACACAATTTCACTCCAATGGCTATGAGGAAGCTATGAAGATCAATATACCAGTACAGCGGAAGACTAGTATTGAATCCAATTTAACCCCCTAAGCAATATGACAAAATCACCAAAGATTGAAACAATTTAATGCACTGGCGGCCTGACCTCTGTTATACTGGTGGTCGGACCGCTGACCAAATCGGTCGGACCGGTGCCCTCGGGCGGTCGGACCGCTGGGCTCCGTAACGAAGAAACGAAATTTCGATGACGGTTGCAAATAGATCTAACTTTTGATTCTCAACTCCAAACTTCACGAAACTTGGTATACACCTTCTCTGTGATATTAAGGACATATTCCAATCAACAATTATGATAATTATTGAACAAACAAAGATCCTTTACGATCTGATTGGAGAAAGGTCTAAAACCGAGCAAAAGTGAAAACTAAATCCAATCGCTTGCTCGTGGGTGATTGATGATCACGATGATCCTAGATGAGTTCTCACACAACACAACAAGCTAATCCACATGACGATATCAAGCAAAAACTTGTGGATCAAAGAAAGCCCAAAAATCACGAAATTGAAAGCAAGAACGAAAAGAGACTTATCTCAAGCAAACCTTGCATAGCTTAAAACATGATTGATGCTGGATTACACCCACTCCATCAAGGATCAGTGGTCAATCCAAGGGCACAAAAATCCAATCAAACCTTCAAGAATTCTAGCCTCCACGCCTAGCTCTCCCTAAACAAAATTAGGGTTTTCTAATATAAAAAGGGTCAAGAGGTGGTGCAGCCACCACCCTCTCCTATTTATAGTGGAGGCTTAGACCTTCTAGAAGTTTGATCCTATTGGGCTCCCGTTAAGGCCCAAAATAAACGGATCACACACGCACGCTTCGCAAAGCGCCGTCTTTAACTTTTTGACCTAAACAGCTTCACCTAGCGCCATCTTGCGCCTCGGATTTGCTAATAGGTCACTCTTGTCCATCTTGTGTCACGCTTGAGTCATTAACCTCACCCGGCATCGTCGATCGTTCTGGACCTCAGCTCTCCAAGCTTAGTCCCGATCATCCTCGCCGTTGACCGTCGTTGACCACCAAACAACCTACACAACCATAGACAATTAAACCGATTTTGGAAACAAGTTCTTCACAACTTGACCCATGTTAGTCAAAACATGCATCATGTAATACATATGCCCTGAAACTCATGACTTTGACCTAACCAACGAACAACGCCGCCACGAAGACCGACGTTTAAGTGACAATCAGTCCGACCGGCCCTCACCTCCAGCCTTGCCGGTCCGACCGCCAGCTATAGGCCGGTCCGACCGCCCAAAAGGACTTAGCCGAATTTCAAGCCTTGAAATTTCGAAACCTTCTGCAAATTTAAAACGAATAGAACTTTTGACTGGAGACTCCAAAAATTATGGGACTAAGTGCAATAGAATCCCCTCTCTTGCCTACACCCTCTATTTTTGGTCCATCTCAATTTGACACTATTTGGTCACGGCCGGTCCGACCGATTTAGGACCGGTCGGACCGCCATGCTCTGGCCGGTCAGACCGCCCCTGTCCTGACAGTTCTGAACTTTCTCGAAAACACGTGAAACGACAAACCATAAACGTGATTGCCAATTGTCACATCATCCTAAGATCTGGAGCATATCCCTATGATATCCACAATTTTCAACAGACTGCAACTTTGTTTTCAACGGACCGCAACATCAGCATAAACAATAGAGGATAACTATTTGAAAACAACATCAGAATCGGTGCCATGCGCTTTAGAGGCGCTAGCGATGTCAAGGTAGCCCTCACATCGATGTCGATGACCTCCCGCACGTGGCGCGCTCATCCTCCTCGCCCCCGGAGTAGTCGTAGACGGTGGCACCATATATACCCCTTGTAAGCCACACGGGAAGAGTTGAGGACTCACGAAAATTCCTGCATTTTGTAAACATTTTTTCTGATATAGTGAGGATCGCCGTCGCGCGCCCGTGGTTTTTTCCTAAAAGTGTTTTCCACGTAAAAATCGGTGCCTCCTTATTCTTGATGTGCTGCTACGAATGTGAGCTTGCATTATGGCCTGTTGTTGGAAAGAATGATTCGCGTCTAGGAAATATATGATGTGCATACGAGCTATTTGTTTACTAAGAGAGTTGGATTGAGTGGTCAGAGATGTCTGTGATGAGAGAAGTGTGGTAAGCGTGTGAATAGAGGGAGAAGCAGACGAGGAGAGAAGCAGAAGCCGCCCGTCCGTCGATTTGCATTTCCGTTGCTTCTTCCTCTTATTATTTAGAATTTAGATTGATAGAGTGCCTACAAGCAATTTTCATCTCTCTCTCTCTCTCACGAGTCATTTTCTCGAGTAGGTGAAGAGCACTACACCGGACTGCCTTAATTACTTGCCTCTCACGAACCACAAGTAAGAGGGATATGGGAACACAAAAACGTCTGATCTTTTTGTTTGGCGTCTGACGTATGCCAGCTAGCATTATCCATTAAATATTGGTCGTACCATATTCCTGTCCATGTTTTTAAGTCGAATTCTGGTACAAATATTGACATTTTTTTTGTATTTGAGTACGAATATGAATCAAAAAAAATTATTTAATTTGGCTTAATTCGATCACCCACTTTTTTTTATACCCAAATTCGTTCATCCACTTAATTCGTACGCTTGAAGATTAGGCTTATTTGTTGTAGGTGGGATTTGATTCCATGAAGTAAGTACTCATGTAGCGCCAGATGCCGTTGATCGCATCCAGCGAACGGGTTCAAATCATTGGGCCCGACAAAGCATTTTACGACCCCAGCCCTTGCCGTGCCTGCGGGCCCGGCCCACCCCGCTATTAGCGAGTGCGGCAGCCGCAGCGCCGAGCCCTACCACCGATCGCCGCTCCATCGTCTATTCACCGCGCGCTTGCGCCGCCCGCCGCCGCCGCCGCCACCAAGCTAGAGGAGCTAGGAGGCTCCGTTCGGTTGGGAAGACCGTACCGCGTGGGTAGACTAGACGCCATGGGGGAGCCTCAGCCGAGCAAGGATTTCCTGGACCTCCCCTCCGAGCCCAAGCCGCCCTCCTTCATCGGTGCCCCCCCCCCCCCCCCAACACCCCCACCTCCTCCCCCCTCTCTCACCTTCTCTTTGCCCTCGAATCTTTGTCTCCCACGTGTTTGATTTCCTTTGTAATGTTTGGGTTTGTGCGATTTACAGAGTCGCTTCTCGCGGGCAGAGAGCAGCAGCAGCACAAGGAGGGCAAGCGCAACGCCGGGCCTCCCACCGAACCACTCCCCAAGAGCCAAGGTAGAATATTCTCGTTGGTATTCCGTACAGCTCAGGAAATTACTAGAATCTGTGGAGTTGCGCATGCTTTCTTTCTGGATTGGAATGTGCCGTTTAAGACAAGCTCGTCAAAAATCATATGAACTTCATAGTAAATCGTGTGCAAAGGAATGTCTTGAGTTTGTTTGTGTACTTGCTCACTGAATTTTCCGTTGTTTTGGGTGTTGCAACGTCGCTCAGTTCTAGGAAAAGTGAAGGATTTCTTGGGAGAGATTGCAAAGGCGAACGAGAAATTGCAGCTCGATGCGCAAGTACGCTTCTAATTGATCTTACATTTGATAAGTGTTCCGGCTGTTCATTGGGTCCAATTTACGTACGTGCAGAGTAAGCCTCCTGGAGAGTATGATGTAGAAGCGCTTACCGGAAACGAAAAGGAATATATTGAGATGGTAAAGCTGGTCAATCTTAGCAACATGATGGAGAAAACATGGGGCCCAGTGTAACTATACTAACTGATGAGCACAATTCTGTTTGCAGGATTTGCTTCTCGGTGTCGCTGATCTTCATTCAGATCAAGCTGTAGAAGCAGCTGAAGTGACAATGAGCGGCTTCCCACCTTCCAGAAGGTCATTTGCGAGCAGTTCATCTGACTCGTACGATGGTAACGATGACAATGATGAAGAAGATGGTGGTGATGAACCAGGCATGTCTAACGAAGATAAATGCAAAAACCCAGATGAACCGGGGGCTCATCCGGCGAAAGGAAAGAAGCCCAGTAAAAGACAGAAGATTGTTGTTCTCAACTAGGATCCCTGTCATTCTTGACAAACAAGGGCAGGATTTGTGCTATTTTGTTATGTGCAGCAGACTGTAACCAAGAACTGGCATATTAATCAGGTCGGCTAGAAGAAGATCCAGATATCAGGATCTCTGTCATTCTTGACAAACAAGGGCAAGATTTGTGCTATTTTGGCTTCGGCTTTTCGCCCGAAAAATCCAGAAACCGTCCCAAACGGTTAGCTTTTCTTCCCGCTTTTTCCCGAAGCTAAAAGTTGTCTAAAACGTGTGGAAGCCAAAAACCTGAAGCCGGCCACGAGGAGCTTCCTGTGGCTTCCCCTGTTTCCATAGCCAAAAATGCCTCTAAAGTTGCATGTTTATTACCCGCCCCATACCTAGTATAAAAACCTGAGTTTATCCCATTCTCCTGTTCCCCACCCCGACCGAACGCCTCTCTTGTTCCCCACCCGACCGGGCGTCGCTTGTTGGATTAATTTTCTATTACATGGATCTACATGAGTTTAATACATATCAGCTATCTATTTTTTGGTTGGTTCAAATATATAAAGTGATCAAATAAAGTATTTATTAAGAGCTCGAGTATCTATTAAGAAAAATATGGATTTTGATTTAAATCTGTGTAGAGACATGTTAGGAATCTACCTCTAATTATAGGATGGAATATGATTCTATACTAAAAACTATAAATAAGGGTCGGGTCCTCTCAGCAAGGTAACTCTCCTATCTGTAGTTGGAATTTGTGGCTTATCTTTTACTAGGAAAGATCAAACCCTAGGTAAATTGAGCATCTGCACATCTACTATTTCTGATTAACCCTACGACGAACAATGACATTGTTATCAGGTATGCTTCGCGTTTTTCAGATTATATGGGTGCTGCAATTATCACATATGTATCTTGTTCCGGTTTGATCTTATGGTCTTGATCATTATTTTTGTTCTAACAATTGGTATCCAAGCAACTGTACGTGTGTTTTGCAACCCATCTGTAGATTTTTTTTTCCCCTGCTTCTACGAGTCGTTTCCCCCAGGCAAGATTGGTTTTCGTTCCGATCTGTTCTTCGCATCTGGGTTCCACTGCCTTCGCATTAGATCGGTTTTTCCTTCGGTTGTAGCTGTTATTTTGCTTTTCCCTTCTACTGTTGCGAGTGCCTCTGGGATTCCGCCCTCTGCGAGTGCCCTCATCTTTTTCTGCTACTTTAGGATCCGGACGAGCATCCTTCAGTCGCTGCCGCTGCGTGCCTCCCTGCGCGCGCTCTGGCTTCGTCGTTCTGCCGCACGCCCTCGAGCTTCTGCTGCCTTCCGTGCGCCGTGCCCCTTCGGTTCCGTCGCCTGCGAAACGTCGTGCCCGTTGGGTTTGCGCCACCTCCGTGCGTCGCGAACCCTCCGAATTTTCACCGGCTCCTTGAGGCGCGAGCCCTCTACAGTCTGCTGCCTCCGCGCGCGGCCTTACGGTTTCCGTTGCGCGTGTGTGCGTCGTGCGTCCTCCAGGTGTTGTCGCCGGTGGTGCTTGCTCACGCCCGCCACCTGCGCTGCCGCCCTCCGTGCGCCATGGACATGGAACGCAAGGTGCTGCATAGCACGAGGCTAGCCTGCCTCAGATTCAAGTAGAGATTCGATCTCTATCTTTTGGGGCTGTTTGGTTTCTTTTAGCATCTGGTTATGATTAGCTTTTAGCAATTTGGTTATGGTGTTTCTGAGCATCATATTATGCAATTTCTGGTATGCTGGTTCTAGCATCCACTAGAGTAAATTTCTGGTATGTTGTTAATATGCATCAACTTCAAATTAGCACATATGTTGTTTCTGGTATTAATAGTTTTGGTTATTGTCGGGATCCCGAGTATGCAACCCCGGACTCTCTATGTATTCTAAACTAGTCACATGATTAGTAGATAGTCCACACAGTTTCAACATATATGAAATCATATCCATACAACAAAACAACTAAATGAGCACACAAGACAATAATACTTAACAGAAAAATGACCTTATAGTCAACATTTTATAGAGCTTGCCACGCAGGGCTAGAGTCACGATCAGGTGCATGACCAGGTCTACGACCAAATCTATGACGAGATAAACTTGCAGTGGAACAACACAGACTTGTGGTAGCCATTCGACGTGCCCACAGGCAATCGAGTGGAGGACGCGACCTAGTTCGTATGGTCTTCAGAGTAATTCTCTTCGTAGAACTCGGTGCTCCCCGGGTCTTCTTCGACGACTGATCAACAAAGGGCGCAAAGCCGTGAGTACATAAAGTACTCCGCAAGTCGTATGGAACAGTATGCAAACAGTATTCATGCAAGGCTTGACAAGGATGGCTTAATATTTAGTTTGTAGAAAACAGTATTGACTGTAAACAAACTTGTTTGAAACAACTCATGGACACCATGTTCACTTCCCAAACAACTCGTGAACACCCTAGTCACTTCCCAAACCACACAAACCATCCACGACAACATTTTTGAGAAAATCTACCCCACGTGTGAAATTACCAAGCATTGTCCATAACCAGGACACGGCTATTTGAATAGTTTTACACTCTGCAAATATTGTATAGCTTGACCCACAAGAGATAATCATCTTATACTATTCGCCCACACACTTACGAGGTGTGCGACTAAGAGATTATCACAAGGTCTTTATAAAGCTCCGTTTTGACTTGCTTCTGCACGCTAAGGTTTCGCCTTTCTAGACCCCCTCTTGCACCATGTGAATCCATCCGTAAACTCGGAGATTACACCACCACGGCAGAACCAAACCAAAATATTACTAATTAATCAGTCAGGTTCACCCCATCCTGGACATGTGGTTGCACAGTATGGCCCAGATCAATGGCGCACAAAGTTAAGTCCTTAGTGGCTACTCAGGCGAAATATCCTCATCCCAGTGTGCTTCCAGCACCCCCTTTACTGCACAATCATTCGCCTGAGTATGAAATCATTTCTGGTTCAACCCAACCAAATGGCAACCCTTGTCATGACACAACAAATTTTACCAACAGTGGTCGCGCCACAATTCCATATATCATTAAGTTAAATTTGTCATCATTGAATCATGTGATCGTAAGACCATCGCATGACTAAGCATAATACGCACCCAAGTTGGTATTACAATAATGTCCTATTAAAATTAATCAACCTATGGTGTCTAAGGATACATGTCAACATGTCGATCACAATTATTCAAGGAGTCATACTGTCAAGTAGGTATTTAACTACTCCCAAAACTATTTTTATACAACTAGTCATGCATGTTTATAATAAACAATATAACTTTATAAACTGGGTACGACGTGATCAAACGTCTACGACTTGCCTTCGTTGAAGAGTTGTGATGCTTCGCCATGGTCGTCGAGTCCAAGAACTCTTCAGAAACGCTGGAATCTATACGTGCGAAAAGAGCCAAAAAAATAAAATAACTCCAAATAAAATCCAAAAAGAACAAAACTAGAACCAAAAGAAAGGTACTTAATTTAGATGGATTTGGAAATTGAATCACTCAAATCGAAGCTCGAACGAAGGAGAACGAGCTCTTGGAAGGATGTTCAACTGGTCAGAAGAATCCGACTACCTGGTCGAATGAGGTTTGACTACAGGATGTGGTCGAAAGAAGGGATTCGACTACTCAACATAGTCGAAGGAAGGACTCTACTACTCGACACGGTCGAAAGAACACGCGAGAGAGAACAGGGCAAAGGGAGGGGCTCACCAAGACCGCGAGAGAGGCTGGCGGAGGTTGAACGGCGGCGGGAAGCTCGCGGTCGGAGGCGAAGAAGGATAGCACGGGCTCTCCAAGGAACTCTTTGGTGGCGAGGAGGTGTGCACCGGGTAGGCCGTGATCTTACGAAGCCAACGACGAAGACCACGTCGGGTTGAATGAGCATCTTTGCTCACTCAATAGCCTGTCAATGGCGCTTTACCCTTGAAGCGTCTTTCCAAGCTCTTACTTAGCTTGGTGACTTGCTTTTTAACTCATAATTTTCAACAATAAGCAAACAATCACATGTGTTAGACTTATTAGTAATTGAATCAACTTTAGAGCAACATTGCATAGACAACAAGCCATCACAAGATATAGAAGTGCTAGACATGGATATAGCTTTTGAGACAACTTCTACTATAGGCATCTCATCTAATAAATTGCAAGTGATTCCAACATTTGAATAAGATTTTTCAATATCTTTTAGGAGAAGAGGGTCGTGAGTTTCCTTGAGCTCCTCATAAAAGTCTTTTAGAGATATATATTCTTTCTTCAAGACTTTCGATTTTTTTCTTCTCTTTTTTAAGATATTCATTCAATTCTTCTAGCATATCCATAAGCTCATCATAAGAAGAATCATAGTCATCAAGGGATTTTACCTTATCTCCTTTTGCCATGAGGCATGTAGGAGACGAGAAGAATAATGGAGCCTCCTTGATGGCGATGCCAGCGACTCCCTTCTTCTTGGGGGACTCATCCTCATCGAAATCGGTGTACTCTTCATTGTAGTTTCACTCTCCAATGTGGGCTTCATTTTTACCGTCCTTGTGAAGTTTATTTAAGAGCTTTTTCTTGCCATTAAACTCCTTCTTCTTGGATGACTTGCCTTTATCGTCCTTCTTGTTGGGGCAATAAGAGGCAATAAAAAAAAAAAAAAAAAAAAAAAAAAAAAAAAAAAAAAAAAAAAAAAAAAAAAAAAAAAAAAAAAAAAAAAAAAAAAAAAAAAAAAAAAAAAAAAAAAAAAAAAAAAAAAAAAAAAAAAAAAAAAAAAAAAAAAAAAAAAAAAAAAAAAAAAAAAAAAAAAAAAAAAAAAAAAAAAAAAAAAAAAAAAAAAAAAAAAAAAAAAAAAAAAAAAAAAAAAAAAAAAAAAAAAAAGGGGGGGGGGGGGGGGGGGGGGGGGGGGGGGGGGGGGGGGGGGGGGGGGGGGGGGGGGGGGGGGGGGGGGGGGGGGGGGGGGGGGGGGGGGGGGGGGGGGGGGGGGGGGGGGGGGGGGGGGGGGGGGGGGGGGGGGGGGGGGGGGGGGGGGGGGGGGGGGGGGGGGGGGGGGGGGGGGGGGGGGGGGGGGGGGGGGGGGGGGGGGGGGGGGGGGGGGGGGGGGGGGGGGGGGGGGGGGGGGGGGGGGGGGGGGGGGGGGGGGGGGGGGGGGGGGGGGGGGGGGGGGGGGGGGGGGGGGGGGGGGGGGGGGGGGGGGGGGGGGGGGGGGGGGGGGGGGGGGGGGGGGGGGGGGGGGGGGGGGGGGGGGGGGGGGGGGGGGGGGGGGGGGGGGGGGGGGGGGGGGGGGGGGGGGGGGGGGGGGGGGGGGGGGGGGGGGGGGGGGGGGGGGGGGGGGGGGGGGGGGGGGGGGGGGGGGGGGGGGGGGGGGGGGGGGGGGGGGGGGGGGGGGGGGGGGGGGGGGGGGGGGGGGGGGGGGGGGGGGGGGGGGGGGGGGGGGGGGGGGGGGGGGGGGGGGGGGGGGGGGGGGGGGGGGGGGGGGGGGGGGGGGGGGGGGGGGGGGGGGGGGGGGGGGGGGGGGGGGGGGGGGGGGGGGGGGGGGGGGGGGGGGGGGGGGGGGGGGGGGGGGGGGGGGGGGGGGGGGGGGGGGGGGGGGGGGGGGGGGGGGGGGGGGGGGGGGGGGGGGGGGGGGGGGGGGGGGGGGGGGGGGGGGGGGGGGGGGGGGGGGGGGGGGGGGGGGGGGGGGGGGGGGGGGGGGGGGGGGGGGGGGGGGGGGGGGGGGGGGGGGGGGGGGGGGGGGGGGGGGGGGGGGGGGGGGGGGGGGGGGGGGGGGGGGGGGGGGGGGGGGGGGGGGGGGGGGGGGGGGGGGGGGGGGGGGGTAATCAAAATTCATGAGGGGGGCAAGCCCCCCCTTCTCTCCGCTCCAGTCTGTCCGTGTGTTGCTTGTTCATATCTGTGCATGTAACTTAAAGGACCTGCACGAGTCATGTAGCTTAACCTCTGAACCAAAAGTGACTGCTCATCCCTCGTTCCCTCAATATGTACCACCTTTATGGGCGGGAATGACATATGCTTTACATGATAAACAAAAATTTGTTCCTACATTTTTTTTTCCTGGCCGTCTATATGTTATCCACACCACATTGTACACAAAGACAGAACGCGATGCTCGCTGAATGTAACTTCTATACAAAATTATTTAGGGGCAACAATTTCAGTCTAGAAACGATCAACAAAGGGCGCAAAGCCGTGAGTACATAAAGTACTCAGCAAGTCGTATGGAACAGTATTGTCGGTGTATTAGAACCGATCTTACGTAAAGATTATTTGATTCGGGGGGTCTCCTAGAGATGAAATCACGCAGAGTAGTTGACACGGGATGTTTAGGCAGGTTCGGGCCTTCTCAGGAGAGAATAATAACCTAATCTGTGTGTATGGTATTCTTGATGATCAAGTAAAAGACTAAGACTATTACAGAGAATAGCACTTGTGTTTCTACTTAACTAGTTCTTGTTTTTTTCCTTCTATCCCTCTGATTGATGCCCTTATATAGTCGTGAAGAAGTAGCCGTTTTGTCCTGCGGGAGATGCGCCTAATTAATCCCGTAACGGGCGCATGATGGCAGTAATTACCGGCGCCTCGACTTCTTCACGCCGTCTGGCTATTATCTTCCAGAGATAATGGGGTAATTACACACCATTAATAAGCGGAATAATAGTGCGTGTGGTATTGATTCCTTAATCAATTGGACCCGCTCGCTTTGTAGGTTTGATTATAAGGTGGTCGAAGTTTATACGGTCGTAGAAGAACTTACGACCGGTGCGATCGTAAAAAGGACTTCGACCGGTGCGATCGTAGAAGGACTTCGACTATGTAGTGGTCGTAGAAGGACTTACGACCATGATATAGTCGTAGCAAGACTTACGACTATGAGGTGATTGTAGAAGAACTTACAATCACTTGTTGGGCTTCTCCCTTATAGATAAGGGGTACTTACGGGGACTATGTGACATCATATTTACCCATAATAAAATTATAGATAAAAGATAAAATGAGGATTATTAGATCCTCGTCATCTAGCACGACTTCAAGTGAAAATAACTTACTTGGTAAAGGTTTAGTAAATGGACTTACGACCATGAGAATGTCGTAGAATGATAGTCGAAGGAAAAACTCTTCGACATTTGAGTCTTTGCTGACGAGAAATTTGCTTGGTCGGGAAGGTTGCTACGACTATCAAAGTCATAAAAACCCTACGGCCGTCGGTGGTCGTAGTAGAAATCGGAGAAAAAACTCTTAGATTGATACTTCCTTCAACTAGAAAGACTTGGTCAAGAATGTAATTTTGCTTGGAGGTGACAATACGCACCTATTTTTCTCGAGCGGACCATCCAGGAATTGCAACGGCTCTCATAGACTTGTCAGATGAAGCGGTTCCGGCGGTACAATCATCTATCATAGACCTATAGTAGAGAGCGGTTTAGAAGCGGGAGATCGTGTGGTTATAAAAACTTACGAGGAGGTAGACTTGGATTTTACTTTTCCCCAAATCACTCATTGTTCTTGAGCTCTTGCTTTCTCCATCCTCGACTAGGTTTCATCTTCTCGTAGCCAACCCAATTAAAAACTTCTTGCTTACGGCGAAATGGCCAAGAGAGTTTACGAATGGGAGGAATCGGAGATGGATGCGGCTAAGATCAAGATCTTGGTCGATCGGGAAGATTCGAGAAGCTCGGTGAAGTGGATTCGGCTATCGGGCGACCAGCCATCGGGGAAAATGGGCAAATCCGTCTTCAAGCGTATTGTGAGTCGGCCTTGATTGCACCTGCCCGCCCCTTTCTTCGGTAGTACTCGAACACTTTGGGGTGGGCGGTGAACTTAGGTCTCAATTCCATTACCATGTTGGCGTGTTCGTGTATCGTGCGGGCGTGCACAGGGATTCCGTGGATCTCGGTTGTTTCAATATTATTATGGGATGGCTCGACAAGCCGGAATCGCTAGGAAGCTGTGATGCAAGCTCCACGACTCGAAGTCGAAGGGTATATTCATAGTTTTACCGGTCTTCGTGGTAGGTGGAGGAAAGAGGTGGTTCTCTTGGAAGGTCACCTCTGAAGACGACCTTTCTTTGTGGGGAAAAGTGCTAGAAAGAAATCTCCATGGGACTCAACCCCGAAGATATCAGTAGGATTAGTCCTTATATTCAAGCTATTAAGGACTTGAAGGAAGAAGGTGTGGGATGGCATGTGGTGAAGGATTTCATCACCGCAGAATTAGTCCTCTGAGAAAAGCGAGCATCTCCTATGTGGAGGTACTCGGGAAGAGGAGACCCCACCGAGAGACTACGAGGAGGGTAAGTAATTGTCGACTTATCTCGGTTTGGTCTTTCTCAACCTTGTCTAATATTTTTATCTGTTTACCGAGATCTTTCACAGTGAGGTTGACTCAGTCGGACTCATCGTGAGAAGTCCCCGCCACTCAGGGGCGGTTCCTCAAATCATTGCGGCTTTGTCATGAGATGAAAGATAGGCGCCTAAAGGTAATCAAAAATCGATTCTTTCTTTAGGACTTTATAGTCGTAGAAGATACTTACGACTAATGGTGATCGTAGAATATCTTACGATCAAGAAAAGTCGTGAAAAACTTACGACTTGGTACTAGTCGTAGAAAAAACTTACGACTAATTAGTGATTCTTCTTTTACTGTTTTGCTACGAGAAAGTAGGCATGGAAAATCGTCCACGACGACGAAGAAGTCGTTACGATGACTATTGGTATTGGGTTGTCGAAAGACAAGGCTCGGCTCCTCCTCGAAGAGCGTCGACTTGTAAAATCTGGAGCAAAGGGAGCAAGCTCAAGCTCTGGTCTTCGACCGGACCCTCTACAACTGCGGCATTGTAGGTATATCTGGCCGAGGCGCGATTATCGGCAGAGAGGTTGAAGCGGTGAACCTCTTAAGCGCAAACCTCGCAAGGCACCCTTATTATGACACGG
Source organism: Hsuehochloa calcarea (assembly GCA_036346395.1). Lineage (NCBI taxonomy): Eukaryota > Viridiplantae > Streptophyta > Magnoliopsida > Poales > Poaceae > Hsuehochloa > Hsuehochloa calcarea. The sequence goes on along the minus strand of CM070593.1, from coordinate 28,172,556 downwards.
AATCTTTCGCGATCGGTGCCACTCCTAGTTTTATTAAGCAAGCTGGAAAGGAGAAGCTGGAAAGATTTTATGTCTTTATGAAGGGCGATCTTTGCGTCGGCCAACACAGCGAGGCGATCTTTATACGGAATGGTCGAGGCCGATCTCGTTCATCGGAGGATCGAGAAACGAGCCACGATCCTGTTCAAACTCTGACCAGGGCGTGGTGCGTGGTAGATAATATTGAACCTCGACGGGCGTGGTGCGTGGAGAAAGAAGGTCCTCCGTGGGAGGATTGCTCCAAAATTCTGGTTAAGACCGAGTGCGGTATGTGAAATGTACTAAAGTGTAAGAACAACATTTACCTTTTTCTTTTCACAACCTAATTTGCTTTTCTTTATTTGGTCAGACTCCTTGACCCACAGAATGCTTACTGCGAGAAGTCCATTGCTATCCTTCATTCCTTTGAGAGGTATCAATGGAGGTGGTGAAGCATCACCCTTGACCAGTGGCCGATGAAGTCGAGACTCCGAGTGACTCCCATCTGCTGAGTTCGTAACTCGACCACGAGGTCGTAGAAACAGCGAAGCATTTGTGGAAACTCTCTGTCAAGGTGGTGACCGACTGCGCCTACCGCTCTGGGAAGGAAATCGTAGGAGCGTTCCTTCCCTACCCAAGAGAAATCCGAGAACGGAAGGAGAAAATTTCAACCACGTGGTGACTTCTTTGGGCTGCCTCCGTCGTGGGTCCTCTGCCTTCTGAGATCTCGTGGCCGAGTCCCCATCCCAAAGATATTCCCAATCTGAGAATACTTTTGATAACAGCGCCTCGAGAAGGTGTGGTGGGACAAAGTCGCGAGGATAGATAAGGCTGAGACCGGACCTTGTATATTCAATGTTTGCTAGGGCGACTATGAATGTAAGTATCTTCAAAATACTTATATATGTGACTTTCCTTCTCTTCTCCTTTGTTTTCTTTTTGCGAAAGCTCTAGAGCAAATTCTTTGTTGTCGGTGAGTATCATCGACAACTTTTAGAACTAAGGCGGGAGAAAGAACTACTCTGTCTGAGGCGAGAGAGATGGTAAGTCACTTATCATTCATAATTGTTTTCGACTTAAATACTCGTATAATGTTTTACGAGAATAATCATGGAAGAAACTCATGACAAAGTACTAGTCGTAAAAAGCTTACGACTACTTACAACCGGTAGTGGTCGTAGAAAGACTTACAACCATATCGTGATCGTAGAAAAACTTACGACTAGGTCGGTAGTTGTAGAAGTACTTACAACCATTAGGTGATGTTTATCTTCGTTCTGTTCTTTGTAGGTTAAGCGGTGATACGAAGACCTTAGTGACTCACTCGACTATGAAAAGAAGAGTCGAGAGGCTAAGAGCAATATTAGTCCTCTCGGATAGACTTGAGGCTGTCTGCATCTAAAAGATTGCGAGGAAAAAATAAGCGATAAGTTACGAACTTAAGGCGCTTTTGATCTTTAACCTTTACAGACTCTCCTTTCTTCTCGGATAAAGAAAAGAGATCACGGAAGCTCGAACCGAAGTTCAAGAAAAAGCTTTGGTCATTCGGGAGTTTTCCGTATTCTGCGAATAAGGATCAAGAACTCGAGGTCTTAGAACTCAATTAAGAGGTAAGTAAATCTTTACATTATCCTTTTGAGTATTTTCCTTTTCTAATGCCAATTTCTTGTTAGAAATTGCTTTGCCCAATTAAAGCCTCGGTGAAATCCAAGCAAAGACCTTAATCACGCAATGAGTCCGTCGCATTGCTAAGATGAATCTGGAGGACATCGAGCATGGGGGCAAAAGCATCTTTGAAGCCGTTGCTTCCCATCGAGAAGAGGTCAAGAAATTGGATTCTCAATTAGTAGGTAAAAATGCTTTTACCTACAATTATCTTTGTGTTATTTTTCTCTAGAAGTATATTTTTGTTTGGCCAGGTATTATTCTTTTGAAACAAGTGGTGAAAACAAGAAGCTTCGATGAGGCTTAGACTTGTACCCAACGGAGATGGAGTCGATGAAGACTAGTCTTCAAGGCAACATCATTCTCTGAACAATGTGTAGTGAGCTACATTACGAGGAAAAACTCCTCGAGAAGATACTATAGTTGCTCACACAAGTACTATTGGGAACAAGTCGGAAAGTTGCAAGAAATGGTGACCACTCTGAAGGCTAATCAAAATTTGAATCAATAAGGGAGGCGATTGAAGGTAGTTGTAAGTTACGCTTTAGCGAAACTTAAAGCTCAAGACCCATGTAATGTAAAACCAATCGAAGCCGACTTGACATCACGAATCGAGGCAAGTCGTCGATTGAAAATCGATCGATTGGTAAAAGGTGGCGGAGGAAATGCGGCTAGGCTCTCCCAGCCAGAGTAATCTTGTAACTACTTTGTAAAGCGGACAATTTTTGTTGATGAGTAATATATGATCCGCCTCATTTCACGAAAATCATCTTGTCGAGTAGTTAGTAACTCAAAAGATAATAAGCGAATGAAAGACTAAGAATTGAAGTCAAATTAATAACTTTATCCTAGCCCCGAGCTATTTGCTTAGATTGTTTAGACAATCTAAATAAATAGTGTTTAAAATGGGGTTTACGAAAACAAAGAGGTTTATTTAACTTATAGCTTTTATTACGGTTGTCAAACCTTTTCGAAAAAGAGTAGAAAGCGACTCGACACTAGGAAGTTCCTTCTAGTGGGCGGGACCACGTCTTAGAGAGAGAAAAGGCCGACTAGGTGATGTTACCATCTCGAGCTAGTTTAATCAAACCAAACGACAACTTGAGTTAAGCAAGCGTCTAGAGGACTTTAATAATTCGTTAGCCCTTTTACGATGGATTCGATAAGTCTTTTCGGTAGCAAAAGTAGGAGGCGGCGACACTAGGAAGTTTCCTTCTAGTGGCGAGGACCACATGCGAGAGGAAAGACTTCGACTAGGTGTGTCTCTTCCTTGACCGATTAAAACAAATCGAGTACACCAAAGGTGGTCGAACAAATGTGAAAAGTGCACTCTACTTAGAATATTTTTTGAATTTCTTGAAAAAAATAGACTAAGATTGAAGAGTTGGCTTTGAGAACATTCGACTAGATAGAACAGGAGCTCTTTGTATTGGCGGTAAAAATGAGTAGCAGTCGATGCTAGGAAATTCCTTCTAGTGGGCGAGAACCACATGCGAGAGAGGAGAAGTTTAGACGGATGGCGTTTCTCGCTTTAGGGCGGATGTAAAGAAAGCGGGTGTTTTCATATCATAGTCGAAAGATTAAAAAGCACTACTCAAAAATAAGGCAAAAAGAGTAGAAAGAACACGGACTTTTATTGCACGAGCTGGTCACACATAGAATTTGCGTGGCGGTCGATGTTCCAAGAGTTTGAGAGAACACATCCATCTTCCATTGCTAGTCGTCGCAGGCCACAGCGAGGAGTTGCCGACCCTTTGTGTAAGGACCTTCCCATTTAGGGAAAGTTTATTAGATTAGACTTGGATTGGCGAGCCTCAATACCAAGTCACCTCTGACAAAAGGCTGCGAGGTTGGACCTTCGATTATAGTATCTGCGGGGGCTTGTTGGTAGGCCGAGCGGATTAAGGCTAGGTTTCTCCTCTCTTGAGTAGGTTAATGTCATCTGCTTTCGAAGTTGTTCTTGGTACGAGTTGTTGAAGGTTTCAACTCGTGTCGACCCATAATTTTAGCTCGGAGGAAGCATGGCCGACTCAAAACTAGAAAAATGGTGTTTCTCTGTTGCTCGGTGGTGGTCGTCTGACCTGCCCATAATATGGAGGGTAATTCTTGTACCCAAGCCCCAGGCGCTTAACAAGTGATCGAAGACTCGAGTTTTAATTCCTCGTATTATTTGGCGTTTGCGTTCGTAGCCCCATTGCTTTGGGGATGTGCAGCGAAGCATAGCATAACGGTACCCAACTCGTCATAAAATTCACGAAATTTTGCACTTGCGATGTTTACCATTATGCGTAATTATCAGGCTCGGAAATCCAAATCGACTAATTACGCTTCTCATCATGAACCTTTTCTTTTGCTTAGTTGTTATCGATTCTGAGTTCGACTTGATCCATTTGTGAGCGTGTCAATAGCCACAAAAGGAATTGAAACCTCCACGGAGCTTTGGGAAATGGTCCTAGGATATCAAGCCCCAGTGCAAAAGGCCAAGAAAGAGGTATTGTTTGTAATACTTGAAATGGGTTGGTGTATCATCTACCATGGAATTGTACTGGACACACTTTTAACCACTTCCATAGCATCGTGCAGGTGTAGGCGGTAAAAACCTTGTCGAAAGGCTTTACCAACCAATGTTACATAGGAAGCATGCGTCCACAGATGCCACTTGTGTATATCATGAAGGAGTGTTATTCCTTCGTTTTGCGGAATGCATCGCATGAGTATCCCTTGGGTTCCTCGTTTATAGAGGACTCCTTCAACCAAAGTATACATTTTGGCTTTTGGGATAATCGATGCGCCTCAAGATCATCTTGGTCTGGAACCCTTGTAAAGATACTCGTAGATGGGAGTCATCCGGTATCCTCGTAGTCTAATGAGGCCATCTCAATAGGAGGTGTCTCTGGTTTTTCGACCGAGAGGCGGCTTTTGAGTTGCTCAAGAAAACCCCTTTTAGTGCAGTAGATCGAGAAGAAGCCATCCGAGCAAGTTGGTGCAGAGGAAATTATCCTTCGAGGATGAATTGTACCTCGAAACCTAAAAAATGCTTTTCTAGCTTGCGAACTTCCGATAAGTATTGAGACATTGTCGAGCTAGAACAACGGTACTCTTTCCGACTTGATTCTGACTAGTTGAGAGTCTCCTCTCACGAGTAGTCGGCGAATTGAGAGTGCTTTCGCGCTCGTATGCCGGCTAGCAAACCGTGCTACTGCCACATTATTAGTGGCACGAAAGTTTAATTGTATGGCATACTTTAAGGTTTCTCGTTAGGAGATACGAGACCACCCGACCCAGAGCCACTTAAAGTAAGTGACCGTCAAAGTACATCATCCAGCAGTCGTGGGAATCGTCTGGGGATCTGAGCAGGTTCGAGATTTGTCCATTCGGCGACAAAGTGCGCCAAGATATGGGATTTTATGGCGTTCGGGACACGAAATGGAGGTCGAACTCCCCAAGTTCGGTGACCATTTTGCCATGCGTCCATTGTTTCCTTATTATGGAGGATTGCTCCCAAAGGAAACTCGGGCCAGCCGCGACTATTTTGTGCGCTGAAAATAATGCGCGATTTCCTTGAAGACATGAGGAGGGCATATAGAAGTTTTTGGACACGAGGTAGCGCTCCTTAGGCCGTGTAAAACCGCTAACGTAATAAACCGATCGTTATGCGTTTTCACGTTCTCGACTAATGCTGCGCTTCTTTGCTGTGGCGTGGCGGCTAGGTAAATTAAGGCGTCTCTTACGGCTTTGGAGAAACGAGCAGGAGCACTCGAAAGATACCTCTTGACATCCTCAAAGCGGCGTTGCCTCATTCGACCACTCAAAACCTTCATGTCTCTGAGAAGTTTAAAGAAAGGTAGTCCTTTTTCTCCTAGTCGTGCAATGAAACGACTTAAAGCCGCCATGCACCCGGTGAGTTTACGGACTTCCTTTTTGTGTTTGGAGGGCGCATCCGGAGGATGGCTTTTATTTTTCGAGTTTGCTTGATTCCTCGTTCGGATACTAGGAATCCAAGCAATTTTCTGAAGAAATTCCAAAACACTTCTCGGATTGAGTTTTAAGCGGTGCTTTACGAGGTTGTCGAATGTTTCTTGTAGGTCGATGATATGATTAAGTCTCTTAATGCTTTTTACGACTAGATCATCAACATAGGCTTCAAATTCGGCCTAAGCGAGATGAAAAGTCGATTGCATTAGGCGTTGAAAAGAAGCAGGCATTCTTTAGACCAAATGGCATTTTGACATAGCAAAGGTACCAAATGGAGTAATGAATGCGGTCTTTTCTTCATCGTTTAAACACATATTGATCGGTGGTATCGAATATGCATCTAAAAACTTAATATCTCACAACTGCGATAGAATCAACGGTGATCGTCGAGGTGAAATCATCTTTTGGACAAGCTTTATTAAGATCGATAAAGTCCACGCACATCGCCATTTGCCGTTTGACTTTTTGACCATTCTGAGGTTAGCCAACCACTCGGGTGGTTGACTTCTCTTATAAAGCACGCTTTAAGTAGCTTATCCAATTCGATTTAATAGCATCTCGTCGATCGGGGGCAAATCTCCGTAATTTTTGTTTCTGGTACTTTATCGGTAGTAAAGCTAGCTTTGTGCTCGATCACCTCACTGGGACTCGGGCATGTCGGATGCTTGCCCGCAAAAGACATCTGCGTTAGCTCGGAGGAAGGTAATGAGGCGTCTTCCTATTTGGGGTCGGAAGTCTCCCCGTCTGAGCAGTCTTGAGGGCTCTTCTGCGTCGGAGGAACCTCTTTGACTTGGTCGTTCGGCTTTGGTGCGACTTTGAGGCTTCGACTTGCTAGTCGGTGACTTTCATCTCGAGTTGGTATTTGACCAACCATCTCGAGGATCGGCGGTCGCGACTATCGCCATCTTTTGTCACCTTGAATGGTGATCACTCCTTTGGGACTGGCATCTTAAGACATTGATACGTAATGAGTAGCCATTAAGAATTTTGCCAAAGTTTGTCGTCCGAGTATGGCGTTATATCCGTGTCGAAATCGACCACATCAAAGGAGACTTTCTCGTCACGAAATTACTTGGTGAGCCAAATGTTAAGGAAGAGAAACTTGGCCAATAGGTTTGGTGAAGACCCGATGCGATTCCATGAAAAGAGTATCGTCTGGGCCTTACCTTTGTCTGGTACTTGCATCTCGTCCGGGCATTAGTAAATAATATGTTCAAGAAGCGCCACCATCAACCAACACTCGATTGACGGCGGTTGTTGATGGTGGGTTCATTCCTGTCGGATATCGACTGATCGACTCGTAGTGATTGGCGATCATCCTTCTCAAAGAGATGGTAACTTCCGGCCACCCGGTAATTTATTGTGAGAGGAGTATGTATAGAATTTACCTCTCGTCCGCGACTTTAAGTTGTCGTTTGGAGTCGTATCTGATGATCCTCCGTAGATGTGCTCAGCGGTATGTTGCGGATCTTGGAGCAGCATCTCCTCATCATCCAAGCGACTTTTGGCCACTCGTATGTCCTACATTCGAGAGTAGGGAGTGGTGCTTTGCCGTTGTAGTAGTCTTGAGCTTTCTTTGGAAAACTTCGGCGATTCTGGAGGTCATGTCCTTCCTTTTTATGAAAAGGACACCACCTTGGTTTGTCGTTCCTACGATTAGGCGCTTACCTTTGCCTTGATCGAGTGCGACTTGGTGGTTTGGGGCTCTCCATCTTTCACGGCGGAACCTCCTTGGAACCACTTGGTTTGTGGTTTTGACTTTTATTTTCTTCTTGGACTTTTTGCTTTTTATCCTTACTAACTTCACGGCTCTCGAGGAGTATATGTTTCTCGATTGATAGTGTTGTTCCACTCATTGCCTCGAAGCGGTTGCATATCGATCGGCCATCTCGAAGAGTTCGACCTTGATGTTGGGAGGATTCAAAGCAATATCCTCCGTTATTCTTCTCTGCGGACTCCTTGTTTAAAAGCCACGATCACGGAGAATCGAAATTTCGGGATTGAGTTACGAACTGACTAAAGCGTTTGATGAATTGGCGCAAAGTCTCTTTGTTGTTGTTTTATCGGTGCAAGTCGTCTTCTTTTCGAGGCGGTTGTATGTGCCTTGGAAATCGCTGTAGAAGATCGCGAGAGGTGTTGCCAAGAGTAGATCGACTCGAGTGGTTGGTTTAATAACCACGATCGGCGGATCCTCCGAGCACGATCGGAAGGTAATTCGCCATTACATGCTCTCCTCCTCCTGCTTGCTTTCGGACGGTGTTGTATAGATCTGAAGAAATTCGATGGGATTTTGAGATCCATCAAATTTCTCCATGTTCACCGGTCGAAAATGAGGTGGCGGTGGAGCGCTCGAAGGTCGGCGAAAATGCGGCATCCGGTAATCACTTCTTGGCGCCTTCTTTGTAGGAAAGAGGGTTAATGTCACGGTGTCGTATCTGACGATACCGTGCGGTGACACATTGCGTAGTAGGTCTCAGTTCTCACGAGGAGAATACTCCTCATATTCCACTCGTTGTGAATTTCTTTGTCGAGTGGTGAATGATCACCTCTCAGGGGCTTCTTGATCTTGGTGATCGAAAAGTATTTCTCGAATAGGGATCGATTAAGCCTTATGGCGTGTCGATTCCTACGTGAAAATATTCGATATTGGAGTAGTGAGGAAGTCGTATTGCTACGACTACGAATGTTGTCGATGAGGTACCTCGGTCTTGTCATCACGAGTTCGAAGTCTTTGCGTAATCTCTTGACAAAGAGATCGTACCACAGCGTTCGAGCAAGCTCTTGGTGGGGTTCTCGAGTAGGTCGTTGATGTCTTGGGTTCTTGTACCTCCTCCGTGATGTTGAATGCGCCCGAGCGGGTTCTTACGGGTGCAATTTTCTTTCTTCGCGACATCAAAATCCTCCTCATCGAGGTCTTTGAGGCCTTCTTAGTGGAGTGCGAGAATGTCGAGGATTTCCTTGCGTTCATCAGTGTTGGTTCTCTCGCAGCGGTGGTGCCCTTGCCATTACCACGAGGCGCGTGTGTGATCTTGGGAGTGTTCTTATCTCGGCCTCCATGAGGTGACCACGATTTGGGGAAGGGCGAAGACCTCCGTTGATGATTCTCACTTGCTCTCGAGGCCTCCCGGCTTGAGGAGTGCTCGAGACACCATCTGGCGACTTGGAGTAATCCCCTCGGGTGGGGAACTCAGGTTATAAGCGTCTCCGTTCGCAAATGAGATCTGCGGGAGGCGGTCGTTTTCTTGAGAAAAGCATGCTTGATCCCACCCTCTGGAGTTACCACGAGAGAGGATCACTAGATCTTTGGTGGAGTCTGGAATGGTGGCTCCCGAACTTGATTTACCAAGTCGGACCGTCTTAAGGGGACTTGAACACTTGGAGAAAGAACTCTCGTCGTGTTGTGAGTCCTCACAGGAGCGGTCTGGTCGGATTGACCCTTGTCCTTTGAGGAATTGGCTCCTCTGTTGGGCGTATTGTTGTGGGGATAAGGATCCTCCTCAACTCTATTAATGGGATGGTTTCTGGAGAATAATCTCGGAGGCAACATCACCATCGGCGGATGCATCACTCGGCTCGTAGTCGGCAACGGCATCCATGTCGGCGTCTGCGTGTCTGCCAAGTCAAACCAGTTCTCCTCGTTCCATTCTCCTGCCATGATTGCATGAGATTGGAAAAAAAGTATGTTGACAAGAGATTACGGAAGATCCCCATTCGGCGCCAGCGCCGGTGTATTAGAACCGATCTTACGTAAAGATTATTTGATTCGGGGTCTCCTAGAGATGAAATCACGCGAGTAGTTGACACGGGATGTTTAGGCGAGTTCGAGGCCTTCTCGGTGAGAATAATAACCCTAATCTGTGTGTATGGTATTCTTGATGATCAAGTAAAAGACTAAGACTATTCTGAGAGAATAGTACTTGTGTTTCTACTTAACTAGTTCTTGTTTTTTCCTTCTATCCCTCGATTGATGCCCTTATATAGTCGTGAAGAAGTATTGTTTTTGCATCCGTTTAAGACTAGAAGGAAGGAGAAGAGGCGAAGAGTGAGTGGAATGGAAGCCAAATGATGCATATATATAGCTTGTTGGTAAATTGTAATTTGGTTGAAGAAAATTCAGCGTCCATGAGTAGCGAGGCCGAGGAGGTATCGTGGGGCGACATTGAGTTATGTCTTTAAGGTTTAGTAAGTTTAAATCGGAGTTCTGATTGTTGTTAGTACTAAATATTTGGATAACATGTTGTCTACATAAATCGAAAAGGCATAACGCACATGGACATTACATAAATCGAAAGGCGAGATGCATGATGGCATTATGTAACAAGTTTTACACGTCCATGAAATTAGTTAGGGCGCATGGTCGTGTCGCTTGTCGGACGACGTAGATGATCCTCGTGGAATGTGAACTGTCAGGGAGTGGCGTCGTCTCGAAGGCGTAGTAGGGGCCCACATGCGGGAGGCGAATGCTGGGGTGATCTCATCGTGGCGGTCCGGTGAGGCGAGCATGTCGTCCACCCATCGGTGCTCGTCTGCGGAAGCGTCTGAGGTGAGTTAGTCATTGCTTTTGTCGACGGAAAATTGGTGTTAATGCGTTCACGTGTACCGAGTAGGTCTGTTGTGTTGACGAGGACCCTCTGCCGGTCCGAGCCGTAGTCTTTGCACGGTGTACCCTCCGTGACGTGTCGCCGAACCATCGGTCGCGCTCCGGAGGTGTGATTGAGCGTCGTCGCGAAGAAGTCGATCCTGCGCCTCCTCCGTGATGACGATGGTTGCGGCAGAGCATCCCCTCGCAATCTTCGCAAGAACAAAGGGTAATGTCGAATCGTCCGAAATGAGTGTATGGAAAGGTACTCACGATAAGAACCGATTGACGGATGACATACCGTGGCTCGAGGCGGGTCGGGTCGGCGCGATCGTAGCTCAACGACTCCGAGTCGCGACGGCGTGCGGAGGGCGGTCTTGTGAGGTGCGAGGGCGGAGGTGGTGGAAGGTACCCGCCACGCACGCCAAGATGTACGTGAACGTCGCCATGGCGACCACAAGTTATGGATCTAATCGCGAAATTACATCCTCGCGCATCGTGCGCGCCGCGCTATAATACGATCCATTGTGTTGTTGTTTCCACGGTCTATAGCTTGATGAGTTTGGTTGCGGACACGCTCAAGCGGTAGTCTTTGCCGCAAAACCGATAGTAAGTCGCGAAAAGTGTTCTTGAGCGAGAATTATGCGAAGAATGTTTTACCGTCTCGTCGAGGCGGGCCGCCCGATGACGGTCGGACCAAATGCTAATCTGACGACGCCGTCTCGCATGGCGTCCATCGACGCCGCGGCGCCGCCCAAGAAGCTCGCACCTAGTGCGCGAACGCACCACCGCAAGTACGTCGCGTGCGTCGTCGGATGGCGAGCCGCGAAACTCCGGCACCACGTCCGTCGTAACCTGTCAATCCACGCCGCCGTCCGTGGTCACCGCTGATATCGCCTCGATCGTCGCTCCTCCGCCTCTCTCCTCGTGCACTGCAATTGAATTTACATGTCGAAAAATCTTACTCAAAATGCCCTCAAAATAACACCAAATAATGACATACCGGTGAGCCTTTCTTTGTGAGAGGTCGCCCCGCGGCGGTGGAACCTCTGGTAAAGGCCGAATTGCCTCATGACCATTGCGGGTTGTCTTTGCTCGACCATGTGCGAGAAGACCAAGTGGCAGGTCGTCATCCAGAGTGCCTCGTCCAGAATGCACTGGGACGATAATCCGAACGGGGCCGTGTCGTGAAGGAACCGTGCTGTCCATGGCCACCAGATGACCTCGTCCTCGTGGAGAGTCTCGAAAAGGTTATGGAACTCTGGGTATACGCGCCTCGGTCTCTCCCTAGCCCACCCTAGGGTAGCACGTGTCCAACGTGTTCCCATCGTAGGCCCGTCGACGGGTGCGTCCCTCGCAGCGGCCCCGTAAAGCTCGGTGGTCACTGGTAAGGGTGCACTGCCGCGCGAAGTACGGTCGGCCGACTGGAAAGTGCTCCCACGACCATAACTGTAGGAGGGCGTAGCACACCGCGAGGACTGGCTCCTCACCCGTGCTGCGCTGACAAGCATCACACAACCCTCGGTAGGTGGCGCAAAGCACTGCAGAGCCCCAACTGTACTGTGGAACCTCGTCGGGCCAGGCGTCCGCCAGAGACTGTGCCAGATGGATGTAGCTCGGGTACACGCAGTCTCCCTGCGTGGTAGGAAACAGGATCCATCCGAACAAGAACAACAGTACGCTGACTAAATGTGTCCTCACTTCCTCCCGAGTCGCATGCTCGGCGGATCATGTACCGCCGCAGCCAGAATGTGGCACACCCGACGCGTTCGCAAAGAACCGGTCACCAAATCGCTACCAAACGGACCTTCCAGTCCATCGCCTCGGAGGGCACTACCGGAAGACCACGCAGAGGTAGACCTGTAAGCAGAGACACGTCCTCCAGAGTAATGGTCATCTCCCCCCATCGGAAGTGGAAGGTGTGAGTCTCCGGTCTCCAACGGTCCACGAGCGCAGACAGGAGTGCCGCGTCAAAGCTGCAGCCAGCGTCGCGGAGGTCCAACATCCGGCGAGGGGCGGAGCCCGGCCTCCGGCTTTGGGACGTCTGCTCGTCAAGGGGCCATCTCTCTGGGGCGCCAGACTGTGCTCGGAGGGCCGACGCCGGCCGACCACGCCCGACAGCGGTGTCCCACATCCCGGCGTGGGTCAAGCGGCTCGTATCGTCGTCAATCGAGCTCGCGCCATCTCATGCCAACAGAAACAACATGTCAGTGCACGCATGTAAAACATATTATGTGACACAGGAAAATAAGGCAAGACATACGATAAAAATTTCAACAATGCAATATGATCATAATGAGTTAACAACAAACCCGGACAACTTAACAAGTACTACATAAAGGCATGGATAAACAACAACAGAGTCCATCAAAGACATTGAAATAACCAAGCGACATCACGACGTAGTAATTATATCTTCCTCACTACGGTTGCCTTTGCTTGCCGGGTCTGCATTGGGCGTGGTGATGGAGTGCCCAACAGCCTTACCGCGATGCCGCAGCGGGTCGGCGAACTCGCGTTGCGCTACCGGTTGTCGTCCATGTCGTTCGGATGCGTTGGGACCCGCTCGTCTTCCACTAGGGGTGCTTTAGTGCGTCGTTGGGCACCCACTTCACTGTCCCACCAAAGGTCCACGTAGTGCGTGTCGGCCGTGTATGAATGGAACTCGGCCTCCAAGTTGCATCTGGTGGTGGATGTCATAGTACTCGGAGATGTAACGCTCCGAGGCTTGCCGCCACGCCGCCGCATGCCGCGTACACATGGGAGCATGGTTTGTGCGCGTAAGCGCGCTTGTTGCAAGTGCACGACGCTTCTTCACCAATCGTGCGCACACGCTTCGATCCCCTAACATGGCCCATCACGCACTTCTCCCGAGCCCGATCTCGAACTTACGCTGACGCCATCCATGGTACGAGCGGCGTGCGATCGAGCCTTGCGATCTTATTCGCCATGTAGGCATGCATTACGCGAGAATTGCTTCCGTCCTCCAAATGCTTCTTGGCCATCATGGCTCATTGACAAAGTATCCGATGGTACGGTTCGGCTCTCCTCCACGATCGCAGATGATCGGCGGAGATCGGACACCCTTGAGCACACCGTTGTACACCTCCGACATGTTGGTCGTCATGATCCGTACCTTGCACCGTCCGGTGTCGTGCGGCGGGGACCATTTCTCCGGTCGGTGCGTGCGAGTTAACCCATCCGTGAACTCCCCAACTCGCGGACCCTCTAGCCGCCGTCCCCGCCTCGGCATGCGTTGAGTCCCTTACATGCTTCCGGTCTCCTCATCGAGCCGCTCCACACCGCTCAACTTCCTCCTTTGATTCTCGCATGCGAGCTTCTTGAACATCTTCATGGGGTCCTTGCTCAAACCTTGTGTGGAAGTTGGCGCGAGATGCCTCATGCACCAACGGCTCCTAACATCGCTCCACTGGTACGGCGGTGCGCCCCATTTTGCATCATGCACAACGCATAACAACCCGAAGATTGCGATCCGAGATTACACATACATCCGGCCGATCTTGCACGACGCTCACCTTCACATTGCACAGAACCACAACCGCTCTCCGTGTTCTCGCTCTCAACAATTGCGAACGCCACGGGGACTAATCGGTCATTCGTGACGGCCGCAGCGGCGGTGAGGATGGTACCCCTGCTTCCCACATAGGAAGGTACCATCCATCGTGAGCACGGGGCGACAATGTTTGAACCCTTCGATCGCTGACGGAAGGCCCGAAGACCCTTTCAAGAACAAAACAATTGGGCCCCTCCGTCGGATGCACCCGCTCAAGTTTGTTTACGACGTCCGGGATTAGATTCCGCGATTTGATGCGATAATCTTGGTACTAGGTTGTAAGCCTCTTGAATGTGCCGAACATTCGCTCGAACCTCGCGTTTCGCACGCCATGCCGCCTTGTAGGCGACGGGAATCCCACCATATTGGCAACATCCGCCAGCCAGAGCTTTGGCGAAATGGACACATCTGCGGCGACGAGGTGGCTTATCAAGTCGGCAACATACGAGGGCGTCATGTTGCGGTGCTCGTATAGCGGCTCACTAACTCGCATGTGTGGTCCTTCAAAGACCGTTATCCGGAAGCCCATGGCGTGATGCGTGAACCTCTGCGCACGGACTTTGCCAAAGACAGATTCATCAACACACCGACGATGTACGTGTCGGGGTTGGACCTCTGCACCCGATACGTCCGTCCGATGTTAACGGCGTATCTTGCAATAGCATGTTGTGCGGCGATCTTGTTAGGAAAGCGCTGGCCTATGAGCAGGGTGTCCTCATTGAACCCCCACTCAGCACCCTCCGGACGTGGCAGAACAAGCGATGTCATCGCAACATCGTCCAATCGTGAGGGGACGTAAGCAATGTCAGTGGTCACAAAACCACCAAGTGCACCTCCCCGCAGCAGCCTTCTCCGTCTTCGTCGTCTTAGAACTAGTTGTTTCCACGTCCTCCTCGCTTCCACCTCATCCACAGGTGGGTCGGTACTCGTGACAATCAATACGAGTGACCACCATCTCTCCGCCCCTTCGTTGGGCTCAAAATTGACCGCACGCCCCCTCAGGTCTCCATCGCCCACGTCTCCTCCAGAACTGCAGACCAACGCAAGCTCCTCCTCACCAGCAGCTTCACCTTCACCGGAACCACCCGCACCGGATGTCCCCGTGCTCTCCAAGAACTGAACGTAGACCATCGGCGCGCATATATCGCAAAGAATGGGGTTGCAAACAACCCCATGTAGTTGGCCCATGAAGCGTCACATGTGACCTTCATAAGTTGCCAAACGGTCTCGCTTTGCCACCCACCACCGAGGCATACAACGCCTCGATGCGCAGCTTCTTCCTTCGATGGCGCGATCGAGCGCGAACGCACGCACCGCCTTAGCTCCGAGAGGCTCATGTCCTTCAGAGCGCGCCGGATCACGTGCGGTGACAATTTGATGTCCGCACCAGTGCGGTCCGTCAGCGTCTGAGACCGTCCCGTGGAACACGAATGATCTTGAATTTCCGCCATAAAGTACCTAACACATGTGCATATGAAACCATCGAATTATTTGCGGATTTTTTGTCGTAATGAACGCTTCTACAAATTTGGTTATGCCCATCGTGTACGAACGTTTTGTCGTACATGTTTTCAATCCGATTGGAGTTCGTATGATTTTTCTATCAATGAAATGTCCAAGCTAATATTATTTCTACTATAAATAATCCATAGCATATTCTATGTTACACTTGAAACTTCTGTGGTACTACATAGTTACAAATTTTTAACTAGTTCGATATTACAAAGCAAAAATAATTCACTTGAAAATTCTTATTGCATTTCTACGTTTCCATACCCGAGTTAGACCTAACTTACACCAAAGACATGTGTGGTCCACGATAAGGTATTCTTTTCATTAAAATCGTAGTGCATGCAACCAACGCGATATGCTCGATCAAGAGTACATATACAAAGCGTTGGGTTCCTTAGCGGCCGAAGCGGCACGCACGAACGCACGCCTACCATTACACCACACCACCACTAGACAGTCCAGTCCACCCGCCGCCTCGCGCCTCCAAAACCCTCCCGTCTCCTCCCCTCCGCCCCCTGCCTCCTAGGGTTCGCGTCGCGCCGCCGCAGCCATGGGCTCCTCGCTCCCGCCCAAGGAGGCCAACCTCTTCAAAGTCATCGTCGTAAGCACCCCTCCCCCTCCCCCTCGCTCCTCGAATCGATCCGTTCGCCCGCCTAATCCCACTGCCCCGTGGCCGCGTTCCGCCCGATTCGCCGGCCTGGATGCAGCCGGCGATTGGAGATGCTCTAGGGGAGCGCCCGTACTGTGGGGTTTCGTTGTTTAGGCGGCTGCTCGGATCGCCGGGTTGGTGTCGCGGCGCCGTGGAGCTTTGATTTGTAATGGTTGGCTCAGTAGGTGGCTCCCGAGAAGCTGTAGCTTGGGAAGCAGTGGTTTTCGTCAGTGGAGTGGCTAGTTGCTTTGCGGTTTGGGCCTTGAGTTGTGCTTTATGGTGCAGGCCTGAGTTCGGTGAAGTTGCTGCTGCTAAAAGCTAACAGATTTTGCGTCACTCCAACCTTGTTGATATTTGCAGTTGAATAGTAGTAACATGAGCTGAGTGGATTTTGTGCCATGTTATATCTAATCTGACATCAAGTCCTCGTGTTATGCGCCACATTAAGAAATAAACTATTCTCTGCATCGTAGCTGCATATGGGGTGTGGGGTTTTACATGATGCGGGGACTTAAATCTTAGCATTGTCCATTAGCATTGTGCGATAGTACAAAGGTTGGATGTGGTCAGACTTTTAGTATAGGGGCTTGGTTGAAGCTTTTACGATAACACGGTGACAAAACGCCGGTTTGCAATGTCGGAGCTGTAATGAAGATACGACATCTGAACATTTTATAGGAGCATGGAATTCTGCACCAGCGCTTTGCAGATTTAAAGATGTTTCTCAAAATGCTGTTCTAAAATTGTTAAAGTTACAGAATTTGCATTCATAAACATACACAAAATGTTCAACTTCTGAGATGTCTTCCGCTTTCCTTCCATTCATATAAGCTAGTTTCATCATGTGCTCTGCTTAATTGCTGTGTGTGTATGCATGTTACTGTGTGGCATGGTGACATTTTTTTTAACATTTCATACTCCGAATTTCTGATGTTTTCATGTTTGCATACACAGAAATCATATGAGACTAAGCAATATAAGAAGGGGTTGAAGGCTGCAGATTCCATATTAAAAAAGTTTCCTGAGCATGGAGGTTAGAATTACAGTATTTCAGTTTTGTTAACACCTCGTGTTATTCTCGTGCTTCCTGCAATTCCTTTGATCATACTCCCACTTTACCTTGTTCGTTGTAGAAACGTTGTCGATGAAAGGTTTGACACTAAATTGCATGGACCGGAAATCTGAAGCATATGAGCTTGTTCGCCGTGGCTTGAAGGTTCTTGATTAGTACAAGGGATTTGATCCAAGTTTTGTTTTCCGATGATTGTAATAGTACAAGTAATACAACTAACTTGCATTAAACATCTGCAGAATGATCTTAAAAGTCATGTGTGCTGGCATGTCTATGGTTTGCTTTACCGATCAGACAGAGAATACAGAGAAGCTATAAAATGTTACAGAAATGCCTTGAGGATTGATCCAGATAACATAGAAATTCTCTGTGACTTATCACTTCTACAGGTTGGTGTAGCATACCATTGTATTTTCCCTTTTTCTTGGCAAACAAATTTTGTTTACTTTTACCTACATGAACTTTCATTGCCTAATATGTGGCTGCATTCAAGTTTACCTGTTGCTCATCTAATGTTTTGATTTCATATATTGTCATCATTGACTTGGTTCATAAGCATTTGCACATGTTTGGATTTCAAGCATTTGATTTTGTCGAGCTTAGTACTGGATAAGTCAACATCATAGGAAGATAATGTAACCAATTATTGTTTGTTGTATATTTTTTTTTGTTACTGTGTTGGCATCATTACATAATATCCCTAAGAAATGCTGTTTGATTATACCAATATTATCGTTCTAAAATGTATCATACTTCTATGGCTCAATGCTACTTGTTCTGCAGTGATCCAATGAGCTGTTGACAGAGGAGGTTCTGTGCCTTTTAATAAATGATTCTTTTTGTCCTTTCACAGGCACAAATGAGGGATTTGTCTGGCTTTGTTGAGACTAGGCAACAGCTTTTGACATTAAAGCCAAATCACCGCATGAACTGGATTGGCTTTGCTGTAGCTCATCATTTAAATTCCAAGTACTCCACTTTCTGAGCAGTGTTGATTTAAACCAAACTTATACAAGCAAAGATAATACAGTCTTAAACACCTGCTGCCATTTTATATGTTAAATGTGGAATGATGAAAGTCCAGTACCGGATATTATTATTCAAAATCTTTGTTGAATTCCTACTAAGACCTTGTGTGATACGCCACATGCCCACTGTAGATAACAGTGTAGTAGTATTGGGTATCAACTATGGGCTGAGTATAATCTCATGGCTGCCTATATTGCACTAGCTATCGGGTTGGCTCCGCAACATCATTGCACAGTGGTGCTTGTGTATTTTTTTGGCAGATTGCTGTTAGTTTCTGTTTATTTTACCTTCTTGCTGTATCAGATGGAGCCATGGGACTCATCTGTTTTTTTACAATCTGCATACTATTGCACTTATGGTAACATGAACCTTTATAGTATAAAAAATCATCACTTAATGTAGTTGTTTCTGTTACCCACTTGTAGTTCGTCAAAGGCAATAGAAGTATTGGAGGCATATGAGGGGACGCTTGAAGACGATTATCCTCCGGACAATGAGCGATATGAACACAGTGAAATGCTTCTGTATAAGGTGCCTGTCACACTTCTCTCGCATTTCTGGGATAGGGTTGCAGTAACAATGTTATTAATATGGTTTACATTTGGCTTGCACTTTCATGAACATAAGAGACTATTATCGGGGTTTGGGACAGATCAGATAGCTGTAGGGATTATAGTGTTTGTCATAGTTTGTCTGTTATTATATTTGTATGTAATTGCTGGCTTTCCACAATGCTATCTGCAAATTCTTTGGGAATGGTTTATTCACTAATCTCTATGCTAGTTGAATACTGGTTGCTGTCCATCTCCGCTTTGAACTTGCTGAAACAAAACTATTGCTGTGTTTTCTTTTTAATGACATCTGGATTTTTGTGTGCAATGTATTGATTTATTTTACTTGTTAGTATCTCAGTGTAAATTTCCGTTTGATGTGTAGTATTTTTGTTCCATTACTTCCACTTTCTTTCGTGCTGTGTGAAGCATGTGGTGTAAATTAGGTACTTAGTTATTTTTCTACTTTTTCTCACTTATAGAGTTTCAGTGTGCAGTATAATTATATTTTTTAACCTTGCCCATGCTCTTCTATTTAAATTTCTTAACAATTTTACTTCATGGTCTAGAAACAACTCATATCGTTTTCTGACTATTGTATTACTCTTTACTTTGTCATGTAATGCTGTTATTGTTTCACAGATATCGTTGTTT
Organism: Hsuehochloa calcarea; assembly: GCA_036346395.1. Lineage (NCBI taxonomy): Eukaryota > Viridiplantae > Streptophyta > Magnoliopsida > Poales > Poaceae > Hsuehochloa > Hsuehochloa calcarea. The sequence continues at coordinate 28,153,278 of CM070593.1, read as the reverse complement.
GAGGAATGTGGGATGCTGGACAGAGCCCTTGAGGAGATGCAAAAGAAGGAAATTAAAATTGTAGGTCCTACCTTTCAATATGTGTAAAGGGGAAAATAGAACTTTTGAACAGCATGTTTAAATAATTATTCTTGTTGGGCTTTAATTTGTGTTAATTTTGTCTACCCAGGTTGACAGGCTATCTTTCAGAGAACAAATGGCCTGCATTTTGTTGAAACTTGACCGTTTTGAGGAGGCTGAGAAAATATATAGGTCCCTGCTTTTTATGAATCCTGATAACTACAAGTGAGACACTTGCACTCTTTCTTTCACTTACATATCTCCATTGATAATTTTGGTCCACCTGGTAAACAGCGAGTATGTGTTTGACATGGACTTATGCTGCCACTTTGTTTAAATGTCATGCTTGTTCTTTATCAACTTAAATAGGATACCTTCCAGCTGTGTGACCTAGCTAGCATTCTGCAACTAGATTAAACCTTAGCCAATCGGGCAATTCAACCAGTTACGGTACTTGCATTCTAAAATTGATCACAATTGATTGTCTGCCTCCACATACGCAATGTCCATGTAGCAAAACTTTGCATGCAATTGATTAAGTTATCTTTAACAATCGGCTATTTGTGCTTGTGCCTTAAACCTGTTTACGTGGAGTGAGGATTAAATCCTAAGTGTTGGTATGGGTTGATGCACCCGGCGGTGCTACAATCTCCCTTTTAACAACATGAAAGAATATTTGGTAGATAAAACAGCTACAAATTTGGGATTAAAGTAGAACTATTGCAAGATTTGACCTAAAAATGTGATATCAACTTTAATTCTGGAACTCCTTCATATGCTAGGAAACTATTGTACCTCCTAACTTCTTATAGAATTGTGACTGTCAAGGTAAAACTACCTGTTGATACTCTGGAATTAATTAATTCTCGCCCGGTTTTATTCAGGTACTTCATAGCTGTGCAGAAGTGCCTTGGCCTATACTCTGAAAATGGTCAATATTCTGCTGATGATGTTGAACGGTTAAGTGCATTATATAAATCACTTAAGGAAGAATATGGTTGGTCATCTGCTGTTAAGGTAAACTATCTTAAATTGTGATTTCATATGTACTGATGTTTTTTTGTTCTTTTGTGTATCCATTGTTGAGCCCTATGGGGACACAACAATAATCTTCTTGATATAGGCACGCTTTATTTGTTTTATGTGCTAGTATAAAATATAATTTCCCCATCCATATTGACTGTAAGTAGGGCATATACTCGACAAGCCGTGAATCTAAAATTTTCTCATTACTTCTTTGCAACAGCGCATACCTCTTGATTTCCTGGAAGGTGAGAAGTTCCAGGAGGCAGCAGACAATTATGTTAGACCTCTATTAACCAAGGTAAATTTAGTAATTTTAAGAAATAGTTTTGTTAGTACCTAAAAGGTGTCTCATTTGTGGTCAGATTTTTCTCTGTACCTTTCTGCCTTAGAATTTTGTATGGTTTACTGGGCAGTATAATGTTATAATTCATTTTAATGTCCCATATTTTTAGGGAGTACCATCACTATTTTCTGATTTAAGCCCGTTGTATGAGCATCCTGGCAAGGTAACACAAGTTACACTAGTCAATATCATTTTCTTTGCTTCTTTTACTGTTCATGGTACAAGTCAGAGGGCCATGTTATGTGACAATTCTGAATCCTATTGACAGGCAAACATATTGGAGCAATTGTTTCTTAAGCTAGAAGATTCAATTAGGACTTCTGGATGCTTTCCTGGAAGGTAATCCTTTGTGTCTGATCATTATTGCCGATGTATCATGCACCCTCATTAATCTTATTGCTTATTAGTTCTCCCGAAACTGTAAATTTGATTGGTTATGACACCTTTTTGGGCAAAATTTGTAGCCAGGTTGTATTTTTCGTTCACCAAACTGATTTTTTTGGGGCAAAAATTGGATCATTTTTATTACTAGGAAATCAATACATTTATGTGCTTCTACTGCAATATCTGCTTTCCTATCTTTTGCTCTTTGACCATTCTGTGGCATCTTTCCAAATGGATGAAATTCTTAGCTAAAATACTCTTGGAGGAGATAACAGGAGGAATTAGTTAGCAGACATTGTTTCCTAAATGCATGAAAGGCATCTTGTCAAAGTTTCCTACACAAGGAACAGATATGTGTCCTATTCAAAATTTGAAATTGACAGAATCACAAGACACCAAAGTTGTCATGTGAAAATATGCTGAAATGTGCAGAGCCACACAGTTGTCTGTTGTAATACAACAAGTTGTAAATAGAAAGTGTTTTGCTGTTTATTTTGTTCGTTCCGCTTCTTAACAAACTATGTGCTGTTAATCATATTCCTGAAAAACGTAGTCGTGTGTTAACACTAATAGAATTACTAACATTAACTGTTCTTGAACATGTAATTTTGACTTAATCTGCTAATTTTTCCTGGTATTTATTGAACTCTTTCTTCTTGCAGCCCACAGATGGAGCCCCCATCCACACTCATGTGGACTCTGTTCTTGATTTCCCAGGTATGCATTTGGTGCTATCTTTTTACCTTTTTTTACCTCATTTATTTTTAAATAATTCTTTTGAAGTTGTATAGTCATGTTTTTCACATGTCATATGATGCAGCACTATGACAGAAGGGGCCAGTATGATATTGCTCTGGATAAAATTGTCGAGGCTATTTTACATACACCAACTGTAATTGATTTATACTCGATAAAGGTCTCTCTCTCTCTGGGCTTTCATGTGTTTCACTTAGTATAGATTGAAGTTGTATTGGCATTTGTTGAACATATTGTTGCCCCTGTAAATTTCGCAATTGATTGAAACTAGAATTGAACTCTATTTTAACTAGAAGGATACCCCGTGCGTTGCAGCCGGAATTTGTAGAAATGAATTTGTTGGTTGTAATGTTTGAACAAATCAAGGTGAAACATGGTAGAGCCTAAAAGAATTAGAAGACAATGCAAATGAGGGAGCATATATGCAGTGTTCCCCTAGGCGCCCGCCAAGTCGCTAGGCGCAGCTCTCCCGCCTGACTAGCGCCTAGCGCCTAGGGGAACACTGCATCTATGACACTCAATTTTCATCCAAAGGTTATGAACAATAGGGGTGATGTGGCTGCATGAGAGAAGAGAGAAATAGCATTGATTATAGTTAGTGGGATTACTTGTTTAATATATACAGATTCAGTGGTTTCATTTACTGTGTTGTTACTCGTAGCAAATGTTAGTTTAATATATTGCTGTTGTCTTAGTTTAACTTTTTGGACCTAGTGACCCATTATTGGTTTGAAGTTGTTTATCCTTGTTAACCATCTCTTGCCTTACCTTTCCCATCCGTAATTATTTCTTTCTCCAATTTATCGGTCTTGCACAGATTCCTTTTGTTCTTTTTACCTCATCTAGATACTGCTAGCTTCAGGATGGTTTCTTACTCTGTTTCATTGCACATTGGGTTAAATTGATCATGTCATAGTATGTCCAAAGGCATATTTTTTAATAACTCTGCTAGTACACATGCTTTCATTTCAGGGAAAGATATTACAGCATGCTGGCAATTTCCCAGCGGCAGCAGCATTAGCCGATGAAGCTATGTCCATGGACCTTGCTGATCGTTATTTAAACAGCGAGTGTGTTATGCAGATGCTTCAAGCTGACCAGGTATAATTAAATTAGAAACGGAACACTTTTTTGTTTTTACAGTTTCTCTAGCCTTCATGTAAAAAATCAACGAAGCTTCTGAGTATTGCATTGTGCCCCCTGGCGAACTTTTCACATTTGCTAACTGTATACATTTAACTGCTTTTTTTTGGCCACTTGTCAAGGTTGGGCTAGCTGAGAAAACTGCTGTTTTGTTTACAAAAGACGGTGATCAGCACAATAATCTCCATGACATGCAGTGCATGTGGTACGTGCTCTCCTCCCTACTCTGCCATTTGTCTTGTTTTCTTTCACCCTGTCTCACTTGATGATCTATACCCTTGAAGGTATGAGCTTGCTTCTGGTGAGAGTTATTATCGTCAAGGTGATCTTGGCAGGGCTCTAAAAAATTTCTTGTCTGTTGAGAAGCATTACGCTGATATGACTGAAGATCAATTTGACTTCCATTCTTATTGCTTACGGAAAATGACACTTAGGGCGTATGTTTCTATGCTGAAGTTTCAAGATCGTTTGCATGCTCATGAATACTTCCACAAGGCTGCCGCAGGAGCTATCAGGTAACGGATTGCTACTGGTCTTCTCTAATTCTCTTTTGATTATTTTGTACTCCCATTCGGAAATTTTGGTAAAGCTGGCGGCACAAACTATAGGTGTTATATGAAATTACATGATTCTCCATCAAAATCATCTGCTGAGGAGAACGATGAGATGTCAAAACTGCCACCTGCTCAGAGGAAGAAATTGAGGCAAAAGCAGAAAAAGGCGGAAGCTCGTGCTAAAAGGGTAACCTCCAATGCTCAGCTTTGTTTCTATAACTGTTTAAATCTTTCTGATTTGCCCTCAAATTCCTTCAGGAGGCTGAAGAGAAACATGAGGATGAAACTACTTCATCCAACAGTTCAAAGTCTGGGAAGAAACAAAATGCAAGACCAGTTGATTTGGATCCACATGGTGAAAAATTAGTCCAGGTATTCATTTTCTTTGCAATCAGTTGTACAGTTGTAGTCTTGTACTCTTTTTTTTTAATAACAGTTTTTGCAGATGTTCATCACAATGTATGTTTTTTATTTTATTTTAAGCAAGGCTTAATGGTGCAAGTTGGAACTTGAAACCAAGTATTCTGAACTTTTTATGTATTTCTGTTTGCAGATTGAAGATCCACTCACAGAAGCCACAAAGTATTTGAAGCTTTTGCAGAATAACTCCTCAGATTCATTAGAAACCCATATACTTTCATTTGAACTTAACATGAGAAAGCAAAAGGTTTTACTTGCATTTCAGGTATGTGTGTGATAATTCATCTGATTATTTTGGGATTTGTATAGCTCTTGTTCTGTCCTTTTCTTTGTCAGAAACAAGCTTTATCCCATCAAGACATGGTGTTCTCCTGATTATAACTAAGAAAACCTCCTGTGTTTCTTGCAACCTGTTTCTCTATGACAAAATTTGTAAGAATGTTTTTACAACTTATGTATTGATGTAAATTCACCTGTGAACAAAGTACATGAGGCTATCCATAATTAATAGTTTATGAAGTATATTTACATCATCCAAATATATAAGATCATAGAGAATTGCCTAATGAATTGATTGTTCATCCTGGCAATGTCATCGCAAATAAATATAACCATTTTAAGCAGAGCATATGTATCAATACATCATGCAATAAATGTTTGTATGTTTTAAGTAAATATTACATTGTTTAAATACTGCACGTGTCTTGGGTAAAGCGGAAGGAGATGGTAGATCCAACCGTTTTTGGCCGTTGAATATAGATGACACCTTACTGATTTTGGGTGAGACGGGCAAAATGAAAAAATGTGAATTCTACATTAACGAAATTGTGTTTTACATAGTGCTTTGTTTCTGATTTTTTTGTTGTTGTTTCAGACATTGAGAGGTTCCCCGTATCAAGGGTAGTAGTGTAATAGTTATGTAAGTGTTAGTGCTAGTTATGTAATTGTAATCTAGTCTAGGGGTTTTTAGTCTAGGGTTTCTCTTGTACACTACATATTGTCCCTTGGGCTCTTGCAATAGAATGAACAATTCAGTTCCATTCTTCTCCTCTCCCAAATTCTAACATGGTATCAGAGCCTAGATCCAAAATCTGGTCTCTATCTTCTTCCACCGCTCCTGCCCCTGGGAGGAGCAATCTCCGCTCTCGGGGGGCAGCACCCAATCTCGTTTTTTTTCTTTAACATATCATTAGTTTCGTAGTGTAAGTAGCAGCAGAAGCAAGCAACAAGCAGTTGTTCTTCATCTTTCTTCAAGCAGCAGAGCCATTCATTCTCTCCTTGCTACCAGCCACTGCTCCTCAATCCTTCCTCGGCGGAGATCCCCGAGCTTACCATCTACCCCCCCGTCGTCTCCTCCGGATCCCGTCGCCCCTGGAGCTCTGCCTCCTACCTCAAGGGGGCCCTCCGCCTTGCCTCGCCTCGCCTCAGGGGCCCTGCTCCCCGGCGTTGCCTCCACCTTGCCTCGGGGCCCTTGCTCCCGGATCCGTGCGGCCTCTGCCTCCTTGCTTTGGATCCGCGCGCCGCCGCCGGAGACGACCGTATCCGCGCCGCCTCTGCCTCCTTACTCCTGGATCCGCTTTGCCGCCGGAGACGATTGGATCCGTTGTCTTCGTCGCCATCGTCGCCTGAGGTGTTGCCATCTCGTCTGAACATCACAGTCGGATGGATTTGACAGGATTTGGCGTCGACATCATCTTCCCTGACCTAATCCGGACAGAGCTGGCCGGATTTGGCGCCACCGTTAGCCGGTCTTCATCTTCGTCATCGGCAACAACAGCAACAGTCCTCTTCGCTCTTCATCACCTTCCTTCCCAGCCTCCCCCGCGCGGGCCTCCACCTCACGCACCCTGGTGCGATGTCGGGAACCTCCTCACGCCGCGGCGGCTCACCTGCCAGTGGAAGCCGCGCCACGTCGACGACATCGATGTCGGGCTTGCCAACCTCGGCCTCGGCGTTGCTTCCTCCCCACCTTCCAGGGGCCGCGTCTCTGCATTTGATGCTGCCAGGCTCCCCAGCTCGACCCGTCGGCGACGTCCTCCTCGATGTGGAGCCCTCCTCATCGTTGAGCTCCCAAATCGTCGTCTTCTTCAAGGTTGCGGCCCCTGCGCCGTCTTCCTTTGGCTTCCTCGACTGTGCTGCTGCTTAGGGTGGTCGGATCCTGTTGCCACTGGTGGTTCAGTTTCGACTGCCTCTACCGAGTTTGTCGCTGCCGTGTTGGGCTTCTCTGCCCTGGGATACCGCTGCCTGGATCTCATCTCCTCTGCTCTGATTGCTTGGTACTTTGCTTCGGCTACTTTGCTGCCTCGCCTTCGCTTTGGCTTGGTGCTCTGTTGTGCTTTCTGCCTTGTCGGTTGGTGTTGGCCATCTCGCTGGCTTCATCTTCGTCGCCAGCCATTTCCAGTACTAGCTCCTGTCAGAACTGGTCATCTTCAGCCTCATTTATTCATCTTCCGTGTTGTCCTCTTTGGTTCTTCCGCTCGGCTGGCTGAGCTGCTGCTGTTGGTGCTTGTGTGATCATTGTTGATGCTAGTATCCGCTGCTTGTATCCTCCTACTAATATCTGCTGCCACTAGTATCCTAAGTCTATTTTCCTTTGATTTCCATCGAGTCTATCCAAGTCCGTTGTATCTCTCTGAGTTCGTCGAAGTCGTGCCAGTTCATCATATCCTTTGTCGATCATCTGATTGCTTCTTCCTTTTCGGGTTGCCGCGGTCCGTCCATTGGATCGAGTGTGGTCACCCCATCATCGTTGTTGATGCGATTTTGCCCTCTTGGTCCTCTCTTGTAGCTATCTTGCTACATATTTCCGCATCATTGCGATTATTGACCAATGACCTTCTTTGTCGTTATCAACTGTTTCTGTCTTTGTTTTCGTCGGGCGCTAGATTCGACACCGTCATCTGACATCTTGGGTGGGCGGATTTGGTCCATCGTCTTTGCTTTCGTGGAGCATTAGATTCTACACCATCACCTCACTTCTTGAGTCGGCGGATCTGGTTCGTGTTCTCGTCTCTATCTCTCTTCATCGACTTGATTTGATATATCTCTATATTCATATCGGTTTCAACATCTCCAAATCAAGATATTCGTGTGTGAAGAGCCAAGGATAATTTTTGTTCAAGAGTTGCATGCTTCGACGCCATCTTTAACCTCAAACTTCATATTTATCTTTTATTTTAGTGTTGTCCTCTTCAAACTCAATGCTATTGCCTACGTATTGAGTTTGAGTGGGGGTGTTAAGGGTAGTAGTGTAATAGTCATGTTAGTGTAATAGTTACGTAAGTGTTAGGGGTAATTATGTAATTGTAGTCTAGTCTAGGGCTTCTCTTGTACACTATATATTGCCCCTTAGGCTCTTGCAATAGAATGGACAATTTAGCCCCCATTCTTCTTTTCTCTCCTAAATTCTAACACCCCAATGTACACCTTTGAGTTTTAACTTTTACAACATTATGTTAGTATTTTTCTTAATCTATCTTTCATTTCAGGCGGTCAAACATCTCATTAAATTGGACGAAAATAATCCAGACAGTCACCGTTGCCTGGTGAGTATCCAAAATTACACCTTGCAGTCTTGCACTTAGATTGTTCTTTCATTTATTATGCGAGATGTTGTAAAAAAATGTTTCATTGTCTGTTTATTACACTTAACCGCCGACCATTTAGATTCTAGAGGTCAGGTTGAGCTTTGCGCGTTTATCTAAATTCTATGGGCCTGAGATCAACACCATGAGTCTGCATCATCTTTGTTGAATACATAGGCCATACACATTGGGATCATTTTGAAGTTTTGCAGTACTTTTTGTACTCATGTTTCTTTTGGTTTGGATGTAAGTTGACGAGCCAAAGCTGCATAGTTGATTGACTCGTGTGATTGCTGCGATTGATATGCTAGTAATGCCCAGTAAGGAATCATTATTGTGTTACAGGAATTCATAGTTCCTTCAAAATTTCATATAAATTCAGGGACATGGACCTAGGTTTTAATGCTCAAATTCTGCGGAGCACTTCTTATAAAATGCTCCTCTCTTTTGGGTCACATATAGGATTCATAACTATACTATACCTCTCTTTTGGGTCACCTAGCGCCCATTCCCCAAAAAAATTGCTTTATTTGGTAAGGTTATAATATACATTAACAAATCCTGCAGCAGACCCTTAACTAACTCCAGGCCCAATAGAAGCAAGCCCTATGGCCAAGTATTTTCGTTGACCTGTTGCATACACTGGAAGTGGTATCCTTCTAGGAAATGGGTGATTATAGGAGTTCATTGTCACTATCCTTGACAAAGTTGTTACTTTTTGTCTTCTAGTTTGTTTATGTCACTCTTTTTCAAGAATACTGCGATGCTCTTTTAGCATCACTCTTACTGTGCTTACGGTGTACCATGTTTCCAGGAACCGGCGGTTATCAGCCGGTAACCCCTGGTTTCTCGGAACCGGTACCCCTCTGGTTCATTTTGCAACTTCACCTCTAATACCCCCTCAAATGCAATCATTATATATTGAAATAGCCATATATTAGGTTGTAGTACCTGCTGGAGCCGGTTTCTGGAACCCTGGGGGTGTATATATAATACATCACACTTGTTTGTAAATTTTAACAAATGATGTTGGCATGGAATGCATACATTTATTCATTTGTATTTTTAATATTTGAGCCAAATTGTCAAAAATAAATCCATTCAGCTTGGTTCTTTATATTTTATTTACTGCTTTATCTTGAATTTTATAGATAAGGTTCTTCCACAAGATAAGCAGTCTTCCCGCTCCAGGGACTGATTCCGAGAAACTAATTTGGAATGTTTTGGAAGCTGAACGACCGGACCTAAGGTTCTAAGCTGGTGATTGCTTTATCATTATGCACTTGCTTCAGTTTATTTGACTAGTGAGTTCTTGCAGGCAGTTACATGGGAAGTCTCTTGTTGAAGTAAATAGAAGTTTCCTTGAAAAGCACAATGGTAATTATCTTAATTTTGTCTCTGGTCTTTTTCTTGATCTGGAATCTTACTAATTCTCAATGATTATTTCCTTTCTAGCCTCTTTGACGCACAGAGCAGCAGCGGCTGAAATGATGTACCTCTTGGAGCCAAATAAGAAGCTGGAGGCTATTAAATTAATTGAAGATTCAACAAATAACACGGCGTCAGGGTAAAGATAAACAGAAAAAATAGGCCTATTGTTTTATCCACCTGCTATATACATAGTGTTTACATCGTCTGGACTTTATGCAGAAACAGTGCGCTTGGTCCCGTTAAAGAATGGGACATTCAAGATTGTATTGATGTTCATAAATTGCTGGAGACGGTCTTTGCTGATCAGGATGTTGCAAATAGTAAGTTTCGATGTCCTGTTACTCCTGTACCCAAATTATTGCACCTTATGTTGATGTTTTGTTGGCAATGAGCAAGTACCTTTCTCTTTCTGCTGACCATTGTGGTATCCGCTATTGCATGTCACTGGTGTTATATACTGCTTGGCATGCCTCGGGATTTCTGTGGGTGCCGTCAATTTTTTATTGAAAAGGATTATTTGTCATGATGGAACATAGTCTTTTGGCTGTTAAACTTATACTTACAGTGCAATTCAGAACTGTGGTGGATGCTTGCTTGGCACGGCACCTACTGTATACCGTGCCCATAGATTCTGTCTGTGAATGATATGTTATCAGGATTAACCTTACTATCTCTACAGGGTGGAAGCTACGATGTGCTGAATATTTTCCATACTCAACCTATTTTGAAGGCGTTAAAAGTGCTACAGAAGCATATACTGTCGACAGTAGTCTTGAGAATTCCCCAGAAAATGGAGTTGTGCCAAACCCACAAGTGAAAACAAAGGATGGAGAGGCATGCACTTTGAATGGGACCGTGCATATTGTGGATGATCTGAGCAACCTAAGCATTAGGTAATGCATCAACAAGTATTTTCCTGGTTACAGCTGGAACAGAACATATTTTTAGAACTGGAGCCAGTGCCTAATTAACCAAAGTGCACACAGAATACAAGAGATCTAGAGGGGAAGAAAATGTTGAGTGCAATGAGTAACTTCTCGGTGCATTTCATTTGAGTATATTATCGATTTTGAGCTGAGACCCCTTCAGTGTCTGGTGATTATCTCAGTTCTAGCTTGGTACCTTTTCGTGTCTGCTTGTAGATGGTGAAAGGATAACCTTTCATCGGCAGTTGCTGTGCCGGGGTTTGTTGCCTGGCAGCATCATCGGGGTGTGACATTCTTTTGAAGCAGCGGATCTTGAATCCGTTGCCCGGTTGGTTCTTTTATCCCAAACTGCTGCTCGCTCACCTCACTCATGTTGGAGTACAAAATTTTTGGCATAAAACAGGTGTATAATCTCAAAACTTTTGTGGACCATGAATATGTTTTTTTGTTGTTGCAATAGTTGGATGTGCCTGGGGTTGCCCTACCTCTGCAACTTTTGATCGTCAGCGTTGTAAATTAGTTAAGTTGGTCTTGGACGTAGATATTGTATTTCCATCTTTCCTGACAAATAATGATAAATGATAACCGTGGGTGTTTCTTATGTGCAATGTGTTGTGCATGCATTCCTAATTTTGATTTTTTTAAGGAGCACTAATATATTGCTGTTTTTTTTGTTATCACGTGATCATATTATGTTGATGCTGACGTGGATTATGGAACAGTAATGTACTGGGGTTACGTTCAGCACACATTAGCGCGCGCCTGCAGCACAGTACACTGCTAAGCAAGCCGCAGCCTGCAGGCCAGAAGGGCTAGGCTGGAAATTGATTATTCAGCCCAGATTGGTTAGAAGGGTCCAAGGTAAGTGCTGCAAGCAATCAGATATAACGGTGCTGTCGTGCATGTCTAGGTGTCATTGGCAGTACGCTACGTCCTGAGTCCTGAGTGAGTCCTGAGTTTTTTTTTGGGGGGTTCTAAAACGACCAGCTTCTTAATCGAAATTGCAAAACTATTTATGAACGAAATTGTAAAAATAGCATCCCCACCGTGTGATAAAGCCAATGATCTAGATCTGGACAGCTGCTTGCTGCGTGTTCACGGACACGCTCCTATCGCGCCTACTTGCTCATCTGCCGCGGACTAAGCGCGCGGCAGACTGCTCCTGGTTGGGAGCTCGCCACGTGTTCTGCCAGCGGCACGATTGCTTGTCGTAGCATTTTCATACGGTACAGGTAGAGGTGTTATTTTTTGTAATTTCTTACCGTTGATTATTTTTGTTATTTCATTTAAAACGATAAAACAACGGGAAAAAAACAGACCAGAGTTGGACATAAGCGTTTTTTTAAAATTAATAAATAAAAGGACGCGCCACGCGAGTTAGGACTGCCAAAAGGATGTTTGGACTTTGGGCTATAGCTTATAAACTAGAGTCACGGGCAAAAGAACAGAGCTCTGATTTTACCCCCGAATATTTATTCAGGTCCTGCCAGCTTTGTTGGGTGCTCATACAAGAAACTACACATGGTGTGTACCGTGCCACAGGCTAACCGGCGGACCGCAGCTACACTACGCCATATGGTAACAACAAACCAAGCAATATGCCCTAAACCTTGCATACCTAGAGAACGGATCAGATGCGTGAACTGAACCTGTCGCCATGCATGTTACGCTCGCTAGCTATAGCCAGTACCCCAGCACGAGCCTGGCGTACCGCCGCCTGACGCGGCAGCCTGCAGGTTCACATGGCCAGTGGCGCCGCACATCACTCGTCACCGTACGTAGTTACCCCGACACTGAACAGTGCTATACTGTGGTCTAGGAGTACCTCCCCACTCACAAATTAGTGGTATGTTTTAGGACATCGAGGAGGTCTAAAACATATCCTTGACCAATAACTTTTATTCTGATATAATTATAAAACCTAATAAGATTATAATGCTACGATTATATTTTCAAGACAAATCTACTTGTGCCGTTTTCATTCATCCAATATATATATTTATAAAGATATACATAGTCGAAATTTATAGGTTTTTTTAATCATTTAAGTGTTTCAAAGTTTCCCTCCCAAAAAGGTTATCAATTTTTTTCCCCTGCATATCTTCAGGGCTGTTTCTCCCTCCTCCCCCTCGTGCATGTCTGCATAAAATCGGACTCCCGCATGCGCCCACCTAGGGTTGCAAACGAAGATGATATTTTTCATCTGACCGACCGATCGAAGGCTTACGAAGCGGATATAGAATGGATAAATGATATCTAGTACTATCCATGTTTGACTTCGAGAGAAAAAGAGGAATACGATAAGGGATGAACGATATTCGTCCGTACGAGGAAGCCACTTCTGACTTCACTTAGAATCAGGATAACAAATAGTCGAATTATCGCATCTTAGTAGGCGGGGAATACTGATTGCTCTTTCTTTGATATCTCGACGATTAATCTTTAGGTGTTCACTTTGATTGTACATCTTCGGTCTAATATCCTTACGTAAAAGTGTAAAAAAAAAGATATAATTTCCGTCCATTCAACCGAAAAATTACGGAGAAACAAGTATCCGAAAAAGACGATTAATCTTTAGGTGTTCACTTAGAAACAAGTAGCCGCGCGTTCGATCGCTTCACTGCAACTCTGCAAGGCAGCAAACAAGACAAAGGATCTCTACTCTCTAGCCTTGGATCGCTTCCCTTCTCTAGTCTCCTGCCTCAAGCTCGATCGCGCGTCTCCGGCCGGCCCCGGTCGAGCTAGCTAGCTAATTCCGGCAATGACACGGACGGACGGACGGCACCCGGACGGCACCCTAATCAATCGCTCGGTGATTAATTAATTGCCCTGCAGATCAAGCGAGCTCCTAACTACCTCCACTGTCTATCGACGACGACGACCCGTAATTCCGTAAATAATCTTCTGTCTCTATAGAATGACTACCATGTCGTCAGGGATCTGTCGCGCACGTGCACCTACTGGCCGGGTGGCGCGCCGTGGACTTGACTCACCTGCGGTCGAGGTGGTGACTAAATTGATTCCGACTTCGTTCTAAGTCTAGCCCCTGTGTATAATCAATTATGGATTATATATATATATATAAAAATTAGATGTTTATCGCCAATTAGAGTTATATACAAATGTAAGGAGGTCGTGCAGAAAGCGGTCAAATTCTGAATCTTATCGGTGCAACATGCATTCACGGTCATCAAGTCTAACTGAAGATGCTACAATGTGAACTGGGACTGGAAATCCTCTATAGTCCCTCACATATGTGTCGTCACTGAGTCAGTACAGTTCTATAGGAACTTGTCATCAGGCTTCATCGCAAACCTCATGTACGGTGAGATCGTGGATAGTCTAGATTTTGAGCCATAATCCATCATTCAGGTGATTGAGATAAGGTTTCAATACACAGTCAGCTATGCTAAGGCGTTGAGGGCAAAATAGAAGGTATTGGAATAAATATTCGGTACATTCGAGGACTCCTACCACAATCTCCCAGGGCTACTCCGAGTTATATAAGACATGAATCATGATACTCATGTCGATATTCAAGATTCCACGCATCCGAAGTGGGCCAATAAGAGGGTACTGAAACGAGCATTCTTCGCCTTTGGTCCATGCATCAATGCATTTTGGCACTGCCGTCCAATCTTGTGCGTGGATGTCACATTCCTAGCTAGAAAGTACAAGGGCCAGATACTGACTGCAATAGCGACGGACGAGAACAATCAAGTTATTCTGTGGCATTCGCTTTCGTTGAAAACGAGAACACAAACAGCTGGTTGTGGTTCCTGAGAAATTTAAGCATTTATGTTGTACATGGCCGTTCTAACGTATGCGTCATACATGATCGACATGCAGACCTACTAGGTGCAATAACTCAGCTACAGCAAGGAGAGAACGAACCACTTCCATGAGTGGATCTGCAGAGCAGGTGGTGCATGAGGTACTTGTGTGCAAACTTCTACAAGCAGTTCCGCAACAAGGACTTGAAGAACCTATTCAAGCGGCTGTGCAACTAGAACCAGCAGCGAAAGTTTGAAGCAATATGGAAGATTCTGGATAAGCAGACACAGACGCACTGAAGGAAGGTAACAAAAAAGGCCACCCTAAGCGCTGACCAAGCCCCCGAAGCATTGTCACAGCTACCCACTGATGGTCCTAGTGTGGTGAGGAAGACGGGGGCACAGGTGAAATACTCCTCGTACTGGATTGAGCACGAGCCTAATGAGAGGTTATCGCTGCTACATGACAGGGGTGGTGCACGATATGGTGTCATGACATCCAATCTAACTGAAGTGTATAATTGGGTTATGCGCAGCACCAGACGCCTCCCATTGGTTTGTATTGTAGAGGCAATTCGATGTGGTACCATAAATTACTTTGTTGACAGAAGCAACAACACGTCACTCGCCATGGCAAATGACAGAGTACTCTACTCTGCCAAGATCACCAAGTACATAAAGGAGAAGAGCAAGAAGGGTGAAATGTACTGAGCATTAAAGATGGATACAAGGTAGCTTCGCTTCGAGATAACGTGCATGTATAAAGGACGCCACAAGACGAACCGTGAGAGGATCACCCATGAGTGCATGCTACGCCACGCTAGTTGCGTATGCACTTGCAACAAGTATCTTCTTCTACATAGGCCATGCTCCTATGTCATGGTCTCATGTTCGACGGTGGCGCAGCATCCCAGCCAATACCTCTCTGACTATTTCAATAAGGAGGAGGTGATGCAAACCTAGAGTACAAGGATGTATGGTTACAACATGGTTGGTCATTTCACTGGCCATCCGATCTGGGAGCAATTTATATGGGCCGCAGACATTGATAAGTTGAAGGGAAAGGTTAGTCGGCGACAGGTACGGCGCATCAAAAACGACGTGGACAAAGTAGAAGCTAGGCATCGTACGAAGAAGTACTCCATTTGCAGGGAGTCTGGGCACACCTTCAAGAAATGCCCAACGAGAAATCCATAGGACGAAGGAGACATCGACAGTCCGGACGTTGCCGTGGGGACCTCGTCTGACCGCCCCACTCGAGGCGGTCTACATGGCGGATGTTGAGGTCACGACCACGGTAAAGGTTCATCCTATTGAAATATGTGGTGCCCAATTATTTGTAATATCACTTTGAACAACTAGGTGGTGATGACGTTGTGGTCAATGGTTTGTAATATCAGTGTGATTTGTCCACAAAGTATGTGACGACGTTGCGTTGAATGTTATGTAATGTCGTTGTGATTTGTCCACAAATGATGTTATGATGTCGTGTTGAATGTTATGCAATATCAGTGTGAATTTTTGACAACATATGTGCTCAGAAATAGTCAGTACAAAAGCGGTGCAGAGGATCCATATCGCCATTTGAATTGGAATGGCGACAGGCCCCTGTCGCTAATTCAACTAATGTCAGGGACCTCTCTATACTGTTAGAGCCCCCTGTCGCTATTCCAATTGGCGACATGCACCCAGTTTTTAAATTATATGTTAAATTGATATTGTTTTAAAAAATAGTCAATTATATATGTTTGTTCTGTGTACTATTATATATTTGTGTGTTGCGAGGAGTCTCTCGGAGTCAGTTGGTTAGCACCACGGGTGAATTCAAATTATCCCTTCTTAAATACGTTGTGAAGGGGAAATAAGTCTTATCGATCTTCGCACCAGTGTTTACACACACACAGAGTATGTTGTGCCTCCTCGCGGTGTGCCTGCATCGAGTATATTTAACACTACGTGCTTGGTTATTCTTTCCAGTAAAATGTAGAATGCTTTTTATAAAATTCTCGCGTTTCAAACAAACCCTTAATTAGGGAACCATGTCTTGGTGATATGGTGGAATAGTAGGTGTACAAATTCACCCATCATGACTCAAATTTTGGTGTCCACCTTTACACACACGTGAATGCGCTTTGGTACAAATTTTGTGAAGTCGTGGATTTATCCTCGGCTTTGATTTTCTAGGCATATGTTAAGTTGCCGCACTCGCGCGCAATCCACGACTTTGATTTTCTAGGCATTTGTTGAGTTGCCACACTCACGCGCACACATAGTGGTGTGTGTACATGTGTCTTGCTTGTAATAAAATAACCTTTAATTAATATTGCTGCTTACTCAATACATCATGGATTTTTGAGATACAAAGTATTGGCAATGATACTGAAAATTTCATCACGAACAACTGATTTCCCTTTTTCTAACCAAATCCATCAGTTGACAATGTTGTTGATCTACACGAGTACATTAATATTCTATCTCTTATAGCGGAAGAGATCGTCGGCCTCTGGAAGCTCCCATGTCCCCGAGTTTACGAAAAATCCCTTGTCATTTTTGTAATCGCATCGACGCCAAGCGGTCTCCAGTTTCTGCGCGTGCCTCTTTTAAAAAAGTCCCTCTTATTTCTTTAATTTCCGCTGCGGTCCTTTACGCTTTTGGCCATCCAATCGGCCCCAAGAGGCAGATCCGGCCGTTCGCATGCACGCTCCAAGCCCCGTGACCTATCTCCTCTCCCAATCCCCTCACATCGTAGAGGCTGTCGTCGCTTCCTCTCGCTCTCTTGTGGCATTCTCCTCTCACCCTCGCCATCTCCTTGCCTCCCGCTCCCCCTTTCGATCTCGCCCCCGCCATCATCTCCTCCTACGCCCCCATAGCCGTCGCCCTCATCCCAACTTCGCTGGTGCCGCCGGTCGCCCTCACCCCACCATCGTCTCCTCCCCTTCTCCCCTCTATCTCCTCCATCATTGTTGGTGCACGGCCAAAAAGAGCGCGCATCTGTCCTGCCTTCTGCCTGATCTTCCTTGGCTGCATCGCTCCATACCAGCAGAGGCCAGTTGGGTCGCCTTCCTCGATCGCATCACTCTGCCTCCCGCTTCGTCCTCCTCGATAACATTGTTCCCCTTTCTCCCTGCGTTGCGTCCGGCTGATTAGTCCTCGCTTGCTCTTGGTCTGTTGTGTTGCTTCCCTTCTTCTCTACGCCGCCGCTGGCCGGCTCGCACAAGTGCACTTGCCTTCTTAACTGCGCCGCTGCTGCCTTTTTACCCTTTCTCTGAGGCGCTGCCAACCGGTTAGCAGCCACGTGTGCCTACCGAGATGGTAAATCTTGCCATGTGCCTCCTTCATGGTAGCTCCGGGACGAGCAGTTCTCACTGGTTTGAGAATCTTGGTGGAATGCGAGGTGCCTGCGTCCGCCGCTCGCTGGTTTCTCACCCCACAACACCTTTGCGTCTTACCTCGCAACCGTCCGCTGAGAACGCTGGATCTATGCGGGAGCGCAGCTTCCATTGAGGATGCCTGATCCATGGAATGGGGAATCAGCCCATCCGCAACCTTTTTTGTTGGCTTTATTTCTTCTTATTCTGCTTCGTCCTTTGCTCTTTTCTGCCCCCCTCACGAAAGCCGAATTTTTTGCCGAAACAGCCGATTTTCACACCGTATTAGCAGTTTTAACCACCGCGCGCACGTATTAGCAAAAGTGGTCGGGCTAGCGCAGGCGCGCAGCGCTCGCGCCGGGCGACCGGACGCGCACCGCCGCCACCTCGACAAGCCGCCACGCCG
Organism: Hsuehochloa calcarea; assembly: GCA_036346395.1. Classification (NCBI taxonomy): domain Eukaryota; kingdom Viridiplantae; phylum Streptophyta; class Magnoliopsida; order Poales; family Poaceae; genus Hsuehochloa; species Hsuehochloa calcarea. The sequence goes on along the minus strand of CM070593.1, from coordinate 28,135,104 downwards.
CCCGCCACGCAGGCGTCGCGGCCACGCTCACGCGCGCCGCGCCACGCCCGCCGCCACCCGCGCTCCACGTCCAGACGCGCCCGCCGCCCGCGCCGCCCGCCACGCCGCGCCACCATGCGCCCGCCCAGCCCGCACCTCACGCGTATTGGCGCGGGTGGAGCATCTTGCCCAAGTTGGCGCATGCCAGCACACGACCAATTAAGCGTGTTAGTTTAGGGTTAGGATTAGTTTAGGGTTAGTTAGGATTTTTATTTTTTCAGAATTTTAAATTATAGCAAATGAGGTAAAAAAATGAAAATTTTTGTGTAACATTCGACAAAGTGTATTTGATTATGTAATTTTTGTATTATTTTATTTGTTAAGAATCTTTTGATATAACTTTGCTTTCGTCTGAGATCAATTAATGTACTTCATATGCTCATTTTGCTAGGTCATATGGTCATTATGATATCTCGTGACATGTGCTCATTTGTTGGAGATTGTAATGTGGCCTTGCGGCACTTGTCGCCAAGTGTTGATTGTAATGCTTGGTTCATGCATGTGGTTTAACTTTGCACCGAAAGTTTGGATGAAATGTTATCTCGTGACTCTCTTTGATGATTGCGGTGGATATAAAATGATTCCCTTTGATGATTGCGATGCATATATATTGGAGAGAGCGATCGCGCGATTTCATTTTGTTGGACCGAAAAGGCGACTAGAGGGGTGAATAGGAGCACGCTCACTTTTTCACAAATTATGAACTCAATACAATTTCACTCCAAAGAGCTATTAGAAAGCTATGAAGATTAATATACCAAGACAAATGAAGACTAGTATTGAATCCAATAAAACCCCTAAGCAATGCGACAATAATCGCAGAAGAATCAAAGCAACACAAGCATCAAGCGGTCGACCTTCAGTAGTGAACCGGTCGGACCGATTGTCGCCGGTCGGACCATTATATCATGGCCCGGTCGGACCGCTCCGAATCGGCTCGGACCGGTGGTGACAAAGATCGGATCGGCAATACGTAACCGATCCAAACAAAGAAATCACCCATGACGAAGTTGCAATTAGGTCTAACTTTTGATTCTCAACTCCAAACTTCACGAAACTTTGCACACACCTTCTCTATGCTATTGAGGACCTATTCCAATCGAATATTATGATAATTCTTGGACGATCTTGAGCAATTGTCAATTGATTAACGTAAGGTCTAAAACCGGGAAGAACGAAAACTTGATCCTAAAGCTTGTTCGTGAGAGATTGATGATCAAGATGATGCTAGATAGATTCACACATATCACAGCAAGCTAATTCACGTGAAAGAATCAATCACAAACTCGCGGATCAAAGAAAGCCCTAAAAACACGAAATTGAAAGCAAGAACGAAAAGAGACTTATCTCAAGCAAACCTTGCATAGATTGATTTCGTGGTTGATGCTGGATTACATCCACACCATCATGGATCAAGAGACAATCAAAGATCACGAAATTCACCACAAACCATCAAGAGCCCTAGCCTCCACCTCAACTCCCTAAAGACAATTAGGGTTTTGAAACATAAAAGGCGAGAGAGAGAGAGGTGCAACCACCATCTCCTTCTATTTATAGTGGAGGCCTAAAACTCTTAGGGTTTGACTTAATTGGGCTCCGTTAAGGCCCACTAACAAACGGGTCATACACGCACGCTTCGCAAAGCGCTGTCTTTAACCTTTGACCTAAACCGCTTCACCATGTTCATGGATTTGCCAATAGGTCACCCTTGTCCATCTTGTGTCACGCTTGAGTCGTTGACCTCACCCGCATCGCCAATCGCTCGACCTCAACTCTCTAAGTCTAGTCCCGATCCTCCTCGCGCTGACCGTCGTTGACCACCAAGCAACCCGCACAACCACGCATAAGCAAACACGAATTCGGGAACAAGTTCTTCACAACTTGACCCATGTTAGTCAAAACATGCATCATGCAAACCATATGCCACGATACCAATGACTTTGACCTAACAAATCAACATCGCCACGGTTGGCCGACGCTCAAGTAGAAACCGGCTCGACTGCGCAGCGAGCGGCCGGACGCTCGCTCTGGCCGGCCGGACCGCTCCTCGTGAGCGGCGGACCGCCCTTGGGACTTAGCCGAAATTCATACTCCCAAATTCAAACCTTCCGAAATTTTAAACCAATAGAACTTTTATCGAGACTCCAAAATCATGAGACCAAGTGCATTGGGATCCTCACTTGCCTACAACACCTATTTTTGGCCCACTTGCTTTTGACCACTTTGGTCATCGCCGTCCGATCGCTTCACATGGCCGGCCCGACCGATTTGGGACCGGTCGGATCACGCTGCAAGGACCGGTCGGACCGCTTCCGCCCAAAGAAGCTCAGAACTTTGTCGAAAACACGTGAAACGACAAACCGTAAACGCCATTGCCAATTGTCACATCATCCTAAGATTCGAACATATCCCCATGAAATCCACACATTTCGCAGCCGCCGCTTCGCCGTTCTTCCGCTAAGTTCATATCGCATCACTCGCCGCTCCTCCGCCCATTCTTTTCTTTTCATGCGCTTGCTCTCTCGATTATATTTCAACGTTATTAACCGCCGCCGCTCTCGCAGTAGGTTTATCGTAATTTTTAATTTAGCTACATTCTTCTATGTTTAATTAGCCACATTGTCGAATGTTCGCTATGTATGTTTTGCTAGTCATGTCTCTACCGGAGCTACTAGAACAATTCTAATGATGAGGACCACCGGCAAGCTCAGGCTCACCGGCGTGGATGGCCCTCCGCCGGGCGCTTCGGGCGGGGAGGGATCGGTGGCTGTAGACGATCGTTACGCCCCGATCCTCCGAGACGGCTTGTTGCCCTTTGCGAGGATGGTGTCCTTCCGACGTGGGTTCACCTTAGACGGCACCGTTGTCCGCACTTGTGGACCGGTGGAGGCCCAAGACGCACACCTTCCATTTTCGGTGGGGTGAGATGACGATCACCCTAGAGGACGCCTCGTTTTGACCGTCTCCGATCCGGTGTGCCGCTTGTTCCGCCCTCCGAGAGCGGATCGAAGGTCAGCCGAGCAGCGGTTTGGCCAACCTCTGCCGGAGGGTGCACGTGGCGCCCTCGCTTGGCCGAGGCGCCAATAATGCCCGCAGGTGCACCTCAGACGCCGTTAGGACGCATCTCGTTGCTTACCTTCTCCAGCTCTTTGGTTGGGTCCTGCTTCCAACCACAAAGGGCGATTTTTTGAACCCCAGCTTCATCCGTGGTCGCCGAGTCTTTGGTTGACGCGGGCCGAGCCGATGCCGCAGCATACCGGGATCACCGCCCTTTCCGCTACTTACCGAGGGTTGTGTGACGCCATGGCAGAATACCGTAGCAACTCGTCGTGTGCTACGTGCTCTCGCACTGTGGAGTTGGGAGCACTTCCTGGGCGGCCGACCATTGAGACAATGCAAGCACCTGCATTCTCTCCCACATGACCACATAGACGCGCCACCATGGGCTTACGGTGGATCGCCGCCTCGCCGCCTGCGCCGGGCCAACAGAAGACCGGCGAGGTGCTACTCGTTGTACCACAACGAAGTTCGAAGTCATTGCACGAGCGACATCATCTCGTGTCCATGGCATGCTGATTTTTCGCCGCGGTTGCGCCGCGACGGCCGCTCGCAATGCGCCGTGGATCGATTATTGTGGACGACGACTTGCCACCGGTGTTCTCACATATGGTGGAGCCTTACGGCCGCAGCCGCGTAATGCAACAGCTTTGTCGGTACCACTCGTGCCCCGAACGGCAGCCCTCGAGCGAGCCAGACACCTGTGAGTCAAATTTCATCCAAGTAATTTTTGCGGTCCTTACGCTCTTCTTTTGTAACATTAATCTTTCCAAAATGCGTGCAATCGAGGTCGGGTGGGCATATTTCGATCGCAAATGCACCAAAGACCAAGTGGATTGCGACATGGATTAACAGGATGCACGTGGATGTATGGCATGAGCGGCGTCCATATGACCTCGAGTCGACGCTGCGTATATGGAGTGGTACATGCCACTAACGCGCGAAGACTCATCATTCCTCCTCCGAGCGCCTGAGGAGGTGACATTTCACGACGCACTAAGAGAGCTCTCGCGCACGCACGAATCATTACAAAGGCTTCAAGACATGACGACACCGTGACGACACTTACAACCTCCGGGTTCGCAGCTTTGTTGACGATATTCGTATTTTTTGTTAATGAACTGCTATATATGTCACTACAATTCGAGCGGGAGGTGCGCGTCCCAGAGCGCAATGGACGAGGCCCAACTCAAATTTATAGAACCCCTGGTATATAAAAGTTTTGAAGCACATCTCGGCGAGATGAAGAAGATAATAAAGAACTTGAGCCGTGGTCGCTCGAGGGACGACGCCTTGCGACGGCACGAAGTGGGGGCCGTGCTCACCCGCTAGGTCACCACGACCTAGCGAGTCCGGCAGCGCCGTTGCCTCGTCGGTCATCTGCGGGCGTCGTCGCCGCACGTAAGTCGCTATGTACAAATTTACATTAAGTTTTGTAATTATGCCTTACGCCCGCTAACATCATGCCGTTCTCGCCGTAGGTCCGCGGGATGAATCACTTCGCCGTCCGGACCGGTACATACCGCCGCCTCGGTTATCTGACCGCACATCCGGAGGTACGAGGTTCTTAGTTTACATCCGAGTGTTCATTTGTACTAACATCGCTTCGCCTTGCGCCTTCACCCGTGGGGTGACGCCGCTTCACATCGATCGATGACGACGATACGGGCCTCCCGGCTCCTACCGGGGAGCAAGACACGACGCTAGGGCAAGGACAATGGCGCCTGGGGTTTTAGCGCACGCAGGTAGCTCCTCCGGGTTCGTTGCCCCGTGACGCTCAAGAGCGGATGTCCTCCGGTTCGGTGCCCCACGGTATACTCCAGCGAGTTCATCCGCGCAACGAGTTGCAGAATCGCACTTCCAGTGGTTTTCTAGCCTCCGTCGTGGATGAATTCCTGGAAGTGTCCCCAGTCGCAGACGCCTCATCACGACGACATGTACGCCTACCGACTCGCCCGGACTCGGTCTCGGGTCCACCTCCGCTCAACGGTCTCGCCCCCTCCCGAACCGACACGCGCTTCTCCGAGCGGTGGGCGTATTCCACGGGTCATGCTCGGCGCAAAACAGGCCGCGCCGCGACGCACGCCGCAGCCAGTGGAGAGAGTAGTGGCTCGAGCAGTGAGCCGTAGTATCACGTGTTATGCGATTTTCATTGTACTACATGCTTGTTATCGCTTATTTCGTATGAGTGTCTTGTTCGTATTAATCAATAAACGCATAAACTTTTTGTATAATGATTCCACTCCATTAAACCTTAGAGACCTCTCGTGGCCTCCTCGAGACCTCCTTAGATCTCTCGAGACCTCCTAGACCTCCCGAGACCTCTCATGACCTCCGTCTCGGGAGGTCGCGGAGGTCGCAGGAGGTCGCAGAGGTCTAGGGAGGTCACGGAGGTCTAGGGAGGTCTCGGGAGGCCACGAGGTCTCGAGTGGTCTCGAAAGGTCTTGAAAGGTCTAGGAGGTCACGGAGGTCTCGGGAGGCCACGGAGGTCAAGGGAGGTCCGAGACCTTCCTTGATCTCCCAGACCTCCCGAGGCCTCCTATTGACGTATTCTGCCGAAGCTTGATCTCGTATTTTCCGAGGCCGTCGATCACCGGATGTCGTGCATTCGGCCTTCTCCATCTTCGATCCATGTGTCTCTCGCATGTTCTCGGACCCTCGCTTGCCTTCGCCCATCAGCCGCTTGGTCGCGTGGCTCTATTCACGAAATAACCAACAGTGCGAGTCCATGTCTCCCGACAACCGCAGTGATAGGGAGCCCGCGCACACCTTTCGTGACGCTATTGTAGACCTCGGACATGTTGGTCGTCATAACGCCGTACTCGCACCGCTCTGTGTCATAGAGGAGGAGGACCATTTCTCCAATTCAGAGCGTGGTCGTTAATCCACCGGGAGAAGGTTATGGCGCTACTAGGTTGTTCCCTCTCCGAGTGGACTCCCTTGTATGTCTCGTAGTCCTGTTCAAGGTCTCTCCAAATAGACTCAAACTTTCGTCCGGGTTACGCATACACAATGCCTTGAACGCCTTCATGAGTTCTCGATCGAACCGCGTGAACAAGTTAGATGCAAGATGCCTCATGCACCACCGGATTGCACGTCGCTCCACCGGTGAGATGGATCCATCCCACGCCGCATCTTTGCGCGGCGGCGGGCGGCGCGCGCTGCGCGCGCGCGTGCGGTATGGGCGGGCGGGGCGACGCGGGCGCGGCGCTGCGAGTGGCGGCCGGGCGGGCGTGGCGGGTGCATGAGGCATCTTGCATCTAACTTGTTGGCGCCATCAACAAAGATGCAACAGGGATGGATCCATCTCACCGATGGAACGACGTGCAATCCGGTGGTGCATGAGGCATCTTGCATCTAACTTGTTCACGCGTTCCGCAGTCAGAACTCATGAAGACGCTCAAGGCATTGTGTATGCGTAAACTGACGGAAGTTTAAGTCTATTTGGAGAGACCTTGAACACCGGACTACGAGACATACAAGGAGTCCACTCCAGAGGGAGCAACCTAGTAGCGCCATAACCTTCTCCCAAAGGATTAACGACCACGCCCCGAATTGGAGAAATGGTCCCTCCTCTATGACACAGACGGCGAGGTACGCTGTTATGACGACCAACATGTCCGAGGTCTACAATAGCGCCCCGAAGGTGTGCGCAGTTCCTATCACCGCGTTGTCCAGAGATATGGACTCGCACCGCTGGTTATTTCAGGAATAGAGCCACCGCAGCCTGCCGGCTGATGGACGGCGGCAAGCAAAGGGTCCGAGAACATGCAGACACATGGATCGGAAGATGGAGAAGGCCCAATGCACGACATCCGGTGATCGACGGCCTCAAAGCGAAAGTACGAGATCAAGCTTCGGCGTAAATACGCCAATAGGAGGCCTCGGGAGGTCTAGGAGATCAAGGAAGGTCTCGGGACCTCCCTTGACCTCCCGCGGCCTCCCGAGACCTCCCGTGACCTCCCGTGACCTCCCTAGACCTTTCGAGACCTTTCGAGACCACTCGAGACCTCTCGTGGCCTCCCGAGACCTCCCTAGACCTCCCGTGATTTCCCTAGACCTCCTGAGACCTCCTGCCTTCCCGCGACCTCCCGAGACGGAGGTCATGAGAGGTCTCTGGAGGTCTAGGAGGTCTCGAGATCTAAGGAGGTCTCGTGGAGGCCACGAGAGGTCTCAAGGTTTAATGGAGTGGAATCATTATACAAAAAGTTTGTACGCTTATTGATTAATACGAACAAGACACTCATACGAAATAGCGATAACAAGCATGTAGTACAATGAAAATCGTGATAACACGTGATACTATACGGCCACTGTCTGAGCCACTACTCTCTCCTCGCTGCGGCCGCGTCACAGGCGCGCTGCCTTGTTTTGTGCCGAGCATGACCTGCGGAATACGCCCACCGCTCCGAGAACGCGTGGTCGGTCGTGAGGGGGTACGCGAGACCGTTGAGGCGAGGTGGACCGAAGAGATCGAGTCCGAGCAGAGTCCGTAGGCGCATATATCGCCGTGATGAGACGTGGCCGACCGGGAGACACTTCCAGGAATTCATCCACGACGAGGCTAGAAACCACTGGGGTACGATTCTCGCAACTCCGCTGCGCGGATGAACTCTCGCCAGAGTATACCGCGGGCACCGAACCCGAGGACATCTCGCTTGAACGACGTGAAGGACCGAAATGGCAACAGAGGGGGGTGAATGGTGCCTTAAAATTAAGAACTCCCCTCATCAGATTTAAATAAGATCTACAAACCTCTCAAGAAGAGTAAAACAAAATCGAGAACTAATCATAAGTTCCAAATGCTCACAAATATCGGACGTTCCGATTTTACCCGCGTATTCCGCACTCGTAGTTCCGAATCGCATGAAGTTCCGCTGCAGAGTAGTTCCGCTTATGGACAATCGGAAGTTCCGATTGTCCCGACCAAGAACAAAGGCTCGGGTTTCTTTTCAAAATCCAAAACTAAATCTTGAATGCTCTTCTCCGTCAAGTTTCACAGACATCATCCTAAACACCATCTTGACCTCATGGAGAAGAATTGCAAACAAAGATTCAATGATCAAGCCAAGAACGGATTTCTTGAAGAAGGGCAAGAAAGACCAAAACCAATGATAAGCAAGATTCTCGATTCTTAGCTCATGAAACTTTGAGGATGTAATAGCAATATCAAAACGACTCTAGATATCAAGTTTCATGCTATTTCTTAAGACGAATCAAAAGATATGTCAAAACCCTAGATATTCAACATGAAACAGAGAGAGGAAGAGTTGCAAAGTCAAATAATCAAAACCTCGATTTCATTGGATTGAAACACTGACATTACAGAGGTAAAGCAAAGAGGAATGATTACAAAAGATTTCAGTTCATACTCTCCTCTCAACAAGCTCTCAAAAGCAAAACAAATCCTTTTCTAGAGCTAACCCTAATTTTCTCTCAAAAGTCTAACCCTAACACTGTGGTTCTCCCTATTTATAGCCTTTGCTAATGGGCCTCCAACCCATTAAGCCCGCTACACCCAATGTAACCGCCTCCACTTTTGCCGCTTATGAAAAGACCCTTTCGCCTTTGCGCACCTTCCGAAGCCTCCAGACACCTTGTCGCCCTGACTCACAACCACCTCAAGATTCACGCCGCCTTCGACACATCCCAACCATTCGACCTCAACGCCTCGCGCTTAGTCCGTCCACGTGTCTCGCCACGACTCCATCTTGATGCCCCGCAATCAACACAAGCAAAAAAACACATCACATAGCATTGCACAATATCATAGCATCAACATTTGTATAAGACTCAAACTCATACAAAATCAAAACCACAAATTAACCTTCTCTCGCACAGCTCGACACAATCGGAAGTTCCAAGATTTACTACAATGAAGTTCCGATTTCCTAACATCCGCACTTGTCAGATTATCGGAACTTCCGCTTACCATTGCGGAACTTCCGATCTTCTAACATCCGTAAACCTGATTTTCAAATCCGATTTTCATCTCGAGAACCTTAATATCAAGATATCTGACACTCCGCTACCCCTTGAGCGGAAGTTCCGATTTCCGCCACCAACTCAAAACCTGAAAATCGAAGATCCTATTTCCAACGCCAGAGTTCGATTTATCTAACTTCCGCCCATACACGCAGTAGTTCCGATTTCCGACTCACCTTTAAAAATACCCAAACCAAAAACTCAACTCTCAATCTAATCAACACACTTGTCAAATACTCATCACTCGAGTGGAGGACCTCTCACATGGTCTCTCAATCTCCCCTTGATGAGTATATTGACAATTACCAAAAAGCATAAGATGAGTTTGAGTTTACAACAACCAAGGTCTAAACAAGAGTAGTTAAGCTCAAGACCAAGTTGACAAAAGAGAAAGACTTGAGATGAGATGAAAGAGCAATTTTCGCACAAAACTCAAGGCTTTTCTCCAGAAGGCTTTTTCTCACAAAAATTCTCCCCCTTTGGCAATAAAATCATCAATATGTAGAGAAGGGAGGAAAAGACTATATGATGTTCATTTTAAGCATTAGGAGCCATGTAGATTATCCAAAATGACTATTAGAGAATTACACCAAGCCATAACACAGAAGAATGCTATCAAGATCATGACAATTGATGTAGAGAATAGCTAAGACAGAAAATCCATAATCTGATTAATGATCCAATTCTTTTAGCAAGTCAATTACACCAAGATGGCAGTCTAGCTAAAGGCATCCAAGGATGATACAAGCCATGTCAAATAATCTAAGTTGAACCAAGAAGACTCATATCAATAGTTTAGAGTGCTACCATTGAAGAAAGACTTATTTTATCCGTAACTTGGTCTCTCTGGTGATAAGCAATTTTAGCACATTTTTCTTTTTCTGAAGACTTTTTATGGTTTTATCTCAGTAAAGCAAGCTCTGGACTAGGTGCCATCCACAACTGCCTCCTAAGCTTCAACCATTTTTCTTTAAAGGCTTTTTATGGTTTTATCTCAGTAAAGCAAGCTCTGGACTAGGTGCCATCCACAACCGCCCCGAGCTTCAACCATTTTTTTATTAGCCATGTGCTAGATCCAAGCAATGCGATCACTCCAAGCAATGACTTAAGGAGGTGATCTTAGGTCATCCAAGGCCCCCGAGTTCATGCCTAGTGCAATGGCAAGCCGCCTCATGAGAAAGATTTGGTGAGATCAGCTTTTTCGCACAAAGAGATCATTTTTGCTTTTGAAGTTTTTAGACCAATGATTAGAGATAAGTCATGTTTCTTAACACACCGACATAGCTTACTCAAAAGTTCAAAAGAGATTCAGACTCAACTCACCTACTTGACATGGCGAAAATCATAAAAGGATAGCTTCAACTGCACTAGTCTCAAGAGCTATCATGACAAGATTTTAATTCAAGTTTAGCATTTTTAATCACCTTAGCATGGCAAAGACTAAACTACACATAAAAAGTCATGATAGATCTAGCGCTTTAACATAAATCATGGCAAGATGTAAAAAGTGAAAACAGATCATAAGGGATAATAAACAAGGCTCCATTTGATTATCATGCAATGCTTGATGAAATGCACAAAAATCCGATTCCCTTCGAATGAGATGCATCTTTTAATTCAAAGTTGAGTTATGACAAAATTAAGAATATGGAATAGTCAAGAATAACTCCCCGAACCAAAGGAACAAAACGAGAATCGATAAGTAAAATGTAAAAGGCAAATTTTAGAGCATAGAAAAGATATAGAGAATACTATCGCCGCATGTGTTCTTATCTACCCCATATGATTCTAGGACTATCACCGATCAACTCATACACTAAGGAGCAACATCGCCCCTGCTTACCCAAGGGTGGCCCGACCTCGCTAGAACCTATAAGAAGTGAGTAAGCTCTACTTAGAGAAGGAAGAAACAACTAATAAGCAAGATCCTAGAAGCACAAGACAAGAAGTAGCAATAAAGCAATTTGGCAAGTGAACCACTCTAACCTATGCCGGAAGGACTTCACCCAAAATGAAACCAGAAAGGAGTAATAGTATAATATAATATAATATAATATAATATAATAGTAGCACAAAGCTCCCCTCACAAAGAAATTGTAAGGACAAACCACCCCAAGCTCTCCTCAGAGTAAAACCGAGAGTCGCCCAGAGGCTTAGTGAAGATATCCGCCAACCGGTGCTCACTCTCCACAAACCGAGCACAATGTCACCCTTCTCTACATGGTCTCAAGAAAGTGATATCCGATATCAATATGCTTGGTCCGAGAATGTTGCACGGGTTCTGGCAATGCAAATCGCAGACGTGTTATCACAAAAGAGTGGAACGCAATGATAGATAGTCCAAAATCCCGCAGGTCGAGACCATCCAAAGCACTTGACTACAAAGAATCGGCCGCAAAGAACGCATTTCGCCTCTCGCAGCGGATCGCGAACACCGGATTGCTTCCTTGACGCACCAGAGACAAGAGAAGTGCCAATGAATTGACAAGTGCTGTAAGTGCTCTTCCTATCTATCCTACACCAAAGAAAATCAGACGGAGAAGGCTCTAAGAGATAGACAAGAAGAGGAAGAGTACCGATACCATAGTCAATGGTAGCTCAAGGTACCGAAGATGCGCTTCACCGCCGACGGTGAGATACACGAGGAGAAGCTCAAACCGAGCACAAAGACACACAGAGAAGTGTATGTCCGGTCTCGAGGTCGTGAGGTACAAGAGAGAGCCAATCATGCTCCCAAATCCTTTTGGTCAACAGTTCGCCGCCTTCATCCGGATCCAGAGTAGTCAGAGATGCCATTGAGTTGATATCGGCTTTCCATCATTCATGTCGAAACGCTCAGAGGTCTCGAGTGTATTTGCCTTGATGAAGAAAGGTACCTCCCGAGTCTGCTTGATTTGGAAGCCAAGGAAGAAGCTCAACTCGCCCATCATGCTCATTTCAAACTCCGAGCTCATGACATCGGAAAATTGGGAACGAGCATGCGAGGAGCCGCCAAAGATAATGTCATCCACGAGATCCGACGAGCGTAAGATCGCCCAAGACGGCGAATGAACAAGGTCTTGTCAATTTTACCCATCTCAAAACCATGGCTCAAACAGATAGGACTTAAGCCTTTCATACCAAGCTCGGGAGCCTCGCTTGAGTCCATACAAAGCTTTGGAAAGCCTCAGACATGGTTAGGTATTTGGGGTTCTCGAAACTGTGAGGTCAGTCGACATAGACTTCTTCCTCAATAAGGCCATTGAGGAAGGCACTCTTGACATCCATCTGTAAAGCTTGAAACCCTTAGAAGCCGCAAAGGCAAGCGTGATTCTAATGGCTTCAAGTCTAGCTACAGGGCAAAGGTCTCTTCAAATCTAGACCTCAACTTGAGAGTACCCCGAGCTACCAAATTTAGCCTTGTTTCAATGACTAACCCATCTTCACTTTGCTTGTTCTTGAACACCCATTTGGTCCCAATGATATTGTGACCTTGAGGGGCTCAACAAGGGACCGACCTTGTTTCTTTCAAAATTTTCCAACTCCTCATGCATAGCGCTTGTCCAAGACTCGCGATAGAGCATGACAAACATCTTTAGGCTCAAATGAGGCGACGAAGGCGTAATGGAGACGTAAAAGAGACAAGCCGCCTTTGGAACGTGTGACACGCTCAAGAGGTCTCCAATTATCCGCTCAAGGATGGTCCTTTGAATGTGTCTTGGAGGTCCAGGGTGAGATGAAGAAGTGGCCTCTACCTCATTAGCGATGAGATAGGAACAGAGCCACTAGCTTCGTAATAGCGTAAGGTAAGGGTCGATCTCCTCGAGGTGCGGTGGAAGAAGGCACCTCAAGAGGAGGAGAAGGAACTGGATCGTAGACAACCTCATCTCCATCCTCCTCATCATCCACAAAGATGGACTCAGATCGCCTAGGAACTCGAGATATCGTGCCTAGTCCCTGACCGCCTCATCAAAGGTCACCTCACGTGTCTCTAACAATTTACTAGACTCGCAGCCTGCACTCTATAGGCACGAGAAGAAGTCGAGTAACCCGTAAAGATCCCATCACAAGATCGTGACTCAACTTATCTAGGTTCCTGCACTTCGAATAAAACACTTGCAACCAAACACACGAAAATGCGAGACTGGTTTTCGCCATATCTCAACTCATAAGAAGTGCGATGCAAGAGTGCCCAAGAAAACTCATAGAAACATGACAAGCAAGAGTAATTGCCTCACCAAAACTTCCTAGGTGTAGAGTACTCATCAAGCATAGTCCCGCCATCTCGACTAAGGTACGGTTCTTCCTCTCCACAACGCCATTTTGTTGGGGACGATGGAGACGAGAACCGTGCTCTACACTGCCTCACCACAAAACTCTCAAAGTAGGAATTTTGAACTCGTGCCATTATCGCGAATTGCTCGTAATGCACCCGGGAGCTCAACAGAAAGCCTACTAAAAGACCACGAAAAAGAGTAAACGCCTCATCCTTCGAGGCTAAGAAAACACCCAAGAATACCTCGAGAAGTCATCGACCACGACAAGTACGCACTCACTTCCTCCCATCGACCGCACTCTAGCCGGTCCCATCAGGTCCATATGGAGCAGCTTGACCGTGCATCCGCTATAGTCATCAGAATCGAGGATGTGAAGCGAAGAACCATTTTGCCGCGCCGGCAAGGAGCACAAACAAGATCCTTGACCATTTTGAGTTTCGCAAACCACGAATGAGATCGTGGCCGCTAACTCGGTCGATGATCAAATCCTATATGACCAAGTCTCCTATGCCGTAAAGTCAAATCACGGATTCGTGGTTACTAAACACCGAGAGGATCACCGTAAGACTCGTAAAAATCAGCACGAAAGATCCTCCCATACCGAGAAATCCCGCAAACCGCACTACCCAAGAATCAAGAATTTTGCAATTGTTTTTCTTAAAGCTCACCTCATAACCGCCATCGAAGTCGAGAGACCGAAAGCGATTATACCGCAGCTTACTTACTAAGGCAACATCTTTCAAAATAAAAGAATTATTAATGCTCACTTTACCTTTAGCGATGACGCGCCCAAATGAAGCATCTCCAAAAGTGATCGCCTCATCACCGGAGCGCGGCTAAGGAAGAAAACCAACGAGACTCACCACCATATGACGTGAACACCCGAGTCTACAATCCGCACCTTTCCTTCCCAAACGGCGACTCGAGTCAAACAGAGTAAAGTCTCAAGATCGGGTGAATCAACAAAGATTTTGGCACCCAATACCGAGTAACACGGCGAATGATGAAGTAGTCAAGCAAGACCGACTCTATCTACCCTACGCCTCGCCACTCAACAAGTCAAAATATCTCACCGTTGTCGATCCGATCGCTATGGAAGAGCGAGTCGGCGCCAAGAATACGCGATCTCGCCATGTAGCTATCTCGAAAGGAAAACGAGATCTACCTCGTGACGGCGGAAGTTACAACCGAGAGGAGCATGAGGACGAAAATCGTAAAACTCGTAAAAACCAAGTCCTCGATGCTCGCCTAAAACATCGATGGAACAAACTTAGACCTCGTGTTGGTCTTAGGTGCACTCAAGATCCGGGTCGACTCGAATGTGCCTAAGAGACTCAACACGGTCTCTACGCGATCTTGGCGCTGCCAAGCAATGATCAACTAAATGTCCATCTTTCTCGATGAAGGTGCAATGATACTTCGCCTCCGAGGGGCCAAGTCCGAGGTGGAATCACCTTGTCGTCGAAATCCTTTGAACAAAACCCACGACTTAAAATTGACTTTCTCACCCGGGCTTAGTTTTGATCACACCGTGCTATGGTTTTGAGCACGACAGTGGATGCTTCCTCATATCCTCCTCGGATATCATATCCTAGACCCTGATTAAATCTGCAAATTTTAGATTTGTCTAGAATGAGATTGAGCTTCTTCTTGCCTCCTACAAACCTCTCGAGAGTGTTCATAAGATACTGACACTCCCGAAAGAGAGAGGTGCAAGAAGAGCAGGGGGAAGAAGGGACAGCAGAAGGTAAGGGAGCAGAAGAAGAACCAACAACAGAGGAAAGATTGGCTTGTGCACGCACAGCCGACTTTGGGGGACACCCCATCGCTAGCGATTGGTTCACGCTGCTAGGCGCCTCTACCAAACCCTTAGACTTCTTCCCAGCACACACAATACAAGCAGATGATTGTGTCTCTAGAAGGTCCTTAGTTAGCTTCACACATTTTTCATCCAAAGCAACCAAATCACATTTTAGTTTATTACAATGATTGCATGGTGAGCTAACAAGGTCCTTAGAAGCATACTGAGCCAATTTGTTACTGTGATCAATCATTTCTTGAAACTGCTTAGATACAGATTCTAGTTCAAAGAGCTAACTTAGGACAGCTTTAAACAAGAAACAATAGGCTCTAGTAGCGCAGCCTTGAATTCAAGAATTTTGTGATCCGCCTGCTTTAGGTTCATCTTGAGATTATTACAATTTTCACAAGTTTCAGTGCAGATCAAGCAACATGGTATAAAGACCTCTAAACGAATTGTCCTTAACCTCACATGAGGTGCAAGCAAGAGCCTCAACAAGAGTGGATGAAAGAGGTGCTACCCTACTCATCTCTAATTCAAGAAGAAGGCTAATGTTCTCTACCTTAATCATGTCAAGTTCAGAGGACACACTATCATGTAAGGTCCTTAGTTTTTCCATATCATCAATCAAAGCACAAAGATGTGTCACATTCATCACGGAGGGAGCGGATGTAAGTAAAGTAAGCTCCGTGATAGTCTAGCTACTTCCTTCTCCAACCCAAAGACACTTAGCCCTAGACTTAGCATGGAATCTACCTAGCTTAAGAAAAGCATCATTAAGTCGGGTCATAAGTGGGACTAACCTCATCGGAGTCGGAGTACACCATTGTCGCTCGCTCGCCTCGCGAGGGCCATGAAGCACATGCCGAGAAGTTGCCATCGCCCTGGGATCATGATCGCCCTTCCCATCATCGTTACTCCACCCTCCACCTCGCCGGTGTCCAGCCTCGTCGAGGGCGTGAGGACGCGATGGAATGCCTTCTTTGCCTTCCCAAAGTTGCGAACTTCTTCTTGCCTTGGTCAGTGCCGAGGGCTTCGTGTTGCGGTTCTTGTCGATGTAGTCGTTCTTGCTCGGACCGCCATAGTCACCTTTGCCCTTCCCAAGCTTGGGACAGTTTGCTCGGATGTGGTTGGGGCCACCACACTCAAACAAATCACCGGACCTCCTCTTTTCCATCCCTCCTCCTCTTGTAAGCATGGGAAAACTTCCGAGCTAGGAGGGCTAGTGCTCATCCTCAAGTCGCTCTAATCGATCATCGCTATGTCACAGAGAGCAACTAGGAGAACCCACGACGACTCGTAAGAAGATCCGTATGGGATCGCTGACTAAAGCCATCGATCGTGACTTCGACCTTCGAGAGACAATGTCAATCTCGTGAGTCTTGAGACGCGAGTAAAGCGCATCAAGAGTCGTGGTCGAGAGGTCCGTGCTATCTTTGATGGTAGTCACTTTCATCTCCCAAACACGAAGATCAAGTGCGAAAGCATCTGTCGAGCGCTATCCGAGTCGGGTATGTAAGACCGACCGCCGGAGGTTGCTCAAAATCTTGTGAAAACGCGAAAAGCACTCGCCAAGAGATTCACCAAAGAAGCATCTCAAATTTCATCAGATTCACGCTTGAACCGGTCTTGTCGAACTGCCTTAATCGGGTAGTGCCTCATGGTATGCATCGAGGGTCACCCAGATGTCGTAGCGTAAATCAAATGAGAAATGCGATCAAACTCACTTCGCCAAACCCACGAATGATTATGTTCCTTGCCTTAGCATTTGCCTCAACATCGCCATGTTTCCCGCATTGATGTTTTCATCGGCAGAACAAAGAATCGACCTTCACCTTTCTCCGGATGGCATACCCCGAGCCCGGATGTAAGTTTCCATTCGCTCTTCCGTAAGGGGTAATCCGCACCATCAAAACCGGAGGCTTGGTGGAATACTTGTCCGCTGTTATGGCTCAACCGACCGTTAAGATCTATAAAGAAGAGCTAACCGCTCGATACCAATTGAAGGACCGAAATGGCAACAGAGGGGGTGAATGGTGCCTTAAAATTAAGAACTCCCTTTCTCAGATTTAAATAAGATCTACAAACCTCTCAAGAAGAGTAAAACAAAATCGAGAACTAATCATAAGTTCCAATGCTGTTTCACAAATATCGGACGTTCGATTTTACCCGGCGGATTTCCGCACTCCGTAGTTCCTAATCGCATGGAAGTTCCGCATGCAGAATTCGCTATGGACAATCTAAGTTCGATTGTCCCGACCAAGAACAAGGCGCCGGTTTCTTTTCAAAATCCAAAACTAAATCTTGAATGCTCTTCTCTCGTCAAGTTTCACAGACATCATCCTAAACACCATCTTGACCTCATGGAGAAGAATTGCAAACAAAGATTCAATGATCAAGCCAAGAACGGATTTCTTGAAGAAGGGCAAGAAAGACCAAAACCAATGATAAGCGAGATTCTCGATTCTTAGCTCATGAAACTTTGAGGATGTAATAGCAATATCAAAACGACTCTAGATATCAAGTTTCATGCTATTTCTTAAGACGAATCAAAAGATATGTCAAAACCCTAGATATTCAACATGAAACAGAGAGGAAGAGTTGCAAAGTCAAATAATCAAAACCTCGATTTCATTGGATTGAAACACTGACACAGAGGTAAAGCAAAGAGGAATGATTACAAAAGATTTCACCATACTCTCCTCTCAACAAGCTCTCAAAAAGCAAAACAAATCCTTTTCTAGAGCTAACCCTAATTTTCTCTCAAAAGTCTAACCCTAACACCGTGGTTCTCCCTATTTATAGCCTTTGCTAATGGGCCTCCAACCCATTAAGCCCGCTACACCAACGTAACCGCCTCCACTTTTGCCGCTTGCGAAAAGACCCTTCGCCTTTGCGCACCTTCCGAAGCCTCCCAGACACCTTGTTGTCCTTGACTCACAACCACCTCAAGATTCACGCCGCCTTCGACACATCCCAACCATTCGACCTCAACGCCTCGCGCTTAGTCCGTCCACGTGTCTCGCCACGACTCCATCTTGATGCCCCGCAACAACACATGCATAAAAACACATCACATAGCATTGCACAATATCATAGCATCAACATTTGTATAAGACTCAAACTCATACAAAATCAAAACCACAAAATAACCTTCTCTCGCACAGCTCGACACAATCGAAGTTCCAAGACTACTACAAATGAAGTTCCGATTTCTAACATCCGCACTTGTCAGATTATCTAACTTCCGCTTACCATTGCGGAACTTCCGATCTTCTAACATCCGTAAACCAGATTTTCAAACCGATTTTCATCTCGAGAACCTTAATATCGAGATATCGGACACTCCGCTACCCCTTGAGCGGAAGTTCCGATTTCGCCACCAACTCAAAACCTGTGAAAATCGGAAGATCCTATTTCCAACGCCAGAGTTCGATTATCGAACTTCCGCTCCATACAATGTAGTTCCGATTTCCGACTCACCAAAACACCCAAACCGAAAAACTCAACTCTCAATCTAATCAACACACTTGTCAAATACTCATCACTCAGTGGAGGACCTCTCACATGGTCTCTCAAGCCGGGAGGCCCGTATCGTCGTCATCGATCGATGTGAATCGCCGTCACCCCACGGGTGAAGGTCGCAAGGCGAAACGATGTTAGTACAAATGAACACTCGGATGTAAACTAAGAATCTCGTACCTCCGGATGTGCGGTCTGCAGATAACCGAGGGGGGCAGTCGGTAACGGGTCCGGACGATGTGATTCATCCCGACGGACCTCGGCGAGAGAACGGCATGATGTTAGCGGAACGTAAGGCATAATTACAAAACTTAATGTAAATTTGTACATAGCGACTTACGTGCGGCGGCGACTGCCCGCAGATGACCGGCGAGGGAACGCTACGACGCTGCCGACTCGCTAGGTCGTGGTGACCTAGCGGGTGAGCACGGCCCCCACTTCGCGTCCGTCATAAGACGTCGTCCCTCGAACGACCACGGCTCAAGTTCTTTATTATCTTCTTCATCTCCGCCGAGATGTGCTTCAAAACTTTTTATATACCGCCGTGGTTCTTCTGGCCGAGTTGGGCCTCGTCCATTGCGCTCTGGGCGCACCACCGCCCGCCGAATCAGAGTGACATATGTAATGTGTTCATTAACAAAAATAGAATATCGTCAACAAAACTGCGAACCAGAGGTTGTAAGTGTCGTACGGTCTCGTCATGTCTTGAAGCGCTGTGACGGTCGTACGTGCGGCGAAGGCTCTCTTGGTGCGTCAGAAATGTCACCTCCTCTGGGCGCTCTGGAGGAGGAATGGTGAGTCTTGCGCGCGCGTCGTGGCATGTACCACTCCATGTACGCAGCGTACGACTCAGGTCATATGGACGCTGCTCATGCCATACATCCACGTGCATCCTGTTAATCCATGTCGCAATCCACTGGTGCTGGTGCATTTGCCAGTCCGAAATAGGCCCACCCAACCTCGATTGCCTGCATTTTCGGAAAGATTAATGTTACAAAAGAAGACGTAAGGACTGCAAAAATTACTTGGATGAAATTTGACTCACAGTGTACTGGCTCGCTCTGTGGCCTGCTGCTCGGGGGGCACGAGCTGGTACCGACAAAACTGTCGCATTACGCGCTTCGGCGCGTAAGGCTCCACCATATGTGAGAACACCAGGTGGCAGGTCGTCGTCCACAATAATCGATCCACGACGCATTGCGCGAGCGGCCGTCGCGGCGCGCAACCGCGAAAGCGAAAATCAGCATGCCATGGACACCAGATGATGTCGCCTCGTGCAATGACTCGAACTTCGCTTGTGGTACAACGAGTAGCACTCGCCGGTCTTCGCTGGCCCAGCAGCAGACGGCGGGCGGCGATCCCACCGTAAGCCCATGGTGGGCGCGTCTATGTGGTCATGTGGGAGAGGGTACAGGTGCGCCATTGTCTCAATGGTCGGCCGCCCAGCGGAAGTGCTCCCAACTCCACAGTGCAGAGCACGTAGCACACGACGAGTTGCTACACGGCACGCCGCGCGCGCGCGTCACACAACCCTCGGATGTAAGCGCAAAGGGATCGGTGATCCCGGTATCTTTGCGGCATCGGCTCGGCCCGCGTCAACCAAAGACTCGGCGGCGCGGATGAAGCCGGGTTCAAAAATCGCCTTTTGTGGTTGGAAGCAGATCCAACCAAAGAGCCGGAGAAGGTAAGCAACGAGATGCGTCCTAATGGCGTCCTCGGTGCACCTGCGCATTCACGAATCGCCTCGGCCAAGCCCGAGGGACGCCACGTGCACCCTCCGTGAGGTTGGCCAAACCGGCTTCCACCTGACCTTCCATCCGCTTTGGAGGGCGGAACAAGCGGCACACCCCGGATCGGGAGACCACTCAAGAACGAGACGTCCTCTAGGGTGATCGTCATCTCACCCCACCGAAAATGGAAGGTGTGCGTCTCGGGCCTCCACCGGTCCACAAGTGCGGACAACAGGCTGTCGTCTAGGGTGAACCCACGTTGGAAGGACACCATCCTCGCAAAGGGCAACAAGTCCGTCTCCCGGAGGATCGGGACGTAACGATCGTCTACCGCCCACCGCCCTCCTCGCCGGCGCCAGGGCGAGAGGGCCATCCACGCCGATGGTGAGCCCGCACTTGCACGGTGGTCCTCATCGTAGAATTGTTCTAGTAGCTCCGGTAGAGACATGACTAGCAAAACATACATAGCGAACATTACTGACAATGTGGCTAATTAAACATAGAAGAATGTAGCTAAATTAAAAATTACGATAAACCTACCTGCGAACGACGACGACGGTTAATAACGTTGAAATATAATCGAGAGCAAGCGTTTATGAAAAGAAAAGAATGGGCAGAGGAGCGAGCGAGTGACTGCGATATGAACTTAGCAGAAGAACGAGCGAGCGAGCGACTGCGAAATGAAATCGCGCGGTCGCTCTCTCCAATATATATGCACTGCAATCATCAAAGGGAATCATTTTATATCCACTGCAATCATCAAAGAGAGTCACGAGATAACATTTCATCCAAACTTTCGGTGCAAAGTTAAACCACATGCATGAACCGAAGCATTACAATCAACACTTGGCAGCAAGTGCCTGCAAGGGCCACATTACAATCTCCAGCAAATGAGCACATGTCACAGATATCATAATGACCATATGACCTAGCAAAATGAGCATATGAAGTACATTAATTGATCTGTACGAAAGCAAAGTTATATCAAAAGATTCTTAACAAATAAAATAATACAAAAATTACATAATCAAATACACTTTGTCAGAATGCTACACAAAAATTTTTATTTTTTTTTACCTCATTTGCTATAATTTAAAATTCCTGAAAAAAAATAAAAAATCCTAACTAACCCTAAACTAATCCTAACCCTAAACTAACAGCGCTAATTGGTGTGCTAGTGGCATGCGCCAATGCAAGATGCTCCACCTCATGCCAACGTGAGGTGGCGGGGCGGCGGCGGCGCTGGCGCGCATACCGCGCGCTGGGCGAAGGCGGGCGCGCGGCGCGCGCGAAGGGCGGGGCGGGGCGGGCGTGGCGCGGCGCGCGAGGTGGCGGCGGGGCGGACGTGGCGGGCGCGCGGCGCGAGTCGAGGTGGCGGCGCTCGCGCCGCTGCGCGCTCGTGGTGGCGTGGCGGCCGGCGTGGCGCCGCGGCGACGTGTCGCCCGCGCGCGCGCGCGCCACGCCGCTCTGCGCCACCCGCCACTTTTGCTATACGTCGCTACGGTGATTAAAACTGCTAATACGGTGTGAAAATCGACCGTATCGGCAAAAAATTCCACGAAAGCCTATCCTGTGCGTACCGTATACTGCCTGCTGGAAATCCACCGCTCGCTCAACCATTGAGGTCGACAACACTTGTCCCCACATGTACGTCACCATCGCTGCCAGTCTGGATCAACCATGTCACACCTAGATTAGTTGGTGAACTTTTCCCTAATCTTTCTCACATGCTTTTTAGAAAGTCCACCTCGAGATTACATGTCTAAGTTTAGTGGTTTTACTGTTAATTTTATCTTGGCTAAGGTGTTAGTTAGCTGGAATGGGTGGTCTTTCTAAAGATACGTGTCCGTGATCTAGAACCAATCTTACGCATGATTGTTTGATTCGGGGGTCTCCTAGACTGAAGCTACGCAGAGAATGCCACATGGATTTTATACAAGTTCAGACTTTCTCCGGAGAGAATAATAACCTTACTCCTGTATGGTTGTATTGAGTGTGATGTTTACAATCAAGAGGAAGACTACTACCTAATACCTTGTGCTCCTGATTGCACTTGTGATTCATCCGTCCCCTCTGCCTTCTGACTCCAGTCTTTATATAGCATACGAAAACGTGGCAGTTCCTTCTGATGAAGAGGCACCTCAACATATCAAGCAGTGAACCGCTTGATGGCAGTTGTTGCTAGGGACGTGGCACTCTCACGTCGCGAGACAGTTATTGTCAGAGACATAGATGATTCACGCGGTTATTCATAGAGAATAACAGCGTATGTCAAATACCCCATGTGTCAAATACGGAGCATAAGATTCCCTAACCGATTAGGCCCGCCTGTCAACAAGCCTTGTCGATTATAGGGTTGTCGAAGCCAAACGAGTTGTAGGAGATCTTACGACTACATGATAGTCGTAGAAAAACTTACGACTATACCATGGTCGTAGAAAGACTTATCGCCATGGGGTGGTTTATGACCAGACTGCTTGGTTTCCCCCTTATGAATATTAAAGGGTATATTTAAGTCTAGTATGGAGATATTATTATCTATAATAAGAATTACAGATAATTAAATAAGTGAGGATTATTAGATCCTCGTTAATATGCTTTGGTCTTGATCAATCAGTTAGGTAAGACAATGTGAAGCAATCTCTGTGTATTTTTGCCACCATTGGCACTGCAATTTACTTTTATCAGAAGTCCAAAAAATCTCGTTGGTAGTTAGTTCTTGAAACATTCGTACTATGATATTTTTCGTCTTAGAACACTAAATTTGTAGCTTACCGTGTTTACTTCTATTTGTATCTACTTAACATGAATAGCAATGTTCAGGAATTGATCCATTCCCTCAAATTCAACATGTCATTATCACCACCATGATAACTAGAAAATCAATATACATATCGATGATTGTTGCTCTCTTGATGCTAGCACTTTTGGTGGACTTTGGATAACTTTTAAGCAGTCCTCTTGCTCTCTTCCATCTTTTCCTCTTCAAATATGTAACGACATGGGCAGATGAGCTTTATTGGTTACTAATCCTGGAACATTGTGCTATTCCATTTTCTAAGTCACATTGTCTTTTTTGACCAGTAGAACGGGTACAACATTTCAGTTCTTTTTGTAACATCACAATCCTGAATTGAGCGAATGCATGTTAGTGCCATTGTTTTCTAAAAGCCAAGAGTGAATGCATTGATTCACAGTAACAGGAGTCCAACAGATCTTTATTTTATTGATGCTTTTTTTTTCTTGCTTGACTGCACATTTCTCCAAAGTTGTTTTTGAGCTTGCATGAAAATCTCCCATAGCAATGCATTTTACACATAATATGTAGCTGTTCTTGAGATACATGTTCTGTTAGTATATTGCATTGTTAAATTAATATCCAAGCTTAGTTTATTTTGTTTGCCACTGATCTTGTCCATGTCTGTGGGCTTTTCGTGCCCATTAGGGTTAATCGGATGATGTTCATGTCAGTTTAGTGATGTCTGGCAAGAAGAACTAATTAGACCAAAGGTAATGATTTTCCCCCTTGTTCCACAATCTGCCATTTTTCTCTGCTTTTCATATCTTCAAGAAGTACCATTTCACAATTCGCATCCAATTCACCTTACATTTATAGAGGCACTCATATTAAGCTATGTTGTGCTATCTTGGAACAAACAATTTCTTAAGCCTTTCTTTCCTATTTCCAGAAGGAAGATCTGCCTACAAATGGCACTGAAGAAATGGACCGTGCAATTGCACCGTCTCTTGCCAAGGATGCCAAAAAATCCTAAAGGTACATATATCTAGATATGCAATGTCGAGATCGTACCTTCCCAGTTTGTTTCCTCACTATGCGCTATTGCTGTAAAATTATGCTCAGAGCGAAACAATAATAAGGGAAACAATGATGAAGATCTTTCTAGGGCCTTACAGGACAGTCTGAACATGAATCCTTACTTGTTCTGCAATTCTTATGCTCCCTCTCAGGCCTTGTCTAGAGGATACATGTTTAGCCATTTGTGTTCATCACCTTGTCTCCAATGCACCGAAACAGCTCATCATATGTAAAGAAGACTTCTATCTATCCTGCAGGGTCTGTGGGGGTTGCAACCATGAGATAGGACATGGCCATCACTTGAGCTGCATGGGAATGCACTGGAATCCTCAGTGCTTTCGTTGTTCTTCTTGTGGCCACCCTATTCGTGAGGCCGAGGTAAACATCCTACTTTGTTTGGAGAAAGTGTCTCTCAGAAAGTGATAGTGCTTTTTTTCTTCTTTTCCTTTATGTTTCTTTGTTCACCTTGCTAGGTGCTGATCCATACCTCGAGTTGTGCTACAAGGAGCTACATCACCCAAATGTCATGTTTGCGTTCAATTTGTAAGACACTGTCTGAATGAACTCTGTTTGTACACGATCTAGCACTGATATTTGGATTAGCATGCCACTGGAACAGCATAGCAAGAAACCCATTTTTGCGTGCGTGTGTGTATATTTGCATATTTCAATGAACACGACTGCCCTGATAGAGTACAGAGCCCATCCATTCTGGGGCCAGAAGTATTGCCTTTACATGAGCATGATAGCACGCCACTTTGCTGCGGCTGTGAAAAAATGGAGGTATAGATTCAGAGGAAATTGCAAAGGAACAATTGTCCTACTTTTTCTTATATTTGTAGCACATTAGTTTCTGTTTGCAAATCCACATAAAAAATGGTCCATAGTTGCCTAATGCTTTGTAAAAAAAAAAGGATATACAATGGCAAATTCACAAAATTACAAGCACGGGGTTGATTGTTAATGAAGCTATGGAAGGAGAGAGCAAAGTGAGTTTTCTCTCTCTTGTTCTGTATTGCATTATCTCTGCAATTGTTAATGATCACCGCATCCACATTTTTGTAGGGTCCTCACCATATGCCTCAAACAGGAGGCTTGTGTCCTCCCTACTAACCCTTTTTTTATTCTGTATTATATTGCTGCAGGATTACTTACAATATTATCCTCAAAAGTTTTACATCAGGTTAAATAAGAATGATAGTTACATGCTTGCGATTGGCGGCGTGCAGTATGTTACAAAAGGACTTGAGAAGTTGGCAGAGTTTTCCTACATAAAAAAAAATTGTGTGCTTCTTGTTTTTTGTTTTAAAATTTAAATTATTGTTTTTACAGTGTATTTGACGACTGGGTATCATGCTAGATTAGCTATTCAAAATGTTTCAAGTCAGCAGTACACAACTAGAAGTTATTGTAATAATATCTTTTGGTCCTTGAGGATGACTTATCTTTTCTGCATTTCCTTTGTTTTCTCTCATCCAGGATTTTTAACCCTACCTTGGAGATTTAGGAGCAGCAGTTCACATGCATCCTCCACAACTAGATATATATGTCTTTGCAGCAAGTGAAATTTAGATACGTATGTTATAATACATATGTTAGCGAAAACATTTTGTTTAGATATCATTGATTCCTACATTGCTTTTCCTATATATGTATGTATGTAGGGATGTATATCGATTTCATCCATTATGAGGGTGCATACCCAGCATGCTTTGCCATACTGATCTCGGTCACTGTTGGCTCTTCGTGCGCAGCGTAGCACGCATCCTTAACTAGTTGGTATAAACATTCCATGGTTTGCATGCATCGATCATGCATGGCTTTTGTTTGTAATGACTGATCACTTGATTCACTTTCAGCTTCACCCAACAACTACGTGCACATGTGCTGCAGCAACAGTGCAACGAAAAGGGGTTTTTGGCTGATTTGTTGTGATCTTGATTCATTTGAGAAAAAGTATCATCCTGTTATCGAAATTCTAAATCTACCATCGCAGGAGGTTAGGCAAGCGGTGCGTGTTATCTGCAGTGCACTAGTACTGCAGCAGGTTCATGTTGCGTTTTCGGACGACTGCAAGTATCTATAGTATAGGACCGTTGTAGGTACATACTGCGCTCTTAAACGGCTACAAGTACGTGCTGCTGTGAACCTGTCGTGTTGTGAGCAAACCTACTGCTGTGAATCGGTCGCGATCTCAGTGGGTTGCAGCTCCTGCCGCACTTCCAGGCCACGGTAGGTTTGCTGTCATGCTGCCACCTGACTCTTACCACGCTTGGTGACTGGTGCCGTGATGGGAACATCTTGACGTGCTTCCAAAGCGCTGCATGTGTCACGCGACGTTTGTCTAGCCTACCGCGGTTGCAGATTTACCCCCTTTGGTCGACCGAATGCTAGTTTTGCTAAAATGAATTAAAAATGGACCAAAATAGCGAAAGGCTTCGACAAAACAACACCTGCATGCTGAGCTTTATACTCCTATTTAAGTAGTAGGACACATGTACATCTATAAAGAGCCCAAATTCTATTGTTTAATAGTGTGAACGAAGAAGACCCAGGGTTTGAGCTGTCCAGATGGGCGGCCCAACCCGGCACAATACAGGCAAGATGTGACCCGATCCATCTCGGCACGACTCATCATGATCCGACTAATAGATGGGCCGTGTCGTGCCGGTCCACGTGCCGGGGAGGCGACTCAAGCATGGTCCAATGGCTTGTCGTGCCGGGTCAGCCCGAGCCTATTTAGCCCGATGGGCCGGTGCGGCCCACTTAGCCCGTTAGGCCCGCAAAATTTAGAAATTTTTAGAATTTTTTTTGTAAAATTCATAAATAGATACAAAAATTGTAAAAAAAAAGAGACAATCATATTGGAAATATAACAAAAAAACTTTATTGATGTTCAAATAGCTGCATCGTTAAAACCTTTGTCAAATAAAAACTCAACATGAGAAAACTTTAGCAAAGGAAAAAGAATACAACTTATAGCTCTATATACATCATTGTTTTACGTGTTGTTGTCACCTCTAATAACTCTGGATTTTTCACAAAATATTGTGTTCTTGTTCTCAGTCTTTCACAGTTAGAAGTATATGCACCATCTCACTTGCGAGACTTGTTCTTCTCTCATTCAATATTCTTTCAGAAAGACTGAAAGCAGACTCGGAGGAAACCATCAAGATAAACAGTTAACACATCATGTGTAAGTATGGATAGCACAGGATATGTTAACTTATGAGTTTGCCCTAACTGTAAAATTTTGAAGCCTTCTGAGTTGAAATCAACTGTATCACTGTCCAAATAGGTGGATAGTTCCACAGTCCTAGGAGTTCTTCTTGGCTGAATAGGTGGCGCTGTAGAATAAGAAGACCTAGACCTGGAGGAAGAGCCACCGAAGATCTTGCCCCACATACTTGTCTTGCTACTTGAGGTGGAGGCTACTGGAGGTCATTGCAAACGGACTCCTCGAAACTTATTTTCATACCTTTGGTAAACCTCGTGTAACTGAGAACGAAGTTCCAAAAAAATAGTTAGTATAGTCTAGCCTCGTCGCATCTCTAAGAAGATCAAGTACATTATCAAATGCTTCAATTTTAGCTATAGGATCTAAAACAAATGCAAATGCATATATGAAAGAAATTTCTCTTCAATATTTAAGGTATTTACTTTTCATAGCAACAATAGCCCCGCGTAAAACTAAGTTATTTTTATACATTTTCAATTGAGTAGCAATCTGTAAAATACCATGCATAATGATAGGAGATGTTGGATAGTAGAGAGTGAACAAAGCAACAGTGACCTCATAATTTTTTTCTAAAAATAATAGTACCTTCTCAGCAACGAACCAATGTTGCTCAACAATAGAATATTACTGTCAGTGCTCTGATAGTGCGTTTGAATAAAAAACAAAAAACTGCTCTTATACGGTAAAAAGACTCTTAAGCATTAGGCAAGTAGAGTTCCATCTTACCTGCATGTTCAAATCGAACTTTCTTGAACGTACACCCATCGCCCTGCAAAAGTTCTTATATGCTACTATTCTTACGTTAGAATTATTCAAGAAAGAAACCGCACTGCGAAAAGCTTTAATATATGGATTCAACCTCTTCAAACCATATTTGACTATAAGGTTAATAATACGATAAGTGCATCGCTGATGTAGCAAGAAAGAATCGGCGTATGTACTCAACACTAGAGTAAGAATATCCATGGCCCTCAAGTTCGAAGTGGCATTGTCTAAAGTAATTGAAAATATTTTGTTCGTAATACCAAGTTCTTCCACGACTTTGATAATACATCCCACAATATTCTCACCCGTGTGTGATACATTAATTAATTTCAAACATATAATTCTTATCTTCATTACCTAGTCGTTATTAACATAATGAGCAACTACACTAAGATAATCCCTCCTAGCCCGACCACTCCATATGTCTGAGGTTAGGGCCACTGAAAATGTGGGTGTGCTAAAGAGTTCCTTTAATTTATTACGATGTTCATTGTAGTATTTTAATAGATCGCTAGTTGTTGTCTGTCTAGAAATAACATAAATCTTAGTATTATGTACAGTCCTAATGTAAGTTTGGAAAGCAGTAGACTCCCCAAAGCCTAACGGTAAATCCTCAGAAGCAGCCAAACGACAGAGAGATTAACGGGCTACCTAAGGATCGTAGAACCAGCTACGTATCGTACTGTTGTGGTTGTACTGCAGCTGCGTCTGTCTCATCACCAATCCTTGCTTGGGTCGACATCTTGTAGCATGTCTAGGTAAGTGCCCCTTTCCACCTGTAGACCTTGCAGACAATTCATTGTGATAAATTTTACAAATAGCATATGGTACCTAATTTCCATGTGTGTCTGGCTTGGTTGTCCTATTGAAATTCTACCACACTCCCGATATAGACGACCTTGACCTCTTAGCTCCGGTAGTCGCCAACGAAGATGCTGTCGTGGAGCATGATAACGGAACTCCGCCTTGCCATTCCGGTTGGCTTGAGGCAGCCGCAACCTCCCCCATGGACGCAACTTCCTCCGGTGAAAGTCTGTAATTACAAGAGCAAAGTTATCGTAACTGTCCATAACAAAACTACCAAATCGAAACTAACACTATTATTACTTTTATCTTAGCATAACAAGTATTAACAATAAAAGTATGAAAACATAGAATTGTACCATTTTTGCTGACTTGCTGCCGAAAATTTAATTTTCCAAAAATTGGGAAAGTTTTTTTAAATTTTGCCAAATTATCTAACAACGAATTTGAATTTGTACAACGGAATTTGAAAGAGAAATTGAGGAATGGATGTGTGCTGAATAAGGAAGAGGGTATGGTTGCAATTTATATATAAAAAAACATGATTTTTTGGATTTTTTTGTTATTTTTAAAGAGCCAAACGATCCAAAAGGGTAAAAGAGGGCAAAAACGCCCGACGGGTAGATTCTACTCGGGCTGTGTTGTGCCAGGCACGGCCCATGAGCCTGTTGCAGCCCACCTCCTGCATGTCTAGCCGCCTGCCCAGCTGCCCACGCTGCCCCCCTTTTCCTCCCCCTGCCACGTGCCCCCTACCCGTGTGCGGCAGTGCGCCTGAGTGCGGCACAACCACACGCCACTGCCGCCCTACAGGCCTCCACGCACGGCGCCTTCGCCTGCCAGACACAACCCTCTCCTCCTCCCCCTCCTCCCTCTCAGTCCTCCCGACTCCCTCCTTCCCGAGCCGGCCTCGCACCCTTCTCCTCCCTCCATGTCGGCGTTGTCTCCTCCTGGATCCCTCCCTCCCCGCCGGCTCACCTGTCACATCCTCATTTTTATGAAATGGAATTAAGATGCATCACATGAGAATGCATATCATTTCTGGAGCATTTGCACAAAATATTGCAATTTGAAAATTTTGAATCGAAGTTAAACATACAACCCAAACTGACGTTCTAAAAAACAACATTTCATTAACCCCTGCAGTTAAAGAATTAAAAATAAGCAAATAAAATATGACCAGTGAGGTTAGAAAATTTATATGTGTACCAGGTAATCCCAGGAACACCTCTATTTTTTTCAGAATTTTAGGAATGTATTTGTTATTTTTAACTCATCGGTCAATGTGTAGTGTTTGAATTCAAATCAGTCAACACTGTTTAATCGACCCGGACCCGACTTGACTTGACTTGATCGCACCGCCTAACCAACCTAGCTCGAGCCACACTCTGACCCAGCTGCTCCTGATCCGCTGACCGTTGGGGTCGCTTGTCAATTTCGCCTTCCTCCTCGCGCTGGCGCGGTAGGGCGCGCGCGCCACGCAGTCGTGTCTCTCTTCCGTGCTCATGCAACGGCGTCAATCCACCGCCACCACTCCCGTGCCTTTGCCGCTTAACACTGCCCTCATTTACATCATTGTCTGAGCTTAACACCCCCTCGCTACCCTCTTGCTCCCTCATTCCTCCTCTCGGTGGTGGAGGAGGGAGAAACTTGTTCTTGCTACTCTCTCAGGTACGCTTCAATCCACTTTGTCCCCTCTCTTCTATGTTCATCGTCGTGCCCATTTGAGCTAACCCGAGCCCTTGTCTTGGCTTGTAGATCTCGAAACGCGAGTGTGTCTTCGTTGGCTTCGGAGCACGTCTAGAGCACACACCCGAAGCCGCCGCCGTGTCAACTTCGTGTCCGGTGAGACTTATCCCCTACTATGTGTGTCACCTTGTGTATTAGGGTATAGGAATGACTTCCCCTTAATCAATTTGTTGGTTCATTCGCAGGAGCCGTTGGATTTTTAAGTTCCTCCTCTTTCGGCCGAAAACCCTACTCTTCTTCCCCGACGCTGTTCTGGTGAGGCATTCCCTGATTCCTCACGTTGACCTTGTCTCCTTAACCCTTATTAGTTATCCCGACTCTAGATTGCCCTTCTGTTTGCACAGAGTGTACTCTCCTCGTGAAACTCAATGCCGCCATCGCCATCGACGACGTTAAGCTTTTTTCGACGACCTCTGGACCTCTTCATCCCTCCGGTAGGTCCTCTATGACTTGTAGATACTCTTGCATGCATGTTTTTACTCAATGCAACAACGAATCGTCGTAGCCACATTTGACCGTAGCTCACCGTCGCTCAACTCCGGCGCGCCACCGCTACAGGCCTTCATGAAGCTCACAGCCGACACCTTAAGGTGCGCAAGGCCACGAGGAACCCGTTTCTTGCCTTGGCCGGCGCCGACAAGGACCACAGCGTCAACGACATACTGGGAAATCTCACAATCGTGCATGCCCTGTTCTGACCGCCACTATAGCAAATCATGAGGGCGAAATCTGTGTCGGATTAGGAGTTAATGACAATTAGTTGCACTAATGATTGATCAATTATTTGCTTAAGTCTATGATGTGTGGGTCCGGTAAATAGAAATTGAGGAATTTAAATAAATCAGTTTCCTGTAAGTTGCCAACATGAGGGCCCCACACTTTAAGTGAATAGTGCATGCGGCTGTAGGCTGGTAGATCGAGCTCACGGACTTTCGGTCCATGCACTATGACATAGACCGAGTCTATGACATTAGTGTCCTATTTGTCAGAATATTTTAATTCAGAAATTAAAATGAAAAAGAATACTATGCAGTGGACCCTACTTGTCAGTGATCAAGGCTAGGATGGACTGAGTATAAAAAGTATTAAATGCGTTAGAAAATTTGGAAAACATTTATTTTTACATTGAAAAATCAAATAACTTAAAAAATTCATAACTAATTCAAATTAACTTCAAATTGAGTGATATCAATTTTGTTGATTTTCATTTTTGTTGTACTTTAATTTGGAATAGTTTTTAAACATTTTACTATCCCAAATTTTTTTTGCTAAGATCAATTTCGGTTTAGGATTATTTTTACACTAGAAATGGAATTAACTTAAAAAAATTCATAGAAAATTCATTTGAACTCCAATTGGGACTTTTTATTCTCTGTCATGCCATGTAAATTTTATCTTCACTAGTATTCTAGAAAATTTCACTAAATCAATCATTTGCGGATGAATAGTGTGAGAGCCCCAATTTTTAGGATTTTCTTCTGTTTTGATTTTCCAAAGGCCATAACTTCCACATACAAACTCTAAATTAAATAATTTTTATTTCTAAATTTATATTAAATAATAATCTACCTACTGTGTAATTTTCATGCAATTAGGATGATTTTGAATTCTTGGTTATTTTCGATGTTATCCTTTCTTATTCGCTTTTCGTGTTCAACCGATAGTTTACGACAATTCGAGTGCTTACGGGAGTGACCGAAAACAGCAAGAGGATTATCTCTAGCAAGGAAAGCAATTCTTCCTTTGATCATATTGATCCTATTACTTTCAAATGATATTATCTTGTTTGAAAATAGTATGTATGCATGCTCTATTTTGTTGTTTGAATTCTTGTTCGTAGTAGCTGATCCTAAATAGATGCATGAGCTATAGGTAAATATTCATCATTTACCACTGAGCCTAGGTTATTATTATCTGCTGTAATTTAGAGCTTGATGGATGGGCTCTGGTTACTTTATTTTGTCGTATACGAGTCGTGTCGCTTAGCAATGCTTAGAACGGTAGTATGGGGATCATCGTTTCGACGATGGCCGTTTATCATCACTATAATTACTTGGGTCAGGGTACTCTGGTATGTATTGTATTTGGAAAAACTAATACTAAAATAAAAAGATTTAGACTCAGGCAATTGGTTTGATGATGTGGTTGTTGGGTGTGTGGTTGTGCCTGAGTCAACAAGGACTGAATTACTTGCACCATTGATCTAAGCACCTTTGTGTGCAACCACATAAGGGGGATATGAGACCCCTCTTGACTTAGTACTTTGGGATGCATTCGCTCTGAGTCGCAGGTGGTAGATGTTAGGAGAAAAATATTATGTTGTTCTGTTGCTATTGGGAATATGCAGGGAGGGTTCCGGTTATAGGTTCCCTCACCTGAGGAGCATCGGCAGTTGCTGAGGCTGGGCCGATGTCTCCGACACAACGTATGGGTCCTCCGTGGGAGCTCTGGATGGGCGGTTCGCGGAGGGTAAACCCCCATATGAGCGGCTCTTAGTTAATACTTACCATTGGAAAACGTCTCGTAGGACTTAGCTCTGCTGGCATACATTCAGAAGTGTACTCGATAGCTTGGCAAAAAAGTGGTCTGGCGTGTGGGTAAAGTTGTACACGGCTGTAGAGTTTTAGTCTATTCGAATAGCCACGTTCTTGGTTATGGACACGCTTGGTTATTTCTCGCAAGAATTAGACTCTATATTTTTTATAAAACTTGAAATTGGGTTGTATGAATTGGGGAATTCGTGTTATTGTTGTGGTGGCTGTGGGAAGCCACTTCTAGGATGTTATTTATGTTCATATTGTTGCCTCGCTGTTATTTAAACAATTAAAAACAGAATTGACAAATTGACTTATAATCTATTACTCTATTGCAAAGAAAATACCTTTATGCTGAAAATTACTTAGTGCAGAAGCTATCCTTTGATGCTTGAATGCATGTAGCTCTGTATATGTTTGTTATTTGTAAGTATTGTGAGTACAATTTTGTACTCAACTGGAATATCCATTTGCTACAGAGGAGGTTGACCCCCAAGGGGTTAACTTTTGTGAGACGAACTTCGCTCTTGACGACTAGTTCAGAGGTTTCCAGTCGGTTGCCTTGTGGGTAAGGGCAGCCGGTTGGTTTTATTTTGCTGCCATCTTATGGTGTTTGTTTCCACTACGATTTTAGTACTCTATCTTGTTATTTGGGTGGTCGACCCTATTTATGTAATATGAGATTTGTATGACTTTTGTGTTGTAATCTATTAAGACTTTGGTAATGTAATCTTATTGTGTATGGTCTTGATGTATAATTTTGTGAGGGTGTATGTGTACCGCTCCTGGGACCAATTAGATGGTTAAGCATTACAAGCTACATAGCCGGCGGCTCTCGACATTGTCGCTCCTCCTCCCTCCCTCGCTGCCAGCTAGCAGCCGATGCCTCTCCTCCTCCCTCCTCCCAGTCCCGACGCTCCCTGCACCTCTCGCGGCTTCTTGGCCCTCTCTGCAAGCGGATTACGTGGGTCATGCCGGCATCCGGCACGACCCGATACTATTTGTATCGTGCTTAGCTGGCCCATCATGCCTGGGTGGTGACCCAAATATAGCACGGGGCTTCGTACCAGACCGACATGACATATAAACAGTGTAAACTGTGTCCTGTCTGAGCCAAGCCAACAGCGTCGTTCCTGTCCTTGCCCGGCTCAGCCCATCAGATTAGCTCTACCCGGGCTACGCACGTAGTTATACGTGGCATGCATGCGGAGCGTTAAGAGATCGACCTGGTTGGTGAGACGGACACGTACATATATTGCGTGGCCGCGTGGGCAGGGGCGGATCTAGTATAGGGACATGGGTGTACAGATGTACACCCATTTAAAAAACTCAGTATTTATTAGGTATATTAAGTACATGTACTAGTAAATATTTAAAATACGTATTTGAGCTGCACAGTACCACCTCATCCCCTCTGATCATGCACGCAGGTCGCAACCCACCCGCCAAACGCGCCCACGCCCCACCTGCAAGGCTGCAAAGCCCACCACGCCACCACAGCGGCCCAACCAAAGCAGCCGAACGCCTCACGTGGTCAAGCCTTCTGAGTCGTGTCGAGATGACCGATCCCGAGTCCCGCACCCATCCCCTTCGTGAAATCCCTAAGCGGCAAGCGCCCCTCGGCCCTCTCTTCTCACGGCGAGCGGCGGGGTAGGGGTGACCAGGTGAGCCGTGAGCCCGTGAGCACCGAGCCGCCGATGGCAGAGCCGGGGATGGAGGGTGCCTCGCACGGCGAGCAGCAAGGGGAGGGAAGCCCTGCGGTGCTCGGCAGCGCCGAGGCCGAGCAGGACCAGCCACCGGCACCGGCACAAGGAGCGGCGGCGGCTAGCGGCGAGATCAAGGTGAGCTCCTCGCTTCCTCGGTTGGTTTCTTGCCTCGTCAGTCATCTCGTCTTGCGGCCGCCGCCTCCTACGCTGCCTCCAGACTCCAGTGATCCAGATTCCAGATCCAGTCCCCAAGCCCGGCCGGCGGCCGCCAGGCTACACGGCGTCCGGGCCAGTCGGCGGCCAGCGATGCCAGCGGCGGCGGAGAGGAGCCGGCGGGCGAGCCACGCGGAGGAGCCGCCGGCCGGTGCGAGCTCGCGCCTCCGCCCTTCTGGGCACCGGGGAGGCGAGCGCTACGAGACGGAGACGGAGGCCGGAGGCGGAGGCGGCGCTAGCCGCTAGGCCGGGCCGAGTCCGGAGAGGAGGACGCTAGGCCGGGCCGCGGAGGGGAGCGAGGAGGAGGCGCTAGGCCGCCACGGAGGGGCCGGAGGCGAGGCTGCGCTAGCCGCTAGGCTGGAGCCCGGAGGGGAGCCAGGAGGAGGGACGCTAGGCCGGGTCACCGGAGGGGAGCCAGGAGGGCGCTAGGCTGGGTCACCGGAGGGGAGCCAGGAGGGCGCTAGGCTGGAGGGCGGAGGAGAGCCACTGTCCACTGAGCGTCTGAGCCATTGGAGAAAAGCAAAGCAAGAAGAAAGAAGTCAAGAAGATAAGATAGATGGGGATTGGACTGAGTCTGGGGAGTTCGGCTGGACATCGGGAGGAATGAGATTTGAGATATAAAGATGGCCACATCGGGAGTTCGGCTGGACCGCTGGAGACTCGACTGGTCCACTGGGAGATAAGAGAAAAATATTCTATATAGTTCAATAGTTTGTGTAGTTTCAGTTGTTAGATAAATGAGAAGATTATTTTGTCTTAAATGTCAAATTATTTATGTGAAGTTTTTGTTTTCATGTAGGCCGCAGAGTATTCAAAAATGAAGAGGAAGCATGTAGATTTGAAATCTTTGTGGGATAGAGTTGGAAAGAGGCCAATATCTATTGAAAGCAAAGTTCAAAGTACTTCTCCTGCCATTCAGTTGCAAGCACAAAATGATAGTGATATCCGAGACGAAATCCTAAGTCCAGAACTAACGCAACCAAGCATAGAACCTCCCCCATTGTCCCCACTTATAGATGACAACGAAGAAGATGCTGGTGGAGATGATGAAGCGATTTATGATATTGATTTGCTTTCTCATGATCCCGGAAAGCGGATTCCAATCATACAGTATGATGTCAATGAACAAGATACAGTCAGAAGGGGATACATTGCATTGGGGCCATGTCAACCACGAGAACATGATTTTCCAAGAAGAAATATTGGAGGTATGCGTCGATTCGTAGCTACTTGGTATGATGCTTATAATTGGCTTGAGTATAGTGTGGAACGAGATGCTGCTTTCTGCTTTATTTGTTATTCTTTCAAGGACAAAACTAACTATGCTGGTGGAGATAGTTTTGTGAATGGAGGATTTAGAAATTGGAACCATAAAAATAGGTTTGAGAAATATATTGGTGGTATTAATAGTGCCCACAATGAAGCTCAAGAGAAATATGATTTGTTCATTACACCTAGAGCATCACTTCAAGAATCTTTTGTTTCCAATACCAAACAAGACAAGATTCTGTATAAAACCCGGTTGACATGTTCACTTAAGTGCTTGAGATTTCTTTTGCATCAAGGGTTGGCTTGTCGTGGACATGATGAAAGTGAAGAATCACATAATAAAATAAATTTCCTTGAAATTTTAAATTGGTTAGCATAAAATTTTAAAGATGTTAGCAAGGTAGTTCTTAAGAGTGCCCCAAGGAACAATCAAATGACTGCCCCTACAATACAGAAAGAGCTCATCAACTGTTGTGCCAAAGAAACCACTAGGCTTATCATGTAAGACCTTGGTGATGATTATTTTGCAATACTTGCTGATGAATCTAGTGATGTGTACCTGCGGGAACAATTGGTTCTTTGCTTGCGTTATGTTGATAAAAAAGGAAGGGTGGTTGAGAGGTTTCTCGGTGTTGTCCATGTTGAAAACACGACTGCTTTAACACTTAAAACAGCAATTGAGCCTTTGCTTATGGATCATTCGTTGAGCTTGTCTAGGGTCCGTGGACATAGATGTGATGGAGCTAGTAATATGAAGGGTCAAGCTAATGGTCTAAAGAAACTAATTATGGACGAGTCTCTTTCTGCTTATTATATTCATTGCTTTGCCCATTAACTCCAATTAACTCTTGTTGCTGTTGTAAGGAGAATGGAGATTGTGTTTGGTTCTTTCAACAACTTTCATATTTGTTGAATGTTCTTGGGATGTCTTGTAAAAAGATACAAATGCTTCGAGTAACTAAAGTTGATCGGATTGTAGAAGCATTAGAATTGGGTGACATTGAAACTGGCCGAGGTTTGCATCAAGAGATGGGCCTAGGTAGGCTGGGTGATACTCGTTGGGGTTCCCACTATAGAACTATTATGCATGTCATCTCTTTGTATCCTTCAATACGACGAGTTCTTATAAAGATTGGAAAAGATCACACTTCAAGGACTGAGGCTATACAAGCTCAAACTATGTTGACATCATTTGAGTCATTTGAGTTTGTTTTTATGTCACACTTGTTGCTAACCATATTTGGGTACACAGATGACTTAAGCAATGCTTTGCAAAAGAGGGATCAAGATATTGTTAATGCTATTGATCTTATTTATTTGACAAAGACTCAGTTGCAGTTATTGGGGAGGATGATGAATGGGAAACTTTTCTTAAAGATGTCACTTCCTTTTGTGTGAAGCATGGCATCAAAATTGCTAAAATGGATGATTTCTATATGCCAGTTGCAAGATCCAAAAGGTTCTTCAAAAAAGTCAAGAATCTTCATCGCTTCCATGTTGACATGTTTTTAAGTGTCGTTGACAGACAACTTCAAGAGCTTAATGATAGGTTTGATGAGGTAAACACGGATTTACTTCTTTGCATGTCTTCATTCAATCCGGTTGATTCATTCGCTGCTTATGACAAGGACAACTTGGTTAGGCTTGCTCAGTTTTATCCTACGGATTTCTCAAGTACAGAATTGATGCATCTTCCATTTCAATGTGCACACTTCATTGCTGATATGCGTAGAGATGAAAGGTTTAAAGAAGTTTGCAGAGCTTTCAATTATGCTTGTTCAAACAAAGAAGAACCACCATTATAAAATTGTTTACAAGCTTCTCAAATTGGTGTTGATTCTTACAGTAGCAACTGCTAGTGTTGAGAGGGTATTCTCTTCAATGAATTATGTGAAGAATAAGCTAAGGAATAGGATGTGAGAACAATATTTGAATGATTGCTTGGTTACATTTCTTGCGCGAGAATTTTTTGTGCAAGTTAAGGATAATGACATCATATCTCGCTTCCAAGCTATGAAGGAACGTCGAGTTAGATTGTAATTTTCTTAATTATTTTGTAATTTTTTTAAATTATTTGACATGTTGTCTCTAGTAAGAACAATTTGAACTTTGTTATTTTTATGCTTTGATTATGAGTATTTATGTTTTACATTGTACAACATGTTTATAACTTCGAACACCCATGTTGAAAATCTTGGGTCCACCACTGCGC
Organism: Hsuehochloa calcarea; assembly: GCA_036346395.1. NCBI lineage: Eukaryota > Viridiplantae > Streptophyta > Magnoliopsida > Poales > Poaceae > Hsuehochloa > Hsuehochloa calcarea. The sequence goes on along the minus strand of CM070593.1, from coordinate 28,096,410 downwards.
GTGGGCATGCACGGCAGAAAAGAAAACAAACAAAAGTTACTCCGCCTTTTTCATATACTTGACACTTTGATCGATTTATACATATTGAGGTGATTATATTTAGATAAAATTTGACCGAAATGTTCTCCAGTAATTAATATCTCAAGCATAGAAAGCAAGGCAAAAAAAAATGGTGGGAGATGACTAGTATTGATAGGGATAGTATAGAAAACTTTATATAGAAACTCGTGGCGAGCCAATTATTTATGAAAGAAAAAATGATACAAATGATAAAAAGCATAGATCGGTAAGAAAATGGTGGGAGGAGATGGTATATATGTCTAGTGTTGAAATGGACCCAGTTTGAGAAAAATGATGTGGAGAACCGTGAAGTGCCAAGTATTTACAGAAGAAAATTGGGATAAAAAAAATGTTAAGTACTCGACAATGGATGGAGTACGTGTGATGAAACCTCGTCGACGGGTATACTGACAAGCCTTTCCGATTAGTTTGGAACGTGACCATTGTACTACCACTAGTCCAATACTACGTCGACCTTTTGAGTGGTATTAAAATTTTAGTACCTGAATATATGATTAAGCCTGAAACGACATTTTGCGTGATATTAAAATTTTAGTAGCTAAATATACATTGTCAAGCCTGAAATCGAGCTACGTACCGTAGAAGTTTTTCCCTAGGAATAAGGCTTCAGTTCCAACACTAGAATGCCTACCATGTGTGATACCCGGCATCGGATTCCAAGTCGATTACTGTATGCAAATTTTGGGGAGACCATGACGATTATCCTAGTAATATAGGATTAGGTTGTCCCTGCTCGGCGGTACACGTTGCTCGTGTCGGCCCGGCTCTTGCATTAGTTTGTGCTGCCTTTGTCGGCGCTTACCGAGCGGGCTGCATAGTAGCTCACGGCCTAGTGCTTGTCCTCTCTTGCTAGCTGCACAGGCTAAATTAATCTAATCCTCTTACTAATTAACTCCCCGCAGATAATATTGATAATGTTAAGCTGTCTATACTGAACTAGATTAGCTACGACAATACACTTACGGCCGCATACATAAAGTTTAATTTGACACTGCGATGGTTCACGTAATCCACTGTGCTAAATGTTTTAGCATTACTTTTTCCACTTAGCCACACACACACACACATATGAACACTGCTTGGTATATACGTTCTGGAATACTATTACAGAAAAGGTATTCACATACGATTCAAAAATGACATCACAGACGGTTTCATGAGCCGTTCGAATTTATGGGTCAGTAATGATATGAGGTCATCACAGATGGTTTGCATACTATTATAGACGGTTATTAACTCAAAATCGTCTGTGATAGTTGACTATCATAGACGGTTTGTGGATAAAATCGCTTACGATATCTGATCTATCATAGACGGTTTGTAGATGAAACCGTCTGTGATGACCCTTTTCTATAAAGTCTCCAAGGACGTCGATTTGTTGCTGATACATGATGTCACTTCTCAGCCGGAGTACCTGAGTGTCCAAGCCATTTTCTGAATATAGCGACTTTCAATTACCTATCGACGACATCCACGTAATTGGATGTCCACGCACTCTCTGACAGCCATGCTTCTTGAACTTGCAGTCTCGATGAAGTTACCCGTGGCTGTTGTCTCATCCTTCTCATGCTGCATGGACCCCCCACCCCCCGGAAAGTGTGTATATATATATATATATATATATATATATAGTTGATTTTAAATGCACAAGCAGCCACTGCTTGGAAGACTTTATAGAGAAGAGATCAGGAATGGAATGGTAGGATGTACCTGGCACGCAAGGGAGGAAAACTTGGTCAGCATGAACACGGTTAGACAGACAAAGGAGAAATAAATGGCGAGAGGCAGATGGGGAGGTGTTGTAGTAGTTTTTGACTCATTTGGTCATATTTTGGAATAGAATATACACCAATTAAATAAATAATTGATGATCAGAGGCACAAGACATGTAAAAATTCCAGAAATTTGTATGTTAATTCCAGCTTTACAAATCAGAAAAGTTAATTACAGCTTTCAAAAACAGAATACCATATAGGAACATACCATAAGATTAGTTACATGTACACAAATTTGTATGTGTAAAGACTGATGTTTTACCCCATCAGAACCACATCTTATGAATCAACATCATACATAGAGAACCCACCTATATCATCCAAGCATCACAGAACACACCTACCATAGCACACATCATTCATCACCCACATCACAGAGCAAGAGGAGGGAAAGGGATAGAGAGTAAAGGGGAGTAGTTACCCCAGTGCAACCGGCAAATCGACTACCGACAGTAGCTCACCATATCCATTTCCTTCATATATGCATAAGAAACAACAACCCACATCAGTAAACAAGTAAAACTCAAACTAAAAAACTAAAGCAACAGAGGTAGCCGGGGGAGGTCGAAGAGGGGAAGGCAGATCTGGCGGCGGGGAAGTGGATTTGCCCGGGGGGAGGTTGATTGGACCGGTGGTGGCGTCACCGTAGTTGTGTCACGATGGTGACACTACACAAGACTCTTACGATAAGAGTGTCTTGTGCAGTGAACCGTGGTGTCACAACCGGTGGCGACGGAAAGAATGGTGGAGTCGGTGACGGGTGGGGAGAAGGCGCGACTTGGGGCCGGCCGTCGGGGAGGAGGGTTCGGGCGGCGGCGTCGAGGTCGAAGGCACACGGGCGGGGAGGGGAACGGGCGAGAGTAAGTGCGCTACGGAGTGACGAGTTAGGGCGCAAACCTTAGAATGCTCCTATTAATAAAGGGATATCCCAGACGGTTCCATAATAGAACCGTCTGTGGTATGGTCTTCGTAATAGAACCGTGCGTGATATGGTCTCACATCACAGACGATTCCATAATAGAACTGTCTGTGATATTATTCATACATAAATGCAAATTCAAAAGTACATGACACATTCACATATTACTAAAGAATTATATATGGATATTTGATAAAATTATGCTAAAACCGATAATTTTACGGCAAGTAATTCAACACCCCTGCAAAGAACTTGCCATACTCATGTCTAATCCTGTAGTTGTCGCTGCAGAAGACGACGTAGTTATCTCACCCTTCTATCACGCCACAGCTGGTGCTCGTGCACGGGTAGTGGCCATCCTCTAACAGCGCCCACACCCGGCCCAGAGGCCCAGCCATCTTCTTCCACACTGCCTCCTGGACCATGTCCGCAGCGAGCCTCTGGCACCGCCTGCACTCCCGGTTGGTACTCTTGGCCGTCTCACACCCGCCGTCGGCTGGCTCGCCCTCGACCTGGCTAATGTAGTGCTTCTCAACGTCGCGCGTCTTGCCGACCATTGGAGGAGGTCGAACACGCAGGTCGCGGCCTTGTGGTCGGCGACGGCCGCCCGTTCAAGGAACATGAGGCCGCGCTGCATGTCTTGGGGCGTGAAGACAAGCGCGAGGCCAACGATGAAGCAGACCTCTTGGTTGCCAGCGCCGGCCAGGTGGTTGACGACGGCGAGGTAGCGCTTGTTGTCCTGCCAAATCTTCGTCTCCTGCCGCTACAGCGCCACGCGTCTTCCCACGACGCGCTCCTTGGACGTTTTGAACATGACATTTCAACTAAAATTCAAGACGATATAATCTTAATACAAGAATTACTGCATACGAGAAAATTAAGAGAAAATTAAAAGGTCAAATTAAGGTCGTTGCTGCTAGTCAAATTCAATTCAGAACTAGATATTGGACACAAAACGAAATCAACACGAGATTATTTTGTGCCTTATCAACTAATACAACTTTTCGGTTGTTCTCCTTGTGGATATCATAGGGATATGTTCCAGATCTTAGGATGATATGACAATTGGTAATGACGCTTACGGTTTGTCGTTTCACGTGTTTTCGGCAAAGTTGGCATCTTTGTCGAGCTATAACCGTCCCGACCGGCCGTGGTGGCCGGCCTCGACCGATCTGACCGGCCGGCCGCCCTGGGGGATCGACCGGTCGATTCTAAAGTGAGGATTTGGTGGGCCAAAATAGAGGTGTAGGCAAGAGAGGGGATTCTATTGCACTTGGTCCCATAATTTTTGGAGTCTCCAGTCAAAAGTTCTATTGGTTTGAAATTTTCAGTAGGTTCCGGTTTTCAGAGGTTGAAAATTAGCTAAGTCATTACTGGCGTTCTGACCGGCCAATAGCTGGCGGTCAGACTGGCCAGGGTGGGCGGTCTGACCGGCCCCGGGGGCGGTCTGACCGGTTGTCACTTGGTTCGTCGCCCGTCGCGGCGGCGATTTTCGTTTGTTAGGTCAAAGTCATGAGTTTCAGGGCATATATGTTGCATGATGCATGTTTTGACTAACATGGGTCAAGTTGTGAAGAACTTTTTTCCAAATTCGGTTTACTTGTCTATTGTTGTGCAGGTTGCTTGGTGGTCAACGACGGTCAACGGCGAGTATGATCGGGACTAGGCTTGGAGAGCTGAGGTCCAGAACGATCGACGATGCGGGTGAGGTCAATGTACTCAAGCGTGGTGCAGGATGGACAAAGGTGACCTGTTAGCTAATCCGAGGCGCAAGATAGCGCTAGGTGTAGCTAGTTTGGTCAAGAGGTGTTAAAGATGACGCATTAAAATGCGTGCGTATATGTCCCGTTTGTTTTTTGCCTTAACGGGAGCCCAATAGAGTCAAACTTCTAGAAGGTCCAAGCCTCCACTATAAATAGGAGAGGGAGGTGGCTTCACCTCTTGTTCGTCTGTTTTGCAATTCTTGTAAACCCTAATTTTCTTAGGGAGAGCTTTTGTGGAGGCTAGGATTCTTGATAGTTTGATGTTATTTTTGTGCTCTTGGATTGAGTATTGTCCTCCATTGATGGAGAGGCTGTAAGCCCATATCATATCAATCAATCAAAGGAAGGTTGGATCAATGTTTTGCCTCATTGCGTTCTTTCTCTCTATTTGATGATTTTGGGTTTTTTCTTTGATCCGTGAGTTTTTACTTGGTTTCTTCACGTGATCTAGCTTGTTGTGACGTGTTGGAATCTATCTAGGATCATCTTGATCATCGATCACCCACGAGCAAGAGTTTTGACCTAGTTTTTGTTTTGACCCGGTTTTGCACATCTCTTCAATCAAATCGAAAAGGATTGATATTCTTCTAAGAATTATCATAATATTCTATTTGAATAGGTTCCTGATATCTTAGAGAAGGTGTGCTCCAAGTTTCATCAAGTTTGGATTAGTATATCAAAAGTTTCATCTATTTACAACTTCGTCATCGGGCTGTTTTTCTGTTCTAGAGCGTGATCGATCGATCATGTCCCACCGGCCGATCGCGAAATCGTCCGACCGCCGATTAGACAATGGTCCGACGGACAGTAGATTGATTCGCTTTAATCTTTGTTATTTTTCTCTTATTGCTTAGGGGTTTAAATTAGATTCAATATTAGTCTTCCGCTGTACTGATATACTGATCTTCATAGCTTCTATAGCTACTGGAGTAAAGTTTGATTGAATCCTGTGGATATCGTGAGGATATGTGCACGATCTCAGGATGATGAGTCAATTGGCAATGGCGTTGTTGGTTTGCAAAATCTCGCGTTTTCGGGTTTGCTCGAGTCGCGGACCACAGCGGTCGGCCGGTGGTGTCAGCGGTCGACCGCCCGTGGAGGAGTCCGACCGACCATGGTGGCGGTCCGACCGCCAAAATGTTTTTAGGTTTTTGGGGCTGGGCCAAAAATAGGTTGTGTAGGCAAGTGAGGGGAGTCTCCTGGATGTGGTCCCATCATTTTTGGAGCTCCCAGTCAAAAGTTCTATTCGTTTGAAAATTCGGAAGGTTTGAATTTTGAGTTGAAAATTTGGCTAAGTCCTTTGGACCGTCCGACCGCCGTTGTGGGAGCGATCCGATCCGCCATGAAATCGGTCGGACCGGCCCTGTGGGGCGGTCAGACCGGCAATGGCTTGAAGGTTAGCCAAGTGTTGCATTGAGTTGGTTTTGATTGTGTTATTATATGAACTTCAATGCTTTATTGTTGTATATTGCATTGCGGAACTAACGTGGGTCAAGTTGTGAAGAACTTGTTCCGGAAGCGATTTGTTTGTCTATTCTTTGTGCGGTGGCTTGCGAGTCAGCGGCGTCAGCGGTGAGTGGATCGGGACTACGCTTGGAGAGCCGAGGTCGAGCGATCAAGGATACCGGGTGGTCGTGTGACACAAGCATGGTGCGAGAATGGGCAAGGCGGATCGAGCGGGTGGTTCGATCTGTTGGTTGGATCGGCGGTGCGGATATCGGTGCAAGTCTCTGGGAGGTTCCGATGGGATTCGGACAAGAGAGGCTTGGCGACGAGATGAGAACCGCTGATCAACCTACACGTGGTGAAGCAGGCGATTGCTTCAATAGTTATGTGTGTGTGGGTCCCATGTGTAAGTGACCCCAAAAGTGAAACACTAGCTCTCTAGTATAAATAGAAAGGGGGGAGATGGAAAACCTTCTAAGCATTCATTTTAGCCCCTTCTTCCTTTTTCTAGGGTTTGGAGGAGAGGAGAGGAGAACTAGGGTTTGGAGTGTGCTCCTTGTTGAGCTCTTGCCCTCCGTGTTGGAGAGGCTTTGTAAGCATCTTGTGTGACCGAACAATCTTGTGATGCTCAATTGAAAGATCGTTTGCTCCCTTTTGTGTTCTTCTCCCTTTTGGATGATTTTGGTGCTTCCTTGATTCAAAGGTTCATGCTTGGTCTCTTGGCCTACTTTATCTTGCTTTGATGTGTGGGATTACTCCTAGAGTCATCTAGATCATCAACCCCCCACAAGCAAGTCTTGAATCAAGATTTTCACATTTCTAGGGTTTGTGCACTTCTTTGGTAAAATCTCGAGAGATCGATTCTGCGAAGTGGATCTCGACGGATCGTCGCTAGAAATAGGTCTCTAATATCATTAGGAGGTGTGCTCAAATTTGGTCAAGTTTTATTGGTTGAATCAAAAGTTGGATCAAATTTCGTTTTGGATTTGGGTGGAGTTTTTGATCTTGGACTCTACCGGTCCGACCGGTCTTTCAACGGCGATCGACCGCCGTGTATTCGAACCGGTGGTTTGCGGGTCGAACCGTATCCACCGGTCCGACCGCCGATTAGTTGCGGTCGGACCATCGTTGACCGTCGGTCCGAACCGCCTGCGGTAGCCGGTCGGACCGCCAGATGCCGATGAGGAACAGTGAGTTCTTTTCTCCGTTTGTGTCGTGTGGTTGAGGGGTTTATCAAATCCAACACAAGGCTTCCGTTGTGTGCTTACTGATCTTTTTAGCTTTCATAGCTAAAGGAGTAAAGTTCGTGTTGGTTTTTGATTTAGGCGAGAAAGTTTTGAAAGCGCCTATTCACCACCCCTAGTCGCCTTTCCGGTCCTACAAATCCATTATTTGTGAAAAAGTGAGCGTGCTCCTATTCACCACCCTCTAGTCGCATTTTTGGTCCAACACTCCTTTTTATAGATTTTCAGAGGAATTACAATCAGGTTCTCTATCGGAACCTAAAACCAATAAGAACACCTGAAACTTTCTGACAATAAAATAGAATATGATACTCTACATCAACTTCAGAAACTGGCTCTGAACAAAAACCGAACAGAATACCAACTCCTTTAGACCTATCAAAAATAAAAGAACAGAATACGTACGTGGCCCGTAGGCCACGAGGCCGACAATGTGGACGACGACATCGTGAGGAAAAGTGACGGCGATCGCCGACCTCCTCGCCATGGTCCTCGCCGTCATGCTCCGTGTGCTCACCATGGCGTACATATTCAATACCACGCATGCCTCACCATGTCGCGCGATGATCATTATTCTAAAACATCGAAGAGACGCATCGTAACGTCGGCGTGCGATACGAAGAGACGCATCGCGCGGGAGCCGAAAGATTGAATGATCACAAACGGTTATATTTAAAAACCGTATGTGCTGTCTGTAAACATAGGAAAAGGAGCGTCAACCGTATTTATGACATATAATTACCGAAAAGGCGGTGATACTTTGGTTACCAACGATTTATTAGGAGCAGATTCTAATAAATCATATCTGTCATATTTCCATCTTTATTCGTTAATTTATTCTTGCCACAAGTTGTTAAGCCTATAAATAACCATCAAAAAGGCGCGCAGAACTAAGAAAAATCACTCGTAAACTTTTCATCTTTTCTTACTTCCATTTTTTCATAAAGTTCTCATCTCCCTACCCTTCTAGCTAGTAAGACAAAATTCACGGAACAAATTGACTTTTCGACCACCGTGCATGGAAATAATAAAATCTATGGATGATCGATCGACTACTTCAATTTAGGTGGTCGGAAAGTCAATTTAGTATATGGATTTGAAGTCTTCAAGAAATTGGTAGAAGATCATATCCCTACGATCAGGTGATCACTTCACTATCTATGATGTGTAACTTTTGATTGATCGGTCACGTGAAGTACTTATGCATTCTTCTGTTGATCGGAAGTTACACGTCAAGACAGTGAAGTTACATATGATACGGAACAAGGTGCCTATCGGATTACATATCTTCCGCTTTCTTCTGTTGGGGAAATCAGCTTCAATTCTATAATTTTAAAAGATCAATCTGGCCTGATCAGGAGTGGTCTGAATCGGTTAATCAGTTGTTTATAATTACAGACGATTCTAATAAATAATCGTATGTGAATTTAGTAGTATCATAGATGGTTCTTGTTCAGAACCATCCGTGATACTTCACAAACGGTCTTCAATATGAACCGTCTGTGATATTTAGTAATATCACAGACGGTTGTGATACTTCACATACGGTTTTCAACACGAATCGTCTTGATATTACTTCTTCACATACGGTTTTTAGCGCAGTCAATAACACAGATGACCGCTAAACCAAAACCACATGTGATTGTATTTAGTACAGACGGTTTTGATCAACCGTCTGTAATAAGGCGTACAGTATTAGTCTTTTTGTAGTAATGAAAACATCTCTGCGTGCATGTACAGAAGCTTGCTAGATACTTGGATATGGGACCATAGGCGGAGCTGGGCAGGGTCCCGAGGTCTAAGATCGAAAGGTTATGTAAAAAAAACAGTAGCAATCCATGCATATATAATGTGTTCGGTGTGAGAACAACCGGCCTGCTGGCCCGAGATTTAGGTATATAACAAGCGGTTTTTCTAGCTAATACCTTGATCACGTTTTAGTCAAATCTAGCCAGTGTCAGTACGAGTGCAGACTAACCCTTTTCATCCTGCGAAATGCAGTGCAACCCCAACAGGCCAACAGACGGCGACAGCAATGGATGGATTGCAACCAAATTCAAGTGCAAAATGGCCATTTCGGCCGTTTTCGCCTTATCCATGAGAGGCCCCACCGCTGGTCCATGCAAATGGCACGATATGTACGTACATAGGCAGGCGATGGACTAGGGCGTCCAGCCGCCAACGTCGTGGACCCTCCCTCCTTTTACAGGGTTAATTAGAGTGGCCATCGATCCGATCGTACGGGGAACAGGGCCGAGCTCGGCGGCGTGCCGCTGGTAGCGAATCAGGACGCGCTGGCTTCTAATTGCTAGCTCGTCTAGTTTTTTTTTTTTGGAAACTTTTTGTACTGTGTTTTCGATTCGACTATTTTATTTTGACTATACTAGTCTATAACTTTAATCATATAATTTTAACAACTATATTTCGATTACAGTGTTTCGACCACACTGGTCTATAGCTTCGACCACATTATTGAGAGAGAGAGAAATGCACAGTTAGCAAAAAAATAGTGGACTAAGTTCACGACACGTCACGCGATTTACCACGTGAATATACGTGTATGTGTGTTACTTTATTTATGGCCCTCCTCATATCACCCTATGTAATATGTCACATGTTTCAATAAGTGGCAAAAACTCCACCTTATAAACTGCTCCCCCGCCACTTGGCTAAGCAATATGGGATCAAACCATACATGATTTAGAATGTCAAGAATGAATGAACATTTATACTTATGTACCCAATTCTAACACCACGACCAGACAAACCCTTATTTTTTTTGGTTGTATATTATAGTGTGAAGAGTAGATTACACCGGCTATTAACTGTAATTAGTTTTGCTTTGAAATATCTCTTGTGCCATTAATGTTCAATTTATTACTCTATGTTATATGTATATAGGAAGCCTTTTTCCTACTCTGGGAGTAGTTACTCCTTATTCCGTATCCCACAACGTAGGGAGTATCTTGTACAACTGAGAAGTATGTATGTGTAGTATACGAGTATATAAGACCACCTGGGTGGTATTAACACCTTTTCAAAGGTGATATGTATAATTTTTTAGATATACTCATTTTTAGTGCGAATATGAAAGTATTTACAAAATATACTGCAAATTATACTCTTTTACAAATTTTTCGTATGGTTCGTATTGGAGTATCTTATAATTAGTATATGAGTATACCCAAAGCGATAAAGGAGTATGTCAAATTTTTTTAAGTGGTATATCAAAGGTGAGAGTAACTACACTCGAGAGTAGAAAGTGTGTGTGTGTATATAACTCTCTTATGAATCGTTTCATTTGACGCCGAGTGATCCAACGAACGATCAGCTGAAGACTCTTCTGACTCTTCTTCCGTCGGTCTATGTGTGCACACAATGCACTCGCCAGCAGCTGGAAGCTTAGCGTTTTATGACTCTGTCCCATTTGGTTGGTGCTAGCTTAAGACAATTTAACCAAGCCAAACCGCGGGCTGAGCAATCGTAAATATGGTTAAGTTGGAGAGAGTTGGAGAGAGAGATCTAGTTAAGTTGGAGAGAGATCTGCCGCGCTCTTGGGAAAAGAACTTATTTGTTCTCGTGCGTTCACTCTCCTCTACTACGTACACAAATTAAATGCTATGATTCAGAAAGAGAGAATATTCCTGACTAGCTATATATAATGCATCAATCTCATCTGAGAAAAATGCTAAAATGAGTGTACCAGGGTTGTTTGGTTAAACTCACTCCCCTTTCCTTCTGATTTGTAATTGACCCTGAATGTGAACGATCAACAATGACATTGCTGCTCGTTATTTTGTTGAAGTACATAAATCCTTAGATTCTATTTAGAAACCTGAAAGGGATAAGATACAATCCCTCAATGAACGCAGCCAAGCTATACTATTGGCTACATTCACTCCACCCACAGTATTGCAACAGTGTAGCTATAAACATCAATCTATGGTAGCCAAAATAACTCTTCTTGTTGATATTGATACGAACGATCCAGATAGCGACTGCATTTGTTATGTAGATCGCAAGTATATATATCTATACATCTCTTCCCAACAGTAGTACGTAGCTAGATCCGGCCTGGTCTCGAACCACAATAGTTGTCTTGCAAACAAAAACCCACAGCAGTTTAATCAAACCCACTATAATTATCTCGAACATAATGTCGATGTATTGCGAAAATATCGACACGAAACTAGCGGTATTGCTGAATGCAGATGTTATTATCAAGGTTTTTTTTGGGTACTGCTAATGTTATGATCGAACATGAGAACAACAATCAACATCTTCAAAACAATCACAACCCTATCTATCCACGGTAAACCAGGCCCACTTTGTTCTTGTCTGAATCATAATTTAAATGGTCCACATCTTGAGCATCTGGGAAAATGTGGATGGGAATGATCAGCTGGTTAATGTAAATATTGGCCTGGAAATTAACTAAACTTGGACAAACAAAAGGTTGGGTCCATCTGCAACAAGATATGGCCTGCTTTGTTAGTGTAAGCATATGCAGAAATGCTAATATCCGAATGCCCATTGGCTTATAAGTTTGCAATGATCCTACACACGTGTCAATGAGTGTATCTACATATTTTTTATAGAATTGCAGCAATGCTAATATCCGAATGTCCATTGGCTTATAAGTTTGCAAAGATCCTACACACGTGTCAATGAGTGTATCTACATATTTTTATACAAGTACAGCAATATATTCTTGTTGGACTATTGGCTTCTAAGTTTGCAAAGATCCTACACACGTGTCAGTGAGTGTATCTACATATTTTTATACAAGTGTACAGCAATATATTCTTGTTGGACGTACTATTGCTTCTAAGTTTGCAAAGATCCTACACACGTGTCAATGAGTGTATGTACATATATATTTTTATAGAAGTACAGCAATATATTCTTGTTGGACTATTGCAATTTGCTCCAATGCTTGGTTTCAGATTTTTTTTTAAATAAGAATGCTTGGTTCTAAAAATATATTAAATGAAACAAGACCGAACATCCTACATGTAGTGCGCCTCCCAGCATTGATCTTATAAATTACCAAAATATCAAGTCAAAATATCTTGATCAATCTATAAGTAACAAAATGCCAAGATGTTAACAATTGAAGTCAACAGCATGAATAAGCTAGTGAAACGATAGATGTAAGCGTTTTGACAACTATAATGATGCATCCACGGGACACAAGAGCCCATAATTTTTTGTTTGTTTTGGGGATGAAATGGACGTTACACTAGCGATTATTAGCAACTAGACGGATTTAACGAACTGGAGGGTCAGATCATGCGCGCTGTATGAGTCGGGTAGCTGTCATTAGAACGTAAGATCATCGACACATCAATTCGATGTCGTCTCGAATTTTGATTCGTGGCCGTCACATAGGTCATGCAGCCCATCATGTCATTTGGACCCTGAGATGATATTTTTGTTTTTGTTTTTCGGCGGGAGCAAGTGTGTGTTAAACAAATTCAGACACAAATTAAAAAGAGAGAAATGCAGTATTAGAAGTTTAGAACTGCACATACTCTCAATTCAGCAGCTTCAGTGTGACGAATATATAAATGGTTATTTACGATTCAAATTCAGACCCAAAAACAAAAAACAAAAAAAAAAACAGAAATTCAATATTAATCAGAACTAGCTGCATATAGAGTAAAGCTTCAGTACAATGAATGGCTGGCTACGCACGATTCAGCAGCGATCTTCAATTATGTTGCTTAATGTTGGTATGTGTTTTGACGACAAAAAGCATGCATGGAATAAGAGATCACTGCACCTGTCGAGGAAAGAGAATCAGATCCCTCTCATGTAGGGTTCTCGATCGAGCTGACCTGCAGGTAAATTAGCAAAAGCGTATGGGGGATGTTGGCATGTGTCGAATAAAGCGATGGCAAAAGTATAAAGACACGGTCGTTCGTGCGTACTGATTATTGATCACATCTGATTTTGCTCTCTCTATATATTATCTACGAACACAAATCATATCAGGGACGAACGATCCATATACACGCGCGGTGGCGAAGCTTAAACAAAAATCAAGAGGTGACCATGTGTAAAGATAGAACGTCAATATTGAAAAACTAAAATTTGAACTTACAAACAAGGGATTAGAGGGCTAAAATTAAAGATTTTTTTTAACATAATATATAATATAGATTACTAGCTTCTTAACGATGTATACATGCACGTTAGAAGCTCCGCCTTGCATTGCATATATACTACTCCATTATCTAACTTTTTTTCAATCTTAAAACAGCTTACTTTGTGTACGTCAGTGTATAGATCTAGGTGAGGTATTTTACATCTCGAAAAACAAAACGGTGTGACTAATTATGTCGCGATGTGTACGTAGTACAAGTGTCGCGATGTGTCTAACCTGCAGCTTAATGACAGGTGTTGTATTCATATTAGGGGGGAAAAACGAACTGTGAGATCTTCTGACAAGTTCATGCTGTGGATCCGCTGGTTGCATGTTGGTTCTGCTAAACTAGATACACGCGCGCACTGATCATGACCATGGCCACCTGACCGGCATGCAAGCAAGGTAGGGCTACTATTTTGACCAGAACTAGCAGGCTGGGTCAACTATTTTGACCGGATCTAAGATGGTGGATTTGCCTCTCTCTTTTTTTTTTTGGTTGTTGTCAAAGATGCAATTTATATAATATTCGGAGTATATGGGTCTTTTCGAGATGAACATTTATAACGTATAGATATATGGGTCTTTTAAAAATGAACATTTGAAATTATACTTTTTTAATGTAATTAAAACTATTAATGTGATCATAATACATTGTATGACCTTAGAAACATGATATTCAAGTAGCTTGACTCGGACCTTATAAGCTGACACTACTACAGAGAGGGTCATTACAGACGGTTCTTGTTAATAACTGTCTGTGATAAATATATATCATAGACTGTTGTAGTTTATAACCGTCTGTGATACGTTCACAAACGGTTTATCCCACTAAACTGTCTGTGATAGTTCTGTCTATATCTAAAAAATGTCTGTTTTTCGGCTGCTAGCATCAGGAGTATCACTAAAAACCGATAATTTTACGACGTAGTCGTTCCACCCTTCCGTCCCACCGTAGCCGGTGCTCATGCACCGGTGACCATCCTCCGACAGCGCCCACACCTGGCACAGCGGCCCGGGCATCTTCCACATCGCCACCTAGCCCGCGTCGGCAGCGAGCCTTCGGCACCGCTTGCACTCCCGGTTGGTCCTCTTGGTCGTCTACTTTTGCCGTGGCTCGCCTCGACTGGCTGATGTATTGCTTCCAAACGACGTGCGCCTTGCCGGCCGTGTAGAGGAAGAGGCTGAGTAAGTAGGCTGCGGCCTTGTGGCCAGCGACGGCCTCCCATTCGAGGAACACGTCAAGACAGTTGATCCCTAGAAGTACTTATGCATTCTTCTGTTGATCGGAAGTTACACGTCAAGACAGTGAAGTTACATATGATACGGAACAAGGTGCCTATCGGATTACATATCTTCCGCTTTCTTCTGTTGGGGAAATCAGCTTCAATTCTATAATTTTAAAAGATCAATCTGGCCTGATCAGGAGTGGTCTGAATCGGTTAATCAGTTGTTTATAATTACAGACGATTCTAATAAATAATCGTATGTGAATTTAGTAGTATCATAGATGGTTCTTGTTCAGAACCATCCGTGATACTTCACAAACGGTCTTCAATATGAACCGTCTGTGATATTTATTAATATCACAGACGGTTGTGATACTTCACATACGGTTTTCAACACGAATCGTCTTGATATTACTTCTTCACATCACGGTTTTTAAGCGCGATCGATAACACGAATGACCGCTAAACCAAAACCACATGTGATTGTATTTAGTACAGACGGTTTTGATCAACCGTCTGTAATAAGACGTACAGTATTAGTCTTTTTGTGGTAATGAAAACATCTCTGCGTGCATGTACAGAAGCTTGCTAGATACTTGGATATGGGACCATAGGCGGAGCTGGGCAGGGTCCCGAGGTCTAAGATCGAAAGGTTATGTAAAAAAAACAGTAGCAATCCATGCATATATAATGTGTTCGGTGTGAGAACAACCGGCCTGCTGGCCCGAGATTTAGGTATATAACAAGCGGTTTTTCTAGCTAATACCTTGATCACGTTTTAGTCAAATCTAGCCAGTGTCAGTACGAGTGCAGACTAACCCTTTTCATCCTGCGAAATGCAGTGCAACCCCAACAGGCCAACAGACGGCGACAGCAATGGATGGATTGCAACCAAATTCAAGTGCAAAATGGCCATTTCGGCCGTTTTCGCCTTATCCATGAGAGGCCCCACCGCTGGTCCATGCAAATGGCACGATATGTACGTACATAGGCAGGCGATGGACTAGGGCGTCCAGCCGCCAACGTCGTGGACCCTCCCTCCTTTTACAGGGTTAATTAGAGTGGCCATCGATCCGATCGTACGGGGAACAGGGCCGAGCTCGGCGGCGTGCCGCTGGTAGCGAATCAGGACGCGCTGGCTTCTAATTGCTAGCTCGTCTAGTTTTTTTTTTTTTTTGGGAACTTTTTGTACTGTGTTTTCGATCACTGTATTTTGACTATTTTATTTTGACTATACTAGTCTATAACTTCGATTATATTTTTGTTTTTGTTTTTCGGCGGGAGCAAGTGTGTGTTAAACAAATTCAGACACAAAAAAGAGAGAAATGCAGTATTAGAAGTTTAGAACTGCACATACTCTCAATTCAGCAGCTTCAGTGTGACGAATATATAAATGGTTATTTACGATTCAAATTCAGACCCAAAAACAAAAAAAAAACAGAAATTCAATATTAATCAGAACTAGCTGCATATAGAGTAAAGCTTCAGTACAATGAATGGCTGGCTACGCACGATTCAGCAGCGATCTTCAATTATGTTGCTTAATGTTGGTATGTGTTTTGACGACAAAAAAGCATGCATGGAATAAGAGATCACTGCACCTGTCGAGGAAAGAGAATCAGATCCCTCTCATGTAGGGTTCTCGATCGAGCTGAGCTGCAGGTAAATTAGCAAAAGCGTATGGGGGATGTTGGCATGTGTCGAATAAAGCGATGGCAAAAGTATAAAGACACGGTCGTTCGTGCGTACTGATTATTGATCACATCTGATTTTGCTCTCTCTATATATTATCTACGAACACAAATCATATCAGGGACGAACGATCCATATACAGTACGGTGGCGAAGCTTAAACAAAAATCAAGAGGTGACCATGTGTAAAGATAGAACGTCAATATTGAAAAACTAAAATTTGACCATCCTCCGACAGCGCCCACACCTGGCACAGCGGCCCGGGCATCTTCCACATCGCCACCTAGCCCGCGTCGGCAGCGAGCCTTCGGCACCGCTTGCACTCCCGGTTGGTCCTCTTGGCTGTCTCGCACCTGCCCGCTGGCTCGCCCTCGACCTGGCTGATGTATTACTTCCAAACGACGTGCGCCTTGCCGACCGTGTAGAAGAAGAGGCTGAGTAAGTAGGCTGCGGCCTTGTGGCCAGCGACGGCCTCCCATTCGAGGAACACGAGGTCGCGCTACATGTCCTGGTACGCAAAGAAGAATGTGAGGCCAATGATGAAGCAGACCTCCGGGTTGCCAGCGCCAGCCAAGTGGTTAACGACGGCGAGGTAGCAGTTGTTGTCTAACCACTTCATCGCCTCCTTCCGCTGCAGTGCCGCACGTCTCCCCACGGTGCGCTCCTTGGACGTCTTTTACATGGCCTTGCAACTACAATATACATACACAATTCAAGACGTCATAATTACTCCGTAAGAGAAAATTAAAATTAAAGCCAAATTAAGGGCGCTATTGCTAGTCAAATTAGTGACATGTTTCTCTAGTCAAATTAAAAGGCTAACATGTATGCATGCATGGATGGATTTCCACAACAAACAGTATAGTACATGGCTCGTGGGTTGCAAAGATCAGCCATAGGCTGAGAAGAGCTCGCGGCCACAAGGCCGATGATGTTGACGACGACATCGTGAGGAAGAGCGACATCGATCGCCTTGGTACTCGTCGTCATGCTCCGTATGCTCACCATAGCGTGTGACGTACGGTCTGTGAGTTCTTCTTTCGAAATCTAATGGCCATTCGAGGGATCTACTATGGGTGATGGGGATTGCTCCAGGATTTTTTTGGGGCACTTATTCTAAATTTGAACTAAATCATAAGGATTTTGATCCAATCCCCCTACCCAAACCGTTGTTATTTTTCCTCCTTGAATGTCGAGCCTTAATTACTTTGACGGCTAATGCTTTCTGTTTCTTGACGGCTAAGTTTTGCAAAATTCCTCCTTGAACTAGATCTGTTCGCCATCCACCAACTTGCGTTGACCGTGCAATGCTATCTTTTGATCGAATTCTTTTTTCCTCTTCTCTTCCGGTGCATCAATTGGCCATCCTTCTTTTTGTATTGAACGATCCAGCTAACCTGCACACATCCTTTTCTTCTGCATGATGTATGGTTCGATCCCTCCACGGTGTGCATGCATATCAAGCTACTGCACATGCACTGCTTCCAAACCGTGCGTGGATTAGGTCTCCTTGCTTGGCATGCTCTGTGAGGCTATCAGGCATTGTTGTCCTAGGGGACTTGTGCACTCCTCGAGGCAGTAGCGTGTGATTCAGATGCCTCCGGAGCTCTTTCACCTAGAACCGCAGGAACCGGTTCAGGTTCCATCCTACTTGAGGCCACAGTCGTATGTATACTCATATTTCAATATCAAACATCGTATACTAATTTGGCGTCTATACATCATTCGACTGTCTTCTCGACCCAAAATAGTTAAATTTTAATTCATTTACAACTTCATTGTACATAAATTACAAGAATTTATGTATGTAATTTATAGTTAAATTGTAATTATTGTTGAAAGTCTTAATAACTCATATTTCCATCGTATGATTCAAAATCTAACATATACTTTGAGATATTTAGCAAAAACAAAGACAAAAAATAAAATTTTGTACCAACAAAATATGGCAATGCGGTGAACTCGTTATGGTCCGAAAAAATTATAATAAATTCGGACACAGTTCGTCGTATGAGAAGAAGTGCAAATCTCAAAGCATATCGAAATGATAAAAAATTCGACTATTTTGACAAAAAAAAAACACTCGAATGTTATTTAACAAATCTCCGGAGAAGAGGATTGTCGGTGTATTAGAACCGATCTTACGTAAAGATTGTTTGATTCAGGGGGTCTCCTAGAGATGAGATCACGCAGAGTGGATTGACACGGGATGTTTAGACAGGTTCAGGCCTTCTCCGGAGAGAATAATAACCCTAATCCTGTGTGTATGGTATTCTTGATGATCAAATAAAAGACTAAGATTATTACAGAGAATAGCCTCTTATATAGTCGTGAAGAAGTAGCCGTTTTGCCCTGCGGGAGATGCGCCTAATTAATCCAGTAACGGGCGCATGATGGCAGTAATTACCGGCGCCTCGGTTTCTTCACGCCGTCTGGCAATTATCTTCCAGAGATAATGGGGTAATTACACACCATTAATAAGCGGAATAATAGTGCGTGCAGACCGTTCGGATTCCTTAATCAATTGGACCCACTCGCCCGTAGGTTTGATTATAAGGTGGTCGTAGTTTACACGGTCGTAGAAGAACTTACGACCGGTGGCGATCGTAAAGGACTTACGACCGTGTAGCGATCGTAGAAGGACTTACGACTATGTAGTGGTCGTAGAAGGACTTACGACCATGATATAGTCGTAGCAAGACTTACAATGTGGGGGTGATTGCAGGGAGAACTTACAACCACTTATTGGGCTTCTCCTTATAGATAAGGGGTACCTCACGGGACTATGTGACATCATATTTACCCATAATTAGAATTATAGATAAAAGATAAAATGAGGATTATTAGATCCTCGTCATCTAGCCCCCCAGCTTCAAGTGAAAATAACTTACTTGGTAAAGGTTTCGTAAATGGACTTACGACCATGAAAATGTCGTAGAATGATAGTCGAAGGAAAAACTCTTCGACATTTGAGTACTGCTTTGACCAGAAATTTACTTGGTCAGGAAGGTTGCTTACGACTATCAAAAAGTCATAAAAAACCCCTACGACCGCCTGGTGGTCGTAGTAGGGGAATCGGAGAAAAAACTCTTCCGATTAATACTTCCTTCGATTGGAAAGACTTGGTCAAGAATGTAATTTTGCTTGGAGGTGACAATACGTACCTATTTTTTTCTCGAACGGACCATCTGGGGAATTGCAACCGGCTCTCATAGACTTGTCCGATGAAGCGGTTCCCGAAGCGGTACAACCATCTATCATAGACCTATAGCCGAGACGGTTTCCGAAGCGGCGGAGATCGTGTGGTTATAAAAACTTACCAGGAGGTAGACTTGGATTTTTACTTTTCCCCCAAATCACTCCGCTGTTCTTCGAGCTCTTGCTTTCTCCATCCTCGACTAGGTTTCATCTTCTCATGCCAACCCAATTAAAAAACTTCTTGCTTACGGCGAAATGACCAAGAGAGTTTACGAATGGGAGGAATCGGAGATGGGCGCGCTAAGATCAAGATCTTGGTCGATGCCGGGAAGATTCCAGAGAAGGCTGCGGTGAAGTGGATTCGGCTATCGGGCGAGATCGCCATCGGGGAAAATGGGCAAATCCGTCTTCCAAGCGTATTGTGAGTGCGGCCTTGATTGCTCGCCCCCTTTCTTCTGATGAGTACTCGAACACTTTGGGGTGGGCCCGTGAACTTAGGTCCCAATTCCATTACCATGTTGAGCGTGTTCGTGTATCTGTGCGAGGCGTACCTGGGGATTCCGGCGGATCTCGAGCTGTTTCAATATTATTATGGGATGGCTCGACAAACCGGAATCGCCGGAAGCTGTGGTCTGAAGCTCCACGACTCGAAGTCGAAGGAGTACATTCAGAGTTTCACCCGGTCTTCGTGGCCGGGCTGGAGGAAGAGGTGGTTCTACTGGAAGGTCACCTCTGAAGACAGCCTTTCTTTCGCGGGGAAGGCTGCCGAAAAGAAATCTTCATGGGACTCAACCCCTGAAGATATCAGCCGGATTAGCCCTTATATTCAAGCTATTAAGGACTTGAAGGAAGAAGGGCTGACCGGATGGCATGTGGTGAAGGATTTCATCACACGCCGAATTAGTCCTCTGAAGAAACGAGCATCTCCTATGTGGAGGTACTCGGGGAGAGGAGACCCCACCAGAGACTACGAGGAGATTAAGCAATTGTCGACTTAGCTCTTCGTTTGGTCTTTCTCAACCTTGTCTAATATTTTTATCTGTTTACACAGATCTTTCACAGGCTGAGGTTGACTCCAGAGTCAGACTCATCTGTGAGAAGTCCCCGCCACTCCGAGGGGCGGTTCCTCAAGTCATTGCGGCTTTGTCCGCAGATGAAAGGATAGAGCGCCTAAAGGTAATCAGAAATCTGATTCTTTCTTTAGGACTTTATAGTCGTAGAAGATACCTACGACTAATGGTGATCGTAGAATATCTTACAATCAAGAAAGAGTCGTAGAAAAACTTACGACTTGGTACTAGTCGTAGAAAAACTTACGATTAATTAGTGATTCTTCTTTTTCTGTCTTGCTTTACAGAAAGTAGGCATGGAAAATCGCCAGGACGACGAAGAAGTCGTTCTGATGACTATTAGTATTGGGTTGTCGAAAGACAAAGGCTCGGCTCCTCCCTCGAAGAGACGTCGACTTGTAAAATCTGCCGACAAGGGGGGAGCAAGCTCGAGCTCTGGTCTTTCGACCAGACCCTCTACAAGGCCTGCGGCAGCTGTAGTTGTATCTGAAGCCGAGGCCGCAGCCGTCGAAGCCGAGGAGGTTGAAGCAGTTGAACCTCTCAAGCGCAAACCTCGCAAGGCTAAGGTACCCTTCTATTATGACACGGAATCTTTCGCAGTTGGTGCCACTCCTAGTTTTATTAAGCAACTGGAAAGGGAGAAGCTGGAAGGATTTTATGTCTTTTATGAAGGGCGATCTTTGCATCGGCACAACTTTGCAATCGAGGCGATCTTTATACGGAATGGTCGAGGCCGATCTCGTCCATCCGGAAGATCGAGAAACGAGCTCGGTTCTGTTCAAACTCTGACGAGGCGTGGTCGTGGTGAGCCAGTGTTGAACCTCGACGGGCGTGGTCGTGGAGAAGAAGAGGTCCTCCGTTGGGAGGATTGCTCCAAAATTCTGGTTAAGACCGAGTGCGGTATCTGAAATGTCTTGAAGTGTAAAACGACATTTACCTTTTCTTTTCACAACTGATTTGCTTTTCTTTATTTCATTCAGGCTCCTTGACCCAGGAATGCTTGCACGAGAAGTCCATTGCTATCCCTTCACTCTTTGGAGAGGTAGCAATGGAGGTGGTCAAAGCATCACCCTTGGCCCGGTGGCCGATGAAGTCGAGACTCCCAGAGTGACTCCCACATCTGCCGAAGTCGTAACTACGACTCTTGAGGTAGCGGTATTCTTCGTTGAGGTGGCGCTCGACTCATCAAGTCGTAGAAACAACGAGGCATTTGTGGAAGCCTCTGTCAAGGTGGTGACCACTGGGCACCACTGGGAAGGAAATTGTAGGAGGCGTTCCTTCCCTTACCCAAAGAGAAGTTCTGAGAACGGAAGGAGAAAATTTCAACCGTGGTGACTTCTTTGGGCCTGCCTCCGTCGTAGGGTCTTCTGCTTACAGATCTCGTGACCGAGTCCCCCATCCCAAAGATATTCCCAATACGGAGAATACTTTTGATAACGAGCGCCTCGAGAAGGTGTGGTGGGACAAGGTCGCGAGGATAGATAAGCTCTGAGAACCGGACCTTGTATATTCGATGTTTGCTAGGGCGACTATGAATGTAAGTATCTTCAAAATACTTATATATGTGACTTTCCTTCTCTTCTCACTGTTTTTCTTTTTGCAGAAAGCTCTAGAGCAAATTGCTGTTGTCGGTGAGTATCATCGACAACTTTTAGAGCTAAGACAGGAGAAGGAACTACTCTGCAGAGGCAGAGAGGTGGTAAGTCACTTATCATTCATAGTTGTTTTTCGAAACAAATACTCGTAAAATGTTTTACGAGAATAGTCATGGAAGAAACTCATGACGAAGTATTAGTCGTAAAAAGCTTACGACTACTTACGACTAGGTAGTGGTCGTAGAAAGACTTACAACCATATCTTAGTCGTAGAAAAACTTACGACTAGGTCGGTAGTTGTAGAAGTACTTACAACCATTCGGCTGATGTTTATCTTCGTTCCTGTTCTTTGTAGGTTAAACAGTGATACGAAGACCTTAGTGACTCACTCGACTATGAAAAGAAGAGTCGAGGAGGCTAAGGAACAGTATTAGTCCTCTCGGATAGACTTGAGAGACTGCTCTCTGCATCTAAAGATTGCGGGAAAAATAAGCGATAAGTTCTCGAACTTAAGATCGCTTTTGATCTTTAACCTTTACAGACTCTCCTTTCTTCTCGGATAAAGAAAAGAGATGCGGAAGCTCGGCATCAAGTTCAAGAAAAAGCTTTGGTTATTCAGAGTTTTCCGCATTACTGCGAATAAGGATCAAGAACTCGAGGTTTTAGAACTCGATTAACGAGTAAGTAAATCTTTACTGTTATCCTTTTGAGTACTTTCACTTTTCTAATGTCAATTTCGCGAACTGTAGGTTGTAAGTGTCGTGACGGTCGCCATGTCTTGAAGCGCCGTGGACGGGCCGTGACGTGCTGCGGAGGCTCTCTTAGTGCGTCGTAAATGTCACCTCCTCTGGCGCCCGGAGGAGGAATGGTGAGTCTTGCGCGTCAGGCATGTACCACTCCATGTACGCAGCTGTGACGATCGAGGGTCATATGGACGCGGCTCATGCCATACATCCACGTGCACCACGTGAATCCATGTCTCAATCCATCGTGCCGGGTGCATTTGCTACCCAAAATATGCCCACCCGACCTCGATTGCCTCGTGATTTTCTGAAGATTAATGTTACAAAAGAAGACGTAAGGACCGCAAAAATTACTTGATGAAATTTGACTCACAGTGTACAAACGCCCAGGGCCTGCTCGGGGGCACGGTCGGTATCGATAAAATCGTCAGATTACGCTACCGTGGCTGTAAGGCTCCACCATATGTGAGAACACCGGTGGCGTCGTCGTCCACAAAAATCGATCCACGAGGCATGAAACAGATAAATTGCGCGGCGCAACCGCGAGGAGAAAATCAGCATGCCATGGACACCGGATGATGTCGCCGTGCAATAACTCGAACTCGCTGTGGTACAACGAGTAGCACTCGCCGGTCTTCTTTGGCTCCAACACGACGACCGCCGCAGCCCACCGTAAGCCCATGGTGGGCGCGTCTATGGGGTCATGTGGTATGTCGTCATCCGGGAGAGGGAACGTGCGCCACGCCTCAATGGTCGGCCGCCCATCAGGAAGTGCTCCTAACTCCACAAACGCAGAGCACGTAGCACACGACTAGGTTGCTACCAGAGCCGCCGCGCGCAAGCGCCACACAACCCTCGTATGTAGCGCAGGACGGCCGATCCCCACCAGAGTGCAGATCGCCACTTCCCGCGTCAACCAAAGACTACGACGCGATGAAGTCGGGGTTCAAAATCGCCTTTGTGGTTGGAAACAGACCCAACCAAAGAGTCGAGAAGGTAAGCAACGAGATGCGCCCTAACGACGTCTCAGTGCACCTGCGGGCATTCACTGAATCGCCTCAAAAAGCCCGAGGACGCCACGCACCCTCCGGCAGAGGTTGGCCAAACCGCTGCTCCACTGACCTTCCATCCGCTTCGGAGGGGCCGGAACAAGCTGCACACCACGGACGGGAGACTACCAAGAACGACACATCCTCTAGGGTGATCGCCATCTCACCCCACCGAAATGGAAGGTGTGCGCCTTGCCTCCACCGGTCCACAAGTGCGGACAACAGTCGCCGCCTAGGGTGAACCCCGCTGAAGGACACCATCCTCGCAAAGGGCAACAAGCCCGCCTCCCGAGAGGATCGGACGTAACGATCGCCTAGCGCCCACCGATCCCTCCCCGCCCAAGCGCCAGGGCGAGGGGCCATCCACGCCGGCCACTGAGCCACACTTGCAATCTGGTCCTCATCGTAGAATTGTTCTAGTAGCTCCAGAGAGACATGACTAGCAAAACATACATAGCGAACATTACCGACAATGTGGCTAATTAAACATATAAGAATGTAGCTAAATTAAAAATTACGATAAACCTACTCGCGAACGACGGCATTTACTACTAATAACGTTGAAATATAATCGAGAGAGCAAGCGCATGAAAAGAAAAGAATGAGCAGAGGAGCGAGCGAGAGTGATCGAATATGAACTTAGCGTAAGAACGATCGCGAAATGAAATCGCGCGCCGCTTCTCCAATATATGCGCGAAGGCAGGTCAGATGCCCACTCCCCGCCCGGTGCGCAGTCTTGTGGCCGCCAAGCGCTGCCAGCGGCGCTACTCGCAAGGCCGCTGGCGCTGCAGTCGGTGCAAGCCGCGTGCTGCACAAGGTGGTGCCGCATGCGCTGCCAGGCCAGCACAGGCTGTGGTCGGGCGCGCGGCCACAGGCTGGGCAGGCGCGGGGGCTGGGGGCGCGCGGCCGCGCGTGGCTCGCCGCTGCGCGGGCGCAGGCCGGCCGCCTACACGCTACGGCGCGCAGCGCTCGCGCCGCGCTACGCCGGCGGGCGCCAAGCCGCCGCATCGCCATGGGCCAAGTGGCGGCTGGCGCACGCCGGCCGCGCTCACGGACACGCGGCTATCCATGGGCACGCAGCAAGACGCTCGCTGCAGCGCCAAACCGGCTAGTTTTGTAAATACAATCGCACGCGTTAAAACCGCTTAATACGTGACAAGCAAATCGGTCAGACGGCTAAAAATTCGAACTACAGAACCGGCTGAGGTTCCATCCTACTCGAGGCCACAACAGATGTATACTCATATTTCAATATCAAACATCGGATACTAATTTGGCGTCTATACATCATTCGACTGTCTTCTCAACCCAAAATAGTTAAATTTTAATTCATTTACAACTTCATTGTACATAAATTACAAGAATTTATGTATGTAATTTTTGTTCTTAATCACTGTAATTATTGCCGAAAGTCTTAATAACTCATATTTCCATCGTATGATTCAAAATCTAACATTTACTTTGAGATATTTAGCAAAAACAAAGACAAAAAATAAAATTTTGTACCAACAAAATATGGCAATGCGGTGAACTCGTTATGGTCCGAAAAAATTATAATAAATTCGGACACAATTCGTCGTATGAGAAGAAGTGCAAATCTCAAAGCATATCGAAATGATAAAAATTCGACTATTTTGACAAAAAAAACACTCGAATGTTATTTAACAAATCTCCGGAGAAGAGGATGTTACCGGCCGAAGCACGAATCTCCAAGCAAAATTATAAGATCAGAAAATCGATTGTTTTATCTCAAAAGAACATATGACAGTTTTTTTCAACAATTCCATTTTGTCAATATCCAAGTCCTGTGGTGGCCCGTCTCATGTTTAGGAGCTTTTCGGCTATGGAGAATGGGCGTTCTGCTGCTCATCGTGCAAGGCACATTGCGGCCCTCACAATTGTGTTATAAGGGTATGTATAATGTTACAGGCAACTATTGTCTATAGTATCATTTTGTGTGATCTATAGACATCACTAAAAACAGTTTCTACAATGAATTATCTATTTACATGTCCCCGCGGATAGCTCATCCATATACAATGTGTCTTGTTTTTTGTGTTACAATCGACTACTGCATAAAAGACGGCCCAATTCTCTATGCCCATCCTCTCTCCTCCACATCATATCATGTCCTACGTGTCAAAAGTTACAGACAGCTGATGTCACACCATTATACACACCCTAAGACTCTTAACGGAGCAATCTAATATTTGCACTATATTTGGAATCTTCTTTTTTTGTATGCAAGCCAAATAATCAAATTAAGAAGATCGACAGTCTAGCAGCCTAGCGGGACTTGAAGCAAGAAATCAAGCATCAAGTGGTCATCGTAAATGTCCTTCTCGATGAAACTGTGCGTGCATGATGCAGCTCCTCCTTGTCGTCGATCTCCTGTCCTCCCCCTCCATGACTTCGCAGCTCTACGCTGCGTCTCTCCTTCCCGTCAGTGCGCTATACTCTCTCTCCCTGGTTCTCCAACTCGGCTTCCATCTACCTCTGCGTCTCCTTCACCCAGATGCCAAGGGCCAAGGCGCTCATGCCGGTTGTGGTGCGGTTTACTCCATCGGGGCTCTCTTCAACAAGGAGACCTTCAGGCCCTTCCTCCATTCTCAACATGATCTCCATCTCCTTTGGCATCGGCATCAATATCGCTATCGCTGCCGGCGAGGCCCACTTGATCCTCAACCCGATCATGCTCACTTCTGAGGACATGTCGTTCAACCCACTATCGTAGGTGCGGCTGTCGGCCCTAACGACCCGACAAAGACTAAAAAAGGCCCTTCAAGAGCCACGGGCCGGAGACACGGCGAGGGATCTCCGAGGGTACCAAGTACGTCTTCGGGAGGACCTCCTGTTAGAAATCGACAGACAAATAACAAAGTAGATCAAGAATAGTGAGACACCGATTTTTATGTGGAAAACCCTTACAAAAAAAACCCCTTTAAAAAAACCACGGCTGCACAACGACGATCTTCACTATATCAGTAAAAATATCTACAAAATGCAGGGATTTTAATGAGCTGTCAACTATTCCCCTGCAGCTTACAAGGGATATATATGGTGGTATAAAACTGACTCGAGTCGACGCGACGCTCCGCGTCCCCAGACGTTGGCCTCTTTAGAATTCGGATCATATATCAACACCCCCAAGGGCGCGCGAAGGCCACCATGAGGCCCACAAGGGCCCACAGCCGAAGGCGCGTCTAGGGGCCCCGGAGGGCACCAGACATACTTTCGAGGAAGCCCCAGAGGAGTTGTGAAGGCCACTCGAAGGCTGCCGAGCACCACGGATCAAGGAACGAGGAGACCTTGGGGCTACCTTGTGGGCGCCGAAGGGTGCCCGGAGCATCCCTCACGGTGCGAAGGGAGAAGAGCACCGGTGGACCGAGCATACCAACTGGATGGACCAAGACTAGGAGGGTCTACCATAACTGAAGATTACACGTAGGGGAGGGAAAAGCTCCTGCAGCCCTATAGGCATAGGGTCATTTTAGAGGTAGATATATAATCTCATATACCTCGATCGGAAGGTTATAAATAGCAACCTCCCCATGTAATCAAGAAGAGTTTTTTCAAGGCAATTAATACACACTAACTTCTCTTGGCATCGGTCCCTTCTCTCGAGGATCCCCTGGTCCCCCTTGTGGTGACCGGGGTCTCCTTTTCTTTACTGTTTGGTTCTGTTGCTACGACACCCACGGTTACTTCACTATGCTATGTTGTGCCATGCTGTCTCGCCTTCCTATTGTGCTATGGGTCTTCGTCGAGCTGCCCAGACTACCTGCCATCGACACGTTCTAACCGAACTTCTTCTTCTTTGGCAATAACTCGCTCTGCGCCTTCGCGCTCAACTAGGGGGTAGCTACACTACTGCAGACGGGCTCTTTGCCGAGTGCTTAGGGCACTCGGCAAAGCCCCTATTGCACTCGGCAAAGGCTTTGCCGAGTGCCGCGACTCGCAAAGAGCAATGGCAAAGAACCCGTCGGCAGAAGGTTTTTTGCCGAGTGCCACATATCGGGCACTCGGTAAAGCCTTTGCCGAGTGTCACGCCAAGACTTAAAAAAAATCCGACGCCAACTCGACGGCTGCTTTCCGAAAGTGCCACCTCGCACTCTAAGAAAGAATTTTTCTCTTTTTGAAATTCTTTGCCGAGTGCTATACTCTTGCACTCGGCAAAGAAATTTTTTCTTTTAATTTTTTGCCGAGTGCCATGGCTATGGCACTCGGCAAAGCCGGAAATTGGTTTCGCTTCCACTTTGCCGAGTGTCATGGTCACTAAGACTGGCAAAGTTTCTTTGCCGAGTGTGGCACTCGGCAAAGAGGGGAAAATGCTTTTTTGGTTTTTGCTTTCCATCAAGACAAACAAAGAAATCACATATATATCAACACACAAAGACAGATATATCACATACACATCCATATTCCATCACATACACATCCATAACCCATCACATACACATCCACCATCCATAATACATCACATACAAACCGTTGTCCATAATCCATCACATACATTCGCATCATCCATGACAATATCCATCACAATATATATATGTCTCTAGTAGTAGTCCAACATAAGGCTAAGTCTAACACAAGTCCATGCAACATGAAAAGAAACAAATAAACGGTACTTCATCGCCACCTCCCCACCCGAGTGTGAATCACACCCCGAGGAGGGCCAGGCTGGCCACCCTACTGTGGAGAAGGGCCACCTTGAGGAGTCGGGTTCGAACCCACCGAATGTGGTCGCACAAAGGAGAAGCGAATTCATGAGTATCTACAGGAGGGCCGCACAAGCTAAAGGAATAAACAACCATATATACTCACCGAGTCCCTACAGGAGGAGGAGCCACAACCGGAGCGAGCAATGATCGGGCACGACCACACTGGCAAGGCTCAAGGCTCGCCATGAAGCCGAACATGTCCTCGTAGCCTCAGACTCTCGGCCGCCTCGGGCTTGTACACCTCCATCTCCACCGATGGGCCTCGCTTCGGGCCGCTCACTGGCCTCCAACCTCCGCAAGTCGGCTCGCAAAATTCCACCCGCAATGTTTAAACAATGCAAAGGCAAGGTAGATGTGTAAAAGCAATGAACGATTTAATAAAACAAGATTAACTCGGAGTTCCGCCATCTGCTCATTGTGAGCTCACGCCGAGAGCGTGATGGGGAGGGAGGAGCTCGTGCTCTTGCTCGAATCTCGCGAGGGTAGGAACAGAGGCGAGTCGACCTTGTCGTCCGCCATCCAAGACGGCCGTGCCGCCTCTCCTCCTAGCCTCATCGAGGTCTGTGTCCGGGGCCGGGTGGCGGATCGAAGTCCTCCCATGGCGCTGGCGGCCGAGGTGTACTCGCTAAGCTTGCTGTGGACGCCGCGCGTTGGTGTACGCCTCGCCCGTCCGCCGGTTTGTAGGTGACTTCCGGTCGCCGCTTGCCCTTGTGTGCAGGCGTGACGCCATGAACTCGTTGCATTCTCGGCCTTGGTGCGCCTGGGATCGCGAGGAAAACACAAAGATGATTACAAGTAATGAGAATTGAGCGTTAGAATAAATAAATAAAGATGAAAACACAAAGAAGATTACCCATGTCCGCGCACGCACGAGGCTCCGGCTGCCTTGGTGGTGTGGCACCCCACCCATCTGCAGCGGCATTCCGACAGATGTTGTGCTTCTCCGCCCACTCCTCCGAGCCACTGTCCCACAATGGCCTCCCAGCCAGAGGCGGTGCCTCGCGCACTAATCGTGACATTGCCGCATGCCATCAAGTTATTGATATGTCAAGATGAAATGAAGCCTACCTATTCTTCATGGAAGGAGCCGATAATGTTTCAGATTTACCGAGAGGTATCGCTCCTTGGTGAGCGCCCGTCTCCGCATCGCCTTCCTCACCACCGACCAAGGACGCCGGGCACCAGTAGTTGATGATGCACCGGAGCCGTCTCGTGGTACAGTCCGAGAGTCGACCTCACGCACCTTGTCCCGCACTCGCGCCGCCGGGCCTCAAACCCGCTGCCGCACTGAAGAAGTCCTGCATACGACATCATGTATCGCTTCATTATTTCAAGAACGACCAATGAATGCGTAGTATTGACCAATTTAGTGCGATGAAGACTCACCTAACTCGACCTTGATCCGCGCGCAACGGTGCCGAACTCATTGACTCGGCGCGTAGAAGTGGTCCCACGCCCAGTATGCAAAGTCACCGAGGCGAGGTGACCATGCCAGGTAGTGCCGCCAATCGAAGGCCCAGTGGTGGCATTGATGTGCCGCCTGTTCGGACACAACTTCCCGATTGCCGCAAGAGTCATTAAGAAGAATTGTTAGTCTCCGCCTCGATTTTCAACATGTCATATGAAATAGTAGTGAAATAATACTTACTTGTCGCCATTGGTCGAATCACCGGCCGGTGAAGTGGGATCGGCCAGGCCGAGCCGCGAGGCCCCGCAAGTAGACTCCCGACGAGGTAGAGCCAGAGCGCGCAAGTGGAACCCCATTGCCGATATCGCCGCCTCCCCGTGGTCCGACGAGTCGAGGAAGTGCCACCCCTCCTATGTGCGTGCCCACCGCTGGTCGCCCTCAGACACCGACGGGGTGGCAAATGGCCGCACTCGCGCCTCTGACGGCCGCAGGCGCCCGCCTCGCCCTCCTCGTCGGCGGCTCCGCAAGGGGTCGCCTCGCCAGGTGGTGAGCACTCCCTCATGTAGAGGGAGTTGACCCCTCGACGGGCCTGCCTTCCGCCCGGTATTTTGTCGAGTGCCTGCAATTTCAAAGAGTAAACCAATTAGCACAGTTAAATTATAAGTACTTATAAAGAGATGCAAAATGAACGAAACATAATTACAATAATAATAATAATAATAATAATAATAATAATAATATAGTATTACATGAATTAGAAATATTCTTCATGATCGGCATGTACCGGATCATAGGTGTCGCCATCACTATCAATATTGTCGAGTAAATCGGGCTCATCTCCATCGTTGTCATCATTGTACTGTAATCGCTCAAGCATTTGTAAGTCCTTAGCATTTTGCACCTCTTCTCCGTCGTCCTCATCTTCATCGTCCTGATCAATGTCATTGTCTACTTCCATGCCCATCAGCGAAAACATGTCTATGTCAAACCTCCTTCTAGCCCCTCCGGTTGATAGAACTCCCGTGTGTTTGGGTCAAAGTTGTAATCCTCATCGCTTGGGACAGTAAGCTTACCGTCGGGCGATACCAATCGCACAAGGTACCAACCGATAAGATTGGGGTCTTTTGGCACGCCATGGGAGATAATAAACTTATGTGGCCTGTTGAGCCACAATATAGACATCCTCTCCTTGATAGACAGAATCTCGTCGAATTTTGACTTGTCCAATCTCGTGGGTCGTTTTCGTGACATTAGGATCGAACCAATGGCATTTGAATACGACTGGATTAGGAGCTTTGCGACACTCAAAATTGAGCTCGTATATTTCTTCTACTACGCCTTTGCGGATTCCTCTGGCTCGTCCTCTAATCCTTCATCAACCGTGCCTCCCGAAAGTCATCCATCCAGTCTGCTACCCCGGCATCTCCATCAAAAGCCTCGAGGCGTGGTCTCACCACCTCCTCTCTAATACGATCGGCTTCACCATGGTGGATCCAGCAGGTATAGTTTGGCGTGAATCCATACTTGCAAAGATCTTCCCCACGCTCTTCCTATTCTTTCTTACACGTTGTCACATTTGTCGCAGGGACACGGATCCGACTCGACCCTCTAGCACTTTCGCCAAATGAATGCTCCAAGAAAGCATTAGTCTTAGTCATCCATTCTGGGTCATACTTGCGTGGCCTGTGTACATCCAATCACGGTTCTCCATCCTCCGCATATACATATGTAAGCGAGTAATATAACCAAAGAATTGCATCCGATCGCGTTCCTACCATCTAATAGGTGAGGATAGGTCTCAATCCACTATGGATGCGTAGATGAGGGTTTCAATGCTCGCTTTATCCGAGACAATTTGGAAGACCTTCTCATTGCTCTCCCGATACACGCCCCGCAAGGGAGAGTGTGTATCCGAGAACAACAGGAGGTGATGCCGAAAGTCCGTCTGACCGAGCGAACCATGGAAACTAACCTCATCTACGATCTGGGCCGCCCAAAATATTGATAATCGAAGAGATACTGATGGCCGCAGATATGCAAAGATCTGCATACCTCCACCGTATCTCTTTCGAACGGAGACGCCTAATCGGGCTACGTGACCATATAAAACATGCATGCAAAGGAGGAGGGGTTATACCTAGGTGGCGGTGGAGTCAAAGCAGGGCAAAGGCGTGTCGGTGCAATGGCGAGGCGATGCGGTGCAGCAGACAAAGAAGCCGATTTAAGACGATCGGGTCGCGAGTCCCTCCCACTGTACTTCTCCTACATAAAAAGGCAATAGGTTAGGCAAACATTATACCAAACATTATATAAATAACAATAATGAACATTAACAAGGAGCATCATTACTATTTCTTACGACAACTGCAAGAAAATGTAGAGGGTCAAGGCAAAGTGTGCTTTCTTTGGTAAATTTTAATAAATTCACAACTACACTCATAATTTAAAAATATCATTTATTTCAACATTTAACTTAAGATTTCATCTAAAAAACACAAAGAACAAATCCCATGGCAGACATTGTTAAAGCTTGTAATGCCATTTTTACTCTTGTAAGCAAATCATTGCAGAGTTGCCCGTTGATCTAAAACTGAAATGCCAAGGAGATGAAAAGTACTTGTTGTGTCACTAATTGCCCCATTCAGCATATAAATAAGTTACTATAATTTGAACAAATGCATACATGCAAAAGGGTCAAAAAATGGGGGGAAACTAAGTACATTGTTCAAGGTCGTCTCCTAAGACCGAAATACAGCTAGAGCTCAGAAGGGCGTAGTAAACAAAGAAATCATGCACAAAAAATCCACCAAGCATGACGCGCAGCTAAGTTTTCCTCTACGTTAGTCTAAAATCTAAACAAAGCAAGTGTCCTGACCATTATCTTTTGCGCAATCCGTTCAATGTCAAACTGCTCAACTAACCTGCTCTAAAGCATGCTAATCAAATAACTTGGATACCAAATTGAAATTTATGCTTGTAAGCCCAGACCCTTCCGTAAAACTCATAAAACGACCTGGTTCAGTACTTAGTGGCTCAAGGTGGAAACTTGCTCAGCATGATCCTCATCTAAAACTCCCAACCTCACCGTTGCCAAGGGGAATTAAAACTAGATGCGCGAATAGAGCTCATCAAGCATTCAAGCTAGCTAGCGTCCTTACTCCTTGACTAAAAATGAACTAATCGCAGTTTATCATGAAGCAAACAATCGCCCCTCCTAGCAAGTAGCAACCGAATCCACCGATTCACGGCACGCGAATCCCGCCCGCACGAACAGATCTCCGCAGAGCTGCCACTTCAGATCTACCAAGCAGGGCAGCGACAGTAGCCACAGCATCGCTACGCTAACCGAAACAAAGCACACGGGGCACAAACAGCAGCATCAAGCATACTTCCAATACTAAATCGTACGAACTACGAAGCGAGCTTAGCAGAGTGAAACGGGGAGGCAGGGAAGGAGGAGGAGCTCACCACCGGGGGCAGGTCGGGATCCGGCGAGCTCGCCGGCAGAGGGAACCGGCCGCCGCGGGGGAACCCTAGGGAGCCGAGGAGGCAAACGCGGAGGAGGACGAGGGGGAATCTGGAGTGAGTGGAAGGCGGTGGTGCGGATACGTGGAACGAGATGGGGAGGCGAAAAGATTAAAGTGAAGGAAAGGAGAAGACGATGGGAGGGGGCAGCAGTTTTGTTTGTTCGCTCTGCCTGCGCGAGTGGGATGGGGGACAGGGGCGGAGCTACAGGGTGGTCCCTGTGGGCCGCGGACCACCCTGAGTTTTGGCCCAAAGTTCTCGTCACTATCTGGATCATCAATATTGTTTATTTTATATCTCAAGTTCTAGACCTCCGATTGACATAATTCCAGTTGGGTTAGTTCAATAACTGTCTCTAGTTTATTCTGACAAAGTTTGAGATTGATCGGAGTTACGGATTTTTATCGAGATCAGTTTTACTAAGGATACAGTGTTCTGTCCAGAACTTTAAATAAGGCTTAAATAGGTTTTGTGTTAAAAGGGGAGTATTAAAATTTGGTTTTAGTTTCCGCAATCATTCACCCCCCTCTGATTGCCTATCTTAGTGTGAATCGATCCTACATTTAAGATTCTATTGTACTAGTGGAATGATTAATTGAAACATTATATCATTAATTTTGGGGTTGTTTACTTCTCTTGCAGATTTGTTAAAAAATGAAGAGGAGTAGTGATATTGCCTCTCTTTTCCAAAAATACGAGTCAAAGAAGAAGGATTCTTCTCAATATCCTTTCGTGGCTGCTGCTGTTCCAGAAGAGCGAATTGAAGAACAAGATGGACCATATCAAATTGAAGAACAACAAGATAGACCAGATCAAGATAGAGTGGTTGAAGAGTAAATATCCTTAATGCAATGTCACTTGTCCGTTTGGCAAAGAGTAAAATGCAGAAATGAGGTCCAAGGGTGGGTTTTATTTCTTCAAAGGGTAACAATATTTTGCAACAAATATGGCATTCAAGTTCCTGCAATGGAATATAATTATGTGCCATATGGAAGATCAAAGACGCTTTGCTCAGACCAAACAAATGATGATCACTTCAAGAGAAGTATATATTGAGTCATTGATAAAATTAGTCAAGAGCTTGACAGTCGGTTTGATGAGGTAAATATGGAGTTGCTTACTTGTATGGCTGCTTTGAATCCAGCAGATTCCTTCGCTTCTTTTGATGCAAACAAGGTACATAGACTTGCTAAATTTTACCCTAATGATTTTTCAAGCTCTGACTTGCTAAGACTCGATTTGCAACTTGAAACTTTTATTGATGACATGAGGAAAGATGAAATGTTCAAAGGCCTAAACAATCTTGTTGATCTCTCAGTAAAACTTGTTGAAACAAAGAGGGATAAAGTTTATCATTGGGTCTATTTACTTATCAAATTGGTATTGCTTCTTCCGGTGGCTACTGCAAGTGTTGAAAGAATATTTTCTGCAATGACCTTTATCAAGAATAAGTTGAGAAATAAGATGGGTGATAGCCTTCTCGATGATTGTCTAGTGACTTTTATTGAGCGGGATATCTTCTTACAATTGAGTGAAGAAGAGATCATCAACACTTTCATGGCTATTAGAAGGCGAAGGCCTGACAAGAAGAAGTAGTGACATATTCTTCTTCAACTATTATAGGTATGTAATATTTCGATCAATTCTACGTTAAGAAAGCCATACTCGCTCATTTTATGAACTCTATATGTCCTTTTTTCCTTAATTGTGTTTTGTAATTCATATACTTGTGTACTGACAAGTTAAATTTATAGCGCTTAAAAAAATTTAGACAATGGACCACCGTAGCTACAAATCCTGGCTACGCCACGATGGGGGAGTGAGTGTGGGAGGGAGGGGAGGGAATGGTTAGTGGAGGCCGAATCTCGTGCGGTTTCGGCACTCGGCAAGAATTTATTTTGCCGAGTGCCAGCTAGGACTCGGGTAGCTAAGGCAATAGCACGAGATCTAGGTTAAAAATTTTATAAAAAATCTCTTGAAAAATCGCTAAAAATACGAGTTTGCCGTAAATTTGGCAACAGATTTTTGCACGGATCCGAGACTTAGGCCGTGGCTAGCTCTAGGTTAAAAATTTTATAAAAATCTCTTGAAAAATCACTAAAAATACGCCCAACCCAACGCAACCGTCTTCCTGGTCGTCGGCAAGACGTCCGTGCTCACCATGAACGTCGCCGGCGTCGTTAAGGACTGGTTGGTCATCCCCTTCTCCTGACTCCTGGTACGTGATCTGGGACACGGTCACCCCGATCAATCTGTTCGGCTACAGGATTCCCTTCCTTTCATTGGTTCTATACATCTATTGACATGCATGTGGTTTGTGACCGGATCACATGAAGGCACTAAATAGATTTGGATTCTTACCGTCTGATTCCGTACTTATTTTCGGTATTAATTTGAATAGTAGGCGAATGGATACGTGGGAGGACAATGTTGTTGGGTTCCTGATCAAACATTTATTACAGATTCCACACATGAAATCTATTATATAATTTCTAGCCCATCAG
Source organism: Hsuehochloa calcarea (assembly GCA_036346395.1). Taxonomy (NCBI): domain Eukaryota; kingdom Viridiplantae; phylum Streptophyta; class Magnoliopsida; order Poales; family Poaceae; genus Hsuehochloa; species Hsuehochloa calcarea. Next base: position 28,060,298 of record CM070593.1, on the reverse strand, counting down.
TTGAAATCTAAAACAATTTTATAATCTGAACTCATTAAGATCGACAATACAAATCTTTCCCTCTACTCCGATTACTATGGTAATTTTTAACTCTTAAAATCGAATGTAGAATGCAGTGATTTATTTCTTTTCTCCGCTCTAATAAGGTAATATACGGAAGATTTGGAAGCTTGTCTCGTAGCTTACATCGTATCACACTATCTTAGCCCCATGCGTGTCAGTGACCAGAGTAGAAGGCCCGTGACCGTGGCACATGCATGTGCCGTTAAATTTTCTTCCCTGCATGGCAGTAGTATTAATGTACTATGCATTGGTATATCCCGACGAAGATTCGGCCTGGTCGACGGTATCTCTGTAGGTGCGTCTGTCTGACATCCGGGACCGCCTGGGAGGCGGTGGCGGATCTCGTATAGGTGGGGTAGATCTACGTAGCGCTGAGTGGGAGCCTAGACTCCTATTTAATTTTGATTTCTAATGGTATTAGACTAATTTCTGTTTATACCGGTCTAAAATCAACGCATAATATCATTTAGATTTTTAAATATACAATTTAACTTGATTGTATAAACGATGGCTCCACTCACTTTTTATCCGTCCTCGTGTGGCAGGCCTGGGCCGGAAGCGTGAGGTCAGGCCAGGCATCGTGCATGTGAGGAGCCTCGGGATTCGTGGCTCCACCGCACCTGTGTGGGGGTGCATATGCATGCGGACGTGCCTCGGGATCCGTGGCTCTAGTCTGCGTGCACGATGCACGCCAAAGCACACCGCAATGTTATCTGACCTGATCGAGACGAGGAATTAAATTATACCGTAAAATTGATTCAAGGAGATAATTGATGCGTAGAGCAAGCGGTGCATATTTTCTATGGATATTTGCCTTTGTCTCTTGTACAACGATGAGCATAGTAATACATGTCTCGCAGCTTAATTATTGTATGGTAAGATTCATACAGTAATATAGATACAATACGTCTACACGTGTATACTTAATTAAATGTGTTTTACTTTGCAGACTATCCTAAGCATGAAACTAATGCATATTCATGTCTGTGTAACTATCCTGTGAACCTACTGAGGTCTGCTGAGGACAAAAGGAGGTCGTACGATACAAAAGTTATGAACCTTTTGATATGCTACTCCAACTTGAACCCCTTTTTTTTGGCCCTTTTGGCTTCCATCTATGTGACATTGCCAAGTGTATATAATGTACAAAACAAAGTGCAGTCTTTCTCCCCAGATGCATGCATCTTCTGAAGATTATGTGATGTCCTCACATGCTCCGGACAGGTACCCTGCCTCTGCCCTTAACTTCAGGGAGGCCGTGCATAATTGGCTCCTAGTTAGCTAGCTGGTAGTAGTAGTAATCACTTAGGGCAGCTACACAATACTAATTAGTGTGAGTTGCATTAATACTAATTACAGCTACACAGATAAATCCCTGTTCTTATATAGAACATGGTACTCATTACGACATTACCCCACGTGCGGTCGACTTGTGTGTGATGATGCTAAGTGGGAGAGGGTATCTGCACGCTTGTCAGCATGTGCTGTCCGTGACTAGGAAGGATGAGATTCCAACGAGGAGCCACGGTTCGAGCAGGGTTGTACTGCAGAGAGATACTGTACATACAATAATACGGGCTTGCTACAGCGACTGCAGCATTCCCCCCCCCTGTAGCACAGTACCCAATTCCACCGCGCATGAAAGGAACTATGCTGTAGCACAGACATTGCAGCGCTTAGATCTGAACCATTGTGTTTCGATCGGTGGTTGAGATATGGTCCAAATATAGATATTGTTTATCATCTGTATTTACACTCGCAATTCAGAGAATTCAAAACTTGAAGAGACGAAATGTGCTCTCATCGGTCCAAGAAAGAATCCGATTTATGATATATTTTTTCAGGCTAGCTCTAGCTAGGGTTGTAAACGAGTTTGGTCTTGAGCTCGAGCGAGTCTGAGTCGGGCCTGAGCTTGGAGCTAGGCTTGAGCTCAAGCTCAAGCTCGAGCCTACTCGAACTAGGCTCAAGTAAGCTCGGTAACAATAAAAAAATATGCATCAATTTTCAATTATTAGAAAAAGCTCGAATAGGCTCGAGTTTGAGCTCGAAGGAAGTTCAGTAATAGTTAACATGTAACAATTTTCAACAAGATAGAAAGGATTATTAGAGCATTTTTCAACAAGATAGAAGAGCTATTCGAGGGAAGTTCGGTAATAATTACATTTGAGCTCGTCATGTTAAGGCTCACGAACTATTCAAACTCGACTCGTTAAGACTTGTGAACTCAGTTTGTTTGGACCTCAAATCGAGTCGAGCTCGACCAGTTTACGAGCCTCAAACTTTTTTTACCACCCTAACTCTAGCACACAAACTAGATTCGATGGACAATTTTTCCGATACTTACATATATGTCAACGGTCAATCGTTCAAAAAGGTTAATCACCAACGTGCCCGTAGAATTGATTTTTCAAGACCTGAGGGAGTAAATTGCAGCAGGCCACGTGCAAGTGCAACACGAGAGAGGGTACGGTACAGTGCCGTAGAAATGCAACCACCGACTTCTTTTTTTTATCACTAGTGCCGTAGAAATGCAACCACCGAGTTCTTTTTTATCACTCTAAGAAAAAAACATATGCTCACAACTAATTTCACCCACAAAAAAAAACAGCACAAGAAAAAGGAAGGGAATAAAGATACTCAATAAAACAAATCCGTCATGTTTGTCTTACGAAGTCTGTCGTTTTTACTTTCAAAAGCAATCGGGTTATAAGAAAAAAGATATCTTATCACGGTAAATCATATATCCTCACAATTATACCATGTTTTGTATTTGTATTAGTAAGGTTTACCTAGGTTAGTTTATTTTGGTCTAGGATAGAAATTCTTTTTGTTTATATTTTGTATTGGTTCACAAGACATAAATTTACGTTGTTTTTTTTTTCTACATCAGAATAGTCCTTGTTCCCGTACTTGAAATTTAGGTGATTGAAATTTAGCAAAATTCCGGTCAATCCCATAAGACCATAACACAATCTCTAAAAGAGATCTTTGAGCGAAGTCGCCAACTCACACTTGTGCCCACGAAAACAACCAACGTAAGACTAACCTCTAAAAAACAAAACCTCCCAAAAAAAAACCTGTAAAGCTAACCTCCCGAAAAACACGCAAGATGAAAAGCTAGAAAAAAATGCAAGAAAAGGGCAAAAAAGAGAGAAATAGCGAGCAAAAGAGAGAGAGAGAGAGAGAGAGAGAGAGAGAGAGAGATTTGAGAGAATATAAATAGCAGGCCAAAAGCCCTCCTCCCTCTATCCCCTGCCTCCTCCTCCATCGCCGCCCTTTCCTTCCTTCTCCCCTCCGAAATCCCACCTCCCCTCCGAAAGCCTCCTCCTCCCTCTCCTCCGCCTCGAGAGCGAGCGCCCACAGGCACAGACCCCACCCAGACCAGGAACTCGCGCGCCAGCCCGGCTGGGCCAGAAGGGTTCAGGCGGCAGCGGCGGATTGGCCGGAGATTCCCGGCGAGATGAAGTACGTGCTGGTCACCGGCGGGGTGGTGAGCGGGCTCGGCAAGGGCGTCACGGCCAGCAGCATCGGCGTCGTCCTCAAGGCGTGCGGCCTCCGCATTACGTCCATCAAGATCGGTACGTGCCCGCCGCCGTGCGAGATTTTTGTTCCTCCCCCCCCGTTCAAAAATCTCCTTTTCGGGCGGGGTGGCCCGAAAAAGGCGCGGTTTGGGGGTTTCTCGGGGAAGGATTCAGCGGGGGCGGCTCTGAGCCCTCGATCCGGTTTCCGGCGAAAGATTTGATTTTTGGAGCGATTCGTGCGGCTCAAGGCCTCCCGCGGGTGGGAGTAGGTGCGGGGAGGCCCTGGGTTTGGTGAAAAGTCCCTCTTTCGAACTTTCCGCCTAGTGCTCTCGCCGTTCCAGCTCGGTGTTTTAGGGGGTTGTGGTGTAGGAATGGATGTGATGTTTATTAGCCTGCTAATCTTGTCTTTTGTGCGTGTGAGAGACAGGTTTTTATGATATTTTCCCAGAGATCGATTCGTTATTTGGGGATAAGTAGAATCGGGACACCTGCTCTAGCTTTTGCACTATGAGCTAAGGGGATCTTTTTCCCTGTCTCTGCTTAGTGGAAGATCTTTTGTGTGTGGGGGTGTGGGGGCGCTCTACATCTTTTATGTGGTGGTGATTTGGGTATTTTTTGCTCGAGCCATAAATGTTTGAAGTTTGAACAATGGTGGCCCATCCAAGTTTGGTCCAATGTTCTAGAAGCTTCTGACTTTTACTTCATTGTTTACCACTTATGCTTGAGGTATCTCTGGCCAATATAAACACCCCCTTTTTTAGACAAAAAAAATGTGAGTTACATGGACGAACTCCCAGATATCTGAACACAAAATGCTTTTGCATTGGATGCGCATAAATTTGCTACAACTCTCAAATTTGGGCTAAACTTTTGGCCCTTCATGCTGCGCCCACGAAAACTAGGTGGTTGGAAAATACTAGGTTTGCCCTCCCATCTGGGATCGAGACGGGGATAAGTGGGAGCCCTATTCCTCCCATGGTTGATGAAGTTCTTTATATAACTCTAGTTTTCTCATGTAGAATAGGAAAATATTTATACTTGGCATCCCTCGATATTTAGTTTTCATCGTATGGCCTTGGATAAAAATTTTATGGCTTCGTCCCTGCCTCCCATCCTTGTCTTTGTCTACCAGATGCCTTATGCTGTTGACGGCTTGCAAATGCTGATTTAGATATCAGGTGCCGCGAAACACTGATTTAGATATCAGCATGTCAAACCATTGGATGCCACCTTAGCGCTTTGGAATCTCTGACCTAATTCAATGTTATATTTCATATTTTGTTTCCTCCTAGTTATTCTTATCCAGTATCAACTAAACCCTGCTTTGTTTTTGCTGTTGTAGCCTTGTGACTCTTTGTACTGTTGCTGCACTTGGGCTTGATTGTACTTTTTCCTTGTACAATTGCTGGCGGCAAGCCAGCTAACATTTGCTCGCATGCTCTGGCTGCTTGCTTGTCTCCATGAGTTTGACATGTTCTCTTTGCACTATCTGAATATGCAGATCCTTACCTTAACACTGATGCTGGGACTATGTCCCCATTCGAACATGGTGAAGTGTTTGTGTTAGATGATGGTGGTGAGGTACTGATACGTGACCAAGTCAAAATTTTCAACGGCTAGCACATATTTGCTCATCTCATTAAGTGTTGTCTTTTGCATCTTGTAGGTGGACTTGGATCTTGGGAATTATGAGAGGTTTCTCGATACTAAACTGACCCGGGACAATAATATAACCACTGGAAAAATCTACCAGGTAAGCAAATTATTTTTTCCTTGACAGAACTTAATTTATATGGTATTGTGTTTGCAAATAGGCACTGTAGATGTATTTAAAATTTCAGCATAAGTTGAATTCATAAACCTTAAGTATATGTCATTGGGGGGCTACATAGCTATTTAACGGCATTCATCGGCATGCAAACATCCAGAACAATTTTGAAATGGTTCAATTGATGTTGACGTTGACATTTTGTACTGCATAGGAAGGAAAATGATGTCCTCGTTGTCTTATGTGACTTGAGTACATTAAGAATGCAGGATATTTTTTATTTAACCACATGGATATATAAGAATAATATCATGTCAAATATGTGACATCGTAAATACAGTTGCTGTTCCCTTCATAACAAACTTCTGACTTTCTTATTATACTTTTTTTCGGTTTATGACAGTCTGTTATTGACAAGGAGAGGAAGGGGGAATATTTGGGAAAGACTGTCCAGGTATGCGGACTTATCTTTGTTTTTGTATGTCTTGGTAACTTCTGGATGTATGTTTCAAGTGCTGATCATTCAACTAATTTTACCTTAAGGTTGTGCCGCACATCACAAATGCCATACAAGAGTGGATCGAGCGTGTTGCAATGATACCAGTGGATGGGAAGGAGGGGCCAGCTGATGTCTGCGTGATAGAACTGGGGGGCACTATAGGTGGGCATGAGATAATTAATTGTTTTTAATATTTATTTTGGTTGATAGCTGTCCCAATAGACAGTTTAGATCTGATTTTCCTGTAGCTTGATTGCGTTGTCACTCCTGCTTCAGGGGATATTGAATCTATGCCATTCATTGAAGCTCTGGGTCAATTCTCTTATCGTGTTGGTAAGGAACTTGCAGAGTTATACTGATACATAAACACTGTCATGAGTAAGTGGGTATTTACAATCTCCTTTTGGACTTTACTTTGGTTGCCAGGTCCTGGTAATTTCTGTTTGGTGCATGTCAGTCTTGTTCCAGTTCTGAATGTTGTTGGTGAACAGGTAGCTGGACTGTCTGGTTGATTCATTTACTATGTTCCACTGTAAATTAACTTATTATTTCGTTTGCATGACATTATTTGGATAATTCTGTTTAGTTCAATTTACCTAATATTTATTCTACGTCTGTTATTTTCTCTTGTAGAAAACTAAGCCGACCCAACATAGTGTCCGTGGTTTAAGGGGACTTGGGCTCACCCCAAATATTTTAGCTTGTCGCAGTACAAAGGTTAGGCAACAAATTCATTTTACCGTTATGCTGTATCTTGGTAGATTCTTCGCTTTCTTGGGTTTCTTTACATTACTTTTCATAAACTGCAATCTTATTTAATAGGTTTTGGAAGAAAATGTGAAGGAAAAACTCTCTCAGTTCTGCCATGTGCCGGTAATGGAATTGTAAACTTTGGTTGTTAGGGATAGCTTCATTTGCTTTGGTTGCTAATCGTTTCTGGTAGCTCATGAGTAATTGTATTTTGCAGGCAGCTAACATTGTCACTCTGTATGATGTTTCCAATATTTGGCGCATTCCTTTGTTGCTACGGGTATAGCACATCTCATTTTCTTTGCAGTAAATTCATATTTGATGTCCCCCGCATTCGTGTTTAATGCTGAAACTCATTTGTGCCCTGCAGGACCAAAAGGCACATCAAGCTATTCTTAAAGTTCTGAACCTTGAAAGGTCTGTCTCCATATATCTAGTCAGTATGTTTTTCTATGCTGTATTATTCTGTGTCCGGGCAATTGATATTTATTCGTAATGGTTGCAGCTTTGCTCGGGATCCAAAGTTGGACGAATGGGTTGCAAGAGCTACTATATTTGATGCCCTCCAGGATACTGTTAGTTTTTTTTTCACTGATTGTTGCCCTTTGGCCTTTTCATTCTTAGTTTCGAGTGACTAATGCTCTGATTCCAGGTGAGGATTGCTATGGTCGGGAAGTACACTGGCTTATCTGATTCGTACCTCTCTGTGTTGAAGGTGAGCTAGATTACCGTGGTGATAATCAGTTTTTACCTTCGAAATTTGATCACTGCTGTCTAATACTTGAGTCTATTGCAAAACATTTGTAGGCCCTCTTGCATGCTTCTGTTGATTGCCGCAGGAAACTTGTTGTTGATTGGGTTGCTTCTACCGATCTTGAGGACTCCACTGCCATTGAGGTTTGGCTGTCTCCTATTACTCCACACGATCAATCCGAGCTGTTTTCTTTTCTTACTTGGCCCTTGCTAAATTTTCTAGGCACCTGATGATTACAAAGCAGCATGGAATTTATTGAAGGTGAGGAGTTCGCATTAAAAATATTTTATACACTTGGAAAATTGGAATGGTGTCACATATATGATTACCGTAACATGTTATACTTTCTATCATGGTTATCTGAAGAGCTTTCATTTCAGGGTGCCGATGGCATTTTAGTACCTGGTGGCTTTGGAGATAGAGGTGTTCAAGGGAAAATTCTGGCCGCTAAGTATGCCCGTGAAAACAATGTCCCATATCTTGGTATATGTCTTGGAATGCAGATTGCTGTCGTAGAGTTTGCTCGGCATGCCATGAATCTCTCTGATGCAAACAGCACAGAATTTGATACCAATGCCAAGACCCCGTGTGTTATTTTAATGCCTGAGGTAATTCTTTTGTAAAGTCGCTTGCAATTTTCATTGTGAATTAAACATCACACTGGTCACCATTGAAAATTTAATGGCAAGAGAGCAACTTTGTTTGTCCCATGCAGATCATCTTGGAATTATAGCTTTATTTATTTTTGTTTTAGGGTTCTAAAACACATATGGGTGGCACAATGCGCCTAGGATCAAGGAGGACATTTTTCAAGGTTGCTGATTGCAAGTCTGCTAAATTGTGAGTGCATGTAGCTCCTGCATAACTCATTATGGCCCTAGGCCTAGAGTTAATTTTTTTAGAATCCTTACTAAATATTTATTGGCTTCTAACGCTAATTATTTTACTGTTTAGGTATGGCAATGTCAGTTATGTAGATGAGAGGCATCGGCACAGATATGAGGTCTGTTTATTAATATTTGCCACTCTGTAGGTGTCCATCTAAATGCTATGAAATCTGATGTCTATCCTATAGTCTCTTGATTATTTCTTATCTGCTCACTTTGCTGCTTCTAGTAAGTAGTAACATGGATTGAAACATTGCCATTCACAGGTGAATCCTGATATGGTGCCAGAGTTTGAAAATGCTGGACTTCAATTTGTTGGCAAAGATGAGACTGGAAGGAGAATGGAGGTCTGACTAAAACTGAGGCTTGCTTGAACAATTTTTCATTTTTGCCAAAGCTGCCTCTTGATCAATTTGCTATTTCTAGATAATCGAAATACCCAATCATCGATATTTTGTTGGTGCACAATTCCATCCGGAGTTCAAGTCAAGACCTTCGAAACCTTCTCCACTATTTGTCGGTAAGCTGTTGGATAATCTCCGGCTCACAATTTTGCTATCTCGTTTGCTTGTTCAGAAACTTTTTTTTGTACTTTGTATTGTAAACAGTTGCAGTTGCTCCTGGAACTACATGTTAATTCTCATTTGTATTTCTGCAGGACTAATTGCTGCCTCATCTGGGCAACTTGATAGGGTGCTACAAGGCTGCTGCAATGGCCATGCTATTCCTGCTAAACATCCTTTCAGCAATGGTTCTTACGCATCTACAGTACACCAAAATGGGCATGCAAAGAAGCTTGCCAATGGTCTTTCAAATGGAACATATTATGCCAATGGCAATGGCGTGCATGCTTAGTGCGTCAGTAGGTAACCCAAGGATTTGCACCCTTTTAGTTTTTTGCAGTTCTTTTTGCATTAGTTTTTGTCGTGGCTGGTCAACTGTCATGGTCGCTCGAGGAAGAAAAAGTTCTTGTGCTCGATGCGGACTGTCTGCGGGGGATGGTGCTCGTTCGGTGGTTTTTTAGCGAAGGAACCGAGCTGGATCTCTTTGAAGGCGTGAGATAGTGGTTTGTGTGTTCTTCTCGACCCTTTTCTGTAAGCCAAGAGAACCGAAGTTGGTAAAGAGAGTTTCCATGCTGTATATCTGAAAAGAAGAAATGCTGAATGTTTTGATTGTTCTTATTGAAAATAGATTTTGAGTGAGTTCTAGAGCTGATGCTGAAAATGCTGCAATGGAAAAGAGAATTTCGGTGTTAGGCAGTCTGTATTTGGACACAGTTTTTGTGCTTTTGCACAAATAAGTTAATGCTTTGCATGATTGTACCAGTCTGCCTAGTTATTCTGAATGATGATCTGTTAGTGTACCATAATTCTGAAGTCTGAAATTCGCTGCATGATGTGTGCTTTTTCAGGAAGAGTTGAGTTTTTCGCTCTCTTGGGCTTATGAGTTGCTGTCTTGTTTTCTTGCCCTGTCGTTTGGCATGGTTCTGCCAATTGACTGACGCTTGGACTAAATATCAGCTCAAGTTGAAATAGCTTTGGATTGCCTTTGCCCTTTGCTGTTGTTCCGTTATTTGGTCGTGTCTCTAAACCCGTGCATAGTTTCAGTCTGCTATAAGCACAGGAGGTATTATAGTTAAATAGGGAGAAGTGCTGCATATAAGCGCAGTTTGATTTTTGGAGAAGAGATGACATTGCATGAAAAAAAAAGGTCAGCAGTGACGATTTGGCATGGCACCACACTACACTGACGGATCATTCGTATGTCGGTATATATTCTCTACGGTTCAACTTCAACCCCAAGGATCAAGTGTTGAAATGAAAGAACTGAATGGATATTGCACTTTTTATGTTAACAGTCCTAACTCCTAACCACTGATATCATATACAATTCGAAAACAAAGAACACTTGATGTTTGAGACAGGAAAGGGTTAATACAGTGGAACTGTACCAAATCTGTAAAATGCGCTCTGATTTTTCTGACAAAACCTGCTAGTTGCTATACCCGAAGGCAAAACAAAATACAACACAGGTAATCGAATAAAACACTTCTGAAAACAAAATTCCTGCCCATCTAAATCCAATTTCTGTGAAACAGTACGCTAAAGAAAATGTCCCAGTCAGTCTTATAAAACTAACCACGATGAAAACAAAGACTAATGTATCAGCAATTCTGTGCCAGCTTAGCCGGAAGCCTGTAGTCATACTCGAGGGATGCCAGCTCAAAATGCCTGCAAAGCACACAAACTTCGTCTGCGTTAATTTCGCAACAGAGAATGGAACAACAATCCACATCATCACAAAATATTTCTGATGTACTTGTTTTGACCATTTTACTTGTTTAACATACCTGATGGAATTGCACATAGATAAGACAATGTTGTCCGTAATCCATAGTAATGAAAGTATGGTTAGGTATATTTTGCAAATTCAAACACCATCCGTGCTAAACCTATTATATGCAGTCATACCGTCAGTGAAGGTTTGCAACAAATTCAAACATAAGCTTCTCCCATTCTTCTCTGAATTCAATCGAATTCTTGCAAAACTGATACCAAAAATGCTAAAGCTATTATATGCAGTCATACCGTCAGTGAAGGTTTGCAACAAATTCAAACATAAGCTTCTCCCATTCTTCTCTGAATTCAATTGAATTCTTGCAAAACTGATACCAAAAACTCCAAAGTACGGACCTCTGAAGTCCAATACCGCAACAATCCAACATCAACACCATTTCATATAGTTCATAGATGCTACCCCGCCCATATATCAACTATCAGTGAAGGTTGCAACAATCTTGTGGCGAATTATATATGTTTGTATGCGCATGAATAGTCAATGCCACTTCGCAAATGCTGTTATGAATCATTTCACTTCACGATATATATATATCGCAAACTCATCAGATTTCTTGTCAGTACATCCAAACCAGCACTGAACACTGAACCGATTCTAGGAAAGTCTGAAAAATTTCTCACCTTTGCACGACCCAAAGAAGGGAAGCACCAGCCATTATTCTCCCTCCTCAATAGCTCAGTCCTCCCACTCCCCAAGAAGCTTGTCGACCAGCTCCACCAGCTTTCCGGACTCCGGCCGCAGCATCGCCTCCTCCAGTTCCCACGCCTCCTCGATCCTCGCGTCCTGCAGCATCGCGTCCCGCACCGCCTCCCGCAGCTTCCGCGAGGGCCGGACCCCGTCCGCGGCCAAATTCCGGAGCGCGACGAGCGCGTTCTTGGGGTCCTCGAGCCGGCAGAGCCCCGCGACGGCGATGGCGTAGGTGGCGCCGTCGGGGTGGTGAGGGGAGTCGGGGCGGCAGAGCCAGCGGAGGATGGAGGCGGCGTCGCGGGCGCGGCGCATGGAGAGGAGGTGGCCGACGAGCGGGGTGGCGAGGGGCAGCGGCGAGGGGCGGACGGGGTGGTGGCGGATGGCGGTGAGGAGGGCGAAGGCCGGGGTGAGGGTGGGCATGGAGGCGAGGTGCGCCGCGAGTGGGGAGAACGGGAGGAGCTCCGGGGAGTTGGGCAGGAGGAGCGCGGCGGAGAGGAGGCGGCCGGCGGCGGGGACGCGGCCCTCGGAGATGAGGCGCGGGAGGAGCGCGGAAATGGCGTCGAGGTCGGACGGGGAGAGGGGCTCGGGCGGGGGCTTGGAGGGCGGCGCGGTGGTGCAGAGGCCGCGAAATACGCAGTGTAGGACGGTGCGGCCGCCGCCGCCGGCGAGGCGGAGCGGCAAGCGGGGGAGGAGCATCTTTGGGGCCTGTGGGGATTGGGCCGGCAGAGGGTTTGGGTTGGAAAATGGCTCCCCTCCACTGCAGACGTGCGTTGCCGTCAGATTTACGATCGATGTCTCGGATTGAGCAGGGGGAGCAGATCCTCAAGAGAAGCACTGGAGCGAGGGAATTTTACAAAAAAAATGTTAATTCTCGCGTTCCAAACTGGATTTAGGGAGGGATAGGGAATTACACCATTTTGAACAGGATTTGGTTAATTCTTGCATTCAAAATGCGACTGGTCATCACTCGTTGGCGCCGAACAGCGTTCGAAATGCGACCAAAGCCCCCCTGCAGTTAGCTGCTCGTTCAGATCTTGTGGAGCTGAGCGCTCAGATTCCCATAACAATAGACCTCTACCAAACAGTCGCTTATATTATAAGGTGAGGCGAGCCACCATTATCGACCAGGCAGTAACCGGCCAGCCTCTGAAGGTGATCGCCGGTTTAAATAAGATGCGAACACTTGCACATCGGAGGAACACGAACACGAAGGAAGAATTGTCTTCTTGTTAGCAGTAACTGTTAGACTCCTGGTTTGTTGCCTTGCATGGCGCCTTGCATGGCGTTGTATTTCCAGCCGCTTATCTCTCCTAACCTCCCGATCCTATTGCTATAAATCGGTTGAGCTGTTAAGGAAAGGGACACGGCTTATATATGTACCTCCCGTGATTAATCCATCAATAGCGTTGTGCATATCTACGCTTTCATGGTATCAGATTGTTTCCGATCCTAAACTTCCGCTCCTCTCCAACTTTCTTTGGTTTCTCGCCGGCACCATCTCTTCGCCTCGGCGTTCCATGGCCGCGCCCGACGATACCTCTGCGTCGGACGGCGTCACTCGACGACGCTGCTGCGCGCAAGCGGCGGGCCGCAGCCTCAGCAGCCGTTCTCCCTCATCGCCGGCAAGAACTAGTGCCGCCGCGGTGCCTCTCTCGCGGACACCATTGCTATACTCTCGCCGATGCCGCGGCGCTGCTGTCCTCACCGCCTTCGCTCTCTGACCGGCTCGGTGGCGCCGTTCATCGCTGCTTCCACGGACTTGGCGACGATGCCACGGCCTCGCTCCATGCACAGCCGTCTCCGCCTCAACATCAAAACGTTGGTGCCCGCTCTCGATCTCGCCGCGTCCAACTACACCAAATGGCGCGGTCTCTTCCTCGTCATCCTCGGCAAGTGCGCGCTTGCCGACCACGCCTCTCCGACGCCTTGCATCCCGGCCTACGGATTGGATTCGGATGGATTGCGTGGTTCTTGCGTGGCTCTACGGCTCCGTCTCCGCCGAGCTCCTCGAGATCGTGATGTCGTCTTCCTCGACCGCCCGCATCGTCTGGCGCGCTCTTGAACATCAATTCTTGGGCAATTGGGAGCGCGCGCCCTCCATCTCTCAAAGACAATTCCATCGCCGCCAGGAGATCTCACCGTCACCGACTCATCGCTGCCGCCTCAAGACTATGGTCGACGGCCTTGCCGACCTCGGCGAGCCCATCGCCGACCGCACCTCGCCCTCACCTCCTCAAAGGTTTGAACGAGCGGTTTGAACACTTACAAACAATTCTTCCTTTACGAGGCCGCTTCCTACGCTCGCCGAGGCCCGCCTCGCTTCTTTGCCAAGAAATCACCAAGGCGCGCCTCGGGCACCTCGACCGCCTTCCTGGTCGCTGGCTCCACCGGCGGAGCGGCACGCGGCTACGCCTCCGGGGGCGCACCTACCCCTAACCCCGCTCATGTCACTGGGTATGGCGGGGCTCGTGGAAACACCGATGGAGGTTCGGGTGGCGGTGGCCGCCACTCCCGAATAATTACGCCGCGCAGCAATGGTGGTGGCTAAGGCACCGGCTTCCCTCAACAAAGAAGAAGATTCTCCAACAAAGAAGAAGAATCAAGAAGAACTTGGCCCAACCGCATAATCCTTGGTGGCACTATACTGATGTGGCCGGACCGATGAGCCGTGGCGTTTTGGTCCGCGCCTGCCGGCCGCCAGCGCAGCCAATCGCCGGCGCAAAGATCGACGCTCCCAGTGCGGCTCCGTGGGCTCTCTCGGCCAACTTGGCCCCGTTCACGCGGGCTCTCCCGTGGGCTCTCTCGGCCATCTCGGTCAGGCTCCCGCGCCCGGCGTTGGATACGGCACCCCTGTGCCGTCTTCGCCCTCTACATGGACCAGTGCTCATAGCACACTTGCGCCGGTGTGGGATCAGCAAACTTTGGCCAATGCATTTCACACCGCCTCCCGACACGTACCGCCTACATCGAAAGCGATGGATCGTACATGGACACAGTGCAACATCTCACATGGCTTTGGATGCTTGCATTTCTCCTTTTCCCACACACCTCCTGTTAATACACCCGCTACCATTGTTGTTGGCAATGGTTCCTTCTTCTGTTACCTCCGCTGGCTCTACCTTGCTACATAGCCCGACTAACTCTTTTTCTCTCAACGGTGTACTTATTTCTCCTACTATGATTAAGAATTTAATCTCTGTCCGCTGCTTTGTTTCGATAACAATTGCACCGCTGAGTTTGATCCCTTGGCTTCTCTGTGAAGGATCTTCATTCCAGAACGTGATCGCCAGTGCAATAGCTCGGCGATCTCTATCCTTTTGTCCGCCCTCGCCGCCTCCTGCTGCTCCTTCCTCGCCGACTCGCCACTCTTTGGCATCGTCGCCTCGGTCACCCCGACATGACGCCTCGCTCGCCTTGCTCGCACGATCGTCATTCCTCCCGGCGCCCACCACCATCCGTCACGCTTGTCGCCTTGGTCGACATGTTCGCCTTCCCTTTACTAGCTCCACAACTAGAACAACTTTTCCATTTGAATTGATTCATTGTGATCTTTGGACCTCTCCTGTTGCGAGTGTTTCGGGCTACAAATACTATCTTGTAATTCTTGATGATTTTTCGCACTATGTTTGGACTTTTCCTCTTCGCCTTAAGTCCGACACGCTCGCCACTTTATCACATTTCTTTGCCTATGTTCATACTCGCTTTCCACCACCATACGTAGTGTTCAATGTGATAATGGCCGTGAGTTCGACAACTCTTCGGCTCACACCTTTTTTCTTACCAAAGGCGTTACAATGCGCATGTCTTGCCCACACACCTCGCCCCAAAATGGGAAGGCCGAACGCATGCTTCGATCCTTGAACAACATAGTGCGCACTCTCCTCTTTCAGGCTAGCCTTCCCGCCTCCTTCTGGGTTGAGGCCTCCACACCGCCACACACCTCATTAACCGCCACCCAACCAAAACACTTGACAACAACACCCGCCTTTTACTCTCTACGGCGTGTTCTTCCTATCAACATCTTCGTGTTTTTGGTTGCGCCTGCTACCCTAACCTTTCCGCCACTGCTCCTCACAAACTCGCTTCTCGCTCTGTGCGATGTGTCTTCCTTGGCTATCCTCTTGAGCACAAAGGGTACCGGTGTTTTGATCCCGTGTCGAATAGGATCATCATCTCACGCCACGTGGTTTTCGATGAATCCACGCTTCCTATGCCGAGTTATCACCGATGCGACATGTGCTATCGACTTAACTTTTTTGGAGGATTTTTCAGATAGCTCGCCACCACCCATCAGCCGGACTGTCGCGCCAACCATGCGAGGTCCCGCGCCCCCTGCTCGGCTTCCTGAGCTACCCGCGACGGTGGTCACCGGATCAACGGCATCTGGGCCCCGCGAGATGGCTATTGCGTCGTCGCCCGTCCATTCTGGGGCGCCTCGCCGATCTCGACGCGCGGCGTACACCGGCCGCCGCTTTCCTCTCGCTCAAGGCCTCTGAGCCGCTTAGGTCGCTCTCCCGCCCCAGGCCGTTCCCACGCGCGCCGCGAAGCTTTCTGCACGGAGTCCTCGCCCACCAACGACTCTCGGTGCCTCACTCACTTCGCGCCGATGATCAATCTTCACCCGATGACTACAAGAAGCAAGGTTGGCATTCATCAACCCAAATCCAGAGAGAGTCTTCATGCAGCTACACTCTCCCCTGTCCCTCGGACATACCGTGCGGCCCTGGCTGACCCTCCTTGGCGCGCCGCAATGGAGGACGAGTTTGCTGCTCTTCAGGCCAACAACACATGGGAGCTTGTTGCTCGCCCTCCCGGTGCCAACATTGTCACTGGGAAGTGGATCTTTCGTCACAAGTTTAAGGCCGATGGCACTTTGGACCGCTACAAGGCTCGTTGGGTCCTTCGGGGTTTCACTCAACGCCCCGGGGTTGACTTTGACGAGACTTTCAGCCCAGTTGTGAAGCCTGCTACCGTCCGTACTGTTCTGAGCCTGGCGGTGTCCCGGGACTGGCCCATTCATCAACTGGATGTCAAGAATGCTTTTCTCCATGGCACACTAGATGAGACAGTGTTTTGCATTCAACCTTCAGGGTTCGTTGACTCTTCCCGCCCTGACATGGTCTGCCGCCTCAACAAGTCCTTGTACGGCCTCAAGCAGGCGCCCCGTGCTTGGTACAGCACTTTCGCCAGCTTCCTCTTGTCCATTGGGTTCCATGAAGCAAAGTCTGACACATCACTATTCATCTATCGGCGCGGAGTTAACTGTGTCTATCTTCTTCTATATGTGGACGACATAGTCTTGACTGCCTCCACACCTGCTCTTTTACAGTGGACTATCTCTGCCCTTCACCACGCTTCTCCATGAAGGATATGGGTCACTCCATCACTTTCTGCATCGCAGGACTCTGCGATCCTCCTGTCTATTCTCACCAACGCAAGATCGTCTTGAGATTCGGAGCGTCCGGTATGCGCGAATGCAAACCTTGCAGCACGCCCGTCGACACTGCCGCCAAGCTGCCATCTACAGAGGGTTCACCAGTTTCTGATCCTACAGACTATCGCAGCCTGGCTGGTGCTCTCCAGTACCTCACCTTCACCAGGCCGGATATTTCCTATGCTGTACAGCAGGTGTGCCTTCACATGCATGATCCCCACGAACCTCATCTTACCGCGTTAAAGCGGATCCTACGGTATATTCGCGGCACTTTGGCTCATGGCTTGGTTATTCAGCAGTCCTCCTCACATGACCTGGTTGCTTACTCCGATCGTCGACTGGTCATTGTTGTCCCGACACGGAAATCTACCTCCGGTCATGCATTTTTCCTTGGTGACAACTTGGTTTCCTGGTCCTCGAAACGCCAAGCCACTGTGTCCCGCTCTAGCACTGAGGCCGAGTACCGCGCCGTCGCCAATGCTGTAGCTGAGACTTGTTGGCTTCGACAACTACTTCATGAGTTGCATGCTCCACCCATTCGCGCTACTCTTATCTATTGTGACAATGTCAGCGCGGTCTATCTCTCAACGAATCCTGTCCAGCACCAGCGGACCAAGCACATTGAGATTGACTTGCATTTCGTCCGGGAGAAGGTCGCTCTTGGTTCGGTCCGTGTCCTCCACGTTCCGACGACGTCCCAGTATGCTGACATCTTCACCAAGGGTCTGCCTACGGCGGTCTTCACTGACTTTCGGTCCAGTCTCAACGTTCGTCCTCTCGTGCCCGACGTTGCGACTGCGGGGGCGTGTTAGACTCCTGGTTTGTTGCCTTGCATGGCGCCTTGCATGGCGTTGTATTTCCAGCCGCTTATCTCTCCTAACCTCCCGATCCTATTGCTATAAATCGGTTGAGCTGTTAAGGAAAGGGACACGGCTTATATATGTACCTCCCGTGATTAATCCATCAATAGCGTTGTGCATATCTACGCTTTCAGTAACGAAGTTCTTCAGCCAGTGGGGACCGAAAGAGAAGCAAGAGTTCACTCATCACTGCAAGCCAAATTGCATCATGTGCGTCGTGGTTGAAGTACCAAGATTGAAATAGAATTGCACTTCATCGTCCAAAAAAGCTAGTAAATTGTAATCGTCGCCAATACGATTATTGGGAAAACAAAAGTACGAGATTGATCATTACGGTGAGATGCCTGGGAATATATTTGCTCTATTGATCCAGCAATACGACCTCCCAACGAAACCGAAAAAGAATGCCACTCTTCTTTCGTCTTACCACGACTGCAATTGCTGCAACAGCTCACGCGGCCGTCACCGTCGCCGTCGCCGCCGGCTGCTCGTCGTCGTCGTCCTCCTCCTCCTTGCCCTCCTCGAGCTCCTTCCACGGCCCGTCGAACTGGTCCGGGAACTTCTTGCGCAGCCCGACGACCACCCGCCTGGCCGCTCGCCCCTTGCCGGCCTCCTTGAGCCCGCGCACCAGCGCGCGCACCGTGCCGAGGTCCGCCACCTTCCGGCGCTTCACCCCTTCGTAGAACACGTCCTCAGCCTCCGACCACCTCCCCGCCCCGCACAGCGCCCCCACCACGCACGTGTAAGTCGCGCAGTCCGGCGCCGACTTCGCCACCGTGCACCCCTCCGCCTGCTCCTGCTCCTGCAAGCTCCTGTACACCTCCACCGCCTCGTCCACCCTCCCGTGCCGCGCCATGGCCCGCATCAGCGCGTTGTAGGAGACGACGTCCGGCCGGAGGCCCGCCTCCTCGCGCATGGCCCGGATCAGCTCCTTGACCTCCTCCACCGTGCCGCTGGTGGACTTGTAGGTGATCCTGACGTTGTACGCGGCGGCGTCGGGGGCGATGCCTTGGCCGTCGACCATGACGCGCCATAGTTCCTCGGCGCGGTGGGGCTGGTGCTGCTTGTAGAAGGAGTCGATGATGGTGGTGTAGAGCTGGAGGGAGGGCGGCGGCTGCCCCTGGAGGAGGTGCAGCGCGGAGTCGGCGCCAGAGGTGAGGCAGAGGGACTTGGCGAGGATTAAGTCCGTGACGGCGTCGCGCGGGGCGGAGGGGTGCGCAGCGAGGAGGGAGGGCACGAGGCGGGCGAGGCGGTGGCGGCGGAGGAGCGGGCCCAGGAGGGCGTTGAGGTGCGCGGCGGTGGGCGACGGCATGGTGGAGAGGAGCGCGGAGGCGCGGTCGGGGAGGCCTACCGAGGAGAGGGCAGAGAGCGCGGCGACGGGGTGGGACGGGAGGAGCGGCGCGAGGGCGACGTCGATGTCGTCCAGGCGGCCCGCGCGGGCGAGGCTGCGGAGGTGGGCGAGCGGGACGGGGAGCTCGGTGTTTCCGGCTGTGGAGAGGAGGCGGCGGGCGGAGGTGGAGAAGAAGGCGGAGGCCATGGCTGCGGCGGAGCTGGGTGGAATCGATCACAGTAACAGGCTCCGGTTAGGTTAGGGTTTTAGGACTCGGCTGCTGGCTGCTGGCTGCTGCTACTGCGAGTGGGGTGAGGCCTCTTTTGCGGTAATCAACGGGAGGGAGGTGGGCCGTGTTGGAGGCCTGCCTTCCCATTTCTTGCTGGCAATTAGAGTAAAAGCAGTGATTACTGTTTTGTGTTTATCTTTGCATAGCCAGGCACAAAAATTACTACATCAAATTCCATTACCAACTCAAATCTCCTACGATAACCGTAATGAATTACACAAAACTAGCGACAGTTTTACTTGGAATCTGGATCTTCACCAGAACAATTCAATGTTAACAGTCAGTAGCTACCACTGAACAGTGGCGACAGACTGGATTGGGAAGCTCCTGCTGCCAGTGTATTCTTGAAATCAAGCCAGTAAATTACACACCAACATACGTTACTACAAAGGATGACAATAACGAGGATAGCCTCAAGGAGGGGAATCCTAAGGCTATAGACATGACCAACATGATCAACCAACCTCTCAGATGATAAAAATGGCAGTGCCAAGAAAAGGATCAGCATTTCCTCCTGCTCACTCAAAAACAGACCGAACAAAACATCAGAGGTAAATTATTCATTGTACGTAGAATTATTGGCAAAAACAACAATGTCCTATGCTTCAGGTGGCAGGGCAATGTCTTGAAAGATTTCGTACAGATCAAACAAACAGAACAAAGATTGGCCCAGCAAATGAGACCTTGAATTCTCTCATGTAAACAGGAGCCGCAATTGTTCTTCAGTAAATTTCATCAGATGAAGTAGAAGCCTGCAGATGCAACTACTCTCCGTCTTCAGACCAGTGAAGAAAAACAGATACTTCACATAGAAACTTGTACTACTATGTAGCACCAGCCTCCTCTTTCCTTTTGCGAGCCCACCTTGGGCTAACCTCGATAAGCTGGTGTGGCATGAGTTGCCTCTCCTTTCTGGTTAGCTTCTTGTAGTTGCTGACTCTGAGTTTCGCAATCTTTGCCTCTTCCTCAGCAGTAGCCTCTCTAACCACAACCGTCAGTCTGCACCTAGGTCTCACCATGACACCACACCTTCCTTTGGCGTGGTAAGACAACCTCTTCAGGTAAAGCCCTTTCCCCACAAAGGCCTCTTCTGTGGTGCCAAAAAGATAAGGGATACGAAAGGAATGAAATTTAATTTATTACAAATATGGAGGGAAATGGGTGCTTCCTTAAAATCTTACCCACAATAAGTTTATCAGGATCCAATCCATGGTTGTGAGCTGCATTGGCACGAGCAGAATGGATCACCTGCAGTGATTGGTAGGAAGAAATGCTCATGAAAAATATCAATGGTAGCTGCCCTATCTATCACAGGAAGCAGCTCAAAGGGCTCGATTTTGCTAGTTACAGAACCTGGTACAAAGTTTTCGCAGCCCTTTTAACTGTCACTTGCAGCTGCAGTAGGGCATCTTCCACACGCATTCCTCGAACCAGCTTGGCTACCAGATTCACCTTCTTGGGGCTCTAAAACAGCCAGAAAGATTAGGAAGAATTAGAGAGATGTTTAATCTCTTGATGTAGTAAAATAAAATGAGTAGTACACCAGTTAATGTAGTCCGTGCTACCTTAATCTCTCTACATATATGCTGTCAAGTGAGATACTAACCGAAAAAACAACTTAGCAAATGTTACAGCTGTCCCAACCATATATAAATTTAGCTATGAATAAAAAGCTACAAACACATGTTGAACTGCAGTTAAGCGACAAGTGCAGCTTCTACAAAAAAAGAGATGTAGACAATGAAAGGTTTCTATTTTCATCATTACTAACAGTGTGCTTCGCTGTATGACCATTTAAAATCTCATGAACACGTATTTAACTATTTCAGAGAACACATAAAACAGCTTAATGCAGCTAATGCATGATATTCTGCATACTGCAGGTTTCACTGTTGGCGACATACCCAGCATGTAACCATTTTAGGAGGAATATAGCTAGTACTGTGTTATTGTTTACCTGCTTGATATCTTTCTTGATGGCTTGGACCTTCAGTCGCTTAACCACTGCTCCTGTTTTGTCAGTTTCTTCTGAATCCCCCTGTGGAGGTGTCAAAGGAGAAGAAATGGGAACCATAGCATCATCTGCAGCAAGCAAGTTCCTTGTGGTTGAGATTCCCTACAATGAAATGCCAAGTATCCATGTAAACAACTACAGCAGTGAGCTAATGTAATTTTCCTCCAAACACAACGCAAATAAAAGATACGGCATAATGAGGCCAAGCAATGAGATCATATGGTGCCAATATGACACCCAAATAACAAATGACAAAAGGCTGCTGCTCACGAAAGTGCTCTTGACAATTTCTCGGTGTCAAACAGATGCGATTGCGAATACATAATTTTAGTTCTTATAAAAAGTCAGCTAGTAGCCCCGAAGAAGCATGGCTGCATAAGAAACTGAAGTAGCATGGGAGGAGTGTATACAGCATTGCGGATCAGCTGATGGAAGTTCGCTGGAATCCCCCTGGAGGCAAAAGCCTGTGCCCTCAAGAAGTTTGTGTATTGGCCTACATGGTTACGAATGACAATCGTTAGAAGCAATAAAATTAGCAAGGCTAAAGTACCTTCACTACACTAGCTACAAAAATGAACAGTTCTAAACAAAGCACATGAACAGAGATATTGTGGATTCACCCAAGACTAATACTTGATGGCGTGGCATAACATCACATACTGTATCAGAGCTCATAAAAAAACTCATACAACCAAAGTTAAAGGATCGTAGTACCAACGGTGCGTGCATGATAAGAAAACATGGATTTATCTACAATGGCACAAATAGCAAATGACACCAATTAAACAGTAACAAAAGGCTTAATCCTTGAATCTGAACACCACATTCTCATTAGCTTCGACAACCAGTTACCTAACTTCTACCACAACTGGCTACCCTGTACTTCAGATGAGCATTCAGATGATATCCGCGCATATCGATACAATAGCTAAATGAAGCCTTAAACCTAGGGGCAAACAGGCACGCACCCAAGCCAAACGGAGCATTCGCGCTGCTGCTGCTATAGCTGGTCGCGAACACACGACCATCCTGCTTCGGGGCCGCCTCCGCCGCCGCGCCGAGCCGGCGAAGAACGGCACGAGCGCCTGCCGCCCGCCAGACCACCATGGCCCAAGAACCTGCGAGATCGTTCCACTCATCATGTAAACCGCTCAGGAAACATAAAAAAATGTAACGAAACAACATAAAAAAATAAGTGCTTTCAAATCTCGTGGGGCACATCGGCGAGGTCAAGAGGCGGCGCGCCGGCGCCGGGGGAGATGAGCACGCCATCCGATCTTACATTCTCTTTACACGCTGAATAGGATAAACAGGTTACCTGATCGCCGCCCGCGCCGCAGCAGCCGGAGATAGAAAAGAATACAGCGGCGGCTGAAGAGGAGAAGGGAGAAGGCGCCGTCGGGGAGGCCGAGGAAGGAGACGGCGGCGGCGGCGGTGTGGGTTTGGAGAGAGTGGGGGATGGCGTTCAGCAACGAAGCAAGGGAGGGAGGTAATGGGCCGTCTTGGGGGACGGTAACTAATCTCATTGGGCTTTCCCCTTCTTATTTTTGCGCCTTTGTTTCTTGTCCAACGTTATGGATTTGTTTGGTTTATTAGGTCATGTCTGTTTAGGTTTAGATTAGCTTAAAGTCAGTTTTTTTTGTTTAATTAGCTTTTAAGTCAAGTTTTAGTGTTTGATAATCTGATTTTTTTATAGCATACTGGCTTATTGAGTTGTGTATGAAGAGGAGGATGGAAGAGCAAAAAAACAGAACGATTTGCATTTATATACAATGGTATTTTGTGGCTAATTTCAGCAGACTTTAGTGGCAATCGGTTATTCAATTATGCAAAAGCCAAAAAAAACACCTCTTCCTTGCCTTATGGCCATTAGACTTAAAATGGCTTAAGCTTTTTATAAGCCACATAAAAAAGGCATCCCTTTTTTTAGACTTATGTTTTTTTGCTTTTAAGCCAAATAAAAAGCCTAAACAAACAGGGCCTTAGCAAGCTCAACCAAACCAAATTTTAGTAACATTAATAAAAATAGGTTTTCATTTGGTTTACTACCAAAATTAGGTAATATCAACAAAAATTTGATAACATCAACGAAATCTAATGTCACACGCTGACAATCTGAGGACGAGAAAATCACTCACCTAAATTTTTATAACGCCAAAATTTGATTTGGCCATAATCCAAGCAACGTTTATTTTTGCCAAAATTTGGTTTTACCTAAGTTCTGGCTACCATATTTTGGTTTGGTTCATTATGGAGATGAGCGTTCGTAACTCAAACTCCGACGCCAGTTGTAACTTGCAAGAGCAGCAGAGTGATCTCTTTTTTAGTGAGATTACCTTTTTCCGCGAGAAAGACGATTTTATTTATCACTCAAGAACACAATAGCACTCTTGAGCAATGGATCAATTTTATTTATTACTCAAGAACACAATGACACTCTTGAGCAATAGCATGCTCGACACGAGATGGAAAACTCTTACGACTCAGGGCATGTACAATGGTACAAACAGCTGTTGTCTATAGCAGCTCTCCATGTCACCTGTATGCAGCACTAAAAATATCTCATACAATGGGTTGTGGTGATACAGTCGGCTACAAGATCGTAGATAACATACAATCTTTTAATATTTTTCTTAGTTCTGGTGATACAGCCAGCTACAGGATTGTAGACAACACATTTCTCTCTCTTTATTCTCTTTCATCCACACCAGTTTAAATCCTACGTGGCAGAGGCTATATAGACAGCTGATGTAAGTCCATTGTACATGACCTCATAGCATTGTGATTTGTGTTTTTTGCCACCTGTGTGAGCTCGTGGGCTACAATATTCTGCTCTCTTCTCACGCACCGGATATCAAACTCCAAAAGAAGCCCAGCGAAGGAAATGGCTTCTTGAATCATGGCATGGTATTTGCGTTAATATTACTCTAAAATAAGTGTGGGTTATTATCTGTAATTATTACAATAATAAATAATATTTTTATGCCACCCTGTGATTATGTGACACTTTTAAAATCACGCCGCATGGTTTTTCTACACGTCGTGTGCTGTCCAATCCTTCCGAGGTTCCTATAGCAAGGATTTTATGGCTCATTTAGCCTCTTTTAGTAGCAAAAATAGTACAAATATCCCCCTTACAAACAAAATAGCAAAAATTGTAACTGTATTGCGTGAAAACAGCATGGCAATGGGTCTGCCGCTAACCCAGTATATGGCAGGCGGCGTGTCGCTTGCTCGGTCCTGCATACCGACCCGTGGTGGACTGGGTTAGCGATAGGTCACTTGTCGTCGGCTAGGAGCTCGCCATGCGTCCCGTTGCGCTTTGGGTCAGAGGCAGGTGGATTGTCGTGACATTTTCGCGATGTAGGGGTGCTATTTTTGCAATTTCATTAGCAGGAGATGCTATTTTTGCCATTTCACTTCAAAAACATGCTAAATTATCAAAAAACTCCTGAAGTAGGTCACACATTGTTTGATATACTTTGAGGGAATTTTTAAAAAATAATACATTATTTTAATACAATTATAAAAATAAATGCCTGCTTAAAAAAATAATAAAATAAGCTTTTGTCACCGTTTAAAATGGTGGCATGCCACTACTGCCAGTTGGATTGGCTACATGAAGTTTGTCGCCAACCAAATAGTAGTCCCGATTGAAGAATTTAGACCCATCATTATGTATTAATGAAGCATCTTATCAATTAATGATAATAGTCATGTGGACTAATATTTCACGAGTTAGTGAAACAGGTTGAGTCCTATGTGATGAAGACTTTGGGTTGCATTATAATTTGATTATCATCAAGTCAAAACTCAGGATGAAGGATGTTATCATGTGTTGATGAACATTAAAACAAGATCCTGAAGTGAAAAAGATCATCATGTGTTGATGACAATCACGTTAATGACTTAGAGGGAAGATGTTCGTCATCTAGTGATCACTCCAAAATGGTTACTCAAGGAAAAGATATGACTAGCATACGTTAAGATTATGTTTCTAGTCTTTTACCGGTTTTGGTATTTGGTGTGAAGACCGGATTGCTAGTATAGGTGGTCGTACTATTAAGAGGGGTCTTGACTAGTAGATTGAGTAAGTCATATGTTGATAGCTCAATTCCATTTGCTCTAAGCTCTTACATGCATGATACTATTATTTACGAATGTGTTTTACAAATAGTTGAGACTCATGCATAATCCTTTTAGTATATGACTTTAGTTTGCAAATGTATTTTGCAAACGGTTTTAAGTCTATGTACAAAATTCCTTCTAGCATGATTCTGAAAGTCAACAAATATGTTTTACAACTTGTTGAGAATCTTACTTTCATCCCTTGTTTGCATCGCGCATCGATTGGCAAATACGTTTTGCAAGACTGAGTTGGAGCGATTTGCAATATTAGTTTTTGACTCCTTGACTGGACTAATCGTAGTGAGTAGATCGGACTAACCGAAACCCCGGACCATTGAAGCGGATAGCTTTTTCCAGAGAAGGTTGTTTTTATGACTTGCTACTAGATTCTCTTTGCCGGACTAACCACAATATTATTATCGGTCAGACCGGATCCTCAGATCAACTGGCGCGATCAGCCTTTTCGAGTAGCATATTTTCTCTGGTTTGGAAATATTTTGAACTCGGTCTGATTGGACCATGTGTGGGCGGACTGATCGGACCTGGCATAACGATTATATTTTGTAGCAATGATTACTGCATAATTTACTATTACTCTGTAGCCCAGTCTGACCGACCTCGTGCCTGCGGTCTGACCGGCCTTCCTGCTTTTGCATAGATTCTCCTTCAATTGCTAGTTTTTGTGTGTGGGTGTATAGATGCTCCTTGTGGCCGGTTGGAGGGATAATGCTGGTGCCATTTTTCATTCCCTTATAGCAAAGAGCAAGCACTCTCCTCACCATTGTGCATGTGTTGCATTTAGTGAGTTTAGATAGAAAAATTCTAGTGCATGTGTTGCATTAGGTGTTGAATTTAGTATCCATCGAGCTTAGACACTTGATCAGTTCAAGTGAGCATCTCCGACTTGTTACTCTTGGTGTTTGCCGACACCTAGTCGACTTGGAAGAGTTGTGCCGGTGATCTTCTCAAAAAAGGTTATGAGAAGACCTGGGCGATTATAAGTGGTTCGGTGTTCGCCATATCCGGAGTGGAGAAAGAGCAACCCCGAGTGGATTCGAGGTGTAGGCTTATTTGGTGGAGCCGGTCCAATTCATTTGGGCTTACCTCAACGTGGACTAGGGGAAACTTTCAAATTTCCTATCACCAAGGGAAAAAGTTTGAGTGTTCGTGTGGTTTGCTTTCTTGAGCTTTTCCTTCTTGCAATTTACATTTATAGAATTAAATTGCTTACTTGTCTCCTTAGAATTTCATTCATTGTTTTAGTCTTAACTTGTTGGTGCACTTAGCTATGACTAGTTGATTTAGGTTTTAAATAAGTAAAATTGAATTGGTTTATATTTCGGCATAAAACTATGTTTTAGCCAAAAGAATTTTAAAATCGCCTATTCATCCCCTCTAGTCGGGCTCCTTGAAATGGTGACACAGAAGCAAATCGTCATTCTAAATGGTGACAGAGACCCCGCACCTCCAGTCATCGTTCCAAGTGACGACAGGAGCCCCCCTATAAAAGCGTGAAAAATCAACTAAAACTCACATTTAATCGAAAAAAGGGGAGGGGAGATAAGGAGAGGAGAGGAGGAAGCTAGCAAAGCGTTGTCCGTCTGTCGCAGAGAAGGGGAGAGAGGGAGGAGCAGATTCGGTCGCCCACCTTACAGGTAATTATATATATATATTTTAAAATTTAATTTTGAAATTTTGGTAGGTTAGCAAATCAAACAGGTAGGTTCGTAATTGAATGGATTATATAGTTTTAGATGTATGGTTATGTAGTGTAATTTTTTTGTAGGTTAGCAAATATATTTTAAATTTAATTTTGAAACTCTTGTAGGTTGATGCGGGTTTTGCTACTCCTATTGGTCCATAAAACCTCACCTGAAGAGAAGAACAAAACTTGCAACTTGATACTCAAACTTTAAATGCCCTATATATCGCTTTAAGTGTGGAAGAGTTCAATAGAGTAACAAGCCGGATACACTCACTTGAACGAATCAAGTGTCTAAGCTCAATGGATACACAATCCACTACCTAGTGCAACACATGCATTTAGGATTTGCTGTCTAAGCTCACTAAGTGCAACATATGCACATAAGATATGAGAGGGCTCACTCTTTGCTCAAGGGAATGGGTAATGGCACCAGCAACCAGCAACCTCACCCAAAGCCAGCCAAGATGGGTATTTGTAGCCCACACACAAAAACTAGCCGTTATGGAGAGATTCTGCTGAAAATCAGCGTAGCCTGATCAGATCGTAGGCATATGGCCGGTCAAACCGCACTTGCTCCAACGGCTATAAAACTAGCTGCTGGACACATCCGGTCTGACCGCCAACCAATGGTTGGTCAAACCGGACCAGCCGGTCAATTCGGTCAACACATGCCGGTTAGACCGCTTCAACTAAAATCAGAGAAACACACTCTTTGGAAAAGCTGACCGGATCAACGACCCGGAGGTCCGGTCACTCCGGACTTACAACCACGGTTATACCGCTCCACAGAGGAATCAACAAATACAGAAAAACACATCTTCTGGAAAAAGTTGACCGGGCGACCCTAACCGAAACCCTGGTTAGACCGGCCAACACATGGCGGTCAGTCCGGTCCATGAAACAAAAACTGATTTTGCAATTGCTTCAACTCAATTTGCAAAACACATTTACCAATTGATGTAATATGCAAGCAAGGGTTGAAGGTGAGATTCTCAACAAGTTACAAAACACATTTACCAACTTTTAGAATCATGCTACAAGGAATAAGGTACATGGACTTAAGCCATTTGCAAAACACATTCGTAAACTAAAGTCACATGCTACAAAGATTATGCATGAGCCTCAACTACTTGCAAAACATATTTGCAAATATTGACAACATGCTAACAAGAGCTAAAGCAAGCACGACGAGCTATCAACACATGACACTCTCAAGCTACTGGTCAAGACCCGTCTTAATAGTACGACAGCCTAAACTAGCAATCCGGTCTACCAACCAAACACCATGACCGGTAAAGGAGTAGAAACACATCCTTAGCCCTATCTAGTCATACATTTGCCTTGAACATCTTCTTGAAGCATGATGACCCACATCTTCACTTCAAGTCCGGGTCCTTGACTTGATAATCATCAACACATGATGATCTCCTTTACTTCAAGCTCTTTACTTCAATATCGTCAACACATGGTGATCTTCTTCACTTCGGGATCTTGTCTTGAACATCATCAACATATGATGATTTCCTTCATCCCGAGTCTTGACATGATGACGATCAATTCATGATGTCATCCAAAGTCTTCATCATCCTGGAACATAACCTAATCATCCAACTAATGAAAAATGTTAGTTTCACAATATGAATATCACTAATTACCACACCATACCATTAACTCATAATGGTGGGATAAGATACTTCAATCTTTCTCTTTTTGGTAATTGATGATAACCACTTCAATTGCACATAAATTGAATGTAAATAAATAAACATAGAGCAACATGAGTATACAAGAACTACATAAGTTTTATATACTTCAAGGATATGTTTCAAAGTAGAGATCCCAAGTATGTGTGGAGAATGGAATATGAATCAATGCTAATGAAACCACAAAATATAGAGTGAACTCCCCCTAAATGTGTGCACACACAAATATGTAATAAGAACATGTGCACATATTCAAGTTAAACTTTTGGTGGAGTTCAACTTATATTTTGGATTCGAGGAATGCAATAATATATAAGAGTATAAAGTCGAATGCATACCTCCATGGTTTTCACATTTTCATATCTAAACGAGACTACACAAAATCATACTAGATAATAGAGTTAGTCTCACAAGTAGATTTATCATTTATCAATGAAAGGTATTAGTCTCATATTTAGATTTGTCATTAATCACCAAACTACTCCATTAACACATAATGGCTGGTCTAGATTCTTCAATCTCCCCCTTTTTAGTGATCGATAACAAATACTTTATCAATAACAATATTTGGATACAAATAGACATAAGATAAGAGTTTAAGCTATTGAACTGTGTCTATGCATGTCATAAGGTGAAATTTAAAGCTTCAATCATTATGCATATGAGAATGATATACTTATACATTCAATACATTCTCCCTCTTGCATATTACACATATTAAACATATCAAACATCCAAATGGAAGAATATTGATATAAACATTACCCCCTTTTGGCATTAAACAGCAAAAACACACAAGAAGGCTTGGCTTTGGGGAGCAAAGAGAACGCCGAAGGAAATTTGAAATCAACAAATTTCACAAAAGCAGGCAAGTCTCTCTAGATCCGGTCAGTTCGGCGGTAAGAAAACGGTTAGATCGGGGGCTTGCGGTCAAACTGGATGGTTAATCCTTGTGGAAAATCAGACGGTTAGCCATGTGATAGGAGGGTATCCTTCACCAGAAATATATGGAGGTTATCCTAATGTAAAACTTAATAATTTAGAAAATAAATTTTAGTTATAGAATAACTGTCTTGGAACTTAGTACAAATATTTAAAGAAAATTTGGCTTTATACAAAATCAACCATATAAGCCATCCTTTGTTATACCCTCATGCATTATAATATGCTATTAGGTGTAACTTGGAGTACATTCATTTGTACTCACCTTGCTTAATAAAATATTGTTCAAATGAGGAATACTACGAAGAGGACAGGAACTTGAACGACTAGGCTGCGCCCCCAGACGATTGCATGTGGTGAATCGTGTGGTCTACCTTATTACATTTTCCACTGTATTCTGCTTTATGTATTATGATTATTTTGTAATAAATTTAAGTTACTATGAATGAATCGTGTATTATGGTTGTGAAATCACCCTTTGTTTGATTGTGTATACTAGAAACTGATCATGGGACTAGTGTGGAATGTACAAAGGATCTGAGATCCTTTGCTCCCGGGTTCAACAATAAGTGGTATCAGAGCCATATCGACTGTAGGTCGTGACCTAGTTAGAATGGCCGATAGTTGGAGAACCTCAAAACTTATTTTATATAACAACAAAAATAATTTGTTCTCTCCTCGTCTCGGTGATCTATCTATTCTTAGCTTCTTCATAGCAATTCTTACCTAATTATCTCTTCACTATTTTACAATGTTCAATGGATCCTCTTTTACTTGAAATTTTTAGAGATGGTCAGTACGATTCTTACCATTATGTTCAAGACCACAAGAAATTAAGCCATCAAGAAAGTGTTGTCATCTCTACCATGCAAGAATCATCGAAGGCCGTGAATCGAAGACCGCGATGTCAGCCAAACCATATTGTCTAAGTTTGTCGTGGCTCATTATGTACATTGAGTCGTTTCTTCTTATTAAGAGTCTCAATCAAGTAGAACATGTATAAAACTATTAAAGTTTTCAGAAAGCTTTTGAGTCGGTTCTTTCTCTTGGGTGTTGTTTTGTTCTTTCCCCTCAGTTTTTCATTGTCTCTTTCCTAACATTTTTCACCTTTCCCTAACCTTCTAGAGTATCCGGCAGACTGTGACTACTCACAACGGCGGTGACAGCACTAGCAGTCAGGATAGAGAAAATACGGATTATCAAGAGAATCTGATTCCGCACCACCACCAGCCCTCCTGCTTATGGACCCGATTGGCGCCAAATGATGGCCAACCAATCCCATCTGATTGAGCTACTCACGCAATCACTCAACAACACGCATAACTTGCAAGCAATAGTAGAAACTCAACCTCAACCTCACGCTCCACCTCCTTCAAGGGCCAACATAGATGAGTTCATGAGGATGCGTCCTTCGACTTTCTCCAACAACACCGAGCCAATGGATGCTGATGATTGGCATAGGGCGATCAATAATAAGCTTGATATTGCCCAATGCACTGGTCACGAGAGCGTTCTGTTTGCCTCTCACCAGTTGAATGGACCAACATAAGAAGAATGAGACAATTTCACTCAATCTCTTGTTGATGCTCATACTATCATTTGGAACGAGTTTGTACATGCCTTCCATCGTGCACACATCCCTTCAGGCATGGTGACCT
Organism: Hsuehochloa calcarea; assembly: GCA_036346395.1. Taxonomy (NCBI): domain Eukaryota; kingdom Viridiplantae; phylum Streptophyta; class Magnoliopsida; order Poales; family Poaceae; genus Hsuehochloa; species Hsuehochloa calcarea. The sequence goes on along the minus strand of CM070593.1, from coordinate 28,028,948 downwards.
TGAAAAAGAAAGAGTTTCGCACCCTGCGCCAAGGCAATTGCTCAGTCAATGAGTACTTACACAAGTTCAACCAGTTAGCTCGCTATGCACATGAAGATGTGGCCACTGATGAGGCCAAGCAAGAACGTTTCTCGCAAGGACTCAATGACAACCTCTCTGTCCGCTTGATTGCTCAAGACTACACCGACTTTCAGCAGTTCGTGAACAAGGCTATCCGCTAGGAGGGTAAACACCTAGAGATAGAGAACCACAAAAGAATGATGGCAACCCAGAGGCTCAATTCAGGGGGTTTTCCCAAGCCTCACACCACTCAACCTCAGCCATCTCAACACGAGAAATTCTAGTCTTCTCCATTCAGAGCACCTGTGCTAACCCAACACCCAAACAACTCTGGTGTCCGCAACACTTCTCCTGGAGTCCAGTTCCAGAAGAAGGCAACTTTATCAGCTGCAGGAATTACTTTCTTCCATTGCATTGAAATGGGACACTATGGCAATAAGTGCCCGAAAAAGCAGCAACCAGTAACCCCAACCAGACCAAATCAGGGAGTTTCAGCCTCTGGTAGTACATTAGTTGCAAGGCAACCAACTCAGCTCGTGAAGGGACGTGTGAATCATGCCACAGTTGAAGAAGCTCAGACTGCCCAGATGTGGTTCTTGGTACGTTCCTTGTCAATTCAGTACCAGTATCAGTTACATCGGGGGGCGGGGGGTCCTCATGGCACCGTGACAGTAGTACCCCAACTCAGTTCGTAGATATAGGAATAATTGTCACGTGAGCTTGTTCTTTTCACAACAAGTTTTTAGTAACACCAAGTTGTTCGAACAGGACCACAGTTCCATGCATTCATGAGGCAGGAAAACACGGAGACATTTGTATGAATGCAACGACCAGTCGGTTACTGATCCCTGGTTGTATATCGTTTGAGAAGTTGCATTAAGTTTAAATACATATCTTATTGTTTGAAAGGAGGGGGTACAGGTGTTGAAATTTGACCTGGAGGACTGGGACATACCGCAGGACGCCGGTGGGGCTTCACAGATCAACGACACAGTAAGGTCGAGGATGCCGATCAGCGGAGGGAGGTGAATAGTCTTTTCTTAAAAATCTATAAGGCTAAATCGATTTCTAATGCGAAGTGAAAGTTAATTTGGTTTTGCATAATTAAAACATAAAGATTCTAGTTTCCCTTAAGTGCACCAACACCCTAAGTCTAAGCAAAGCTTGCAATCTTAGTTTGACATGTAATCAATTTAATTTTAGAAATGTAAATTGCACAAGGTAAATTACAAGAGAGCAAACCACAATGCCACAAGGATATTTTACCGTGGTGTTCGGAGACTTTGGTCTCCCCAAATTCACGTTGAGGTAAGCCCAAATGAATTAGACCGGCTCCATGAATTAAGTCAACACCTCCGAGGTAAGCCCAAACAAATTGGATTGGCTCACAACTTGAACCAACACCTTGATCCACTTAGAGTTGCTCTTCCTCCACTCCGAAGATTGTGAACACCAAACCACTCACAACACAACGCCTCTATACCGTCTAGGTGTCAGCAAACACCAAGAGTAATAAACCAAGCCTCTTGCTTGACTCTTGCCAAGTGCAATACATGCACAATTGGATGCTCAATCCAATTCTAGTTGTAACACATGCAATTAGAACATCTCACTTTGCTCACAAGGTGCAACACATGCATAATTGAGAGTGGAAGCTAACACTAGCTCAAGAGAGTGAAATAAGATACAAAGAGTTACATTTTAACCGATCATGGTGGGTATTTATAGCCCACACACGAAAACTAGCCGTTGAAGGATAATCTGTGCAAAAGCATGAATGTCGATCAGATCGCAGGCATAGGGCCGGTCAGACTGGATTACAGAGTAATGATAAACTCTGTAATAATTATTGCTACAAAATATATCTGTTATGCCAGGTCCGGTCAGTCCACCCACTCAAGGTCCAGTCAGACCGAGCTCAAAAGATTTCCAAAATGGAAAAGACTTGCTAATGGAAAAGGCTGACCATGATAGTCAATCTGGGGTTCTGGTCTGACTGGTGACAACACCGCGGTTAGTTCGGCAAGCAGAATTCAGTAGCAAGTCACAAAAACACCATCTCTGAAAAAAGCTGAATGCACCAATGAACCGGAGGTCTGGTCAGTCCGACCCTCCAACCGCGGTTAGTCTGAGTTACCAGAACAAAGAAGGGATGAACAAAATAGAGGCTCTCTGGAAAATGTTGACCGCTCGAGTGAGACCGGGGGTCCGGTCAGTTCGGACAACCCATTGCGGTCAGTCCGGCCAATAGAATTGTGAAACATGAGCTCTCTGGAAAAACCTAATAGCTTCAAAGGTCCAGGGTTCCAGTCAGTCCGATCTACCCCCTGCGATAGTTCAATCAAGGATAACAAAAACTGATTTTGCAAAACGCTTCGACTCAATTTTGCCAAACAAATTTGCAAATTGATGCGTGGTGCAAACACGGTATGAAGGCGAGATTCTCAACAATTTGCAAAATACATTTGCTGACTTTTAGAATCACGTCACAAATAATTTGGTACATGAACTTAAAATATTTGCAAAACACATTTGCAAACTAAAGTCACATGCTATAAGGATTATGCATGAGCCTCAACTATTTACAAAATACAATTACAAACTTTAGTATCATGCCACAAGAAGTAGGTGCATGAACTTCAACCATTTGTAAATTTTAGTCTCATGCTACAAATAGTTAATGCATGGATTTCAACTATTTGTAAAACACATTCATAAACAATAGCATAATGCCTAGAAGAGCTAGAGCAAGCGGGATTGAGCTATCAATACATGATGAGATTTAAGCTACTAGACAAGACCCCTCTTAAGAGCACGGTAACCTATACTAGCAATTCGGTCTTCCAACCAAACATTAAGATCGGTAAAAAACTATGAACACATCCTTAGCCTATGCTAGTCATACCTTTATCTTGAGCATCCATCTTGGAGTGATCACTTGATGACGAACATCTTCACTCCAAGTCCAGGTTCTTAACTTGATAATCATCAACACAAGATGATTTCATTTACTCCAAGTTCTTGACTTGAATATCATCAACACATGATAATCTTCTTCACTTTGGGATTTTTTGTTGAATATCATCAATACATGATAATTTTCTTTACTTCGAGATCTTGTCATGATGCTTATCAACACATGATGATATTATTCATCCCGAATCTTGAATTCATGGCAATCAACTCACGATGTCACCCAAAGTCTTCATCATCATGGGACCCAACTTATTTCACCAACTCATAGAAAATGTTAATCCGCATGATGATTGTCATTAATTACCAAAATACTCTATTAACTCATAATGATGGGTCTAGATTCTTCAAACACTCTCGACTAGGTCTCCCTTGGGGCTTCAAAGCTCCAAGGTGCGTCTGGACCGAGCCTGTTGACGCATGAGTGGTTCATGACATCCGCAGAGGTTACTCACTCCTCTAGGCCAATTCGAATGCCAGACCCCTTGACATATTTGCACTAGAAGCCGCAACCATCGTGCCAGAAGAAGCCAGGGGCCACCTGTGGGGTACGCCCAAAGAGGGCCCGCGACTAGATGTGTCACTGATCTTGTGTAAATATCAATTTTTGTACGACTTATATTATACTTGTGTCGGCTTTATGATCTTATTTGTTGTTGTTATTGTGTGTACGACTAACCTTGTGTCCCAGTCAGCATCGCGATAGCCCACACATCATGTAGATCGAACGAATGTGTATACCCCCACCTTCGTTCTAACCTTTAGCCCCCTTTTTAGACCGAATTGAGCACACAATGTCATGCCACCTTTTCAGACTGAAATGACAACTTGCACCAGCTTTTCTAAGTGAGTAGGCATCACTCACCAATCATCCCATATTTTCATATTGAAGTGACAACCCTGCCACGCCATCTTTTCAGACCGAAGTGACAACCCTGCCATGCCACCTTTTCAGACCGAAATAACATCCCACATCAACTCTTCGTTGTGAGTAGACATCACCCACTAGCCATCCCACCTTTTCAAACATTGACCACACCCTGCGAAGCCACCTATCCAGACCGAAATGACAATCCCTACCAGCTTTTCTCAGTGAGTAGACATCACTCACCAGAGCTTTCTTGTGCATAAAGATTCCCTCACGGACGTGAGCGCATCACCATTTGCCATAATTAACCCCCTCGTCACTACACCCTAGCTGCTTATAAAAGCAGTGTACACTCCACCACCACATCCAACACTCCACTCGAACTAATTTCGCATAAAAGGGACAAAGAAGGAAGAAGAGAGGCAAAGAAGATTAGCACATCGGGCTTGGAGATGTCAGGCTATGGGAGATGATGTAGAAGTTTTGGTGGCTTGCTAGGAAGGCGGGAACCTATCCGGATCATTCTACGAAGGATGCACTTGTACCACTGGAGTTTCTACGTCCGCAGTGTGACTGTGGTAACCCAACACATATCATTCAATTGACGCATCCGAAGGCCGTCGCCCGGGTATACTACACGTGCTCGGATATTTGCATAAGAGAATCTCACACACACATCGATTTTTTCACATTGCACATTGCATTTCACATATAAAATCGCTAACTTTATCCATGCATAATGGTGGCCGTCGGAGCATTGCTGTTTCTTCCAATGTATCGACAGTCCGGATAAGTACAACATGACATTCATCCAATAGTAGTATATGCTGAACTACGCGGTGTCGCTCGAAAACTTCACTCGCTGCAAACCTCACTCGGCCGAGAGTAGGGAAGACAAGGCAAAGACAACGATGGTCCCTAAGGAACCAGGGTGGTGGTGGAAAGACCAAAAGTTAGCCCGCTGAGGATGCCCGGGCCGAGCGCACGACAAACAAGGGAAAGGTAGCCATGGTCCCCGATGCTCCTGCTAAGCAGGTGGGTACTTCCGAGGAGGTTTTGGAAGCCCAGTACAAGGCTACATTTGGGACGGGCCGCACCCACAGGTTTGCAGGAGACAAGGAAAAGGCATCGATTGACCCTCAAGACTGACTTCTTTATGATTCACCAGTTTTTTCTAATTCCAAAAGGCACACATGTATCCTACGTGTAGATCGGGTTGATGATTCGTGCATATTATAATTTCTATTGTACAAGTAGTTGGACAAACAAATGCACGTAAGCAAACCTTGTGCGCCATGTAATTCGTGTCGACGTCTAGAACTCTCGTCATGGAACAGACAAACAAAATTATAAAAGGGGATGAAGATTGCTATCTATTCGCCAAAAGACTCGAAGCGGTGATGTATATTCCAAAGGGTATGCTCTGATTATAGAAAAATTGACTATGAATACACGTGGATTAGGGCTTGAATTAGAATATATCTTTACAATAGCACATAGGCCAGGCTTTTATAACTCTACAAGCGTCGACAGTTGACTGTAGTAGTGCCTCTTCACATCAATGGTCGTGTCCCTTTAAGACAATCATCACGTCCCTTCATGATGGCCGCTGTGTCTTCGAATGTAACGACTGATACCTTCTTCACGTGGGTTGTAATTAACTACACGTGGGCAACCGCCTTTGAGGACCTCTTCTATTGGGGAGAGGTCATGGGATGGTTCGAAGTGACCTCTCTAGGAGAGAGGTCCTGGAATGATCTAAAAGGATCCTTGAGCCCACCTTCTGACTATGTAATTGATCTTGGGCCCAGCAAGCTAATTCGGGCCCAGTATAGGATCCAGATTACTTTTGAATAAAGGCATATCCAGATAATTTCACTAGTCAACAATCTTCATCAATTCTTACCTACATTACAAAGTCTCATTGCTAGAGTTGAAATATTTTTTTACTTTAATTCCCTAATTATTCTCTATTTAATACTTCATTCCCTTTTAAAAAAATAACCGGTTGTGCGAACACTACACTAGGTAACAACAACATGGGTGCAATTAACCTATAAGGGGTTTATCCACATAGTAAACAAATTACAACATCTTTAAGCACCACAAGATATTGCCAGATATTACCAAATAACTTAGTAAAATCCTGTAAAATTTAAAGATGTGTTCTGTCAAAAAAATATTTTCAATTTTTTTTGTGAAAAATTGAGCTCATGTCACCATTTGGTTTGGCGACAGGAGCCCTATCACCATTTGGAATGACAATTTGCCTCTTTATCGCTATTTCAAATAGCGACACAGACGGGTACTACTATTTGGTTGGCGACATGCGCGTGTCGTCGTTTCAAGCCCATTTTCGTAATTTTATTAAACAAACATTTATTTCTGTGATTATATTAAAGTAATGTATATATATTTTTTTTAAAAAATCTACTTTTAGGCAGGCTATAATCCGCATGCCCTTGCTCCCCTTGGCCTAGCCCCTCTTTCTGTTGTCTTCCTTCTCCAACCTTTTCATAATTGATGACTCATTTGTATCCCTACGAATTCTTCGACGATATTTGGATTCTTTAGATTTTATTTGTTGTGTCCTCTCAATTTCAACTGATCTAGGGTTTAGATTGGTGGTTTTGGGAAGTGAGACTAGCATGAAATATAAAATGTGCTTAAACAAGGGATATTTACACAACACATCCTCGGGAATTGTCCTGCTGACTCATGAGTGTCCTACATGTAAGGTGGTTGAATGAATATGTTTTGGTAAGATAAAGTTCTTTTATGCGCGTGATTACTGTATGATATTATTTTCATATATGACTAAGACTTTTACGTGGATAATTGTGTGTGGGTACATGTAGTCAAATGATCGTAGGCATGGCCCTAGAACGGATTTTGTGTACGTGTTTTTTTAATAAAAAGGAAACACTCAGAATCTGAAATCTTGGATCAAGATTTAAAGGAGTGTTCATCCCCTCTTAAGTATATAAACACGCTAACCATACCCTACACCATTACTGCCCTTAATCACCCCACACCACTTCTCAAGGCGGAGCCCAAGAGGCACACCCAGTGTCACAGGACACCGGGTCCAAAAAAAGTAGGAATTAGCCTCTATATATCACATGTGCACTCCTAGCTCACCACGCGGCGAGTGGCCTAAGAATGGCGGCCATCGCCCACAAGGCCAGCTCCCACGCGACCAAGGCGAGGCAGCCAACGCCCACGCGACCAGCTTCCAAGCAACGCTGCGCGACCTAGGCGGCGATGCCTTACAATGTGGCAGTGGCTGCGCCTAGGGCTAGGTCGCCCGCGTTTGTCCCTCCAGTGCCCTGTTCGCTCGTTGCTCTCGGCAACAACCAGAAGAAGAGGAGAATGAGAGTTGTCGTTGCTTGCCTCATTGTCAGATCTTTGAAGTCTGAATTCGTCTTCAATCAGCGCAAGGAACAATTCAGTTATCGAACGGTGAGGATGACACGACACCCTTTCAATTATGTTGATCATTCGGTTGGCCAGGCATGTGACCATCTTATGAAGATCCAATGGCGATCGTAGCAAGATGGTGTTTCACTCGCATCTAACAGCAGGAAGCCCTTTGAGTTATTACTATTTTACCATTATTATGTTTTGTCATTACTATTCACCATCACCTGTCATTTTCACTGTGAGCTGGCGTGCAAACTGTGTTTAAGCCGCTGCTTTGCAATCGGGAAAGACCATAAATGAAAACCCTAGTTCTTTCTCGCATTTACTTTACTCTTCCGTCTTAGTTATCCTATTAAGCTTTTGTTCTGAAATCCCCACATCAGTGCACTGAAATCGAGTTGTCGGATTCGCATCATCGCGGGTCCTGACACTCATATCCTTGCTTCTGCTTCTTCCGCTTCAAATCGAAGGTGACTTTCTTTTCTTATCTTCGTTTCGCTTAGCCTTCTCTCCTCTATCAGGATTTTAGGATCAGGATGGATCACTGCCTCTTTATTTCCATCTTTCTAGGGGAATTCGATTAAGGATGGATGGATATATCGCTGTTGCCTACCACTGCAAGATTAAGATTAGAATCCATAATGAATGGATTTAGCATTGGAAGATTGCTGTGAGAAAACTAATTACCTTATACAACTCTGACCTACTGCACCATTTCAACAAAGGGAAAAGGGAATCAACAATCAATAGGGAAAATTTGGGCTGGGGTTGGTTGCTGGGTAGGGTGCATGTGCTTTTAGGTAGATCAACCAACATGAGGTAACAAATTGTTTAATCCAATCCCACCATATTCATATGTAGGGCTTCCAATTACACCGATAATGCAGCAGTCCAGTTAGGCTTGAAGCCATCTTTTTTATTCTAACATTAGCATTAATTTGGTTTATAGAAAAAAAAATAGCATCACCATTAATCTAATATGGGTGTAGTTCACATGGTGATCAAAGTTCCCCCAAGCCTTAACACCAAACTCTCGATCAGCGAAACTGTATATCCACAACCCATTGTTTCCATTGGTGTTCAAAAAGATATATTTTGTTGATTTCATAAAATAGTGTCTGTTTAGCAAGAACCTGTCATGGCAGGGCAATTGACAACATGACTTGTTACTATTTTCCCTCAATTTTTCTGTTTTTTTTCCTCAAGAAAAGGGTATTTTTCTACTCGATGATTGTTGTTTTTTCCCATCAAATGCTAGGGTTAGAATTTAGGGTTTCAAATTGGGGTTTTCAAAATTGAAAATTGGAATACCGGTCAAGTTGCAAATTGTAGACAAAAATATCGTCGGTTATGTCGAATTATTGATGTTAAAAATAGCCGGACATATTACTATTTAGTGCAATATTGCTTTCAAAATATCATATATTATTATATGCAGAATGAAGTGGTGAACTCCGGTCAAATTCGTCCTAGTTCCGCCCTACCCCTCTCCTCTGTCGGTGTTCTGCCTCCATCATCAACCTCTTTCTCTTCCTCCGCATGCCATTGCCTTCTTCTCCCTGTGCTGCCTAACCACCGGATTTCTAGTTTTCATAGTTGGTTGGCATTTTAAAGGGACTATCTAAATATAGTGGCGGACCTAGAATTAAAATGAAAGTGTGCTTTGATGGTCCTAGTTTTTTTTTTCTATTTCTAAACCTCACTCCCTCTTTAATAGCAGATAGATGCTGATACTACACGAGGTATCCAAGATCCCATCGGTGGTAGCCTGCCTAAATAAGTTAGGGTTTCACACCAACGTGGAAAATGGAAATCATACATGCACAGAGGTATTCTGTTTCCATGGAGGACCGTGGAAACCAAGAAATCTTTTCGTAGGGGCGAGAGGTGTCGTCACGAAGAGTGAGCACTGAACAACATTGCAGGGATGTAGGGGCAAAAGTTAGTGTCTCGAAATAGATATGTAAACATCAGGGGCGTTAAAGTGTAAATATGAAGGGTCGAAGTGCAAAGTAAGAAACGAATACAAAAGTTCCGTGCGCAAACCCAATCGCCTACCCCACTCCGAGAGCGGCGGCCTCCCCCCACCACTCCACCGCGACCCGCGCGAAACCCTAGCCGCATCCGGAGGCCGGCGGCGATGTCGAACCCCTACTACGCATACGGCCGCGGCGGCGCAGGCGACAACGCGGCGGCGGGGTACTCGTCCTACGAGATCGACCTCATCGCGGCCCGCTACGCCGGGGACCCGCTCCCCTACCCCTCCGCCGCCGGCGCCTTCGACGCGCAGGTGGGCGCGAGGCGATCCGCCGAAGGTGAGAGCAGCACGTGCCCTGTTCGGTTAATTGGTGGGATTCTCCTGCGTTTATTGGATAATGCCACTGATTTTTGCCGGATACATGAGTGCGTAAGCGTATTCGTTTTGAAACAAACGTTGATTGCGTTCTCTGTGGCTGCTTGTTGGTACGAGATTGGTAACAAAGTAGCAATTGGCTGTGGCATTTAGCGCCTATCACTATCAGCATGTGTTGGTAGAGGGCATAACTTGTGGTTGGCTGCTGTTACTGTTGCTCCAACTTGTATTATATTCCAATATATAGGATCTATGAACATATTAATGATATTATGTGAATCATGCACCTACAGAATTCGACGCATTTTAAATTAAAACGCAGTAGAGGATGGATAAGGAGAAAGCATAGCATGATTTAGTATCGACGGTGCCCCTAGCTTGTACTTATGCCTGTCTCATAGTCAGTTCTTGACTTGTTTCTAAGCGTCGATACGAGTGAGTTGTGGAGTGGGATCATTTCGTTTAGCTCAAGGGTTAGTTGTTGTATGATCGAAGCAATTCAAGATCACCAAACTATCTTTTCCATTGGCTTCTGAGTCAGAGAAGTTTCTGATATGTCTTTCTTGAGTAGCTTGAGTTTCATTGTGTACATTGAATGCACTTTTGTGGCCTGTCCAAGTTGGAGGAAATTATGTGGTAGTCTCTTAGACTTGGAAGGGTTTCTAGCAGTAAGAACTTCATACTGGAGTTTTGGCCTTTTGAAACATCTCAGAACGTTGCACATAGAACAAGCTTAAAAAATGCATTGTTAGAAATTTGAAAGGGGAAAACCTTAGCAACTGTACATGAAAGCTGAAAGTTTGGATCTTACAAAGATTACAGATTGAAAGAGGATTGAACAATCCTTCTAATGATTTTCTGATATAAGGTGTTATTGCTATCACATAAGTGAATTTATTGATTTTCCTGTCATATTAGCGAATTTGTGCTTGAGCATTCGATGACCAGACATGTCTTGTTTTCTTATGTAGTGTGATGTAGAATGTTGACCATTTTTGTCTATATTTTTGGTACAAAGCAAAATGCAAGTCTATTTTTTAAAGTGTTTAGAAATAGCTCCCATGATATACTGCAGATGCGCTTATGCAGGTCTATTTTTGAGGTGTTAGAGATAGCTCCCATTATGTTCTGTAGATGCTCTTAGTTATCTCCATGCTCCTGTGACGAAACATACAGTTTCAATTAGTGCTAAAGTGAGGAGCATGAAGGGGTGCTTAGATTGCTTGATATATTTTGGCTTTGTAGCTATTCTTATAGTACTATTATTTTTAGTTCGGTAATAATTTTACTACCATTCATTTCAGTATATTATCATTATTATTTCAGTATATGGTTGTCTAATACAGCTAGCTTATAAAGTTCTTTTTTTAATATCTACTATAGTTCTCTATCACCAGTCTATTATGGGAAGTCATAGTACTGTTGGGCAGAGTGAAGCTTTATATTCTTCAAATACTATGGTTAAACGCCCTAGGCTTGAAAGCAGCCTTCCCATATATCCACAGCGGCCGGGGGAAAAGGACTGTGCCTTCTATATGATGAACAGAACCTGTAAGTATGGAGACGCCTGCAAATTTGACCATCCACAATGGGTTCCAGAGGGTGGGATTCCAAATTGGAAAGAGGTGATTATCTGTCATTTTTATTATTTCTAGAGGTCTATATATTCTATGTCGATTCATAGTAAGTTTTTTTAAAGATGTATATGTTATTTCCAAAACCATTATTGTATTAGCGCCAATATTGCTAGCAGTGAAAATAACAGAAAAGTTTCTCTGAACCAACTCGGCAGTAAGAATTAAGAAAGTCAAGTTTCCAATAATGGGATCGGCAGCATCTACTTGAAAAACAGTAGTCATGGGATAATATAATGTTCATTCTAGGGTATGTACCCATGCTAATTGGCTTAGGTAACATATATATCTATTAAATGCACGTGTGCTGCTACAATTAACAATATCTTTGGTTAGCAGCTAGAGGAAATAATAGTTTCGGAAGTCGGCCTGACTTAGATATAAAGATTGAAACAAAAATATCTTTTGAACAAAAGAAGAGGGGAACTAAACATTTTGTACCATATCTTTATGTGTTCCTATTGCTGTATCTCTTTGCTCCATATACATGTCTTAACATTTTGTGCTTGTGCCATGACTATATTGTAACCGTTAGAACATTAACAATTCAAACAAGTTTTGGGAAGAGGAATATCCCAAGCGTGAATCTCGTAATAAAGAAATAGTAATTATCACTCTTAATAAATCATGTGGCTTATATCTGCGAGCTTACGGTGTCTCTTGTTCTTGTATACATCAATGTAAAGCATGCACTTGGTTACTTTCAGATTTATCATTTTATACAGTGGCTTTATTACTGGTTTATGCTTTTATCGGGGAATCTCTAGTGAGTTAGTGCATTTGGCATTGCAGTGGCTTTTTAAAGAACTTCTATGTTACTACTTTTGGCGGTAATTCATAACCTCTTTTTTCTTAGTTGTGATAATAATATTTTACCAGAATAAGTAAAGGTTATCTGTAACTTATGTTTTATTAGATCAATCCTCTGCGGCTGACTTGATTCCATAGCAAAGCACAGCAATGCCAAACAAGCCCTAGAAATAGTGTGCTATATGTGTATCTTTTACTAGTTACCTTTTCAGTTTGAATCTAATTCTCTTATGGTAAAAAGTAATTTTCCTTTTGAGGCGAAGAAGCCTGTTAGATCTTAGATGGTGCTTCATTCTAGTTATTTATTAAATCCCACAGTCCTATCCATACTTTCTAGTCATGCCTCCTCCTGAACACACTTTTCCATGTTTGATTCAGAATTTTCTTTCTCGAAAAAATACATTTATCCCTCTATACTCTTAGATCAACTAAAAAGTATTATTCCATTGGGTCACGACAGAAAAACCATATAGCTTTAAATCATATTTGGATATTCTTCATCTGATCAAATAACTGTAGTTAGCAAATTTAGTTTGTAGATTATTTGAAACTTAACATTTTCCTAATTTACCACTGATCTCTACTAGCTCCTCTTATCTCATGTATATATATCTCTTGCCTCCATCTCCCTATCCTCAGATCTCTGTCAATCTGCTTTACCTTAGAACTGGCCCACAACCCCTCTTGGATTGCTGTTTTTGACACCCCTATGCTACCTGCCATTCCATGTTGGTTGCACCTTAGCATGCTCCACATCTTTGGGTCTGGGTGGTGTTTGTGTTGTTCAATAGGACAACTAAGTTCTGTATGCTAGCTGTTTATGTAAGATGCATGCAAGAATATTATGCTAGCATTTCCATGTCCAGATTAATTTTATAGCACATGTATATTCATCAAGAATTCAATATCGTACATAAGATGAACCTTGGCCTGTCTCTCTCTCCATCTCCTATGTTGCTGTTTTCTTCCTCGCTGTCTTGCCATGCCTCTATTTTCGTTGCCATCTTGCCATGGAACTTTCTGGCTCATCACCACTGCCATGTCATCAGTCGTGATTGTGCCACTTCACCTCTGGGCCACCTGGCCCCACCCCTTGCAATTGACCTAGCCTCATCATGCTGGACAAATGGAACCCTGTTTCATTTGCAGGTACACTACCCAGTCGCACCTCTCACAGCTCCAATTGTTGCTGTCACTCCCTTCTTTAAATATCTTTCCCACTCACTAATGGGTCGAATGGTAGTTTAGCCTTCCTATCTTCTGACCAATGGTCAGGTTAGTTAATACTTCATCTGTCAATAAACATCTACAATTGAGTTTAGTGGGACAAACATATAGGCATTGAAAATAGAAGGGTTAAAAATTCAGTTTTCAAATTTTCATTGGTTATATTGTTTTTTTACTACCTTTTTGAAACTTTTTTTGCTCTGATTTGGGTTTGCCTATCAGATTTGTTTTTTTTTTCAGTCTTCTGAAATAATTCTTGTAATCCTCCAAAAGATCATTTTTCTCTTACTTTCTTAAAACTCTTTTTGCAGGTTCCAAACGTTGAAGAATCCTATCCTGAACGACCAGGGCAACCAGATTGTCCTGTAAGCAGTTCATATCCCTTTTTAGAATCTAGCTGACCAATATGTTCATAATATTGTTCTTGATGTTGCAGTATTTTATGAAGACTAGTAAGTGTAAGTTTGGATCTAAATGCAAGTTCAATCATCCAAAGGAAAAGGTTAATGCATCAGTTGCTGGAACAGGCGATGAAGTAAGTTATTTCCATTTGCTAACTAGAGTATTACGATCCTTCTTGATCTTAATTCTCAATGTGTGTGCTTTGCTTTGATTGCAGGAGTCTCTAATTGCTGATAGTTCTATCTTACCAGTGAGGCCTTCTGAGCCACTTTGTTCGGTATGAAGCTATATCGTTGCACCCCCCCTTTTGTATGGCATAATCTAAAAAAATTCAATTGTGCTTCTGTACTTCAGTTCTATGCAAAAACAGGCAAATGCAAATTTGGCTCAAACTGTAAGTTCAATCATCCAAAGGATACTGAAATACCTCCAAGTGGAAAGGAATCCAAAAATACGGCAATTGTTGAAGCAGCAGGGCACACTGGTGCAGCAGATGATTCAGTTTCAGCAAAGATGTTTGCACCAGTTGCCACTGCTCAGGAGCACAACTCAAAGGGTCTGCCTATAAGACCAGTATGTGTTTATCAATTGGCACTTATCTTTTTGTCTAGAGTAGTAAATTTTAGTTCTTTAAACATGCTCTATGCTTTCTGGAGATTCTGCGATATCAGTATTTAACTCCTGGTATATAGATTTTATGAAAACATAATATTGATCTCTCTACAAGTTCTGTTACGATGGTATTTGATAATATTCTGAAACTTATGGGAATACTGGTATATCTTGATCATATATATATATATATATATATATATATATATATATATATATATATATATATATATACTGAAATGCTACATATCTGCTAACTGGATCCAAGTGAAAGAGTATTGCTTGTCTTGTTGAATACCTTTTCTTTCCCTGTATTGCAGGGTGAAGTTGATTGCCCATTTTATATGAAGACGGGCAGGTACCCTCTTCTCAAGCAGAACACTGCTATCTTCAGTTAGACTTTAGCTCTTTTGTACATGAGTCTGTAGGCATCTAAGATCTCACATTTCCTTTTGTCCTTCTACAGCTGCAAGTATGGTTCTACATGCCGATTCAACCATCCTGATCGACATTGTCAAGGTTTGTCGTTTATGGTGACAACTCACAAGCTAAAAGTATCATGATATCCTTTGGAGGCCTGTCAAATTCTGTTTCCCTTCTGTTACTTCTGTGGTGGAAAGATGCAACCATCACCAGCTGCTCACTCTATTCAATGTCATAGTTTAACTTGCAATGTGTTGTGGTGGTTGAACCGAACACTTGGCATGTACAATGCATGCTGAGAGCAAAGCTTAATTTTATAACTTGGGTATCTTTAAAGGTTCTAAAAACTCATATTGGTGCAAAAAAAAGGGGGAATTTGAAGCTATTGTTATTATATGTAAATTGTTTTTTTTAAACTAAATCTGGTTTTACTATTTTTAATAGTTTTCAGGGCGGTTTTACTATTTTTTAATGGTTTTCAGGGCTCTGACATAGCCTCTTCTTGATTATGACCCTTCTCTTGCGCTTGCTTTGCAATGGTATACTAAAACATATATGCTATTTTACTCCAAAATATCAGCCAAACAAGCAGCAAGTAGCCAGAGAAGGTTTTGATTTTATACTCAAATGTTCAAACCCATCCTTGACTCAAACTTAACACCTTCAATCTGACAACATGGTCCTTAAGCCATGTCTGTTTGTAGTCTTTGCACTTAAAATTAGACAAGTCTCTAATTTTGAGCACGATTCTTGCCCATACTGAATCTTTTTAGACTTTGCACATCTTTCTAATGGTATTTTCTGTGCTCAATGCAGTTCTGAATTTTCCACTGGTGGCTTCACTGGGTCAATCTATTCTCCCTACTGCAGCAGCTGCTGTCCCTGCCGCGGTGCTAAATCCAGCTGCAAACTTCCTGCAAAGCTTTGATTTTCATGCGGGCCATGTGCCGGTAAGGGTAAACAAAGGAATTACAAATTGAACATTATTGCTGCGAGATACACAAATTGATATGCTTTGTCTTGTAAAATACAGATTGAACCTGGGTCAATGACCTATCCTCAGAGGCCTGGAGAAACTGCTTGTGATGTATGTTACATAACTGTATCCTTACCAATTACTGTGCTAGATGTCCTCTACCCAGTATGTTTGTGTGCTCCTGTACAACTTCCCTTGTTTTTTCTCATTTTGCTTGGTTGGTGCAGTTCTACATGAAGACAGGATTTTGTAAGTTTTCTGAAAGATGCAAGTTTCACCATCCTGTTGATCGCTCTGTACCTGATACCGTTGCAACCTGGGAGCCCACTCAGCAAGCTGTTACGCTTACTCTTGCTGGCCTCCCAAGGAGAGAGGTAACATCCAAAAACAAAATCGCACTGGCCTATTAATAGGTTAGATTAATTAATTTATTCAGTGACATTTGCTAAAAAAAAACCCCTTCCAATATTCTGTTGGTTCTGTTGGTCCAGTTGTTCTATTGATCATAGTTCCTGTCGGCAATAGCCCTTTCATTTCATGCAATGATCTCAACTGCTCATTGCTATTGACAAACTAAATCCGTGTATTCCATTACCACGAGCTTTTATGTCATACGCCGCATTTTAGTTCCTTGATCTGTCCGTTTGTTCTTGTTTTCATATGTTCACCCTACTACCTTTCATCAGCTACTTAGCTGCAGCCGATAGCTAAGGAGGGACTACAGTACAGTGAATGCATGTCCTCTCCAATGTTGATGCAAGCAGGCTGACGCTTAAGCGATGGCTACGCAGGATGCCGAGGTCTGCGCCTTCTACATGAAGACCGGCACATGCAGGTTCGGCGCGCACTGCAAGTTCGACCACCCACCCCCCGAGGAGGCCATCGCCAAGGTGTCGAAGCAGGGAGCCGAAAAGGAAGGTGAACGCAAGAGCGCAGGGCTGACCGACCTCTTGTGACGCGCGCCGTCGGTTCACGTTGTTGACCACGCGATACGCACCGTCGGGTGACGCTCTTGTGACGAGCCGAGAAGCAATGTGGTGGTAGGCATCCTGCTGCTGTTCTGCTTGCATATGCGTGTATTCATGCGACGATGGCTTTGTTTTTACTGGTGTCCTCGAGTACTGTAGCACGGTCGTTGAAGGCTGCAGCTGCGACCACGTTGGGGTTTACTGTATCTCGTACACGCGTAGGGGGGGACTTTACGTAGATCCATGTGGCGCCCTGAACGGCTAAAGGGTTTACTAGTAGTAGCTTGATAGGACGATGATGGGCAGCTTACAATTAATCGGCGAGCAGGCAGCAACACAGTTTGCCTGCTAGTCGCTTGTACTGCGTCCTCCAGTCGGTATGTACCTGATTGTTACTACATGCTACGTTACCTCCAGTCGGTATGTACCTGATTGTTACTACATGCTACGTTACCTCCAGTCGGTATGTACCTGATTGTTACTACATGCTACGTTACCTCACTCGCTCTGTGTATGCATGCCTGTACCAGCCAAGAGGGCTGTCCTTTTTACAGAGGTCGAGGCAGTAATTTGGGGCTGTTTGGTAAACCCTACCAAAACTTTGGTAACGTTTTGCAGTTTGGATTAGTTGATAGCTAGGCTTGTGTTTGGTTTCAAGCCAAATAGATAACCAATATTCTTTGGATTGTGACCTTGATAAGTGGGCCCTAAATGACATCTAATATTTGTAGCATAAAAATATAGTCAACATGGGTCTTGATTTGTTGATCTTGTTATAAGAAATATGATTGTTTAAAAGGATTGTTAATCAGATGCCCGGTTTAGAATATATCATCGTTTGAAACTTGTTAATCAAAGGTTTGTGTTGTAATTCAAGTTTAGAGGACTGAGAAAGTAAAATATAAGTTCAGTGAGTTTATACAATCTCATAAGTTCAAGGGTTAGAAAAGTAAAATACAAGTTTAGGAAGTTAAGTGATACAACTTCGCAAGTTCGGGGACATAGTGTAATTTTTGTAAAAACAAAATAGCTACGATGGGTTGCTGCCTTATTCGGTCGGTTCGACCTGACCCAACCCACCTGCATTCCTAGCGACTACATGTAAAACCACCTAACGCTAGTAGATTGAGAAGAAGAATTGTTACGCTTAACCAATAGGATAAGGTGTTTTGTATTTATATACATCAAGGAGAGTGTCAGATGATCTATAGTTGTATCGGCAACAACTTTCAACATTACAAAGTTCGGTTTACAAATATACAATTTGAACTGTTAAAACATAATACAATTATATTCAAATATACCAATTGAATCTAACCGATGATTACTTTTAACAACCTCCCTCAATCCCAACTTAACTAAGATTGAGATTGTGCTTGAACATTGTAAACAGTCGATTAACTAGCGGTTTAGTAAAGATATCTACAATATGATCCTGGAGGAAATGAACCGAATGTCTAGCATCTTGTGAGCTACTCTCTCGTGAACAAAGTGAAAATCTATCTCAATATGCTTCGTTTGAGCATGAAAGATAGGATTCACAGATAAGTAGCTCCTAGGTTATCACACTACAATCTTGGCAACTTGGCTTGGAAGATCCTGAGTTCCTTGAGTAGGGATTGAACCCACACCAACTAGGTTGTAGCATTTGCTAGAGCCTTGTACTCAGCTTCAGTGCTTGAGCGAGAGATGATGTTTTGCTTCCTCAAACTCCATGAAATCAAGTTTGGACCAAAGAATATTGCATATCCACTCGTGGATCGTCGATCATCTTTGCAACCTACCCAATCTGCATCAGAGAAAGCACTGAGTACATTTGTATATGATCTTCTGATCTTAAGGCCTGTTGACGCAGGCAATTTCAAATACCGAAGGATATGCTTGACTCTAATGCATATCAGTTGGTGCAGATTAGAACTGATATGCTCTGTTAACCGAGAATGAAATATTTGGTCTAGTGAGTGTCAAGTATTGTAATGTAGCTACTATGCTTCTGTAATTTGATGCATCAGTTGCTAATAGCAATGTATCTTTATTTTTTGAAAGTTTATCTATAGCTGCCATTGGTGTTGTGACTGACTTACAATTTTCCATCTTGGCACGATGAAGTGGATCAGTAACATATTTGCGTTGTGTGAGTGTGATGCCTTCATCATTGTTAATGACTTCAATGCCAAGAAAATAATGTAAGTTGCCAAGGTCCTTGACTACTGTTTCAGTAACCCATCGGTGGCTTTTGTTGATGAACTTGCAACGATAATGCCATCTACATATATAAGCATATAGATCGTCACTTCAGCTTGATGAAATATAAATAATGAGGTATTTGTTTTGGAAAGAATGAAACCTATCTCCTAGAGCTTAGAACTCAACCGTGCACACCAAGCGTGTGGAGATTGTTTGAGTTCATAGATGGCTTTATCAAGATGACATATATAATGTGGAAACTCTTTACTCACAAATCCATGAGGTTGCTTCATGTAGACTTCTTCCAAATAACCGTGTAGAAATGCATTATGATTATCAAGTTATCGAAGTGACCACCCTCTTGAGACTGCAATCGAGAGCACAAGCCATATAGTTGTAGGTTTTACTACTGGATTGAAAGTATTATCATAATCAAGTCCATAGCGTTGTTTGAATCCTTTGGCAACTAAGCGAGTTTTGTATCTGTCAATGCTTCCATTTGCCTTTTGTTTAATCTTGAAAACCCATTTGGAATCAATCACATTAGCATGCGGAGAAGGTGACACAAGTCTCCATGTTTTATTCCGAATGAGAGCACCAAATTTATCATCCATGGCACTTATTCATCTAGAATTCTGCACTGCTTCAAGATGATCATTGGGTTCTCTGTCGTCAGCAACATCGTAGTGACAAGAAAGGCTCTTCGATTGGAATCATATATGACAGTTCCATCTTTGTATGTTTTCGTCGTTGTGATATTGTCTCTCAATCTTGTGCGCATGGAGTGTCTTGGAGCGGCATCAGGGATTCCCATGGCAGGATCAAGATCAGTAGCAACATCTGCTGCCGCGGCAGTCGTATTGTCTGCCATGGCAACGGTATCGCCTGATGTAGCAGCATGGGCTTCAATCGGATCTCGCTACGGTATTGCATTGCACTCTGACACGTGGTTCGACTATAGTACCAGTGCGATGCCCCCCCCCCCCGTGTTGTAGAGAATCTGCAATGAAAGGATCAGATTGCACAATATAGCGAGATGGTACGACAATAGGTAGAACGATGGAATCAACAGTGAGAGGAGTGGAAGAGCACGTTGTATCACGACTGGAGGCAAAGGGAAAGATGCTCTCATAAAAAGATGGTGTCTCTGGAAATGTGAATAGGACTTATGCTTGAATTCAAGCATTTGTAGCCTTTGTGCATAGTACTATAACCAAGAAAAACGCATTGTTGAGATCGAAATTGGAGTTTTCTCCCATTATAGGGCGCAAATGCGACAAGTAAGCATAGCCGAAAACTCGAAGCATGTGGTAGTCGGGCTTAGATCCTAGCAGTCGCTTGATAGGAGTTGAGTTATCAATGGTCTTACTAGGGCGTTGATTGATTAGGAAGCAAGCGACTTGGAATGCTTCATCCCAAAAACGAAGAGGAACAGAAGAGTGGGCAAGCCCGGTTTCTACAACATGTCTGTGTTTGCGTTTAGCGGGGTCATTTTGCTGATGCGTGTGAGGGCAAGAGACATGGTGAGAGATGCCAACTTCTTTGAAGAAAGAGTTTAGCCTTTGATACTATCCTCTGCAGTCACTTTGAACACATATGATTTTCTTGTTTAGTAGTCTCTCAACATGAGACTGAAACTGAAGAAAGGTTTTGTACACATTTGACTTTTGTTTGAGGAGGTAGAGCCAAGTGAATTTATTGAAATCACCAATGAAACTAACATAGTACTAGTAGCCTCCTACTGAGGTTTGGGTAGGGCCCCCAAACATCAGTAACAATATGATCTAAAGGAGTTACTGATACATTATTTGAGGAAGAAAAAGGGAGTTGATGGCTCTTGGCTTGTTGACAAGCATCAAAGATGCATTTATTGGTGCTAACTAAACAAGGAAGATCATTGAACTGAACAACTCGTTGAACGGTACAAAAGGCTGGATGCCCAAGACGTGAATGTCGCTTCTCAGGTGTGATCTTGATGATGGAATGAACATGCTTGTCTGAATTGCTGGAAGGAAAAATGTAGAGGCCTCCGTGCACTTGCCCTTAAGAAGAGGCTTCTTCGTATCCCGATCCTTAACGACAAAGAAAGCATGGTGAAACTCAAGAAAGACAATGTTTCCAGTGGCTAGTTTATGAATTGAGGGAAGACTTTTGTTGGCTTGAGGAACATGTAGGACATTATGTAACTGTAATGGAATATGAGTTTGGAAGACAGTATGATCAACATGACGAAAAATCATACCCGATCTGCTTGCAGCTTGGACATGATCCTTGCATGAGTATTTCTTTTTGACACCGAGCTTGTCAAGATTACCAGTTATGTGATCAGTAGCTCCTGAGTCTGCATACCAATTGGTATCAATGGTATATGAGGATGCTGCAGCTGCAACACGAGGTTCATGCTCTTGAAACGCTTAGTCAAATTTGTGATAGCATTTGAACACAAGATGTCCATTTTTCCACAGAGTTGGCACATTGGCCTTCCTTCGTTGGTGGGCTGCTGAGGTGCACCTTCACCTTGACTATTGTATTATTGTCCACCTCGACCACCACCTCCACCTCCACAACCATGACCACGACCACGATTGCCAGAGCGATTTCCTTTGTTGGGTGATGCAAGGTTCACCGAGGAATCAGTCTCCTGGTAGACAACATTATTGTGTGCATGGCGCATCTCATAACTTACGAGGTGCACATAGAGATCGTTAAAAGAAATAACATATGAATGAGTAGTGACAAAGGTAACAAGAGAATCAAACTCATTGTCAAGGCCGGGAAGGATGTACGTGATGATCTCCTCATTATAAAGAGGTACACCAATGGATGCTAGCGTGTCAGTCAGATGCTTGACTCTGTTGAAGTACTATGTGATTGGTTCTTCTTCCTTCTTGCGGGAGTTCACCAGTTGTCTCCGGATTAGCATGATTCTTGCACGGGAACACGATGCAAACATGCGTTCCAGAGTAGCCCACAACGCACAAGATGTGGTGAGGTAGAGGACATGAGAGAGTACTTCTGGCGCCACCGAGGAGAGCAAGGTGCTCAAGATGATCTGATCCTGTTGGATCCACATCGAGTACGCCGGGTTTGGCACCTGTTCTTCTTGACCTTCTTTGATTTGAGTAACCGTCGGTGCAGGGCAAAGGACCGAGCCATCGACATAACCCAAGGACCGAGCCATCGGGTTTGGCACCTGTTCTTCTCGACCTTCTTTGATTTGAGTAACCGTCGTGTGCTTTTCATAGAAGATAATTATCTCTAGAGAGCTTTACATTGACGAGGTGGGAGAAGGATAGTGTGGGAAGGATGCCGACAACAATATTTGAGGAGATGGTTGAGCCGGTGGAAGCTATGATAGTCCCTGTCATCTCGTAGGAGTTTGAGGGCTCTAATACCATGTAAAACACCTAACACTAGTAGATTGAGAAGAAGGATTGTTGTGCTCAACCAATCAAGATGAGATGCTATGTATTTATATACAACAAGGAGAGTGCCGGATGAGCTACAGTTGTATCAGCAACAACTTGCAACAGCATTACAGAGTTCGGTTTACAGATTATACAATCAGAACTGTTAAAATACAATACATTTATATTCAAATCTACTAGCCGAATCCAATCGTCGATTACTTTTAACACTACACACGCGGTGTAGCAGTGCGGCATCATGACCTGAGAAAGTGTGGTATGCCGTGACTATGATCCGTTCCAAAGTCCAAACTCGGTTAGCAGCTTGCTTTAGTGTGGCAAAGTTTGAAGTGAGTAAAAAAACTTGATATATATATTAATCTTGCGTAGAAAAGCGGCTCCTTTTCTGTTTGTTTTTCATATATTTCTCGTCCATGGCATACGGAGTACGTACGAACGTACAGTAACATATTACGTGCATAGTCGCGCGCAGAATGGCAGGTTTTCCCGGCAGGAACAAGGCGAAGGAAGGAGGAGGCAAGCGTTCGGGTCTCCCGGGAACGATGCCGGCCGGACGTGTCGCCGGGGGACGTGGCACGTTGCGTGCTCGCGTGGCAGCGTCTGCCTGCCACGTCGACAAATAGCTTCCACGCGTGCGAATTGCTTAGTCTGGGTCAGGCAGTCAGGCTCCCAGGATGGTTGGAGCAGCTCGCTCGTCGGCTTGCCGAGGGAGCACGTCGGTGCTAATGTTCCTTAATTCAAGGAAACGCCAGAGCTCTCTCTCTCTCTCTCTCTTCGTGAGGCGGCGGCGACTGGTGGGAGGCGGCGGAAAAGGGGTTGGGATTGGTCGGGGTGAACAACCGCGCAAGGGAGCAGGCGCCCATGGGGATGGGGTCCCGACGGCCAGATCCGTGAGTAGCTTCACCTATCGATCTCTCCATTCGCTTCCCCGTCGTCCTGTTCTTGCTTTTTCTCGGGTGTTACTTTTCTAGTCAAGGGAAGCTAGCGATTCTGCGATTTGATTACGTTTATACTTGAGGTTTCTTTAATCTGGGCGCAATTTCGAATTTTATTGTGATAAAAGGCTCCATTTTGCTGCGATTATTCTTCACCGAGTTATAGTCTTGTGTTCTATTGGTGTTCCCATTCGATCTGCTTGTCTGAGGGCCGGTCCAACCGCCGCCGACGCGCATGCCTCCGGCGCCTGCTGCGCTGAAGCTGACAGCCGACGACGCGCTCCTGTTCCTCCATGCCGTGAAGGACAACTCGCTGGACCAGTGCGAGAAGTACGACGAGTTCATCGAGATCATGTGCGATTTCAAGAGCGGGAGGTCGGTGATGCATTAGTAGTAGCATCTGCGATTTATCGATTCTTGCCGTTATGACTTATGAGTCGTGAAGCTAGGGTCGAACGAACCCTTTGGACCCTGTGAACCACTCTCACCACTAATTCAAGGTCTGTATACTTGCTTGCAGCAAAAGAAAAATGAGTGGTTTAATTTTGACTTGCAATTGCATGGCAATGGAGGCATCTTTAGGTGTTAGTCGGTTAGCACTACGGATACTGGGTTAGACAATCTGGTTTTTTTTATAAAAAAATAGTCTGTCCTTAAATAGGTTGCGTCGGGGATTAAATCTTTTAATTATCTCTACGAACAGCGTTTCCGTTTCCTCTTGTAAAAATTGCATGGCAATGGCCACGTTAGGGGCAGATTAGACGTAGAGTAGTACTCTACTAGTAGTAGCAGGGAGAGAGAAATAAAGCTAGCTAGCGATCCATCAGAGGACAGATGTTCTTTCTTGGAGGTGACACTGCCTGCCGTGAAGATAATGACAGGTTAGCGTGCGGTAATCTAAGATTTGCTGCATGAGACGTCATGTCAGGCCGATCGCCTTTGTTAACAGGACAGAAGAGAGGCTTTCGAGCTTACGTACGCCCGAAAAGCGACGCGTAGTTAGCTTAGGACCCTCTCTCTCTCTCTCTCTCTCTTTCTGTCTTTCAGTGCTTCGCGATAGAGTTGTCACTACTTTAGCCTCTTTTTTTTAAAAAAAACTAGCTGAGTGAGTGCTCGTGCTTTATCACAAATAAATAAATAAATAAGCATATTCTAGTATACTAAGATTCGTGCCAACTTGTGTCTTGTCTCCATGTATATTATCGTGTTTAGCGTCATATTCTACGACACAGCTTTGGCTTTGGCACAACATATGGTCGAACTCTGATACATAGAGCATGCAAGAAAAAGATGAGTATGTTGTTGCTTGTTCCGTATTTTGTCAGATACATTTCCTTTTGAGATATGGTTTTCAACAACAACTGAAGCTCCCTACGCTATCCGAAGACTCGTTGAGTTGTTGCCGTGATTTAGGAGCGGTTATGTGAATGTGGCTTGGTACGACATCCATGCAAGTAGTCTCAACAGAAGACATAACAAACTTAACCGTTAAAAAACATATTACCTCACACCACCGATGCCTGGCTTGGTTTGCGCCATGCCATCAACCCGTCAAGACAGCTGGCTAAGCTCCATTGTGGTCACGTCATGCCTCCGGCACTGTGTTCATTTTACACCGCACCCTTGGCTATGTCTCCATGCTAGGGAAACAAATAACAAAACTCTAATATTTTGTAATCGAACGTGATAACATGTTTACCACACAAAGGAAATCAAGAAATTAGTGAAATGACAATAGGTTGGGTTTGCAACAAATTGCATAAAGAATAAGCAAACACTTGATCGAACTCATTCCATTTAACACCATCAAAAAATTATATATATGCATAACCCAAAGCATTGTTGTTAGAACATATACCCAAAGTAGATTAATAAACTCTTTTGAAGCAAATATAAAGCTAAAAAAGTGAGAGTAACATCACTTGCATTACGCGCATAAGATTAGTTAAATCAAATACTTCCGAATCCTCAGTTCAAGTCCGACCGCTTTATCGTTGTCTTCATTAGGAAGGGATTATAGCACAAAGAAAATTGTTGCTTGCTGTCCTAGTCATTTTGCCCAAGATGCAGCTCATAAGGTTTCAATATGAACTTTTTCTCCTGAACATCTTGTAGGCAGGATTAGTACAATTCATTAGCGACAAACTTTGTGTTGTTCACAGGGTGCATTGACGGAAAACAATCACAAAACAACAATGTCTATCAAAGAATAAAATTGGATAACGAAATTGCTTACTTAAACTGAAGCATTACCTACTCGATAGCTTTGTTGTGCAGGACACAATGGAGCTAGAGTATTAGCATCACGTCTGTCTCCTCTTCGCAAGTCGCGCACTAATGCTACCTCGCTCCATCGGGCGTCAGGCAACCGCGTTGGCCACCAAAGGTTGGGACCACATCACACTGGCCTCATTGATGCCAAGAACTGGGGATTCATTCACGGGGCTATTCCGGGGAGACGAAGGTAGATGAAAAATCTAGGGGTAGCGCTCATTGGGAGGGAAGATAAACCCGATACGGCTAACAGTAGGTCACCCACACCTACGACTACGCTGCTACTACTACTATCATTGATATGCTAAGTAGCAAAATTTGGCCAACCCCTACCTACTAGTACCTAATGGAATCTCTCTCTCTCTCTCTTACACTCACTCTCTCATAAGGATCCAAAAACCGCTACCAGGAAAAATCTTGTCGGACGGCCGGTAACGGTAACCGAAAACCCAAAGAAAATCTAGGTTGAAATTCATCTGAAAAAAATTGAATTTGGGATATGACCGTCTGAATTTTGAATTTGAATTTGATATTTTCCGGCCAGTATTTGGAATCCTAGCACGTATAACAAAAAAAACATCCTTCCATGACAATTTGACAAACAAACTAAGCAAATACGCATAAATGGTAGCCCAAAATTGGACGAGCAAATTTCAACAATAGCACTGCACCATGCATGCATGACTAGCGATCATTTTTCTCTCACTATTTTTTCTTTTAAATTTTCAGCAGATTCCAACTGGACCACATATAACGGCAAATATAGCTCAAAACAACAAAAAGAAAATAGCTCAAAATGATGCCGGTGGGATCTCAATGCCCGCCCATCTCTGAAGCTTGTACAGGAGTAAGAGGACACGCGCATATGCAGATCATGTCGCAATGAATTTTTTTCCTGCTGTTTTAGCATATGCCTAGCTTGATCCATGCATGCATGTGAGCCAACGGCAAGTGATCCCACGAACTGAAGCAAAAACAGAGCAAAACCTTGAGCTATGCAGAGGCTGGACAGGAGTACTAGCTGGCTAGTATTGTATTTGTACAGTGACGAGCCAGGAACCAGAGACAGAGACGAGGGGAGCTGTGTGCGAAATTGCATTTATATAAAGGGGTCAAATAGCAGATTTATTTTATTATTATTATTTTCTGGATCGCGAGGAAATATAGTGTTAAAATTCTACTAGGGGACCAAATAGCGAGAAGCCAAATCAAAGCTCATGTTCATGTTCATGTTCATGTTCAGCTGGGTAGGGAGGGGGGCCTGGCTGTTCACCATTGGAGGGCGCAAGGTTTCTTGACGCGAACCAGACAGCCGTTCCAGGGAGGCCAGATGCCTGCATAAACCGCTCAAACAAAGTACAATAATGCGTGCTCGGCTCATCTAGATCTCAAAAGCCGAAGCACACCGGGCCGTGGTTTTTCCCCCACAGGGCTGTCCAACGCTACGAGAGCGGAAGATCTACTGTGAAAATTACTACCACTGTCCATTAGTTATTTACATATCTGTTCTAACTTGTAAAACGGTATCTAATTTAGTAACGCATATAGTGTTTGCTCGTTGTGAAGCCGCGTCTTTCAGTTTCATGTTCCGATTAGACAGGAAAACCGAGGGCAAGAGCAGACAACAAAGAAGAAGAAAAAAAACCCGACAATCTATCGTAGTAAAAATGATTCTGTAGCAGTCTATCGCCCACTTCCATGCGGGCTGTTGGATTTTGTTTGATTTCTCAATCGGATGGCCATGGAGCCCCCCCAAAGCAAAGATTTTGGTTTAGCAAAAACGCTGGTGTGGAGGGATTCGATTTATTTCTCTACACAACCTATTTAAATAGGGAGTATTCGAACCTAAATTTGATTAGTCCAACAATCGTGGTGCTAACCAACTAACTCTGGAAGACTCCTCCGCGTGTAGTTTAGTTTTTACAAACATATTACATTGGAGATCCCTGAGCAGTTCACGGGAAGCCCGGGATTTAATGGAAAAGAGAAGGTCAGACAAAAGAGGGCAAGATTTCATGGTACCCAAGTTCATGAGTCCACGACCCTAGATTTCATGGCTTTGCTACCTATATGCTGTGTAACAAAGTATCTCATTAAATCTAAGTCGACTTTTGTGACTGTTGGATCCGCATGACCAAAACTGCTCCAATAATTTTGCCAGTGCCCGCTTTATTTCAACCGATACTGTTCGATCCGATGGTTACGAGGCAATGGCACAGGCAGTGCCATTATAATGCAACGGGGGTTGGACACGGATACAACATCCCCGGTGACACGAATCATCACTGCATTACATTTCTTGCCTCCTGATCAATTGTGCGAGGTCTGTTTGGAACACAGAAATTAAATAGAAATTTTACAAGAATTGATTACAAATCCTAGAACTTACATGGAACGTAAGCCAGACTTTCGTGAGTCACTCGGAACTCTGGGGACTTGGGAACCCAGAAAATTAAGCAGGAAGAAATAGAAAGAAAGCCATCTTTCAGATTGAAATGTACACCTTATTTTTCTTGTATTTGCATGTGGATGGTAGCCGTTGTTGTTTTCTCTCTCAAAAGTCTCAGGTAGAGAGAGAGAGAGAGAGAGAGAGAGAGAGACCCACAAGGGCAGGGGCAGGACAGACCCTTCTTTTGACTTTTCTGGCTGCCATGTCTCATCCCCCACAAGGGCACAGGTAAACAGAATGCTAGTAGGCTTTTAAAAATGGCATAAGAGGCTTAAGTAATGTTTTATTGAGTCCAGAGAGGGAGAGAGAGTATTTGGAAGCAATGAATGAGCCAACTACCCATTAAAAAGGGGCCAGCTCTGCCAGGGCCTAGGAGGGACTTGGCCCTGGGGCCCAAAATCATTACCAGCTGGGGCTCCCGGATCTGATCACCACAAAAGAAAAAACAAAAAAAAGGGAACTGAGAGGTGAGTTTCCATGGCTTTTATTAACCCCTGCTGTAGACCCTAGAGAGAGAAAACAAGGAGAGGGGGCAGCCACAGAGAGGAGAAAGTATCTTCTTTCTCTCACTCCTAAGCACATTGGGAGATGTGACACACCAAGTGCTTTGTTCCTCAGTTTCTCACTCCCACCAGTTGTACCACCGTACACACAGAACCAAACCGGAGAGGACCAGTGCTGATGTTGCCGTCATCTACAACTCCCGAGAACTCTCACATGCCAGCTGGTCGCTCACCTCATAACACAAAACACAAACCTGTTGAAACGGCAGTTATGCTACTAATACTGGCAAACAAATCCTGCAAAGAGATACCCATGCATTTGTAGAATACTAGAGTAGAGATTGACAATATGGAAAAGAGGCTCATCAACACCACCATCATCACAAGAAGAGCAGGGAAATAACCACCAGCAGAGTAAAAATACAGAAAGAATGTTGTTACAGAAAGAATGTTGTTGGATTGTTTTATTCATGGAAATGGTAGCATATGATGTATCAGCACCACAAACCAGCAGAAGCAGCAAAATGACATCAATTAACACCAACCTTCCCCCTCTCTGCACCAATCACCACTTGATTTCCTTTATATCTAAAATGACAACTAGCCCTGTACCCTCCTCCCCGTACACCAAAATTTTGATACCACCATTTCTCCAGGGAACCAATCCAATGGATTCTGATGTTTTGCTATATGGTATGTACATGTAACGAAAATCGCAAACCAGCATTCCTTCTCTACCTCCCTCCCCTCTCCCCCCTCTATGATATGCTAATCTAGACAACATTACAAACATTGCCCTCCTTGAAGCAAGGTGCTGGTCTATGGAATATGAGGTAAAGCAAAATGTATTCAAATACAAGAGGTGAAAGAGCCCAAAAGGTGAAAGAATTGAATGGGGTTGGCAATTTGGCATATGAACGGTAAAAGGAGTAACAAAAGATGGGTAAATGAGGGAAAGGGGGAAAATGGGGGAGGCTCTTCCACGTACCAATCTTAGCTCATTATGCTCATGCTCAATGGGGAATTATTATGCAGCTGGTCAAATGCTGTGGTGGCTGGTATTGTTGCAAGTTTGACAGTAAAAGGATGGCAGGGGAAAGGGGAGCCCTATGCAGCAATGGAATTGGGAAATTGGGTACCGGTCCTGAATGCTTCTCAAGAACTGGATACAGCATAGTGCCTCACTGAGTAGCGCAAGACATGCAAGCTAGGGCAGATCATCTCCTTCACTCTCACCCCATCTTTGTATATCTTGAATGTTGGGACTATCCGCACGTTCTCTGCCTTTGCTACCATAGGGCTATCTTCAACATTTACCTGTTAGTTTGCATAAAAATGCGGATTTGTTAGTGGTTTAGAAACACTTGTTGAATGCAATTGATTACCAGAGTTCAAGGTGAGACACATCAAGCAGATCACCTTTAGAAAATTCACTGAGGGGCATTCACTGCAAAGAGAGTCCACGGAAGGTGTAATTTGTGTACATTGCTGATTCATCGTCGACATGAAGTAAACGACAGATACCCCTGAAGAAACAGTATATTATGTGATGCAAACAAAATTGTAATGCAGGCAAGTCTAATATGCTATAAACATACTCAAATGCATCAGAATTTATGAACAAAAACAAGGTATTAGTTTCCATTATTCACGATACTACACAGATACACACATGAACTCATCTGTGGATATGTGAACTATAATATAAATAACTAGTAGAGAATAACTTACCAGGTGAACCTATGGCAGCATGGAGTTGCTCTACAGTAGATAACATCTCAACCTCTCCTCCAAACTTCATATTTGATACATCCTCGCCACGAGTTGTCCTCAAGGCAACTTGAGCACGGAACAATGCTTCCGCGACCTCGGTATCACCAGGAAGTTCTTTCCGGAGCACCTCATAGTCCCGCATGCAATCAGCCCAACGCTTAAGCTAATTAAAAGTTAACAACATCAATACAACAGTACATGAAGTGCCAAAAACATCCCAATGCATGCCTAATTGCCCGTTGCTTACCTTAGAATAGGACATTGCTCGCCTTAAGAGAGCCTTTGTATAATTAGGTTGTATCCTCAGTGCCTCGTTACAGTCATCAACAGCTTTATCCCATCGGTCTAGCTTCCACCAGCAAGCTGCTCGGTTGCAGTAGAGCACTGGATTTGAGGGCTCATACTTGAGCCCTTCACCATAGGCTATAGATGCATCAGAAAACTTGGCAGCCTTAAAGAGCTCATTTCCTTGAACTCGAGCTCTTGCAACTAGTCTCACATTATTTAGAATCATCCCGACTTCTGCATTCCCAGGATCAGTAAGTCTAGCCTTCTCAGCTGCCGCAACAGCAGCATCAAACCTGCAGGAACCAATCCCAACTTCAATGCTAATCTGCTTTGACTGCAATGTGGAATATTGAGCATCGTTCCAGGGTTAGACAATCATACCTTCCCAATGCCATATCAACCTGGGCTTGCACAATGCGTACATATGACTCAGCTAGCATGCCCGAGAGTTTGGCTGCCGTCAAAGACAGTAACACATTGTCCAATTTCAGCAAGCTTGTAAGAGTCGAGTCAGCCTCCTCTAGTTTGTGGAGCCGGAGAAGTGCTTCTGACCTCAAGGCAAGAAGCTGCATGAAAAGCACAACGCCAGTATGAATTCTGCCGCGAATCAACATTGTAGCACTGTTCCCAACACTTCAGCAAAAGCAAAATCACAAGCTATGAAGAGGTTTACCAACTGAGAGGAGTCAGCTCCGGCAGCAATAGCAGCGTCCGCTTCCCTCAATGCACTCTTCCAATCTCCGATTTTCCTGGCATCTGTGCTTCTTCCCAGATGCACCCCCACCTCCTGCAGCTTCTCCCACTCTGCAGGGTCGGATTGATGGAGATGCCCTGCCTGAGTGAAGTGCCACCTCGCCTTGTCAATCATCCCCAACCTGAAACAATACAAACCCCAAGCCATTTCAGCAACAATTCAACAAATCACAACACACTGGCTGTCTAAATATTAACACCAAATTCCTGGCGAGTCAGGACAGTGCACTGTTTGAACGAAATTAGGAATTTAAAAAAATCAGGATCCATCAGCATTGTGTGGTCTAAATCCATTGTACCTAAAGAAATTGCCACCAATCAAGTTTACAAAACAATACAGCTAAGCAACCCCTTTCATCAGCATTGTGTGATGGGAACCACTTTAACACCATATTTACATCATGGCCAACACATAAACCAAGACAAGATTGTAGCTTTCCTCACTCATAATGAATCAACCAAAAACAACTCAATGTGATCCTCGGGTAACCCAAAGATCATTTTTTTCACCTGATAGAACGTAAAAATAAAATTTATAGACTGTGATGATCAAGAACACCACACCAAGAAGTAGCAATCCCAAATCAAAATCAGACAACCTAAACGAAAAGGAAAAGGAAAGGCGCAACAATCATGTTGCTTTCCTCTTGAGCTCGCTTCAGAGGGAAGGCCAGGCATCCACATCCAAGAAAGCAACAGGCAGGCAACAGCAACATGCAAACCATGAACACTGGAAGGGAATCGAAGCAAGGAGTGGTAGGGATCTGTGAATCAGCTTGGAATCTAATATGTAGCGATGCAGAGCAGCGCAATGCTGGTGGCAGAGACGAGCACAAGAAGCTCACCGGAGGCAGAGACCGGCGAGGCGGCTGTGGGCGCGGCCGCTGGCCGGGTCGAGCCGGACGGCCTCCTCGCATTCGCGGAGCGCGTCGGCGAGACGGCCGAGGCCTACGAGCGCGGCGGCGCGGTTGCCGCGGCACGCGGCACTCTCTGGGCACAGAGACACGGAACGGTCGTAGTGCCGCAGAGCCTCCCCGTACTTCCCCTTCTTGTACCACTCGTTGCCTAAGCGAGTCACCTCCTGGAGGCTTCCTTTGCTCCCCGGCACCACCGGTGAGCTCGCCGGAGACCTCGAGGAGTGCCCAAGAAACGACGAAGCGTCAATGCTGCTCCTGGCGGGGGCCATGCCGGCGCCGCGCATGATGCTGCCGTGGCCGTAGTTGCCGGTGCCGGATCCGAGCACGTCCGGGCGGGAGCGCACCGGGGGAGGCGCGGCCGCCGCCCCAGGCACGCGTCCGGACGGGCAGATGTTCCCGGCGGGGAGCACATTCGTCATCGGCGAGCTCGCCGTGCTCCCACGGTCTCCCCCGCCGCCGCCGCTCCCTCCGCTGCTGCTGCCGCCGGAGAATATGAGCGGGCCAGATCCGCAGCGCCGGTGCCCCGGCAGCCGCGGCGGGTTGCTCTCCGCCACCAGCTCGCCGGAGTGGCTCCTCCCACCTGCCCCTCCCAGCGCCTCAGTATTCGACTGCGCCGGCGACTTGGCCGACCCGGACGACGACGAGGAGGACGTCGTCACGCTCGCCCGCGCCCGCAGCGGCGACACCGGCGAGCCAAGATCCGCGAACACGTTGGCCTTGGCGTCCGGCTTGTCACGCACACCGCCGCCGTCCAGCGCCAGCGCCGCCGCGCGGAGGCGTATCCGGTCGGCCTCCGACATCGCCGGATCTC
This sequence comes from Hsuehochloa calcarea, assembly GCA_036346395.1. Classification (NCBI taxonomy): domain Eukaryota; kingdom Viridiplantae; phylum Streptophyta; class Magnoliopsida; order Poales; family Poaceae; genus Hsuehochloa; species Hsuehochloa calcarea. The sequence continues at coordinate 27,995,901 of CM070593.1, read as the reverse complement.
CCAGCAACACCTCACCAATGTCGCCACCTACACCCCTCAACTCCTCCTCCTCTCCTAAGCAAACAAGCAGGCATAGAACCACACACACAAGAACAGCTCGTTCTTGCGCGCGCGGCGTGGTGGTGGTGCGGACCTACCCAGCAAGAACCCTGAGCAATAAATCGCGGAGCAAAAGCGCGTGCGGATTTCTCGTGAGGCGGAGAAATGGAGGTAGCGAGCACCGGAGAAAGAGGGGAGAAGGAAGGAAGAAGGGAGGGGAGGAGTTGGCGTGAGGGGAAGAAATAGTGGGGAGGGACTGAGGAGGGGTAGCCCTTAGAGGGTGCGAGTGTTTTCAGGGGCAAAAGTGCAAAACGGTTTCTCTCTTTTTGGTTGGGTTATTTGGGTTACAGGGTGGGTTTTGTGGTTTTGGTTTTTGGTGTCTTGGAGTTTTGGGTTTCCCCCCTACCTTTCCGGGTTTTTGGAGGTTGAGGTTTTCCGTTCTTCCTTTTTCTCTCTCTTACTTCACTAGAATCTTTTTATACAATGGCGCTTTGGCTTAGAGTTAACCCCTAGTTCTGTTGTTTTTTTTCTCTCTCTCTAATTTAGATTTTTCGCTTCAATGTTTTCTTTGTAACAAATAAGTTAATTTCTGAAAGGTATGTGCTTTGTTATAACTACTGCATTTTTCAAGAGAGAATAGGATTTAAGACATTATTTGAATAAATTGGAAAATATGTTTGACTCGTGTTGTTTATACCAAGAAATTGCGCACGCATACCAGAATGTTCTAAATTTACTACAAAAGAGCCTATTCTTTTCAAAAGTTACAGTCATCGTAACATGTTACCTCTAAACACATCACACATGTTTCGAGTCTATTTGATCACATGGTATAGTGATAACCCTTCACATCTATGTGCATCTCCTTTACTGTGGGTAGCCATTGATTTTTCTATCTCTATTTAATAAAATGGCAACACCGGAAATTGGCAAAAATTCAATAGCATAAATGATTTCATACCTAATTTTTTTTGAAAATTAATATTCATGAATGTGCCTGGAATAAACACTTACTTTTGATTTCACATTTTCCCTTGAATATAAGTTTTTTTAACAACTACTGGGATTTTTTTAGAGAGAATAGAATTTAAAGACATTGTTTGTTGAAAATGTGTTTGACCAATGCTATGCACCAAAAATTCCACATGGCTACCAAAATCGTACGGATGTCCTTTTGGCTCTAGATTTACTATAAATGAGCCTAATCTCTTCAAAGGTTGCGATCAATTTTATGCATTACTTCGTAAGCATAGAACATGCTTCGAGTCTTATTGATCGCAGGAGACAGTGATAACCCTCCCGCACGTATGTGCATCTCCTTTATTTCGCACATCCATTGATTTCTATATCTATTTGATAACACAACATATATGAAACCAGTGTAATCTCTCCAAAAGTTAAGGATAGCATAAAAGTTTTAAGTCTTATTGGTTAGATGAGATAATAAAAACCCTTCGGCACATACATACATCTTCTTTATTGCGGGAACTATATATTTTTTGTGTGTCTATTTAATAACACTCAATCTCCAGGAATTAATGAAATATTCTAATATCATAAATGATTTCACGTCAAACTTCTCAAGATTAATATTCGTAAATATGAAACTATATCTTTTCTATGTCTATTTAATAACACTACATCTCTAGAAATCGGCTAAATTTCAATAACATAAATGATTTCACATTGAACTTTTCAAATTTAATATTCGTAAATATGAAACTATATCTCTTTGTGTCTATTTAATAACACTTCATCTCTAGAAATCGATTTCACATCAAACTTTTCAAATCTAATATTTGTAAACATGAATGGAGTAAACATTTGCCTTTTATTTCATATTTTTTCCTTAAATGTAAAGTTCCTTTCAACAACTATTGGAATTTTCTTAAGAGATAATATAATTTCAAGACATTGTTTCAATGGACTTTGAAAATGTTCTTAACCAGTACCGTTATCTGGAAATTCTACATGGCTACTAGAATCAAGAAAATGTCGTTTTGGTTCCAAATTAATTATAATGAGTCTAATCTTTTCAAAAGTTGCAGTCATAATGTTGTGTGATACCTCTAAACACAACACACAGGTTCTGAGTCTAATTGATCGCATGAGATAGCGACAACCCTTCACACATATGTGCATCTCCTTTATTGTGGGCAACCATTGATATTTCTATCTCTATTTAATAAAACGACATTACCAGAATTCAACCAAAATTTAATAGCATAAATGGTTTCGCGTCAAACATTTGGAAATTAATGTTCATAAATATGCCAGGAGTAAACTCTACTATTGATCTCACATTTTTCCTTAAATATAAGTTTTTTTTTTACAATTATTGGAACTTTTAGAGAAAATATACTTTTAAGACATTGTTTGAATAAACTTTGAAACTGTGTTTGACCAGTGCTATTTATACCAAGAAATTCCACATGGCTACCAAAATCATGCAAGTGTCGTATTGGTTTGAGATTCACTATAAACGACTCTAATATATATCTTCAAAAGTTGAAGCCAGTGTTACGCATTACTTGGTAAGCATTACATATGTTTTGAGGCTTATTGATTGCATGAGAGAGTCATAATCCTTCCACATGTATCCATTGTATACAGGTTTTAAGTCTTGTTGGTTAGATGAGATCATGAAAACCCTTCCACACATACATATACTAGCAAAAACCATTAATTTTCCGAGTACCCAAAACGCTCAGGATACTAATTCTCAAAGGTCGGCCATTGGGAAAAAACACTCAGGGTCATTTAGTCGAGTAAAACTGGTTTCCCGAGAGTTATACTTGGGATAAATAACTTTCCCAGGTGTTCGGATTTACACTCGGGAAACAGCCAACACTCGGGAGAATAGTTGGAAAACAGGTTCAACCAACGTAACGAAATACTTTCCCGAGTGTATGTCAACCAAGAACACTTGAAAATAGTATGTTGTTCCCGAGTGTATGTCAATCAAGGATACTAGGCAAATTAACAGAATACTTTCCCGAGTGTATATCAACCAAGGATACGCGGGGATAGTTGGTTTATCCCTAGTGTATGTCAATCAAGGACACTCGGGAAATACTCGAACAACATATGCATCGATTTTGTATGTACAATGCGTTTCATTTTGAACCACGCTAACAGGAAACTCAGTAATCAAACAGACCACACATTCCACAACAAGAAAAATATCACCAATTAGCCACAAATCATTACATATATAGATTCGACAAGATTGGCATAATGTTCGAGTTCACAATACAACATTCACATATATACCCCTCAAACTCAGCACAACATTCAGATTATAGACTAAATACAGTCTGTTGTGTTGAGCCGATATACATCCATGGAGTAACAACCCCACCCAAAAGACATTTTTTCAATCTTTGAAGCCAACAACTGACTGGCATCAATAGGATTGCCCCTTCTGTGTTCTTTATAAAAGTTATTGATCGCCATAAAATCAAAGGAATTATGCCAGCCTTTTTATTAGTTCTGCAACTGTATTTACGTCAGATGTATCCTCACTTGTAGATCAGCTGATAAATCCTTCACATTATCTTCAGAAAGTTTCTTTTCCTATGTAAGCAAGTGAAAACGAGAAATTTTATTGCAAAGGTACAATAGCCCCCACAAAGTAGTACCAGCCGAGAGAGCGAACCTTCTCTAGCTTATCATAAGCTTTGATTGCATATATTCATATGTTTCTTATAGCAACCCATAAGAAAACAGCCATTAATATCACATTCGTAGTTTTCATTACAACCCACAAAGGAGAAGAATACGTGATCTTTCATGCAAAATTCATGTGTAGCTCAACAATCTGCAGTATCCACCTCTTGTACACACTACAGAATCTTCAAAAGCTATCAAAAATTTTCTTGCCTAAGAAGAACAGATGATAGATCACTCACCAAATATTTTTTACTTATTTTGAAACGGGACACTTCGTAGACCAATCAACATATGTTATAGAAGTTTACATGTAGCATGCACAGTAAGGGCGTGTGGCAAACAAATTTCGTGAAAGCATCTTCAGCTACAGTTCATACTATGTCCCTTCCTAACTAATGTACATCATAACCACAACAGAAATGGACTTGTAAAAGTAATTAATAAATATATGGTCACTAAGTGTATAAAATAAATATTAAGAAATAAAATCCATCCAGTCTTATTGAATTAATACTGATCTGACCACAAAACTAATTCCTAGTATAACTGTAAGAGCAAAATAAAATAGAAGTCAGGAAGATTGAAGTAGAGAAGAAAAAATCCTAGTAGAAAATGTAAAAAGTATATTTATGCCGAAAACATAGAATATGTGAAACTTTAGATAATACCTTGCCTTCTTTAGCTAATTTAGCTACGGTTTTTGTCAATTTCTGCCGGAAAAAACAATAACAAAATTTCAGGTGGTAACTAGCCAACTAGGTGGTAAGAATTTTGTTATCAATGCAAAAACCTTTAGGCATAATATTGGACATGTTTGCAAAGCTATAGCAGACTCCCATGTTTCAATCAAGTACACTTGAGTAGCATCGCAACAATTAGCTGATAATCCATCTAAAGGGTCCTCTTTGAAATATATAGCATGTGTCAAAGCAATTTCTAATGTTTTGTTTGAGATAAGACAGAATGTTCACCGCATTATGGTACTAGGCAGTAGGTGGTTATAAAGAAAACTGGCTTTATTTTTGTTTTTTTCTTCTTAAACACTGATTCGATGTCTAGGTGGTTTGGGATGCAAATTGTTAAATTATTCTCACTAGATTGAACGTAAAGCATGCATTTTTATTATAAAAGCAAAATAGCTCTGCTATGTAGTTAATGCTAAATGTTTTGGATGTCAAGAAATTTCACTATACAGATCATAGAGAGGAATTTCACATCTAGAAAAATAATACAAGCAATTGAAAACTACAGCTTCCATAGTTACTGAAACTAGACCAGACCACCATTAGCTGAAGACATACACATTAAACTGTGAAAGAACTTGTTGACCTGCCAATAAGTCCAGAAAGAGGTCCATTTGTTATCCTGCAGAAAACACAGCATGTCTATTATCACATACATAGATGTTAAGACTAAAATTTGCAATGTAATTTGCAGATATGTTAAATATGGTCTTTGAAATCATATCTATCACTCCAACACCTTCAGGAGAAACAGATTTTATGAAAGCATACAATTTACTCAATTGAGTTCACTTAGCAAGCACTACTACTTGTACTCACCCACTCGAAATGCCACCACCAGCAGAGAAACCACTAGAGGGGCGTTCAACAAGATTCATGACAAGATCAACTTTATTAGAATTTGCAGAATACCATAAGTAAGAACACAGATACTTAAGAAAGACAAACTTTAAAAAATGGTAACTAAACATACTAGCTTCACCTCCAACTGGCTCCGACCACACTTGTTTACATTCACTGTAAGTGTGTAACAATAGTTCTTATGATTTTGGTGCTAGCATTTGCATAGCTACTTCAATACCACATAAAAGCAATGCTTCAACACATCAACCAAGCACTGCCATCAGAAACCACAACATGAGCTAAGCAAAATGCCTCACTAAAAGTGCCAATATTATCCATGCATCACCATCACCAAACCCGCCATTTTGCCCCCATTCATTTTTGCCAATCCAAAACCACAGCATGTGCTAAGCAAAATGCACATAATGCACATACAACAATAACCCACATAATTCATCCTTTTTCCACATTACAAAGCAATGGGAGGGTACCATCATTCATGCATACTTAAGCAAGCATCAACCCACATCCATCTCCCTCTACATGTATGAACATAAAATTAACTAAATCAGAAAGTGAATCAATGCTCTCACCAAAAACCGAAACAACAGAAGGAAATAAAATCATCAAAAGCAACTTCGGCCAAAACAAGATCCAAAGAAGAGGGGGGCTATGCGCAGGGCCGAGCCGGGGAGAAACAGCACGGCGCTATGCCAAGCGTAGGCTGAGGGAGTAGGGCACAGTACTGGAGAGAGGCAAACGAACACCATGGAGGGTCGAACGAGCCACAGAGGAGCGGCGGCGGCCGAAGGCCGAGCCGCATGAGGAGGAGCCGGGCCGAGTAAGCGGGATGGCATGCCAGGGGGGAGGAGGAGGAGCACAGGGAGGCAGACGGTTTTTCGTATGAAACCGTCTGTGATTCGCAGCGCAGGAGTTCGAAAAATTTTGAACGCGTGCGCGGGAGGGAAAATATTTTGGCGCTATCCTTATAAATAATAGTCGAGTCGAGGTGGGATGGATGTGCTGGGGAGGGTGTCGAACTTGCGGGACGCCGACGTGCTGCTGGACTTTGTCTTCGTCGACGTGCTCCGGTCCAAGTTCGCCGCCGCAGGCCTTGACGACAAGGACCTCATCCTCCTCAGCTGTAAGCAAACAAACTTCTTCTTCATCTGTAAGATCGAGGTGGCCGACTAGAGGGGGTGAATAGGCGGTTTTAAAAACTTTCGCGCTAAGCCAATATGTAAATGCGGAAGCTAATAGCGAATTGGTTTTGCTCAATTAAAACCTAAATCAACTAGGCTCAACTAAGTGCACCGACAATATGAACACAATACAATATGAGCAATCATACAAGATATATAAGCAATTAAAGCAAGAATGTAAATTGCTCAAAGTAAAGCATAAGTAAAAACAAGATGACACGATTATGTTTTACCGTGGTGTTCGGAGACTTGCCGGTCTCCCCTAATCCACGTTGAGGTTAGCCCAAACAAATTGGACCGGCTCCACTAATTAAGCCAATACCTCCGAGGTAAGTCCAAACACTTGGACCGGTTCCTAACCGAACCAATACCTCACTCAACTATGGTTGCTCTTCCTCCACTCCGGAGATGGTGAGCACCAAACCACTCACAAACCGCCGGGTCTTCTCACAAGCTTCTTGAGAAGATCACCGCGCACGACGCCTCCACGCCGTCTAGGTGTAGGCAAACACCAAGAGTAACAAATCTCAACTCTCACTTGAACTAATCAAGTGTCTAAGCTCAAGTGGATACACAATCCACTACCTAAGGCAACACATGCACTTAGGGTTTACTCTCTAATCTCACCAAGTGCAACACATGCACATAAGAGAGGAGAGGCTTGCTCTTAGCTCAAGAGGATCACAAATAGTTCACAATAGCACCAGCAACCTCTCCTAACCGGCCAAGGTGGCTATATATAGCCCACACACAAAAACTAGCCGTTGGGAGACAAACCCCTGAAAAATCAGAAAAATCAGAAGTTCCGCCATGTAAATGCCGGAACTACCGCATGTGAGAGAAAAGCACAACAACGGCTATGTCAGACGAAAAACTAGCCGTTTGATTTTTAGTGCGGAACTACCGCCAACCAAGTTGCGGAAGTTCCGATCTTCGAAAGTTCCGCTCAACACATAGCGGAACTACCGCACATCCAAATTTTGGCTAAGTCCCAAAATGGTGCTTCTCTGGAAAAAAAATGAACCGCCGGAATTTCGGAGCAACCGATAATCGGAAGTTCCACTCGTAACATGCCGGAACTTCCGCACTTCAAAAATCGGCTAAGTCCCTAAACCGGATGCTCTCTGGAAAAAACGTACCGCTGAAAATCGGACCGTCCGGCCTGCGGAACTTCCGCAGTTATGCAACCGGAACTTTCGATTATCCTGATTGAAAACAGCAATGATTTTTTCAACAACTTCAATTGCAAAACACATTTGCCAATTGATAAGCTATACCAACAAGGATCACAAGCAAGATTCCCAATAAGTTAAAAAACACATTTGCCAACTTTTGGAATCATACCACAAGGAAAAAGGTACATAGACTTACACCATTTGCAAAACACATTTGCAAACTTAAGTCACATGCTACAAGAAATCAAACATGAGCATTGTCGGTGTATTAGAACCGATCTTACGTAAAGATTGTTTGATTCGGGGGGTCTCCTAGAGATAAGATCACGCAGAGTGGATTGACACGGGATGTTTAGACAGGTTCAGGCCTTCTCCGGAGAGAATAATAACCCTAATCCTGTGTGTATGGTATTCTTGATGATCAAGTAAAAGACTAAGACTATTACAGAGAATAGCACTTGTGTTCCTACTTGACTGGCTCTTATTCGCTGCTCCCTTATCTCTCTGATCAATGCCCTTATATAGTCGTGAAGAAGTAGCCGTTTTGCTCTGCGGGAGATGCGCTGATTAATCCAAAGAATCGGGCGCATGATGGCAGTAATTACCGGCGCCTCGGCTTCTTCACGCCGTCTGGCAATTATCTTCCAGAGATAATGGGGTAATTACGCACCATTAATAAGCGGAATAATAGTGCGTGCAGACCGTTCAGATTCCTTAATCAATTAGACCCACTCGCTTTGTAGGTTTGATTATAAGATGGTCGTAGTTTACAGGTCGTAGAAGAACTTACGACCGGTGGCGATCGTAGAAGGACCTACAACTATGTAGTGGTGCGTAGTTTACACCGGTCGTAGAAGAACTTACGACCGGTAGCGATCATGAAGGACTTACGACCATGATATAGTCGTAGCAAGACTTACAAGCTGTGGGGTGATTGTAGAAGAACTTACAACCACTTATTGGGCTTCTCCCTTATAGATAAGGGGTACCTCTGGGGACTATGCGACATCATATTTACCCATAATAAGAATTATAGATAAAAGATAAAATGAGGATTATTAGATCCTCGTCATCTAGCCCCCCAGCTTCAAGTGAAAGTAACTTATTTGATAAAGGTTTCGTAAATGGACATACGACCATGAGAATGTCGTAGAATGATAGTCGGAGGAAAAACTCTTCGATATTTGAGTGCTTTGCTTTGACCAGAATTTGCTTGGTCAAGAAGGTTGCTTCGACTATCAAAAGTCATAAAAACCCCTACGACCGTCGGTAGTCGTAGTAGGGAATCGGAGAAAATTCTTAGATTGATACTTCCTTCGACTAGAAAGACTTGGTCAAGAAAGTAATTTTGCTTGGAGGTGACAATACGTACCTATTTTTTCTCGAACGGACCATTTGGGGAATTGCAACCGGCTCTCATAGACTTGTCCGATGAAGCGGTTCCCGAAGCGGTACAACCATCTCTCATAGACCTATAGCCGAGAGCGGTTTAGAAGCGGCGGAGATCGTGGTTATAAAACTTACTAGGAGGTAGACTTGGGTTTTACCTTTCCCCAAATCACTCATTTGTTCTTGAGCTCTTGCTCTCTCAGTCTTCGACTAGGTTTCATCTTCTCACGCTAACCCAATCAAAAACTTCTTGCTTCGGCGAAATGGCCAAGAGAGTTTACGAATGGGAGGAATCGGAGATGGATGCGACTAAGATCAAGATCTTGGTCGATCTTGGAAGATCGAGAAGGCTCGGTGAAGTGGATTCCGCTGTCGGGCAAAGATCGCCATCGGGGAAAATGGGCAAATCCGCCTTCCAAGCGTGTTGTGAGTCGGCCTTGATTGCTGCCAACCCCTTTCTTCTGATGAGTACTCGAACACTTTGGGGTGGGCTGGTGAACTTAGGTCCCAATTCCATTACCATGTTGAGCGTGTTCGTGTATCTGTCGCGGTACACAGGGATTCCGGCGGATCTCGAGTGTTCCAATATTATTATGGGATGGCTCGACAAGCCGAATCGCCGGAAGTCGTGATGCAAGCTCCACGACTCGAAGTCGAAGGAGTACATTGAGTTTCACCGGTCTTCGTGGTCGAGTGGAGGAAGAGGTGGTTTCTTGGAAGGTCACCTCAAGACGACCTTTCTTTCGTGGGGAAGGTCTGCTGAAAAGAAATCTTCATGGGATTCAACCCCTGAAGATATCAGCCGGATTAGCCCTTATATTCAAGCCATTAAGGACTTGAAGGAAGAAGGGCTGACCGGATGGCATGTGGTGAAGGATTTCATCACACGCCGAATTAGTCCTCTGAAGAAGCGAGCATCTCCTATGTGGAGGTACTCGGGGAGAGGAGACCCCACCAGAGACTACGAGGAGGGTAAGCAATTGTCGACTTAGCTCTCCGTTTGGTCTTTCTCAACCTTGTCTAATATTTTTATCTATTTACACAGATCTTTCACAAGCTGAGGTTGACTCCAGAGTCAGACTCATCTGTGAGAAGTCCCAAATCACTCAGGCGGTTCCTCAAGTCATTGCGGCTTTGTCCGCAGATGAAAGGATTGAGCGCCTAAAGGTAATCGTAAATCGATTCTTTCTTTAGGACTTTATAGTCGTAGAAGATACTTACGACTAATGGTGATCGTAGAATGTCTTACAATCAAGAAAGAGTCGTAGAAAAACTTACGACTTGGCACTAGTCGTAGAAAAACTTGCGATTAATTAGTGATTCTTCTTTTCTCGTCTTGTTTCTGAAAGTAGGCATGGAAAATCGCCGGAGACGACGAAGAAGTCGTTCGATGACTATTGGTATTGGGTTGTCGAAAGACAAAGGCTCGGCTCCTCCTCGAAGAGGCGTCGACTTGTAAAATCTGCCGACAAGGGGGAGCAAGCTCGAGCTCGGTCTTTCGACCAAACCCTCTACAAGGCTGCGGCGGCTATAGTTGTATCTGAGCCGAGGCCGCAAATGTCCGGCCGAGGAGGTTGAAGCGGTTGAACCTCTCAAGCGCAAACCTCGCAAGGCTAAGGTACCCTTCTATTATGACACGGAATCTTTCGCGATTGGTGCCACTCCTAGTTTTATTAAGCAACCGGAAAGGGAGAAGCTGGAAGGATTTTATGTCTTTTATGAAGGACGATCTTTGCATCGGCACAACCCGCAATCGAGGCGATCTTTATACGGAATGGTCGAGACCGATCTCGTCCATCGAGAAGATCGAGAAACCGAGCTCGGTTCTGTTCAAACTCTGACGAGGCGTGGTCGTGGTGAGCCAATGTTGAACCTCGACGGGCGTGGTCGTGGAGAAGAAGAGGTCCTCCGTTGGGAGGATTGCTCCAAAATTCTGGTTAAGACCGAGTGCGAGTATGTGAAATGTCTTGAAGTGTAAGAACGACATTTACCTTTTTCTTTTCACAACTGATTTGCTTTTCTTTATTTCATCCGACTCCTTGACCCAGGAATGCTTCACGAGAAGTCCATTGCTATCCCTTGACTCTCGGAGAGGTAGCAACGGAGGTGGTCGGCATCACCCTTGGCCCGGTGGCCGATGAAATCGAGACTCCCAGTGTCTCCCACATCTGCTTTGAAGTCGTAACTCACGACTCTTGAGGTAGCGGTTATTCTTGTTGAGGTGGCCGCTCGACTCATCAAGTCGTAGAAACAACAGAGGCGGTGTGGAAGCCTCTGGTCAAGGTGGTGACCACCTGCGCCCGCTCTGGGAAGGAAATCGTGGGGGCGTTCCTTCCCTACCCAAAGAGAAATTACGAACCGTAAGGAGAAAATTTCAACTTCTGTGGTGACTTCTTTGGGCTTGCCTCCGTCGTAGGGTCTTCTGCTTACAAATCTCGTGACCGAGTCCCCCATCCCAAAGATATTCCCAATACGGAGAATACTTTTGACAACGAACGCCTCGAGAAGGTGTGGTGGGACAAAGTCGCGAGGATAGATAAGCTGCAGCACCCGGACCTTGTATATTCGATTTTTGCTAGAACGACTATGAATGTAAGTATCTTCAGAATACTTATATATGTGGCTTTCCTTCCCTTCTCACTATTTTCTTTTTGCGAAAGCTCGGAGCAAATTCTCGTTGTCGGTGAGTATCATCGACAACTTTTAGAGCTAAGACAAGAGAAAGAACTACTCTGCGCAGAGGCAGAGAGGTGGTAAGTCACTTATCATTCATAGTTGTTTTTGACTTAAATACTCGTAAAATGTTTCACGAGAATAGTCATGGAAGAAACTCATGACGAAGTATCAGTCGAAAAGAACTTACGACTATTTACGACCAGGTAGTGGTCATAGAAAGACTTACAACCATATCTTAGTCGCAGAAAAACTTACGACTAGGTCGGTGGTTGTAGAAGTACTCACAACCATTCGGTGATGTTTATCTTCGTTCTGTTTTTGTAGGTTAAGCGGTGATACGAAGACCTTAGGTGACTCACTCATTGTGAAAAGAGGAGTCGAGGAGGCTAAGGAATGAAGTATTAGTCCTCTCGGATAGACTTGAGAGGTTGTCTCAGCATCTAAGAAATTGCAGGAAAAAATAAGCGATGAAGTCTTGAACTTAAGGCTGCTTTTGAGTTTTAACCTTTACCTAACTCTCATTTCTTCTTTAGATAAAGAAAATGAGATCACAGCTCCGGATGAAGTTGGAGACAAAGCTTTGGTAATTCGGAGTTTTCCGTATTACCAAGAATAAGGATCAAGAACTCGAGGTTACGAGAACTCAAATGTAATGTAAGTAACTCTTTACCGTTGTCCTTTTGAGTATTTTCCTTTTCTAATGCCAATTTCTTGTTCGAAATTGTCGCCCAATTGAGAAGCCTTGAGGTGAAATCCAAGCAAAGACCTTAATTTGCAATGAGTCCGTCCGCATTGCTAAGATGAATCTGAGAGGACATCAAAGCATGGGGGCAAAAGCATCTTTGAACCGTTGCTTCCCATCGAGAAGAGGTCAAGAAATTGGATTCTCAATTAGTAGGTAAGAAAAAGCTTTTACCTATAATTATCTTTGTGTTATCTTCCTCTAGAAGTATATTTTTGTTTGACCGACATTATTCTTTCTGTAACAAGTGGTGAAAACAAGAAGCTTCATGAGGCTTCGACTTGTACCCAACAGAGATGGAGTCGATGAAGACTAGTCTTGAGGCAACATCACTCTCTGAACAATGTGCTTAGTGAGCTACATTACGAGGAAAAACTCCTCGAGAAGATACCATAGTTTGCTCACAAGTACCATTGGGAACAAGTCGGAAAATTGCAAGAAATGGTGACCACTCAAGACTAACCAAGTTGAATCAATAAGGGAAGCGATCGAAGCTGCGATAAGTTACGCTTTAGCGAAACTTAAAGCTCAAGACCTCATGTAATGTTAAACCAATCGAAGCCGACTTGATCGTCTCTGAATCGAGGCAAGTCGTCTGATTGAGGAAATCTGATCGATTGGTAAAAAGGTGGCGGAGGAAATGCAATAGGCTCTCCCTTTAGAGTAATCTTGTAACTACCTTGTAAAGCGCACAATTTTTGTTAATGAGTAATATATGATCCGCTTCATTTCACGAAAATCATCTTGTCGAGTAGTTAGTAACTCAAAAGATAATAAGCGAATGAAAGACTAAGAATTGAAGTCAAATTAATAACTTTATCCTAGCCCCGACTATTTGCTTAGATTGTTTAGACAATCTAAATAAATAGTGTTTAAAAATGGGGTTTCAAAACAAAGAGAGGTTTATTTAACTTATAGCTTTTATTACGGTTGTCAAGCAATGGTCGAAAAGAGTAGAAACGACTCGACACTAGGAAGTTCCTTCTAGTGGGCGGGACCACGTGCGAGAGATGGAAGGCTTCGACTAGGTGATGTTCCCATCTCAGGCTAGTTTAATCAAACCAAGAACGACAACTTGAGTTAAGCAAGCGTCTTAGAGTACTTTAGTCATTCGTTCGTCCTTTTTGGTGGACTTGATAAGTCTTTTCCATAGCAAAAGTAGGAGACTGGCGACACTAGGAAGTTTCCTTCTAGTGGGCGGGACCACATGCGAGAGAGGAAAGACTTGACTAGGTGTGTCTCTTCCTTCGACCAGCTTAAAACAAATCAGTACACCAAATGTGATCGAACAAATGTAAGAAAGTGCACTCTACTTAGAATATTTTTGAATTTATTGGAAAAATAGACTAAGATTGAGAGAGTTGGCTTTGATAACATTACGACTAGATAAAACCCGAGCTCTTTGTATTGGCGGCAAAAATGAGTAACGAGTCGATGCTAGGAAATTCCTTTTAGTGGCGTAACCACATGCGAGAGAGAGAAGTTTCGACCGGATGACGTTTCGCTTTTGGCCGTGTAAAGAAAAGCTGCGTGTTTTCATATCATAGTCGAAAGATTAAAAAGCACTACTCAAAAATTAAGGCAAAAGAGGTAGAAAGAACACGGACTTTTATTGCACGAGAAACCGTCACACATAGAATTTGCGTGGCGGTCGATGTTCCAAGAGTTTGAGAGAACTCGTCCATCTTCCATTGCTAGTCGTCTGAAGGCCACGCCGAGTTACTTTCGACCATCGTGTAAGGACCTTCCCATTTAGGGAAAGTTTATTCGATTAGACTTGGATTGGCGAGCCTCAATACCAAGTCACCTCTGAGCAAGGTGCGAGGTTGGACCTTCGATTATAGTATCTGCGAGGGCTTGTTGGTAGACCGCCGAAGCGGATTAAGGCTAGGTTTCTCCTCTCTTGAGTAGGTTAATGTCATCTGCTCGAAGTCGTTCTGGTCCGAGTTGTTGAAGGTTTCAACTCGTGTCGACCGTAATTTTAGCTCGGAGGAAGCATGGCTTCGACTCAAAACTAGAAAAAGGTGTTTCTCTGTTGCTCGATTGGTGGTCGTCTGAACCGCCCATAATATGGAGGGTAATTCTTGTACCCAAGCCCCGAGCGCTTAACAAGTCGGTCGAAGACTCGAGTTTTAATTCCTCGCATTATTTGGCCGTTTGCACGTTCGACCCCCATTACTTTGGGGATGTGCAGCGAAGCATAGCATAGCTTGGTACCCAACTCGTCGCAAAATTCTGAAATTTTGCACTTGCGAATTGTTTACCATTATCGTAATTATCCGACTCGAACTCCAAATCGACTAATTACGCTTCTCATCATGAACCTTTTCTTTGCTTATTGTTATCGATTCTGAGTTGACCGATCCATTTTGTGAGCGTGTCAATAGCCACAAAAGGAATTGAAACCTCCGGAGCTTTGGGAAACGGTCCTAGGATATCAAGCCCCAGTGTCGCAAAAGGCCAAGAAAGAGGTATTGTTTGTAACGCTTGAGTGGTTGGTGTATCTGCTACCATGGAATTGACATCGGACACACTTTTAACCACCTCCATAGCATCGTGACAGTGTAGGGCGGTAAAAACCTTGTCGAAAGGCTTTACCAACCAATGTTCTATAGGAAGCATCGTCCCACGATGCCATTGTATATCGTGAAGGAGTGTTATTCCTTCGCTTTTGCGAATGCATCGCATGAGTATTCCTTGGGCTCTCGTTTATAGAGGACTCCTTCAACCAAAGTATACATTTTGGCTTTTCGGGATAATCGATCCGCTCAAGATCATCTTCGCACGGAACCCTTGTAAAGATACTCGTAGATGGGAGTCATCCGTATCCTCGTAATCTAATGAGGCTATCTCAAGAGGAGGTGTTTACGGTTCTTCGACCGAGACGCGGTTTTGGAGTTGCTCCAAGAAAACTCCTTTTAGTGCTCGTGGATCGGAAGAAGCCATCCGAGCAGTTGGTGCATGAGAAATTATCCTTCGAGGATAAATTGTACCTCGAAACCTAAAAATGTTTTTCTAGCTTACGTGCTTCGATAAGTCCGAGCCATTGTTGAGTTAGAGCATTGGTACTCTTTCCGATTTGATTCACGACTAGTTGAGAGTCTCCTCTCACGAGTAGTCGGCGAATTGAGAGTGCTTTCGCACTCGTATGCCGCCTAGCAAACCTTCGTACTCTGCTACATTGTTAGTAGCCCGAAAGTTTAATTGTATGGCATACTTTAAGGTTTCTTGGTAGGAGATACGGGACCACCCGACCCGAGCCACTTAAAGTAAGTGACCCGTCAAAGTACATCATCCAGCGGTCGTGGAATCGTCTCGGGGATCCCGAACGAGTTCAGATTTGTCCATTCGGCGACAAAGTCCGCCAAGATCCGGGATTTTATGGCCGTTCGGGACACGAAATGGAGGTCGAACTCCCAAGTTCGACCGACCATTTTGCCATGCGTCCATTGTTTCCTTATTATGGAGGATTGCTCCCAAAGGAAACTCGGGCAAGACGACTATTTTGTGCGCTGAAAATAATGCCGCAGCTTTCCTCGAAGACATGAGGAGGGCATATAGAAGTTTTGGACCGAGGGTAACGCTCCTTAGGCCGTGTAAAACTTCGACGTAGTAAACCGGTCGTTATGCGTTTTCACGTTCTACGACTAATCTCGCGCTTCTTTGCTGTGGCGTGGCGGCTAGGTAAATTAAGAGCGTCTCTTCGGCTTTGGAGAAACCGAGCAGAGCACTCGAAAGATACCTCTTGACATCCTCAAAGCGCGTTGCCTCGTTCGACCACTCAAAACCTTCATGTCTCCCGAGAAGTTTAAAGAAAGGTAGTCCTTTTCTCCTAGTCGTGCGATGAAACGACTTAAAGCCGCCATGCACCCAAAGTGAGTTTTGGACTTCCTTTTTGTGTTTGGAGGACGATCGGAGGATGGCTTTTATTTTTCAGATTTGCTTGATTCCTCGTTCGGATACTAGGAATCCAAGCAATTTTCTGAAGAAATTCCAAACACACACTTCTCTGGATTGAGTTTTAAGCGGTGCTTTACGAGGTTGTCGAATGTTTCTTGTAGGTCGGTGATATGATTAAGTCTCTTAATGCTTTTTACGACTAGATCATCAACATAGGCTTCCAAATTCGGCCTAATTGAGATGAAAAAGTCGATTGCATTAGGCGTTGAAAAGAAGCACCGCATTCTTTAGACCAAATGGCATTTTGACATAGCAAAAGGTACCAAATGGAGTAATGAATGCGGTCTTTTCTTCATCGTTTAAACACATATTGATCCGTGGTATCGAATATGCATCTAAAAACTTAATATCTCACAACTGCAGCTTGAATCAACCAAATGATCGATCACGAGGTAAAGGGAAATCATCTTTTGGACAAGCTTTATTAAGATCAAGAAAGTCCACGCACATCGCCATTTGCCGCTTGACTTTTGACCATTACAGGGTTAGCCAACCACTGGGGTGGTTGACTTCTCTTATAAAGCCCGCTTTAAGTAGCTTATCCAACTCGATTTAATAGCATCTCGTCGATCGGGGCAAATCTCGTAATTTTTGTTTTACGGTACTTTATCGGTAGTAAAGCTATCCTGTGCTCGATCACCTCCCCGGGACTCGGGCATGTCGGATGCTTGCCACGCAAAGACATCTGCGTTAGCTCGGAGGAAGGTAATGAGGCGTCTTCCTATTTGGGGTCGGAAGTCTCCCGTCTGAGCGATCTTGAGGGTTCTTCTGCGTCGGAGGAACCTCTTTGACTTGGTCGTTCGGCTTTGGTGCGACTTTGAGGCCCGACTTGCTAGTCGGTGACTTTCATCTCGAGTTGGTATTTGACCAACCATCTCGAGGATCGACGGCCGCAGACTATCGCCATCTTTTGTCACACCAATGGTAATCACTCCTTTGGGACTGGCATCTTAAGACATTGATACCGTAATGAGTAGCCATTAAGAATTTTGCCAAAGTTGGTCGTCCGAGTATGGCATTATATGCCGATGTCGAAATCGACCACATCAAAGGAGACTTTCTCGTCTGAAATTACTTGGTGAGCCAAATGTTAAAGGAAGAGAAACTTGGCCAATAGGTTTGGTCAAGACCCCTGACAATTCCATGAAAGGAGTATCGTCATCGCCTTACCTTTGTCCCGGTACTTGCATCTCGTCCGGGGCATTAGTAAATAATATGTTCAAAGAATCGCCACCATCAACCAACACTCGATTGACCCGACGGTTGTTGATGGTGGGTTCGACCACAATCGGATATCGACTGATCGACTCGTAGTGATCGGGCAACCATCCTTCTCAAAAGAGATGGTAACTTCCACCACTTGGTAATTTATTGACGAGAGGAGTATGTAGAGAATTTACCTCTCGTCCGTGACTTTAAGTTGTCGTTTGGAGTCGTATCTCGATGATCCTCCGTAGATGTGCTCAACGGTATGTTGTGGATCTTGGAACGGCATCTCCTCATCATCCGACGACTTTTGGCCACTCGTATGTCCTACACCTTTCGAGAGTAGGGAGTGGTGCTTTCTTGCTTGTAGTAGTCCTCGAGCTTTCTTTGGAAAACTTCGGCGATTCTGGAGGTCATGTCCTTCCTTTTATGAAAAGGACACCACCTTGGTTTGTCGTTCCTACGATCGGGCGCTTACCTTTGCCTTGATCGAGTGCGACTTGGTGGTTTGGGGCTCTCCATCTTTCACGGCGAAACCTCCTTGGAACCAGCGGCTTGTGGTTTTGATTTTTATTTTCTTCTTGGACTTTTTGCTTTTTATCCTTACCAACTTCACGGCTCTCGAGGAGTATATGTTTCTCGATCGATAGTGTTGTTCCACTCGACCGCCTCGAAGCGATTGCATATCGATCGGCCATCTCGAAGAGTTCGACAATGATGTTGGGAGGATTGAGCAATGTCCTCCGTTATTCTTCTCTGCGGACTCCTTGCTTAAAAGCCACGATCACGGAGGAATCAAAATTTCCGAATTGAGTTACTGAACCCGACTAAAGCGTTTGATGAATTGACGCAAAGTCTCGTTGTTGTTCGTTTTATCCGTGCAAGTCGTCTTCTTTTCGGGGCGGTTGTATGTGCCTTGGAAATTCGCTGTAGAAGATCACGAGGTGTTGCCAAGAGTAGATCGACTCGAGTGGTTGGTTTAATAACCACGATCGGCGGATCCTTCGAGCACAGTCGGAAGGTAATTCGCCATTACATGCTCTCCTCCTCCTGCTGCTCGGACAACTGTTGTATAGATCTGAAGAAATTCGATGGGATTTTGAGATCCATCAAATTTCTCCATGTTCACTGGTCGAAAATGAGGTGGCGTGATGAATCGCTCAAGGTCGGCGAAAATGCCCGACATCCGGTAATCACTTCTTGACGCCTTCTTTGTAGAAAAGAAGGGTTAATGTCACCAGGTGATCGTATACGACGATACCCATAACAGTGACTGCTCGTAGTAGGCCTCGCCTCTCACGAGGAGAATACTCCTCGTATTCCACTCGTTAGAATTTCTTTGTCGAAGTGGTGAATGATCACCTCTTGAGGGCTTCTTGATCTTGGTGATCGAAGGTATTTCTCGAATAGGGAATCGATTCGACTTATGGTCGTGTCGATTCCTACGTGAAAAATATTCGATTGATCGTAGCCGAGGAAGTCGTATTACTACGACTACGAGTGTTGTCGATGAGGTACCTCGATCTTGTCATCACGATTCGAAGTCTTTGCGTAATCTCTTGACAAAGAGATCGTACCACAGCGTTCGAGCAAGCTCTTGGTCGGATTCTCGAGCAAGTCGTTGATGTTCGGAGTTCTTGTACCTCCTCCGTGATGTTGAATGCACCCGAGCAAGTTCTTACGGGTGCAATTTTCTTTCTTCGACGACATCAAAATCCTCCTCATCGGGTCTTTGAGGCCTTCTTAGTGGAGTGCGAGAATGTCGAGGATTTCCCTCGCGTTCATCAGTGTTGGTCCTCTCTCTTAGCGGTGGTGCCCTTGCCATTACCACGAGGGGCGCGTGTGTGATCTTCGGGAGTGTTCTTATCTCGGCCTCCATGAGGTGACCACGATTGGGGGAAGGGCGAAGACCTCCGTTGATGATTCTCACTTGCGCTCGAGGCCTCCCGCTTGAGGAGTGCTCGAGGACACCATCTGGCGACTTGGAGTAATCCCTTCCGTAGGGGAACTCAGGGTTATAATCATCTCCGTTCGCAAATGAGATCTGCGGGAGGCGGTCGAATTTGCAGAAAAGCATGCTTGATCCCACCTCTCCGGAGTTACCACGAGAGAGAATCACTAGATCTTTGGTGGAGTCTGGGATGGTGGCTCCCGAACTTGACTTACCAAGTCGGACCGTCTTAAGGGACTTGAACACTTGGAGAAAAACTCTCGTCGCGTTGTGAGTCCTCACGGGCGGTCTGGTCGGATTGACCCTTGTCCTTTGAGGGAAATGGCTCCTCTGTTGGACGTATTGTTGTGGGGATAAGGATCCCTCCTCAACTCTATTAATGGGATGGTTTCTGGAGAATAATCTCGAAGGCAACATCACCATCGTGGATGCATCACTCGGTTCATAGTCGAAACCGCATCCATGTCGACGTCTGCGTGTCTGCCAAGTCAAACCAGTTCTCCTCGTTCCATTCTCCTGCCATGATTGCATGAGATTGGAAAAAGAGAGTATGTTGACAAGAGATTACCGGAAGATCCCCACGGTCGGCGCCAACTGTCGGTGTATTAGAACCGATCTTACGTAAAGATTGTTTGATTCGGGGGGTCTCCTAGAGATAAGATCACGCAGAGTGGATTGACACGGGATGTTTAGACAGGTTCAGGCCTTCTCCGGAGAGAATAATAACCCTAATCCTGTGTATGGTATTCTTGATGATCAAGTAAAAGACTAAGACTATTACAGAGAATAGCACTTGTGTTCCTACTTGATCGGCTCTTATTCACGCTCCTTATCTCTCGATTAATGCCCTTATATAGTCGTGAAGAAGTAGCCGTTTTGCCCTGCGGGAGATGCGCCTGATTAATCCAGTAACGGGCGCATGATGGCAGTAATTACTGGCGCCTCGGCTTCTTCACGCCGTCTGGCAATTATCTTCCAGAGATAATGGGGTAATTACGCACCATTAATAAGCGGAATAATAGTGCGTGCGACCGCCGTGATTCCTTAATCAATTAGACCCACTCGCTTTGTAGGTTTGATTATAAGATGGTCGTAGTTTACAGTCGTCGAGAAGAACTTACGACCGGTAGCGATCGTAGAAGGACCTACAACTATGTAGTGGTCGTAGTTTACACCGGTCGTAGAAGAACTTACGACCGGTGGCGATCATGAAGGACTTACGACCATGATATAGTCGTAGCAAGACTTACAATCGTGGGGTGATTGTAGAAGAACTTACAACCACTTATTGGGCTTCTCCCTTATAGATAAGGGGTACCTCTGGGACTATGCGACATCATATTTACCCATAATAAGAATTATAGATAAAAGATAAAATGAGGATTATTAGATCCTCGTCAAGCATCAACTATTTGCAAAACACATTCGCAAATAACAGCATCATGCCAGACTAAAGTGCATGGACTTCAACCATTTGCAAAACACATTTGCAAAGTATAGTCCCATGCTACAAAGATTGAATGCATGAGCCTCGGCTATTTGCAAAACACATTCGCAAATAATAGCTCCATGCATAGATGAGCTAGAGCAAACACAATGAGCTATCAACACATGACTAACTCATGCTACTAGTCAAGACCCCTCTTAATAGTACAGCAATCCTATACTAGCAATCCGGTATATCAACCAAACACCGAGACCGGTAAAAGACTAGGAACACATCCTTAGCCCTAGCTAGTCATACCTTTGCCTTCCATCTTCTTGAAGCTTGATGACGCACATCAACACTTCAAGTCCGGGTCCTTGACTTTGACAATCATCAACTCATGATGATTTCTTCACTCCGGGATCTTGTCTTGAACATCATCAACATATGATGATTTCTTCATCCCGATTCTTCACATGCATCAACGCATGATGCATTCCTTCACTTGACCTCCATCAACACATGATGGGTCTTCTCTTGTCTTGATGATCAACTCATGATCATCTCTTCTTGATAAGCATCAACTCATGATGCATCATTTACACCAAGCTCTTGACTTGATGATCAACTCATGATCATCCCAAGTCTTCATCATCCTGGAACATAACTTGTATATCCAACTCATGAAAAATGTTAGTTCCACAATGTGATCATCATTAATTACCACACCATACCATTAACTCATAATGGTGGGACAAGATACCTCAATCTTTTCCTCTTTGGTAATTGATGATAACCACTTAATTTCTCATAAATTTAATGATGATAAATGAGAGAACAAATGAGTATATATAAACTACACAAGTTATATATACTCTAACACGAGTATACAAGAACTACACAAGTTT
This sequence comes from Hsuehochloa calcarea, assembly GCA_036346395.1. Lineage (NCBI taxonomy): Eukaryota > Viridiplantae > Streptophyta > Magnoliopsida > Poales > Poaceae > Hsuehochloa > Hsuehochloa calcarea. The sequence continues at coordinate 27,973,969 of CM070593.1, read as the reverse complement.
TGTATACTCAAACGGATTTGTTTCAAAGTAAAGATTCCAAATATATGTGGAGAATGGAATATGGATCAATACTAATGAAACCACAAAGTATAGGATAAAATTCCCCCTAAATGTGTGCATACACAAATGTGTAATAAGGTCAAATGCACATATTCAAGTTTAACTTAAGGTTGAGTTCAATCCTATATTTTGGATCCGAGAAATGCAACAATATATAAGATTGAGATGTCGATTGCATACCTCGATGTGTTTCACCTTTATATCCAAATGATACTACACAAAGATAATACTTGACAAGAGAATTAGTCTCATATTTGGATTTATCATTAATCACCAAAACACTCCATTAACTCATAATGGCGGGTCTAGATCTTTCATCATCGATGACTCAATCGATCATGGTAGCTAACTTATGAGTGCACGTACGTAAATGGTAAATGGGTGCAGCGGCTCACATCCGCTATGGAAACCGTTCCACACATACATACATCTCCTTTATTGAGGGAAACTATATCTTTTATGTGTCTATTTAATAACATTGTATCTCAGAAAATCAACGAATTTCTAATATCATAAATGATTTTGCATCAAACTTTTAAAATTTAATATCTGTAAATATGAATGGAGTAAACATTTACTTTTGTTTTCACATTTTTCTTCTTCTTAAATGCAAGTTTCTTTCGGCAACTATTGGAATGTTTTTGAGAGGTCATAGAATTTAAGGCATTGTTTGAATGAACTTTGAAAATGTGTTTGACCAGTATCGTTTTTGTACCAAGAAATTCCACATGGCTCCTTTATTGTCCGCGTCCATATATTTTTGCTTTCTCTACTTTATAACACAAACATGTCTGGATATTGGAGAAAGTTTAATAGCATAGGTTACTCTGCATCAAAATTTAATTTTTAATATTCGTAAGTATGCACGGAGAAAATATTTACTTTTGATTTCATATTTTTATTTTAAATACAAATTTTCTTACAGCTACTATAATTTTGCAAGAGAGAACATTATTTAAGATATCGCTGGAACGAACTTTTAAAATATGTTCGATTGGTGCCGTTTATACCCAGAAATTGCACGTGGCTACCAGAATATCTTGCAAAAGTTGTGGATTTACCATAAATAAGCGTAGTCTCTTCAAAAGTTGTGGTCAGCACGAACTATACATTATGTCATAAGTATAACTCGGAGGTTCAAGTCTTGTTGATTGACTTGTGCACATCTGCTTTACTACGGGCAACTATAGATTTTCTTTCTCTCTTTAATGATACAACATCTTCGAAAATTGGCAGAATTTTGATAGCATAAAAATGATTTCGCGTGAAACATTTGAACCTTTATATTCGTATAAAGGTTTCATCGAAAAAAAAGGAAGTTGATACAACATTTTCAAAAGTCATGGTCAACGCTACAATTACTTTGCAAATATCGTGCACAGGTTTTGAGTATTTTTAATTGGACGGGGCAGTGATAATTATGCATTTTTTAATCCTTAATTAATAACATGATATCTCATCGAATTAACTAAAATTTAATCACCCAGTGTGTCTCATGATTTTTTTTTTCAATTTTTAGGAGTGTTTGTTCACTTGCCACACTATATCACAGTTTTGTGTAAAAAAAATGTGGCAGTCAACAATTTTTGTGGTGTCATATTGGTCGTCACACTTGTGGAAAAATATCTACTACTTAAAAATTAGAGTTGGTGGTCGTTCGTCCTCTCCACCCTTCCACCCATATCTCTCTCTACTCATATGTGGACAACGTTATCATCAAACTATCTCCTCGTATTGTGCGCTCCCAGCATCACCTGCGACGCTACATGCGCTTCCTCCTCCTTTGCGTTCTCGCCTCCACCCCAGCTCTTCTACTCTGCTCCACGCGTGCCTCTGCCCCCTCCCCCGTCCCCGCTTCCATCGGCCGGATCTGGACGTGCCTCACTTCCTCCTCCCCATCCCGCTCTTCTGCTCTCCTCTGCTCTGCGTGACTTGACGAATTGAGATATATTATATCTACTTTAATTGATAAACTATTACATTCATGATATGTTTCGTTGCAACGCAAAAACACTTAACTAGTTATCTTCAAAATACAAGTGTGACATATGGGCATACAACTAAAAAATTGTCAAAGTCCCAACTATTATTATAAACTAGGTGTAAGCTATGCAAAGTCAAAACCCGCAAACTTTAGTGGGGTAAAAAAAATCTAGTTATTGAACGAAACACTTTTCTATTGATACTGACAAGGATATAATAATTCTTAATTAATTAAATTATTTATTTATAACGTTTATAGATAATAATGTAATTTATATAACCTTCAAAGGTACCTTGCAATATTAATAATGAGAGCGATCATACAAAGCTAGTGGTCGTAAGCTATTCTACGACCACATATTGATCGTAAATCCTACTACAATCACCTTATATAATCGTAAGTTCTTATACGACCATCTATTTATCGTAAATCCTACTACGATTACATCATGGTTATAAGTCCTACTACGATTAGGTTATCTACGATCACCCTTTGGTTGATAAAGCATACAGACATAATGACACAATCGACTAAGGGTATTTGTGCACTCTGTTTAATATTCGCAGCAGTTAATATGTGTCGTTATTCCTGAGATAACTGTACGTATTAAACCCCTGTCTCTGACATAACCGCGAGACAACGTGGAGGGATGCATCTCTGACAATAATTGTATTTAAATGTGCGCATTGCATCGAACGACAAAGTGCTTCTCGACGTAAATAATTACCACCCCTTCATGCACCGTATAAAGAGTAAAGTCAGTGGACAGAGGAGGAAGGAACATACGAGAAGCGAGAGACATTAAACGCATGACTATAGTTATTTAGGAGAAGACTTAACCTGGATAAAATTTATGTGTCCTTTTCCTATATGGTTTGGCTGCAGGAGAACCCTGAACATTCATTTATTTATAAAATTGATACAGATACATTTGCATGGAATCAAAAATTCACTCTCGATTACATGTTCTTTTAATAATATCTTCTCCAAAAAAATAAAATAGAAAAATGATGTGCGGAGTTTCGCAATTATTCGGAATAAGTGCATTCCTTTCTTGCTTGGTGGATATCGCGGGTTTCGAGGCATCAAAATTTATGAGGGAAATGGGGTTTTCCGAAGTTTCTCGACCCCTCTCACTCATCCCTTACGCAATCCAAAAACAAGAGAGAGAGAGAGTCCATAGATTTTCCAGCAGAGCCCTAAATGACTATACTACCCCCAACAACCCACTACTTGCCATCTTTGGTTCTGAGCCACAACCTACTGGAGAATCCGTATGAGTACTTGTCATTTTCTACCAGTTACCAATGATACATTATTTTTTGAAATGTATTTTTTTTAAAAAAATATTCATCTGAAGTTAAAAAGGTCAAAAGAATCTCACGTTACAACTGGAGTAAATAGCTTTACATATGATAAAAGACAATCTATTTTCTCACTTCTTGTTCCCTCCTTCTAATGCTAATTTTCAAATATATTTCCGAACAACACGCGTTACTATCTCAAATGGTTTTCAAAGTGGGTTCGATACCAATGAACTAATACTAATAGTAGCAGTCCAACAACAACTTACATATTAAAAACAATGTAGACAGTTTCAACAGTTAAAAACACACGAGGAAAAAAACCAGCCGCGTAATCTTGTAAAATTTATGTGTTCAACAGGCAACAATAATAGCAATCAACTGTTTTTTTTCCTACCGCTCCATGCATGTCGGCTAGCAGCTACCAGTGACCAGACAAGCGGCCAAGAAATGAGGAGGGAAAGAGGGCGGCAGCAGCAGCAGCATTTTTCTCTGTCTCGCACGAGGGCAGCACGGTAAATTGACGTCCCCCCAGACAGGGTCAGCCCGGCCGGGCATGTGCGGCCGGGGAACCGTGCCAGCTGGCCCATCCAGGGAGCCATAGGTCGCCAGCTAAGCGCCGCCCCCGCCCCCACGCTCGAGTCCACGTGGCTCACGGAGATTCCCTACGGAATATTTTCCTCCCGTCTGACGTGGCGCGGCCTGCTCGCCTCGATCTCGATGCGAGGCTCGTCTTAACAGGGTCAGTGCTAATTTGCTATTGTGTGCTTAGAGCATGTACAATCCCGATGTAAGGCGCTGCCTATAATAGTAGCAGATCTATGATAAAAATAATAAGAGGTTCTGAGGCAAGATAGATCATATTTAGTTGGATTATGATTTGAGGTGTCCTTTCATGTTGGAATAGAGATGTCCACATTACATATATATAATTATATCTAAAGAAAAATAATTTTTAGACCCGATGTCCTGTGCACCTTGCTGTGCTATAGTAGATTTGCCACTGGTCTGTAAGTCTTAACATGTAGGACATGAGATGACGTGAATGAGAGAAGGGTAGGCCGTCTCTTATGCAGTAATCGACTATAACACAAGAAACAATACACATTGTACATAGAGAAGTTGTCTACAAATGCATGTAAAAAATAACTCACTGTAAAAATTATCTTTAGTGATGTCTATAAATGATATGGAGGTATACTTGGAAGGATGAGGTCTAGCGCACGATCGTGGCACGTACCACTCCGATTACTCACTGTACGGCCGAACGTCATACGGACGCTGCTCCTGCAAGACCTCCAAGTGCGCCATCTCCATTCATGTCGTAGTCCTCTCGTGTTTGGATTGCTTGCCAGTCCTCAGTCCCCTGGCCTGCCCTCGATTGCGTGCATTTTCGGAAGGATTGATGTTAGAAAAGAAGACAAAAGAAGTGTAAGCATTACTCTGATTAAGTTTGACTCACAGGTGTACATCTCACTGCAAGACCCTGCCATCCGCGAGGGACATGACCTGGTATAAAGCAAGCCGTCGCATTACGCATTGCGGCGCGTAAGGTTCCACCATATGTGCGAACTGTCGATGATATGCCCTAGAGACAATCATAGAGATGATTGTTTCACGTCTATATTTATGAGTTATAGAATAAATGTTATTATGTTCCTTGAATGAATCATCAGTTATAAAAATTAACAAGTATGTGACTTGTTGGTGGAGCTCTTTAACTTATATGATGTCGTTCTAAATGTATCCCTGGTAGGATGTCACTGATTGGAACACTAGTGACTTATCGACTAGCACATGTATTGATCGATGACCATGTTTCACTGGTCATGAATATAGGGATATTAAATCAATAATGTGAACACATGTTAGATAACATGATGTTGGATTGACCCACCTTAAGATACTATTGAGATTGTTATGATTTTATGTGTCATTTGTTGATCTCAAGGAATACTGATGTATAATTGTTAGACCTGAGATCAGCATAGTTTCTTACATATGTAATAGTACACTTAGGGGTTGCCAAACGCTACTTCGTAACTGGTAGTTATAAAAGTAGCTTTCGAGTATGCTATTAAACATGCGGAGGGATATGATTGGTAGGATACGAGATCTGTCACTCCTAACATAACATGAGAGATATCTCTGAGCCCCTCGATGTGGTCGGATAAAGAAAGTGCATGGCCATGCCACTAGTAATCGAAGAGTCGACGATATGAAGTTATCCATCACTTGATCGAGAAAGTATTGAACATTCCATGGATGACAAAATATCTCATCTGGAGCTCAACTAAATATCATGAGGCAAAGGGAGAATAAACGAGCAGGTTGTTCAGTTCGACCACATACAGACTGGGTATATAGAGATACGAGCTGGTTATAGACTGGTCGAACATAATCACTAACCGGTTGAAACTGGTAGTAAGGAGTTATGAACTAGTCGTGACTAAGTATGAATTGGTCGTATAGAGATACGAGCTGGTCGTAAGTGATAAAGACCTGATCGTATATCATATTGCATTAAGTTTTGTCCGATATAAGTATGAAAAGGGTTTTCGAGTCATAACCGATTACGCATGAGCCTATAGGGTCACACACTTAATGAGTTGGAACAAACAAGCTCGGATAGGATCCGTCGTGAGCTCTATATTATTTAATAACACTACATCTCCATGAATCAACGATATTTTAATATCATAAATGAATTCGTAGAGATAGCCTTCTGTCTGCACGAAATATGGAGTCTACGACGAACGTGCGGTTTTCTCTCCTTCCTTCCTCGAGCGAAGGAATGCAGGGTCCACGTCATCCTTTGACACGTGGGCCCGGCCAGGCCAGAAGAGAACAACGAGGGATCGATCCATCCGGCTACTCATTGCCCTCGGCGGACGCGTGCCAAGCAAGGGCGCGATGGCCGCGAGGACGCACGCCCAAGGTCGAGCGTGCGATCGTGGCCTTTGGTTTCGCGGCGGACGGCGTCGGATGTCGCGGTGGGCTCTCACGAAGAAGGGAAAAATTATTGGCCAGCTAGGACGCGGGGCCTCCTGCTGCTAGGCCAATTCTGGTGCATAAAGCCTTCTTTCCTTTCTCCTACTATTTTCCTTCTCATTTTGCCAGCCAAAATAAGCGGCTACTGCAAGCAACAAGGTGGTGTCCACAAGCATGCACAGTGCTCGATGCAGACGGGGGATATCCATCTCGCGTTTTCCTCCCTGTCTGCAACGGAACATTTTGCCGCCGTGAACTAAAATCTCTTCTAATTCGAAGGACTCTCTATCCAAATAAATCATAAATAGAATGTAATCTAACTAGCACACAAAACGAAAAATCTATCTGGTGTAGGTGTGATGCCATGATTTCGACCTCGACCTGGATCCGCAAAAGATGACCGGCCAACCCTGCACGAATATGCATGCACCCTTACGTGCTAACGCGATGCCGAAGTAGGTTTGTTGGCTTAATTAGCCAGACGAGTAAGAGTGTACTACCAATATTATATATATACTTGTACCTAGTTGCCACGCCTGTTTCAGGCCGGCCTAGGTCGATGCACGCACGCAGTATTGCCGCGCCGTGCGTGCTAGCCAGAAAGGTTGCTTTGTGTGTGACATAGTGTGCGGCAGTGTCAACGCAACAATGTGACATAGTGCAGTCTGCTTCCCTAGCTACTAGCTTGAAGATCGACCAATGTTATGGTCGATCAGATCATCGTATACATACAACGTGTACGTACGTATGGTCAAACAATTAGCATGTAAAATATAAAGCTTAAAGAGTAGTGATTACTAGCTACTACTAATTAAGCATTGCGCGCGGTTAAGGGAGAAGGAAATAAAAAGGACTTAGAGTGGGTTTTCATAAAAGAAAAAAACCTAGGCTATAGACTTTCGGCCCGTGGCACCGTGGCCCAAGGTGGGCCGGAGCTAATAAAAAGGGCTGATGGGGGTGGCGGCTTTGCCCTAGTCGCCACCACTCCCGACTGCCGCGCGCCTCCCCTTACCCCTTGCCCTAGGCCACCGCCGCCCCTGCCTGCTGCTGTGCGCCACCGCCGTCTACTACCACGAGCGCTGCTAGCCTGGTCGCTGGTGCTGCTGCCGAAGGGAGAAGGAAGCCAGCAAGAGGAGAGGAGAAGCAAAGAGGAAAGGAGCAAGGAGAAGGAGAAGCAAAGAGGAAAGGAAAAGATGAGGTTTTCACGGGTTCCTATGATTCGTAATGATCGTCGAGGGTAAACCGTGCTAATCCCTAAGTTTTGCCATGCATTAGTCGCTGTTAAGTTTGTAGGTCATTTTGATTAGGGAAAGTTAGTTTCCAGTCCGCTCTAGTTCGTCAAGGTTGGACGCGGAACCTTGCGGGACGATTCGGGGCATTTTGGCTCGGATTCAGAGTTCGGTCCAATTAGATAAAAGTTAGATAATCTCGTTAGATTTTCAGGAAGGTCCTAATCATTAGAATAAGAGTAGCGAGTGAAGAGATACTACATCGAGAAGGTCGCTATCTAGAATCTGGACGTAGCTGGCAGACGTCGTGAAGATGAGTCAGTTTCATATAGTAGATGGCAAAATTAAAATATGGTGACAACTTGAATAATTTAGAAAATTTTGTGTAGTTTTCATAACTAGTATCATTCATATATTTTCAAGTTTTAGAATTAAAAATATAAAATTGTGAAGTGGACTGTTCTGATAGATTATGGGACGGTCTTGAGAAAGAAACGAGGCATTAAAAGGTAGAATCAGATGTTTGTAATAACTAGGAAGTTGTAGGTTTTCTCGTGAGAATTCCATAAAGTTTTAGATGGTTGAATTTGTAGTTCGTATGAATAAGTTAGAGCCATTTTACTACTGGGACAACGGGTATATCGATCGGTAGAATCAAGTTATTTGGATTGTTTTTGTGTAATCATACTATGACGGATTATGTGATGTTTTGGTACTGTGTTTGACATGTTTTGAATATATGTCAATTCGTTGTTCAAGGAGTGTTGCCTCAAACGCCGTGCACCTTTGCATCATCCGGTTCCTAGAAACTAAAGAGGCAAGTGCTTGGTATAATGGTGAACAACGGGTGGTTGCTCATGTTGGTTTATTTGCCATGATATTTATTTATATTGTGTTAAGTTAAATATTTGCTATAGTAATATTGATGAAAAGAGATATTGTGGTATTGATGGTATTGATGCAACTACCATGGAGATGCCATGGTGAGATTATTGTTGTTTAATGAATTATTGCATCATTCACTTGCATAAGGGCTAGAGCAGTGAGTACTGCTATGTTTATGGCTAATCCGGTGTGCCCCATGTTAAAATACTACAGAGGTAGAGACCCCACCCTCAAGAAGGTGAAGGAGAAAAATGCATCACTGACAGGTGAATACTTCGCTATACCAGTATCAGCTGAAAGAGGTGCATTATGGCATTTGTATACATGAGAATTATATTGTTGATAATGAGAATGAGAATGACAAGACTTTTGATAATGCATCGATTGTTAATGAGCTTGTGTTCTTACTATTGTAACTAGTGCTTTCTAAGTCGTAGACTTACCCTTGTGTATTTTGTTGCTTTAGGTGGCTATTGGCGACATCTCGTATGGGAATGGCTAGCATACATGGACAATCATATTTTTTTTCACTCAAATGAATTAATTGGCCATGTGAACATTTATTTTGGTGCGATGAATAATTCCTTATAAGACTTGATAATTATTGATTAGGCTTATGCGGTGGTTATTAGTTGATTATTCATTTGATAGCTTAGTTTATCCTCTATTTAATTCCCTATTCAGTATTACCATTTATTGTGTTGATCATTAAGCAGTTCGAATGTCTTATTTATTTCGTATATTATCCCATTGATGGGATTTTATTCGTCGTATGCTTGCTGGGATTTAATGTAATAGGTGATTTAAATTGATAGTTGAGGTAATTTAGTAGTATTTCGAGTTTAGTGTTGAACTGATGTGTTACATTTCTCAGATGCGGTCCTCATATGGGGATGCATTTCACCACCGTCCGATCGCTCCAAGGATCACGATCGAAGGGTTCTGGAGGGCATCCCCACGTAAGTTTCTTCTTATGGCGCGGAGGGAAGGTAATGAACTATCTAATCAAGGCACAGTATAATTAATTCCAGCTAGTACGTATATACGGCTGTCCATACTGCCATCGATGACCATGTAATTTGTTTTGTTCAGAGGAGACAAGTTATTTTCAAGCCCTAGGCCTACTCCTTTCGGTTTGGTCGGTTGTTACAATAAACATTGCGCCATAACCCTCAATTAGCAAAGTAAAACTAGCTTGGCCCTGCTCTCCTAATCCCCTCCCCACAAAGACAAATCTTCCAGGCACCGATCTGGATTCATTAATTCCAACTCCTAATTGGACACCGAGATGGAATATCACAGCCAAGATCAGTAGTACATGTGCCGTCCAGCTGATGCTTCTTGCCAAGAATATTAATTAAACAGGCACAAGATGCATGCATGTTTGATTAATTAGTTAGTTAATTAGGGTCCCCTGTTGATTAAGCTGCGTCGACCATCCGGCACCGCCCGTTGCTCATCGGGATCGGTGCCAGCTGCTAGATCGATCCCTCTGAAGATGGCAAGAGCCAAGGGTTAGTAACTCAAATGGAAGAACAAAGTACATGTACGCGTTCTCATAGCCAAGTCTCTGACCCGTGAGCATTTGAAAAGCTCTCCAATTAGTTAACTAACTAAGATTAGTTCTAGGACAGTTGGACCTGGCATGAGTGCAAAGCAATATAGTATTGTGTGACAAGCCATGCTTGCAAGATTTGCAAGGCTTTAACAATTAGATTTGATCCCAGGAGGCCATGTGCAGCCTGTCAGGCAGGCCCAGAGTGAGGGGGGATAACTGCACCCTCATTCTGTGCACTTACCAGAACTGAGACCCGCATAGATTCCATTGCACTGTACTGAAGAAACAAGTTGTGGTTGCAACCATTAGCCGGCTCAAGTGCTGCTTAAACTAAGAGAAAGCAAGTGATTATAGTAGGGCTTTAGTTAGAAAACTGTGGTTTGAGAGGACAGGATCTCTGTTTGGCATGCACAAGAAAAAACAAGAAGATTTATCAGACCTTTTCTTGTGAAAAATTCAGTGTATGCAGCGGAAGAAGCTCTTCTTTTGTGCCCCATTGGTCAGAGCATATTTATAGATTACTGTGGCCTGCATGCATGGATGGAAAGATAAAAGCATCACCTTAATCATTGCATCCTATTAGTATAAGGGTTCTTGCATGCAGTGTGAGACTTGAAACCATTGCAATTTTGGGGCTTGCAGAGGGGAGTTCAGCAGCCACTGAATTTAGGGTCAGATAGCACAAAAGGTGAATCAACTGGAGCATGGCAACAGCAAGCATACCAAAAGGAAGCCAGTCTGCTTGGTCCAGATTGAGATTTTGGCCATGGTAAAATCTATCTACCCCTCAAGGAGCACTTACAGTTACCATGCATCCATTGATCCATATGCCAATAAAAGCTGTCATGGAATGCAAGGATGTTTATGGCCATGGTTGTAGTGGTTGCAGAAGCAAGCAGCTAGCCCAGCATGTGAGCTGAGTGGCCAAGACATAAATGTTGATGAGGGGGAGGGGAGAACTGAGTGAAGAGAACCAAGAACCAACCCCTCTTGTGAACCCTAAAACTAAAGAGTGGAGAAAAGTAGATGGGTGCACACCTGTCCTACTTAATGCAGATCACCCTCCACCTGTGAATGTGATGCATGGCACATGTACATTTGTTTATTGAGGTCATCACTCCCTGATGATCAGATGCTTCACTCATTCACATCTCTCCGATCAATGGATGACACACACTAGCTTGCTACTAGTACACCACTGCACCCCACATTGCTCCTTTTCTTCTGATTTGATCTGCCTTAGCAACTCAACAAGCTGGTTTTGTACTTTGTGAATTGCTCTCCAACAACTACCTCCCCTTGTCTGCTGACCTCAAATGATACACGACACAAACAATCACACACTTGTTCTCAAATTAACTAACCAAACCTCCTATGCTTCTTTTATTAACATAATATCAATTGTTTCCTTTGTTTGTTCAAATTAACATACATGGTTGCCTCAAGATGAAGTTATATAGGGTCAAATGTCGCAATGCCTTAAGATCCCAAAACAAAGAGTTGTTATAGTTATCCTTTATGGCAGTGACTCAAGTAACTAGATTTGGTCTGAAGAGATGTGCCAAGGAGGACCAAGGTGGGTAAAGTATCCAATGGAACAGTAAATACTAAACAGGGCTCCATTGGCTCTCTCTAATTAAATTTGCCCGTGAGCAGGTGAAATGAGCATGTGGGCAGTTAAAATTGTTTGATCTTACTGTTGCTATGGTAATGCATGGAAACCCTGCAGGATTGGAGGAGAAGGCTAGGCGATGGAATGGATAGATCTTGCATGGTTAGGACTAGTTCTAGTCCAGGAAGAGTTATTGGCCTATGTTACACCGGGATTGAGTAGTTATTAATTGGGAATTATATATTGTCGTACTATTGTCTCATGGACCAGGCTAATTTTTCCTTATTTTTCAGAGTCTTTGCCTTGAGATATGAATGGATTGTAGTCGAGTGCAAGCAATGTAGGTCAATTATAAAATATTGAAGGGATCTATCCCTTTGCTCTGTCAGAAGAAACATAAATTTTTGTTGTAGTTTTCAGGGATAAAACAATGCTTAACAAGCATCCTTTTGGGTAATTTTTGGCGCAATAGAGACATACATTTCATTTTAAGTTGTTGAATTGCATACACAAAAAATGTTCTGCTAAAGTATGTGTGAAACAGTTTGCTAAATTTTTCTGTGGGAATTCAATCTTTCGGGAGTAAATTAAGTACCGGGATTTGGCTCGTTTATTGTAGAGGCGTTAGGATGATAAAATTAAAACTAACCCAAAAAAACCCTAATAAGAACAAAAGGATTAGAACAAGCAAAAGATGACACATAATTAGATGAGGTCAGGTACACATCTCCTTGTACCAGGATCCAATTCATGGTGCGTTTATTGGCTCCCTCTCCTTTGATCTGAAGCCTTGCAAGCACACAATTACGCATGGAGATGGATACATGGATACATACATCCAAGCATGATGCGTTAGGCAGACAGCCACATTACTTCCCTTCTCTGTCCCAATCTAACACTCCTTCAGTGACCCTGGTGCAGCCACTGTTTGCTCTTAATGGTGCCACTAAGCTGTACTATAATGTGCTCTGGGGAAAGGCTGCAGCCTTTCATGAAAGCACACACCCCCATTGCAACTTTTCAGGTAGCTCGCTAGAGAGCATCTCACAAAATCCATCATTGCAAAACATGGCTTTTTTTGCATAGGTTCTTCTGTGTTTTTCAGAGAGCAGATGCACCCATCCATGCACATGAGCTCCAACCACAAGAGTTAAAGGTTTGCTCATGGCATCTCATCCCCTTGACATGTACCATGTAAATGGGACTTACTGGAAAGTTGGAGGCACAGCCATCACCCTGTCTTCTCCTCATAGATCTGAAAGTGGTCACACGGCAGAACAGGACCTGACATCTCATTCATTAGTTAGTTTTAGCAAGGTCCTTTCCCCTTCTCTCCTCTTTCTACCTCTCCCCCCCAGAAATATCCCGTCGCAACCACATAAACCCAGCAAAAACGCCGCGCTTAAAACCGCAAGTAAACCGCGCGATACCACTCGAAATGCAGCCGCGAAGTTGTAAACACGCCACTAGAACAGCATATTTACATCCGCTGTTTCTGCTGATTGCGAGTTTTCGAGTAACATGCACGCAAATGCTAGCCTGCCACACCAATGGGCAATGGCTATTGGGCATTGGCCGCCGCCGCCGCATTCTAAACTAACATACATCTTCAGAAGCAGATAGAGTTCTTTTCACGAAAGGAAACAACCAACTGTTGCATGGTTAGTTTGTGATTGGACTGGAGTTTGTTTCTCTCTCTTTTCTGCTTTTTACTGCCCCTGCAGGGAATCCCAGGTTAGTCTAGGAACATGCAGTGCAATGCAAGGGAGCACAAGAATAATCTCTCTCTCTCTCTCTCTCTCTCTCTCTCTAGAGAGAGAGATAGAAGAAGGGAGGAGGGACAGGGCCTGTGGGCGTCACCAGCCTCCCACCAAGGTGTGCTCGTGGGGCGAAGGAAGAAGCAAGAAGAGCTCCCAATCTTGTGTGGCTAGTCGATTGGTTGGTTCCATGGATTCCTTACCTGGAGCAGCAACATTGGAATAATATTGGATAGCTGGACGCAGGCACTTTTATCACTTTCGACAAACATCCAGTTCCTGTATGGCCGCCGTACCGATCTACTTTACTGAGGAATAATTTCATAAAACAATACTCTACATGTCCTGGCACATACATCACTAACAATCTTAGTCTTCTTCTAAACAAAGCACATCCGATGATGTGCTACTGTGACATCCATCCAACGGTTTCCAAAATACAATGATAAATTTATATGATTCGACTGGCTTAACAGCGATTAAACCTACACCGGTTTTCTTTTTTATGAAATTTTGTTCTGCGAGACAGATTTTACCCGCCTGCGATCAAGCTGCCAACTTTGGTTGTTACTAACTTGTACGTATGGTTTCTTATTAAACCGTCGCACTACTAAGTAGCCTATCCATTGCTACAGAGTGTGGCTAAACAGGGGATGGAGGATGACGAGTTTGTGTCATATTTGTCGTCTTTTTTCTTCTGATTCTACACATCTAGTCCCTTATCGTCCGCAAATACAAAAATAACACCGTATTAAGTTAGACAACCGATAAATATCCCTTACAGCGCTCCAGGATCACGACTGCAGCGTACCACGTTTGGGAGTGTTGCATGTGTCTTGCCTCGTACTAGGAGCGCTGAAGATGGCCTACCGCGTAAAGTTGGGCACCTGCCGCCCCTTCGAGATTGCAACATGGAGCAGGGAGCTACACGCACTATTCTCGCGAGTGGTTCCAAACTGAGCTACAGACTCCTGCAGCGGTTGGGGTGCGCGGCAGCGCATGTGCTGCGGTTCCAGACCTTGTCAGACGCATTCGACGGTCCGGATTTGCCGCTGGCGAGATCCAACGATCCAGATCCACAGCACGAACATGCAGCGGACCTAGAGTATGGTAGTATGATGTCACGTATCTAAAATACGGTAGGTAATACATGTCGCTTATCTAATCTATCACAGTGCTATTTTTAACACTTCAAACACAAGAGATTAGATTCTCTATCACGTTTTAAAAAACACAATAAGTAAAAAAAATACCTTGGATATAAAACATATAGACGTGAGCTGAGTTGGCAGTGCAGCAGAAAGGTGAGCGCGGTGGCGCGCGAGTCCCTAGGTTGCTTGGCGCGAGGGTGACGTCACCACGTGCGTGCTCGGCCTCGGCTCCTAACGCCGGGCCAGTGCCGCGCCCCACGTGAGCGTGGATCCCCTCCACGTGCGCGGGCATTTTTCTCCGTTTCCTCTAACCTTTCTTTCTTACAGCTTCCGTGACGCCCATCATCCATGATCTAATCTATCTATAATCCGCTCAAGGAGAGAGAGAGAGAGAGAGAGATGTACAAGCTCATAGATAGATTTGGATAAGGGATTCCCCCTTGCTGTGCCCTATCCATTTCGCTGTACTCCATCTTCGCCCATCCATCCTTCTCTCGCTCTCCTCTCCTCTCCCTCTCCCTCTCTTGTCTTGTTTTGGTGCTCTCTCTCTCTCTCTCTCCTTGCACAGTGTTGATAATTGCTTTGAAAATGACACTGAACAGGAGATGGAGTTTCAGTTTTGTACCTACATAGTTGTGTTATGTGCTTGTAGGCCAAAACAAAACTGAATATACAGTAGCTTGCTCCTTGTGATCTACCTACAATAAGAACCAGGGGGAATATATATTTCAGCTATTATCCTCGATCGTCGCGAACACGGGATACCTGCAATAGAAAAATGACTTTCCTATTAAAAATATCATTTTAATTTTTTCAGAATAAAATGTAATATTTAGTTTATTTTGAGAATAAAAGATATTTTTTTAGATATCTCAGCGGGCTTTTAGACCAGAAATGAAGTCGTGAGTCAAACTAGGCCCAGGCCAAGCCACCCATCCTATGAGCAACTCTAATTTGGATCATCTGCTGTAATAAAGAGCTGTACGAGCGCCGATATGTGGGAGTGTGTGAACAAGAATACTATAGAAACAATAAAATATCGATGATAGTGTTTACTGTATCATCACACTAAATCATTTCATATAACCTTTTACTTTTCGGTGCGAACATAAACTCTAACCACGTGACACCGCGTATCCACTTCCTCGACCTCGAGCTAGAGCCACCAAACCAACCAGACGTACGTTTTAATGACGTAAATGCCTTTCCTCACAGTAAAAGCCTCTCACTTGCGTCGTCTACTGGCATCCGTCTCCCTCCTCCCTCTCGTTAATTACCACCTCACAAGGACGTCGACACCGTCAGAAATTAATTTACTCCCTCGAGCACGAGAGAGTCCCAGTGCCACGTCACTCCGTATATCCAGTAGTGCCCGGGCTCCGTACGTAGCAGCAGTAGCTATCCATTTCTTGTCCACGTACGTAGGCCGGCCAGGCTCTATCTACGTTTCGTGGTCCATTACAAACTAAAGACGCCACCGCTCCAGCTGGTAACTACGATTACTGCACGCCTCCCGTATGCAGATGCACCGGACCACGATACCACCTTATTAGTTATATCTGAACTCCCATTCTATGATCAGCATCTTGGCCACGGACGGACGGTTAGCCTGCCTTAATCTGGGCCGGCGTAGCTAGGTGGTGTGCTCGGTATACATCAGCACACTCAAAAAATTTAAAAATCTGCAAAATATTTAGGTATCAAGGCTAAATTTGAATCCATTACGTAAAATTTAAAACTCCGCTGCGCGTGACAACGCCGCGGCATGTGAGCGGAAGCCCGGCATGCATCGCAGCCCGGGGTGGGCCCTAACTTGGGACCTAGCTCTCGGTCTCAAGCTGAATAGCTCCCTGCATCACATGCATCTTCCTTCGCGCGTGACAAGTGACTGACGAGCTAACAGCAATGCTTTGTTTTGCACTGCCCCTCTCTACCAAATTACGTAGAAAAAAAAACACGATACGTTATTGAATAACTACATAATTTATAGTATGTTATTTATTATAAAGTTATTATATAGGTTTATGGTTCATATGTTAGAGAGACACTATTGTTATATTATAAAAATTCAAAGTTATTCAATGACATAGCGAATTACCCAATAACGTAACAACGTGTCGTGGCTTGAGCAAAGATGAGAGAGGGAGATAGAGTGAGTTTGGGAGAGAGAGAGCGTGGGGCTAGGTCTAATTGACTCTTGAGCAGCCGAGCTCCAAGCCAATATTCCTATCTGCTGTTCTTGTGACGATGCTGCAGTTGTGTGTAGACAGGCATCATTGCAATTCCAAGATGCCTCTCATGATCTCATCAGTTCGACATACACGCGCATACGCCTTGCCTTTACTTCCCCCCAACTACGAATGAATGAATGCGATCACATCGATCCGTCCGTCCGCTCTGTAGCATCCCGTTCCTGATCAGGAGCCTACCCATGGCTGTTGCGTGCGCACTTGCACAGTGCTCTTTGCCCCAAATCAATCAATGCATCACGCATGCAACTCGCACTTGCGGTTGCCTCGCAAGGGCTTGCGGGAGCTCATGCGGGGTGTGAGGCTGCGAGAACAATGGCCATCTTGAGCTCCCCGTCATGAGAGAGGATGTAGATGGAGGCACAGTGGCTCTGACTGAAGATGGAGCATTGCAGTGAATGCCAGCTTGCTATTTTTTTTTAAAAGGGAAACGGAACCTTGGTACCGAAGAGAAAATGCAGAGATTTACAGTGACTAGTATTAAGGCATTGTCTTCATCTTACGAGTTAAAATGAACGATTTACAAGATGTAGTACCAAAGAAAACAGTAAGGTCACTACAGTACATGAGCACTGTTTCTTTCATGTTCTGTTACAGTATTGCTATAGAGTGTTGTTCGCAAGGTGTTCTGCAGTAACAACAGTGAATCCTGATCTTTTTTGGAAGGCGTTTGTCTCTTGGTGCTCGTCGAACCGGCATGGAGCTGAAATATTCCTGACATCACAAACAAATACATTATACTAACAGTGCTACAAAAGACTGTAGCAAATTCAAATACAAGGTGATCTCCAGTGCATGGGTCACAGACACTGCAGCTGGCTGCAATTCGATATGAGGGCAACAGCTAGTGCCATCAGATTTGTCACATAAAAATTCCAACCAAGAACAGTTTGTCCACAATCCACATGATCACAGATCTCAAATCAGGCTGAAGAAAAGCATCTCAAACCAAGCAGAATTAGTTGGGCATGGTGAGGCCGAGTGTTGTCCAAACATGCATGTTCACTTTAAATAGTTGTAATAACAACGAGCATGGATGATATATCAACAACAGTTTCTTCCAACAATAGTCAGAAGAATTGTAGATGGGCCTATATTTAACGACTACACAACATGGGGCCTTCACAGAATAAATGAAATTACATGGTGTAGGAGGGTATTGAGTACAAGACATGGGTCCATCTGCAAAAGGCCCATTAAACCTGGTGGTACACTGAGCATTCAAAATTTCACATCCCAACAAACATGTTGACTGTATTCATGAACTCTACAATCTACAGACGAGTTTGGACAAAGATATTATACACAAAAAAAAATTATCCTGTTTCGCCAAAACGGAGAGGGCCTCAGTACTGAAAAAAAAACTAAGCAAGAGAACATTCTGTAACCTCTGGAAGGCTCCAAAGCAGCTTCTTTGGGACTATCAACTGAGGCCGTCCAGTTTCAAACTGACTAAGAAAATACACTATCTCTGCAAGCAGGTTTGAGAAAAGTGTGATGCTCACCATACAGCAAGCTTCAACGATGAGAACTACCCATTGCCATTTGTGAAAGGAAGAACATAGATACCTCTCTTGCTACAGTAAATCTAGAAGAGCTGGTTGCTCTGGTGAAGCATTGGAATGAGGGGTCTGTGATGCTCGGGAGAGAGCTGATTGCCCTTTATTTCTACCACGCCCTCTTCCAACAGCAGCGGATGGAGGTGGGGCAAGCCTGGGTGGGCCGTGTGTAGAATTCATTGACAGTGATAGTGATGCAAAATCAGATTTTGGTTGCATGATGGCACTTGAACTACTTGGATTGGAGAGACCTGTGCTCAGACCTCCAATTGGATTTCCAAATCCCAGAGCTGAGTTGCCCTGATTCAAATTGATTCCAGTTGAGTTCATGCCCATTAAATTGGTACTGTTCGGTTTCGCTGACCAGCTCATTTGGTTGGTTTTCATTTGCCCCAGAGAATTGTTGTTGCCACCAAAGCCTATGTTTCCTGTGTTCAATCCAGAAATACTTTGGTTTGTGCTTGGGCGCTCAACCGCTGAAATAGCGGCAGCACTGCTTGGTTTGGGGGGCCAGTTGGCAAAAGGATCAATATCATCAAGTCCATCACTAGACAGTCCTCCAGATTTACTCTCCTTGTTAAAAGACAATGCCGCATTAGAGTCAGATGATGTGCTTTTTCGAGGCGGCCACTCGATGTCAACAGGAACACATGAACCAAAAGTTTGAGGTCCTGAACTGGGTGCAAGAGATTGCGACGATGGAAGTGGTTGTGCAGGTGGGATTGTACCTGCTGTAACCTGACAGACTATGGACGGTTGCTTTGTTTGAGTACTGAAATCGAAAGGGAGTGTCGAGGGTTGCTTTGATTGAGTGTTGAATTCATAAGGGTCTGTCAAGGGTTGCTTGGTTTGCGCACTGGAATCAAAAGATAGTGATTGAACACTGGTTTTCTTAGTAGGGCCCCAGTCTTCATCCCATGCAAGGGTGCTCCTTGCGACTGGTATTTGTCCAGTTTGTCCTACACCTCCTGACATTGGTTCAGAATGAATCCCATTTGACAATGAAGGCGATACTTTTATCTCTGTATTCCCATTATCGGTAACAGTTACACCACGCTTCTCTTCTATCTTGCTGCAGAAGTAGACAGTAGTTTAGTTGCTAGCCGCATGGAGTATCATGGAAGATAGTAAATGGTACCTTGTGATATCATTGACAAATAGGATGTACTTGGCAAATTGCTGTACATTCAGTTGCTGTGCTGTAAGCAATGGGAAGATGAGAGGAATCACATGTTCCGCAGCAAACTCAACACCACACTGTATTATTGACAAATGAGTTACATAGGGTACTGGTAATAGCTAAATCAATCGGCATAGAAAAAAGGGTGCTCATAATTCAGCAATAGTAAATACAAAAATATCAAGAACTAACCTGTTTAAAAATTGCATTAGCAACTCCAAGGGAGCACATAAGGGTTGGTGCAGAATGGTCAACAGCTGTGCAACGCCGAAGGGTCTGCAAGATCTCCAGTATACCTACTTTATCCAAGGATGGAACAAGATCTCCTAAACAGCGCAAGGCATTTACTCGCACCTATATTTGCAGGGAACAATTAAGATAATAAGAAAGCAACAAAAAATATGGAACAATATAAAGTACAGAATGCTGCCTTCCTGGAAGTGAGGTGGAATTACTAAAGCCAGCAGCAGATATTCGGAAAAATCGAGAATATAGAAAGAAGCAGAAATATAATGATAGAACACTAACATCAATTAAAAACTAAGGCCCAACAGATGCACTGCCCTATGATACACCGATACTACGGTTTGCTGTTGTTCCCGTACTCGATACGGCACCGATTCGGCGCGATACGGTATCGCGGAGTATCGGTGAAATTCAGCTTCGAAAATAAATTTAAAAAACTCCCGATACATCGTCGATACGGCGTGATACATTTCCAATACGTGAAGCCCAACAGCAGCTCAAGAAAAGCCCAGCAGCCCAAGAAAAGCCAGCAGCAAACCAGCAGCCCAACGGTTGTTAGCTAACTCTCATAATCTCATCCTCCAGAGGGCAAACCCTACATGCAGTCTTGCTCCAGCCGCCGCTCCTCCGTGCCTCCTCCAGCCGATGCCCCCCTCCATCCCTCCTCCAGCCGCAGCCGCCCCTCCTCCAGCCAGCCGCCCCTCCTCTGCCGACGCCTGGAGAGCCACCACCGCCCCTCCTCCAGCCGCCGCCACCCCTCCTCTGCCGACGCCTGGAGAGCCACCACCGCCCCTCCTCCAGCCGCCGCCACCCCTCCTCTGCCGACGCCTGGAAAGCCACCGCCGCCCCTCCTCCAGCCGCGTCTCCTCTGCCGACACTGCTCCTCCAGCCGCCCCTCCTCTGCCGACACTGTAACAAAGGCTTCGCTGCTCCCTTCCTCCCAGGTTTGACTTTGTGTTGCATTTTCTTGTGATTTAGCAGTAGATGCCTAGATGAGACTGTGATTTGTGAGCTGGTTTGGGTTAGCATTTTGCTTTAGGATGGCAAGTGGAAGCTCTCAAATTTCAATTTAATGATTAGTGAATATTGTCTACATGATTTATTTGCATGGATTGAGGAGGAGTTGAGGAGCACGATCGTCCCGAAAAATGGCTATTGGCTAGGATGCAAGGAATACATAGTTTTCATCAAGGTAAACTCATTGTCTCAATCTCTCGTAAACTCTTTACATTTTTCTAATTTTTAAATACATATATAGTATCCTTGTTTTTAGGAAATTGTGTATCGCGGTACCCGTCTCGCCATACCGGTATCGCGTATCGGGGCAACATAGGCACTACCACATGACTAAATATTAAGATCTACACTACTATATATTGCTAAACATTAATCCATAAAACCAAATCAACCAGAACAACAAACTTACTACTAGGCCTATTCTATAGCATCAATAAAATTATGACCATTAATAGGAAGATGTTTGGTAGCATATCAGAAAAGAAACAAAAGACCTATCAAGCTGCACAATAAAGTGCATAAATACACAAGAAAATTGTATATTCAATATCACATGGCCCTTATCCTTTTCTTTTCTTTTTGGTGTGAAATGTCCCTGCCAAAACAGGAAAGAAGACAACAGTTTTCCCATTTATTTAACTATTTTATACAAATTAGCTGCTTTCGTCATAAATGTTATTTAATATTTAAATGTATATTCATATTGATATGATCAAAGCTAACAAATAATTACCAAAATTATGAAATTAAATCATATATTATGCATACCGCAGCAACTGTTGTCTTTAGAGCTAATCCATGTACACGTGGCAGCACAGCCTGTTTCAGTAGCTGCAAGAAGAAACCATTGAATGAATACGCAATGTGGATGCTTTATTCATATCCTAATTCCTAAGTTCATTCGTCAAGCAAGAAATCATTCAAACAATCAATTTAGAAGCAAAAAAAAAAAAAAAAACACATGGTGGAGGGGGGCGGGACACAATCAAATGGTTAATATTCATTCTAGTAAAAAAAACAAGGGTAACCTTCATGTCAAGCTGATGAGAAAGTGGCACCGTTCGTCGCAAAACTTCTTCCTGTAGCCGGGGATCGGTGTCATCATAGGCCCGTACCAGCATCGGAAGAAGATGCGATATCAAATGTTCCTGTGTGGCCTGCAAAGGGAACACAAAAACTAAATTAACCTCGTTACAAATCCCAAATAAAAATAGAAACAATGGCAAATTCCAATAACTATAATTACCTTGTTAATAATAAGATCTGCATGCTTCACAAGCAAAAGAAGTGTTTCACCTGATGCTGAAGTAAAAACTGGAACAAGTGCAGGCAGTGTTGAAAGCTCAAAATCACCTTTATCCTGCAAGGAAGCAGAAAACAACATTTTTTTCAGAAGTCAACATTAACAAAGAAATCACTAATAATATAGCTTGAAATGCACTTTGCTTTCAAAAATTCAACGCTGGTAGTGGGTGCTGCAACAAGAATGATCTAAACACACGAAATGAGGACTTACTATAGTAAAACAACATATAATTGGATGAAAAGTGCTAGCACGATGAACAGCTACTGAGATTATGCAAAGTGTTACAGAACCATAACACCTATTTGAAAAAGATATAATTAAGAAACAAGGAAGATGACCTGAGATTCTGCTATAGTCAGAACCATGGGCAAAATCATTGGCTGCATAACCATGTTGCGTAACTCAGCACAAAGAGGTGGAAGAACCTGGTTGCAAAATGTGAATCAGCTTACAAATAGCCAATAGATCAGCAAACATTGTAAAGAAGCTTTTTTCTTGACAAAAATAAGGTCCCATTGCATACATGTGCAAATGTAAGTCAGTCATCAATAGATTAATTGAAATTGTAAACCAGAAAAACAAGAGAATGCTGTTAGAATGGATCAGCAAATAAAGTGATTCAGTTTTGTAATAAAGAAGTGAAAGTCAGGAAATTCAGGTGTGGACATCCTTTTTCTTAGTTTTCCATATCCCAACCTTTAGTTGCCAGTCTCTCGACATTTTTGGCAATAACTAGAATTCCCTAAAACCTAGATCTTTGGTCTTGATCAGATCTTCATAGCAATGAGGAGAATTGAGCATTAGGTAGTGGATTGAAATGAAATTTTTATAGAGCTTGAGTAGTTTATGGATGTTCAATTGTTCATGCAATAAATTTATATCAGGCAACTGGAAATAAGGCGGGGAAAAAACATCCACACATTTAATTAACCATACACAGGTTACAATGGCTTCTATGAACATGAGACAAGACTTCTGGAAACAGCATAGACTGGAACAAAGTACAGAGAATGGATTGCACATACTTTATAGCGAAGAACTCGGGAATCAAAGTCCTTCCACATATCCGATAATGCCTTCAAAAACTCTGTCTTCTGCATATTATCTCTCTCCTGAAAAGGATGATGTATTAAACCAGAACCATCTGTAGATACCAAATTGTTATGTTGTCTCTTTCAGACAAACAACATTCTAGGGGATAATGATCCTGCTGCTGTCTTGCCAGGTATAACTGAAGCTTAAACTGGTCATATTGTGATTCTCAGACAACAGAGAGGCTTGCTTGGTACGCATAACAGTGAAACTCAAAACAAACTTATCTAGGAAAGGAATTGAAGGAATAATAAACACATACAAGCAAATGATCAAGGAAACGAAGAGCGCGCAACCTTGTATCATCCCGGAAGAAAGAAGAGCCTATCAGACAAAAAAGGCAATATTTCAAAAGCATTTCAACCAACTATAAGTACTGTCTGCGATTAGCATCATCAGTGGGACCATCCAAAAACTCCATTCTACAAGATCTTATGTCCCAAATAAGGGAAAAGTGATACTTTACCTGTAAAGGCCATAGCACTAGGGCGTGACACTGCATCAACTGACAGCATCCTTTGCAAATCCACCACCAAATCAGCAGGAATATTATAGAAGGCTTCACTTGTTAAATACGTCAAGGAATTCATGTACTGCAAGAACAGGGGGAAACTTCAGAATATTTGCCCTATATGCAACATCAGCAGATGGTCTATTTGCAGAATTAAAAGAACAAAACATGTAACATCTGTATTCCAGACCATCGATACACAAAGAACACTTAGAATGGGTAAATATCACCATCCAGATTAAAGACATACCATTTTAACATTGTTATGGCAGTCCAGAAGTGGTCTACGAGCAACCAGGTGGTAAGCCAGACATCCAAAACTAAACATGTCACATGCAGAGCCAACTTTAGAATCTCCACTTCGGACCAATTCTGGTGCAGTATAATTCAGAGATGGTTGAAGAGGTAAAGCTGTATCCTCAACATCATAGTCCTAAAGAGAAGTCAAGCGGATAAAAAGGTAACGATTGAATGTGTGGAAATGCTCAAACAAGCAGGGTTAGAAAGCGGGTTCTAATTTTATAAGTTGCTAACTGCAGCAATAATGTCAGGAAAAAAAATAATTGGTGTGCAAAGCACATGATTAGTTGCAAAGGATGTTCAAATTTTCACTAATAACTTAGGTGTTGTAATAAAATTTGAGGATGGCTCAATGGTCCTGCATTGTGGAATCTAGTTAACAGTATCTTTACCAATTCTAGTATAATATTTCTGTTATGGATCTAAGAAAGAGAATATCTCTAAGAAAGAGAATATTAGCTAGTTAATATATCCAAATAAGTAACTAGAATGTCAAACTAGTGGTAATTACTAATTACTTACTAACCGAATAATGGAATTGCTGTGATGAGGTCAAACGACCTGTGGCTTGGTCAACAGAAAGAGCAAAACCAAACCCACCAAGCTTCCAAGATCCACTTGAGGTTATAAAGACTGTCTGCAAAAGAGACCAAATAATTACAGTGTAGAACTTCAGACATGGCACAATGAATGCCAAGTATGCCACTCTCATAATCAGCAAGACAGCAACATCAAATTCATGCAGCAGCAGAAGAATACAGATTAAAAACTATTTAGGTATTCTGCAGGATCATTTGCAGGTATTATAAGATTTGATGTGCTAGCAAGCCATCACTTCAAAAAGTAACATTTATTAATTAGTTCCATATAAAGAGAATAATTTGTAGGAATCAATATGAGAAATATTGAATTGAGTAAGTTTAGTATTAAGTGCAATTACAAAAAAGTGGGATATAATGGGCAGCCAGCCTAGACCACAGCATGGTACAGATGAACTTGACTTAACATCTTCACACTAAAGCAGAATCACTTCATTACATAGTTGAACAATTACATAAAATAAAACCAGCAAAACGACAGAGGATTATAATGGGTGCATGATAAAGCATATCAATAGCAGGAAACAACCATGCAGAAAATATAAGCAGAAGAAAGGTGCTACATTGCAACCTCAGGTGATATAGCTCGATGGGCAAGATGGGCATTGTTATGAAGAAAATCCAACGTCTCTGCAACTTGCAGCAATCCATGTTTAATCTCCAGTAGCCCCATTTCCTGGAACACAACCAAAACTAAGTAAACCATAGTACAACTGAAACACATGATCATGCTTCGAATAATTGAATATGCAACCAATTGTCATGCACCATCGAACACACAGAACTGTAAGCAAGATAAAATCTACAAGCACTCATTCACAGAGCCGAAAATATTTCCGACTTGACAGTCAACAGATCATTACTCGACAAACTTACTCGATTGCAATCTAACTCCCTGAAATACCACATGAAACTGCGAATTTTACAATGGAAAAAACCACTACTATCTGATTCAAACCCAGTGTTTGGAAAGTCAATCCTGTTTGTCTCCTATGGTCCTACCAAACGACAGTGGTAGAGCCACCATGGGGTCAAATGAACCCACAGTATTTTTAAGAATCAGTGTATTAGAAGTAATGGATTATATAACTTCCCAGATTAGCCCCACTAAAGCTCCATTTGGCATCGCGGTGGATTATGATTCCTGTTTGCTGGAACCGCTTTCAGATATATTGGTGTTTGGTTAGCTGCTTTTTTCTAGACCACGTTGCAAAAGGAAATATGTTGCATTCCAAGGCTAGACATCTAGGCATTAGGCAAGCGGGAAAGCAAACAAAAGCACGAAACATCACTCCGTACCATGCCCTTGAGCTCCTTGGGCACCTTGCCCACGTTGTCGAGGCATCCGAGCGCGTTGGCGACGGATGCGAACACCGGCTCGGTGGCCATGGCCATGGCAGCCTTGGTCTCGTCCAGCGCCTGCACGACGTGAAGCACGCCCGGGTGGCGCAGCCGCACGAGGCGCGTGGCGTCGGCGCGGACGAGGTCGAGGAAGGCGTCCTCCGCCGCCTTGGAGATCCCCGCCCGCGCGCGCGCCTCCGAGAGCGCCCGCTTGTCGAGCACCCAGACGGAGACGACGGGGTAGGGCGCGGAGGGTGCCCCCTCCCGCGGCCGCGCCGTGTAGATCCGCCACGCGAGGCCCGGCCCCCCCGACCCGGCCTGGTCGAGCAGCTCGTAGTCCTGCAGCGGCCGCGGACCCGTCACCTCCTGCACCGTGGTCGTCACCGTCTTCTCGATCACCGCCGACGCCTTAGCCAGCGCCTGCGTCAACGTCTTCATGTTCAGCGCCATCGCCTCCGCCGGTGCCCGCGCCGACGAGATCTGGGAACCCCTCCGCTGCTGTTACCACCGGGATTTCTGGTGGATTTGCTAGGGGAGGTGGTTCGATCGATCGGTCGGTGGCTGCGCGTGTTTGGTAATTTACGGGCCTTTTTTTTCTGAATTTAATCGATTTTTTTGGGAACGCGACTCATGTGAGACTCCGCGAGGAGGATTCTTCGTCGCGAGGAGGATGCTTCGTCGCGAAGGGATGGGGATGGGGATGGGGATGGGGAATCTTGGCCGTTGATTTTGCGTGGCGGATGGGACGGAGGGCTGGGATTCGGTTAATTAGGGGACTTGGTCAATTAGTCTCTCTTTCTCAATAATTAAGGAGTTTAATTAGGAACACGGTTATAACTAAAGTTATAACTTTCAGTTACACTACACAACACAGACAGACGGCGTATTCGTCAAGTACGTAAACAATGTTTAAAGGCGTAAATCACTAGATCCGTGGACAATGCTCTCTCTCTTCGTTAAGCATTTTGTAGTCGCCTTTGTGAGGAAAGGGTGGCGACTTGCTCAAGGCATGCTGAGAGGACATTCCAAATTCCAAGCATAGCGAGAAAAAAAAACGGACCGATAAGTTGACTGTTTATATGAACAGTTCACTGTTTACCGATCTAATCGTTGATTTTTTTTTATTGGACCACGATTCAATCGTAATACTATTTTAATATTTATTAGCAAAATCAATTAAAAAAATCAATACAGCAATGTCATCTACCAGACATATAACATAATAAAGATGTTTATACCCACTTAGACCAACAATGAATATAGTCCAATTAACTCACTCCATTGTGGAGAAGCAAAAGTCGTCAATTCAAATCCTGGTGGCACAATGATTTTGACAAATTAATTTTACTTTTTTTTTTTGCAAATGATCCAAATAGCAAATTTGACCAAATCAGACTCTAGCCCCGGGTTTTTCCGGTCAAACTACTGGTTTGGTCCAATTTTTTGTACTACAATTCCAATTGTATTTTTCATGTGTTGGTCAAAAAATTATCGGCATCAAATAATTTGGGCCAAGATTCAACGCAAGAGTTTTTAAGAATAATACAGAAGCTTCTGTCGAAACAATTAAGCTCCTCCGAGATTTACTTAGGTAGCCAAAAGCATGAGTTTTCTTCTAATCAAGTTAGAACTAGTCCCATCCTTGCATAGTTGTTTGGGCGAATTGCTCGATCACACGTATTTGCAGGTGTGCTTGGATGAGTGGATGGAGATGCATAGGATGATCTCATCTAACTTTTAGGGTTGTCCCTGTATTGAGATGGGTGAATGGGATTATCCCGGATGAACTCATCCACCTAATGGGAATATTCCACCAAGATCCTAAATCGCGTGATACAGTAAAAAAACGACGAATGAACTCGTCTACCCGCGATCACGTGACCACACAATCTCGTTCCCGTCACCTCCCCCAAGCTCCATGCCACCCTTGGATGGCGTGATCCTAGCCCACGACGACGGTGAGGGTAACCCGGCCAAGCGGCGAATGATGAGAGCAAGGCGGCGGCCGACGACAAAGCGTCATGCAGTGCCAAGGCCAGGGACGCGGCGCCAGTAGCGCGCGGCGTGGCCTAGTGACACCGACGGCGACACGACGCCCAAGCGATTGCATCGGGGTGGTTGGAGCGGCGGCCAGCTGGCGCGAGCCGACGACGGCGGAGCTTGGCGCTGCAGCAGCGGCCGATGGTGGAGAGGCGGTGGCTCGGCCTAATCTAGCCGGCCGAAGGAAGAGGAAAGAGAGGAGCCAGAGAGATGAGAAGGAGGAGGAGGAGAAGTTTGCTGAAAGAAGGAAGAAAGAATGTGGAGAGGAGAGAAGAAAGAATAGGGAAGAAGAAAGAGAGAAAGGGGGGGAGAAAGGAAGGATGTCGGTTGTAGAAAAGAAAATAGAGAAAAAGAGAAGAGAGAAAAGAAAGGAATAAAAGAAGAATAAAAATAAACAAAAATGAAGGAAGGAAGAAAAGAAACTTGTGAGTGGTAACCTCACCATTGTTAGAGGGAAGATCGCCAAACACAACCTCATTCATCAAACTAAACATCATCTTGAACCATCCTGGATCATCGTATTCAAACAACCAAACAAAATCTTATATCATTATATCCTACCAATCAAACACCAAACTTGTATCATCCCATCGAGAATCATCCCATCCATCTTGTGTCATCTCATCCCATCCACTCTGATTCACCTAACCAAACACACCCTTAAGCGCTGAGCTTATGTTGAACCCAGGAGCGAAAGATCAAGGATTATCTGTGTTTCACACTAGTCCAAGAACAACTAGTGTACACAGCCAAACAAAAGTGGATAACATAACCATACAATGCCATTCATTGAAATAATTAAAATTGTCACAAAAGGGCCTACAGTCAATAAGAAAAATACAGCAGAAGCAAAAGCGGTAAGGTAGACCACACGATTCGTCACAGGCAATCGTCTAGAGGGCGTAGTCTAGTCGTTTAAGTTCTCAATCTCCTCGCAGCATTATTCTCCTGCTCAACAATTTTATTAAGCAAGGGTGAGTACAACAACCGTGCTCGCAAGTTACACCCAATAATAGAATATAATGCATGCAAGGATTTAACAACGGAAGGCTTTATATGGCTCAATTTGTATAAAGCAATATTTTCCATTTAAATATTCATACTAAGTTCTAAAGCAGTTTATTCTATACTAAAATTCTTTTTTTAAAAAAATTCTCAAGTTTTATAGTCAAATAACATTCACACAAGAGGTGAAGGATACCCTCCTATCACATGGCTAACCGCCCAATTCCCATTTGGATAGAAATTCAAAACTATTTAACAAGTCTTTTGAAACCAAAACCAAAATCTAACTTGGAGTGACTTTGCTAGCGTGTCCATGACAGTGGACACGGCTATTCGAATAGTTCATAACACTCTGCAGAGGCATACAACTTTACCCACACGACACGATTTCTCTAGTTTGTTTGGCATCCGTCGATACCACCGCTCACTACCTTAGGTAAGCAGTCTAGAGCACGTGACAAGACCTTTACAATACACCATCCCACCGTAGTCCTGCATCGCTAAGGTTTCACCCCCTTTGGATAGAAACCCGCCGGGTTCAGGCCCCCTTTTGCGCCAGGTGGGAATGCATAAAAGTAGGTCATAAAGACACCCACGCAACCGGATGACACGACCACGGTGAGACGTTGCAAATTAGTTAGCCAGATTCTACCAATTCAGAACATGTGGTAGTACAATAGGGGCTTAGCAAAATGCACTCGAAGATCGGTTCTTAATTAATTTGGACGACTTTTCATAAAACCCATGGACCTCGGTCATAGAAATGACCCGACCCTGTGCATCAACGTGCACCGTCCAAACATCCATTATTTTTGTTTTATTTACAAGTCAACACATTTCAAAAATTTCTATGGTATAGACCGTACCATAGTAACATTTTAAATCATAGTTGAACTTTGGCTAACTTTCCCAAGTTAAATATTTTTGAGCTAAGCTTAGACTAAGTAGAGAGTTTTGCAACATGTTCTAGTTCATACTAATGTGCCAACTAGTTTTCAACTACGGTATCAAGGGGGTGGCTAAATCAATATTCAAGTTTGGATGTACAAAGGAATTAAGAATCTCTACTACTTAAAAGAATGAATTGGTGGTGATCCGTCCCCCCTCATGCGATGTGAGCTGTTAGATCTACCTTTCTTCGTGAGATGTGAGCTGTTGGATCTCGTTCTTTCTCGGTTCCTCCTGTGTGTACGGTTGGCCACTCATAACCTCCTCTCCACCCCCACACCCCAACTGCCCAAGCTGGTGCGCAAGAAGCCCAAAGATTCCATCGATCTTTCTAAGAACGAGTTGTTGGCGGATCACTTGTATTGTAGGCTGAGCACGACGACGGTTGATGAGATATAATTTTTTTTAATCCGTAGCGAAGCACGAGCATTGGACTATAACTATAAAGTTAAAACAGATATTTAAATTACTTGAATTTAAATATGCATACAATAATAATTTAAAACAAAATTTAAATAATTTGAAATATTGAAATTCAATATGATCAAAGATGTAACTTGCCTTTCTCAAATGCTTGAGGATCTATTTCTTCGAAGTATTCGTGTTCCCCGGAGTCATCGAAATTTACACGCGAAGACGAAGCAAATTCAAATGAAATTCAATTGAACTCCAAATTAAATAATTTTAGTGTATATAGCTAGATCTTGAATTTAAATAAATTTAGAAATTTGTATCGCCCAAATCGGAGTTCGAACGGAGGAGAACAGACTTTCGAAGTTTGAAAATACATGAAATGATGAAAATGAGATTTTCGAATTTTCTGGTTTTATTTTCTAAAGGAAAATCAATTTATTGCGTCAGCATGACATTAGCGGCCGGATTTATAAATTTCGTCCGGAATTATTTTTCTAAAGAAAAATACATGAATGGCTGACATGTGGGCCCTACGGCCGTGGACCAAGTCCACGATGGCACATGGGTCCACCGTGGACCCAGCTCGTGGCGCAGTGGAAACGCCACGCGGGCCAAAAGGCCAAGGTAGACGTGACATGGCGCCAGGTGGCAGCCATGTCGGTGCGGCAGACGCCGGCGGCTTGGGCATACAGGCTCACCGGCGCTACGCGCCGTGGCGAGCCCAACGGGTGGTGTCAAAAGGATAAGGGCATTGCGCTGAACCTGGTGCTAAAGGTTTTGAGGACACGATGAGAGGGGTTCACCGGTGGTGACGAAGGAGGCGGCGGAGGTGACCGGTCGAAGGCGGCGACGAAGTCTCGGTGACACTTCGGCGATGGGGAGGTGCGCAGGGTATAGCACGCAACCGTGCGGTGCTGAAGATGAGGACGAAGGCGGTGGAGGACCCTCAACGGCGGCGGAATCGACGGCGGCACGAGCTTCGATCGAAGCTCTTGGAGCTCTAAATCCCGGCGATTGAGGGCAAGAGAGAGGGAGGGAGAAGGGGGAAAAGAGAGAGGAGGAGGGGCTCTGGGTGCTCGCCTTTATATGTGCCGAGGAGGAGGAGAGAGGAGGCCAACATGGGCGCTCAACCGAAGCTCCAGGCGCAGGGCATGGCGTGGGACGTGCGGAGTGATGGGGCCAGGTGGGGCAGAGAAAATAGGGGGAGCGAAGCGGCGGGAATCACGACATTCAATGCGCGGCGACGGGGGTGGCAGGGATGCGCGAAGACAACGGGACGGGGGAGGCGAGTTGACGCGACCGCATCATGGGGCAGCAACGGGCATAAAAGGGGTGCGGGAAGAAGAAGAAGCCTGAGCGATCTGACATGTGGGTCCCACGGCAGAGAGGCGCGCGAGAGGCGGAAAAGCCTTGGTGGTGGCGCATGCGGAAATGGGCCGCGCGGAAGCGGGCCGGGGGAGGAATAGGAACGGGCTGGGGAAGATTTGGTCTGTGAACAGTAACCTAGATTTGTAATACTTTTTGAATTTCAAAAATATAACAAATAAAAAGGCTCTTTAGAAAATAGAAAATAAAGTCAAAAAATTCTAGAAAAATACACAGAAATTCCTTGAATTATTTGGAACTTAATAAAATTATTTTCAACTTAACTTTAGCTTTTAATTTTGCAAATAAGTGATTTTTGGCTTTTCGGCAAATAGAAAAACCCTTTTTAAATCTCAGAAAATTCAAGAAATACTTAAAATAATCCTTTTGGCTTTAAATCCAATAAAGCCCAAGAAGATTCAAATAAACCAAATTTTGATTTAATTAGAGTTTGATTAACTCATATCAAATTATTTTTTCAAATTTAACCTTTACTAATCCAATAAAATCGAGTTGTTAATTTGAATTTGAATTTTTTTTAACAAGCCAAAAAAAAAACGAGATGTTACAGCTTAAGGCCCAAAAGCAGATGCCAAATCCGTAGTCACTAGTCAGTCATTCCTCCAAAGACAATTTTGTAGGAACATGGGTTAAAAACCTCTTGACAGTTGATACGTACATCCCCCGCCACAACACAAAGACCACATTTTCACAGTTTCTGCAACGCACCGCCTAGCATGGCCCATTCTTTCAATCTTTTTGCGAATTGGAGCTCATATTTCATTACTCATGAGTAAAGAGTACAATCACGAGGTAAACACTTACATAAGAACTCAGGCGATTAATCGAAGTGCACGGCTGACTTCCTAACATGCTTAAATTAACTTCTTCCACCTTGCTTATCCATCCAGTTCATTACTTCCATCCATATATGCTAAGCATGGAGATATCTCTTGCATGCTCCTCCCATGTATCAGCAAGTTGCAAAACTTTCTTTTCTTGCAAGACAAATTCACAACCTGCTAGGCTAGTTCCAAAATGGACCGACCGAGCTAATGGAACTGCGAGATGCTTCGTGTCCTTCTCGTCGGATCAAAGATGTGATCACACGAGCCGAACAATCTATTCTAAGATCAGTTGTTGCTTGCAGCGCCGTGTACTTCTGCTCGATATTTCGCACAAGAAATGTTCAGCTCTGAAGATCCTTGCTGAGCAACCCCTTTGTGTGGCATCAAACCCCGGTGTGGAGTGTAGAGATAAAATTTATTCTCACACACAACGTATTTAAAAAGTAAAGGTTCAAATCTGGATTGATTACATGCAATTTAGCCATGAAAACTTATATACTGCCCCGTCAGTGGAGACCTAATCTTGCTATTTCATTTTAAAAACTGTTATTTTAACCAAAGATTCCGGTTCAAAGGCTATGTACTTGTTCCATTGTTTGGCTACTCATCTCATCTTGCAGGCTGGCTGAAGTGGCCAACCTACTCCATTGAGCCGAGCGTTGCACTGATCTCTCTTGCTTTCCAAAGAGAAGGCACTATCTGCGACTGAGATCAGCTAGAGCACCCCATATCCATCCAGATCACTGATCAGTACATGCTGCGAACCAATAAGTCTGTCTCAAGTACCGTGTGATCTGAGCAAAGAACAACATTAGCAATTTGGACTATGCAGATGTACCTTACAGTATATTTGAATGCTATTGTGTAAATTGACTTCAAACATTCGACAAACTAGCAGGGAATTTGATTATATGGTTATGGTAGCAAGGTGATTAACATAAATTATTAAAAATTGTATGGGAGGCTACATGCTTGGTTTTTACTGGTTGGGCAGGTTAAGTTGAGAGCTCTTCTATGGACATTTAATTTAATATGGGTCATCTATTCTTTTTGATTCAATGGATGAGATTAATTTGGATTTAGTTATACTTTCTCCGGTAGTATGTGTAGTATAATTCGGAGAGGGGTACAATTGTAAAGAAAGGCATGGCAAAAGAGTAATTTTTGCTGTCCTAGTGGGGCTTAAATTTGGTTTCACGCTCAAAATGGCCCAACCGCCAGCCTAGAATATGCCTAGCTTCGTTTCTTCATTGCTTATCCGCTTCGTGAGTTTGGTAGGTTAGGCTTTTTCGATTCGATAGAGGAGTGGGGATCGAGGGGGCAGCTCGTCGGGGGCGGCGTGATGAGGGGGCGACGTGTCGGGGAAGCGTGACGAGGGGGCGGCGAGTCGGGGCGGCTTGATGAGGAGGTGGCGCGTTGGGTCGACGAGTGTGGCGAAGCGACTTGATGTGGGGATCGCGCGGCGTGATGGGGGGCGGCGCAACGGGACATGATGAGGGGGTGGAGCGGCAGCGTGAGGTGCGTGGCATCGCCGTCGTTTCCTGACAGTCGTTGCGGCAACGCCTGGTGCTGGTGGTGTATGCTTCCTCTGTGGCCTCCGACTGCGAGTAGGCATGGCGACTTTCTCGGCGGCTCCCTGGTTGTCCTCGTCATGTTCCCTTTTCCTCACCCCCCCAATACATGATGCTAGAGGTTGTCTCCCAGAGCTTGCATCTGCACATTAGCGGTGGCAGCCCGATGCGTTAAGGGCTCCTGGTAAACGCTATCCTCTTGGTGGGACCTGTCTGGTCTATCGGCAGTAAGGCGCCCCCTCGAGGATCTTGACACCACCAACATGCTCCTCCGCCAACGCATCGTCTTAATGGGCTCTCCAGTAAACATTGTCTTTGTTTCTTCCCCTTAATATCTCTGTAGGCTTGTTTTTACCGGCCTTTTATGTCATTGGTAAATTGTAGTATACAATTGATTCGTAAGTTGCTAAAATAAGGAAATGGAGTATAGGTTGAAGTGTTGACGAGGATTTAATAATCCTTAATTAATTAAGTTATTTATCTATAATATTTATAGATAATAATGTATTTTATATAACCTTCAAATGTACCCCTCAATATTAATAATGAGAGAGATCATACACACCTAGTAGTCGTAAGCTATTTTACGACCACCCTATATGGTTATAAATTCTTCTACGATCACATATTGATTGTAAGTCCTACTACAATGACCCTATATGGTTGTAAACTCTTCGACGACCACCTATTGATTGTAAGTCCTACTACAATCACTCTATATGGTTGTATGTTCTTCTACGATCACTTATTTATCATAATTTCTACTACGATTGCCCCATGGTCGTAAGTCTTACTACAACCAGGTCATCTATGACCATCCTATGGTCGATAAAGCTTACAGACATACGGGCCCAATCGACTAGGGATATTTGTGCACTGTGTTTAATACACACAGTAGTTACTATGTGT
Organism: Hsuehochloa calcarea; assembly: GCA_036346395.1. Classification (NCBI taxonomy): domain Eukaryota; kingdom Viridiplantae; phylum Streptophyta; class Magnoliopsida; order Poales; family Poaceae; genus Hsuehochloa; species Hsuehochloa calcarea. Next base: position 27,938,938 of record CM070593.1, on the reverse strand, counting down.
TGTTATTCCTGATATAACTGCACATATTAAACCTCTGTCTCTAACATAACCGCAAGACGACGCGGGGGATGCATCTCTAATAATAACTACTCTTAAATGTGCACATTGCATCAAACGACAATGTGCCTTTTGACGTAGACAACTGCCACCCCTTCATGAGATATATAAGAAGTAAAGTCGGTGAATAGAGGAGAGAGGGACAAACGAGAAGCGAGAGACAAGAAGATTAAGCCCTAGCTAAGGAGTAGGGTTATTATTCTCTCAGGAGAAGGCATGAACCTGTATTAAATTCCCATATCCTTTTCTGTGTAGTTTTGCTCCAGGAGAGCCCCTAGCGCTCATTCATAAAATCGATACTAAACCATCGACAAGTGTATTTTATGGCTTGAACTGGCCAAATTAAGAGCATGATTTTAGGAAACTTGGAATTGTATTGCAATATAACAAGTGGAGAGAAAATTGTCATTGAAGTGTATCATTTCAGCTAGAACTTACCCCTTTAGGTTGTTTTGGTTTGTCCATTGAAACATTTTTTTCATTTAGGTTTGTGCCATTATTTGTGTATATGATAATAGTTCTACAAATAAGATATTCTTATGATGCCTTGCAATAGTAATTCCAAAGTAGAATGTATTCATGAGGAAGTAGTTTACTAGTACTCAATAGGCACCCAAGGTTGTAGATGCTACCAACAATGTCGAGTAGTATACATCAAGTGACTTTCCCTCATTGTTGTGTGAACCGTTTTGTTTTTTGTCATATATATTGGATACTTACTTATCTTTTGTACCTCTTTTTGTGAAATTTGCATAAGGTCCGTGTATGGATTATATCTTTAGTCAATTTTGCTACTCGTTGAACAATCTTATTCCAACATTAGTCTTGCAGTCATGTGAGATGATTTTTATTGATGGATTGATGTTACCTTGAGTCCTTAACAATGTTGCACCTTACACAACACATTAAGATTTTTTTTGAATATTTTTGGAAATGGTTTTGTTTGACCTTTTACTCTTGTATAATTGTACTTCATAATAATTTTGAAGATTTAACATGAAATACTAGCAACTTCGCCAGTCATGCTCATTTTGATTTATTTGCTAGTTCAGTTTATGTACTGCATACATATCTCAAATATAGTATTTTGTACGAAATATCATGTTATGGTTGGCTAATCAATTTGTTAATGATGACATAGGACTTGTTGCACCACCTCTAAAACTTCTCATTATGATATTTTCCTAATATGCTCCCTGTAACATCTCAAAGTACTATTACCAAAATTAAAATTATAAAATTATTGTTTTATTGAATTTCTTGAGTTTTAAAAGATTTTTATTGCTTTTCTCAATTTCCTATATTTTAAAAGTTAAAAAAGAATGTTTATTGAGTTTCTTGGTTTACTTTGGTATTTAAAAAGGTTTCTCCCGTCTTTCAAAAATTAAAAATAGTTATGTGCAAAAATAAAATCCAACTTTAAGTTGGAAATAATTTTATTAAGTTCAAAATAAGTTATAAAATTTTGATTTTTCCATAATTTTTTGAACACTTTTTGCTATTTTCTAAAAGCTATTTTGATTTGTTGTATTTTTTGAAAATTGAAAAAACCAATTAAATTTCCTTTCGCTTTCGGGCAGAATCTTCTCCGGGCCATTTCCCTTACCTCTCTCCTGGCACAAGTCCCTTCTCGGGTGTCGGCTTGTTTTCCTCAGCCCGCTCGGCCGGCCTCCTCTCTCGCCTCCCCCCTTTGTTTGTCTGCCAACCGGGCCCACGCGCCAGCGCCCATCCCCTCTGTTTCTCTTCCCCGTGGAGACGTGCCCATGCTGCCAAGCGCACGCCCGCGTTAGCTCTTGCCGCCCCATCTTTTCCCCTCCCTGCCCCGTCTTCTCCCCCACATACACTGTTGACCTTATCGCTCACCTGCCCTCTGCTTCGCCCCGTCCTATCCACGTCTGCGCAGCGTCACGGTGGCCAAAAAGTCATAGTCACCAGCGCGTTCTCCTCCCCGTTTTTCGCGTGCATTGAAGGCCCATCCCGCTGCTGTCAATCCCGCACCTGCTCTTCTCTCTCCGCAAATTCCACCAGCCGCGCCATGCCCTGTGTTGGCCAAAGATCGCTCGTGCACCCATGCCGTCGAACTCCTCCCTCTCTCCTCCTCGGTCGCTATAAATGGAAGCCCTCGGGAACCATCTGCCCTTATCTTCTCTTTTCTTCCCCCAAACTGCAACCACCACCAACAGCCTCATTTCTTCTCCAGTTCGGGCGTGAGCATCTCCCACTCCATTCTCCCTCTCTGGCCTTCACCTTGCTGCGCCGACTGTGTCACGGCGAGCCTCTTGGCTTCGTCTTCCACCTCCTCGAATTCGCCATCCTCTCTTGCTTTCATTTCTCCACAATCGAACCTTATCGCCGCTGGCAAAGCCATGCCTGAGCCACTTCTGGCTTCATCAGTTTCCCCTTCCACTGCCGTGTTGTCTCTCTTGCAGTCGAATCTCTTTCGACTAGGCAGTCGAAACCTTTCGACCAGTCAAGCCTTTTTTCACCAGGCAGCTGAAACCTTCCGACCAGTGGAGCCTCTTTCGATCAGGCAGTCGAAGTCTTATGACTAGCTGAACCTCCTTTGACCAGTTAGTCGAAACCTTCCAACCATGTGATTTCAAAACTTCCAAGAGTCCATTCTCCTTCGTTCGAGCTCCGATTCGAGTGATTCAAATTCCTAAATTCATCTAAAAATCAAGATCTAGATATCTATACTAGAATTATTCATTTTGGAGTTCATTTGAATTTATTTGGATTTTATATGAATTTGGCTTATTTTCGTATGTATATTTCAATGACTTTGGAGAACCGGATTTCGACGCCGCTTAAGAACAACAACTAAATGAGCAATGCAAGTTACATCTTTGATTATATTTGAATTAAAATATTTTAAATTATTTAAATTCTATATTAAATTATTGTTGCATGAGTAATTAAATTCTAGTACTTTAAATCCTTGTTTTAACTTCATAGTTATTCCCAACTTCATTGTATAGCCATATTGTCATTCCAAGCGTGATATATTTTGGCATTTGAAATTGAAAAGATTTGATTATAGGATTACATGAATGATGAATATTTGATAAGTGTTGGAGAATGGTTCATCGGATTACCAATTCAGGATGTTGATTTTGGGTGGAATAGGTTGAATCAAGAAGTATGGGATTAATTAGGTATTTTGGTCATATTGGATTTATCGGACATGATTGAATAGAGAAGTTGGAATTAGAAATAAATCTTGGATGAATTATAGAAATAAATCTTGGTTGGAGTATGGAAATATATATTTATTGGATTATAGAGATAGATTGTTATTGATATCGGATTGTTGAAGTTGGATTATATAAATAGATAATTATTAGATATTAGATTATAGAAATAGATTGTTGTTGATATTGAATTGTTGGAGTTGGATTATATAAATAGATAATTATTGGAGATTGGATTATAGCAGTAGATTATTGTTGATGATGGATTATATGCATATATTATTGTTGGAGATTGAATTGATGGATATCGGATTATAGATATATAATTGTTGGAGATTGGATTACATGATTAGATTATTGTTGATATTAGATTATCGGAGATTGGATTATAGAAGTAGATTATTGTTGATGTTAGATTCTAGAACTAGATTATTGTTAGATATAAGATGGTTGGATGTTGGATTCTAGAAATGGATATTAGATGGATATTAGATTATTGGATGATCTCGGAATTCATAATTCTTGGACATCAAACCTCTCACCCCTTGTGGCTCTAGATGAAACTCTAGTTAATACAATATTACTGACAACATGCTTTGCTTAAAAACTTGATGCTTAGACAAGCTTAGACCAAAATTGTTTAGATTGGGGAACTTTAGCCAAATGTTCAACTATGATTTAACTTGATGCTATGGTATTGCTTTTACCATAGAAATTTTGGAAAATGATTTAACTTGGACAATAAAATAAAAATTGGTTTGGACTTGGGCTAAATGGACGTTTGGATGGATGCATGTTTATACACGGGATCAATTCATTTATATGATCGAGGCCTATGGTTTTATTGGAAGTCACCCAAGTCAATTAAGGACCGGTCTTCAAGTTGCATCTTGCTAAGCCACATCGTACTACCACATGTTCTGAATGGGCAGGACTAGGCTAAATAATTTACAACATTCTACCATGGTTGTGCCATCTGGTTGCGTGTGTGTCTTTGTGTCCTACTTTTATGCGTTCCCACATAGCGCAAGGGGAGGGGCTTAAATCCAGCGAGTTTCTATCCAAAGGAAGCAAAACCTTAGCGAGGTGGGACTACGGTGGGATGATGCATTGTAAAGGCATTGACGCGTGCTCTAGACTGCTTACCTAAGGTAGTGAGCAGTGGTATCGCCGGATGTCAAACAAACTAGAGATGTCGTGTTGTGTGGGTAAAGTTGTACAACATCTACAGAGTGTAAAACTATCTGGAATAGCCATGTCTACGGTCATAGACATGCTTAGGAAAGCCAATGCAAAGTTAGATTTTGGTTTTGTTTTCAAAAGACTTTATCAAATGATTTTGGATATTTTATCCAACTGGGAAATTAGGCGGTTAGCCATGTGATAGGAGGGTATCCTTTACCACTCTTGTGTGACTGTTATCTGACTATAAAACTTGAGAATTTAGAAAATAAATTTTAATTATAGAATATCTGCCTTGGAACTTAGTATAAGTATTTAAAGAAAGCATTGCTTTACACAAATTCGACCTTATATGTCTTCCTTTCGTATACCACTTCATGCATTATAATTATGTTATTAGGTGTAACTTGCGGAGTACGGTTGTTTGTGCTCACTCTTGCTTAATAAAATATTGTTCAGAGAAGAAGGGATTCACACTGTTGAAGATCTCGACGACTAGGCTGCTACCCTGGTCGTTTGCATGTGGCAGATTAATTGGGCTCTACTACTTCTTTTTCGTCTTCTGTTGTGTTTTTTATTGTTGGCTCATAAGCCTTTCTTGTAATTAAACTCTGACTATTAATAAAGTTTTGTGTATTATGGATGTTACCATATTTATTTACTGTATGAGCTAGTCACTGATCACGTGACTAGTTCAGTAATACAAAAAGGATTTGGGAGTGTTATTCCCGGGTCCTGACACTCCCTAACCATGACCGGAGTGTAAATACATGTAGTTATTTTCTCTAATAGGTTGGCATCTATCCTAGCGAAGGGTACTGATGGCGAAGCTTTTGCATCCAACTCAGCCTCATTCCTACGAATACGAGATAAGCAAAACTCATAATGCTCTACTAAATTAACTAGTGACATATTCCGGTTTAGGTGCCTGTGAAGCCATGAGTGTAGACTCTCACTTCGTTGATTACTCTGCATTCCCTAAAAGTATCTCCCTTTAGTATATGTTGTCGACCACTTGTTTCTCAGTTCATACATCATGGAAAACCTTACGTCCTTTTATGTGATTCCATGCCTATCCTTAAACTCGACCCAACATCTCTCAAATTCATCAACTTCAATCGCTTGGTAAATGAATTTTCTAAATTCGCTAAGCTTCGGATCACACAAATGACGTATCATGTTCTGCTTGATGTGCTAGATGCACAGTCGATGATTTGTCTTGGGCATAACCCTCCCAATAGCTTTGGACATTGCATTGTCCCCATCGGTGATCAATTACTTTGGATGCTTCTAGCGCATCGCCTCCAAAAACGCCTGAAGAAGCCACACATATGAAGAAACACTCATCCGAAATAATACCACAACAAAAAACAATTGTACTACGATGATGATTAACTCCCATAAATGGAACAAAAAGGCAGATTATAATGGTTGACTCGATATGTACTGTCCAACACCACAATGTCACCAAAGGCACCATAGTCAATCCGAGATTGTGAATCCATCCAAAATATATTTTTCAAACATGTCCCATCATTCATATTGTATTTGAAGAAAAAAAATCAGCATCTTCTTCTTTCTGTGCTATCATATGGTTCAACACAAATTCAGCATCACTACCTTGTATTCTTTTCATCTTGCACCTTGCAAAGAAATTGTACAAGTCATGAGAAACTAATCCAATCTGGTCATAACCACCATAAGTCTACTCCATAACTGACATAACTTGACATGTACACATCCCACCAACACCAAATTCAATGGCCTTGGCCTTTTGTGCATCACTTAGCCCACGATGGACAGTAAGAAAGCAACCTGATGAGGCTTAGCAAGATCATGTTTGTGGGAGCCAATAAAATCTTTAACAAACCATAAACTACATCCTACATCTAGCTCGATCTCCAACGCAGCCTTGCATCCAAAATGGGTTAGTGGTCATGGCTCCCTTTTTTATCGGTCCTTTCAAAGTATTTAATCATCCTATGTCCATCATTAGAACAACAAAACCTCCTCTAGATAACCATGTTGGTATCTCCCTTCAGCTGGACACACCCCTTTCTGACACTAAATCCTTTGAACTTTGCATATGCATTGTAGAACTTATAACCATTTTCCTCGCTTCTAAACATCTTATTTACCACCATGTTACATTCATCCATTTTCTCCAAGCTAACGTTATTTTCTCCAGCCATGACGTACAACTGCCATAAAATAACATTGCATTCATATTACTAACATATTTCACACAAGTAAATAAAACAAAAAAAATCAAGACGACGTACCACTACAAAATGTAGATCAATGCACATAAACCAAGGTAGAGTAGTTGTCGAGCTATGAAATTTCCAGTTTTGTAACTTGAGGTGCATAATACTTCTAAATGAAACAACTTTTGTGTGTTTTTAGATCGGTTTACCGTAAATCCTCTTTGATGTGTAGTCGGTCAGACTAGGGATCAATGAGGCTACCGAGAGTTGTGAGCCAATTGACACTCCGACTACTCCTACGGCCACTCGAGATGGTGGTCTTACAGTGGTAGGTAACCGAACATAAATGTATATTCTAGATGAATAATTTTTATCATATAACTAACTTTGGTTGTTAATTATGCGGTTGTCGTGCTCGAAAGTGGTCGCTTACGACCAGTCAGTTGCTACTGAAGCAACCGTTCGTGAGGCCGACGAAGCCACACCACCTGACCATGTGGCCAGGGATCTTATTCTGGACCAACTGGTCGAGAATATTTCTTCTGACCTCTAGTTGGTGGATGCGAGGAGTTTAACCAACCATACTGATTTCAGATCGGTGAAGTTGGTTGAATAGAAAAGGAAAGCGTCGAACTTTGTTTCAGTGCGCTTCAAGATAAAGACCAAGAAAACAAGGTATGTATACATGGAAAGGAAGTCTATGTAAATACTTACCTCTAGTGTTTCTAGAGTCTTGAGCTTCTTTTCTTCTTTATAGATCCTCTGGTGTTCCGGTCGTTTCCGAACAGAGCATCCCTTAAGAGAATGTTCCTGAGGAAAAAGAGGTCAACCCAGCCTCCGAGCAGGTGACAAAGTCAATGCCTGTTCAGGAACCCGTGGCGGCTCCAACCCCACCTATGGAGGTCGTGGTGTCTGAGGAATCTCAGCAGGTTCCGACCGCTACTAGGAAGTCTCCTCTTCCTATCAGTTTCCTTTATCACCTTCGAGTTTTCGATAATAAGCAACTCGATGAGGCTTGGGGAAGGATATCAGATCGTCATTCAAAGATGAGTCCCGATTCTATTTTTGTTGAATATAATAACATGGCATTGCAAGTAAACTTCCACGACCACTTTTAATAGCCTTTTCCTTTAAATTTTATCAAAAACTCAAAGGAGTTTGCTATTTTTGTAGCATCTGGTGGAAAAACTTCGCTGTGGTCGGAGGACTGACCCAACGAATAAAATTCTTGGAGAAAAAGAACTCTGAATTAGAAAGTAAGTACTTTAGCATGTCTTCTCCTCTCCTTATTTACCATCTGGCTCCTTTTCTACTGATTAACTTCTTTTTTTTTATCATACTTGATTGATTCGGAGAAGCTTACAAAAGAGGTTATGGCAAAATAAGCCATAATATCCAACCTTAAAGAGGAATGCCAAAACAAGGACCGGTCGATCGAATTTCTGACGACCAGACACAAGGAAGTCCTTGAGGCCATCGAGAAGAAAGTTGAAGGTAACCGGTGGAGACTCGACCAGTGTACTATATTTTAATTGTATGTATTTATATTTTGGTATACTCGTGCAGCGAAAACTCAAGAATTGAAGAGATCAGAAAAAATTCTTGAGTTCGAACACGGCAAGTAGGCATATTTTGGGCATAATCTTGAAGAGAAGGTCAAGGTCCTTAACAAGATGCTCTTCGATATGGGATCGGGAACACAACTTGCCCAGCTTAGGAGATCCCATAGAGAAGATCAACTTTCTTGGCCAACAACTCGAAGGTTTCACAAGCTTGCTTAAAACTACTCGGAGAACTATGCACAGACGCTATTTGAAGCTGTAAAAAACGGAGTCAGATTTGCTTTGGCAAAGTTGAAGGCCTCCAATCCTTCCATAGATCTCCAAGCTATTGAGGAAGAATTCAACTGCTCGGGAGACGATGCAATCAAACTTTTCAGGTGAAATGACACCTCTCGGAAATAAGGTTGCGGAAGAAATGGAGGTCGGATCTCCGACACGTAGCGATCAGTCTGGTGATCCTAAGGAGTAGGTTATTGTAATATAGAAAGTATGAATATAAAAACTCACATTTCTTTCATTGATAAAGCCTTTTGTTTATTCTTTTCACTTATGAAGTACTCACATATTTCCTAGCCCTCGACTGCTTATATAGTAGAAGATATTTACTAAAGAAGCAGTAAACCAAGAATAAGAGTAAAAGTAACGACCACTGTTGATAGTATGCGTTGATTATATGATAAAAACTGATTGTATTAATACTAGGAAATCAACTGTTGCCGGAACCAGTGTGTGACTTCAACTAGTTGTAGATCTGTTTTCCATAATCGAAATACCAAATGATAGATTACATGGTCGGAAGATAACACTTCTCTTGATGAGAAAAGAAAAAAAAATGCAAGGATGTATGCAATAAATGATAAGTGGTTTTATTTACAAGTAGTATCCAAACTGGTCGTAATGATGGCTAAGAACTGAAGACATAAAAACACCTCGCGAAACGTGCTCATGCTCAAGTCCGACTGGCGGCGAAGATTGTATGAAAAGGACCGTCTCTAAGAAGATCCTTCTAGTGGGCAGGACTACGTGCAGAGAGGAGAGACTTCAACTAGGAGGCTTTATGTGTCTCGACCAGTAGCCAAACAAGAGTAGAACAAAATGTTGAAGTGAAGAAATATAGTCTCCCAAATCTTAGACATATAAATCACTATATGTAGTTGTTTCTGTTATGCTCCTTGTACTCGTATGTTTCTTTAAGAAAATGGTGTGGTTGCGCGTGAGAACCATTGACGTAATGGTCACGACTAGGACCCTTGTGGCATTAGATTTAGATGTCTAAGCCAGAGAGTAACAGAGATCATTTTAAAGGATATCAGAGAGAAGTTGGTTTTCTCCACCAATGTAAACAATAAATAGTTGGCAACCAGAGTTTGGGTACAAACATATAAACAATATCAGTCATCGAAGAAAATAAATAAATGATAAACTTTATTGAAATTTGACAAAATGTAAAAAATACATTTATACAAAGAACTTACGCAATTGGTCAATATTCTAGGAGTCCGACCAAACAAGCTCGTCTGGCATAGCTAGTCGTACCGAACCAGGTCTGGTGACTTCGACCGCAGTGTTTGAAACTTCCCATTTGGGAGAAAGTTTATTGCGATTAATCCGGCTCTGAATTTTTGTGAGAACTAGATCACCTATAGCTAGGCTGCGAGGTTGCATCTTACCACTGTGATACCTTTGTATGACTTATTGGTAAACCGCCAATCGTATTAGGGCTTGGTTTAGTCGTTCCTCAAGAACATTGATATCGTTGAGTCATCGTTCTTCTTGATCGTTAATGTTGTAACAATCAGTTCGAGCAGAGCCCATTTTCTATTCTGGAGGAAGCTTGCTTCATCACCGCAAACGAGAAAAAATGGTGTTTCACTGGTCGCACGACTGGTCCTGGTTCAAACGGCCCATAATACAGAAGGAAGTTCTTGAAAACAAGCTCCTGACCGTTGTGTTAACTGGTCGAACACTCGACGTTTCACTCCTTGCATTATGATCCCATTGGCTCTTTCGATTGCTATGTTGCTATGTGGGTGAGTAACAGAAGCAAAATGTATCTTGATACCTAGATCCTTGTAGAATTCCTAAAAAATTCAACTAGAGAACTGGACATCGTTATTTGTGATTATACGACTAGGTACATCAAATCATGTGATCATATTTTTTATGAGAAACCTCTCAGTGGCTTCAGTTGTTATTTTAACAATTGTTCAGCTTCTATCCATTTTGTAAACGTGTTAATCATGACGAAAAGGGATTCTAAGCCCCTAGGTGCTCTTGGAAAAGGTCCCAGAAAGTCTAGTCCCCAGGTTGCAAAAGGCCAAGAAAGAAGTATTGTTTGCAAAGCTTGTGTTGGCTGATGTACTTGTTGACTATGAAATTGACATTGTATGAGCTTCATCACGAGCTCTTTTTCATCATGAAGGGTAGTTGTCCAGTAGTATCATTGCCTAAAGGCTTTACCGACCAGTATTCTGTATGAATGATGTGTTCCACAGACTCCTCCATGAATGTCAGACAACAACTCAATGCTATCCTTTTGAGATATGCATTTCATCAACACTCCGTGAGATCATCGATTATACAAGGTACATTCGACCAGATTGTATGATTTAGCTTTTCGAGCAATACAATCAGCCTCTACATCATCTTCAAGAATTGTAACACCCCAGCCCAACATAGTGCCTAGGATGCTACTAAACAACTCTACAGAACCATTTTTCTCCAACTCACTAATATAAATATCAGCAAGACATATAAAATCAAATCATTTAGTCCTAATCAATAAGAACTTGCACAAGCTAAGCATAGACAGGTTTAATAATACCATCATTCAAATCATAACAATTTAGGCATGGATCTTACTCTTAATCAATGAAAAATCGAACCAATTTATTAAAGGTACACAATGAGAGTAACTCTATACCAAATAAGTCTAAATCTTCCAGTCTCAACAGATACACGTGGGTATAAGACTAATCATGCTATTCAATTTATTCTATCAATTATAATTAAACGAATTGATAGCTATGATATAAAGCATAAACTGAAGCATCCATGATAAACTTGGCTACCACGATTACAAGTAAACAATCACCACGATGGATGGAGACAAATCTCATAATAAAGGTTATAGCAAGAATACGTGATCTTAGGTAAATAATCTAATTTTATTTGCCATGGATAGTGTAAGTGTGTTGTGCATCAAGACTACCTCTTCCCATGCATATCGCTGCCTCGGGAGGTACCTAAAAGAAGAACAACAATAAACGTGGGTCCATGACTCAGCCAAGTACAACAGATGTAATAAACAAAACTTCACGGGTAGCCATTGAGGATATCAATTCATCATATGAACATCATCAATGAACCATAAATAAAACTCATATACTTGTCTACAATGCATATGATAAGAATGCTCTTTCTTCCTTCTTTGCAATTACCGGTAATGCCGAGTAGTGCATCTGTCGAAGCATACTCATGCCTGTGCCCTCAAGTACAGGGACCTCAAGCTCACACTCCATGAGTGTGGGGACCTATGCCCGTCCAATACAGGACGGGGATCTCATGCCCGTCCAATGCAAGACAAGGACCTCAAAAGAAGCAAATCCTTGGCTGCCACATAGTCCAAGGTTCAAGTATATATGCCATGATACAAATGAACTTCACAATTCTCAATCCATCATGAGAGAATAATATTCAGCAACAATATCATAAGTAAAGTCCCACACAAATAAATCATGGCAAAAATCAAGAATTTAACATTTACGATTTACTCAACACTGCTTGCACTTGCCTCAATCGCGAGTTGGATGACGATGACAGGAGGACTCTATCCTCGGTTCTCACCACCACCTGGCAACCGTAAAGTATACTAAAAATACTATCAAAGGTGCACATCAAAGCAATGAGCAAAAGAGGAATCAATAATCTCTATTCGCAACCCGAATCTTTATCGATACAAATCCCAAATTCCAATCTGTTCTGAACTGACAGCCATGAAGGAAAATCCATAACTTTTGAGTAAAAACTCCAAAAGTCATGAATACAAGTTTCTTGGAATCTACACAAGCCTAGCTACAACTTATCAAGTGACGGAAAGATCAAACTTACCAATCTAAGACTTTGTTTTTAACCCCGAAGACCGTTCTTTCATCTTCGGTACTACTGACTTGTTAATTTCGTAACTTTTATTTGGTACTTCCAAATTCAATGTTCTAAGCCATTCTGGAAACTACAGAAAACTAGCTTCCTCAATAAATTTATCAAAATTATCCCCACTGTTCCACAAAGGTTGCTAACAGCCTAGTCTTTCTCTACTGTTCACAACAGAAGGACATACTACAACATTAACTTCAAAAATTCATATCTTTTGTTGTAAATGTCCAAAAATTATGAACTTGATCTTCCTGGAAACATCATAAAGTTATCTACATAACTCATGGAAATCAACTAGCCAAAATTCGTCCATCTCAAGACTCTAATATATAGGACAACGCTCGCTACTCGAATCCAGAGACTGAATAAGCACCCAGAATTACAAAATTCATAACTAATTCATCGATCAACCAAAAATTATGAATTAATACTTTATGGAAAGCCCACGTGAAACCCCACATAAGTCTAGGAGACACTACACTCTAGATCTGCTTGCATCTAACTCAAATTCGTGCGTCAACAGAATGGTAGAGACATCGATCTACAACAGTAGTTACAATATGGCTATTGGAGACAATTCGCGTAAGAAAGATCTACAAAATCTAATGGAGATCAAGAAATTACCCACGAAATTCCCCTCAGGACCACGCTGAAGTCCTCGCGAAGATTCTCCCCACTGTCTTCTTCTTCCTCTCCCTTCTCCTCTCTTCTTCCCTCTCCTTCCTCTTCCTTGTGACCGGCCAATAGCAGGAGGAAGCACCAAGGGATGGCAACACGGGAAACTCGGTTGGGGGAGGAGATGGTGGCACAAGGGGTGGAGGGGGAGGGTGCGGCCAAAGAGGGAAGGGAGGGAGGAGTGGTGGCCAAGGGGTCGAGGGAGGGGCAGCTAGGGTTTAGGGGAGGTGGCGCCCCCTTGGCCCACTAATGGGTCGGCCCTCTTGGGCTAGGGTGCCTTGGGCCGAAAGCCCAAGGTCCAAATCCCCCTAAAATTTTGAATTTTTAGATTAATTCCTTCTCTAAACATTTGTTGGACCGAAAAAGCGACTAGAGGGGGGGTGAATAGGAGCATGCTCACTTTTCAACCAAGATCAGATTCAACACAAATTTCACTCAAATAGCTATGGAAGCTATGAAGATCAATATACCAGTACAGCGGAAGACTAGTATTGAATCCAATCGAAACCCCGAAGCAAAAAAACCAAAATCAACACAGGCTAAAATTCTAAGTGTTGGGCGGTTTGACCTCTATGTCAATGGCGGTCGGACCGATCACCTTGGGTGGTCGGATCGGTCACCTTGGGCGGTCTGACCTCCAACCTGATGAACAGTGAAATCAGCCCGAAAAATGAAGTTACAAATAGATGTAGCTTTTGATCTACAACTCCAAACTCTTTGAAACTTGGCACACTCCTTCTCTAGGATACCAGGAACCTATTCCAATCGAAGATCGTGAAGATCCTTAGAAAAGTTACGACCTTTTTTCCGTTTTAACGAAGAGTGCTCTAAAACCGAGTCAAATACGAAATATGACCTAGAGACTTGCTCGTGGGTGATTGATGATCAAGATGATCCTAGATGTATTCTCACATGTCACAGCAAGCTAGATCACGTGAAGAAATTAAGCAAAAACTCGTGGATCAAAGAAAGACTCAAAATCACCAAATAGAGAGAAGAAAAGCAAAAAGACAAATCTTTGAGCAAACATTTCTTGGATTGATTTGATATGATTTGGTTTTACAGCCACTCCATCAATGGAGGACAAAGTTCAATCTATGAGCATGAAATCAAATCAAAACTCTTTATAACCCTAATCTCCACTAATCTTCTCCCTAAGCAAAACTAGGGTTTCAAACACAATGAAAGGGTTAAGGGGGTGCAGCCACCTCCCTCCTCTATTTATAGTAGAGGTTTAGACATTCTAGAAGATTGACTTAAATGGGCTCCCGTTAAGGCCCATCACAAACGGGTCACACACGCACGTATTTTAAAGCGTCGTCTTCATCGCCTCTTGACCTAAACCGCTTCTCCTTGAGTTGTCTTACGCCGTGGTTTAGCAAAAGGTCATCAAGGCTGTATTTTGTAAGATTACCAAAATACCCCTTCACGGTCCTTTTCCGAAGACCTAGTCCATCTACGCGAAGCACTCACCTACTTCGCTACGTGTAGGTTGATCAACGACTCTCTCCATATTGGCAAGTCTCTCCCATCCGGCTCGCATCGAAACCACTATGACACTTGCACCGATCCCCACACCACTTGATCAAACCAGTAACACTGAACTGTCCGTTCGGTCACACTTGTCCATTCTGCACCACGCTTGAGTTCATTGACCTCACTCGGCATCGTCGATCGTTCTAGACCTCAGCTCTCCAAGCCTAGTCCCGATCATCCTCGACGTTGACCATCGTTGACCACCAAGTAACCTGCACAACAATAGACAAGCAAATTGAATCCGGGAACAAGTTCTTCACAACTTGACCCACGTTAGTCAAAACATGCATCATGCAACACATATGCACTGAAACTCATGACTTTGACCTAACAACCAAACATCGCCGCCACGAAGGACGACGAAACAAGTGAAAACTGGTCAGACCGCCAACATGGCGAGTCTGACCGCCAAGTCGGACTTAGCCAAATTTCATCTCTGGAAATCCGAAACCTACTAAAATTTTCAAACCAATAGAACTTTTGCCTGGAGATACCAAAAAATATGAGACCAAGTGTAGTAGAATCTCCTCTCTTGCCTACACTCTCTATTTTTGGCCCAGCTCAAAACTCCAACTTTTGTATCTGGCCGGTCCAACTGCCGCCATGGCCGGTCAGACCGCCCTCTGGCCGGTCTGATCGCCGCTTGGGCCGGTCAGACCGCCTAAGGCCTGACAACTTGCAACTTTGCCGAAAACGCATGATTCGATAAACCTTCAACACCATTGCCAATTGTAATATCATCCTAAGATCATGAGCATATCCCCATGATACCCACAACATTAGTGCATTCACTAATGAATATTCGGGATATTACAGGAATAGTGCCATGCTGAAGACCTACTATGGAGCATCCATGTTCGCAGGATCGATTTGTACGACTTCTATTGGAACATTTATGTCCTCGGAATGCTCGACCACTGAGGGTGAATCGAGTTGCTTGAGAAAAATTTCGGCGGGACATGTGACTTTGTGGAGGCCACCCGTATCAACTGGTCTGCCAGAAAGTTTTCCTTTCTAGGAATATGATGGAACTGGAAACGGAAGAAGTGCCATTTGAGTTTTCGTACTTCTACCATATAAGATGATATCTTGGTACTTGAGCATTGATACTCTTTCCTGACTTGATTCGCTACTAGTTGATAATCGTCTTTCACTAGTAATCTGCGAATCCCGAGCGCTCTGGCTGCTTGGAGTCCTGCTAGTAAACATTCGTATTCTGCCACATTGTTTGTTGCAGGAAAGTTTAGCTAAATGATGTATTTGATATGTTCCCCAGTAGGGGATATTAGGACGACTCCAGCCCCGAGCCTTTGAGCACCAAGGAACCGTCCAAGTACATTGTCCACTTGTCGTGGTGGTCGTACTCGGGCCCTTGGGTGGGTTTAGGGTTTGTCCATTCGACAATGAATTCTGCTATTGCCCGGGACTTGATTGTTGTACGTGAGATGAAATGGAGGTCGAACGCCCCAAGATCGACAGCCCATTTTGCTATTCGTCCTGATGATTCCCTATTTATGAGAACAAGAACATGACTAAGGGGATATCCGATTGGTACAACCACTTTGTGGGCTTGAAGCCATAAGGAGACCATAGAGCAACTTTTGTACATGTGGGTATCTTTTCTTTGGTCCATGTAAAACTTCACTTACGTAATACACAGGTCGTTGGATGTTGTCACGTTCTATGACAAATACACCACTAACTATTTGCAGTGTTGCAGCCACGTAAATATGCAATGTTTCTCCCGATCTCGGAGAAACTAAGATCAGGGTACTCGTAAGGTACTTCTTAAGTTTTTCAAAGGCATCGTCTGCTTTCTTAGTCCACTCGAAACTTCCTTGTTTTCGAAGAAGTTTGAAGAAAGGTAATCCTTTCTCACATAACCGTGCTATGAAACGACTTAACACGACCATGCACCTGATTAGTTTTTGGACTTCATTCTTTGTGGTCGGAGGGCACATCTGGTCAATGGCCCATATTTTTGCTGGGTTTACTTCAATACCTCTTACCGAAATAGAGAATTCAAGAAGCTTTCCCGAAAAAAACTCTAAACACACACTTCTCTGGATTTAAATTAAGGTTATGTCTTGTTAAATTATTGAAAGTCTCGTGTAAGTCAGAAATATGGTCGCTAGCGTCGATGCTTTTCACAACCAAGTCATCAACGTATGCTTCTAGATTTCGACATATTTGAGGATTAAAGGTTTTTGCATCAATCTTTGAAAAGTTGCACCAGCGTTTTTGATACCAAATGACATCTTAACATAGCAGTAAGTGTCGTATGAAGTGATGAAGGAAGTTTTCTCTTTATCATCTTTACTCATATAAATCCGATGGCACACTGAGTACGCATCTAAAAAACTTAACAACTCACACCCGGAAGTAGAGTCTATAAGTTGATCAATATGTGGAAGGGAAAAGTCATCCTTCGAACAAGCTTTATTAAGATATGTGAAGTCAATACACATTCGCTATTTTTCATTGCTTTTTCTAACCATTACAGAGTTGGTGAGACACTCTGGGTGGTTGACTTCACGAATGAATCCAGCCTTGACGAGCTTGTCGATCTCTGACTGGATTACCTCCTTCTGTGAAACATCTTAGCTTTTGCTTGACTGGTTTTTTATCAGGCTGAAGAGCTAGCCTGTGCTCGATCACCTCCCTGGGGTCTCTGGGCATATCGGACGCTTGCCAGGCGAATACGTCTTGGTTTGCTCAGAGGAAGGAGACGATCAACCCTTCCTATTTGGGGTCGAGTCCTGCCCCGATCAGTACCTTTTGGGTAGACACATTAGTGTTTCTTCAACCAGACGATGTGTTGGTGCTTTCCAGAGGAGCACCTTTGCCGAGTGGAACCTGCTCTGTCTGGTCGGAAGGCATTGGGGCTATCTTTGGCCTCGAGTTCTAGACCTACATAATAGGCGGATTAGTTTCTCTGGTCGGAAGCTCATCGACTAGTTCTAAGGATTTCTAATTACATGCATAAGCCATTTTTCGATCTCCTCAAACCGTGATAACCCCCTTCGGTCCTGACATTTTTAAACTTTGATAACTGTAGTGTGTGGTATCAGAAACCTTGCTAAAGCCAGACGACCGAGGATTCCATTGTATGCGGTTTCGAAATGTACCACATCAAATGGAACCTTTTCTGTTCAGAAGTTGTCGGGTCTTCCGAATGTGACTGATAGGGACAGCTGTCCTATCGGTTTAGCGGTAGAACCAGGAACTATACCGTGGAAGGTATATTTCACGGTTTTACCTTAGACTTGGGAATCTGCATCTCTTCCAATGCTCCCCGCAAATAAAATATTTAAAGAGCTACCACATCTATCAAGACCCGAATAACTTTGAAATTGTTAATAGTAGGTTCAACTACGATAGGAAACCTACCTGGTCGAGTCGACGAGACGGGGCAGTCTTCTTTGCTGAAGGAGATTACAGTTTCTTATGACCTGGACAGCTAGACAGTGATCAGAGACTCAGCAATGTTCACTTCCCGTTCCACAGCCTTCAGACAACGTCTTGACTCGTACGATGAGGATCCACTAAAAATCATATCGACTGTGTGTTGCGGCTCCTGGTACTCCATCTCTTCGTCGTCATCTTTGTACTTTTTGGAGTTCGGTTCTCCAAGTTTTGTTATAGAGGGGAAGGGACCTTTACCTGAGTAGTAATCCTCCAGTTTCTTTTACCAGGCTCGGTAGGTGTACAAATCATGCCCTACTGCCTGGCGAAGTGGACACCACTTCTTACTTTTCTTGTAATCACTTGTCGGAGCCTTAGCCTTTTTCCGACCAGTCAAGTCTCTCTTGCCCTTGGTAAACTTCTCAGGAATTGAAAGGACTTCCTTGTTATCAGGCTTACGATTCTTCTTATTTTCGAGAGACTTCTTGCTCTTCTTCTCTTGCTTCTCCAGGCCCGACTGGGGATTTTTATATTTTCGATCAATGACATCGCATCACTCGACCGTTTCACTAGCGGCTGCATACTTGTATGCCATGTTGAAAAGTTTTACGGTCGTTTAGGGATGATTTATTGCAATATCCTCCGTAAACTGGTGATTTCTCAGCCCTGCTTAAAAGCTTGAATGATATAAGATTCTGCGATCTCTGGGATAGAGTTTTAAACCTGACTGAATCTCTTGATATATTATCGAAGAGTTTCATTAGTTTTCTGCTTCATACGATGAAGATCATCATCCTTCCCGGGACGATCATACGTCCCTTGAAAGTTGGCAATCAAAGTATCGCAGAGCTGCTCCCAAGTATAGATAGATTCGACCGGTAGGTTAAGCAACCACAAGCGGGCAAACCCTTCAAGGACTATGGGTAAGTAATTTGCCACCACGTTGTCATTACTACTAGCAGCTTTGATGGCGGTAGTATAAATTTGAAAAAATTCTAGTGGGTTATGGGTCCCATTGAACTTTTCTATGTTGGCTGGTCGGAACGTGTCGAGCCAACGAACAGCTTGGAGACCTGTGTGACGCCTTCTCTGAAAAGAAGCCAGATTATAATCAGTTGGGGATCGGTTCCTCGGATTTGCATACCTAGGATCCGGTGTCCCCATTCGGTCGTGGATGTTATGATCATGTCTTTGACCACCAGCATGGTTTAGATGATGCTTGAGATCGCCTGAACCAAGTAGCCGTTCCTCTTGATGAGGAGGAGGGTGGTTGTTGTGAGGAGCCGTCTTCCTTCATGATTTTCTGGTCGAAGCCTACGAAGGGGTCTTGGTGTCGATCGGTCCTCCGCTTGACCATATTGTCCCCTACTGAGAGAGGAGTGCTGGGATGAGGTCATCGTGTGACTTTGCGAATTCCTTTGCTCCCGGTACATTTATGTATGCCGCATGGTTTGTTGGAGGATCTCCGACACCTAACCTGCAAGCTGAGCATAACCTGGAGTTCCTACTAAAGCAGGATCTGGATTATTCAGAATATCTCAGACTTGTTGCATGTTTTGTATTATTACCGAAGGTCGTGGAAGACTCCCGCTTGCTGTGGGCTTTCGATGAGGTGAGTTTTCTCTCGACCTTCCGGTTGACCCTGTCTGACCCCTTACTCGTGGTGCGGTAGGAACCAGTGAATTAACCGATGCACGTCCATCAACTCGGTTTCCTCTGGTAGTAGGTGTTTGAGCGCCCTTACCATTTCCACCACCAAGTGGTGGCGAGTTAACCTGTGGAGGATCGTGCATGGCATCCAGATTAGTATCTTCGATTGTGTTAACTTCATGGTGCCAACAATGATCTTCTGATG
The DNA here is from genome assembly GCA_036346395.1 of Hsuehochloa calcarea. Taxonomy (NCBI): domain Eukaryota; kingdom Viridiplantae; phylum Streptophyta; class Magnoliopsida; order Poales; family Poaceae; genus Hsuehochloa; species Hsuehochloa calcarea. The sequence continues at coordinate 27,919,113 of CM070593.1, read as the reverse complement.
AACTCCCATCGTAGCTAAGAGAGAGCCTTCCAGTGCTTCCGCAAAGAACCTCCACGATGGGGAGTGATCGGATATTACCATCTCTGTTGAGTTTTGTGGTGGACTCAGCCTGATTTGGTGGATTGCCGATCGTATGTTGAGTTTCACCATGCCCACTTGGCCTACGATCAGTGATAACTTCATCGACACCCTTACCAGATGTTGGTTGGCCTCCGGAATACGTAGGAGCCGTTGGTGAATACTGGTCGCCCATAACAATATCGTGAGTACATGGACTCTCTGATTCCAGCGCTGGACTTCCGTTGTCATTTTTGCCGGTCGGGTCGACCAGGCTTGCAGAGGCGTTCGGAAGTTTTGAACTGGTCGAAATGAGCGGTTCTTCTGAGAGTGCCCTTGATGGCGGCGTTGTATCTTCATCCATCTGTTCGATTTCGCTAATCTCTGCGACTGGCGAGCTGGTGGAGGAGGAGGATGATGACATCTCATTTTCTTCCATGGCGTGGATGCATGCGTCCATATCGAGGTCGGAGTAGTCCGCCAGGTTAAACCAGTTTTACTCATCCCAATTCCCTACCATGTGTCGCATGAGCAATGATGAGGCAAAGGGAGTGGATGAGGAATGCTCGAGCGAAGTAAACTTTAAGAACTCAATGCCTGCCTCCCCACGGTCGGCGGCAGCTGTCGATGATCGAGTCGCCGATCTTATTAAATAAAATAGAGAAAAATGGCAAAGAGTTCTTGGGAGATGATGTGACTGCTCTTTATTAGTATGAACTGGATCCTTTGCAGGTGGTACCCTTGACAAGGCAATGGACTAATCCTAATTACACTAAGTGTAGTGATTGCTATGCTAATGCTTCAGATGAAATCCAATTGTCTCTTGATTTTACGAATTGGATTATGCTTCTCCTCCCCTCTCCCTTCTGTTGTTCGCGTTCTTTCTTAAGTAGTTGATGGAGTGGCGACAGTTAATCCTGAAAAAGGCGCTTGTTGGAAGTGTCGCGTCTGGTCGGAGCGAGGCAACGGTTGATGAAGTATCAACCGTTCGGGCTTTATCAACCGTTCGGCGCTTGATGTCTGAGAGACACCAAACCACACGGTAGTTTGTTGATAGTGTCTTAGGACTATGAAGCATTGCGTGCTATAGAGCCAATATGACATGTGCTCCATTCATCACATGGTAAGGAGTGTGCTTGGAGCAAAATCTAGATGGTAGTTCATTCCTTGTACGAGTAGTAATCTGGTCGAGAACTAGGTACAGGACCATGTCCAATCAGGGTACCTCTAAGTAACCTCTAGAATCCTTACGACCACATAGGTCGTTAGCCTCAGTGGTTACGACTCGTACGACGCACATGGGTCGTAGACCTAGGGTTTTATGATTCTTACTACCACGAGGGTCGTACGCTTAAGGGTTACGACCATGAAGACATATGGTCTTTTAATTATGTATTAAAGTAATACATAAAGATTTTAATACTCCTCATGTTTGGTTTCACATCATAATTATTGCTTGCTGTAATAGCCTAAATTTCTTTTTCCAGTTGAAAATAAATTTTAATTATTTTATGGAATTTTCTAAAATTTTAAAAGCTTTCCCCTAGTTATTTTAAAGCCAAAAATAATTATTTGCAAAAATTAATTACCAACTATGAGTTAAAAATATTTTATTTAAGTCCAATTTGACACAAGGAGTATTTTTGAATTTTTTTTTCATGTTTGTTGGACTTTATTTGCTATTTTCTAGAGCCTAATTGAATTATCTCAATTAATTAAATCAGTAAAGCACTCGAAAATATGGAAATAGTGGTCGGGCCGAATTCCTTCCCGGCACATGAACATTTTCCTTCTACGCTAACTCATCGACCAGCCTTCTCTCTCTCTCTCTCTCTCTCTCTCTCTCTCTCTCTTTCTCTCCCGTCCGACCCCATCTGTCATCCCCGACCTCCCTCTTCATCTTCCTCTCGGCCGAAACAGAGCGCCGCCTGATCCAGTCAATTACACTGCATTGAATTGTTTGTTTCCACTCGAGACCATGCACAAGTATTCACCACGATCAGTCTTCACTCACTGCCGTACTCAATCTACCGTTTCTTCATCTTTACTTGCTTTACTCGTCGCCACCGCATCGGCCGTTAACACCTGCTCACGTCCCCGTTGTTTAGGCTTCTCCTTGCCCTATAATAGGGGCACTGCCTTCGCATTTCTCCCCTCACTCCATTCCCTGCAACCACGACCACGCTGCCCGTTTCTATTCGTCAGAATTGAAGCCGAAGCTCCTCCACCAGCAGCCCTAGCGCTGCCGATTGCCCCGCCGTCCGTTGGTCTCTGGTGTCGTCGTCCACACCAGGAGCTTTGCCGCATCGTGTTCCACCTCAAGCGTACTTCTTCTTCGCTTGAGGACCATCGGAGCAACATCGCCACCAGAACCCGTACTCCTCCGCCGCCAAACCTTCTCGCCGCCGACCACTCCGTTGTGCTTCGTTGTTGTAAGGTATCGCATAAGATTCAGCGTCTTATCCTCTTCTTTTTGTGCACCTTCGCATAGCTCGTCGTGGCATGCAGTGCCGATGAGCTTGTAGTCGAACGCCGCCGCCGCTGCCCAGAGTAGTCGTAGCTTTCCTTCGATTATATAATTGTAGTTTCTGTCAACTAGATAGTCACAGCTTTCTTTCGACTAGATAGTCGTAGTTTCTGTCGACTAGGTAGTCGTAGTTTCCATCGACTAGATAATCGTAGCCTTCTTTCAACTAGTGTTGTCGAAACCTTCTTTCGGCCAGTATTGTCGAAACGTTTCCTTTGAACAGTGTAGTCGTAATCTCATTTGACCAGCGTACTCGGAAGATGAATAATACTCGAAAGATGAATAATACTCAAAAGATGAACAATACTCGAAGATAACCAGTACCCAGGAGATGAACAGTGCTCAAAGTGAACAGTTCTCGGGAGAAGTGTAGTACTCGGATTCTATCTTTTCTTATGATATTCAACTTCCGGATGTTCGTTCTCCTTCATACAAACCCCAAATCCGTCGATTCTTGTTCCTAAATTTCTATAAATTCAGTATCTATCTTCCAGAACTAAATTTATTCAATTTAGAGTTTATTTTGTATTTTCATATGAATTTTTTTGAATTTTTTTGTTCTTATTGTATTTTCGTGTATAAATTACGACGACTTCAGAGAAGTTGAATTAGAAGAAGAATCATTCGAGCAAGACAAGTTATACATTTGACCATGTCGACCATAATATTTTAAATTATTTAATTCTGTTTTAAGGTATTATTGCATGCATATTTCTGTACATATATTTTAAATTCCTGTTTTAAATTCCTAGTTAATCTATTTCCTTTGTACGGCCAATGTTGTTGTTTAAACAGTATATCTCTTGTCGCCATAGTTAAAATAAAATTTAAAAAATAATATGCTTAGGCAATGCTTAGACCAAAATATTGAATTTGGAGAGTTTTAGCCAAAATTATTTAAAATTGATTCAAATTGAGTCTATGGTATTATCTTACCGTAGAAATTTTAGAAAATGATTTTACTTGCAAAATAAATCAAAATGGTTTAGACTTGGGAAAAATAGATAATTGGTATGGTGCAAGTCAATGCACAGGATGGATCTATTTTTATAATCGAGTCTAGGGTTGTGGAATGTTGCCCAGGTTGGTTAAGGACCGGTCTTCGAGCCGTATCTTGCTAAAGCTCCACCGTATTACCACATGTCCTGTATGGGCAGGACTAGGCCAAATAATTTACAATACTTTATTGTTGTTTACGCCATATTGATGTGTTGGTGTCGGTTAGATAGTAGTTCCACTTGGCGTAAGAGGGGGCTTCCGACAGGTGGTTAACCCAATGAATGTGAAACCTTAGGGAACATAATAACCTTGGAGTAGAACATTGTAAAGACATTGACGCGTACTCTAAATTGTTTACCCAAGGTAGTGAGCAGTGGTATCGACGGATGCCAAACAAACAAGAGAAGTCATATTGTATGGGTAAAGTTGTACAACCTCTCATAGTGTAAAACTATTCGAATAGCCGTGTCCACGGTCATAGACATGCTGAGCAAAGCCACTCTAAGTTAGAATTTGGTTTTGTTTTTAAATTGATTTAGCAAATGATTTCAGGATTATCGGTGTTTTAGAACTGAACTTATGTAATGATTGTTTGATTCGGAGAGTCTCTAAGACTCAAATCACGCAGAGAGAATAACACATGGATTTTTTTTATACAGGTTCATATTTTCTCCGGAGAGAAAAACAACACTGCTCATGTGTGACTATATTGAGTATGCTGGTTACAGATCAATTGATCATGTCTTTTCTTGCCCTTTTCCCTCCACCGTTTGGTGTTCCTCCTTTTATAGCGTGCTCGAAGTGAACGATAATTTCTCCAGCCCAAAGGGCGTATCAATGTTTCAGATGATGGCGCAATCACCGGAGATTACTGTTGGAGAAGTAACGTTCCTACTTCACCAGACAGTTATCACCAGGACAAAGAGATTAATCGTGCAATTATTCCAGGGAATAACAGCATATACTGGCTGTTTAGATACTCAAGAACCATATAATTGTATCATTATCCATAATAAGGATTACGAATAAATAATTAAATGGGGATTTCTAGATTCTCGTCAGGGATGGTTAACCCTTGTGGTAGTTATGGATTAAAAGGATTGCCTTGAACTTAGTAATGGTATTCAAACATGAAAATGCAGCTTTGTGCAAAAAAAAATCATATACCCCTTTTCCTTTGATATTATCATGCATACATTATACTCTGTTAGTTGGGTATAACTTGTGAGCACGGTTGTTATTCTCACTCTTGCTGAATAAAATTTATTCAGGTGAAGTTTATTATCAAGACGATGAAGATCAGAACGACTAGGCTGCTCCCCCAGACGATTGCCGGTGGTGAATCTTGTGTTCTACCTATTTACTTTGCTTCCGCTGTTCTTCTATGTTTGGTCTTGTGCCTAATTTTGTAATAAACTCTGATTATCAATGAATAAATACATGATATGATTTTGTTATTACTTTTGTTTTACTGTGTGCAGTAGCTATTTCTGAACTAGTATATGAAACACGGAGAATCAGAGATCCTTCGTTCCCGGGTTCGACACTTGTCGTACTTTCTTAGCCTCATGGCACATATGTTATTGTTTTTTTTTCTAACTATGCTACACTTGTGGCGTATATTTACTTTTTATGCCAAGCCATACTTACCTAAGGTTAGTTATGGTAAAACTAGGTATGAACCAAACATACCCTAAAACAACCGGGTGTTCGATCACCAATGGATCCGTCCAATCCAACTAACCAGCTTTATAAGGGACGGTCCCAGTAGACAGATGGGGAGATTCAAGACATACAGAAGCCGTTAGACTCAATTTCGGTGGTTTGTTTTCACTCTGTAAACTCATTCAATACAAGAACACAAAAGTGTGGTTATTATTCTCTCCAGAGAAGACATGGACCTGTCTAAAAAAGCACATGTCTCTTCTTGCGTGATCTCGTCTCCAGCATTTATTTCATAAGATCGATAGTAAGACGTCGAGAAGCAGCCTAATGTTCCATTTAGAAAAATCTTTACTGATTTTCATTAACAAGGTAGGCTTGGCGATTTAGATCAGATTTAAATCATGATATGATCAAGTGATTATATAAAAACTGTTCAAACAGTCACAGGGACTAAGCACCCACAAAAAGGATGCGCCTGTTTTGCACGCCGTAGGATAACCAAATAGCACACTCTTATTGCCTCTATATTCGTTTTGAGTGGCGTAAACAAGTATAGCAACCCAACTAACTGCCCACACGACATCATCCCAAGACCGCTAGCCAGTTTCGTGAAGATGCCCCAGAGAAAATAGGCGAATGAGTTGAACAGTCCCAGTACACCACGGTTGGACGTTAAGCCCCAGACCGGGCACGTACGCCGAAACCACAAGCAAAGCCAATCGGACGAAACGAACGCGCGAATGGGGGCAAAAAAACGTTAAAAACGCCTGTGCGGTAGCGCTGTTACGCACCCAGTTAAGAGCGAGGCGCGCGCGCGCGCGAAACGCCACAGCACAAACACAACAAGCGAGTACATAAGGCGCAGAGGTTGGTGTGGGTAGCTCAACTCTCTCCCACTTTCCCTGGCTAACACTCCTCTTCTCCCCACCCTCCCAAGGCGTATACATCTCTCTGCCGAATGGCGTCTCCGAGGGAGACGGTGACGCCGCCGATGTCGCTGGGGAAGACGGGGAGTGGTCGCCGGAGGCCGAGGTACCGTCTCGAGACGAAGGCGCTGTCCTACGTGCTCCCGGCGCCCGCCGGGGCATCGCTCTTGTGGGGCGGCAAGGGAGGAGGAGGCGGCTGCGGCGAGCGGCTGGTGCTGAGGGGCGTGACGTGCGAGGCGCCGCCCGGGGAGCTGGTGGCGATCGTCGGGCCGAGCGGGGCGGGGAAGACGACGCTGCTGTCGGTGCTGGCGGGGTCGGCGGACCCGGGCAGGGTGGTGTCCGGGCAGGTGCTGGTGAACGGGTGTCCCGTGGGCGCCGCGTTCCGGCGGGTGTCCGGCTATGTGCCGCAGGACGACGCGCTGTTCCCGATGCTCACCGTGGAGGAGTCGCTGCTGTACAGCGCGCGGCTGCGGCTGCGCGCCGCGGCAGGCGCGGCGGAGGCGCGGGCGAGGGAGCTGATGGCCGAGCTCGGGCTGCGGCACGTCGCGGGGTCCAGGGTCGCGGCCGTGTCCGGCGGCGAGAGGCGGCGGGTGTCCATCGGCGTCGACCTCGTGCACGACCCGGCCGTGCTGCTGCTAGACGAGCCCACGTCGGGGCTCGACTCCGGCTCCGCGCTCCACATTGTCAAGATGCTCAGGGATATGGCAGCCACGCACGGCAAGACCGTCGTGCTCACCATCCACCAGCCCGGCTTCCGCATCCTCGAGCTGCTCGACCGCGTCGTCCTCCTCGCCGACGGCGCCGTCCGGCACCACGGCTCTCTCGCCTTCCTCGAGGCCCGCCTCGCCGCCTCCGGCCACGCCATCCCTGCCCACGTCAACGTCCTCGAGTACGCCATGGAGACGATCGACACCCTCAAGCCCGAAGTCGTCGTCACCACTGTCACCGCCAGCACCGCGCCCGCAGACCAAGAAGACGCTGCGCCGGTGCCCGCGTCCTCGTCGGCGCGCCGCGCGGCGTACGCGAACTCGCCGGCGGCGGAGGTGCGCATCCTGGCGGGGCGGTTCGTGAAGACGGTGCTGCGGACGCCGCAGCTATTCGCGGCGCGGATGGTGCAGTCGGCGGTGGCCGGCGCATTCCTCGGCACCATCTTCCTGGGCACCACCGACCTGCAGTCCCGGCTGGGCTTCTTCGCCTTCAGCCTCACCTTCGTGCTCTCCTCCACCACCGAGGGCCTCCCGGTGTTCCTCCAGGAGCGCTGCATCCTGGAGCGCGAGACCTCCCGGGGAGCGTACCGCGTGTCCTCCTACGTCATCTCCAACGCCGTCGTCTTCCTCCCCTTCCTCCTCTTCGCGGCAATCCTCTACGCGACGCCTGTGTACTGGCTCATCGGCCTCGCGCGCGAGCCCGGCCGCTTCGCCTACTTCTCCCTCGTCGTCTGGATCGTCATGCTCACCGCCAACTCCTTCGTGGCCTGCCTCAGCGCGCTGGCTCCCAACTACATCGTCGGCAACTCCGTGATCGCCGGCTTCATCGGCTGCTTCTTCCTCTTCTCCGGCTACTTCGTCGCGAGCAAGAACATCCCGCGGTACTGGGTGTTCATGCACTACATCAGCCTGTTCAAGTACCCCTTCGAGGCCTTCGTCGTCAACGAGTACGGCGGCGAGCGCGGCGGCCGGGAGTGCCTTGCCGAGGCCCCCGGCGGCGGCCTCTGCTTCCTCGACGGCGCGATGCTGCTCCGGCAGCAGGGCATGAAAGAGAGCATGAGGTGGAGCAACCTCGGCGTCATGCTCGGTTTCGTGGTTGGTTACAGGGTGCTCTGCTTCGTCTTCCTCTGGTTCAGGTGCCACCGCATGAGGAGGTGAGGAGGCGCATGCAGAGGCGGAGAACAACGCCATTGCTATTGGCATTGGCATTGGCATTCATGCAAATAGTAATTGGTCATCTAAATTTGATATTTTTTGCTGTGTTTTTTCTGAGACATTTTAATCTTTGTTTCGATTAGGTTGATACGAGTGTATGTATATGTTTGGGAGATAATGATCAAGTTGTACCGGAATTGGATGTTCTTGTGTATCAACAACAGTGGAAATGATGGATGATGCTATGGGAGAAATAATTTGATGATCAGGAGGCTGTTTTTTTTTAACCTTTTGTCTCTGTTTCTTCCCAATTACAGGAAAGTGGCGCATTCGTGTTTGATTTGCTGTTTTGGTAGTCCATTCGCCTTTGTGGCAAAGTGGTAGCTGAGAAAATCTGAGAAGTTGTCAATCATATGAGGTGAGGGAGTGATGACAAAGGCCGTGCAGCAGGTCGGAAACATGCCTAATTTGTATCTGTATTGGAGAAAAAAAAACGGGTTTCCATAAATTCAAGTGTTAACCGACTGGAGTCTAAAGAATTCACATTATATTGATTAAGTGAAGGCTTCAAATATCAACAGGATCACTATGGTTCAAATTAACGTTTGTAAAACAAACAATTTTTTTGCGTGATTTCTGATGTTAAATTGTGTTCGATTAAACATTTTTTTTTGCTGATTTCTGATGCTAAGTTATGTTCGGTTGGAAGAATGGAAAACATATCCAATACTCATTGCAAATAAGAAGCGCGGAGGCGACAAAGTATCAGCGTTTGCTAATGGACACAAATCAACACCTCCGCTCAAGTCAGCTCCATGTAGTTCCTGTAAATCTCACAGAATTTTCATTTCAATATAAAGTGCAAGTTTCACAAAACACAGCGTACTGTGTCACCGACATGGTGAACGTGGACCGCACTTGTCATTATCACCACGGTGGCGCCAAGTTCGTGTGCCCGAGGCACTGTGCCGCCGCGTACGTGCGTCCGTCGGCGCGTACAGTGCCATGCAAGCACAGACCACGGTGTAGGAGGGAGCTCTGTGCCCTTAGCACACGGACTCAGAGGTACCATGCTCTAGACGTACGAACTCGGCGACGTGTCGCCCATACATGACTTCGGTCCTTTGGTGCACGGATTCTGTGCTATTTTTTATTTACATTTGACATAGAGAAAACTATAATTGTTAATTCGCTCACAAAAAATGCTATATTAGCTAAAAACTTAGATTTCTAATGAGAAACCATTGCATGACTGTGGTAAGAGGATACATGCATAAGAGCTCGACCTACCCAAAAATTTCCGACAAGATCCTTGGAAATTATATATCCTCCTCTACTTTCATCTCCAGCCATACGAATTGACGCTCGATCGGGTGGTTCGCGCATGCCATCGTGCCAAGCAGCACACTCAGACTCAGTGCTCAGTGCCAGTCAGCCCGTCGCTTCTGACCTAAAGGAACCACCAAGCTGAAGTCGGCACATGATCCGGGTCCAATACTGGATCCGATTGGCCGGCTCCCCAACACATTCCCGCGTGCGTCTCCTACACTGAGTGACGTGGATCGAATCTCAAGATGAAATTAAATCACATAGGTTATCCGATTTTTCACGGTGGAACAACGATAAAAGTGCAGTAAGACTCATACGTTCGTGTAGTAACACGATGTCTTTTGTGCAATAACACTCCGGTGGTGTAGTAACATTATATCTTTTGTTCGTAACACGATGTCTTTTGTGCAGTAACACTCTGACAGTGGTGTAGTAACACTGTGTCTTTCGTTCAGCAACACGACTTTTCATGGCGTAGTAACGAGCTTGATAACGTGATTGAATCGCACTAGATCAGCAAGAACCGAAATAGAAGTATCAGTCGTGGTTTCCCAAACCGTGAACAATGATCGATCGCAAATTAGAATATTGAATCGTATAAATTCCATAAACAATCTTAAAAACAACACACCCTTGATCTGCGCTAACTATCACAAACCCTAAATGAGAAAACCTCAACACATGATACATAGGGATAAACCCTAACGAGCCGAAACACACGTGTTTTCAATTCATAATTCAACTCCGACTTTTACATTGGGCACACCCCATAGGCTTATCAAGCCAACACATGCACTAAGACCTTAAGACTGATTATGATTCTTACACACATACATAATTAATGTGTTCAACCTGGACTCTAGTATAAACTTTCTAAACCATACGGCTCAACGTTCCTAATTTAAATTAGTACTTTAGTTCATTTTACATATCGAAGCCAATTTAATATGGAATTAACTAATGCAAACCAACTCAACAGGACTCTGATGTGCCACTTTAACTTGGTTGTCACCGCGGCTCGACGGTGGACCCCATCCGAGATCATGTAAAAAAGGATATCACGTACAGAAAACAAAAGGCATGTACCGATTTTGTTAGCCCACACGTAGCAACAAATCTTGATTTCTTGTCTTCTAACCCATGATCCTTCCTATCTCTTGTTACCATACCAAATAAGAAATCATATTCATTTTCCAAGAAATTCAACTTGATCTCATTTTGTTTCTGTGTGGTAACTTTTCATAATTGCAATTGAGCTTCCTGGTTGGAAACGTGTGCAACATGGACTTCTGTTGTTTGCATGCCAAACAACCCAAAATTGGAACAAATTTGGTTAGGGTTCGATCTCTTGATTGCACTCGGCCACAAGTCCCATGCACATATGTACGCCTACACCGGTTTTGCCCCTCACGCACACGCCGCATGCATTGCTTGCCCGTGCTCCGCGCTAACCTCCTGGCTCACATTACCACACCCACACATATGTCAGCTCGATGCGTCACATCTTTCTCCTCTTTTTTTTTCAGAAAATTATAAAAATTAATTTACACGGAATAATTTATACAGAAAATTAAATCTAGAAATATGGTTAGTAGTCGTGCCGGCGTCACTGCGCATGCTCAAAGACGCGCATGCAGGCGCAGTACTGGTATAGCTAGCTAGTGATCGATCGAGTAGTGACTTTGCCGGTTAAATTTGATCGTTGGTGCGCGGACAGACGCAGGACGATGGATCGATCGGGAGATATTTTGCGCGCGGCGCGCGCGCGTCGCCGTCGCCGTCGCCCCGTCCCGAAGAATGCGGTGGCTTTGCGGCGGTGTCCGCCACAACGGCGTGCTGCGAGCGCGTGGGTTGGTCACCGCCGCCGGCATGCGCGCAACATCAGCGGCAGCAGCAGCAGCGTGTAGATTGATAGGGAGTGGAAACGGGAGTGACGCTGATGCATGTCGCTGACGAGCTAATTAAATTGATTGGCCAATGGGTGCTTGTGGATGTGGTACATGTGCCACTACTATCAAATCAAATGATCAATGGTGCGAGGAGAATGGGAAAGTACGCATGCCACAGTTCAAAATCTACTACGCATCGATCCCATTGGCCGACTCGTTTCTCTTTACTGCTCTGCATATCCAATTCCAACCCCCAATGAGTGCTTCCGATCGAATCGAGCCTGGTGCGTTACACGGCACGTAGGTCAAAAGTTGTGCCTGGGAGAAATGGAGATTACGCTGCTGCGGGCGCACTCGCGAAAAGAGCAGACCAGATTCGTCGCGCTTCCTGTGATCGGTGGATTGCTAAGAAAGGCTAGCTTCACTGTTCTAGTCGGCATGGCATTGGCGTATGCATAGAATGAAAGAAAAAAGGTGGTTCATCTCTTCTAAGTCTAACCGTATTATCTATATATACCAGAAGCTTTCGGCATTTCAGGGAGTATAATACGAATTCGTCAAGTCGATCGGGTATATCTAATAGGCCCTGAACACAATTATAGAGCGTATGTTTGTAATTGGAAAACGACCTTAGCCTGGAGTTATTGACAGCGACCGGGGAATAATTGAAGAAATCCGAGATCATTCTGCGTGCCGGATTCCCGAGTGCGCAATGCAACAAGAAGTCAGTAGATATGGGGGTATTTGCAGCATAGCAGATTTTCCCCATGCACAAATGTCCTCATGAATATATTTTCCTCGTTGAGGATAGGAAACATGGAATAGCGTTAGCATTGTAGTACAGCTGCCATTTACTAGTATACCATTTCTTTCTTCTTTTTTGAGAGGATCATCTCTTACTGGTGTGCTGTAGCATGTCATGACTGATGATGAGTCATTTCCCAGTGTATAATATATGGGCTATTGCGATGACCTTTATGGCTTCAGGAACAAATTCAGACGAACCTATTGAAAGGCACAGCCCAAAAGCTGCGCGAGAGAAGAGACGATCACCACGGGGCCCAAGTCATCTGCCCAAAAGCTACCCGGAAGCTTTTTGCAGGCCAAGCAGATGGAGCCGTGCTTTGTCTCCGGAGTCTGGACAGCATCAAGCGCGTCAAGGAGCAGGCCACGAGTGGGACCGCCCTGAAATGCTCCACTTTCGACGTCGCGACAGCTAGGGATGGCAATGGATCAGGTCATTCTCCGTCGGGGGAGCAGTGAAATATCCTTGTACCCGATAAAAAGAAAAAACATTCTCGTTCTTTGTCTCTATTCTCGTCGGATGCTATTCTTCTCTGTTATTTATCCATATATCCATATTCGATAGTTAGACCTCCAATCTCTCCTACACAGATAATTCTACACAGATAAAATAGTCACCTAAAATTATCTCGATCGCAGCACGAGCTGCCTTTTGCTCTACGTCCTTTTTGCTTTTTGCAACTTCAATAGTGTAAGTATTCCCATCAAACAACACAGATGCAACAAGCAGGGTCATAGACTTATGGACCCTAAGTCTAACCCTTCTGGATTAACTACAGAGTAAGAGGGTTGAGTGACTTTTGTCTTAATAGTAAATTCATGAAGAATTGATTTGTAGAACATGCAACCGAAGTTTATAAGTCTCAAGTTACCATCTTGCGATAATACAGTATGGTATAATGAACTAGAAGAAGTATACATGCAAGTTTTTGCCCAAAAAGAAGCAACAGAGGAAAACTAGTGGCTCACATGTCATAGAGTTATCAAGGGTCATGCGGGTAACGGGGATGTCGAGTAGGGGAATGGCCCCATCCCCGCTTCACCCGATTGAAATTGTATTTGTATATTAGTATCTCTGGGGGGGAAATAGGCCCAACCCGCGCCCTTAATGGGTGAATTCCCCGTCGAGGAACGGGGAATGGGGCCCCATTGCCATCCCCATGATCTTCAAATGCTGCGCCTCCTCGACCATCGGCTCCGCACTTGACGCCGAGGTTCGCCTGGGCTTCGCGCGCAGAGCACGTGCCACCTGCTGAACAACACGTCGCGCGCCTTCGGTGGAACTGTGGGAGGCTACTATGTACGGGAACTGCGTGTACGTATCCTCATCAAGGCCAGCCAGGCGATGGAGGGCGTGTCTCTAGCTGAGATCGTGACAGCAATATCAACGAAGCCAAGGGCGTGTGAGTTTACGACGCGCTGTCGATGAGGCATAAGAGTGTACGACGCGCTGTCGACCAGGTTGTTAGGTACAATAATTGAATCGGTAGCAGCATGTATACTAGTTATATTTATAACTATAAACAGTAACATACTAGTTATATTTGTAACTATAAATAATAGTATGATCACCAACTCAAATATATATATCTCATATATATACGTTAACATGACAAAGTCTAGAACAAAAATAAAAGAATCGCTCCAACAAAGGTCGCGGTAGAGTATGATGCGAAGAAGACGACGAAGTGGATGATGGAGAAATATGTGAGCAGTCGTGTGAACGCTTCCCCAAAACTTGATTCACCCCAACCCGTGTAGGATCACGAGGGACGCCACATCTCATGGACTATGACCAACAGTTGGGCTCATATAGGTGTGCTCTTACACGAACACCCTATGGGACGGTATTTTGTTGTTAAGCCTCAGAACACGTTATGACAAAGTCATCCTACCTTACAATAATTAGAGTACTGCATCTCCAACGGAGTAAGATATAAAGTAAAAATGTACTCTACTACTACCCAAATAGTTTGCTTTTCCCATGACCTATTTCACGGGATCTCTGATCACATAGGTTTGGGTTACCACTATGTGTAACTCTAGTGGGTCTCATTACCATCTCCTTCGATGCAATTTCAATCACATTCTGTGATAGTCCCTTTGTAAAGGGATTTGCCAGATTTTAGCTGTTTGAATATAATCCAAAGCTATCACTCCGGAGTTTCTTAATTTTCTAACATACTTCAACCGCCTTTTCACATATCTTGAGGATTTCATATTATCCTTTGCACTTGTCACCTTTGTAATAACTGTTTGGTTATTACAATGCATAAGGGCAGCTAGAATTGGTTTTTCAACCACGGTAAATACATCAAGAGTTATCGCATCCATTCTGCCTCAACAGTGGTTGTGTCTAATGCTGTGAGTTCTGTTTCCATGGTTGACCTCGTCAGTATGGTTTGTTTGCAAGACCTCTATGAGACGTCAACACCGTCTAAAGTGAATACATATCCACCCGTAGCCTATCAGCATCAGAAATCCAATTGGAATCACTATATCCCTCAAGTATACCAAGATACCCAATATAGTAAATTTTGTAACTCATTGTACCTTTCAAATAGCGCATAACCCGCTTAAGTGTGCGCCAATGATCATCTCCCAGATTAGTGGTGATCCGGCTTAATTTGCTTACAACATAAGAGATGTCAGGACGAATAGCACTACCCAAGTACATGAGTGAACCAATAATATGAGAGTACCTCAATTGACCATTTTCTAGTTCTAGATTCATTCGAAGTATTAGACTACAATCATAGGGTATTGGAGAGGGCTTGCTTTTCATATAGCTAAAACGACTTAAGAACTTTTCCACATAATGAGATTGCAACAATGTAATCTCATTCACATCCTTGATCAACTTGATGTTTAAAATAACATCAGCATCTCCTAGATATTTTATGTCAAAACTTTAGCATAAAAATGACTTAACCTCATTAATTTCATCAATATTTGTCCCAAAGATAAGTATGTTATCAACATACAAACATAATATTACTATGTTACCCCCACCATAGCGGTAGTATACACATTTATCGAGTTTATTTACCACAAACCCCGCAGATGTCAAAGTTCTATCGAACTTCTCATACCATTATTTAGGTGCTTGTTTGAGGCCATATAAATATTTCAATAACTTTCAGACCTTGCCCTCTCGTCCAAGTATTACAAATCCAACTTTCAGACCTTGCCCTCTCGTCCAAGTATTACAAATCCATCAGGTTGATCCATGTAAATTTCCTCATCCAACTCTCTATTGAGGAAAGCTGTCTTTACGTCTATTTGATGGTGATGCGGACATCCTTAGCTATATTATTCTATATAGTATTTTCAATTCATCAAGTACCTCAGAACAACATGAGCTTACTAAAAGATTTGAAAAATAAGAGAAGCTTATCCATAAGGTGAATCTGTTCCCTGAATTTCTTTTTAAATTAGTAGAGAATATTATACTGCCTAATATCCAGTTTTCGCTTGTTGTCAGGTTTCAAGCAGAAGGTTTATTGGAAGACAAGAACACGATGCTTCTCAGGGTGTTTTGCTTCTTACAAAAAAGGCATGCAACCCATGGGAGGTAGGGGCGCATGAGACGAACAATAGATGGCGCCGCACTGATCTTGAAGTTCACGATGATCTTCACAGAAACTCGGAAGGATCTAGCATAAACAATATATATATTTGGAAAGCTTATCAAGTCCACCTTCCAATGGATCAAACGACATGTGATTTGGAGCTTTCTATAACAAGTTATGGCTGTTCAAGTACATGCTGCACATTCAGACCGACCAACGTGCAAGGGTTGACGTGGCATGTACGACATCTTAGGAGGATATCAAGTTATGCCATGACTTTCCAAAGGTTCACAAGAGTCTCTTTCTCAAGTTTCATACGAATTCAAGTCATTTCAATTAATGAAATTGAAGATAGGAGGTTTGGATTCAATTCGGATTTGGAATCAGTATCAAATTCGGATCCGAATCAGCAGGATAGTCCGGAGTAAAACAGTCACAACTTTCACAAACGGAGTCCGATTTGGGTGTTCTTAGGCTTGTTGGAAATATAACTTCAAGGCCGTTCCAATGGATCCTCTATGTCTGAAATTCGTCCTGCATCAAAAGATATGCCTGAAACAATATGACGGTTGTAAAATCAAAGTTTCCTTTTTGTTTTAGAGTGTGTCCGAATTGGAGTAGGACTCCTAATTCCGAATTAGAGTAGGTGTAGGGCCTCTTGGCCAGCCATGAGGTGGAGAAAGGCACTATATATTGAGGGTTAGACCCCATTGTAACCTCAGATCATGATTAAAGATTTTGATTGCTTTTTGCATCAACGCTTGATTCTTCCAAGAAGTTTGGTGAAGGCCAACGACTTGAAGGGGAATAGGGCGTTTTCTTCCAAAGACCGTTTTGTATTTCCGTTAGGAATTGAGGGATCGGGAAAACTCCACTTGGTGGTCGGGTGGAGTATACGTGAGATTAGGCGAATTAAAGAGTTGCAAGTTCATGCAATGGCATCGGGCGAGCAACTACGATTTGTTAAGTCAAGCGTGCAAGTTATCTTCGATCCTACGTCGAGAAGATCGGGCACCCCATATCATCTTGGTATCAGAGCTCCGTTGACTCGGTAGGATCTTTATCTAGTTATCTATATTTTTTTTCCTATACACGAAAAAACCATACAAAAATTTTCTTTCAGCCGTAGTATTTAATTTGTTATTCCAGTGAGTTTTGTTAAGTTTTTGTCCATTAGAATCAAGTTTAGTTTGCTGATCTTGAATTCTTTTGCGTTGCTTTTTATTTAAGCCTAGTTTGATTTTTTAGTCTTGTTTATTAAAAAAATAACACAAAAAAACAAGTGAGACATCAATTTATCCTTTGTGAAACTTTCAATCTTTTGCGAATACTTTGAACCTATTTAAGACTAGCTAAATCGTTGCTTAGGGCTGCATATTAATATTTGTGTTCTTGCAATTGTTTAAAGATCAAAAGGTGGGAAAGAATTTGTAATACCCGCTTTGAGTCGGGAGTTTTAAAATAAGTCGGGCATGAAAAAGAGTGCAAATAAATAGAATTTTTTGATGGGGGAGGGGGGTTTTCGCATTTTTACGACAACTTTGGGCATGAGTGCCAGATCCAGCGACCCAAGAGGGGAGGCCGGCCCAAGGGTTGCCGGCCAAGGGGAGGGGGGAGGCGCCCCCAACCCTAGCCGCCTCCCCACTCCCTCCTCTCCCCCTAGAGCCGCCACCCCCATTCCCCTCCTCCCGGTGTTTCTTGCTGCTCTTTGACGCGTCTTCTTCTGTGTGGTGATCCCGGTGTCGCCCCAAGCTTCCCCGGCCGTCTCCTTCCAACGGCGTCGCCGACCGTTCGCCGGCGATCTTGTGGCCGGTCTTGGAGAGGGAAGGGAGGAGAAGGGAGGGAGGTTCTTGGGAGGTGGATCCACATCTCCCTGCAGATCTTCAAGGGTAACGAATGTTTTTAGTGGTAGTTTGATTCGGTTTTATTGATTAATGGTGGATTAGATCTAAATCGGTTTCTGTTCTGGAGATTCCAGAACGCATATGTCTTCTTGCGTGACCAGTTTCGACCCTTTAGAGGCCGAATATCGGGTTGACCTCTCCTATAGATATGTTCCTGGTTTCGTTAGCTTTCTTTTATCACCGAGATCATGAGATTCCACCCAGTGGTTTAGGAGTTATGAATTTTTAACCGAACACTGCTCTGTCTGTCAGAAATTTTGCAGACTGTTGGTTGCTCTTCAGTTTTGTTCTAGATAGAGACAGATTAAGGGAGGCCACCCAAATAGGTTTTTGAAGATAATTTCTCCATGATTCCAGATTGATAAATATCATCTCCATAGGATTTATAGACTGAAAGTTACAGACTTTTCTTTACGACTGTTCTGAAATCTGGACAGGTTTTTATCGGTGTCTTCTTGGGTAGATTAGTCCTCTGTTTTGGCCGAATCAGAGGATCTCACCAACTAAATTTTCGTATCCTGGTTCGTTAGGAAAAGATGAGCACTGGTTTCAGGTCTTTAGGAGTTACAGATAATTAATGGTGAATTTTATCGTACAACTACCAGTAGAGTAGTAATCTGGTCTTTTTGGTGAAGTTGTCAAATCGAACCCTTGGGTGTGTGGGTTGGTTAGAGGGTATGATAGGACATATGTAGATATGTCATACCTTGTTATTCTTATTCCGTGTAAATACTTGTGTAAGCGGTGAAGCGGTGGGTGGAAGGATACCTTCGTTGCTTCCTAGTACGTCGCAGCACGAAAGGCAAGTATTGTTTGTTAATTTATGTTGTTTTCAAGGGAATGCATGACGATGTGGTGAATTTATGATTGCTATTGCGTTGTGCTCATGATGTGGAAAGGTTTCAATATTTATGTTTCTTGTGATACATGATTCATTCCATTCATGCATGTTTCGTTTCCGTCCACATGAGTGGAAATTTGATTAAGTCCCATCAATTCCAGAATGGACATGTAAGACCCACCATTCCATTGTGGGCAATGTTGGACACCCGTATGAAACGTTCTTCATACGGTATTTGAGGTCCCCGTACTTGGTTAAGTACGGACTTAAGTGAACACCGACGGGTGTGTCACTCACTATACCGGTATATGTTGTGAGCAGTCTATTCCTTCATTGCATAATGCCATTTCATTCATATACATTTGAGTTCAAAGATGTTTTGCACAAACAGATTGTGGTTTGCTTTGTTCGCTTTATGATTCTGTCGTTTGTTTAAGTACTTGCTGAGTCTTTGGCCCATCCTTGTTTTGTGTGTTTTATTTAGGTAAATGAGGAGGAGGGCAAGTCCTTTTGAGGGGTAGTCCAGCACGCTGCACATCACCTTTATCTAATAAGAAATATTATTGTTATCCTTCATTCATGTCAACTTTTCGTTAAGTTCCCAAATTGTAATAATCCAGTTTGGGTATCGCTCATCGTACGTTTTTATTATGAATGTTTCTATTCCCTCTCATGATACTGTTAATGTTTGTCGTTGATACTTATGGATTCTTATTAATTAAGCTTGATTAAATGGTTATTATCGTACATTCTTAGTATTTATTAGTTTTGGGTGACATCTTGGCTTCGAATAGCCAGGGTGTTACAAAATTTTTGCTCATTTTGGTAGAACAAGAATTTTGGCCATAGTTCAAAAAAAGGAAGGAAAAAGAGAAGAGAAAAAAAAGAAAGAAGAGAAAAAGAAAAGAAAGAGAAAGAAAAGGAAATTCAGGGAACAGATTCACCTTATGGATAAGCTTCTCTTATTTTTCAACTCTTTTAGTAAGCTCATGTTGTTCTGAGGTACTTGATGAATTGAAAATACTATTTGGAACAATATAGCTAAGGATGTCCGCATCAGATGGACAATAAGACCATGTGAGATAGTCAAAGATAGTAGTACTCGAATAGTGGTTAAGCTGGCAACAAGTGAGTAAGTATCAAAGAAATTCTCACCTTTTTTAGTATAACCTTTAGCCGCAAGTCGAAACTTGTACTTTTCGATTGTACCATCAGGCCTAAGCTTTTTCTTGAACGCCCACTTGCATCCAACTACCTTGTAACCAAACGGACGATCGGTGACTTCCCAAGTTCCGTTAGCGATAATGGAGTCCATTTTACTACGAACCGCATCCTTCCAATACTCTATATCAGGAGATGCATATGCCTCTGAAATAGATTTGGGAACATCATCCACAAGGTACACAGTGAAGTCATCACCAAAAACTTTTGCAATCCTTTGTCTCTTGCTCCTTTGAGGAGTTACAACACTGTCATCCTCCTTATGTATGTGTTCATGTGTCTGTTCAATATACTTAATTGGAGTGGTAGGTTTAGGACTTAAATCATTTGCTTCACTAGAAGAGCTACGTGAATTCTTCATAGGAAATATATTTTCAAAGAAGATAGCATCTCGGGATTCCATTATCATATTGATTGGCATGTTAGAAATCCCGGATTGAACTACTATAAATCTATAGCCTGTACTATGATGAGTATATCCTAGACAGATTCAGTCCACTATTTTAGGTCCAAGTTTGCGATTTTTAGTTATTGGAATGTTGAGTTTCGCCAAGCACCCCCAAGTGTGTAAATACGAGAGTTGTGGTTTTCTCTCTTTACAACCTTCATATGGAGTTACCTCACTATTTTTAGTGGGGACTCTATTCAGGACATGACATGCAGTCAAACAGTCTCCCCCACCATGCCTTAGACATACCCGCAATATCTAACATAGCATTCACCAAGTCAGTCAAGCCGCGATTCTTTCTTTCAACAACCCCATTCGATTGGGGTGAATAGGGGGGTGTCCTTTCATGGATAATTCCATGTTCCACACAAAACTGATTGAATTCATTAGAAAAATACTCTCCACCACGATTAGACCTAATTCTTTTAATCTTTCTGTCTAATTGTTTCTCAACCTCAGCTTTATAAGTTTTAAAGCAGTCTAATGCCTTATCCTTTGTTTTCAACAAATACACATAGCAGTATCCAGTGACATCATCAATTAAAGTCATAAAATATCTTTTCCCTCCTTTTGTCAATATACCATTCATCTCACACAAGTCTGAATGTATGAGTTCCAATTTTGCCAAATTTCTTTCCTCTACAGCCTTGTGAGGCTTTTGAGATTGCTTTGCTTGCACATAAATTTGGTATTTGGAACCTTTGACTATGGAAAAATTTGGAATTAAATTTAAACTGGAAAGCTGAGACATACATCCAAAATCTATATGACATAGACGTGAGTGCCACACATTGGCCTCACCACCATTCGTAGAGTTATAAATACGGTTTACAACCTTGTTATAAAAATCTGAAAGGCAAAAGCGGAACAAGCCTCCACACTCATAGCCTTTTCCAATAAAGACTCCAAATTTTGACATGATTACTTTATTCGACTCGAAGACCAACTTGAGCCCAGCTCGACATATAAGGGAACCGCTGATGAGATTCTTATTTATTGTAGGGACATGCTGCACGTTCTTCAAGCGCACGATCTTTTTGGAAGTGAACTTTAGATCTACCGTACCAACACCAATAACAGAAGTATGTGACCTATTCCCCATTAGGACAGAAGAACCTCGTGCAACCTGGTAAGAAAACATAGATGCATAAGCGCATACATGAATATTAGCCCCTCTGTCAATCCACTAATCAGTAGATTGACATGCCGAAAAGATAGTAGGTAAATTATCATACCTAGATGCTTCGACCTCGCCATAATCACATTAGCATACTTCTTATGCACTGGATGATTTTTTTGCCATCCGTTTGCTGCATTTCTTGGCCCAATGAATAGTATCACCGCAAACAAAGCAAGTAATATCATTTATGTTCAGTTTCTTCTTACTGTTGTTGGTCCTTTTGAAGTTGGTAGTCAAAACAACCTTACCTTTTCATTTGTCAATATGCTGCATGACGTTCGCTCTAGACTATCCCTCTTGCACCATTGGTGTCACATCCTTTGCTCAAGCCTTGTCTTCAATATTAAAACAAGCAACCAGATCCTCGACGAAAATATTTTGCCTCTTGTGTTTCAGAGATGTGGTGAAATTCCTCCAAGTTGGAGGCAATTTGGCAATAATGCCCCAAACCATAAATTTGTTAGGCAATTGACAACCAATGCGGGCGAGTTCTGTAACATCCAAAAAATTATGAGTATTTAAAAGTGTTTAAAAATGTGGGATTTTTAAAAACTTTTTTTTTGTTACGCTTCGTCGATATTCAAAATTTTGAGTTGTTAATTAAAACCTAAACCCCAAAAACAGAAAATTGAATTCGAACCGAGTCTAAAAAAGAAAAGGAAAAGAAAATAAATTTAAATCTCAAAAGTGTGGCCTGGGCCGGAACCACCCGGCCCAGCTCAACCCCCTTCGTTTTCCTTTCCTTTCTTTTCTTTTCCTTTTCTCTTTTTCTCTCCTCTTTCTTTCCTCCTTTTTCCTGCCGGCCCACCCACCAACCTCCCTTTCTCCTTCCTCCCTTCCTCTACTCCTGTAACATCCTAAAAATCCATAAATGCAGAAATATAGGATTTTTAAAACTTTTCATGTGAATATCAGTTGCCATCATTTTTGCCTACATTTTTTAGATTATTTGAATTTCAAATGTTCTTTCGCTAGCACAAGTAATAAGAAATGAAAGTCTTAAAGTACATAAAACCTTAACGACACAAAATTATAAAATAGAAACCCTAATTACATAAATCCTAGATACATAAATTGTAAAAGAATCAAATACAAATAAATCATCGTAACAAAGTTAACAAAAAATGTTGCCCTGATAGATATTACCTGAAATGTAAACCCTAAAGATTGGAAGCATAAAAACCCAAACCTAATTCTTTGAACATACAATAGCCCAATCAAAAATTCTCTATCACATATCAATCTATATTTGTCATCGCATGAGAATTTTTGAAAGAAAATACCAGAAAGTTAGCCAACCCTAAAATTCTGACTCATTCATTTTTTCCAATTTTCCTAGCCCTCTTTGTTTTCTTCCCTGTCTACTGTTCCGTAGGCCCACCCACATCCATAGCATTCTACCTTATATGCTTCTCTACTCAGGCAGCACCGATAGTGCAGCAGTACTATCAAACCCGGAAACGAAGGATCCTGAATTCACTGCGTTACACACTAGTCCAGGGTTTCTAGTGTACACAGTCTCACAAAAAGTGTTATCACAAACATATCAAGCACTTTATTAATAAGTAACAGAGTTCATTACAGCATGGGCCCAAGGCCAAATAAAAACATAGCGGAAGCCAAAAAGGTAGTAGACCACACGATGCGCCACAGGCAATCGTCTGGAGTCGCAGCCTAAATGTCTGGATCCTCACCTTCTAGATAATAATCTTCTCCTGAATAAAAATATTCAGCAAGTATGAGCACAACTACCGTGCTCGCAAATTACACCCGATACAGAATTTAGAATGCATGCATAAGTAAACAAGGGAAGGTTGTAAGGGTTTATTAGCATCAATTAGCCGTTTCAAGTTTAAATAACCATACTAAGTTTCAAGGCACATTTTTACTTCTTAACTTAAAATCAAAATTTTTAGTTTGACCATTTTATAGTGGATATCTTCCATAGGAAACATGGTGATGGATTTCCTCCTATCACATGGATAACCGCCCAATTTTACCACAAGGATTAACAAATCCTTAAATGCTATACAAAAATCATTTTCGAGACCAAAAACAAGTCTAACTTAGAGTGGCTTTGCTCAGCATGTCCATGACCATGGACACGGCTATTCGAATAGTTTTACACTCTGCAGAGGGGGTACAACTTTACCCACAAGAGATAATTTGCCCGTTATGTCAGCCAATGCACGCTTCCTTAGGCGTGTGATTAGGCAATTGTCACAAGACGTTTCCAATGTTCTACCCCACTACTAATATGCTCGCTAAGGTTTCACTTCCATTAGGTTAACCACCTGTCGGAAGTCCCCTCTTGCGCCAAGTGGAATGATGTCTAACCGACACCCACACAACAAAAATAGCACAAATAATAGTGAGGTATGAAAAATTAATAAGCCTAGTTCTGCCCATACAGAACATGTGGTAGTACGGTGGAGCTTTACAAGATGCGGCTCAAAGGCCGGTCCTTAACTGACTTGGGCAACTTTCCATAACAAACCTTGGGCCTCAATCCTCACCAGATTGATCATGTGCATAAACCTGCACCCACCAACGGTCTATCTTGCCCAAGTACAAAACCATTTTTATTTTTTTATTTTCCAAAGACATTTGCAAAAGTCCACCATGACAAAACAATGTCATAGGCTTTTAATTAAAATTTGCTATTTTGGCTAAATTCTCCCAAAATTAAACTTTTGTGGTCTAAGTAATTTCTAAGCATGCTTTGTTTTCATATTTTTATATGACTAAGGTGACAAGCGAATGATGGTTCAACATTCAAAATTGGCTATACAAAAGAATTGGATTAACTAAGAATTTAAAACAGGAATTTAAAATAATTGAATAGAATAATGCATGCAGTAGTAATTTAAAAACATAATTAACTAAATTTAAAATACTGGGATCAAAATGATCAATGGCGTAACTTGCCTTGCTCAAAATATTGGTATTCTACTTCTTCAATAGGGTCAAGCTCTCCGGAGTCGTCAAAATCTATTCGCGAGAATAATCCAAATTCAAACAGAATTCAAATGAACACAAATAAATTCAAATGAGAATTCAAATTAACTCCAAATGAAATAATTTTAGTTTAGTTAGCTAGATCTTGATTTTATACAAATTTAGAAATTTGAATCACCTAGATCGGATCCCAGATCGCATCCAACAAACTTCGCTTGAACGCAAGTTCAGGGAGCTAAGTGACACAACCTCGTAAGTTCAGGGGACTGAGAAAGTAAAATATAAGTTCAGAGAGCTAAGTGGCACAACCTCGCAAGGTCAGAGAATTGAGAAAGTAAAATACAAGTTCAGAAAGCTAAGTGAGACAACCTCACAAGTTCAAGGACCTACAACACAATTTTCTTATATAAATTTATTTTGGTTTTCTAAAAATTATACACATTTTATAGGATTTTTTTAATTTTTTTTTACAAAAATTTCATATCATATGAACTAAATCGACAAGACCGCCTAACAGACTAATCGTGTCGGGCCGACCAAAGATGTCCAAAGTCTTGCTTAGCGGTCCGTGCTCGAACCAACACGACATGGCCTGATTACCCAGCCAGGCCGACCGTATCTTATCTGACCGGGCCCGTGCTAGGCTGGATCGTGCTAGGCCGGCCCGTGCCATCCATTTGGACACCACTAGTAGGATTTTTTTTGTTAAATAATATTAATTTAAAATAAATTTATAAAAATAAATAGTCGATTGTTTTTTTTTACAAAACTTGGCTATCGTCACCATTTGAAATGGCGAAATTGCCCTATCGCCATTCCAAATGGCGACAGTTGCCTAGAGAATGACGACATGGACTTGAGCAGTGCAGAGATGTCCCTGTCGCCAGTTGAAATGGAGACATGAACCTATCGCTACTTCAACTGGCGACATGACTTTGTCATCATTTCAAATGGGGACAAAGATCATGCAAGCTAAATTTTTTAATGTTAATTTTTTGAAAAACCACTATTTCAAATGGCAACAGGGATCCCACAAGTCCCTGTTGCCAATCCAAATGGCGGCACAATCCACCCTATAGAAGACTCCAAAATTCTGGTATAACTCACTTTTATTCAAAAAAAGAGGGGAGGGAAGGGAGAGGAGTAGAGATGACGAGAGAAGCTAGCGAAGCACTGCTCGTCCGATCGTCCACCTTCTAGGTAATTTTTTAACCGAATGGATTACATAGTTTTAGATGTACAGTTACATAGTGTAGTATGTTGTACTTAATCCTTTTCAGTGGATAGTTTAGCTTTAGATATGTGGTTAATAGTGAAAATCTTGTTTACGGTGCAGTATGTCAAATATGTCGGATGCCGCAAATTTTAAAATTTACTACGACCAGGGGACTATTTTTTAGGGTCCTGAGGGTATTGATTTGCACTATTTCAATCGGCGATCGTGACCCTAACAAGACTAGAGCAGCATAAATGGGGCGTTGTGATACGGTGGTTGTTCCACACATTCGGTTTGGACTATATTGTGTATGATCTGAGATTGAGTTGCCTTGTCAACCGCGCACCACAACACACATATTGGGAGTTAGTGTAGCTCAAGGGAACAAGGTCATGGTAGTCATATGTACACATGGCGAGGGAGGAACGATGAGATTTGGTCCTTCTGACCCAGGCATATGCCAAGCCCACTCTTGCATCGGCGGCTGAATAAGAGGGGTGGTGATGCTGAAGAAGAAGTTGGAGACTCTAACCACAGCGTGATGCACACAATGGCTGAAGGTTTGGGAGTTGCTGATCCTATCGATGAAGACCCTGCGGAAGGAGCTCCTTCAGTCAGGCAAGCTACTAGGCTTGCTAATGAGGGTGAGTGATACAAGCGAGGTGCTCGATCTTTCGATGAAATTAATAAATATCGATTTTGGTAGAGATGACTCTCGTGATCTAACTGCAACCGTATGACGACGCTTGCGTCTTAGCAATTAATGAACCAACTCCGAGATGTTATTGACCTTTTTGGAAGCACGATCAACCTGAACATGAGGTTTAATTCCTACGAACAATCGAAGAACTAGCAAGAATAAGATGTAGGTAATTTGATATTACGAATAAGATTATAGTGTAGATGGTATTGAAAAACAAAGGTGAGATCCTGAAGGCTGTCTTGAAATGTGGTCGTCCGACACAACTAAAGAACAGAACTTTGCACAATGGCTAAACCTAAACTCAACGAAATCCACATGTTTATGACGGCTAAGGGGTGTATTTAAAGGGGTAGAGTACATCCTCTAACCCTCAGGATGTGCCCCAATTGGTCTTGACTTAATACAAGGCTCGTTGGCCCAAGTTGAGGTTAAGCGGCACCATTCTCAGAAACAGATGCAAACTTTTTTTATTATTATGGCCAGCTCGAATGGAATTTTAAGATAAGGTTGGATCTATTGGAAATTAGACTTGATAAGATTTCCATGAAGTCTAAGAACATCTCAAACGAAGTCCGTATGAAGAAGTTACAGTCGTTTAAACTTAGTGGTGTCGCAGCAGTCCGAATCCGAATCCAGAATGAGTCCAACTCGAACTCTTGCTTAGACTCAGACCCAAAGTGATGTGGTGACCTCCATTATGCCTTCCATGCATGTCCATGACTCCACATGACTCTTCTTGGTCCTTGCCCAGGTTCCTAAGCATAAATAAATCACTTGCATTAGGTAGCGGTCTATTCTCAGTAATATATAAACATAGAAACGAATTCGCCTGGTAATTACGTTGGTGAGCACGAGCTCAAGTAAGTGGTCCTTGTAACACCTGTTGCAAATGAGTTGTGTGTGTAGGCGCGGTTGTATCCATGGTAGGGATGTCATCATCAGTGAGGAGCTGGAAGCCCTAGTCCAAATGATGGATCTCGAAGACCAGGACTACATGACATTATCAGAAGATGAAGGATCTGACGACGAGGATGATGTGGAACAGTAGACGTCTATATCCAAATGGAACACATACCAGTTTGACAATCTCATCGTTAACGAAGGACAAAGGCTCCCTGTGCCGTGAGAGTACGACCAGAGCGTGGTGAGGCAAGGAGTTATGTACAAATGCAAGGAGGTCGTGTAGGAGGTGGTCAAATTCCGGGCCTTGTCAGTGCGGCTTACATTCATTGTCGTCAAGTCTAACCCAAGATGCTACGACGTGAAGCATTACATAGAGGGATGCCCTTGGTGAGTGCACGTATTTCAGCCTAAGTGGGACACCTACTGAAAATACTCTATTGTGGTCTCTCACAGATGTGTCATCGTTGAGACAGTGCAATCCCATAAGAACCAATCATCAGACTTCATTGCGAACATCATATATGGTGAGATCTTGGATAATCTACATTTTGAGCCATGATCATCATTCAGACGATTGAGGCAAGGTTCATGTACACAATCAGCTATGCCAAGGAGTGGAGGGCAAAACAAAAAGCATTGCAATCAATGTTGGGTACATTCGAGAACTCCCACCACAACCTCCCCGGTCAACTCTGAGTCAAACAAGACAGGAATCCCGATACTCATATCGACATTCAAGATTCCACACATCCGAAATGGGGTAATAAGAGGATACTGAAGTGACCATTCTTCGCCTTTCGTCCATGCATCAATGCATTTTGGCACTGTCGTCCAATCTTGTGCGTGGATGACACATTCTGGACTGGAAAGTACAAGGACTAGATACTGACTGCAATAGTGACGAATGAGAACAATCAAATTCTTCCTGTGGCATTCACATTCGTTGAAAGTGAGAACACAAACAACTAGTTGTGGTTCCTAAGGAATTTGAGAATTTCTGTTGTACATGGCTGTCCTAACGTATGCATCATACATGGTCAGTATGCGAGCCTGCTGAGTGCAATAACTCAGCTACAATAAGGAGAGAACGAACCACTTCCATGGGTGGATCTGCAGAGTAGGTGGTGCATGAGACACTTGTGCAAACTTCTACAACTAGTTCCGCAACAAGGACTTGATGAACCTGTTCAAGCGGCTGTGCAACCAGAACCAGTAGCGAAAGTTTGACGCACTCTGGAAGATTCTGAATGAGTGGATCTAGATGCACAGAAGGGATGCAGCCAAAAAGGCCTCTACAAGTGCTGACCAGGCCCCAAATCATTGCCACAGCTACCCACAGATGGTCCTAGTGTGGCGAGGAAGACGGAGGCGCATGTGAAATGCTTCACGGACTAGATTGAGCATGATTCTAAAGATAAGTGGTCGCTGCTATATGACAGGGGTGGTGCTCGATATGGTGTCATGACAACAATCTAGCCGAAGTGTACAATTGAGTCATGCGGCGCAAGGTGACTTCCTTTGATTGGTATTGTAGGCAATTCTCCGCGGCACCACAAATTTAATTTGTTGACAGAAGCAATAACGTGTTGCTCGCCATGGCAAATGACAAAGTACTGTACTCCGCTATGATCACCAAGTACATGGAACATAAGAGCAAGAAGGGTGAGATGCACCAGGCATTCAAGATAGGCACAAGGAAGCTTCGCTGGGAGATACTGCGCAGGGATAAAAGGATGTCGTGGGACAAACCGCGCGAGGATCACCCACGAGTGCACGCTACGCTACGCTAGTTGCGTATGCACTTGCAACAAACCTCTTTTTCTGCATAGGCCCTGCTCACATGTCATGGCCGTATGTTCGACGGTGGCGCAGCATCCCAGCCAATACCTCTCTGATTATTTCAATAAGGAGAATGTGATACAAACCTGGAGTGTAGAGTTGTATGGTTATGATGTGGTTGACCATTTCATTGACCATCCGACCTGGGAGTAACTTATCTGAGCCGTAGACATTGATAGGCTGAAGGGAAAGGTTGGGTGGCGACAGGTACAACGTATCAGGAACAACATGGACGAAGCAGAAGTTGAGTGTCGTACAAAGAAATGCTCTATTTGCAGAGAGTCTGGGCACACCTTCAAGAAATAGCCTACGAAAAATCCACAGGACGAAGAAGACATCGACAGTCCGGACGTCGCTGTGGGGACCTCATCCAACCACCCCACTCAAAGCGGTCGATATGGCAGACATTAAGGTTGCGACCACATGAAATGTTCGTCTTGTTGAAATATGTGGTGTATAATACTTTGTAATATCACTTTGAATTGTTGAAAAACTAGGTGATGACATTGTACTGAATGGTTTGTAATATCAGTGTGATTTGTCGATAAAATATATGAGGATGTTGCGCTGAATATTCTGTAATATCATTGTGATTTTTTGATAAAAAATATGATAATGTTATGCTAAATGTTTTGTAATATTATTGTGATTTGTCCATAAAATACATGGTCGAAAATAAACAGTAAAAAATAGACAGGTGTCCCTGTCGCCAGTTGAAATAGCGACAAAATCATGTCGCAGTTGGAGTGGCGATGGATCTCTGTCACCATTTCAACTAATGACAGAGATCTCTCTGCACTGTTCAAGTCTTTTTCGTCATTCTCTAGGCTACTGTTGCTATTTGAAATGACGATATAATTCTATCGCTATAAATGGCGATATAGTTCTATCGCTATTTCAAATAGCGATAGTAGTCTAGTTTTTGTAAAAAAAATCAACTATTTTTTGTAAATTTATTTTTAAATAATATTATTTTTTATTAAAAAAA
Source organism: Hsuehochloa calcarea (assembly GCA_036346395.1). Taxonomy (NCBI): domain Eukaryota; kingdom Viridiplantae; phylum Streptophyta; class Magnoliopsida; order Poales; family Poaceae; genus Hsuehochloa; species Hsuehochloa calcarea. The sequence continues at coordinate 27,889,282 of CM070593.1, read as the reverse complement.
ACTCTCACTAGCAGTAGGAGCATCCGCATTAGTAACACAGCAACTACAACTACCAAAGTCGTCGGTTGTTGTCAACAACCTCCTCAAAGTCATCACTGGACACCATTCCCGCACCAAACACACTCCTCTCTCCCTCGTCCCCACCTCCGGCGATCCATCCCAAACCACCGCCACCGCCTGGCCATGGCCGCCGCGGCCCCCACCGTCACCAAGTCGCCGCCGGCCCTGATCCCGCCGGCGGCCTCCACCCCGGGCGGCTCCCTCCCGCTCTCCTCCATCGACAAGACCGCCGCCGTCCGCGTCTCCGTCGACTTCATCCAGGTTTTCCCCCCGTCAGCCGCCGCGGCCGCCCCCCGGGACCAGCACGCCTCGGTTGCCGCCATGCGCGACGGCTTCGCCAGGGCGCTCGTGCACTACTACCCCGTCGCCGGCCGCATCGCGGAGCCGATCCCGGGGGAGCCGGAGATCGAGTGTACCAAGGAAGGGGTGTGGTTCGTGGAGGCCGAGGCGAGCTGCGGGCTCGAAGAGGCGCGCAACCTCGAGCGCCCGCTGTGCATCCCCAAGGAGGAGCTGCTCCCGCGCCCGCCGCCCGAGGTGCGCGTGGAGGACACCGTGCTCCTCGCGCAGGTACAGATTAGATCACCTCCTGCTTCAGTTGCATTCCATGGTTTATTACTTGAGCTAAATTTGGAGTGCAATTCTGGTTTGGATCTGACTCCCGAGGAGGTTGGGGGTTTCGGATCTGTGGGGAGAGGAGGCTGGCGACTAACGTTGACTAGGAATTCTGGGAACGACAATGGCAATGGTGTACAGAAATAGCTCTAGCTAGATTTTCTAGATTGACCACGTAAACAACAGAACACCAAAGTTTTATTTTAGCTAACGGCTGCAAACGAACAGTCGGCTTCAGGATTGAGCAGGGCAGTGTGGCAAGCCTAGGAATTCGAAGACCAATCCAATGTTCTAAACGTGCGTGTGGGGAAGTGATGGCCATGGATTGCTTGATCTGATCTAAGCTGCTAGTTATTGAAAATTTGAGATACATCACCTCAGAAATCATTGCCATGCTTCTCGGTAGCTCTTTACGGCCTTGTTTGGATGGCCCAAAATCCCGGCACATCCCCATGGATGAGCCAGGAATTTGAACTAAATTCCCTACCCGTCCACAGGGATGGGCCGGGATTTTGACCCAACATGATTATACGGGGAGTAGGCAGGATGGGGTTGCTATTCATGCTGCATACATAATTGATTTGCAGCACATTCAGTCAGATTTCTAGTTCTCATCACAGATTGTTAACACGCTGCTTGACAAAATGACAAAAATAACAGTCTTCTTTAAAATTAGAATGAGCACAATTTTAGGGAAATTTTACGGTGCATTCTACCAGTCGTATATGGTAGTAGTACAAATTAAATATGACCATTGATTTGTTAAAGGCATAATAAACTTTTCTTTGTATTTATTTTTTCCGTGGTGTTATTATGGACTTATCAAACTAGGGTTGAAAATATTACTTTTATGTCATGTAATCCTCACTTGGTTAATTACAATTCTACATCCCTTATGATTCTATTACTCATACTACCCTGTGTAGTATAACTAAATTCTAACTAATCTGAATCATTAGATCAAAAAGAATAAATGACCTGTATTAAATTGAATATACTGTAAAAGAGCTTGTTTTAAACACAAATGTGCATTTACTCTGGACTCTAGAGTATCTAAAGATTGGATGAAGATCTGGGAATCTAGGATTATGTAATATTCTGTTGTCATTTTTATTGGTCTACCCACAATTCAAAATTTATTCACAACTTGTGCATTAACATTTAACATGGAAGCATACCCCGTCAATGCTCTTTGGATATTATGATGCTTAAGTATGATAGGTTCTTGTTTGTTTCACATGACGTGTACCTCTAGATAAAATAGATCTCTTTAACCAATTTGTTGTGAGTTGGAGTGGAAATTTACCATATTGGAGGCAAGAGAGGAACAAAATCAGTGAATTTTTTGGTAAATACACATTATTTGATCAGGTCACACGTCCTTGGTTTCAGTACTTCCTCTTCTACAGAGTCTACTCTAAAGCTCTAAGTTGCACATTTGTCACATGATCTGTGGTATGACTAGTTAGTACCGAATTTACATGTGTAGTGACTCAAATGATCATTTTTTCTATTTTCTCTATATTCAGATTACAAAGTTCACTTGCGGTGGATTTGCTGTGGGAATTTGCTTCAGTCACTTGGTGTTTGACGGGCAGGGTGCAGCCCAGTTTCTGAAAGCAGTTGGCGAGATGGCACGAGGGCTCCCTGAGCCATCACTTAAGCCAATCTGGGCCCGTGATGCCATTCCCAACCCTCCAAAGCCACCTCTTGGACCACCACCGTCGTTCACCGCATTCAACTTTGAGAAGTCAGTGGTTGAGATCTCCCTGGACAGCATCAAGCGTGTCAAGGATCAGGTCGCAAGTGAGACCAGCCAGAAATGCTCCACCTTCGATGTGGTCACCGCCATGATCTTCAAATGCCGCGCTTTGGCCATTGGCTTCGCGCCTGAAGCTGATGTTCGCCTGGGTTTCGCAGCCAGCACACGCCACCTGCTGAACAATGTGCTGCCTTCAGTGGAAGCTTACTACGGAAACTGCGTGTACCCAGGGGGCCTCACCAAGACCAGTCAGGAGGTCAAGGACGCATCACTAGTCGAGATCGTGACGGCGATTAGGGAAGCCAAGGATGCGTTGTCAACAAGGTTCCTCGACTGGATGAGCGGCGGTGCCAAGGAGAACCACTACAACGTGTCGTTGGATTACGGCACGCTGATCGTCACAGACTGGAGCCACGTCGGGTTCAGCGAGGTTGACTACGGGTTCGGCGAGCCAAGCTACGTGTTCACCCTGAATGACGATGTGAACATCGTGCCTTCCGTCGTCTACCTGAAGCCCCCCAAGCCAAAGCAGGGCATCAGGCTGATGCTGCAGTGCGTGGAGGAGCAGCACTCAGCTGTGTTCCGCGAGGAGTTGCAGAAGCTTGCATAGAGAGAGGGTGTGTTGTGTTCCATAGTGTTTACGTCCACGCTTCACATAGTTGGGAGTTGTATTTTGTTTTGTTCAATTGCCGTTTCGAGAACTTGCTTGCAATAAAACAGGGTGGGTCGTGTTTGCAATTTGTATCCTTGTGTCGCCGTGTTACATCATACATGTATTGTATTGACATTGTTGAGAACAGTGTTTCAATTGAGATAAAATGATTTCATACTTGACCTCTTGAGTTCGGGAACTACTTTCTTCTGTAGTTACGTACTCATTTAGTCATTTTGTCACCTTCCATTTTCCACCCTTTTGGAGACATATCATACATGAAGCTGTAAGACACCAGGCTCCAGATGATCCATCTGACATGATTTGATCAGATGCAGGAAGATACTGCTCATGCGCTTATATTTATCTGAAGCAAACATGTGTGATGAAAGATGAAATCTATCACTGGAGTTAGACCTTACATTGTAAGTTAACCCAACATCGGTAGAGTTTGCAAGTTCTTTATCAGGTGAAGCTCAGTATTAATCAAGTCAGAAATGACTGCCAATCATCTGACCATGTGAAGTCCACTAATCTTTCACAAACGAAAGTGGTACACCAAACCGGATCGCTGTATAAACAGTGTTTTACAAGTCAGTAATCTTTCACAAACGAAAGTGGTACATCAAACCGGATCGCTGTATAAACAGTGTTTTACGAGTCAGTAGGTTTTAGTGTATTATACGACACTGCAGCAACAGTAAACTATTTACTGTGCTAATTTTATTACAGTGGAAACAATGTCGCTATGATCCGGACTTTTTTCTGTCGAACTATGGAGTTCGCCGGTCCGTTTCCCTTGCATACCGATCGAATCTGCCTAATAGCAATACGTGGAAGTTCCCACCAAAAATGAAGTCAACAACTTTCAATCAGAGCAAGCCGGCAACGACCTCCATCCATTAGGATGGCAAGCGGCAAGCCGGCAACTAATCCCACTCCACCAATCGACGAGGCCATGGCCGCCGCCGCCGCCGCAGCGCCCACTGTAGCCAAGTCGTCGGCGGCGCTCGTCCCGCCGGCGGAACCCATCCCCCGCGGCGCCCTCCCGCTCTCCTCCATCGACAAGACCGCCGCCGTCCGCGTCTTGGTCGACTTCATCCAGGTCTTCCCCCCGGATGCTGGCGCCGGGGACCAGGACGCTGCCGTGGCCGCGATGCGCGACGGGTTCGCCAGGGCGCTGGTGCCGCACTACCCGGTCGCCGGCCGCATCGCGGAGCCGGCCCCCGGGGACCTCGTGGTGGACTGCACCGGGGAGGGCGTCTGTCTGGTTCGTGGAGGCCGCCGCGAGTTGTTCCCTCACCGACGTGAACGGCCTCGAGCGCCCGCTGCTCATCCCCAAGGAGCACCTCCTCCCCCGCCCTCCTCCCGAAGAGAAGCTCGAGGACCTCATCCTCATGGCTCAGGTTCGCACGCTACTAATCGCACCTCATCTCGTCGCCTCCCGGTCCAATCCGAGAAAGGAACGGACGCTTGATAGTTGAATCCAACAAGAGATTATTTGGTTGCTAAATTTGAGCGCTGTTGCAGGTGACGAAATTCACCTGCGGGGGGGTTCGCCGTCGGGATCTGCTTCAGCCACCTGGTGTTCGACGGCCAGGGCGCGGCGCAGTTCCTGAAGGCGACGGGCGAGCTGGCGCGAGGGCTCCCGGCGCCGTCAGTGGCGCCGGTGTGGGACCGCGAAGTGATCCCGGACCCGCCGAAGCAGCCGCGCGGGCCGCCGCCGCCGTTCACGGCGTTCAACTTCGTGACCCAGGTAGCTGAGATCTCGCCGGAGAGCATCGCGCGCATCAAGGACGAGTTCAAGGCCGCGACGGGCGGGCAGGCCTGCTCCTGTTAGAATGATAACGGCCAAATGCCCACCCCTCCGATCGTGCTCTGATCGGGGGCGCCCAGCCCATTGGCTGGTGGACCCCTGTCGCCAGCGCTATAAAGAGAGGTGAGGAGCCGGGGCGGCACGGATCACAAAGTTGACCGCGCCGCCGCCTCCACCGACGGGATCGACCACCGCCGCCTTCACCGACGCGATCGACCACCGCCGCCTCTACCACCCGCAACCCGCCATGGCTAACCCTTCCTCTTCTTCATCGGACGGTACACCCGTAACCCCAATCTATCTCTCTCTCTCGGTTTCTCTCTCGTACCCAAACCAAAATCCAGATCAATCAAAAGAGCAAAAGATCCGGAAATCCAACAATGGTATCAGAGCCATCTAGGCTCAGATCCGGATGGAAAAAAGAAGAAAACATGAAAAGAACGGCCCAAATGACCTAACCCTAGATCGGGACTTACCCGTGAGGAGGGTCGGGAGCCGTCGCCACGGAGTCGAGGCTAGCGTGTGGCGCCGTCTCTCGTCCGACACTCCCCGCCGTCAAGATCTTGACGCCACGGTCGCGCGTGAAAGGGCGCCGACACGAGCCGCTGACGGCGACGCGCTCTCTCAGTGAGCGCGCAGACACCGGCGAGGATCCGCGGCGCCGGCCCGGCTTTCGCCTCTCTTTCTTCCGCTTAGCGGCGAGAGAGAGAAAGAGAGAGATAGCAAATGAGGGTTAGGGTTTGGGCGCCGCGGCTCGCGGTTTTGTTCGGCGATATTCTGCGCTCACCGTCCGACCAATCAACGGATCGGATGAGCCGAGGCGGAGCGACGAGGCGCAGGACGCGGCAAAGCAAGAAAGAAACCGCTTGACAAGATCCGACGGAAGCGAAGCGACGCCACGCGGTAAAAGCTTCTCGCCTTGGCGTTTTTCGGCCCAGCCCGTGTTGATCTGCTGCGCATACAGCGAGGGGCGAACGGCGTGGGCAAACGGCCCGTGTACGCATGCATGCGAAAGATTGGGCGAATTGGCCGAATGAACGAGAACTTCGGTAAATTTTGAACAGTAATTTCGTCCTGCTTTTGAACAAGAACTCAAAATAGAATTTAATTGTTACTAGAAGTATTTTTTGAATTAATTTCAATAGAAGAATTGAATAAAATCTCTGTAAATTTTGCACCAACGTGTTATTATTTCCGAGATTAAATGTATACAATATAATGCTTCAATAATTAATAATTACGCTCACGCAAAAGTTAATGTTGATTAATTCTTTTTAATTAAATTCGAACCAACGAGAGAATTTAATTTTTAAGAATTTATTGTGAATTATGATATTGTTATTTTCTGACTAAAGTTGATAATAACAGTATTATAATTTTAATTGATGATTTTTATGCATTGTTTCTATTTCTCTAACTATGATATAGTTTTAATGTATAGATAAAATTGATTTAATTGTATGTCGTATTTTTTGACCAACGTTGGAAATAAGACATATAATTTTAATGTTACGTTCTCACTTTATTTGAACTAAATTTTCAGGAGGATACAACTTGTATCAGAGAGATTCCCACTCTCAAAGGAGACAATTATGGAGAGTGGAAGAAAAAGATAGACTTAGCGCTTATCTTAGCCGAGGTGGATCGGGTCCTCACTACAAAGACGACCCATCGAGCCTATGGCACCAAGTGAGGATCAAAATGAGGATGATACCGCTTGGCGTAAAAGACAGATAGATCATGCTCCTTACGGATGTCTTATGACCTAGAGCATAAGAATGGACCACAACCAACAAGAAATGTATGGTCGTGATAAAGAACACGATTGAGCTCGCAATTGTGGGCTCAATCGTGATCGTGACATCGCCAGTAATACCTTGATATAATAAAGAGTCGGTTCATCGCTCTTCAAAGACATATGCTACACACCGATTAAGCGACTTGTGACAAAGGTATTCTCGTGGTGGCGGTGGAATAAGAGAACACATATTAAGGATGAGCAACTTGGCATCCAAGCTTAAACTAATGGATTTGGCACTCAAGGATGAGTTCCTTATTCACTTGATTTTTGCTTCATTGCGGAAAAGTTTGACACTTTTGTTGTCAATTACAACATGCACCCGATAAATGGGACTTAGAAAAGTGCATAGCTATGTGTGTTCAAGAGGAGGAAAGAATTAAATCCTCACATGGTGGATCTATCAACTATGTGAAGGATAACAAGAAAAAGCACTTCAACAAAGACCTCCTTCTCAAGGAACAAGGAAAAGCCTCGTCCATCACCTCAATGTAATAAATTTGTCAGAGACAAAGATCGTTGTCTTCATCAGAAGAAGACCGACACTACAAGAAGAACTGTCCCGATTACTTAAAGATGATAATGGCAAAGAAAGGTGAGAACATTATTACCTTCATAAATGAATGCTTGTATGTGCAATATTCAAATCCACTTGGTGGATTGACTCAGAGCAACTGCTCATGTTGCTAATTCCTTCTGAGGATTCCGCTCGACGAGGACTACGCAAAGAAACGAAAGATGCATTAAAGTCGCAAATGGAGTCCAAGAAGTTGAAGCCGTTGGCATCTTTCATTAGAGTTAGCTAATGGCTCCAATCTTTTACTTAGAGATGTTCTTTTGTTCCTCTTTACAGAGGAATTTGATTAGTGTTTCCAATTTGGACAAAGATGGTTATGATTGTAATTTTGGAAATGGCAAGTGCGAAATAATATTTAATAAAGAATGTGTTGGTCTTGCCATATTACAAAATGAGCTTTATTTGTTATCATTGTGTGATGATGTGAATGTCGATGCGATAATGGGAACGTCGCGTGCGAAAGTGATTGAATACTGCTCACGAATGTAAAATGTAAAACGAAAGAGAACTCATAATGAATCGTCGAAATTATGGCACCGCTGCTTAGGCCATATTTCGAGGGAGAATAGAAAGACTAGTTAAGAATGAAATTCTTCCTCTATTAGAGTTCTCGGACTTATAACAATGCAGAGAATGCATTAAAGGAAAATATGTAAAGAAAATTAAGAAAGGCGCCAAAAGAAACACAGAGTTCTACAAATTGTTCACACAGACATTTATGGTCCTTTTCCGTGAAAAGTGTGGATGGATATGACTCGCTCATAACATTCACTGATGATTACTCCTGCTATGGATATATTTATCCAATCAAAGAAAGAAATGAAGCCTTGGATAAATTCAAGATATTTAAGGTCAAGTTGAAAACCAACACGATTTAAAGATTAAGATAGTTCGATCCGATCGTGGGGGGAGTACTACTACGACATACACCATATGGACAAGTTCCTGGACCTTTGCGAGGTTCTTACAGAAAATAGCATAGTAGCCCAAGATTCTACACCGCGAACCTCAAAAAATGGAGTAGTGAAAGACGCAACTGCACTCGATGGATATGGTGCGAAGCATGATGAGCTACTCCACACTCCCATTGAGTTTATGGATGGAGGCGCTTGAAAACCGCCATTCATATTCTCAATAGAGTGCCTAGTAAGTCGGTGCCCAAAACACCGCATTTGTTGTGGATGTGAAGAGTTCCTCACTAAACCACTTACGTGTGTGGGGAGTCCTCGCCGAGGCTAAAGTATTTAACCCAAATATTGGGAAGCTAGATCCCAAAACAATGAAGTTGTCATTTCATTGGCTACCCCGAAAAGTCAAAAGGTTTTCGCTTCTACCGTCCTGCATGATATACAAAGTTTGTAGAAACGAGACACGCTGCCTTCTTAGAAGATGAAATGATGAGGGGAGCATGGTAGCTCGAGAGATTGATCTTGAAGAGAAGCGGGTATATGTGCCCACTCCGATGATTCAAGAGCCACTCTTCCCACTACTGCATTGTCACGCACCGACGGTATAAGATAATTGTGGTGCCAAAGACTGTTATTGTTCTTCCCGTGGCAACAATGAATGAAAATGAGGAACCATGCTTTTCAGATCCTATAGAACCCATTGCCACAAATGAGGGGGACAACAAAGACCTCAAATGTAAGATGTACCAAATGTGGAGGCCCCGAGGAGGTCTCAAAGAGTAAGAAGATCGGCTATTTCGATGATTATCGATTTATCATCAGAGGAATTTCAAATGGAGGATGACCCCACCTCATTTGAAGAAGCCATGAGAAGCGAAAATTCCTCAAAATGGCTTGAAGCCATGGAAGAGGAAATGAGGTCCATGAAAACTAATAAAGTCCGGGACTTGAAATTATTCCTAAAGGAGCCAAAACCTTAGGCTGTAAATGGGTCTACAAGACAAAGCTTGACTCCCAAGGGAATGTAGAAAGATACAAAGCGCGACTTGTGGCAAAAGGCTTTACGCAAAGAGAAGGAATTGATTACAATAAGACCTTTTCTCCGGTCTCTGTAAAGATTCTTTGTAATCATAATGGCATTAGTAGCACATTATGATTTAGAGTTACATCGATGGATGTAAAGACGGCATTTCTTAATGGGGATTTGGAGGAAAATGTTTACATGGCACAACCGAAAGGTTTTGTCATGGAACGAAATGAAAGAATGGGATGCCACCTAAAGAAATCGATTTATGGGTTAAAGCAAGCTTCAAGACAAGGGTACTTGAAGTTTGACAAGACAATAAGAAAATTTGGGTTTAAAGAGAATGTAGAGGACAAGCGTGTCTATACAAAGTTTAAAGATGGAAAGTTTATTTTCCTAATCACAGATGTGGATGATATCCTCTTGGCTAGTAGTGATGTCATCACATCGAGACAAAGAAGTTTTGTCCTCAAACTTTGATATGAAAGATCTTGGTGAAGCTTCGTTCGTTTTAGGATCAAATTCACCGGATAGAAACAAAGGGATATTGGGACTATCACAAAGACATACATAGAGAAAGTCTTAAAGAAATTTGGGATGCATAAATGTAGTCCTTCACCGCACCTATAGTCAAGGGCGGCAGATATGGGGATTTTCAATGCCCCAGAACCAAGATGAGATCGATCAAATGAAAGCGGTTCCATATGCTTCAAATCGGAAGCTTACAAGATGCTCAAGTGTGCACACGCGACTTAGCTTTTGTTACGGGTTATTTGGCGATTCCAGAGCAATCTCGAATAGAACATTGAAATTGATAAAGAAAGTCTTGCGTTATTTGCAAGGAACAAAAGGCCTCATGATGACATACGTAAGATCGATTTACTCCATATAGTGGGGTATACTGATTCGATTTTGCGGAGATGGTAGAAAGTCGACATCCGGATATGCTTCACTCTCATTTGGAGGAGCTATATCGTGGAAAAGCTCAAAGCAAACCGTCACTACATCGTCCACAATGTATGCCGAGTTTGTAGCATGTTATGAGGCTACGGGGCGGTGAACTGCTAAAGAAGTTCATACCCGCTTAAAAGTGGTTGACGACATCAATAGACCACTTAAGTTGTCTCGCGATAATGAACCAAAGAAGAATGTATGCCCACAACAATAAGTCAAGTGGTCTTTGCCAAACACATTGACATAAAGTACTATGTTGTGAAAGATAAAGTTCGGGATCAAATTATAAATCTTGAGCATATAAGCACCGCAAAGATGTTAGCGGATCCGCTTACTAAAGGCTTACCACCCAACGTGTTCAGAGAACATATAGCCTGCATGGGTTTAAGGAAAGCCTATGATTCCTCGGACTAAAAGATGGTCCAAAAGATTAAAGTAACTATTTCGTAACAATGAGGTGTATTGTAGTCATTAATCTATCGGCAATTGACCGTGACGATGAGACATGTTCTATGCATCAATCTGTGATGAAATGAGTAAAGTCAAAAGCAATTAAAGATAAAGTATAGAGTGAGATCAAGGGAGAATGTTAGAATGATCTCGGGCATTTGGCCCAACGGCCAAATGCCCACCTCCGATCAAGGCTACGATCGGGGCGCCACCCATTCATTGGTGAGTGGGCCCTATCGCCACGCTTATAAAGAGAGGTGGGGCGGGCGGCACGGATCACGAAGTTGACCGCGCCGCCGCCTCAAACCCTAACCGACACCAAAACCCTAATCCGATCCAGAGGGTAGCGCTCCTGCGACGGGATTGTCCACCGCCGCCTCCACCGACGGGATCGACCACCGCCGCCTTCACCGACGCGATCGACCACCGCCGCCTCTACCACCCGCAACCCGCCATGGCTAACCCTTCCTCTTCTTCATCGGACGGTACACCCGTAACCCCAATCTATCTCTCTCTCTCGGTTTCTCTCTCGTACCCAAACCAAAATCCAGATCAATCAAAAGAGCAAAAGAACCGGAAATCCAACAGCTCCACCTTCGACGCGGTGACGGCCGTGGTGTTCAAGTCTGCATGGCAAGGCGCTGGCGCTTCCGACGACGCCGAGGTCCGGCTCGGATTCGCCGCCAAAGACGCTGCGGCACCTCCACGGCAGCGTCTTTGCCGTCGGTGGGCACTCGCCACTACAGCTGTCGTGTACCCGGTGGGGATCACACGGACCGCAAAAGGCTATCCGGAGGCGGCACGACGAGGTGGTCGGCGTGATGCGGAGTCGGCGAGGCGCCGCCGTGCGGTTCGCGGATCGATCTTGGGCGCCAGGGATCGACCACTACAACGCCCCGCCGAATACGGCAGCGGTGGCGGTGTCGGGATCGAGCCGCGTCGGGTTCAACGACGTGGACTACGGCCGCGAGCCGGTACGTGTTCACGCCAACGACGACGCCAACATCGTTACGCCGGTGATCTACCTCCGCCGCCGGTGCCCAAGCCGCGCATCCGGCCATGCTCGCTGCGTCGAGGAGCCGCGACGCCGCCGCTGTCACCGATGAGCTCGCCAAGTTCGCGTAGACGGTTCGTTAGAATGATCTCGCATTTGGCCCAAGGGCCAAATGCCACCCCCTCTTGTTCGCGCCGATCGGGCGCCACCTAATTAGTCGTGGGTCCCGCCGCTAGCTCCACATAAATAGAGGTGGGGTGGGCGGCAGATGACGAGGTTCACCGTGCCGCCACAAACCCCACCAACAAACCCTAGACCGATCGGTGAGGCGCTCCCAATGACGGATCTACCACCGCCTCCTGCCGCCAGAAGATCGCCGCCCGGAGACGCCGCCACAGGGAGACCCTCTCACCGACAAACCACGATGGCCAACCTCTCCTCCTCTACATCTGGACAGAACGAACCCTAATGCCCTCTATCTCCCCTTCTCTCTGGATCCAAACAAAACACCCGATCTACCCCTAGGAGATCCAAAGAAAACTCAACAATGGTATCAGAGCGAGAAAAGAAAAGAAACAAAAAAGGAGGGAATCAAAACCTAACCCTAACCCTAGATCTCAAACGGCGGACTTACGGCCGCGCGGGATGGTCAGGCGAGCCGTGGGCTCGCCATCATCGCCGCTAGCGTCGGTGAGACCGGCCGACCAGTGGGCTCGCCGCCGCTCCAGCAGGAGCCTCCATCGGTGCGCGGATCCGCGCGTGTGGAAGGGCGCCAACACGGAGCCGCTCGACGGCGGTGTACTCCCCGAGGGGAGCGCGCCGCCGAGAGGGCCCATGCGGTGGCGCCAGTCTCCTTTTTCTCTCCGTGTCGCCGCCGCTTATTCCGCTCGGGAGCGAAGAGAGGGAGAGGAGAAGAAGGAATGAGGCTAGGGTTACGAGGCGCCCATGGGTTTTGTTCCGCTGAACGCAGCGCCACTGGCCGATGCGAAACGAACTACCGAGATCGCGTCGAGGTGGAGCGGGTCATGGAGGCCATGCATGAGAGAATCACCGTTGGATGCCCATCCGACAGCTGAGATTGCATCACAGAGGCCGCCGTGCGCGCAAAGCGCGAAGGCAGTGGTGGTGCACATGCGAAAGATTGGGCGAATGGCGGTTTAAACGAAGAATTTGGTTTGGTTTGAATAAGAACTCAAAAATTAATTTTAATTATTTTCAGAAGCTTTTTTTTTGAATGAATTTGAATGAAATTTGACTCAAATCTCTATAAATTTTTGCACCAACGTGTTATTTTTCAGAGATTAAATGTGTACAGTAATAATGCTTCTAAGAATGAATTAATTTTAGAATAATTTTATGTTTCCGCTGCAAAAGTTAAATGTTGATTAATTCTTTTAATTAAATTCGAACCAACGGGAGAATTTAATTTTTAAGAATTGTTGTGAATTATGATATTGTTATTTTCTGACCAACGTTGATAATAACAGTATTATAATTTTAATTGATGATTTTTATGCATTATTTCTATTTCTGCCCAACGGTGATATAGATTTAATGTATAGATAAAATTGTATGTTTTAATTTTAACCAACGTTGAAACTAAGGCATGCAGTTATTGTTATTATAAATGTTCTCACTATATATGGATTGTGTTTTCAGGAGGATATTCTTTGATGGGCTACATCAGAGATATCCCGGTTCTCAAAGGAGACAATTACGGTGAATGGAAGAAAAAGATTGACCTGGCCTTCATTTTAGCTGAGGTGGACTGGGTAGTCACCACACTGTGTCATACAGAGCTTGTGGCACCGGTGAGGGAGGCAAATGAGGATGATGCTGCTTGGCAGATCAAACAGAGGGACTTTGCTCTCATAAAAATGTCATATGATCTTGATCATAAAAAGTGGGTCACTGCCAACAAGAAATATTTGGATGTGATAAAGAACACGATTGAGCCTGCAATTGTGGGCTCAATCGCAGAGTGTGACACTATCACAGAGTACCTTGAGAAAATAAAGAGTCGGTTCATCGCTCTTCAAAGACTTATGCTACACAGCTGATTAAGCAGCTTGTGACAGAAAGGTACTCTGGTGGTGGCAGTGGCATAAGAGAGCACATACTAAGGATGAGTAACTTGGCATCCAAGCTTAAACCAATGGATTTGGCTCTCAAGGGTGAGTTCCTTATTCATTTGATTTTTGCTTCCTTGTTTAAAAGTTTGACACCTTTGTTGTCAACTACAACATGCAAACGAGAAATGGGATTTAGAAAAGTGCATAGCTATGTGTGTGCAGGAGGAAGAAAGATTTAAATCCTCACATGGTGGTTCTATCAACTATGTGAAGGACAACAAGAAAATGAACTTCAACAGTAACTTCTCAAAGAACAAGGGAAAAGCCCCTGTCTATCAGTCTCAACAGAATAAGTTTGCAATGAGACAAAGATCGTTGTCTTCATCAGAAGAAGACGGGACACTACAAGAAGAATTGTCCCGATTACTTAAAGATGATAATGGCAAAGAAAGGTGAGAACATTATTACCTTTATAAATGAATCCCTATATGTGCAATATTCGAAATCTACTTGGTGGATTGATTCAGGAGCAACTGTTCATGTTGCTAATTCTTTACAGGGATTCCGTTCGACGAGGACTACGTAAAGAAAAGAAAGATGCATTAAAGTTGCAAATGGAGTCCAAGCTGAAGTTGAAGCCGTTGGCGATCTTTCATTAGAGCTAGCTGATGGTTTCACTCTTTTACTTAGAGATGTTCTTTATGTTCCCTCTTTACAGAGGAATTTGATTAGTGTTTCAAATTTGGACAATGATGGTTATGATTGTCATTTTGGAAATGGCAAGTGTGAAATAATGTTTAATAAAGAATGTGATGGTCTTGCCATCAAACAAGATGAGCTTTATTTATTGTCACTTTGTGAAAATGTGAATTCCGTATGTGATGTGAATGAGCGTATATCCTCGCCTGAGAATGCGAACAGAAAACGACAGAGAACTCATAAGGCATCGTCGAAATTATGGCACTGTCGTTTAGGCCATATTTCGAGGGGGAGAATAGAAAGACTAGTTAAGAATGATATTCTTCCTCTATTAGAGTTCTCAGACTTGGAACAATGCAGAGAATGCATTAAAGGAAAATATGTAAAGAAAATTAAGAAAGACGCAAAAAGAAGCACAGGAGTTCTACAAATTATTCACACAGACATTTGTGGTCCTTTTCCTGTGAAAAGTATGGATGGATATGACTCGTTCATAACATTCACGGATGATTACTCCCGTTATGGATATATTTATCCAATCAAAGAAAGAAATGAAGCCTTGGATAAATTCAAGATATTTAAGGCTGAAGTTGAAAACCAACACGACTTAAAGATTAAGATAGTTCGATCTGATCATGGGGGGGAGTACTACGGTCGACATACCCCATATGGACAAGTTCCTGGACCTTTTGCAAGGTTTTTACAGGAAAATAGCATAGTGGCTCGAGATTCTACACCAAAGAACCTCGGCAAGAAATAGAGTAGCCGAAAGACGCCTTGCAGTACTCGATGGATATGGTGCGAAGCATGATGAGCTACTCCACACTCCCATTGAGTTTATGGATGGAGCGTTGAAAACCGCCATTCATATTCTCAATAGAGTGCCTAGTAAGCTCGGTGCCCAAAACACCGCATGCGAGTTGTGGACGGAAGAGTTCCTCACTAAACCACTTACGTGTGTGGGGAGTCCTCGCCGAGGCTAAAGTATTTAACCCAAACCTTGGGAAGCTTGATCCCAAAATGAAGTTGCCATTTCATTGGCTACCTGAAAAGTCAAAAGGTTTTCGTTTCTCTTGTCCGCACAGTATATACAAAGTTTGTATAAACGAGACACTCTGTCTTCTTAGAGGATGAAATGATGAAGGGAGCATGGTAGCTCGAGAGATTGACCTTGAAGAGAAGCGGGCGTATGTGCCCACTCCGATGATTCAAGAGCCATTCTTCACACCACTCTTTGCCGTTGCCGACCGACGCAAGACAACTGTGGTGACAAGACTGTTATTGTTCCTCCCGTGGCAACAATGAATGAGAATGAGGAACCCGTTCTTGAGATCCTATAGAACCCATTGCCACGAGATGAAGGGAGCAACAAAGAACCTCAAGCAGTAAGATGTACCAAATGAGGAGGCCCCAGGAGGTCTAAAAGAGTAAGAAGATCACTATTTCGATGATTATCAGATTTATCATAAAGAGGAATTTCAAATGGAGGATGATCCCATATCATTTGAAGAAGCCATGAGAAGCGAAAATTCTTCAAAATGGCTTGAGGCCATGGAAGAGGAAATGAGGTCCATGAAGGCTAATAAAGTCTGGGACTTGAAAATTATTCCTAAAGGAGCCAAAACAGAGGGTCAGAATTGGGTCTACAAAACAAAGCTTGACTCCCAAGGGAATGTAGAAAGATACAAAGCGCGACTTGTGGCAAAAGGCTTTACGCAAAGAGAAGAGATTGATTACAATGAGACCTTTTCTCCAGTCTCAGAAGATTCCTTGAAATCATAATGGCATTAGTAGCACATTATGATTTAGAGTTATCATCGATGGATGTAAAGACGGCATTTCTTAATGGGGATTTGGAGGAAAATGTTTACATGGCACAACCAAAGGTTTTGTCGTGGAAGGAAATAAAAAATGGGATGTCGCCTAAAGAAATCGATTTATGGGTTAAAGCAAGCTTCAAGACAAGTGGTACTTGAAGTTTGACAAGATAATAAGAAAATTTGGGTTCAAAGAGAATGTAGAGGACAAGCGTGTCTATACAAAGTTTAAAGATGGGAAGTTTATCTTCCTAATCTCAGATGTGGATGATATCCCATGGCTAGTAGTGATGTCGATCACATCGAGACAAAGAAGTTTTTGTCCTCAAACTTTGATATGAAAGATCTTGGTGAAGCCGTTCGTTCTAGGGATCAAATTCACCGGATAGAAACAAGGGAATATTGGGACTCACACAAAAGCATACATAGAGAAAGTATTAAAGAAATTTGGTATGCATAAATGTAGTCCTTCACCGCACCTATAGTCAAGGCGATAGATATGGGGATTTTCAATGCCCGGAACCGAAGACGAGCTCGATCAAATGAAATCGGTTCCATATGCTTCACTCGGAAGCTTGCGGTATGCTCAAGTGTGTACACGCATACGACTTAGCGTTTGTTACCGGGTTACTTGGCGATTCGAGCAATCTGGAATAGAACATTGGAAATTGATAAAGAAAGTCTTGCGTTATTTGCAAGGAACAAAAGGCCTCATGATGACATCTGAAAGATCGATTCACTCCATATAGTGGGGTATCTGATTCGATTTTAAGTGGAGATGATAGAAAGTCGACATCCGGATATGTGTTCACTCTCACTGGAGGAGCTATATCGTGGAAAAGCTCAGCAAACCGTCACTACATCGTCCACAATGTATGCCGAATTTGTAGCATGTTATGAGGCTACGAGCGGTGAACCGCTAAAGAAGTTCATACCCTGTTTAAAAGTGGTTGATGACATCAGCCGCTTGTATTAGAACCGATCTTACGTAAAGATTATTTGATTCGGGGTCTCCTAAGGATGAGATCACGCAGAGTGGATTGACACGGATGTTTAGACGAGTTCAGCCTTCTCCTGAGAGAATAATAACCCTAATCCCGTGTATGGTATTGTTGATGATCTAGCGAAGGACTAAAACTATTACAGAGAATAGTGCTTGTGTTTCTACTTGACTAGCCCTTGTTTGCCGTTGTTCTTCTCTGTCCCTTTGTCTCTCTGCTTGATGCCCTTATATAGTCGTGAAGAAGTAGCCGTTTTGCCTGCGAGATGTGCCTAATTAATGTAATAACGAAGCATGATGGCGAGAATTACCGCGCCTTGACTTCTTCACGCCATCCGCAATTATCTTCCGAGATAATGGGGTATTTACACACCATTAATACGCGGAATAATAGTGCGTGTAGACCGCTCGATTCCTTAATCAATTGGACCTACTCGCCTGTAGGTTTGATTATAAGGTGGTCGTAGTTTTCCGTCGTAGAGGGACTTACGACCGGTAGCGATCGAGAAGAACTTACGACTATGTAGTGGTCGAGAAGGACTTACGACTATGTAGTGGTCGTAGAAGGACTTACGACCATGATATAGTCGTAGCAAGGCTTACGACTATGGGGTGATTGTAGAAGAACTTACAATCACTTGTTAGGCCTCTCCTTATAGATATAAGGGGTACTACGGGACTATGTGACATCATATTTACCCATAATAAGAATTATAGATAAAAGATAAAATGAGGATTATTAGATCCTCGTCATCTAGCCCCCACCTTTAAGTGAAAGTAACTTACTTGGTAAAGGTTTCAGAATGGACTTACGACCATGAACATGTCGTAGAAAGATAGTCGAAGGAAAAACTCTTCCGATTGATACTTCCTTTGACGTAAAGATTTGGTCAAGAAAGTAATTTTACTTGGAGGTGATGAAACGAACCTAACTTTCCGAACAGGCCATCTGGGAATTGCAAACAATCTCTACAGATCTGTTGATGAGGCGGTTCCTGGCGATTGCAATCGTGAAGATTGCTTACGACTATCAAAAGTCAAAAACCCTACGACCGTCGGTGGTCGTAGTAGAAATCGGAGAAAAAGCCTTTCCGATTGATATTTCCTTCGACCAGAAATACTTGGTCAAGAATGTAATTTCGCTTGGGGGTGACAATACGCACCTAATTTTTCTCGAACAGACCATCTGGGGAATTGCAACCGGCTCTCACAGACTTGTCCGATGAAGCGGTTCCCGAAGCGGTACAACCAACTCCTACAGACCTATAGACGAGACGGTTTCCGCTACGGAGATCGTCTTGATTATAAAACTTACCAGGAGGTAGACTTGGGTTTTTACTTTTCCCCCAAATCACTCCGCTGTTCTTCGAGCTCTTGCTTTCTTCGTCCTCGACTAGGTTTCATCTTCTCCGCCGCCAACCCAATCAAAAAAAACTTCTTGCTTCTGAGCGAAATGGCCAAGAGAGTTTCTGAATGGGAGGAATCGGAGATGGATGCGGCTAAGATCAAAATCTTGGTCGATGCCGGGAAGATCCCAGAGAAGGCTCTGGTGAAGTGGATTCCGCCTGTCGGCAAAGATCGCCATCGGGGAAAATGGGCAAATCCCGTCTTCCAAGCGTATTGTGAGTGCGGCCTTGATTACTGCCCACCCCTTTCTTACAGAGTACTCGAACACTTTGGGGTGGAACCGTGAACTTAGGTCCCAATTCCATTACCATGTTGAGTGTGTTCGTGTATCATGCGAGGCATACACAGGGATTCCATGGATCTCGAGCTGCTCCAATATTATTATGGGATGGCTCGACAAACCGAATTGCCTAAAGTCGCGATCTCAAGCTCCACGACTCAAGTCAAGGAGTACATTCAGAGCTTTACCCGGTCTTCGTGGTCGGGCCGAGGAAGAGGTGGTTCTACCGAAGGTCACCTCAAGACACCTTTCTTTCGTGGGGAAAGTCATTGAAAAGAAATCTTCATGGGATTCAACCTCAAGATATTAGCCGGATTAGCCCTTATATTCAAGCCATTAAGGACTTGAAGGAAGAAGGGTGGACCGGATGGCATGTGGTGAAAGATTTCATCACACGCCTAATTAGTCCTCTGAAGAAACGAGCATCTCCTATGTGGAGGTACTGGGAAGAGGAGACCCACCCGAGACTACGAGGAGGGTAAGCAATTGTTGACTTAACTCTCCGCTTGGTCTTTCTCAACTTTGTCTAATATTTTTATCTGCTTACGAGATCTTTCACAGCCGAGGTTGACTCCTGAGTCGACTCTCATGAGAAGTCCCCGCCACTCAGGGGTGGTTCCTCAAGTCATTGCGGTTTTGTCCGCAGATGAAAGGATAGAGCGCCTAAAGGTAATCGTAAATCGATTCTCTCTTTAGGACTTTATAGTCGTAGAAGATACTTACGACTAATGGTGATCGAGAATATCTTACGATCAATAAAAAGTCGTAGAAAAACTTACGACTTAGTACTAGTCGAGAAAAAACTTACGACTAATTAGTGATTCTTCTTTTCTCGCTTTGCTTTACGTAAAGTAGGCATGGAAAATCGCCAGACGACGAAGAAGTCGCTCGATGACTATTGGCGCCGGGTTGTCGAAGACAAAGACTCGGCTCCTCCTCAAGAGACGCCGACTTGTAAAATCTGCCGACAAGGGGGAGCAAGTTCGAGTTCGGTCTTTCGACCAAACCCTCTACAAGACTCGGGCAAATGTAGTTGTATCTGGCCGAGGCCGCACTGGCCGGGCCGAGGAGGTTGAAGCGATTGAACCTCTCAGCGCAAACCTCGCAAGGCTAAGGTACCCTTCTATTATGACACTTATCTTTCGCAGTTGGTGCCACTCCTAGTTTTATTAAACAACTGGAAAGGGAGAACTGGAAGGATTTTATGTCTTTTATGAAGGACGATGCTGCATCAGCACAACCTGCAACTGAGGGCAGTGCTGCTTCTGGAATGGTCGAGACACCTCTCGTCCATCCAGAAGATCAGGAAACCAGAGCTCTGGTTCCTGTTCAAACTCTACGACCAGACGTGGTCGTAGCTGAGCCAAATGTTGAACCTCGACCAGACGTGGTCGTGGAGAAGAAGAGGTCCTCCGTTGGGAGGATTGCTCCAAAATTCCCGTTAAGACCAGTGTGCGGTATGTGAAATGTAATTGAAGTGTAAGAAGGACATTTACCTTTTTCTTTTTCACAACCTGATTTGCTTTTCTTTATTTCATCAGACTCCTTGACCCGGAATGCTTCACGAGAAGTCCATTGCTATCCCTTCACTCATCGGAGAGGTAGCAACGAGGTGGTCGAAGCATCACCCTTGGCCCGGTGGCCGATGAAGTCGAGACTCCCAGTGTCTCCCACATCTGCCAAGTCGTAACTCACGACTCTTGAGGTAGCGGTATTCATCGTTGAGGTGGCCGCCACGACCATCAAGTCGTAGAAACAACAGAGGCACCGTGGAAGCCTCGGTCAAGGTGGTGACCACTGCAGACCGCCTGGGAAGGAAATCGTGGGAGCGTTCCTTCCCTACCCAAAGAGAAATCACAACCGTAGGAGAAAATTTCAACTTCGTGGTGACTTCTTTGGGCTGCCTCCATCGTAGGGTCTTACGCACAAATCTAGTGACCGAGTCCCCATCCCAAAGATATTCCCAATACGGATAATACTTTTGACAACGAGCGCCTCGAGAAGGTGTGGTGGGACAAAGTCGCGAGGATAGATAAGTCAAAGACCTGACCTTGTATATTCGATTTTTGCTAGAACGACTATGAATGTAAGTATCTTGAGAATACTTATATATGTGGCTTTCCTTCCCTTCTCACTGTTTTCTTTTTGCAGAAAGCTCTGGAGCAAATTGCTGTTGTCGGTGAGTATCATCGACAACTTTTA
The DNA here is from genome assembly GCA_036346395.1 of Hsuehochloa calcarea. NCBI lineage: Eukaryota > Viridiplantae > Streptophyta > Magnoliopsida > Poales > Poaceae > Hsuehochloa > Hsuehochloa calcarea. Next base: position 27,868,198 of record CM070593.1, on the reverse strand, counting down.
GAACTAAGACAAGAGAAAGAACTACTCAAGCAGAGCGCAGAGGTGGTAAGTCACTTATAATTCATAGTTGTTTTGACTTAAATACTGTAAAAGTTTCACGAGGATAGTCATGGAAGAAACTCATGACAAAGTATCAGTCGAAAAGAACTTACGACTATTTACGACCAGGTAGTGGTCGTAGAAAGACTTACAACCATATCTTAGTCGCAGAAAAACTTACGACTAGGTCAGTGGTTGTAGAAGTATTCACAACCATTCAGCTGATGTTTATCTTCGTTCGCTTTTTGTAGGTTAAATAAAGATACGAAGACCTTAGTGACTCACTCATTCGTGAAAAAGAGGAGTCGAGGAGGCTAAGGAATGAAGTATTAGTTCTCTCGGATAGACTTGAGACTGCCTCGCATCTAAAAGATTGCGGGAAAAATAAACGATAAGTTACGAACTTAAGACGCTTTTGGTCTTTAACCTTTACTCGACCCTCCTTTCTTCTCGGATAAAGAAAAAGAGATGCGAAGCTCGGATCAAGTTCAAGAAAAATCTTTGGTTATTCAGAGTTTTCCGCATTCTGCGAATAAGGATCAAGAACTCGAGAGTTTTAGAACTCGATTAACGGTAAGTAAATCTTTACATGCTATTCTTTTTGAGTATCTTCCTTTTCTAATGCCAATTTCTTGTTCGTAAATTGTCGCCCAATTGAGAAGCCTCGAGGTGAAATCCAAGCAAAGACCTTAATCGCAATGAGTCCGTCGCATTGCTAAAATGAATCTGAGAGGACATCGAGCATGGGAGCAAAAGCATCTCAAACTATTGCTTCCCATCGAGAAGAGGTCAAGAAATTGGATTCTCAATTAGTAGGTAAGAAAAGCTTTTACCTATAATTATCTTTGTGTTATCTTCCTCTAGAAGTATATCTTTGTTTGACCGATATTATTCTTTTGTAACAAGTGGTGAAAACAAGAAGCTTCGAGGCTTCGACTTGTACCCAACAGAGATGGAGTCGATGAAGACTAGTCTTCAAGGCAACATCACTCTCTGAACAATGTGCTTAATGAGCTACATTAGAGGAAAAACTCCTCGAGAAGATACCATAGCCGCTCACACAAGTACCATTGGGGAACAAGTCGGAAAATTGCAAGAAATGGTGACCACTCAAGACTAATCAAAATCAATCGATAAGGGAAGCGATCAAGTCTGAGTAGTTACGCTTTAGCGAAACTTAAAGCTCAAGACCCCGCCTTAATGTTAAACCAATTGAAGCCGACTTCGATCGTCCCGAATCGAGGCAAGTCGTCTGATTGAGGAAATGCAGTCAGTTGGTAAAAAGGTGGCGGAGGAAATGCAGCTAGGCTCTCCCCCTTCAGAGTAATCTTGTAACTACTTTGTAAGGCAGACAATTTTTGTTGATGAGTAATATATGATCCGCCTTATTTCCTGAAAATCATCTTGTCGAGTAGTTAGTAACTCAAAAGATAATAAACGAATGAAAGACGAATGAAAGACTAAGAATTGAAGTCAAATTAATAACTTTATCCTAGCCCCCGACTATTTGTTTAGATTGTTTAGACAATCTAAATAAATAGTGTTTGAAACGGGTTTTCTGAAAACAAAGAGAGGTTTATTTAACTTATAGCTTTTGTTACGGGTGTCAAGCACTGGTCGAAAGAGTTAAAAACGACTCGTCACTAGGAAGTTCCTTCTAGTGGGCAGGACCACGTCTGCGAAAGGAAAGGCTTCACTAGGTGATGTTTTCATTTCCACTAGTTTAATTGAACCAAGAACAACAACTTGAGTTAAGCAGACGCGTCTTAGAGGACTTTAGTAATTCGTTCGTCCTTTTTGGTGGACTTGATAAGTCTTTTCCAAGAGCAAAGTAGGAGATCGAGCGGCGCTAGGAAGTTTCCTTCTAGTGGGCAGGACCACATGCAGAGAGGAAAGACTTCGACTAGGTGTGTCTCTTCCTTCGACCAGTTTAAAACAAATCGAGTACATCAAAGGTGGTCGAACAAATGTAAGAAAGTGTACTCTACTTAGAATATTTTTTGAATTGACTGAAAAAATAGACTAAGATTGAGAGAGTTGGCTTTGAGAATATTTCGACTGGATAGAACCCGGGCTCTTTGTACTGGCAGCAAAAATGAGTAACGAGTCAATGCTTGGAAATTCCTTCTAGTGGGCAGAACCACATGCGAGAGAGAGAAGTTTAGTCCGGATAGCGTTTCTCGCTTTTCGGCGAGTGTAAAGAAAACTGGGTGTTCTCATATCATAGTCGAAAGATTAAAAAAGCACTACTCGAAAATAAGGCAAAAAAGAGGTAGAAAGAACCTGGACTTTTATTGCTTGAGAAATCGGTCACACATAGAATTTGCGTAACTGGTCGATGTTCCAAGAGTTTGAGAGAACCTGTCCATCTTCCATTGCTAGTCGTGAGGCCACGCCGAGTTACCCGACCATCGTGTAGGACCTTCCCATTTAGGGAAAGTTTATTCCGTTAGACTTGGATTGGCGAGCCTCAATACCAAGTCACCTCTGACAAAGAAGGTCGAGGTTGGACCTTACGATCATAGTATCTGCGCAGGCTTGTTGGTAGGCTGCCGAGCAATTAAGGCTAGGTTTCTCCTCTCTTGAGTAGGTTAATGTCATCTACTCGAAGTTGTTCTGATCCGAGTTGTTGAAGGTTTCAACTCGTGTCGACCGCAATTTTAGCTCGGAGGAAGCATGGCTTCGACTCCAACACTAGAAAAATGGTGTTTCTCTGTTGCTCATTGGTGGTTGTCTGAACCCCATAATATGGAAGGTAATTCTTGTACCCAAGCCCCAGCGCTTAACAAGTCGATCGAAGACTCGAGTTTTAATTCCTCGCATTATTTGGCGTTTGCACGTTCAACCGCCCCATTACTTTGGGGATGTGCAATGAAGCATAGCATAACTTGGTACCCAACTCGTCGCAAAATTCACGAAATTTTGCACTTGCGAATGTTTACCATTATGCGTAATTATCCGACTTGGTACTCCAAATCGACTAATTACGCTTCTCATCATGAACCTTTTTGTTGCTTAGTTGTTATCCCAATTCTGAGTTCACTTGATCCATTTTGTGAGCGTGTCAATAGCCACAAAAGAATTGAAACCTCCTGGAGCTTTGGGAAGCGGTCCTAGGATATCAAGCCCCAGTGTCAAAAGGCCAAGAAAGAGGTATTGTTTGTAATGCTTGAGTGGTTGGTGTATCATCTACCATGAAATTGGCACTGGACACACTTTTAACCACCTCTTTAGCATCGTCTGTGGTGTAGGCGATAAAAACCTTGTCGAAAGGCTTTACCAACTAATGTTACAGAGGAAGCATCGTCCCACAGATGCCATTGTGTATATCGTGAAGGAGTGTTATTCCTTCATTTTGCGAATGCATCGCATGAGTATCCCTTGGGTTCCTCGTTTATAGAGGACTCCTTCAACCAAAGTATACATTTTGGCTTTTCGGGATAATCGATGCGCCTCAAGATCATCTTGGTCTGGAACCCTTGCAAAGATACTCGTAGATGGGAGTCATCCGTATCCTCGTAATCTAATGAGGCCATCTCAAGAGGAGGTGCCTCGGTTCTTCGACGAGAGACGGTTTTGGAGTTGCTCCAAGAAAACTCCTTTTGGTACTATGGATCGGAAGAAGCCATCCGAGCAAGTTGGTGCGATGAAATTATCCTTCGAGGATAAATTGTACCTCGAAACCTAAAAATGTTTTTCTAGCTTACGTGCTTGATAAGTACCGAGCCATTGTTGAGTTAGAGCACCGGTACTCTTTCCCAATTTGATTCACGACTAGTTGAGAGTCTCCTCTTACGAGTAGTCGATTTAATCGAGAGTGCTTTCGCTGGCTCGTATGCCGCCTAGCAAACCTTCGTGATACGCCACATTGTTAGTGGCACGAAAGTTTAATTGTATGGCATACTTTAAGGTTTCTCGGTAGGAGATACGGGACCACCCGACCCAGAGCCACTTAAAGTGAGTGACCCGTCAAAGTACATCATCCATCGGTCGTGGGAATCGTCTTGGGGATCTGAGCGAGTTCGAGATTTGTCCATTCGGCGACAAAGTCCGCCAAGATCACAGGATTTTATGGCCGTTCGGGACACGAAATGGAGGTCGAACTCCCCAAGTTCGATGACCATTTTGCCATGCGTCCATTGTTTCCTTATTATGGAGGATTGCTCCCAAAGGAAACTCGACGCCAACAGCCTATTTTGTGCTTTGAAAATAATGCGCAGATTTCCTCGAAGACATGAGGAGGGCATCTGAAGTTTTGGACTGAGGTAACGCTCCTTAGGCGTGTAAAACTTCGCTACGTAGTAAACCGGTCGTTATGCGTTTTCACGTTCTCGACCCGATCTTGCGCTTTCTTTGCTGTGGCGTGGCGGCTAGGTAAATTAAGGCGTCTCTTACGGCTTTGGAGAAACGAGCAGGAGCACTCGAAGATACCTCTTGACATCCTCAAAGGCAATGTTTGCCTCGTTCGACCACTCAAAACCTTCATGTCTCCCGAGAAGTTTAAAGAAAGGTAGTCCTTTTTCTCCTAGTCGTGCGATGAAGCGACTTAAAGCCGCCATGCACCCAAAGTGAGTTTACGGACTTCCTTTTTGTGTTTGGAGGTCGCATCGGAGGATGGCCTTTATTTTTTCAGATTTGCTTGATTCCTCGTTCGGATACTAGGAATCCAAGCAATTTTCTGAAGAAATTCCAAACACACACTTCTCTCGGATTAAGTTTTAAATGGTGCTTTACGAGGTTGTCGAATGTTTCTTGTAGGTCGCTGATATGATTAAGTCTCTTAATGCTTTTTACGACTAGGTCATCAACATAGGCTTCCAAATTCGGCCTAATTGAGATGAAAAGTCGATTGCATTAAGCGTTGAAAAGAAGCAGGCATTCTTTAGACCAAATGGCATTTTGATATAACAAAAGGTACCAAATGGAGTAATGAATGCGGTCTTTTCTTCATCGTTTAGACACATATTGATCCGTGATATCCGAATATGCATCTAAAAACTTAATATTTCACAACCCGCAGATAGAATCAACCACCGATCAATACGAGGTAAAGGAAATCATCTTTTGGACAAGCTTTATTAAGATCGATAAAGTCTCGCACATACGCCATTTGCCGCTTTGACTTTTTGACCATTACAGGTTAGCCAACCACTGGTGATTGACTTCTCTTATAAAGCCCGCCTTAAGTAGCTTATCAATTACGATTTAATAGCATCTCGTCGATCGGTGCAAATCTCGTAATTTTTGTTTCACGGGTACTTTATCGGTAGTAAAGCTAGCCTGTGCTCGATCACCTCCACAGGGACTCGGGCATGTCGGATGCTTGCCACGCCAAACATCTGCGTTAGCTCGGAGGAAGGTAATGAGCGTCTTCCTATTTGGGATCGGAAGTCTCCCAATGCGAGCAGGTCTTGAGGTTTCTCTGCGTCGGAGGAACCTCTTTGACAGGTCGTTCGGCTTTGGTGCGACTTTGAGGCTTCGACTTGCTAGTCGAAGGTGACTTTCATCTCGAGTTGGTATTTGACCAACCATCTCGAGGATCGTGGTCGCAGACTATCGCCATCTTTTGTCACATTGAATTGTGATCACTCCTTTGGGACTGGCATCTTAAGACATTGATACCCATAATGAGTAGCCATTAAGAATTTTGCCAAAGTTGGTCGTCCGAGTATGGCGTTATATCGTGTATCGAAATCGACCACATCAAAGGAGACTTTCTACGTCACGAAATTACTTGGCGAGCCAAATGTTAAAGGAAGAGAAACTTGGCCAATGGGTTTGGCGAAGACCCGTGCGATTCCATGGAAGGAATATCGTCACGGCCTTACCTTTGTCTGGTACTTGCATCTCATCCGGGGCTTTGGTAAATAATATGTTCAAGAATCGCCACCATCAACCAACACTCGATTTACAGCGATTGTTGATGGTGGGTTCATTCCACAATCGAATCGACTGATCGACTCATAGTGATCGGGCGATCGTCCTTCTCAAAAGAGATGGTAACTTCCACCACTTGGTAATTTATTGACAAGAGGAGTATGTATGGAATTTACCTCTCGTCCGTGACTTTAAGTTGTCGTTTGAGTCGTATCTCGATGATCCTCCATAGATATGCTCAACGGTATGGTGCGGATCTTGGAATGGCATCTCCTCATCATCGGCGACTTGACCACTCGTATGTCCTACCCGCCGAGTAGGGAGCGGTGCTTGCCGTTGTAGTAGTCCTCGAGCTTTCTTTGGAAAACTTCGGCGATTCTTGGAGGTCATGTCCTTCCTTTTATGAAAAGGACACCATCTTGGTTTGTCGTTCCTCGATCGAGCGCTTACCTTTGCCTTGATCGGGGTTCGACTTGGTGGTTTAGGGCTCTCTATCTTTTCGGCCAAGACCTCCTTGAAACCACTAGTTTGTGGCTTTTGACTTTTATTTTCTTCTTGGACTTTTTGCTTTTTTGTCCTTACCAACCTCACTTTGGCTCTCGAAGAGCGTGTGTTTCTCGATCGATAGTGTTATTCCATTCATTGCCTCGAAGCGATTGCATATCGATCGGCCATCTCAAAGAGTTCGACAGCGGTGTTGGGAGGATTTAAAGCAATATCCTCTCGTTATTCTTCTACTACGGACTCCTTGCTTAAAAGCCCCGATCACGGAGAGTCGAAATTTCGGAATTGAGTTACTGAACCCGACTAAAGCGTTTGATGAATTGACGCAAAGTCTCGTTGTTGTTCTGTTTGATCCGGTGCAAGTCGTCTTCCTTTCGGGCGGTTGTATGTGCCTTGGAAATTTGCTGTAGAAGATCACGAGAGGTGTTGCCAAGAGTAGATCGACTCGAGTGGTTGGTTTAATAACCACGATCGAGCGGATCCTTCGAGCACGATTGGAAGGTAATTCGCCATTACGTGCTCTCCTCCTCCTGCCGCTTTCGGACGGTTTTGTATAGATCTGAAGAAACTTCGATGGGATTTTGAGATCCATCAAATTTCTCCATGTTCCTTTGGTCGAAAATGAGGTGGCGGAATCGCTCGAAGGTCGGCGAAAATGCGACATCCGTAATTACTTCTTGGCGCCTTCTTTGTAGGAAAGAAGGGTTAATGTCGCGGTGATCGTATCTGACGATACCCGACAGCAGTGACTGTTACATTGTAGGTCTCGATTCTTGAGGAATACTCCTCGTAATCCACCGTTGAATTTCTTTGCGGAGTAGTGATTGATCACCTCCTCGGAGGGCTACTTGATCATCGGCCGATCGAAAAGTATTTCTCGAATAGGAGATCGATGTGACTTATGGCCGTGTCGATTCCTCTGCAGAAATATTCGATTGGTAGTAGTTGAAGAAATCGCATTACTACGACTACGAATGTTGTTGACGAGTACTTCGGTCTTGTCATCACGATTCGAAGCCTTTGCGCAATCTCCTCGACAAAGAGATCGTATCTGGCGTTGAGCAAGCTCTTGATTGGGATTCTCAAGCAAGTCGTTGATGTCTGAGTTCTTGTACCTCCTGTGGTGATATTGAATGCGCCAGACGGGTTCTTACGGGCTGCAATTTTCTTTCTTGGATGACCTCAAAATCCTCCCGTCGGATCTTTGAGGCCTTCTCGGTGGAGTCTGCGAGAATGTCGAGGATTTCTCTCGCGTTCATCAGTGTTGGTTCTCTCTGTCATGGTGGTTCCCTTGCCATTACTACGAGGAGGCGCAGGTCGTGATCTTGGGAGGGTTCTCATTTCGTCCTCCATGAGGTTGACTCGATTTGAGGAAGGGCGAAGACCTCCGTTGATGATTCTCACTTGCGCTTGAGGCCTCTCCGCTTGAGGAGTGCTCGAGAGACACCATCTGGCGACTTGGAGTAATCCCCTCGGGTAGGGAACTCGGGTTATAATTGTCTCCATCCGCAAATGAGATCTGCGGAGAGGCAGTCGTATTCGTAGGAAAAGCATGCTTGATCCCACTATCTCTGGAGTTACCACGAGAGATAGGATCACAAGATCTTTGGTGGAGTCTGGAATGGTGGCTTCGGGACTTGTCTCACCAGTCGGACCGCCTTAAGGGAACTTGGACACTTAGAGGAAAAACTCTCATTGTGTCGTGAGTCCTCACAGGTGCGGTTACGGTCGGATTGACCCTTGTCCTTGGAGGAATTGGCTCCTCGTTGGGCGTATCGTTGTGGGGATAAGGATCCTCCTCAACTCCATTGATGGGATGGTTTCTGGAGAATAATCTCGGAAGCAACATCACCATCGGCGGATGCATCACTCGGCTCGTAGTCGGCGGGCATCCATGTCGGCGTCTGCGTAATCGCCAAGTCGAACCAGTTCTCCTCGTTCCATTCTCTGCCATGCTTGCATGAGATTGGAAAAAAGAGTATGTTGACAAGAGATTAGGAAGATCCCCACGGTGGCGCCAGCTGTCGGTGTATTAGAACCGATCTTACGTAAAGATTATTTGATTGGGGGTCTCCTAAGGATGAGATCACGCGAGTGGATTGACACGGGATGTTTAGGCGAGTTCGGCCTTCTCAGGAGAGAATAATAACCCTAATCTGTGTGTATGGTATTGTTGATGATCTAGCGAAGGACTAAAACTATTACAGAGAATAGTGCTTGTGTTTCTACTTGACTAGCCCTTGTTTGCCGTTGTTCTTCTCTGTCCCTTTGTCTCTCTGTTTGATGCCCTTATATAGTCGTGAAGAAGTAGCCGTTTTGCCTGCGAAGATGTGCCTAATTAATGTAATGCTTCAGGCGCATGATGGCGGTAATGCAGGCGCCTTGACTTCTTCACGCCATCGCTAATTATCTTCCGAGATAATGGGGTATTTACACACCATTAATACGCGGAATAATAGTGCGTGTAGACCGTTCAGTTCCTTAATCAATTGGACCTACTAAATGCAGTAGGTTTGATTATAAGGTGGTCGTAGTTTTCACGGTCGTAGAGGACTTACGACCGGTGGCGATCGTAGAAGAACTTACGACTATGTAGTGGTCGTAGAAGGACTTACGACTATGTAGTGGTCGTAGAAGGACTTACGACCATGATATAGTCGTAGCAAGGCTTACGACTATGGGGTGATTGTAGAAGAACTTACAATCACTTGTTAGGCCTCTCCTTATAGATATAAGGGGTACTACAGGGACTATGTGACATCATATTTACCCATAATAAGAATTATAGATAAAAGATAAAATGAGGATTATTAGATCCTCGTCAACATCAATAGACCACTTAAGTTGTACTGCGATAATGAACCCGCAGTAATGTATGCCCACAACAATAAGTCAAGTGGTGCTGCCAAACACATTGACATAAAGTACTATGTTGTGAAAGATAAAGTTCGGATCAAATTATAAATCTTGAGCATATAAGTACATAAAGATGTTAGCGGATCCGCTTACTAAAGGCTTACCACCCAGCGTGTTGAGAGAACATACACAGTGGCATGGGTTTAAGGAAAGCCTATGATTCCTGGACTAAAAGATGGCCCAAAAGATTAAACTAACTATTTCAGAACAAGGAGGTGTATTGTAGCTGTTGAATCTATCGGCGATTGACCGTGACGATGAGACATGTTCTATGCACCAATCTGTGATGGAATGAGTAAAGTCAAAAGTAATTAAAGATAAAGCATAGATTGAGATCAAGGGGGAGAATGTTAGAATGATCTCAAGCATTTGGCCCAACGGCCAAATGCCACCCCCTCTTGTTCGCGCCACGATCGGGCGCCCGGTGATTGGTCAGGTGGGCCCTGTCGCCAGCGCCACATAAATAGAGGTGGGGGTCGGGGTGGCACAGATGACGAGGTTCACCGTGCCGCCACAAACCCCACCAACAAACCCTAGACCGATCGGTAAGGGGGCGCTCCAGCGACGGGATCTACCACCGCCGCCTCTACCGCCAGGAAGGTCGTCGTCGCCCGGGAGACGCCGCCACCGGGGAGACCCCTCTCACCGACAAACCACGATGGCCAATCTCTCCTCCTCTACATCGGATGGTAACGAACCCTAATGCCCTCTATCTCCCCCCTTCTCTCTCGGATCCGAAACAAAACACCCAGATCTACCCCTAGGAGATCCAAAGAAAACTCAACAGGTTCTTCTTACCATTGCGAGTCACGTTTTTACTTTACTAGTGGGTGCCATTACGTTGCAAACTTGCAATGATTTTTGAATAAATATATATAAGCTCTAAACTTAGAAAAATCAATATACATAAATTAATTATCCATAAATCTAAAAATTGTATACATAATTTGTATCATATCAAAAGCCACAGTGAGCCACAAACCACATGCGTACATGATCTAATTGTTTATAGAAGATTCTTATAGTAATATATGTATGTAAGTATATATTTATCTACAAAAGATTATATCAACATAGAAAGATAGATAACAGACTCGTCACCACTAAGGCTTAGCAACCAAAATGTTGTGGGGTAAATTTTCTGAAAATTCACAAATAAACCTCCCTAACATGTAGCCAGCGAGACCCAAACCTTGGTCAGTAGTCACGACTCACATACAGTTCGTCACTAGACGATCATTTTCCATTGGAAATGACATAGCATAAAGTGGATGTAACCATTTTCTACTTGTGGATGGATGGAACCTACTGGACCATTCTCCACTAGCAGATGGATGAAACATTCGCTAGTATTATAAAACATTACTCAATTTCATTCAAACTGGTTTAGTTAAAATGCTAGGTCTCATGCCTTCTATTTAATCTAATTCAATGCAATTTTCTACAAATAAAAGAACATCAAGCCTTCTTTGTTCAGTTTGGCATCTTTTATAATTGCATTTTTGTGCGGTGGCTTACTAAGTATCTTTGTACTTATAGTTGCTCAATTACTATCCTTCAGTAAAAGGAGAAGAAGAAGACTATGCCGGCACTTAATTTTGTCCGATAGGACCGTAAGTCAAAGAGGCTAAGGACTAAGTCGTGAACCCTAGTCGATTACCTATGGATATATCCTAAGGGTTCCATTTGGGTGTTTTTTTCGTTTCTACTGCAGATATTTAAGATATTTGGACTGATCGGCTCGTGTGTAACAGTGTAAGTCAAACAACTGTACGGTCTATTTATGTATTGTTTAATATTATGTAATCACTTTATTTTTATGAGATATGCATTTGATATTCAATTATATAACTATGTGCACTAGCTACTGATCCAGATATACACAAAGGGTTCTGAACGGTAAATCCAGGTCCTGACATATTCTTATCTAATGCAACAATAATATATTAATAATACATATTAATGGTAGTATTCTTACATAATACAATAATAACATACGAATAAGACCTATTACTGGTATTATTCTTGTCTGGTTTGAGGTTGGTGTAGGTATTCTTACGTTGGGGTCCTACATGTCTCATCACTTCCGCAAAGGAGCCCACAACAAAAGCGTAGAGGAGAGGCTTGATGAGAGGCTTCCGCAGCAGCACAGTGGAGAGACTTCCGCAACTGAGGTTGCAACAAAAGCACAGAGGCAGAGGCTTTGTTTGGGATGACTTCTACTTCAACTTTTTCTTTGGGGAAGTCAGAAGTCGCCCTAAACATCTGACTTCCCAACGCGGCATTTAGAGAAGCTAAAAGCCCATCATAATTAGGAGAAGCCAAAATATAGAAGCTATCGGGGACCGGCTTCCCCTGGCTTTTGATTGTTGGAATTAGATCTTTGCCCTTAAAAGTTCAAGTTATTTACCCACCTCGTACCAGATATAAAAACTCAACTCACACCCACCCATTCGGTTCCCCACTCCACACATTTTGGTCCATGGTCCACCCACCTCCCGCCGGCGTCACCCACCTCCTGCCGCGTCGCCCACCTCCCGCCAACACCGCCTCCCGCCAACACCTCCTGACACCACCCGCCTCCCAGCGGCCCCCTCCCTTAGCATCAGCTCTCTCCTGCCTCCCCTTCCTCTTCAGCCAACGCTATCTTCGACCGCTACCGCCGCCTCCCACCACCTGCCTCATGAATAATCAAGCATCTAGCATTATCTTGCACTAGTTTCTAAATCCTTCTTCAATTGTTTCCTTCCTAGTGATGCGTACGTTCGTATGTAGCTCAAGTTTTTTCATGTGTACCAAATAGAATTGTTGAATGCAAAATTAACTTATATGGATGTTTTCTAAGAAAAATATGTGAATTTGTTGAATCCTTATTATGTTGGTGTTCAATTAACTTGACAGTTATGAATGTATTACGTTTAATGCTTAGATTTACATTTGTATGTCACGTAAAAAATAAATCCACACATAATATCCTTCAAATGACATCAAACAAGCCATCATTTGCCTCAGAGGCATTCCAAACATTTCTCAACTCAGAATAGATAGCTAGCATATCTTTAAAAAAAATCAGATTTTGCCGCCGGTTGTTTTGCGGTTTTGATTTTTGTCGTTGTTTTTTTTTACTAATTGGTTCTATACCGCTAGGATCGTACACTAATTTACATTTTACCAATGTTAGCTTACTCTTTTTTTAATCAAAATTGATTTACCATTATTAGCTTTACTTTTTATAAAAATTCTAGAATTACCCTTCCCCTTTCCTCTCTCCCTTTCTTCCCAAAATCGCATTAAAGTAGTTCTCTCCAGCTGAGGCGGCGTGGCCTGTGGCGACAACAGTGCCGGAGGTGGCAGGGGTGGCGACGCCCCGCGGGCGCAGCAGCAGCAGGAAGAGCCAGCGGCGGGGGCGGCGTTGAGTCGGTCCGTGGCCTTCCCGCCGCGTCGGCAGAAGCATCGCTGCGACAGCGAGCGGACCAGGTAGCCCCGGTGTGGCACGCCGGCTGGGTGTGCCACCGTGTGGTGCTGCTTCCCGTGCGCGGTGGTGGAGGTCGTCGTGCTCGCCAAGATGCGCGCGCCAGCGACGCTGTGCTGTCACTCGGTCCGAGCAGGCAGGCGTTCGGCCTCGGCGGGGCAGGCGACCGAGATGTACGAGCTGCTCGGGTTCCTTCGTTTTTCTTGTATGAGCTAAGAAGAGAATTGGGGATGAGGTTGAGAATGAGATGAAGAGATGGGAAAAGTTGGGATGAACTGAGTCCTCATCGATGGCATTTGACGGGCAAAAGATTCATTTTCACCCAGTTAACGGGGATTACCTTGTCGGAATGGCACTTTCCAAAGGAATGTTGAATCTAATGATACAGTACCAATTAGACTAAAAGAAGTGGCAAAAACCAAAAGCATAAAATACCTAGCTGCAAAAACCGAGTTTTTCCTTTGTCTGGGCAAAAGGGCCACATGGTGGCTCCCTCTACATCAGTGAATTACAAAAATCCATTACTGCTTGCTGTGGGCAAGTTTCCGAATTGACTGAAAGACCGACTTATCAGTGATTCCACGTCACAGTGAGCTTCCATGACTGATCGTTAGTACTGCAGCATTAGGATATGATCGTTGCCTTGTCATGCGGCACGGGGCTGGTCCAGGCACAAATTGTGAAGGTTCTAATGTGGTTGCTTCCACAAATTTGCTGATATTTGTATCCTGATACAATAAACACTCATAACGCAAGAAAAATTCCACACGAAATATTTTTGCTATAATTTTTAAGGTCGATTTTGTTCTCCTAGTCCTAGCAAATGCTATTGTTTCTATCGATTTGCTGAGGCTGCACTGTCGATGGCAGCGTACGCCTTCATGTTGTATCTCAGGTACTCGGCGAGGCAGAACCCGAAGAAGGCAGACGTGCATGCGACGTCGGCGCCCATGGCGAGCACCCCGGCCACGGGGCCGACGGCCACGGCGAGCAGGGCGGCCAGGAAGCCGGCGCCGAAGACGAGAGGGAACGAGAAGACGAGCGCCTCCACAGGGACGGCGGCCCCGGGCGTAGCTGCGTGGCGTGGCGTGGTAGGCCCAGAGGTAGAGCAGGAGGCAGAGCACGGTGGACAGCTCCGACACGAGCCACAGCGGCGCCTCGCCGTAGCTGCGCAGCATGAACGCCATAAGCCCGGCCAGGAGCAGAGACAGCGAGCCCACGAAAACCTGCGCGTAGGCCCTCTGCTTCTTCTCTTCCTCTCCCTCGTTGCTCTGGTCGACGGCGACGGCGACGGCGCCGACGTCGGAGTTGACGGACGGCTGCCCCTCTCCTCCATCTCGCAGAATAGCTGAGGCAGGGTTTGCTCCAAATACGGACCGAGCTCAAGTCGGATTGCTTGCCGAGTTCACCCCGGATTCAGAAGCAAAATTACAGGTTTTGGACAGAAAATTCCGACACGGTACTGCAAAAGAAAAGGTACATTGTGTATCCATGTATTTGTATGGTTTATGACACGATAGCTCTCTGTACAGCAACACAAGTGCCGGCAAAAGTCACAACCGATGGAAAAGAAAAGAAAGGAGCAAGTCCGAGTAAACATGCTGTATGTACAAGATACATGATTCATCCAGCAGCCTGGAAGTCCCCAAAGTCATCATCCACACTTTCTTGATTGGTCTTCTCTGCTGCAGCTGGCTGCTCCTGTGAAGGGACTTCTGCTTTGGTAGGGAAGCGCCAACGGCATCTGTGGCTGGTTGTTCTTGAGAAGGAAATTCTGCTTTGAAAGGAGCAGCGTCAGCTCCCGAATCAGCAGCTGGTTGTTCTTGGGAAGGAAATTCTGCTTTGAAAGGGAAGCAGCAACTCCAGAGTCGGTTGGTGAGACGGGTGAGGGTGGAGGTGGGGGAGTTTGAGGGAGACTGTGCCCTCCTTGGTGTTTGCCTTTTCATTAAACGAGGGCTTGTTGAGGCCTTGCTCAAAAAATGCAGATTTTGTCTTGGTGCCAGTTTCTTTCTGCGCAAAAAAATAAGCAAACCCAAGCATTGAGGAGGTGCTACATAAAGAAGAATATTACGACTGAAAAATAAGAGAAGTCAAGAAGTTAGTTATCAAAGACGTGTAAAATTTGTGAGCAAGCACTTTTATTTACACAATTTATCCTGCAGACACTTTTATCAAAGGCTTTTCAATGCAATTCAGTAAGGTTCTGTTTTTCTCAAGTTCCCATGTAAGAGCAGCTCAAACTGATATATCTCTGAATATGCAGGGGTATGTAATGTTTTCAAATGCCATAAGAGAATGCCGATGCATGAAATGGGACAGAAAGTTCAGCCTTATAAGCATTATATATCAGGTCTACGAAACCAAATATTGTAAACTAGTATAAATGTACGGTTTCAATGCCAATAGATGTTGAAAAATAATACTGTGAATCCATATCACAGTTTCAATACATTTTTTTGGAAAATAATGTTGTATCAACATATCCACATAATGCCGTACTGGTGCCATGTGTCAGTGCTTGAGCAACCTAGAGTACTACTACTGAGCTCATAGGAAATTGAAAACCTTCAAAAACATTTTCCCATCACCAACCTCTAGTTCATTCACAAATTTTCTCCTAGCAAAATAATTCAGATGAAAGCTTACATTTTTTAGTTGGAGAACCAAAGTTTCCCCTTCTTTGAGGCTATAATCCACTGATGATGTCTTCTCATAATGCTGCACCATCTCTTCAGCGGTCTTCTTCTTGTTTACATATCTTTGATAATGTAAGAGAACAATCAAATCATACTGGAAAATGGTCCATTGTATAAACAACTAAACAAGTTACTGCACAACCATAGTACCATACACAACTACAATTACAACAAAAAAAGACTTCCTTGTGGCCAAATACAGAAATAATTCATATAACTTGGAAGGAAACATGCTTGCCAACTGAAAGTGCACCCAAAGATCTGATTGCATGGCTAGAGGATCTGATTGGTCTCATTTAATAAACCCCTTTAGTAATGAAATGGTTGAAGGTTTAAAACAATAATCTACCATGTATATGTGCTAAATGGAAATTATTGATCATATTAGACTATTCTAATGATATTGCTTTGATCAAATGGAATTCCTTGAGCGATTACATGGAAAAACATTCATGTGACTTTACAAATTACAGGTTACATATCATGTTTCAAGTAATGAACACAAGGATACTTCATATGGTCATGTAGAGCAGCTTGGAAGTCATATGCTTGAGGTCTTTCCCGGAAGCCTAGACCTATAAAAGCATGACGCTGACGCCCATCTGAAGTCCATAGTGAGAATTGTCATGCTTCTATATATGAACCATTGTGAGAACTGGCGCTGGCCACATCAAATACTATGCTCACCAACTCAACACTAAGTATGAAATACTATGATTGATTGATCACCAACTCAACAGTAAGTAAAATGTTAATACACATGAAAGATCTTAGAACTCGAGAGAAAGACAGCTTATCACCTATATTCTCTTCAACGCGAAGTACAAAATATCTGCAAACACAATTTTGAAGCAACAAGAATCATTTCAGATTCTGCCTATACAGTCTCTATGCAGTATCTCATGAGGAATAGAACTAACTACAAAGGCACACATTTCACCATATGATTAGACTGCCCGGTGGAAGCCATAAGTACAGACCTGCTGCTATCAATTACAGATTCCACAGGATGTGCTTCACCTTCTCTGAGAAATGCCCTAGCGTACATCTCCCCTGAAATGCATGAAAGGAATTAATATCACAAACGTTACAAGCACTGGCCAGCAGCACTAATGAGATGACTGTACCAGTGTTCTTATCTTCCAACTTGATAATGCATTCTTCTCCCTTACTGACAACCTTAAGCGCACCTTCCCAAGCCCATTCGTTGACATTCCACTCATCAGCCCTGGGTGTCACAATCAGTGTAACATAATTCCATGGTTCAACAAATGTATCCCAGCTCTTACTAAATCAGAACATAACAATTCATCTAAAAAATCAGAACAGAACAAGTCCAAATCCATTATCTTCGCATTCAAATTAGCCGAGCAAACGGAACCAAGAATTGCCGAAACAAGACAGTCAGAGCTCCTAACCCTGTCTGCCTTATTCGTACAAATCCTACCAAGTCCATTATCAGATTCTTCCGTGAACCAAGAAGAGTACCTGTAGGAGGCAGCCGTCTTCCTGGGAGGTATCTGCGCAAAAATTCCCCAACATCAGCACATTTACGCACACCGAGTGCTCGACGAATTGTCCCAAAACAAGCATCGCCACAAGTAACACACGTACACTCCTAAATTACCCAATAAATTAAAAAAATCAAGAAAGGGGAACAAAGGCGCACCAGGTAGACGTAGCACTCGGCGACCTGGAACAGCACGAGCTCCAGGGCCTCAGCCTCCGCCTGCGCCTGCTCGCCGCCGCTCGCCATGGCGCCGGCCGCCGAACCAGAATCGGAGCTGACCACGGACCAGCTGCCGTGCCGGGCCTAGGCTTCCCTCTTTGCAAAGGCAGGGCGAATCTCACCGAGTGGAGCGAAGCGGAATCGAGCGGGGATCGGACGGGGTTGGTACTGCCCGGATCCGAGCCCCGAATGCGGCGAGGTGGAGTGTGAGGAGGAATTCTTGTGTGTGTGTGGTGGGGGGGTGCGAAGAAAAAAGAGACGAGACGAGACAGGAGGAAGGTGGGACGAAAGGGAAGGTCTCGCGATCGGGCTCAGTCGCTCAGGCTCGACACCAACAGTTTGGTTTGGAGGTTGGGTTTCTTTCTCTCGCCGCATCCCGGAGAAGAAATATTCTGGGAGAGCGCCTAGAGACTCAACTCCAAAGATGAAAGGAAAGGCCCCGTGCCAGATTTAGCCACGTGGAAAACAAGAATCTCAAAGCAACTCACTCGTCCTTCTCTGCTCCTCGCGAGAACCTCGCGGACATAGCGTGGCGCGACGAGGCTAGGGCATGGTGGCGGCGTACCAGCAAGGCAAGGACGTGGCGGTGAAAACAACCGGCTCCTCCTCTGCCTCTCTCCCATTGACGAGGACCTCATCGGAAATCTGGAACCTCGCCAGCGCAATGCATCGAGCCGGTGATGGATTGCTTCAGTTGTGTTGCGGTTCTCTCAATCAATCCATCCATCCATCAATTTGACCGGGATTAGTCGCCTTTTTTTTCTTGAGGAATGGATCGATTGGATCTCGTTTACTCAATTGCAATTATTTGATTGATCTATTTCCTCCATGGATCGATAGCCACGGGGAGCAGGTGGATGAACTAATCCTCGGCGCGACAACGGCCGGTGTACATGGTTGTGTGAGCGAGTGAGAGGAAGGAGGAGAAGGGGACGATTGAGTTGAGTTGCTTTGAGATTTGTGTCGCGTGGCTAAATCTTAGCATGGGGTCTTTGGAGTTGAGGCTTTAGGCCCTCTCGGAGAATTTTTTTTTTCCCGTATATCCTCCTCTTTGTCCGGCTTAAGTTAAACTTTGAGTAGTCCACCGAGTACCACCAAAAAAAGTATTCTAAAAAAAGTCCTGCTCAGCTCCTCAAGATATTTGAGCTGCTCCGAACGTGTGAATTTTTCTAGATTCTTACAAAAATTGAGGTGTTTTCTATATAATTTTTTTAAAAAAACTTCTATGGAATTTCCACATTTCAAACGGGGTCTTAATGGATGCACAGGCCACTGTGCTTAATTTCTCTCAAATTCTTCTAACTTCACTCTATCATATGGACTAAATTTGTGAGGAAGGATTTCGATTTGATAATCATCAGTTCATTTCTGATAATTACGAATTCCAAACCCTTTTGATTTCATAAATTGGGTCGAACCCCTGGTAGTTTCAATTTTTTCTAAGGCAATATTGTCAAAAAAAATTGCAATCGATAGGCCACTGTATTCAAATACAAAATCAACAAAAGCTCGGCACAAGGGAGTGTAAAAAGCAGTTAGTGTGAAACAAAGGATTTCACTTACAGTGCATGAAGCAAAAAAGAAAAGGAAAAGGAAAGAAAGAAAATCGTATGGAAAAAATTGCTGTTGATTTTTTTTTTCTAAGTACGGGGGATAATGGTCATAGCAGGGAAACAATTCATATTGCTGCCAGTTACCACTCCCCTTCCATGTTTACCATCCAGTATACTCTTGGTGTAGCTGTCTTGGTTGTCTCACTATCCTAACCAAAAGTTTCGGAAGGAGAAACTATCATGTATCACGGACAATGACGGAAGAAAAATAATCATCATATGTCTCTATACACATCATTACATGTCCTTATATATATCATCATATGCGTATATGTCACTAGCTTATGTTATGTGGTACACATCTATGTACATAAAGGTTTTGATAAGATGAAATAAAATCGGATCTGATGTCATATGCTTCCCCAGTCCCACTTGGATCTGCCCATTATCACCGTTGTGTGTCTTGATCCGTACCAGTGCTAATCATAAAACATTTGCAGTTTGATTTTAAAAAATGGGCCTGGCCGTTATAGTTGTTCAGTACTTCATTTTCTTTCCAATAAGATACTTACACTAGAATGTCATCCTGCAAGTCCTGATTAGTTTCCTGCGACTCTTTCGAGATCCAAGAGGAACAATTACACACGAAAAGTAAAGCGAGGCACAACCTAGTATTTTTATCTACATTGTTTTACAAAGTTTCTCCCTAAAGAATCAATGTTGAACCCGATATTCAAATGGTGCATATATCTCCGAGCAAATCTTGCACAGGTGCCCTTGATTTTAATTGGGTAATCGCATGATTTTAATTAGGAAGGAGATGAAGTGCCAGATGACTGAGGTTGTGAATGGAACGAAAGCGCAGAAGCAAGAAATGCTTTGTCATGTGCGTGAATTGAATGTTCATAAGCTACTGGTCGGTGTTTTGGCAGAAAATGAATGTTCAGAAGCAAGAAATGCAGCTGCAGTTGCATGTTTTTGCTGGTTGCGGTTGTCATATGAAAGTAGAATGGAATTGATATGTATCTTTTGTCAAATATTCAAAACAGGTAGTAAAATGTATCTACAATCTGAATTTATGCATGCATGCATGTCAAATAATCAGAACAATGATGCAGCATCCTAAATCCTAAATTAACAGGAGACGAATTTCTGGCAACAGCAACGTTCCAAATGGCCAGCGGGAGCATCGCGGCTGCCGACGGAGGTGTACAGCACGGATGGGGGCTGCAGGCGCTCGGAAGTCAGACCTCGATGGCCGCCTCCACCCAGGGTTCCATGCTGTGCTCAGGAGAAGACGGGGATGGGGATTGGAAATGGCTGATTTTTT
Organism: Hsuehochloa calcarea; assembly: GCA_036346395.1. Classification (NCBI taxonomy): domain Eukaryota; kingdom Viridiplantae; phylum Streptophyta; class Magnoliopsida; order Poales; family Poaceae; genus Hsuehochloa; species Hsuehochloa calcarea. Next base: position 27,848,082 of record CM070593.1, on the reverse strand, counting down.
TTTAAATAATATTTTTTTACAAAATAATTATAAAAATGAATAGTTGATTCAAGAAAATAGCAAAAATAGATTCTTAACGCCAGTTGAACCGGCGATAGAATCTGTCTGCCCCACTTCTGTCGCTAGTTCGACTTTCTGTCGCTAGTTGAACTGGTAGTAGGAACTCCAATCCTATAAAAGCTCGATGAAAGCCTAAAATTTGGCATATGATTCATTTGTATTTAGAAAAAATAGGAGGAAAGAAGGGAGAGGAGTAGAGGGGAGAGAGAAGCTAACGAAGCGCTATCCATCCGGTTCTCCACCTGTGAGGTAATTTTTTTGAACCGAATGGATTACATAGTTTTGGATGTACGGTTGTGTAGTGCAGTATGTTGTACATAATTTTTTTCGGTGGGTAGTCTTGTTTTAGATATGTGGTTAATCGTGAAATTATTCTTTACGGTGCAGTGTGTGATATATGTCAGACGTCACCAATTTTAAAATTTACTACGGTCAGGAGACTATTCTTGAGGGTCTCGAATGGGTTTATTTGCGTTATTTTCAATCGGTGGCCGTGCCCCTGCCAACAGCAGAGGGGCGTACATGGGGCGTTATGATGTGCTGGTTATTTCACACATTCCAAGTGGATCGTGATGTGTATGATCTGAGATTGCTTTGCCTTGCCCCCGAGCAATACATCCCACATATTTGGAGTTAGTGCAACTGAGGGGAACAAGTCATGGCAATCATGGCAATCATATCTACGCGTGGCGAGGGAGGGTGTGTGGGATTTGGTCCTACTGGCCCCGGCATATGCCAAGCCAATTCTTGCATCCGCGTCTGAACAAGAAGGGGATTGCGATGCCGAAGAAGAAGTCGGTGACTCCAGCCACAGCGCGGCGCACACAGTGCCTGGAGCTCCCGGGATGCAATCGATGAAGACCTGAAGAAGTAGCTCCTTCAGTCAGACATGCTAGTGGACTTGCTGACGAGAGTGAGGAGCTGGAAGCCATTTGCAAAGGATGGACTAGGAATCCCGGGACTACAATGCATTATCAGAAGATGAAGGATCCGACGACGAGGATGATGTGGACCAGCTGACGGTTCCATCCGAGTGGAACACATATCAGTTCGACAACCTCGTCGTCGATGAAGATTCCATGTGCCGTGGGAGTACGACCAGAGCGAGGTTAGGCAGGGAGCTGTGTACAAATACAAGGAGATCGTGCAGGAGGCGGTCAAATTCTGGGCCTTATCGGTGCGGCGCACATTCACAATCGTCAAGTCTAACCCAAGATGCTACGATGTGAAGTGCTCTATAGAGGGATGCCCTTGGCGAGTGCATGCATTTCAGCCTAAGTGGAACACCTACTAGAAGTGCTCTATAGTAGTCCCGCACATATGCGTCGTCGTTGAGTCAGTGCAGTCCCACAAGAACCTATCATCAGGCTTCATCGCCAACCTCATATACAGTGAGATCATGGATAATCTTGATTTCAAGCCACGATCCATCATTCGTGCGATTGAGGCAAGGTTCCAGTACACAATCAGCTACGCCAAGGCTTGGAGGGCAAAACAGAAGACAATGGAATCAAGGTTCGGCATGTTCGAGGATTCCTACCACAACCTCCCCGGGCTACTCCGAGTCATACAAGACAGGAATCCGGACACTCATGTTGACATTCAAGATGCCACACATTCGAAGTGGGCCGATAAGAGGGTATTGTAGTGAGCATTCTTCGCCTTTGGTCTATGCATCAATGCATTTCAGCACTGCTATCCAATCTCGTGCGTAGATGGTACATTCCTTGCTGGAAAGTACAAGGGCCAGATACTGACCGCAATAACGACGAACGACAATAATCAAGTTCTTCCCGTGGCATTCGCTTTCGTTTAAAGCGAGAATACAGACAGCTGGTTGTGGTTCTTGAAGAATGTGAGAATTTCTGTTGTACAGGGTCGTCCAAACGTATGTATCATTCATGATCGGCATGCCGGCCTGCTCAGTGCAATAACCCAGCTACAACAAGGAGATAACAAGCCATTTGCATGGGTGAATCTGTAGAGCAGGTGGTGCATGAGGCACATGGGGGCAAACTTCTACAAGCAGTTCCGCAACAAGGACCTGATAAACATGTTCAAGCAGTTGTGCAACCATAATCAGCAGTGGAAGTTTGAAGAACTTTGGAATATTATGGATGAGCGGATCCGGATGCGTAGAAGGGAGACAGTGAAAAGGGCCACCTCAAGCACTGACCAGGCCCTCGAAGCATTGCCATGAATACCCATAGATGGTCCCATTCTGATAAGGAGGACGGGGCACATGTGAAATGCTTCTCGGACTGGATTGAGCACGAGCCTAAGGAGAAGTAGTCGATGCTGCATGAGAAGGGTGGTACTCGATATGGTGTCATGACAACCAATCTAGCTGAGGTTTACAACTGGGTCATACGCGGCGCAAGGTGTCTCTCTTTGGTTGGTATTGTGGAGGCAATTCTCTAAGGTACGACAAACTACTTCGTTGACAGAAGCAACAACACGTCGCTCGCCATGGCAAATGACAGAGTACTCTTCTCCGCCATGATCACCAAGTACATGGAAGAGAAGAACAAGAAGGGTGAGATGCATCGCGCATTAAAGATGGGTACAAGGGAGCTTCGCTTCGAGGTAATGTGCAGGGATAAAGGACGTCGCGGGACAAACTGCGGGAGGATTACCCATGAGTGCACACTACGCCGCTCTAGTTGCGTATGCACTTACAACAAACCCTTCTTCTGCATAGGTCCTGCTTCCATATCATGGCCACATGTTCCATAGTGGCGTAGTATCCTGGGCAGTACCTCTCTGATTACTTCAACAAGGAGGCGGTGATGCAAACATGGAGTGCGGAGATGTATGGTTACATCGTGGTTGGCCATTTCACTGGCCATCCGAGCTGGGAGCAACTAATATGGACGTCAGACATTGAAAGGCTGAAGGGAAAGGATGACGATGAAGTGTTCCATTTGTAGGGAGTCTGGGCACACCTTCAAAAATGCCTGACAAGAAATCCTCAGGACGAAGGAGACACCGACACTCTGGACGTCATCGCGGGAACCTCATCCGGCCGCCCTACTTGAGTCAGTCCACATGGGGGACGTTGAGGCCACTACTACGGGAAATCACGGAAAGTTGTAATATGCGATTGCCAATATTCTGGAATATGACTTTCATTTGTAAAAAACTAAGTGTTATGACGTTTTGATCAATGTTATGTAATATCAGTGTGACATGTCGTAGTTTTTAGTAATGGTAAATTCGTATGATTTAATCTTCCTTACCAACTTGTGGGAGAAACGACAGTACTCAAAACCAGCAGTACACAATCTTAACTTCGGTCAATTTACTCCATAGACCGATGATGGTTCGGCTAATTGCTATAACTTCACCAGAAATACATTAGAGTTCGCAAATAGAAGAACATTACATGTACTCGCATGGTATGATAGTTCGGCTAATTGCTTTAGTCATCCTCGCTACTACTACGGTACACTAGGACACAAGCATCCGAACCATATAAGTATACATGCCTTTAGGAGATAGTAAAAAATATGGTGGGTAGGACGGGAGACTACTATGGAATGGCCCAAGCCCAACCTACTGCATGGACCGGTATCATTTACCCTTCCTTGCGAGCTCGGCGTTGTACTCCTTGCCAGCCTCCCTCACCTTGGCAACTATTTCCCTCTTTTTCTCACGAGACTCGCGCTCCCTACGGTTGCACGCCTCGAGATGAGCTTTTGTCTCCCGACTGATACAACCGTTTTGCTCATCGTTGCAGCGTTCCTCCCGGATCTCGTGGGCCCTTTTGGCATCCCATTCCTCGTAGTCCATACACCACTGGTCGCGTGAGTGGATCTCTTAGTCGATCCACTTGCGGTAGCTATATAGTGGATCCGGGGACTACGGGTAGATGGGAGAGGTTGTTAGTTCGTATTTTGAAAGAGTAATAGCAGGGGAACATACTGTAACTGGTTCTTACCGGCTGCCGATAGCTGCTCGTGTCCCAATGGCGGTCCGGATAGTTCGAGGAGTAGTTCGCGAAACCCCAGTAACGCATGCTCAGGCTTATTCGGTGCTTGGACTTGAAGAACTTGCATGAGTCTCTGCACCAACAGAGAGGCGACGTCTTCCCTCGTGCGGCCCCTCCAGCGAAGGCTCGGTGGGCATGTTCGGGACGGGGTTGCTGCTCCGGGGGGCGGCGTCATTGCTGGAAGGTGTCCTCCTAGAACGCGCCCTTTGTTCGTCCAGGGCCATAGCACACCTTGCAAGTTCGTGGATCTCTCCCCATTACTTCTGCTTGTCTATCTTAGCGAGATTGTGTTGAAGTGTTGATGCAGGAAAATCCGCTGTAGAATGGGTAGTTCTTGAAGGCCGAGGCGGCCCTGCATACGCAGTTGAATTGTAATCCGGTTAAAGGAAATTCACGTCCAAGGCAGCGCTGCACAAAGCTGACTCGTTGGGTCACGTCGCTGTGCAAAGCGGTCTCGTTGGGTCACGTCGCTGCGCAAAGTTATCTCGTTGGGTCACATCGCTGCAGAAAGCTGATTTCGTTGGGTCACGTCGCTGCGGAAAGCTATCTCGTTGGGTCACGTCACTGCGGAAAGTTGTCTCGTTGGGTCACGTCGTCGCGGAAAGTTATCTTGTTGGGTCACATCGCTGCAAAGCTGTCTCGTTGGATCACGTCGATGGGGAAAGCTATCAGTGGTACTCGACACGAACAGTACTGAAAGCCACAGTACTCGAAACGAACAGTACTCGAAACCTACAGTACTCGAAGCCAGTGGTACTCGAAATGAATAATACTTGAAGCCAACAATACTTGAAACCTACAGTACTCAAAGCCAGCGGTACTCGAAATCTACAGTACTCAAAATGAATAGTACTCAAAGCCAGTAGTACTCGAAAAGAATTGTTCTCGAACCCTATAGTACTCGAAACGAACAGTACTATAGTGCATGTCAAAAGAGATAATAAAACACTATATTACCATTACTATAGTTGTACAAAGATTAATATTTACATGATATCTACTAGACGCCCCTCTTGGGGCGTACCCCGCGTGTCGCCCCTGGCTGTGCCCGCTGCTGGTGCGAGTACGTCAAAAGATCAGGCGACCGACGTACCCAACCGGCGCGAGGAGCCAGAAGTGGTGTCGCGACGTCGAGGTCCAACATCGGTAAGGTCAGCTTTGGCGCGCCTAGCAGCTGAGAGGCTTGGTCCTGGGGGAAGTGGAAGTCCTCAATGAATATCTCATCGTACGACAAGTCCGGTTCGCCCCAACCCGGTGCACGACCTATGAAATATTATGTTACACATGCAATCATGGGAAATCCACGAAATCAAACAAGGTAATCATACTTGGGGGCACGAAGGCATCGCGGACGACTCCGCGTACTTCTGCCCCATGTATTGGTGGAACTGAGGACCTGCAAAAGAAGATTGTCATTAGTAACTAGTGGGGTTCGAAATAAAGTAGCTGAAGAGAATGTGTCCTGCTCACCTGCAAACTATCCCAAAGAGCTCCCACCACGGTGCCACAAGGACCCACCCTCCATGTCCAGGGGAGGAGCTCGTGGCCGTGAGCCACCACATCCATGCACTGGTGAATGTGAATGTGTCTAGATCCCTCACCTCGCCTTTTCCGCGATACGATGTAAGATCCTTTGGCCTCCCCCCAAGCGACAACTGCCGCGTCTAGCCTGTCAACTCAAGGATCTCCCAGTGTAGATCCACCTGCACACGTAGTCAACAAGTTAGAAACTGAAATCTAGCTAATTAAATAGTAGGCCAGTCCACATCTTCGTCCTCGGCGTACAGGCTGACCGTGTACGCTCCCAAGTCCAACTGTGGACATCCGATCTAGAAGCACTCGAATGACCAAACCTGCAGAAGTAGCGGGCATCCGGAGAGGATGGAGCTATCATAAGACCAGCGACACGCGTCGCACAGTGCGTGGTATGTCGCGCACAGCACGGCCGGACCCCCAGGTGTAGGGCTGGATCTCCTCCACCGACCAGTCTGCGAGCTCACGCGCGTAGCAGATGTAGTGTTTTCGACGCTGTTGCCGTGGGACCTCAGGAACATGACCCACCCAAACAGCCACAACAGGTAGGCCTCGAAATGCCTCCTCACTGTCTCGTCGGGTGCGTCCTCCGTCATACGCTCGGGCTGCAAGAAGATATATACACATCAACAAGGTTCACAAATGAATTGACGCGAGAAACAATAGTTACGAAGACTTAGATAGAACTGGCAGATCCACCTCAGCGTTGGCCCGGGCGGGCTGCTGAACTTGTGGTAATCGCTGCCTTGCGGCAGCATATCCTGGAACCTCACTAGGAACTATGTGCACCACGTGGGCGAGATCTCATACGCAGTGCAACCCGGTCAGGAAGCTCACGTCCTGCAGCGTCGGCGTCATCTCCCCGCACGGGAGGTGAAACATGTGTGTCTCTGGCCTCCAGCGGTCGACCAACGCCGCCAATAGGGCCCGGTCGTATGGAAAATGCCTGAACGTATGACCAGGACCGCGGTCCTGGTCGTCCTCCCACGTCGCCTCCACCATTTGTGCCAGCGGAAGAAGGCCTGCTGCTCTCAACCCGCATCGAGTCAGGTTACGAACTAACGTTAGTACACACGTAGTAGTCAGGCCACAAATGAGTACACGAAGATCGCAATGGCACGTACCTCGACACCCAGCTGGGGTGCAACCTCTAGGCCCTGATGGGGGTGCGCAGCCGTAATGCACCAAGCTTAATCGGCGCCTCGCCCTCCTAGGGGAGGATGGTACTAAGGCGGCTATGGTGATGTAGGTCAATCACTGAGTCAAGCAACTCGTACGGCCACTCGGCAGCATGGTCTGGGTCTGCCATACCTGAAAATTCAGTGCATACTTTGTAACGACTACGAAATATGTAAAAAGATAATACGAAGCGATATTAACAAACTAATTACCAATCACAAATAGATATCAAATTTACATAACAAGTCATAAAGCTGCGATTACGCTCTACCTAACCTACAGAGCTAAATAAAGCTGGAATTTTTTTCAATTAGACTCTACCTACCCTAATTAGCCGCTCTGGATTTTTGTTGTAATTTTAAAATGTGTTATGCTATTTTCCTGGTTATAAATTAATTCCCGACACTAACAATGTAATTACCGCAAACAAATAGGGAACTAAATAAAGCTGTGATTAATTCGATTAGGCTCTACCTACCATAATTAGCTGCTACAGAGTTTCCTTTCAATTTTCAAATGTGTAATGCTAGTTTCCTACTTAAAAATAATTTTTGGTATTAACAATATAATTACCACACACAAATGGGGAGCTAAATAAAACTAGTATTACTTACATTACCCCCGACCTACCCCGTACATAACTCAAAATATGTACCACATAATTGGACTACATTTATCTAATCTACTAAATTCTATGTTGCTATTTTTGTTTGCTAACCGACAATGTTTTGCCATAATGTACAAAGTTCAAAAAAATATACCTGCAAAATGGCCGATCGGATTCGATGCTCTGTCTATCTCTCCTCCGCGATGAATTGGTAGAGCTTCGCTACATTTCTTCTCTCCCTCTCCCTCTCTCCTTCTCTTTTTCTGTTTTTAATTAAAATGAGTTTGGGCTGCTTTTTTGGGGTTTTTATAGCTGGATTGTTGTCGCTAGTTGAACTGACGATAGGTGACTATTCATTTCTGTCATCAGTTTAACTGACGACAGGAAGTCAGACTAGCGATAGAAGGGGGCAAGGTAAACTGGCGACAAGAACTTGTCGCCAGTTCAACCGGCAACAGGAACCAATTTTTGCTATTTTTTGTGCTGACTATTTATTTTTGTAATTTTCTTTTAAAAATATTATTTTAAATTTTTTTGTAATGGCTCGGGTGAGATAGCGAGGTTCGACTGAACCAGGTATTGAGGCCAGGGGCAATTTTGTTCATACGAAAATATGGGGTGAAATAAAGAGTTGTATTTGGTGAAAAATGGCTTAAATACTCCATAATAGCATATCTTTAAACAAACTCACTCGACAGTGGCATTTAAATAAAGAGTAACTACGCGGTTGTATATCTCTGAATCGGGTATTATACGTTGCCATCTATCAAATTCTACGGTCGCGTACCTACCCCTACCCCCGGCGCTGAGAAGCCCTAGCCCTTCCCCAGCGCTCGCCACCCCCTGCGCTGAGTCCCCTCCCCAGCAATCGACGATGCCCCTACACCCCTTGCACCTGAGGTCCTTCCCCCTCTACACTACGTCGAGCCAACCCCGCTGAGTCTCCGTGGCCCCTGTGTTGTGCACCGCCCCTGCACCGCGGCGAGGCCCCCCTTGCGCCGCACCTCCTGTACCCAATGCACCCCCTAAGCCTCTCCCCTATCGTGTGTCCGCTCTGCCGCTTGTGTCAGGTAAGCAGACGATTCCTTCATAGTTGTACGGTATTTTGAAATGTGCAGCACTCGACAATTATTGTGAATTGTGTAGTCACAAACAGATTGTGTCTTATCGATTGTTTATTATCTCTATCTTATGGGCAACCGCATGGATTCAACGGAAGATATGAGTTGCTTCGTGATGCCACTAGTTTTGCCAAGTCTGAAATGGCTGATGTGCACTCTCTCGTTGCGAGTTGTTTGTGTAAAACCCCACAAAAGGCGGCCAACATTCTATCCTGTGTGAGTATGTGTACAATGCAATTTGTAAATTTGAATTATTAATGTTGTTCTCGTGCTAAGTCATCCTTACCACTGCAGGGTTCGTTGTCCACACCAGTAGTTAATGACGACTTGACGCCTGGCGTGGGGATGATTTTTGAAGATGAGGATGTAGCCCTCGAGTTTTACAAATCATATGCGCATGTTGTCGGCTTCTCGGTTCGTATTGGGCAGTGGACGAACACAAATGGTGTTTTGCAATGGAGGCATTACTATTGCGGCAGACATGGTTGGAAGAAAGAAAAAGGTAAGGACAAGTTGGAGGTCAAAATAAAGAGGTCATATGAGTCTAAATTGAGTAGGTGCTGGTGTGAGGCCATGTTTTGTATCAAACGGACTAAGAATAATAAATTTAGATTAGAGACATTTGTGGAAGTGCATAACTATGGTTTTGTCTCACCTAGTAAGCAACACTTGATACATTCTAATAGATAAGTAAATGAGAAGGCTAAGACCACATTGTTCGCATATCATCAAGCTAGCATTGGGACATTTGGGGCATTTGGACATCTTCATGTCAGCTAGGGTGGGTTTCAGAATGTTGGATGCACAAGGAGGGATTTGCAAAATTATCACCACACTTTGAGAGAGAGTATAAAGTCATCAGATGCTCAAATATTCCTTGAAAATCTAGCTAGAAAGAACGAGAACAATGTTGTATTTTATTTTGACTATGTCATTAACGACAAGGGTAGATTGGTCCATGTGTTTTGGGTGGATGCAACCTGCAGGAAGAATTATGTTCATTTTGGGGAGTTGGTCTCATTCGATACAACATATAATACAAATCAATATGACATGATATTTGCACCATTCATGGGAGTGAATAACCATGGGGGATAGGTTCTATTGGGGGCTGCATTGCTGCTCGATTAGACGATTGAAATGTTCAAATAGTTATTTCGTACTTTATTAAGATGTATGGAATGTGCCACACCTAGGCTTATAACAACTGATGGAGATACGGCCATGAAGAAGGCCATTCAAGATGTATTCCCTAATAGCACACATAGGTTATGCATGTGGCACATATTGAACAAACTCCAGAAAGATTAGGCCAGATTTGAGGGATAACTAAATCTTTTACAGTCGTGTCAATTCATGTGTGTATCCCTCAGAAACTCCAGAAGAATTCAAATCACAGTGGGCTGCTATTATTTCATAGTTCGGTTTGGAAGATAATGAGTAGTTGGCTGGTTGTTATAGTATTCGGGCATCTTGGGTGCCGGCTTACTTTACTGGACATACCCTTGACAGGAATTCTTAGAACAACTTCAAGGTCTGAAAGTGTCAATTCTTTTTTCAATCGATTTATAGGTTACAAACATGCTTTGGTTGAGTTTTGGATTTGCTTCGACACTGCAGTGGACGAACAAAGAGAAAATGAGCTAAGAGAAGACAATGCCACCTTTCACACGAAGCATCAGTTGAAGACACCATGGGCAATAGAGTTGCATGGCAGTGAAGTGTTCACACATCAGGTGTTCACAAAGTTCCATAAGGAGATTATTGTTGCTAGGGACAACTGTGTTGTTGAGAGCACAACACAAGTATGCGACCTTAAAGCAACAACGGTGAATGAGAGTGGCAAGAATGTTTAAAAGTCACATATGACACTAACACCATGATTGCTCAGTGCTCCTACATGTTGTTTGTTTGGCACGCATGGAACTCCTTGCCGTCACATTATCCTCGTATTACGAGGTGTATTGCTGAATAAGCTTTCTAGTCATTATGTTTTGAAAAGGTGGACTGCTAATTGCAAAAGGGATGTGGTATTTGATGAGAATGGCGATGTTTTTGAGGAAAAGCCTAAAGATCCCATAAAGGAAGAAATTAAAAGGTTGTCTTCTGAAATGCGAAAGGACTTGAAAGATTTGATACATCGAGCTAGACCTTCACTTCCTTACATGCAGAATGCGAGAGGGAAACTTAAAAAGTCTATTCATGAGATAAACCAGGAAATTTCTGCCCGGCAGCAAAGTAGAGTGGAGGAGGTTGAAGCGTATCTTGGGTGTGGTGTCCCTGATCAGATCAATATATTGCCTCCAACTGACAATCTCACTAGAGGGAAATGTAAGAGGAATCGACCTAAGGAGAACAAGCAGAAGAAGCCAAAGGGAAAGGCAACTCACATGTACAAAATATGTAAGGAGATCAACACCCATGACAGTCGCAACTGCCCTTTAAGGAAACTGCACCTTTAATGTTTTTCACTTCATTGATCTTGTGTGCACTGTAATAGTTGATGTGAGCACTATAATAGTTTTAAGAATTATTATTAATCTCCTACTCGGGTACTTATGCGATCTTAATTCCAGAAACATTGATCTTGTATGTGGGTTAGCCTTTTTTAGTTATGAAGTCATGGAGGCGTGTATCGTTTTATCTTCATAGAGGCATTGTTTAAGTTATTGTTTCTCAGTACATGTAGTACTGTAAATTTCAGAAATGTTGATGTCGAGCTTTGGAAATGTTGAGCTTCAAAAATGTTACTGTACTGTTGAGTTCTTGTTGGCTGCAGATTCGTGACTAAGTTGTGATTTGAAGAAATTTTAGTGCATGGATTATATGGGTGCACATGGAAAAGCTCCGGGAGTAGCCGAAGCATTCATGAATGTGATTTTTTTAATTGTATGACCTGTGTTTATGGATTGTTGGTTGTAACATGTAGATTGTTATTGACCGAGGATGGATGGGTTTTGTCCGGTCCTTGTTTATGTAAATAGAGCTTTACATCCTGCTTGTAGTTTGCATTTGTATGAACTAAGATTTTGTTGTATGAATGTGAATAGCAAAGGCCTCAATGTGGTTGTCAATAGGAAATTGTGTTGTTGAGCCAATGAACAGTACCAGATTCATGGCAACTCTGGCGATCTTATGCTTGTAGTAGGCACCTTCTAATGAAACTGTAAACTACAAGCCATCTTGGGTAATATCCCATTTTGATTCTTGCAGCTGCTTTCTGTTATTGCAGCCTATATCAAGTGCTTGAGTTGGTTCAACAAAATCAGAAATTACAACCCATATTGGACATTACTGACTAAAGAGGCAGCACACAACCACATTCCAATTCTCATGAACAGAAATCCTATACAAAATTTCACAAAAAATATGCATTCTTCAAGTATATGCTTCCATTCATCCGTTCATAAAAGCAAAAGATACAAGGTTTGAGGTACATGCTTCCATTAGGACAACACAAAAGCTAGAATTTTTATAACACAGTAGTAATACATCCTCGATGGAGCTAACATGAATATTAATCTTCACTAATACAAGGGAACTTGACAATCTTCTTGCTTCTAGAAACCGCTCAAATCAATCTAAACAAAAAGATTTCGCCCAAATCTTTGGCATGGAGCAAGTGGTAGCCGGATAAAGCACAAGTCGACAACTCAGAGTGCACCTCTGCGTGTGGCTTCTTCTCCAATCGTGTTCGCTGGGGATGGCCACACGGGAGGACCTCCGGCGCAAGTGCAGAGGGGAAGGACCTCAGGCGCAAGGGGGCGCCGGGGCAGGGGCATGTGCACGACGTCGTGCCGGCGCGGCGCAAACCCTAGACGTCTCAGATATATCATGTACACATGTCACCAATTAGACTATGTGCACAAGACTACGTGCACAACGTCGTGCCTACGCGGCGCAAACCCTAGACGTCTCAGATATATCATGTACACATGTCCACTGAAAGTTGATTTCGCATGAGGGACTAGCAGCGCAGGGGCGGCGAGGGAGGAACGCACGGATGGGGGGGGGGGCAAAATGCTACTTATGATGTTAAGTGGGAGGTGAGTGCGAGGAGTCTCGATCTTCCTGTGAATTAGTTACTGGATGTCTTAGATATATCATGTACACAAATTCACAATTTAACTATGTGCATCACATGTGCTGCCGACAAATCGTAGTCATAAATGCATCCTCTAGACGAGCACACGGTACCAAACCCATCAACAAGAGATTCCCGAATCGGCAAATCCTGCGGCCGCCTGCTCGATAAAACTCCCCCGACCCCGATCCATCCCCCCACCGCTACGCCACCGCCAAGCCTAGTTAGGGTTTTGCTCGCCCCTCCCCTCCTACCCGCGCCTCGCATGGATCCGTACTCCAAGAAGCGCAAGCCCGACGAGAACGGCGCGGCCGCCGCCTCCCCCGCCGCCGGCGCCGCCGCGCTGGGGCTCACCCGCGACGATCTCCTCCGCCTCCTCGAGCCGCTCTCCCGCGACCAGCTCGCCGACATCGCCGCCGCCGCGGCGCTCGCCTCCGGGATCGCGCTCGACGCCGTGCGCGCCGCCGCCGACCGCGACCCTGCCCTCCGCAAGCTCTTCGTGCGCGGCCTTGGCTGGGAGACCAACTCCGATTCGCTCCGCACCATCTTCTCCACCTACGGCGACCTCGAGGAGGCCGTCGTCATCACCGACAAGTCCACCGGCCGCTCCAAGGGCTACGGATTCGTCACCTTCCGTCACGCTGATTCCGCCATCCTCGCCCTCAAGGAGCCCTCCAAGAAGATTGACGGCCGCATGACTGTCACACAGCTCGCCGCCTCCGGCGCGGCAGGCGGGGCGTCCGGCGGGGCTGCCGGCGCCGGTGGCGCTCCTGTGGCCGACGTTTCCCTCCGGAAGATCTTTGTTGGGAACGTCCCTGCTGACATGCCATCCGAGCGCCTCCTCGCCCACTTCGCTGCCTATGGCGAGATTGAGGAGGGACCACTGGGGTTCGACAAGCAGACGGGCAAGTTCCGGGGCTTCGCGCTCTTCGTGTACAAGACGCATGAGGGTGCACAGGCCTCACTGGTCGACTCGGTGAAGGTGATCGATGGGCACCAGCTTGTGTGCAAGCTCGCAATTGAGGGGAAGAAGGGGAAGCAGTCGCAACCGCAGCAATCTGGCCCTGCTGGGCAGCAGCCACCGCAGATGCTCCAAGGTGGCCCACAGGACATGCCGAGTTCTGGGATTGGGCTTGGTGGACCTCAGCTGGGTGCACAGTATGGTGGCCCTGGGAGTGGTCTGTCTTCGTTTGGTGCGTTTGGCGGTGTTGGTGCAGGGCTTGGTGGTCCGAACCCATATGCAAACCTGCCATCTTCCATGGGAGGTGGTGGCGCAACTGGGTTGGGGTCGTTAGGAAGCCAGGTGCCTTCCGGGCTGGGTGCTGCTGGGGCTGGCCCATATGGGGCTGGGGGATTGGGTGGTAGTTCATTTGGGGGCTCATCTCAATTTGGTGCTGCTGGGATGGGGGCTTATGGGGGTCTAGGCATGAGCGGAGCCTCATCACTATACCGCATGCAACATGGCTCAGGTGGGCTGCCCTCGGCCGGCTATGGTGAGGGTGGGAACTACCCTCTTCCAGGGTCTGGTTTTCGGGGTCAGGACCCTCAAGCTGGGATGTCACCTGGCCCAGGTGGTAGGGCTCCTCCTATGTACCCGAATGTGCCGCCTTATTTCTAAGGTAATTTTACATCCCCTTCCATAGGTATTACTCGAATTTTCTAGCTGATCACAGTTGGTGTATGCTTGTTTGGAAGCGGCGTAGTGTCGCAAAACATGTGGTGCTTGTTAGATGCCATGCTTTAGCCCCCTCTCTCTGTTTTTTTTAATGAAATTCTACCGTGTTATGCCTGAACTTGCCTTGCCTATGTTTGCAAATTATGATTGCTGCATGCTGTGTTTGCATTTATGTGAATGTGTGATGTGATTGAGTGTAAGATTCCTTCCCGGTTTAAGTTTAGACAATTTATAAGAGAATTGAGGCGATGTTACACTAGAAAGCGGTGATTTGTGAGTACGGAGTGTAGAATTTAAAGGATGCTAGGTTAAGGATGTTGTACATAATACCCATATATTCCGTACACTTATTGCTATTAGTTTTGCTCTGTGTTTTTTCTGTTCTGAAAAGTTTTCTTTGGGTGTATCCTTGTGTTTTTTCGTAGCATCAAGGTTACTCTCAGAGTATCGAAATCTGATGGTCCAAGGCATCCCTCACTCATTATTGGTATTTTGTTAGTGTTTGGGTGTTGCAATAGTTGATTTCTCTGCTGCATGTTACTTTTGTTGCATGCCCTTGCATAATGTTGGGATCTAATTTGTTGCCAAGGTGTTTGTCTCGAGATATTCAAGCTTTGCTTTTATTTGATATTGTTTGTTATAATGACAGATCTTGTGTATCTGTATGGGGATTTACTTGATCTAACAATACTTGCTATTACTTGATTGTAGTGCTTGAAAGTTGAAGCGATCACAACTGTCTTTTAGGCAAACAATTTGGGAAATTCCTGATATTTACAGTGTGTCATGTGTAATGGGTTCGTGTTAATCTATTTGACCGTGTTAGAGATGTTTGTTAATATCTAATGCTGTGCTGAGGGTTTACATATATTTGAGTAAATATAATAAAACATGCTATTTGGTGAAAAGACAGTTCTTCTATTCTACCTATTTGCAGATATCTTGGCTGGTGGTAATGATATCTCTTGGTTCATTTTTTTTCTGAGAAAACCCCTTGGTTCATTTGAATTGCCTTCTCAGTTTGGTTGGTTCCAAGCATATATGAAATCTATGACCCTGATTCCCGATGCAACCGTTGTTATTTTGAAAACCATGTACTAAAAGCTAAGACCATAATAACTTGTGAAATGCATTAAGTGTGTTGCTAAATCTTTTCCATGCTCAGATCCAATTATTCCCCCTTGTTGATACCCTTTTTATTTCATTGCCACATTCTTAAGTTACATTCTGTAAAACTTAAGTTGATTCCTTATCTCATCTTGCATATAGTATTTGCCATGAGGTATTGAACTTAAATAAGATATTTCGATATTTTCACACTGCAAACATACAATATTGGTTGCCTATGCCCCAATCTTGCATGAGGTATTAGAAAATGCTAGAAACGCTGGCTGCTTGATCAATTAGATTTTCTCCAAGGTTATAGATGACTGGTCTAGAAATTTGATTTTAAATATATGTGCATATTTGTTTTAGTTAGGTCTTGCTTGGCTATTGTTTCTGTCCTATGTAGTACTTGTATACATCACAACTACCTATATAGCTTCGACAAATCTGTCCTTACTGCATCCCCTGCTACTAAGTCATTAATTTGCACATCATGTGCATATGCACGGAGGGCATCTCCACCGGTTTTTGACTTGCTTCATTTTCATTGTTTATGGGTGAAATGAATTCATGAGAAACTGTTTAAATCTACAGCTTGCTATTGTCATAAGCATAACTATTTGTAACCCTTTGATAGTGGTCATGGAACTTAAGAGTATGTATCACTGAAAGTGAAATATAGGGCTATAGGAACATTAAACTCTGGTCACCTACTGTAGGCAGAAAACACCCATTTACCAGATTTACTGTTTGTTGATATTCTTTATGCTGTTACCTGCATTGTCTGTATATTTGTGCTCAGCTGAACTATTGATTGAATTTTAGTGAATGTGTTACTCAGGTGTGTGACAACTCTTGGGAGCATATGCTTTGAATGGTTGTGCTGAATTCAGAAGTGTTGTCTGCATACATGGATGTCTTGCATATTCTGGCTACCTCTGCTCTGGAAAGCAGTTTTTGCTCTCAATTTTCTCTGTTAAGAGATAAATCAAGCTAGATTAGTGTTTTCTGAGAACTCTTCATTAGACATGTACTTTCTTATGACTGCTTTGCAGTTTTCTACTTCTCTGTTTACATAAATATGTGAGGTATCGTTTTACATTGTTGTGTATCTTTCATCGTCTTATTGTCTTATGATACCAGTTATTTATGATTATATTTGGTTCTCAGCTTAATTGTGTGGCCTTTTATTAGTGGAAACTTGCTTGGTGAACCATGGGCTGTTGATATGTATGATTGATGATTTGTAATGCTATGATCCTTAGATTTTTAAATATATATAGACTATATGCAGACAGCTGCAGCTATACTACCAAAAAATCCATATTGTAGTTGTATCTATAAGTCTTCAGGTGCGGATAGTTATTGGATTTGTATCCACTTGCCCGATTCCATCCCCAACTCCTTGTCCAACATCTGTAATTGAGTTGAACTATCTTGGTTGCTTTTTGTTCGAAGTCCTAGTTATTTAATTCAACATTGGATGAGAATTTCTTCTCAAATCAAGTGCACTGACTGCATGCTTGTGTTTCTGCTCCAGTAACTTGGTGTTCTTAATCAGTTTTCAGTGGAATTTTTTCACGGATCTTATTTACATGTGAGTACTTGGTAGGTTTAGTTTCATAGAATATTTGCAAGTTTTGAAGCATAGAGGTTGATGTCGGGTGAAAGTTTGGACGTTGAACTAAGGAGCCTCATTGTTGAAGCCTTTTGTTAACACTTTAGAAATTTATTTATGTTAGACATATTTCTCCTTAGGTATTATTTACCCTTGAACTTAGCGCAATTTCCATAAATTGTGTTGTTGAGAGTTTACACTGCTGTTCCTGTTTGTCACACAAGAATTTATGTTGTTGGTAAACTGCTGTTTGTCACACAAGAATGCCGCCCTGGTCATGCTCCATGTATTCCACTATCACGATTCATGAATATTGAATGCTGATATCTGTAGTGAGAAATATTGTTGGTGGCGTGCTGGTTAGTTGTGGAAGTGGATTTCTGTAGTTGGTTGATTTGTCAGTTTTTTAAGAATGATTGTCAAGTGTCAACTAATTTTGTTCTCACCGTTTGACCACTGTACCGATTCTTATGTTGTAGTTTTCTCGTGGTTTAGCTTAGATGTAAGAAACTACTATGTCTATATGAGTATATATCGCGCTTGTTTCGTTTGCCTTTCTTGTGCTGCGCCATTCACTCTCAGGTAAGATGAAGTTGCAAACAGTATTTCACTTTATCCTAGCAAGTGTACATTAGGGGGAGACCTCATCAAGGAGGCGAGCAAAAGTACATTCCAGGTATCAGGTAGCCCTGGTAGGCACCAGTGGCTGCAGTCAGCGTATATGATTTGTTGTTGCCGTTGCTCCATGCTCAGTTGCTTCCCATCCCTGGTGATGGTGTGAGCTGATGGATGCGCGTCGATCCGGAGCTCCGGAAGATGGGTGATGTTCAGATATGTAACACGCGTCCTCATATTCTGTATGTTCATCTCGACAATGGATACCAGGCTTTTGGGAACCATGGAGCGGTTGCTCCACTAGTGATTGGAGATGTTTGATTGTAGCACCAGTTTGCACTGCATCGTAGGCGCCGTTGCATGTTACTCTCTCCAGTTCACAAAAAAACTGCTGTGAAATATTTGTAAAATCTGAAAATTATAGTACCATAGAAGTATTTTTTCTTCTTCAGATGAATCTACGTATTCTAATTTTGTGAACGGAGAGAGTAGATCAGTCAGTAGTGTGTATAATACCTATTGTGCTTGGAAGGTTGCCAGAAATGTACCTCTTGTGTTCAGGGGAGACGTTTCGGAAGAAGGCCCTGGTTCTGGTCGGCTCTACATTGAGATCGACCCATCTCGCCCATGTCCTCTGTGCTCTATTGAAGGATTCCTCTCTTACCGTCTCGACCCGCTTCCCGTTTCTCTCAAGGTGGACCCACCTGCAGTCAAATACTCGGCTAACTGGCCAAAAACAAATATTACTCGGCAAACTGGCCAAAAACAAATTCGTGATGAATTATTACTTGAGTTTTTGTTCTGTTGCGCCATTTTTTTGGTGCAAACTTAGCGCCTTTCGTGCCGTATAGATAAAAATGACAGCATGGGCGTGCCTTCATCCGCCACGTATCCTCCACCGTTCTCCCCCAGCCTGGACGTGTCAAATTCCGAGTGCCCATAGTCCGGATTCGTGTGCACCCGACACATGGCTGCTTCGTACTCTCCTCGCCAGGACAAGGCCTTGTCTGCGCGCCCCTTGCCGGACGTGGTGTTGCCGAACTTAAACAGTGCGTGTCCGCACGCGTGTCACCCAGTGTAACATCATAAAGTTATGTTGCCAAAGTTAAAATTATAAAATTATTATTTTATTGAATTTTCTGAGTTTTAAAAGAGTTTTGTTGCTTTTTCTCGATTTTCTATATTTTAAAAGTCAAAAATAAAGTTTATAGAGTTTCTGGGTTTACTTTGGATTTAAAGTTAAAAAGAAAAATTGATGTAATTTCTTGAATCTTTTGGTATTTAAAAAGATTTTTTTTGTCTTTCAAAAATTTAACATGGTTTTGTGCAAAAAATAAAAGTCAACTTTAAGTTGGGAATAAGTTTATTAAGTTCAAAATAAGTTAGAAAATTTCTGTGAATTTTTCCTTAATTTTTGAACTCGTTTTGCTATTTTCTAAAAAAAACCTAATTCAATTGTTGCAATTTTTGAAATTGTTAAATCCTTAAAAATCCAAAAAATCGCTTTGGGCTGAATCTTCCTCGCCGGCCCATTTCTCCCTCCCGAGCGCCAGCTGCATCCCTCTCTCACTGCCCGATTGTCCCCACCTGTCTACCGCACCTCCTTGTCGTCTTCCTCCGTTGGGAACCCATGTCGAGTCGCTTTCGCGCTGCGTCACGATCGATGAAAAGTCATCGTCGCCTGCAGATTTTCCTCCCTATTTTTCGCACGCATTGAACACCCTGTCCTCTCAGTCTTTGCCCCGTCTCCTCGCTCACCTACTCTTGTTGACCCCGCCGCGCCTCGCCACCCTGTCTCCTCCCTCACCTGCCCTCTGCTCTTCCCTGTCCCGTCCGCGTCTGTTCACGTCAACTCCACCCCGCTCGGTCCCGTCGACCATGTCGTCCGGAGCACCGCCCCATACCGCGAGCCTTCTCCCCTACTCCTCCTCTCCTATAAAAAGGAGCACCAGATGCTCCTCTTCCTCCTCTTTTCTCCCCCTCTATTCTCCCTTTCTGCTCCTCTTCCTCCTCTTTCCTCCCCCTCTATTCTCCCTTTCTAGCCTTCGCCTTGCTGCGTCGACCACATCACGGTGAGCCCCTTGGCTTCCTCTTCCACCTCCCCGAATTCGCCATCCTCTATTGCTTTCATTTCTCAACAATCGAAACTTTACCGCCGTTGGTTGAAGCTCTTTCCTCCTCGCGTTTTGTCGCCGTCGACCATTCCCCGACGACATCATCACCACCGCTGGATTCTCCTCACGACGTTCTATGTTGTGTGCCCCTCGCCTTCGACGGCGCATCGCCGGAGCACCGTCGCTTCCTTGCGCCCCGACACTGTTTTGCGTGCCCGGCGCCGATGCCCCCCTCCCCGCCAGCGAAGCCATGCCTGAGCCGCTTCTGGCTTCCTATGTTTCATTCCTTCGACCAGGTAATCGAAGCCTCCTTCCGACCACCTGTAGTCGAACCTCCTTCCGATCACATGTAGTCGAACCTCCTTCCGACTAGGTAGTAGAAACCTCCTTTCGACTGCATGTAGTCGAATATCCTTCCGACCACCTGTAGTTGAACCTCCTTTCGATCACATGTAGTTGAACCTCCTTCTGACCACATGTAGTCTAACCTACTTCCGACCACCTGTAGTCGAACCTCCTTCCGACCATGTAATTTCAAAACTTCCGAGAGCCCGTTCTCCTTCGTTCGGGCACTGATTCGAGTGATTCAAATGTCTAAATTCATCTAAAATAAAGATATAGCTATCTATACTAGAGTTATTCAATTTGGAGTTTATTTGAATTTAGCTTATTTTCACGTGTAGATTTCGACGTCGTGAAAGAACAATAACTAAATAAGCAAGGCAAGTTACATCTTTGATTATATTTGAATCCCAGTATTTCAAATTATTATTACATGCGTATTTATATTCAAGTTATTTAAATCCCTATTTTTAAATTATAGTTATTCCCAATTTCTTTGTATAGCCTAATATTCCTATTGAAGTAGCCATACATTGATGCTGTAGTTACATTAGTATGAACTAGACATGTTGTAAAAGTTTATGCTTAGATAAGCTTAGACCAAAATTGTTTAAATTGGGAAACTTTAGCCAAATGTTCAACTATGATTTAACTTGATGCTATAGTATTGCTTTTACCATATAAATTTTGGAAAATGATTTAACTTGGAAAATAAAATAAAATTTTGGTTTGGACTTGTGCAAAATGGATGTTTGGATGGTTGCATGTTCATGTATGAGATCGAATCCACTTCTATGATCAAGGTTCAGGGTTTTATTGGAAGTCGCCTAAGTCAGTTAAGGGTCGGTCTTCGAACCACATCTTGGTAAACCCCATCGTACTACCACATATCCTGTGTGGGCGAGACATAACTAAATAATTTGTGTCATTTCACCGTGGTTGTGCCATCTGGTTGCGTAGGTGTTTTTATGATCTACTTTAATGTATTCCCACATGTCATAAGAGGGGGCTTAAGTCCGGCGGGTTTCTATCCAAAGGAAGCGAAATCTTAGCGAGACGGGACTACGGTGGGATGGTGCATTGTAAAAGCCTTGACACGTGCTCTAGACTGCTTACATAAGTTAGTGAGCAGTGGTATCGACGGATGCCAAACAAACTAGAGAAGTCGTGTTGTGTGGGGTAAAGCTGTACAACCTCTGCATAGTATTAAGAACTATTCGAATAGCCGTGTCCACGGTCATGGACATGCTCAGCAAAGCCACTCGAAGTTAGAATTTGGTTTGATTTTAAAAGGCTTTATTAAATGATTTAGGATATTTTATCCAACTGGGAAAATGTGCGGTTTGCCATGTGATAGGGGGGTATCCTTCACCACTCTTGCTGAATGTTATCTGACTATAAAACTTCAGAATTTGGAAAATGAATTTTAGTTATAGAATATCTTCTTTGGAACTTAGTACAAGTATTTAAATAAAACATCGCTTTATGCAAATTCAACCCTATATGCCTTCCGTTGATATACCCCTGCATGTATTATAGTTATGTTATTGGGTGTAACTTGCGTAGCATGGTTGTTTATGCTCACCCTTGCTTAATGCAAATAAATTTTAGAGAAGGACTTCGCGTTGTCGAAGATCTCGACGACTATGCCGCTACCCCAGTCGATTACCTGTGGCAGATTAGCTGGGCTCTGCTACTGTTCATTTGTCTTCCACTGTGTTCTTATTTGTTGGCTTGTAAGCCTTTCTGGTAATCATTTCTGATATTTATTAATAAAGCTTTGCGATTATGGATGTTACCATATTTGTTTACCGTGTGAGCTAGCCACTGATCATGGGACTAGTTTAGAAATGTACAGAGGATTTGGGGTGTTAATCGCGGGTCCTGACAAAGTGGTATCAGAGCTATATCGACTATAGGTCTGACCTAGTTAGAATGGCTGTTAGTTGAAAAACATCAAAACTCATTTTATATAACAAGAAAAATAATTTGTTCTCTCCTCATCTTGGTCATCTATCTATCATTAGCATCTTTATAGCAATTATTCCTTACCCAATTCTCTCTTCACTATTTTATAATGTTAAATGGATCATCTTTCCCCTGTAAGTTTCTATAGATGGTCAACACGTTTCTTACTATTATGTTCAGGGCCACAAGACATAAAGCTATCAAGAGAGCATTATAAAGTCGTCAAGTCGTCTCTACCATCCAAGGACAATGAACAAGATTTACTGAAGATCATTTTGTCAGCCAAGCCATATAGTCTAAGTTTGCCAAGACTCATTATGTGTATAGAGTCGCTTCACCAGCTTAAGAATACCAATCGGATAGATGATTTCCTTTGAGTTACTTGGTTTTTGCAAAGTAATTTGGATTTTGTGAGTTACTACAACCTCCCTAGTTTTCCTTATCCTTGCTTTTCCCCTTGTTTTCCTCTAAGCCCAACTATCACTTCAGATGAACAACAACAATGATTCCCTAGCCGCTGCTCCTATAACTCATGTACAATGTTCTTGCGATTAGTTATCAAGGATCAAGCTATCAGAAGTATCCCATGAAGCTGACATGAGCCACTTTCTTCCTGAAAGTCACCATCAGTGGAAGTATGTTATCTGTTACAGATGTTGTGTATAAGGACATAACGCCTACGGATGCCCTCAAAAGGAAAGCCAAAACAAGATATTCATTGTGTTAACTGCAATAGCACCAGATACTATTTCACTAAGTGTTCCAAGAGGAAGATGATCTAGTATCAAGTCTGCAAATGTTGTGGCGAGAAAGGATATTTTGCCAAATGATGCCCCTTACATAAACAAGCTTCCTTAGCACCACAAGCAACCTCAATACCGGAGGATAGGTCAGAAGAACCTCAGACGCCACACCAAGCAGTAGTCAATTGCTCAAACTATGAAGGAAATCATCCACTCGGAGGATGTTCAATGAACAATATTACATGTTACTTATGTGAAGACGAAGGTAATTATCCGGCTCAATGCCCTTTCAAGGCAATATTGACCCCTGCATTACAACAGCAGTGTGAAAGTTACTAAGCCGCTCTCATTGAAGCCAAGGAAGGCAGGACCATGGTTACATCTACCAAATTACCCCAAGAAATAAAGGGACAAAATTCCAACCAGATCAAATACAAGACTTCCGATCAGCAGAATAATTGTCACAAGAGGAAGATGGTCGATCAAGTGCAAAATACTGCAAGAAACTCCAAGGCTCACGTGATTAAATCTCAACCCATCCATGCACCAACAACAATCACACTCACGACTCCAGGATCAGCACTACGTCCACGAATGCAGATATTCCACGACAACAATGGTGGCCAATCTCAGCAGAACAAAATGTCAAAGGCAGGATTGCAATGTTTCAAATGTCAGGATATGGGGCATTATGCTAATCAATGTCCAAAAAGACGCTTAGTACTCACCTCAAATAGCATTCCAGAAGCTGTTCTAATCAAGACCATAACCCCAGCAGCAGGTAGTAACAATAATAGAAGGTATTTGTCACAATTGTAAAAATATAGGAGTTTACGCTTACTAATGCCTCAAGAAATAACAATGGACGATCCGACCAGCTCTTGGTCCCCCAACATATCTATTGAAGGGCAGTCAAAAAAGAACCCATCTCATGCCGCAGGTATCACGTGCTTCCACTGCCGAGAGACATGACACTACGCCTATAAATGTCCAAAGAGACAGCAGACAGTGAATCTAGCCGCCATGAGCAGCTCTGAAGTTCCAATAGTCAATACCATGCAAGCAAAAAGGAAGCCACGGAATTATGTAAAGGGACGCTTGTACAACATTACAGCTCAGGCCCCGTCAAATGTGGAAAATGGTACGAACGACGACAGTTCCAATTGAAGACCATGTATTCCCAACTTTCTTTCTAGCCTATCCGAATCTCGGGGACGAGATTCCTTTTAAGGGGGTTGTTTGTAACATTCCAAAGTTCTGTTAAAAAAATTATTTTATTGAATTTCCTGAGTTTCAAAAGAGTTTTATTGCTTTTCTCAATTTCTAATATTTTAAAAGTCAAAAATAAAGTTTATTGAGTTTCTGGGTTTACTTTGGATTTAAAGTTAAAAAGATAAACTAATGTAAATTATTGAATCTTCTGGTATTTAAAAAGATTTTTCCTGTCTTTCAAAAATTAAAAATAGTTATGAGCAAAAATAAAAAGACAACTTTAAGCTGGGAATAATTTTATTAAGTTCAAAATAAGTTATGAAATTTATGTGAATTTTTCCTTAATTTTGAACTCCTTTTACTATTCCTTAAAAACCTAATTCAATTGTTGCAATTTCTAAAATTGTTAAATCCTTAAAAATTGAGAAAGTCACTTTCGGCTGAATCTTCCTTGCCGGCCCATTTCTCCCTCCCGAGCGCTAGCCGCCTCCCTCTTCTCACCCTCTCTCACCGCCTGGTGGTCCCCACCTGTCGGCCGCACCTCCCCGTCGTCTTCCTCCCGGTGGGAGCCCATGCCGATTTGCTTCCGCGCTGCGCCACGGTCGACAAAAAGTCGTCGTCGCCAACGGATTTTGTTCCTCGTTTTTTGCGCGCATTAAACGCCCTGCTCTCTCCGTCTTTGCCCCATCTCCTGCCTTACCTACTCCTGTTGACCCCGCAGCGCCTCGCCACCCCGTCTCATCCCTTACCTACCCTCTACTCTACCCCGTCCTGTTCGCGTCCACGCATGTCACCTCCAGCCCGCTCGGTCCCGTCGGCCATGCCGTCCAGAGCATCGCCCCATGCCGCGAGCATTCTCCCATACTCCTCCCCTATAAAAAGAGCACTAGGTGCTCCTCTTCCCCCTCCATTCTCCCTCTTCGACCTTTGCCTTGCTGCGTCGACCGCATCACGGCAAGCCCCTTGGCTTCCTCTTCCACCTCCCTAAATTCGCCCTCCTCTCTTGCTTTCATTTTTTCACAATTGAAGCTTTATCACCATCGACTGAAGCTCTTTCCTCCTCATGTTCCGTCGTCGTCGACCAATCCACAACGACATCGTCACCACCGCTGGATTCTCCTCATGACGTTCTACGCCGTGCGCCCCTCGACTTCGCAGGTGCATCGCCAGAGCACCGTCGCTTCCTTGCGCTCTGACACTGTTTTGCATGCCGCAGCAGCCGCTGTTCCCCTTGCCGCCAGCGAAGCCATGCCCGAGCCGCTTCTGGCTTCCTATGTTTCATTCCTTCAACTGGGTAGTTGAAATCTCCTTCCGATCAACTGTAGTTGAACCTCTTTCTGACCACCTGTAATCGAACCTCTTTCCGACCAGGTAGTCGAAACCACTTTTCGACTACCTGTAGTCGAACCTCCTTCCGATCAGGTAGTCGAAACCTTCTTCCAACTACCTGTAGTCGAACCTCTTTCCGACCAGGTAGTCGAAACCTCCTTCCGACCACCTGTAGTCGAACCTCCTTCCGACCACTTGTAGTTGAACCTCCTTCCGACCAGGTAGTTGAAATCCACTTCTGACCACGTGTAGTCGAACATACTTCCGACCATGTGATTTTAAAACTTCCGAGAGCTCGTTCTCCTTCGTTCGAGCTCCAATTCGAGTGATTCAAATTTCTAAATTTATCTAAAATCAAGATATAGCTATCTATACTGGAGTTATTCAATTTTTAGTTTATTTGAATTTATTTGGATTTTATTTAAATTTAGCTTATTTTCGCATGTAGATTTCGACGACTTCGGAGAACCGGATTTCGACGTCGTTAAAGAACAACAACTAAATAAGTAAGTCAAGTTACATATTTGATCATATTTGAATCCCACTATTTCAAATTATTTAATTTTTTTAAATTATTATTGCATCTGTATTTATATTCAAGTTATTTAAATCCCTATTTTTAAATTATAGTTATTCCCAATTCCTTTGTATAGCCAAATGTTGCTATTGAAGTAGCCATACCTTGATGCTGTGGTTAAAATCTAGTTGGTACATTAGTATGAACTAGACACGTTGCAAAAGTTTAGACCAAAATTATTTAAATTGAAGAACTTTAGCAAAATGTTCAACTATGATTTAACTTGATGCTATGGTATTGCTTTTACCATAGAAATTTTAGAAAATGATTTAACTTGTAAAAAATAAAAATTGGTTTGGACTTGGACGAAATGGATGTTTGGATGGTTGCATGTTTATGCATGAGATCGATTCATTTCTATGACCGAGATCGAGAGTTTTATTGGAAGTCACCTAAGTCAGTTAAGGGCCGGTCTTCGAGCCACATCTTGCTAAGCTCCATCGTACTACCACATGCCCTATGTGGGTGGTACCTGGCTAAATAATTTGTATCATTTCATCGTGGTTGTGCCATCCGGTTGCGTGAATGTCTTTATGACCTACTTTAATGTATTCCCCACACAGCACAAGAGGGGTCTTAAGTCCAGCGGGTTTCTATCCAAAGGAAGAGAAACCTTAGCGAGGCAAGACTACGGTGGGATGGTGCATTGTAAAGGCATAGACACGTGCTCTAGACTGCTTACCTAAGGTAGTGAGCAATGATATCGACGGATGCCAAACAAACTAGAGAAGTCGTGTTGTGTGGGTAAAGCTGTACAACCTCTGTATAGTGTTAAGAACTATTCGAATAGCCATATCCACGCTCATGGACATGCTCAGCAAAGCCACTCAAAGTTTGATTTTAAAAGACTATTAAATGATTTAGGATATTTTATCCAATTGGGAAATTGGGCGGTTTGCCATGTGATAGGAGGGTTTCCTTCACCACTCTTGCTTGAATGTTATCTGACTATAAAACTTGAGAAATTGGAAAATGAATTTTACTTATAGAATATCTACTTTGGAACTTAGTACAAGTATTTAAAGAAAACACCATTTTATGCAAATTCAACCCTATATGCCTTCCTTTGATATACCCCTGCACGCAATATAATTCTGTTATCGAGTGTAACTTGCAGAGCACGGTTGTTTGTGCTCACCCTTGCTTAATGTTCCTTCCGACCACGTGCAGTGGAACCTCCTTCCGACCTTGTGTTTTCAAACTTCCGAGAGCCCGTTCTCCTTCGTTTGAGCTCTGATTAGTGATTCAAATTCCTAAATTCGTCTAAATTCAGTATCTTTCATTTGATTCTAGTTTGATAAGTTTTGGATTTTACTTGGAATTATTTTATTTATTTGGTTCTTTTCGCACGTATAGATTCTAGCGTTTCTGAAGAATTCTTGGACCCGATGACCGAAGCATCTCATCCCTTCAACGAAGGCAAGTCGTAGACCTTTGATCATGTCGTACCTATTTTATAAAATATATTGATTTATATCAATCTACATTGCTAAGTTTATAATAAATGCTTTGGGGAATAGTTACATGCCTAATTGCCATTATGCCTCATTGTATAATTGCTATTGACATCTACCCTTGAGTGACATAACTCATTGAACACCATAGGATGGGTTATTTTAGTTGGACATATTGTAAAATCCGACATGGGTATCGTATTATGCTTAGCCATGACTAGTCGCGACGGGATTCATGATCATATGTTCTTAAATGAATAATTTTGACCTAATGATATATGGAATTGTGACACGACTATTGTTAATAAAAGTTTGTCGTGCCATGGCAAGGGTTGCCATTTGGTCGTTGAACCAAAAATGATTTCATACTCAGGCGAATGATCGTGCAGTAAGGGGGGGGGATTTTGGGATGTGGTTACCTCGCCTGAGTAGACACTAAGCACTTAACTTTGTGCACCATTGATCTGGGCCTTACCGTACCACCACATGTCTAGACTGGGATAGACCTGACCAATAAATTAGCAATGTTTTGATTTAGTTCTATTTTGGTGGATGAATTGGCGCAAGAGGAGGTCCAGAATGGCGAAACCTTAGCGGGCAGAACCGGTTCAAAACAGAACTTTGTTAAGGTCTTGACGCATGCTCTAGATTGCTTACCTAAAGTAGTGAGCGGTGGTATCGACGGATGCTAAACAAACTAGAGAAGTTGTGTTATGTGGGTAAAGTTGTACAACCTCTGCAGAGTGTAAAACTATTCGATAGTCGTGTCCCCGGTTATGGACAATTTCTAGTGATTTCACACGAGGGGTAGATTTTCATAAAAATGTGGGAATGGATTGTCTAGGAAGCGATCTGATTGTTGGTTGATGGTTGGGAAGTGAACGGGGTGTTTACCATTTGTTTCAAAGAACTTGAATACTTATGTATTACTCTTTTGAATTATGCTTTACAATCTACTTATTGTATTTAATATCAATACTGCTTTATGCAAATTAAACATAAAGCTATCCTTCTTCAAGCCTTGCTTGAATACTATTTGCATACATTTCCCTACGACTTGCTGAGTATTTTATGTACTCACGGTTGTACGTCATTTGTTGATCAGTCGCCGAAAAAGAACCTGGGAGCTCGAGTTCTATGAAGAGGAGTACCTTGAAGACCATGCGAGCTAGACCGCGTCCTCCATTCGATTGCCTGTGGGCATGTCGGATGGCTACTATGAGGTGTTTTGGTTCCGTTGCAAGTTTACCCTTTGCCTTGAGCCTTGTGTGGTAACCTTTGTAAGCCTTGACCATATGGTCCTTTTCTACTAAGTAGTATTATTTTGTCTGCTTCATTAGCTGTTTTGTTGTATGGATATGAGTATATCGATGTTGCAACTGTGTGAGCTAGCTACTGATCTCGGATTAGTTCAGAATACATAGAGAGTTCCGAAGTTGCATATCCGGGGTCCCGATAGAAACCTTGATGATGCTGGTGCCTTGGGAAGCGGCCAACCGCAGGCGAAGCTTGAAGACGGTACCACGGATTGTGATGTTTTGAATGGAGCCCACGAGAGAATACTTGTGCATAATTTGGATGTACCATCACATGGCACGGAAGCTCCTGTACTCAAAGGTGGCGTCGTCGATGCGCATCCGCGAGCGGTTGGGCTGGCACCGCCGTGTAGAGGATGCAGACGAGTGACTCCCACATGTTGCGGTTCAGCAAGTCATCGATGAACACCACCCGCCTGTTCTGCAACTGCTCCAGTGCCTCCGTGTCAAACTCATGCATGATTTGATTTTGTTTCTTTCAAAACTCATGTGTGCCAAACAAGTCGTATATAATTTGTGTACGAACGAATGATGTGCCCAATAAGTCATGCATAGGTAGGTGAAGCTGAATGATACTGTTGGGAAACTATAGGCTTGACCTAGCTGCCAGCCCATGTATGGGCGCTCCATTCTAAACCCTAGTAGGGTCTATAGACTATAAATAGGGGGTGTTAGTCATTGTAAAAGGCTGATAGGATGAAGAGCAATAAAGAGAAGCAAGAAACCCCCTACATCTCTGTGTTCAATCTACTATTATGTTCTTCTACTCTTGTATTGTTCAATGTGATTCTATGTTTGTCTACGAGGTTATCGTTCGACTGGACTCGCCAGCGATGGCTCCTCAACACGTTATCAGCACGATCGACTCTCCTCAGATCGAAAGGTACTTGTCGTAGCACGACACTCGTAGATTGAATCATTTTCTAGATTGCTCTCAATTATGCAAATTTAGCTTTCTAGATAGGTTTTTCTATGGTGTAGATCCGCTCTAATCTACCGCGAGCCGATTTGAAGTCACCAGCACAATGTCGATTGGTAGATTGCATAAACGAGTAGATGATGATTGCACTGTGGATTGCAAATATGTTCTAATCTATCGCGAGCCGACTTGAATTCACCGGCCAAGCCGATTAGTGGATTGTATGAACAGTAATTGAACAGTACACACAAAAAAGGGAGAATGAATTCCGGCTGGCGTAGCCCCGTATGGCCGCACCGCTGCCAGTTCACTGCCGGCCAGCATCCGCCGCCACCGCCGGTCGATGCCGCCCCCACACGGGCAAGCATCACAAAAAGCAAAGAGAAAAAAAGGAAGAGGAAGGGGATGCCGCCGGAACCGCATGGCCGTGCCACGTCTCTCCGGCCCCGGATGGCCACCGCATGAGTGCCGATCCCGCACGGCACCACCACCTTGAGTTGCGCCCACGCCAGTCTCGAACGGCTCCGCGCCGCCGCCCGCACCGGCCGCCACTTCGAAGCCGCCCCGCGACGGCCCGAGCACTCACTCGGCCGGTTACCACCGAAACACGCTCCGCATGCGCCGCTTGCCGCCAACCGCGCCTCGTGCTCGCTTCGCCGCGAACCAGCGCCGCATGCGCCGTCGGCCGCCTCACCACCTTCGATGCCTCCGCGCTGAGCCGCACCGCCACAAAGACGACGCCATCCCCAAATGCGACAACCTCGCCAGCGCGCCGCCGAATCGCGACCGAGCCGCCACCGGACCTTGCACATGGTCACGCCGCCTAGCCGCCGACGGATGTCTTCCGCCACCGGCTTGCGGCGCCGACCACCTCGCCCACAAGCCCCCACGCGCCGCCGGTTCCTGGTCGCCCGCCGCGCGCCTCGTGCCACCCGCTCACATGAATCGCGCAGCCACCGCATGGCGACAAGGGTAGGGGAACCCTACCCCTCCCGTGCTTTTTCCCCGACCCACATGGGCCAAATGGGCCAGGCGGCCGGCAAACGGCCGAAGGAAGAAAAAAATTGAATGAAAAGATGAAATCCTGAAGTTTGCATATAAGCCCTCGTGTTTTTATGAAATTACACGACACAATTTTCTCAGAATTGAAAACTCGTGGTTTAACCCCTAGAAATTGCAGAATTCGCTGAAAATTCATATCCCAACATAAAAGGGGCCCAGGAATTCAAATTTTGAATCGGTTTTGAGCATTTGAAGCATGTTTTAACTTTGTTATTATTATTTCTATGCAATTTATTTATTGTTGTGATTATCTGTGATTGTTTATATTACTTTTAATCACTGAAAATAGTAGTAAATCACAAAAATACGTAGAAAAATACGAGATCATGAACCTAGAGTTCGAAGAACATTATGAGAATTTTGCAAATATTTTATGCAAATTACCAGTAGTAATCTTATGAACCTTTTGAATGAATATGTAGATGACTGGCATCATGAACCAGAAGTTTAAACGAGCTGGCCCAGTATGGCCAGAATTTATACAGAATTTGTACCATTTTTCAACTCTACGGTAAGGTAATAACAGAAAAGCAGAAGATTGAGAAGATCCTCTCTACCTTTCACCCGAATGCGGTGTAATCCGCACGCAACTATCGTCAAGATGACTACAAGAAATATGTCGAATTGATTGACAGCATGCACGTCGCGGAAGCTCAAGATGATGTTATAAGGAAGAACTACATCTCACAGCCGCCTAGTAGGAATGTTGGCCATAAAGCCAATGCTAGCAGCTACAAGGTGAGGAAGCCTCTCACAAAGGAGAGGGGCAAGAAGGGTAAGGTCGTGGGTCACAATACGTTTATTGATGCTTTCTAGTCTAAGAAGAAGGACAAAGGACATCATGAGGCATACTTCGTCCTTGCAAGCACAGATGATCCACAACCATTAGTTGCACTCATGGATGTGAACAACTCAGTAGCAGCCCCCATCACTCCTCATTTGGACATCGCAGCGGCCGCGGCCGTAGTTGCCCAAAAGGAGAAGATCGCTATGGAGTAGATTCAGGCAGAAGTTACTACATACTTCGCTGATTCGATCTGGTGCACGCATCATACTTAGTTATTTTTACAGTCACTTGCGGTTTGTGATTGTAATAGAACTTTGAATAATGGTTGTAAGCTCTAGGAGAGCAAAGCATTAAAATTCTTATGATGAGTCCTGCAAGGCTTATTATCTCGTATTTATAATAGCAAGTTCTGTTCTGATATCTGAAGTATTTTATTTATATGTTGCCTACTTCCTGCTGCGTATTAATAAAGTACCTTATATTAGGACGCGTGTGGCGCCCTATGGAGGAAGTGTGCTTAGCAGGTAGCGGCACAATAAATACCACCTTGAGAGAGATGAAATTTTTCAGTTGATCAGCAAGAATGCTGGTAGTCTTACGACAATCGTAGGCAGCGATACTTTTATAATTGGCTCAGGAAAGGCCATAATTATACTTCCAATGGGAACAACTTTGATAATTGAAGAAGCTTTGTTGTACCCAGAATCGACTAGAACTCTCAAGGATGTTCGCGCTAACGGTTTCCACGTAGAAACTAAAGAAGAGTATGGTAAGGAATGCCTGCTCATTACAAAGCGTGAAGAAAATGAAAAATAGTATTAGAACGACTTCCTTCATATGAAATTGGGCTATACTACACAAATATTAAGGCACTGCAGCCTATACTGCCATGAAAACCGTATTTAGAAGCTATGAACTTTTTATCTCTGGCATGATAGATTACGCCGCCTACGTTTTAGGGTGATGAGAAATATTATTAATAATTTACAAGGACATAATGTCAATGAAAAGAATTTCCCGAATCAGGAAGATTTTTTGTGCCCTGCATGTGCCACCGAAATTAATTACTAGACCTTCTGCTCTGAAAGTGAAGGATGAAATCGCTGCATTCCTGGACCGTATCCAGGGAGACATTTGCGGTCCTATACAGCCCCTGTCAAGACCATTTAGGTATTTTATGGTGCTCATTGATGCTTTCTCGAAATGGTCGCACATACGTTTATTGTCTATGAGAAGCCACGCTTTTGCAAAGCTAATCTCACAGATAGTTAACATTAAGAATAATTTCTCGATCATCATGTGAAGTCCACTAGAATAGGCAACCCTGGAGAATTTACTTCGAAGGTATTTGATGATTATTGTATGAAAATAGGAATTAAAGTTGAGCATTCCATACCGCATGTCCACACCCAGAATGGATTAGCAGAATTTTGAAGAATTGTAATTTACCAATTGAATGTTGGGGACACGCAGTCCTGCTCACAGCAACTCGATCAATATTAGACCGTCGGCATATAACATTCATTCACCTATGCAACTAGAGCAAGGGTCAGCATCGAAAACTTCTCATCATCGCAGATTTGGTTGCAAGGTTTATGTACCTATACCACCACCGCAGTGAACTGCAATGGGCCATTACCGAAAGTCTGGGATATACGTTGGTTATGAGACAGCAACCATAATCAGGTATTTGGACCCCATGACTTTAGATTTGCATGCAGCCCGTTTCACTCATACCATATTAGATGAGGATTATTTCCCGTCATTAGGGGGAGTAAATCAACCCCTTCATGAAAAATGTTGGAAAATAGAGAAGTCCAGAAGATAATTGAAGTCTAAAAGACAATTGAAGTCCAGAAGATAATTAAAATCCATGCACATGACCCGCGCACTAGTAAAGCAAATAGAGAAGTCCATAAGATAATTGAAATCCAGAAGATAATTGATTTGCAAGCATTAGCGAATCAACTGCCTGACCACTTTAGTGATTTCAAGAGCGTGACCAAGTCGCATATGTCTGACTGCAATGCACCGGAGAGGGTTGAAATACCGATGGCAGTATCCCTAATCCAGTCCTAATGCCTAAGAAAGGACGAGAACTCCGGCCTCTCGAATCAGAAGTAACCGGAGACGCTTGGTAAAAAAGAATAAGAAGGACTTGACACAGCCGATCACTGAAGTTCCCCAGAACCAGAAGGGGGGCCAGTTGAGGCCTGACACCAGTATGATATGTTCGAAAAGGCATACCAGAATTAAACATTCCCATGAAGGGAGATATCAATATGGATATATGTGCACACATCGAAGCTGAAAAACTAAAAGGACCTGCCCCCGTAATTGAAAGCAGCGGTGAGCATGTAGAAGTATTAGAAGAATCTCCCCATGAAAAAATAGCTATAAACTTTGTGACCTTAGAAAAATCTATTAATAAGACAACAACCAATGCCGACATTGATTTTGTAAAGAAGATTGCCACAATCATCGATCTTGATCAAGAGCCTGCATCGCTCGCTGAATATAAGAAAAGATCAGATTGGGAGAATTAAAAAAGGCAATAGAAGCAGAATTATTATCTCTAAATAAAAGAGAGGTGTTTGAGTCTGTAAGTCACACGTCTCCCTATGTTCACCCCGTAGGGCATAAGTGAGTATTTGTTCGAAAGAGAAATGAAAACAATGAAGTTGTAAGGCATGAAGCAAGGCTCGTTACACAAGGTTTCACTCAACGTCCAGGAGATGGTTATGAAGAAACCTATTCACCGGTCTTGGGTGGAACCACCTTTAGATATTTAATCTTAATGGCAGCTAAACTTGAATTTAGAAATGAAATTGATGGATGTGGTAATTGCATACCTTTATGAAAATTTGGATTTGGATATTTATACGAAGGTACCTGAATATATCCCTGTCCCGAACCAAGACAGAGCAAATATAAATCTGTACATTGTGCAACTCAGAAAGTCACTGTATGAACTTAAACAATCAGGCAGGATGTGGTATAATCGCTTGAAGTGTGTTTCTATGCAAGAAAGGCTACACGAACAATGATAATAATCTCTGTGTATTTATACGACGATCACGAGATGGATTTTGTATAATCTCATTATATGAAGATGGTCTGAACATCATTGGAACCCTGTAAGGTATCAAGAAAGCAAGCTCTTACCTGGAGTTGGAGTTCGAAATGAAAGATTTAGGTAAAATCAAATATTGCCTAGGCTTGCAGTTTGATGATACATCTGAAGGGATATTTGTACATCAATCAACCTACACCCAAAAAGTGTTGGAAATGTTTTATTTTGAAAAAGGCATACTCTTCGAAAATACCAATAGCCGTGAGATCTTTGCAGCAAGACAAGGATCAGTACAGACCTAGAGAAGAGGGAGAGAAAGTCATGGGACTAGAATTCCCATACTTAAGCGCAATAGAAGCACTAATGTATTTAGCAAACTGTACTAGATCGGATATTGCATTTATCGTGAACCTATTAGCAAGGTATAGTGCAGAACCCACTAAAAGGCATTGGCAGGGTATGAAGGACATCTTCCAATACCTCAAAGGAAGCAAAGTGTTCTACAGAAAGAACCAATACCTGTATATGAATGACTACGCAGATGTCGGATACCTATCGAACCCGCGTACAGCTAAATTGCAAATAAACTATGTATTTCTATGTGGTGGAACTGCAATTCTATGAAATTCGTCTAAGCAAAGTCTTGTATCTATTTCGATGAACCACTCAAAAATCATAGCACTGTACGAAACCTCGCAAGAATGTTCTTGGCTTTGGCGGATGATTCACCACATCCAGCAGTCGTGTGGATTGAATACCGCACAAACCCTCACTATTATCTACGAAGATAAGACAGCTTGTGTTGCACAAGTGCAGATAGGTTATGTAAAGAGTCATCTCACAAAGCATATCAATCCTAAGTTCTTCTATGCTCATGAATTACAAAAGATGAACGAAATTAAAGTACTACATACTAAGTTATGAGAAAATCTTACAGATTTATTCACTAAGTCACTTTCAGCATCTAGCTTTGAAAGGTGCATATACGGAATTGGAATGATAAGACTTAGAGAAGTGCAGAATTCAGGGGGAGAATCTTCACAAACTTATTATTGAAACTTGATCACGAAGATCGAATACGCAAAGAGTAAATCCTGGAGATTAAATGAAATTGGGTGGATTTTTTTCTTGAAGAGTTTTCCTGAAATTTCTCGGTTAAGATTTTTAACGAGACAATTCGTGTAACGCAGCAGAACGTGCATCATGTAATCTTTCTTTAAATTTTTCCGACTGAGTTTTTTTGTGCAGTTTTGACGAGGCATGGACATGTGAGTATGGATGCTCAAGGGGGAGTGTTAGGAAACTATGGGCTCAGCCCAGCAGCCGGCTCATGTATGGGCGCTCTATCTCAAACCCTAGCAGGGTCGGTAGACTATAAACAGAGAATACTAGTCATTGTAAAAGGCTGATCGGATGAAGAACAATAAAGAGAAGCAAGAAGCCTCCTACATCTCTGTTCAATCTACTATTATGTTCTTGTATCCTTGCATTATTTGATGTGATTCTATGTTTATCTACGATATTATCGTTCAGACTGAACTCGTCAGCGACGGTTCCTCAACTCTACCGATACTACAAACTTCGCTGTGAGAGAGATACTTTTTGCTAGCTGAATGGGCACAAGAGTTGTTTCCCCAGCACATGAGTACATTATTCACAGCCTTTCTTGCAGCCGTGACACATTTTTCATTAAAAACAATGCAGCATCGCTGCCATGCCTCTGGCAGCGGCTGGCCTGAAGAAACAATTACGCAGAGCAGAGAGGGTTCGATAGTTTGATGTTTTAGAGCAGAGAGGGTTCGATAGTTTGATGTTTTAGGAGTTTTTAATCAAGACGATGTGCACGGCGGCCGGGCGGATGCGACGGTGATGCATGCGGTGCGGGGGAATGTCTACGGGAGAGAGCAGCGGCGAGTGATTCTGGGACATCGAAAAGCTGAAAATGCATGGAGCGTGAACGGGAGCGAGTGCGCGTGGCCATCGCTTAAAGAATCAGTAATGCTTTTGTACGCGGGGGAGTGCCAGAGCGGAGTTCGCTCGATTGGCCAGGGCTCATTCCGGCCTCCGGAGCTACGAGTGACGGAATGATGCACATGATTCCGGGGATTTTTTAATCCTTGCCATTCATGTTCAGTCTAAAGATGGTACGAAAGATTAGACCCAGATCTAGCCAAATGGGTGCCCAGCACATATGGACCCATTTAGGGACGGTTTAGCTGGTTTGGCTAGCTAAACGGGTCGTGACATATCGGTCCGTGGGCTCAGCTGTCGACCCAGATACGGTGCATCGAGCTCACGAGTTGTGACATGTCGGTCCGTGGGCTTAGCTGTTGACCCAGACACGATGTATCGAGCTCACGAGCCGTGTCGTGTTGGTCCAGATATAATTAGCTCGACGGTCAGAGTCGGTCTATTTAGCCTATTTAGAAAAAAGTGTGCTCGCCGTCAACACCTCCGCCGCTAGTACGGTACTATATAGAGTCACGATATACTACTTCTGAACTAGAACAAAATGTTGTGTCCCAAATCGAGCCAACAGACACTTCCAATTTGACAGCCTCTACATAGCTGGGCCAACCTATAACCCTAGGTGCAAAGGCGCTCCGTAGTCTACGGTTTGGTGTGATTTTCTGATGGGCCCAAGTCCGGATTAAAAGACGACTATATGTAATAGCAAATGGCCGTTCCGTGTCTTCTCACCGGGACCCACCGTCAGTCCCTCATGGCTGCTGCCACCACGTGGGCGCCTTGAGCGGTGCACCCAATCCCCGGAACGGCCAGCGAGTCCGCCACTGGGCGAGACGAAACGAGAGCGTGGGTTCGAAGTGGTGGTTGTTTGACGCTTCCTCCCCGCTTCCTCCATCCACCCGATGGCGCTCCTCGCAACCCCGCCCTATATAGCAACACGCACCTCAGCGGTCGCGAGCCACGCCTCCTCTTCCAGAGACTGCTGCGGCTGCTTCCTCCGCGCGCCGAGATCCGCCTCCTCCCGGAGCCTTCTCTCCATGGCCGCCTCCGGAGCTGATGCCGCGGCAGTGGGGGCTGGTGGGTCCGCTGATCCCCCGTCCCTGCTCGTCTTCTCAGGTGAGCTCTCTCTCTCTCTCTCGCACGAGTCACGAGTCACGAGCGACGCTGCATTTAGCGGAACTGGGTGGGCATGCGCGCGCCAGTCGGTGGGGATCCGCGGGGTTGGGTCGTTTTGAGCCCGCGCAGGCATGTGAGGCTCGGTAATTGGGTGCTCGGTGATGTGCCGAGGCGAGTGGATTCGATATAGGCAGGTAGAGTTGCAGACCTCCTGGTGTTAGGCCATGGCGGAAGGGGAGGAGGGGGATCCGACCGGTGGGGGAGCTCGGGCGGCCGCCCGACCTTGCCCGAAGGGACGGTCTGCCCCTGACAACTACCAGTTTACCATGGCTTGACAGTTATAACATGGATACATACAAACAGACAAGTGACCTAGAAACTTCTTTTCGATCCACAAGTCGGTAGTAGTTCCTTGTAGGATATAGCGACTTCCGAATACATATAAAAATTATATTGGACGAACCTTATGCAATAGGATCTGCGACAAGGTCCTTATCACTCACGACCAGTTTGTAACTCCTTACGACCAGTTCGTATTTGATCACGACCATTTTGTAATACCTTACGACCCAGTTCGCCGACCAGTTTGTAATCATGTACGACCAGCTCACGACCATTTCGTATCCCCATACGACTAGTTTGTATCTGGTTAGACTAAACAATATGCTTGCGTGTTCTCCTTTTACCTCACGATATCTTATCGAACTCCGAGTGAGATATGTCATCCATGGACTGTTCAATTTTTTCTCGATCTAGTGATAGATAACTTCGTGTGGTCGACTATGCACTTTCTTTAGCTGAGCACATCGAGAAGCCTAGAGTTATCTCTCCTGTTATGTTAGAAGGGGCAAACCATGTATTCGACTAGTCACATTTCTCTGCATATTTCATATCGTATCCGAAAGCTACCTTTATAACTACCTAGTTACGTAGTAGCGTTTGGTAACTCCTAAATGTACTATTATACATGTAAGAAACCATGTTGATCTCAGGTCTAAGAATCATACATTATCATTGCTTGATACCAACTGATGACACATAAAGACATAACAATCTCAATAGTGTCTCAAAGTGAGTCAATCCAACATCAAGTTCTCTAATATGTGCTCACATTATTGATTCGATATCTCCATATCTATGATCGGTGAAACGTGGTCATCAATCAATACATATACTGGTCTATAAGTCACTAGTGTTTCGGCCAGTGACATTCGACCAGGGATCCTTTAGGATGATATCATACAATAAGAAGCTTCACCAACAAGCCACATATTTGCTAATCTTTATAAACGATAATTCATCCAAGTAACATAACGATATTTATTCTATAATTTATAAACATGGACCTGATACAATCACATCCATGATTGCTTCTTAGGGCATATCACTATCAATAATAATACAAACACATCTTGGCATTAAAAAATAGGGGAAAAAAAGAAGGCATTGCATTTACAACTGATTTTATCGACACAGTTTTCCAACATCTCATAGTCATTCCAATTGCCATGAGAACCCCACATACTATGCCATGATATAAACAAAATGTAGGCTGGTTTTACTACCAAAGGATACTTGCCCAAAAGATAAATCATTTATACTGAAGACTTTTGCAATAGTACATCATCATACAAGTACTAGCCATTCTCTGCGGAATTTCACGTGCACAGGTTCCTCTGGTCATCGTACTAACATACTTTCCAGAGTTTTTCTAACCATCCGAGAAGATGTGTTCAAAATAGTTATATTGTGCGCCTGATCAATGATATGCATTTCGTCAACATCCTGGTCTTCCATATTTTAAATAACACTTGGCATTTATGGTAGTTTTTGTAGGTTCTAAACAGCTTGTTATGGTTCTTTTCTGGTTGGCTCCCACCTTTTAGGATGAGGGCATGCACTTATGCTACTTATTCTAATTTTTAGTTTGATTCAGGAGGAACAGCGTTTAATGGTGTTGTGGAAGAGTTGAAGAAAGTGACTACTCAAGTTGCACATGTCCTCCCAGTTTCTGATGACGGTGGAAGCACAGCTGAGATTGTTCGGGTGCTTGGTAGGTTGAAATTTCCTACAACACCATTTGCTTGCTTCTTTCGTGAAACAATAGATTCAAAACTAACAGTGGGAATCCAATCTGTTCTGATTGTGAATGTTAGCCTTTATGTCTTAGGTGGACCTGCTGTGGGGGACATAAGATCAAGATGCTTGAGATTGTCTGATGGAAGCACTTCAGAAGCCCTTTCTGTTCGGACATTGCTAGGGCACCGTTTGCCTCTATATCCTTCAGAAGCAAAGCTGGAGTGGTAGCAATTGGTCCCTCTATTGCAGATTAAAACATGTCTTTTCTTCACAGTTACAGGATAATTGGATAATTAATGTTCTGTTCTGTGTGAACGTGTGATGTTAAGTTGTGGATTTGACAGGTATCAGATTGTGGAAGGAGAACACTCTTTATGGGATGGCGTCTCTCGTCCATACAGGGAAACAATCCGTGCATTTTTGGTCTACTTCCATAATGAGGTCTGTTCCTCTGATATATTTTCATTGCATATAGTCTTTGCGAAATAACATACCAGTGTAATCCGCAGACTGGCGATCGACCAATGTATTTCCTGTCATGTTTGTGACATAATAGCACCGAATTCTTTCCTGCAGATCCTTCGACGATCAGTTGAAACGTTTTGCTTCGCAAATGGCAGGTGATTATTCTAAGGTGAAATTTGCAGTAAATCATAGTCTTGCCATTGTTTTTCCACATGAAACCTTTGTTGGCCTCGTGCAACTTTTTCTCTGTACTCAATGGTATGGTATGGTGCACATAACATAACTTGATGTTTCTTGTGACCTTACTTTTTGTATGGGGAGCATCTCTTGAGATCAACTAAATATACTCCCAGCTTGCCTAAATTTTATTTTTCCTGATTGTATTTGAATTTATTGTTGCAGCATTGGGAATTTCTTTTTTGCTGGGGCGCGTATATTCTTCCAGTCTTTGGATGCTGCAATTTTTCTGTTTTCACGCGTGTCACAAATTCCTGCAGAAAGTCTTGTGCTTCCAGTGATATCCACAAATGACAGGCTTACTCTGGGATGCGAACTATGGGTAACCTCACTCACCAAAGTTTTGCTCACACAATACAAGTTGCAGTAGTAACATTTTTGAATCGCTTGTTACTTGTCCTTATGCTGGTAACAATTTTGCCTGATCCTTTTTAGTTTATTTAAGATCATTCCTTTTGATTATTGCAATGATCTTCTAATTAGACTTCCTGCAATTAGGTAAGTACTCATGTTTTTTCATTTATTATTTCAACTTGCTTCTGGAAACTGGCATGATTGTCTTTATTTGCAACATTGCTCCTATGAATATTCACATTCCTTGATTAAAAACCATAAATGGTTACCTTATTTATTTTGTTAATATGCATTCATTCTTTTTAAACATTCTTCCATTTTCAGGATGGAACTATCATTCGAGGCCAAAATGAAATATCACATCCAAGCGATGGACGTAGAGAAGTTGTTAACAAGGTACTCCAAATAGTGTCCGATTTTCGGTCTTTAATACTGCAAATAGTAGCCGAGTTGCTATAGGTAACTGACTCCAAATTTATTTTGGGGCCTGTTCTATATATTTTATGGAACCATTTTTCTTTTCTTTTCTTAATCTCAGAAAAGAAACATGGGTCAGTGATCCTAACTTGGTTTCTCCTTCAAACTTGTGTCACCATACTATCATAGTGTGCTTGGTGGCTATCGATCCTTCACATTTAAGGAAAAAAGTTCATGTGACACCGCTGAACTCTTGCGAAAGTTTGGATTTCAACCTTTAACATTAAAACCGAATGTTTGACCCCCATCAAGTGTCAAAACCGAACAAATTACCCCCTCCAAGCCATTTGGAGCCAATTTTAGCTTATGTGGTGTCTATGTGGATATATGTAGCTGATTTGGCGTCCACATCTACGTCCACGTCAACACCCAACTCTTTCTTCCTCCTCTCATCCTCTCCTCTCTCTCTTTCCTTTGCCCGACCTGGGGGACCTCCACGAAGACATGCTTGAGGGTGTCCTCGCGTGCCTCACGCTGACCAGATTCTTCTGCCTCCACGCCGTCTACCGCCGATGGCGCTCGACTGACGCGTCCCGAAGCTTCCTCGATGCTTGCGCCCACGTCCCATCCCGCGACCCCTGGTTCCTCATGCTCTCCGACCAGCTGCACCCGACCGTCGCCTTCGTCGCCGCTGAGCGCTCAGTGTGTCCCGGATGCGTCGGAGCCGTTTTTGGTGGCAAGAGACGAGGATGTCTCTAGCGGTTGGAATGGTGGGTTAGAGCCGGTCGCACAGGGAAGACGAACTCACCGAATGGAGAGGCTTCGGCGATGTAAATAGGGAGGAAACACGAGCACAAGCACCGCCTCGACTAGGGTAGTTCGTACGTGGTAACTGTGGGGGCCAAGGACGCTGGAGAAGAGTTGGCCACAGAGGGCCTCACCGGTGGTGAACTTCGGCGAGGATGGAATGAGATTCACGGAGATGAAGCAGAAGTTTTGACGTGGGTAGCGAGATTGGAGATAAACTGCGGAGGGAGATCGGCGTGCACGGCTGTGCGGCGCGGCCGTGGCCGTCGCGCGGCATACCGTAGGGAGTTCCTGGCGACGAGGAGGAAGGAGGGCTGTGTCGGGTTCGCAGTGTACTGGGGAAGCCGGGTAAGGACTCAATTTTGGAAGAAGATGGATGAGGACAATGAATTTTGGATGATTTCAGAAAAGGGGAAACAATGGCAGTTGAGCTCACCTCGCCAGTAATAGTGTTGGCAGCGGTTCAGTGAGGGAAGAACAAGGGGAAGAGGAGAGAGGTGGTGTGGCATGGTGGAGAGCTTGCACTGCATTGGCTTTTATAGCCTTCGAAGACGAGGCGGAGGCTGTCCGATCCGTGCATGGCGCGACAGTGCTGACAACGGGATTAGACGAAGCAGCATGTGGTTGTCGGGTGGTGCGCGATGTCAGGGAGTCGAGGACACGACGACGGCAATGGCTACGCGGTGGATATGCCCAATGCCAGCGGTGCGGGATGGCAGGGAGTTGGTGACAGTCGCTGGTGACCTGAGGCCTTTGTTGGGGGAGCACACCTCCTGTGTTTCTAGTGGTCAAGCTCAGCGGAGGAGCGGCTTCGGGAGATGGGCGGCCACCGGCAAGCATGTCCCGGCCTTGCTCGTGCTGAAAGTGGAGAAGAGGAGATAGAGGCTGGGAGGAGGCGGTGGCTTGGTGGTGGCTGCAGCTCCAGGTAGAGAAGAGGTTGGAGTGGAGGAAGAGAGAGAGAGAGAGAGACTAGAAGAGAGATTTGTGGTGATGTGGACAAGCTAGATGACATGGTGGATGAGTGAGCTGCCATGTCAGTCGAAAACTAGTGATGTGGTGTTTATGTGGCAAAAGCACTACTGAAAATAGCTTTAGGGATAAAAACTAGACGGTTTTGACACTTGAAGAGGTCAAACATCCGGTTTTGAAGTTGAAGGTTGAAATCCAGATTTTCGCAAGAGTTCAGGGGTGTCAAATGGACTTTTATCCCACATTTAATCATGCTAGAAGTTATTTGTTGTGAGTTTCCATTGCAGCTGCCATGTATCATAATTGTAATTGGTTGGGGAGATGCCTTGTAGAGATTACATGGTAATGGATTAATGGTTCATTGTCTGGACTTAATGTTTGGGAAAATTAGGCCAGTAACACTCCAAAGATGTGTATTTAGAGGAATAACATTGCAAATGCGCTTGACTTCAAAATAACATCACAAAGAGCCAAAATTATGGAAAATAATACTCCATTGGTAAAAATACACTTTTGCTCTTGGAATGTTTTGAATGTTAGGAGATGATGTTTTTGGAGGACATGTAAAGGTGGTCAGACACTGAACAGACAAGCATCAGTCCATCGGTTCTTACTAGCAAAATTATAATTGCTAAGCTTAAAAATAAACATTATTTAATCAATTCAACGGATAAACACAGAATTAACACAAACGCCGTACACCGTTGGTTCAACACAGAAACACAAACTCAATCACCCATCTACTCTGTCCTCAGCCTACTTGTTCTCATTGCCTCCTTGGCTGCCACTACACCCCTGTCGTGCCATGTGACATCGTCCTCCCACGAGGCTGCGACACCGGAACATCTACCGCGCCTGAGCTTGCGAGGCCTGACTAGACTCAACCGCACGCCCCATGGGCTATTGTTGTCGCAGCTGTGGACGCCCCTCAATCTGCCACCGTTGTGTCACATCCGCTTGGCCGCCTGTTCCCTTGGACCCGCCTTGCTCCAGTTGCAGCTCTTGTTGCTCCTAGATCTTGTTGCTATGGACTGCCAGGATGCCGATGAGCAAGATACTGAGGCCCTAGAAGCAGCGAAGGGAGGACACGACGGGGTGGTGCTGCATGGCGAAGGTCGCCATTTTGTGGCAGGGGATGGGGAGGGGGCAGCCGGAGTTGGGGAAG
Organism: Hsuehochloa calcarea; assembly: GCA_036346395.1. Taxonomy (NCBI): domain Eukaryota; kingdom Viridiplantae; phylum Streptophyta; class Magnoliopsida; order Poales; family Poaceae; genus Hsuehochloa; species Hsuehochloa calcarea. Next base: position 27,804,019 of record CM070593.1, on the reverse strand, counting down.
AGAGGGGTATGACGGAGGGGGCAGCTGGAGTTGGGGAAGAGAGAGGTATTTGTGTCATTTTGAAAATGTTGTAATGGAATATTCCCTGGGAGTGTTATTTTCCAAATTTTTGCTCTTTGCGATGCTATTTTTAAGTTCAGTGCGTTTGTGATGTTATTCCTCTAAATACGCATATTTGCAGTGTCAGTGACCTAATTTTCCCCTTAAGTGTTTTCATGTTTTATTTAGTATCCAATAGGGGAAAAAATCCCGACCTGCCATCGCAGAATCGGATTTCCAATCTCGATCGGGTGAATAAGAATCGCCGGAAAATTTCAATTTCAATTTTCAATTTTTTAACTTCTCTCACCACTTCCTAGGTTGGTTTAGGCCTATTTTGTGCTAGATTACGTATTGTATGAGCTAAATATACTTGAATTATTGTTTTTTGGTGGTTTGCACTTCATATGAGCTAAATATGAGCTACATATGCTAGATTACGTATTGTATGAGCTAAATATGCACTTCATTAAACACTTTTTAATTCAAAATTTCAGCCGTTTTTCCTGTTTTTCTGGTAACCGGTCGGTTACCATTCCGGTAACCGATTTTCAGAATCGGCAATTTAAATTTCAATTTTTGAAATTCGTTCGGTTTTTTCCCGGATTTCCGTTAACCGGTACTGCCTACCGAGCGGGATTTCAACCGGTTCCGGTTTGTTGATCCCTAGTATCCAACTTCAGTTATGATGGAAGTATCAAGTATAATATTACACGGCTTGTTTATTAGAAATACATCAAGGAAAAAAGAGACCAGTGTCATTTCCACGTTTCCCAAGTAATAACGTGTGCAATGGTGTCTAATTGACAATCTGAAGCTGATTTTGCATGGTAATGAATTCTTGGAATTATAACTGCAATTGTTCCATTGGGAAAAAAAATCCATACAGTTCAATCTGTCCAACTACAACCCATCAGTATCCCCCTTCCTCCCATCCCATTCCCCGCAACCACCACAGCCTAAACGAAAAAGGGAAAGTGGAAAAAAAGGAAGCACCTAAAAGTTGTTGTATTCAATGAAAGTGATCCGAAGCTTTAACTGATTGTGTATTTTCACTTCCATTAGTTCAACTGGCTTAAATCTTTTGACATACACTTGAAATGGTTGAGTCTTGATAAGTTATTCAACTCTGCTAATGAACTAAAGGTTAGTTACCATGACATTTCATCTATTGATAGTTATCTTCGGCTTACAGATTGATGGCTCAACATAAAAAAAAAAAAAGAAGAGAAAACAGTGAAGTGTTTTAAGTTGGCACCTGAATCTATCTGTGCTTAGTCCAAGGCTCCAAACTGTCACTATGATATTGATTTTTTTTGTGTGTCAATGGCATGAGCTTCTCTGATTCATACGAGACATTTGGGATCTGTATTTCCTCTTTTTATCTATGCATAATTGTTGATTTCTCTCTATGCTTGTTAATTTCTCACTTATTTATTTTTTTCCTTTTGTTTTCTTCTTGTGGAAAGGACTGTAATTCATGTACTGCACTTCCTTCAGGGATCAAGCGTGTATTTTACATGTCAAGTGAAGGTAGCAATCTGTTGCATGAGGTTAGTACATTTATTTTATTTTGACTAGTTAGACTTGCTCCTGCCTTGCAGTCTGTTACGAATGCTTAATTGCATATTGATATTTGATAATACTCTCATAACATTAATTAACAGATATCATAAATCCCCATAATCAGGGGCGTAGCCAGCCATGGGCCAGGCCTCGGGCCTGGCCAGCTACTTTTGGCCCAATTCAATTTTTTTGTTTTTTTTGCTGAATTTAGTATCGTAATTTTACTCTGGGCCTCGGGCCATTGCCCCGGAGGCCCAAGGCCCAGATCCGCCCCTGCCCATAATAATTTATTCAACAGGTCAACTTAATTTAACCCATTTTGATTTCATGTTCTAAATAATGATCATAACTTATTATCATAATATCAGATCCTGTGATGTATATTTCTGTTGCTTCTGCTTATCCAAACAGTCTCACTATGTTACATAGTACAGCAATGCAAGAATAACACAATTCAGTAGTGTTTTTGCTGTCCTGCACTAACATATCCTTTACAAGAAGACTTGCACTCCGTCCACTCTCAGTAAGGTGATCTTAAAAGGAAGACACAATGTTTATGCAAAATTGCAAACCCATGCGCTGAAAATATCCTTTCACATGTTCTAGAAAAAAAATCATTTTTATATTGATATGTACTATGTAGTAATATTTTATGAATATCAGTGGCTTAAAAGGGTGTGTCATTGCTCATTGGCATGTAAACTCGATAAGCTACCATGATGTCTGAAAGCAATATTTGATCATGTCTACCCATTTGTTTACAACTTCTAATTGTTGCTACTGACCTTGCTTTGTAGGTTTTTCCTGAAGCTAACCATACAGTTTTGGAGCAGTTAAGTAAGGTGGACTGCATTGTCTATGCTATGGGATCGCTTTTTACATCAGTCTGTCCGTCACTGGTAATCAAGCTGCTTTGATTTTGTTTATATAAAATTATATCATTTACTTAATGATCTTCAACATACCAGATATCTTCACTCTATGCTTCTCACGACTTCTGCGTCTTTGTAGTAGTTGTTTGACCAGTGTTGAGGTGAAATAACTACAAGTTATTACCACACTGAATGCTAGACTTGGAATACTTACTGCAGCAAGTCATATACATGCACATTCAATTGACCAGCATTGGTTTTAAGCCTTTTACTATTCCTTATCTTCTGATATTAAAACTTATGCAGGTATTGCGTGGCATTGGTGAGACTATAGCATCAAGATCCATTCCCAAGGTAACTATACTCAATAGTCAGATTGTATCATTTTCCCATGCTTGATTGCACTATTCTTTTGGTTCCTTTTGTCTTGGTTCAATGTCTGTGTCCTTGTATAAATCATACTATTACTAAGTCCTGAATAACCTTGCCGCTTGGTAAGACAACTGTCTCGTCTAGTCGATAGTGTTTGTGGCTCCTGGTGCTTTCACTAAAATGTCTCTCTGGCTGAATTTAGGTACTTCTTTTAAATGGATCACATGACAGAGAAACTATTGGGTTGTCTGCTTCTGGCTTTGTGACTGCAATTACCGATTCCCTAAACCGGACATATGGAGATCCTGACAAAAGTCTAAAGAATCATGTAAGTTTGGTGAATATGCCCTTTAAACATCTTTTCAGCTAATGATTGGTGGAATCGTGCACCATGCCATTTGCTAGGTATAGAGGGCGCAAGCATTATTCATTGTGAATGTAGACGTCTATTCTTAACACTATTTGTTGCAAGACTTTCCCTTTTATAGTTTGTTTCTCGTGTGCAGCCCAAAGGCTATGTGAATGCCTTGTTATTTCCAAAAGGAGGTCAAATTCCTTTAGATGTGGAAACTTTGGCTTCGCAAGGAATTTTTCATGTGGTATGTAGTTCTGTTCTATTGGCTACAATGGTGCCTGTTGATTTTATTAAAGAAAATGTTATTGTTTTTAGTATGATTTTTGTTGTGCTGGAACTTAACTACCTTGTGCCCCGACTAGTTATTCTTTAAAGTTCCTCTTCCTATACTGTTCGATTGAAGGTACACCAGCTCTTTAAAGTTTCTCTTCCTAGTTGGGTTTTTCATTATGTAATCCTTTGTTATTTCCATTTTTCCATCCCCACTATGAAAAAGGAAATCTAGCGTTAGATTATAAGGTTATTGCTTGCTTAAATTATCGTACTTGATGCAGATTTTACACACTGGTATTACAGCGAGTTTTAGAAAGCCTGATTAAACAAGCTTACTTTTTTATGGTCAGACGTTTATTCATCGGGCATTTCTTATTTACCACTGCAAATTTTCACGATCCCGGATATGCCATCCCTTTCAAACCGACATGTGGCCACACGTCGATGGGACAAGGGATGACATATCCAGGATTTGTGTAAGCAGTGGTATTCATTTTTCCCATTTATTCATTACTTCTTTTAGAATCACAACATTGATAATTCATACTACCTAAGTTCTTTTTTACTTGTTTTAGACATGAACACAGTCTCCAATACACACATTTGACCATTATTTTCCTAATTATATGCCAGTAAAAGTTATTAAAAATATAATGATATGGAAGTATTTTTTAATGAAAAATTTAGTTATAGCATTTTCACGCGACAAATCCAAATACTTTTTTTTGGTATATAGTACCAGTCAGTTTTAAAAAAGTTTACTACACATATTATAAAACGGCATCTAAAATAGTAGAGGGATTATGATAAACTACTTAGCGAAGCCTTATACCCATGGATAGAAAAACCGTTCCCGGCACAATTCCCGGCCGGCGGCCGGTACCGGTAACCGGCCGGTTACTGGTTTTCCCGGGAAAAACCCGGTCGAATTTTTTTAAATTTGCTTAAAAATAAACCGAAATTCAAAATTCAAAATTTGAAATTGCAAACTACGGGAAAACCGGCCAGGATTTCAAATCCCGCCGCCCACCGGTAAGGCCGGTTACCGATTTCTATCCCTGCTTATACCTCACCTTAGTCATGTAGATTCGCTTTTGTAGCTACTAAGCTTTTGCTGAAACGGTCGTTTTGATGCGCTAATGTATATTGCAGGTTACTGTGGAGTCTGTACACGACGCAAAGGTGGGCGTTATGTTTGATCCGCAGTCATTAATCCAAGCTCTTACCAGTCTGATATCTGTGCACATGGATGTGCATCTCGCGGAGCCTGATCGTGTAACAGAAAATGTGAAGTCTGTATGTTGAACTTTGAAGTATGAACTGTTAGGTATATATCAATCCTAATATTTTCATGTTTTATATCCATATGCATTTGAGTCTAAAGTGGTCCTATTTCAGCTAGCATTACTGTTGCAACTTTTCGCGAAATTACATGGTTCGAAAGGGAAAAATATATGGCCCATTGCATAGTTTTAGTTTCCTTCGCCAACCATCATTGTTTCAATTTCTTACATTTTCTGACGAGGTGTTGATGGTTATGAGTACTGTAAGTTGGTTGTCAGTTGTGCACTCGTGCTTCATACCCCCAAAAAAAAAGTTTACACTAGTGTAGCTTTGAAGTATAAACCCTCCCAAACAGGCCACATAAATCTGTAAAGCTTATGTTGGTTAGCCGGTATCAGCATTTGGGTTATACAGAATTACAAATCACAATACGAACATCGTCTACTAGCGAACTACACTTTTTTTCAAGGAATGAAGACGCGTCGGACTCGTTATACTTGGAGAAAAAGAAGAGGAAATGTTAGTGGCGCACTAACCCACGCGTACGCAGCACATCAACTCGAACCGTCCGGACTCCGGACCAGTGGGAAAAACGGGCACCTTGCACGTACCAGGGAGACCTGCTGCTTCCATTGCATACACGGCGGAGACCAGTTCCATGCTCTACCTGGATACGACAGGTTTAACACTAACAGTACGTGGTGTGTAGAGCCAGAGCAAACTGATCCCCGCACTGCACTAGCATAATGACTGCCCAGAACTCCATTTTTGTTTGAATGATACTGTTTCACGATAAAATAGCAAAAATAGCATTTCTGCAAATGAATTGACAAAAATGATATCAGTAACACGCTCAAAATCCACAACAGGGGTCTACCGTGTGCCCATCGTGCGGTAGACCACTACTAAGTGGCCTCCCATTCTCCAGACCCCACTGCCACAGCTCCACCTCGCGACAGGTGGCGTGGGCAAGTCACTTATCGCGGCAGGCCTACTGTCGCGTGTTGGGGACGTCTAGCGTGCGACATGGGGATTCGGGCGGTGGGGACATGGTAGGGTCGGATCCAGGTAGTGGGGGCGCGGTAGGGGTACGTTTCGCCTGTCGGCACGTCTGTGATGCTAATTTTGCACTTTCACTTCGGATAGAGTTAGTTTTGCTATTGTGATGTAAACAGTGACAAATTAAACAAAAAAACTCTCAGCTGGTACGGTTCAGATTTCAGAGCGTGTAGATTCAGTTCAACCTTTTTGTTCTTGTGCAACTCTTTCCACACTAGTACTTACATATCAAATTGATTCGGCCTTATTCGGTATGGTGCACACATACACACAGACTTGATTGAATTTTTGGCCGATACGGCCGATTTGCGCAGCGTATTAACAATTTTAACCACAAATAGCGGGTGTACACGCGCGCGCAGTCGCAGCGCGCCCGCGCTGACGTGGCGCCAGCGCGCGCGCAAGCGCCGCCCGCGTCATGCCACGCCATGCGCGCGCAGCGCCGCGCGCGCTTGCCAGCGCCGCGTGCCGTGCGCGTGGCGCCGGCGCGCGCGCGCCGCCACGCCACGCGCGGCGCGCGCGCTTCGCTGCGCATGCGCGCGGTGGGCGGCCGCGAGTCCGAACAATTCTTCGGTCCGACAATTCTTCGATGGAAGGCCGCACGATCTAAAGATGAACGGCTCCGAGCAGAGGGGAGGATCGGCGGTCCGAACAATACTCCAGAGCGCAGACCGCAAGACGGTGAGCAGGCCCTCTCTCTCACCCGCTACACCCGTCACGCATCCGAATCGTTGTAACGGAGAATTAAAAAACGTTGGGGTGGCCATATTTCCCACCGTCCATCCTCCCTCCTCCGCACATCTGTCGCCCCATCCAGGAATTCCGGCACCAATGCTTACGGAATTCCCGGCGCCAAGGCCGCGACTCCTCCTCCACTCGGCTATAAATCACGGACTCGCACTCGCTCTTGGTCATATCAATTGCGTTTGATTCGTTCTTGCGCTCGTCATCGAGAACTCGAGAACGTAACATAATTAATTTTATTGGGAGGTACTGCTTTCGCTCGCTTCACCGACTTCCTCAAGGGTGATTTATTACTTCCTCAGAAGGGTGGTTTATTACTTCCTCGGAAGGCGGGTAATTTGTGTTATGCTTTTGCCGTTATTGCCGTAGTCGTAATTAGTTAGTCTTTGTTAGCTAGTCGTAATTAGATAGTTTAGGGTAATTAATTAGTAGTAATTAGTTAGTCGAGTAGTAATGAATTAGTTTAGTGCTAATTAATTAGTCGTAATTAGTTTAGTAGTCATCGTTACAGCATATGAAGTAAGTGGAAATAAAGTAATGGTATTTTTTAGTGGTAATTAATGAACCGTAATTAGTTAGTTTATAGATAGCTAATTAGTCGTAATTAGTTAGTTCACTAGTAATAAATTAGTTTAGTGCTAATTAATTAGTCGTAATTAGTTTAGTACTCATCGTTACAAAGATATCAAGTAAGTGGAAATAAAGTACCGTATTTTGTAGTGGTAATTAATCAACCGTAATTAGTTAGTTTAGAGATAGTTAATTAGTCGTAATTAGTTAGTTCAAGAGTAATGAATTAGTTTAGTGCTAATTAATTAGTCGTAATTATTTAGTGGTTGTTGTGGGTTTAGGTATTTTCGAACATGCAAGACTTGATTGTATTTACGGCGATGGACTTGTACGAGCGGACACGATGGGTTGGACTGTCGAGATGCCGGTACAAGGTGGTCCGGCGGAGGGCTCCACGCGATGAATATTCACGAGCCGCGGTCGATCCGGAGGAGTTCCTCACTGAGCCAAGGACGAAGAAAGTTATGATTGAGGCGATCACCGCACCAATTATGTGTGGGAGCTCAGAAGGTGGATGGAAGCATAGCATGGAGGCGAGACATGGAGATTGTCTCCACCGAGGCGGCCATTCACGGAAGCCTATGGTGTACGCCAATTTCGTACATAGGGCGGAAACCCCGATGATGCCGAGGCTCTGCATAAGCGGGCAAGCGCACTGAGCTCAAGATGACAAAGACGGAATGTGCCGCCTCGGAGGAAGTCCGTGCCTAATTTTGAGCCAAATGAGGGGCGGAAATATGGTGGTCGGCCCGCATCGATCGCCACAGTATCACCGGACGAGACTCTCGGGTTGAGTCCGACGAGGACACCGACCCAAGCTCGGATGGTACCGACGAGGACGCACACGGCCGGTGGTCCTTACGTGGCATCGAGACTTGATGATATCGCGATGCGTTCGCTCGTACTACCGCAAGAAGAAGGCTCCCGTGGGGTTTGAAGCCGACACCCTCTTAGTTGGGCGGCGCTTCCCGAACAAGGTGGCGTGCAACAAGCTATAGCACGATGCGCTTTGTCCATCACCGTGTGTACCGAGTGCACCGGTCCAACCTGTGAAGTACGCATGAAGTGCATAGTAGAAGGCCGCCCGCAAGGTCGGGCTCCGAGCAAAGATCTTTGGCTCGGTCTTCACGGCCAAGGAGCCGATCGACCACACCGCGAGCTCACGTGAGCCGCGGCGAAGATCGGGCGTGACTTCCGCATATGTTGCAAACCTCATCACGCACCTAGTTGAGGCGGATGTGTCTGCTCACCCAAGCCGATGATGTCGGAAGTCGTCAATCGGTTGGCTATCCGATTAGCTACTGACAAGGTTCGACGAGCCAAGCGAAAAGTCATCGAGACTATGTACGGGACATACGAAGAGGCGCATAACCTTGTGCCGAGATTGCTTCACCGTTTGCGGATCAAACCCCAGACGCATACATAAACAAGCTGGACCGTGAAGATGCTGAAAAAGGGCCCAACCACTTCATACTGGATAGGGTGTTCTGGGTTTTCGCTCAGGCCATCAGGGGCTTCAAGTTCTGCCGTCCCGTGCTAACGATGGATGACACTTTTCTCACTGGGAAGTACAAGGGCACCATCCTCACCGCGGTGGCGGCCGATGCGAATGACCAACTTCTCCGGTTGCATTTGCCATTGTCGAGCGAACACATCCACCGGGTGTGTGGTTCTTGGAGAATGTGAAGAGGGCCGTGGTGGGAGACCGGGCCAACGTCTGCCTAGTCACAGACCGCAATGCTGGGTTGTTGGCGGCCATCAACATCATGCAGCGTGGGATGGATCCATCTCACCAGTGGAACGACGTGCAATCCAGGTGGTGCATGAGGCATCTTGCATCTAACTTGTTCACACGGTTCCGCAGTCAGGAACTCATGAAGACGTTCAAGGCATTGTGTATGCAGAACCAGCGACGGAAGTTTGAGTCTATTTGGAGAGACCTTGAACACCGGACTACGAGACATACAAGGGAGTCCACTCTGGAGAGGGAGCAACCTAGTAGCGCCATAACCTTCTCCCAGTGGATTAACGACCGGGCGTCATCCGTATCCACGACGTCAGTTATGAAGAAATTACATCCTTCTTATGATTTTCACTATACGGTGCACTTACATCATGCAAACGCAGGACATGGACGACTTCGACACACCAGCCCGACGTGGACAGTCCCGTGACAAGGGCAAGGGAAAGGCTCATGCGGCTGAGCCCGGTCGCCACAGCGTATCCGGTCGTCCGGGAGCAATCTACATGGACGACGTGAGTTATGAACAATTGACATTCTTGTTACGTTTTGTACTGTACGATGTACTTACATCATACAATCGCAGGGTACGAACGACTTCGACATACCAGCCCGACGTGGAGAGTCTGGCGATAAGGGGAAGGCTCCTTCGACCGAGACCCACCGACGTCGAGACAAGGCTCCCTTGGTATGGCGCCGCGGAGACAAGTAGCACACATCGTTAAGTAGTTGCTACCCACATGTTGTACGGCATCTTCATAATTGCAACAAGTCGGTCTCCCCGAATTTTAAATTATAGCAAATGAGGTCAAAAAAATGATGTAACTTTGCTTTCGTACAGATCAATTAATGTACTTCATACAAAGGAGGTCTCAGGAGGCCACGAGAGGTCTCGAAGGTTTAATGGAGTGGAATCATTATACAAAAAGTTTGTACGTTTATTGATTAATACGAACAAGACACTCATACGAAATAGCGATAACAAGCATGTAGTACAATGAAAATCGCATAACACGTGAAACTATACGGCTCACTCGTCTGAGCCACTACTCTCTCCCTGCTGCGGCTGCGTCCGCGTGCGCGGTCTTGTTTTGCGCCGAGCATGACCCGTGGAATACGTCCACCGCTCTGGAGAACGCGTGTCGGTTCGGAGGGGGTACGGAGACCGTTGAGGCGGAGGTGGACCAATGATCGAGTCCGGGCGAGTCGGTAGGCGTACATGTCGCCTTGATGAGACGTCTCGACTGGGGACACTTCCGAGGAATTCATCCACGACGGAGGCTAGAAAACCACTCTGGGGCCACTGGGTACGATGCACGCAACTCCGATTCTTGCGGATGAACTCGCTGGAGTATACCGTGGGGCACCGAACCCGGAGGACATCTGCTCTTGAACGTCTTCGGGGCAACAACCCGAGGAGCTCGCCTGCGTGACGCTAAAAACCCCGGCCGCCATTGTCCTTGCCGGCGTTGTATCGCTCCCCGGTAGGAGTTGGGAGGCCCGATCGTCGTCATCGATCGATGTGAATCGCCGTCACCCCGGGGTCAAGGTCGCAAGACGAGGCGATGTTAGTACAAATGAACACTCGGATGTAAACTAAGAACCTCAGACCTCCGGATGTGCGGTCAGAGATAACCGAAGCGGGCCGCAGTCGTGTACCGGTCGGACGACGGTGATTCATCCCGACGGACCTCTGGCGAGAACGGCATGATGTTAGCGGAACGTAAGGCATAATTACAAAACTTGATGTAAATTTGTACATAGCGACTTACACTGCGGCGACACCGCCCGCAGATGACCGACGGGGAACGCTACGACGCCTGCCGGACTCGCTAGGTCGTGGTGACCTAGCGGGTGAGCACGGCCCCCCCACTTCGTGCCCGATGCGCAAGACGTCGTCCCTCGAACGACCACAGGTCAAGTTCTTTATTATCTTCTTCATCTCCGCCGAGATGTGCTTCAAAACTTTTTTATATGCCGCCGGGGTTCTATCTGGCCTGAGTTGGGCCTCGTCCGCTGCGCTCAGGACGCGCACCGCCCGCTCCAACTGTAGTGACATATGTAACAGGTTCATTAACAAAAAATACGAATATCGTCAACAAAACTGCGAACCGAGGTTGTAAGTGTCGTACGGTGTCGTCATGTCTTGAAGCGCTGTGACGGTCGTACGTGCGGCGGAGGCTCTCTTGGTGCGTCAGAAATGTCACCTCCTCTGGGCGCTCCGGAGGAGGAATGGTGAGTCTTGCGCGCGTTCGTGGCATGTACCACTCCATGTACGCAGCGTACGACTGATGGTCATATGGACGCGGCTCATGCCATACATCCACGTGCACCCTGTGAATCCATGTCTCAATCCACTGGTGCTGGTGCATTTGCCAGTCCAAAATATGCCCACCCGACCTTGATTGCCTGCATTTTCGGAAAGATTAATGTTACAAAAGAAGACGTAAGGACTGCAAAAATTACTTGGATGAAATTTGACTCACAGGTGTACAGCTCGCTCCAGGGGCCTGCCGTTCGGGGGCACGAGCTGGTACAAACAAAACTGTCGCATTACGCGCTGCGGCGCGTAAGGCTCCACCATATGTGAGAACACCAGGTGGCAGGTCGTCGTCCACAAAAATCGATCCACGAGGCATGAAGCAGACAGCCCGTGCGGCGCAACCGCGAGGAGAAAATCAGCATGCCATGGACACGGATGATGTCGCTCTCGCAATAACTCGAACTCGTTGTGGTACAACGAGTAGCACCTCGCCGGTCTTCTGTTGGCCCAGCGCAGACGACCGGCCGCAGTCCACCGTAAGCCCATGGTGGGCAAGTCTATGAGGTCATGTGGTATGTCGTCATCTGGAGGAGGGAACGGGTGCGCCGCTGTCTCAATGGTCGGCCGCCCAACAGGGAAGTGCTCCCAACTCCACAGCTGCAGGAGCACGTAGCACACGACTAGGTTGCTACCAGAGCTGCCGCGCCGCGAAGCGTCACACAACCCTCGGTATGTAAGCGCAGGGACTACCGATCCCCACCGTAGTCGCGAGATCGGCTCGGCCGCGTCGACCAAAGACTCGGCGACGCGGATGAAGCTGGGGTTCAAAAAATCGCCCTTTGTGGTTGGAAACAGGACCCAACCAAAGAGCTGGAGAAGGTAAGCAACGAGATGCGTCCTAACGATGCCCTCAGGTGCACCTGCGGCATTCGGCTTGAATCGCCACCAAGCCCGAGGGACGCCACGCACCCTCCGGCAGAGGTTGGCCAAACCGCGCTCGATCGACCTTCCACCGCTCTGAGGGCCGGAACAAGAGGCACACCCTGGATCGGAGACCACCAAGAACGAGACATCCTCTAGGGTGATCGTCATCTCACCCCACCGAAATGGAAGGTGTGCGTCTCGGCCTCCACCGGTCCACAAGTGCGACAACAGTCGGCGTCTAGGTGAACCCCGTTGGAAGGACACCATCCTCGCAAAGGGCAACAAGCCCGCCTCCCGGAGGAATGGGACGTAACGATCGTCTAGCACCCACCGCCCCTCCTCGCCCGGCGCCAGGCGAGGGCCATCCACGCCACGGTGAGCCACACTTGCACCGGTGGTCCTCATCGTAAATTGTTCTAGTAGCTCGGTAGAGACATGACTAGCAAAACATACATAGCGAACATTATCGACAATGTGGCTAATTAAACATAGAAGAATGTAGCTAAATTAAAAATTACGATAAACCTACTGCGAACGATTTAACGACGGTTAATAACGTTGAAATATAATCGAGAGAGCAAGCGAATGAAAAGAAAAGAATGAGCAGAGGAGCGAGCGAGTGGATGAATATGAACTTAGCGGAAGAACGATCATGCGAATGAAATCGCGCGGTCGCTCTCCAATATATGCGGCGGCGGCCAGATGCCCACCCCCGGCCGTGCGTTGTGTCTTTGGCGCGCGCGCGTGGCCAGCGTGCGGCGCGCGCAGCCACGCAAGAGGCGGCGGCGGCGCCAGCGTGGCCAGCAGCGTGCGCGCCGCGCCAGCCATGGCTGGCGAGGCGCGCCGCGGCGGGCGCGCGCGGCGTGGCGCCAGGCTGGGCGGGCGGCGGCGCGCGCCACGCTGCGCGCGTGGCCGCACGGCGCGCAGCTGCCCGCGCCCGCCATGGCCAGTTCTGGCTGGCGCACCACGCCTGGCGCGCCTTAGCGCCGCGCCAGCAGTGGCAGGCCGGCGCGCCTGCGCGCCGCGCAAGACGCTGTCGTCTGACCGTACCGGCGCAAGACGCCCGACGCGGCGCCAACTCGCTTAATTTGCAAATTCACCTATCCGTTGGTTAGAACCGCAAATACGATATCAAAATCGGCCGTATCGGCCAAAAATTCGACTTGATTCAGCTTGAGTAGACCGTCTACCGTCGACCTTGACCATGAGAGAGAAAGAGAGAACTACACGTCACAGGTCAGGTCACACCTCACTTGACTTCACTAGCTGACTCACTGTTCTGCTGCACGGTAGGAGCGCGCCTATAAAATGCCTCCTGCGTGCACCCGCCAAGCAAATTAACCAGCACACAACACTAACGCAGATAGAGACAGGAATGGGAGAAACCATATGGCCTCGGCTCGCCGCTGCCTCTGCCTGATCGCCGCGCTCCTCGCCACGGCGGTTGCGTTGTCCGCCGCGGCGTCCAGTCCGGACGACGACTCGGGCATGTCTGCTTTGATGTATGTCTTTTTTTGACATGCACTAGTGATATTAGCATGACGCATTGCATGATTCAACTCAATATAGTAATCTTTGATAACTTTGCATCTTTGTGTAATGTCTCCACGTGACGTAGTAGTTCCCGCTCATAATAGGATGGAACAAATTCTCTTCTCATGGCCTTTTTTAAATAGACCTAAGATGTAATGAATCGTTTTCCACTTAGTTATTGCCACCAACTAGAGGCATAGTCCGTAAAAAACATAGTGGCCACTCTCACTTCCTTTGCTTCTGATTTGAACTTCTGGGATTCAAGCTCGAACTCTATATTTTGTACCCACTCAAGATACTCCTTTGGATCATTACTACCATAAAAGGGAAGATACGTATACTCGCGATCTGCCATTGTTAGTTAGCAAAGCAAATAATATGTATGTAGGTGTATGTGTATCTCTCAAACTCACTTGTCTTACCAAATTACATTCTTACCTTTCCGAAGTGAATTGGGGTGACAAACTCACACTTGATATTACAGGTTAAAACAACATGAGAAATGAGCGAATTTCAAGAGCAAGTCAAAGCACGACAACGGATGTTATGTGGAGTTTGGTATGGATACCTACTTAATCTGAAAATTCTAGATATTGTAAAGCTAAGTAAATATCCAAACTAGAATTCAATGGCTAGTTGCCGATCACAAACATATAAGTGAAAATCAAAGCAACTCACACGCAAAGATATTGGAACTTAGTGCAATCAAGGAATGAGCTATGTAAGATATAAGTGAAGAACAAAATAACTCGTATTGCACAAGTAATAGAAAGACGCTAGCTAGTTGCAAATAATGAAACTAGGGTACAAGATTGCACAAAATATTGATATTCTAACAATTGAATCAAGAATGAATAGGGATTTTCGCTCAAGTTTATGGTTCGGCTATGCACTTTCTTTTTTCCTTTTCTCTTTTCTTTTTTTCTTCTTTTTTTTCTCTTCTCTTTTTCCTTCCTTTTTTTTTGAACTATGGTCAAAATTCTTGTTCTACCAAAATGAGTAAAAATTCTTTTCCAAATTTTGATTTTTGAACAATTGCAAGAACACAAATATTAATATGCAGCCCTCAGCAACGATTTAGCTAGTCTTAAATAGGTTCAAAGTATTCGCAACGGATTGAAAGTTTCACAAAGGATAAATTGATGTCTCACTTCTTTTTTTGTGTTATTTTTTTATAAACACGACTAAAAAATCAAACTAGGCTCAAATAAAAAGCAACACAAAGGAATTCAAGATCAGCAAACTAAACTTGATTATAATGGACAAAAACTTAACAAAACTTACTAGAAAAACAAATTTAATACTACGGCTGAAATTTTTTTGTATGGCTTTTTCGTGTATAGGAAAAAAAATAGATAACTTAATAAAGATCCTACCGAGTCAACGAGCTCTGATACCAAGATGATAGGGGGTGCCCGATCTTCTCGACGTAGGATCGAAGATAACTTGCATGCTTGACTTGACAAATCGTAGTTGCTCACCCGATGCCATTGCATGAACTTGCAACTCTTTAATTCGTCTAATCTCACGTGTACTCCACCCGACCATCAAGTGGAGTTTTACCGATCCCTCAATTTCCAACGGAAAGACATAACGGTCTTTGGAAGAAAACGCCCTATTCCCCTTCAAGTCGTTGGCCTTCACCAAACGTCTTAGAAGAATCAAGCGTTGATGCAAAAATCAATCAAAATCTTTAATCGTGGTCTGGGGTTACAATGGGAGGTCTAACCCTCAATATATAGTGCTCTTCTCCACCTTATGGCTGGCCAAGAGGCCCTACACCTACTCTATTTCGGATTTAGGAGTCCTACTCCAATTCGGACACAATCTAAAACAAAAAGGAAACTCTGAATTTACAACCGTCACATTGTTTTGAGCATATCTTTTGATGCAGGATGAATTTTGGACTGAGAGAGGATCCATTGGATCGGCCTTAAAGTTATCTTTCCAACAAGCACAAGAACACCCAAATCAGACTCCGTTAGTGAAAGTTATGACCATTTTACTCCGGACTGTCCTGCTGATTCCGAATCCGAATTTGATGCTGATTTCGAATCCGAATTGAATCCAAACCTTCCTATCTTCAATTTCATTAATTGAAATGACTTGAATTCGTATGAAACTTGAGAAAAAGACTCTTGTGAACCATTGAAAAGTTATGACATAGCTTAATATCCTCCCAAGTACAAGCCACGAAATCATCAACTTTGTCAACTCTCACGCATTGGTCGGTCTGAATGTGCAGCATGTACTCGAATAGCCATAAATTTTTATATAAAGCTTCAAATCACATGCCGTTTGATACATTGGAAAGTAGACTTGATAAGCTTTCCAAATATATATATTGTTTATGCTAGATCCTTCCGAGTTTCTGCGAAGATCATCGTGAACTTCAAGATCAGTGCGGCGCCATCTATTGTTCGTCTCAAGCGCCTCTACCTCCCATGGGTTGCATGCCATTTTTGTAAGAAGCAAAATACCCTGATAACCATCGTGTTCTTTGTCTTCCAGTAAACCTTCTGCTTGAAACCTGACAACAAGCGATAACCCGATATTAGGCAGTATAATATTCTCTACTAATTTAAAAGGAAATTCAGGGAACAGATTCACCTATTGGATAAGCTTCTCTTGTTTTTCAACTCTTTTAGTAAGCTCATGTTGTTCTGAGGTACTTGATGAATTGAAAACAATATATGGAACAACATAGCTAAGGATGTCCGCATCAACACGTCACCAGATTGAGACCTATCCTCTCCCAACGCTATTGTCCGGTCCCACTATTTTTCTTTTTGGAACACCACATCTCGAGTTACCTGAAGCTTCCTGGTAGCTGGGTTATAAACTCGATAAGCCTTTTATCCGATTTCATAGCTGGTGAACACCATTGGATTGCTTCGATCGGTCAGCTTACTGAGATGTGGGTTTATGGTCTTCACATGAGCAATGCAGCCAGATGTACGCAGATGATGCACATTCGGTTTCCCCCTGTGCCAAGCCTCACACGGCGTTTTCCCAATCACACTTCGCGTTGGGGCTCGATTGAGAAGGTGCACAACACTTGTCACTACTTCTCCCCAAAATTTCCCCGGTACACTCTTACTCTTCAACAGACTGCGTGCCATTACCACAACCGTCTGATTTCTTCTCTCCACCATACCATTTTGCTGAGGCATATATGGTGCAGTCAGAAAATGTTGTATGCCATGGCTCTCACATAATTTAGTGAACTCTAATCTAAATTCACCTCCACGATCCGTTCTCACTCCTTTCAATTCTTCATTTATCTCCATTTCAGCACTCATCTTCAGCTTTTTGAAGACATTCAATGTCTGATCCTTAGTTTTGATCAGTGCCACTCACATATACCCACTGAAATCACCTACTAACAGCAGAAAATACCTATTGCCCGTAGGAATTGTTGGAGTTATTGGCCCACACAAATCGTCATTAAATAGATCAAGTAGTTTTTCTGCTCGGTACACTGCCTATAATGGAAATGGAGCTCGACATTGTTTACCAACAAAACACCTATCATACAACTAATTCACACGATCAAGTGTCAGCAAACCTTGCACCGTGTTATTCTGGACCAGATTTTGCACAGCTTGAAAATTCAGGTGTCCATATCGGGCATGCCACAACCACACATTCTCCTTGTAGCTTGACAGTAAACACATTGGTTGTGCTAGATGGAGATCAATAACACAAAGTTTGTTTCTCGAGCTTTTGACTTTAGCAAGCAATCTTCCCTGCCTGTCAAAGATATTCAAATGCCCATCTTCTACCATAGCTCTATAGACATGCTCATCTAGTTGGCCAATGCTCAGTATATTGCTACAAGGATGTGGAATATAGTAAACATCAGTAAGTACCTTATGCTCTGTGTTTTGACATTCTAGTAGAATTATTCCACGCCTACATATGTTCACTACTGAACCATCACCAAACTTCACAATACCCTTGATTGATTCATATAGTTTAGATAACATACTCTTACAACTGGTCATGTGGTTACTTGCGCCAGTGTTAAGATACCAGACTGCACTGCATTGGATCTCCTCTGATCCAAGGTTAAGCAGAACCTTGTCTTCATTGAGCATCAGCTCATCATGTACTTCTTTGGTGGACTAAGTGACTTTGCAGGTTTCGACCATGAGCAGTGCTGGCTCATCATCTTCAAGCTTCGCAACAGCAAGGGCCTTTTCTTCTTTCTTGTTGGCACGACATTTGGATGCAAAATGCCGTTCTGACACTCATAACAGCGCACTTTAGTTTTCTCGAGCTTCCACTTTCGGTTGTTGTTGGTCTACTGTTGCTGCGTTCATCGCCCACGGCCTCGGCCACGCTGTAAGATCGAGGTGGCCGACTACAGGGGGGTGAATAGGCGGTTTTAAAAAACTTTAGCGCTAAAACCAATTAATAATGCGGAAGATAATAACAATTGGTTTTGCACAATAAAAACCTAAATCAATTAGGCTCAACTAAGTGCACCAACAGTATGAATACAATACAATGAGAGCAATCATACAATGATATATAAGCAATTAAAGCAAGTAATGTAAATTGCCCAAAGTAAAGCACAAGCAAAAACAAGATGGACACAATTATGTTTTACCGTGGTGTTCGGAGACTTGCCGATCTCCCCTAATCCACATTGAGGTAAGCCCAACCACGTTGGTCCGGCTCCACTAATTAAGTCAACACCTCCGAGGTAAGTCAAACCACTTGGACCGGTTCCAACACGAACCAACACCTCTCTTCACTAGGGTTGCTCTTCCTCCACTCCGGAGATGGCGAGCACCAAACCACTCACAAACCGCCAGGCCTTCTCACAAGCTTCTTGAGAAGATCACCGGGCAGAACGCCTCCACGCCGTCTAGGTGTGGCAAACACCAAGAGAAACAAATCTCAACCTTTACTTGAACTAATCAAGTGTCAACACTCAAGTGGATTCACAATCCACTACCAACGGCAACACATGCACTTAGGGTTTTCTCTCAAATCTCACTTAGTGCAATACATGCACAAAAGAGGATGAGAGGCTTGCTCTTAGCTCAAGAGGCTCCATAGAGGTTCACAATAACAACAGCAACCATCCCCAACCGGCCAAGGTGGATATATATAGCCTACACACAAAAACTAGCCATTGAAGGACAAATCACTGAAAATCAAGAATGCGAACTTCCGTCGTTATACTACGCGGAACTACCGCGACATCGACAAAAGCACGTAACGGCTATATCAGACGAGAAACTAGCCGTTGGAAATGAAATCCGGAACTGCCGCCGTTCAACATGTGGTACTTCCGCACTCCAGAAGTTCCATTTGTACTTGGTGGTACTACCGCTTCCACTCAGGTCCAACACATGGCACCTTCTGGAAGAAACGTACCGCGCCAAATCGAAACTTTCGCAGTGCGGTAGTTCCGCTCCCAACATGGTGGTATTACAGCGCTTCTAGAAAATCGGCTAAGTCCCAAAAAGGTGCTTTTCTGAAAAAAAACATACCGCCGGATTTCGGATCTTTCGGCCTGCGGTAGTTCCGCAGTTATAACGCTGGAACTACCGATCATCCTAACAGAAACAACAATGGCTTCACAAACAATTTCAATTGCAAAACGCATTTGCCAATTGATGAGCCGTGCCTAACAAGGATCACAGGCAAGTTGCAAAACATATTTGCCAACTTTTAGAATCATACCACAAGGAATAAAGTACATGGACTTACACCATTTGCAAAACACATTTGTAAACTTAAGTCACATGCTACAAGAAATCAAACATGAGCTTCAACTATTTGCAAAATACATTCGCAAATAACATCATCATCCCACAAGGCTAAAGTGGATGGACTTCAACCATTTGCAAAATACATTTGCAAACTATAGTCCCATGCTACAAAGATTAAATGCATGAGCATCAATTATTCGCAAATAATAGCTCCATGCATAGATGAGCTAGAGCAACCACAATGAGCTATCAACACATGACTAACTCATGCTACTAGTCAAGAGCCCTCTTAATAGTACGGTAATCCTATACTAGCAATCCGGTCTTCCAACCAAACACCAAGACCGGTAAAAGACTAGGAACACATCCTTAGCCCTAGCTAGTCATACCTTTGTTTTGCATCTTCTTGAAGCTTGATGACGCACATCAACACTTCAAGTCCGGATCCTTAACTTTGACAATCATCAACACATGATGATTTCTTCACTTCGGGATCTTGTCTTGAACATCATCAACACATGATGATTTCTTCATCCCGAGTCTTGACATGCATCAATACATGATGCATTCTTCACTTGAACTCCATCAACACATGATGGGTATTCTCTTGACTTGATATGCATCAACACATAATACATTCTTTACTTAAATTTTGACTTGATGATCAACCCATGATTATCCCAAGTCTTCATCCCCCTAGAACATAGCCTATACATCCAACTCATGGCAAAAGTTAGTTCCACAATATGATTATCATTATTTACCACATTGTCGGTGTATTAGAACCGATCTTACGTAAAGATTATTTGATTCGGGGGGTCTCCTAAGGATGAGATCACGCAGAGTGGATTGACACGGGATGTTTAGACAGGTTCAGGCCTTCTCCGGAGAGAATAATAACCCTAATCCTGTGTGTATGGTATTCTTGATGATCCAGTAAAGGACTAAAACTATTACAGAGAATAGTGCTTGTGTTTCTACTTGACTAGCCCTTGTTTGCCGTCATTCTCCTCTCCATATCTCTCTGATTGATGCCCTTATATAGTCGTGAAGAAGTAGCCGCTTGTCCTACTTTAAGATGCGCCTAATTAATGTAGTAATCGCATGATGGTAGTAATTACCGCGCTTTGACTTCTTCACGCCGTCCGCAATTATCTTCCGTAGATAATGGGTATTTACACACCATTAATACGCGGAATAATAGTGCGTGTAGACCGCTCGATTCCTTAATCAATTGGACCTACCCGTCAGTAGGTTTGATTATAAGGTGGTCGTAGTTTTCCGGTCGTAGAAGGACTTACGATCGTAGCGATCGTAGAAGAACTTACGACTATGTAGTGGTCGAGAAGGACTTACGACCATGATGTAGTCGTGAGAAGAACTTACGACTATGGGGGTGATTGTAGAAGAACTTACAATCAAAGGTTAGGCCTCTCCTTATAGAAATAAGGGGTACTTCGGGGACTATGTGACATCATATTTACCCATAATAAGAATTACAGATAAAAGATAAAATGAGGATTATTAGATCCTCGCCATCTAGCCCCCACTTCAAGTGAAAGTAACTTACTTGGTGAAGGTTTCAGAATGGTCTTACGACCATGAAAATGTCGAGAACAATAGTCGAAGGAAGAACTCTTCGATATTTGAATGCTACTTTGACCAGAATTTGTTTGGTCAAGAAGGTTGCTTACAACTATCAAAAGTCATAAAAACCCCTACAACCGTAGTAGTCGTCGTAGTAGGGCGATCGGAGAAAACCCTTCCGATTGATACTTCCTTTGACCGTAAAGACTTGGTCGGAAAGTAATTTTACTTGGAGGTGATAAAACAAACATAACTTTCTCGAATGCACTGTCTGGGAATTGCAAACGATCTCTACAGATCTCGTTGATGAGACGGTTCTCAAGTGATCGCAACCGTGAAGATTGCTTACAACTAAAAAGTCGTAAAAACCCCTACGACCGCCCGGTGGTCGAGCAGGGAATCGAGAAAAGCCTTTCCGATTGATACTTCCTTCACCGTAAATACTTGGTCAAGAATGTAATTTTGCTTGGGGTGACGATACGCACCTAATTTTTCTCGAACTGACCATCTGGGAATTGCAACCGCTCTCTGACTTGTCCGATGAAGCGGTTCCAAGCAAGACAACCAACTCCTACTGCACCTATAGACGAGACGGTTTTGAAGCGGCGGAGATCGTATGGGTTATAAAACTTACCAGAGGTAGACTTGGGTTTTACTTTTCCCCAAATCACTCCGCCGTTCTTCGAGTTCTTGCTTTCTCCGTCCTCGACTAGGTTTCATCTTCTCCGCGCTAACCCAATCAAAAACTTGCTTCGAGCGAAATGGCCAAGAGAGTTTCGAATGGGAGGAATCGGAGATGGATGCGCTAAGATCAAGATCTTGGTTGATGCCGGAAGATTCGTAAAAGGCTCGTGAAGTGGATTCCGCTATCGGCAAAGATCGCCATCGGGGAAAATGGGCAAATCCCGCCTTCCAAGCGTACAGAGTGCGGCCTTGATTACACGCCCCCCTTTCTTACAAGAGTACTCGAACACTTTGGGGTGGAACCGTGAACTTAGGTCCCAATTCCATTACCATGTTGAGTGTGTTCGTATATGCATGAGGCGTACTGGGATTCCATGATCTCGAGCTGCTCCAATATTATTATGGGATGGCTCGACAAACCGAATCGCCGGAAGTCTGGTCCAAGCTCCACGACCAAGTCGAAGGAGTACATTCAGAGCTTTACCCGGCTTCGTGGTCGGGCCGAGGAAGAGGTGGTTCTACCGAAGGTCACCTCAAGACACCTTTCTTTCGTGGGGAAGGTCATTGAAAAGAAATCTTCATGGGATTCAACCTCAAGATATCACCGGATTAGCCCTTATATTCAAGCCATTAAGGACTTGAAGGAAGAAGGGTCACGGATGGCATGTGGTGAAGGATTTCATCACACGCCAATCGTCCTCTGAAGAAACGAGCATCTCCTATGTGGAGGTACTCGGGAGAGGAGACCCCACCGAGACTACGAGGAGGGTAAGCAATTGTCGACTTAGTTCTCCGCTTGGTTTTTCCCAACCTTGTCTAATATTTTTATCTGCTTATTGCATCTTTCACAGCCGAGGTTGACTCCAGTCGACTCATCTGTGAGAAGTCCCCGCCACTCGAGGGGCGGTTCTCAAGTCATTGCGCTTTGTCCGCAGATGAAAGGATAGAGCGCCTAAAGGTAATCAAAAATCGATTCTTTCTTTAGGACTTTATAGTCGTAGAAGATACTTACGACTAATGGTGATCGAGAATATCTTACGATCAATAAAAGGTCGAGAAAAACTTACGACTTAGTTCTAGTCGTAGAAAAAACTTACGACTAATTAGTGATTCTTCTTTTCTCGCTTTGCTTTACGTAAAGTAGGCATGAAAAATCGCCAGACGACGAAGAAGTCGCTCGATGACTATTGGCGCCGGGTTGTCGAAGACAAAGGCTCGGCTCCTCCTCAAGAGACGCCGACTTGTAAAATCACGACAAGGGGGAGTAAGCTCGAGCTCGGGTCTTTCGACCGCACTCTACAAGGCCCGCAGCAATGTAATGGTATCCGGCCGAGGTCGCACCGTCCGGCCGAGGAGGTTGAAGCAATGAACCTCTTAAGCGCAAACCTCGCAAGGCTAAGGTACCCTTCTATTATGACACTAATCTTTCGCAATGGTGCCACTCCTAGTTTTATTAAGCAACCGGAAAGGAGAACCGGAAAGATTTTATGTCTTTATGAAGGAGGATGCGATCGGACAACTCGCAACCGAGGGCGCGCGCTTCGAATGGTCGAGACCGATCTCGCCCATCCAGAGGATCGAGAAACAGAGCCCCGTCCTCGTTTCAACTCTACGACTGCACGTGGTCGAATCGAGCTAATTGTTGAACCTCACCCGACGTGGTCGTGGAGAAGAAGAGGTCCTCCGCTGGGAGGATTGCTCCAAAATTCTGGTTAAGACCAGGTGCAGAGTGTGTGAAATGTACTAAAGTGTAAGAACGACATTTACCTTTTTTTTTCACAACCCGATTTGCTTTTCTTTATTTCAACCGACTCTTCAAATTTCTGAATGCTTCCACGAGAAGTCCATTGCCATCCCTTCACCATCGGGAGGTAGCAATGGAGGTGGTCAAGCATCACCTTTGGCCCAGTGGCCGATGAAGTCGAGACTCCCAGAGTGACTCCCATATCTGCCAAGTCGAATTCACGACCCTTGAAGTAGCGGCCGCTTCGTTGAGGTGGCCGCCACGACCACCGAGGTCGAGAAACAACAGAGGCACTGTGGAAGCCTCCGTCAAGGTGGTGACCACCACAGCGCACGCCTGGGAAGGAAATCGTAGGAGGCGCCTTCCCTACCCCAAGAGAAATCACGAACTGTAGGAGAAAATTTCAACTTCGTGGTGACTTCTTTGGGATCGCCTCCGTCCGCAGGTCTTCGCATGAGATCTGTGACTAAGTCCTCATCCCAAAGATATTCCCAATACGGAGAATACCTTTGATAACGAGCCTCGAGAAGGTGTGGTGGGACAAGGTCGTGAGGATAGATAAGTCCGCAGAACCCTGACCTTGTATATTCAATGTTTGCTAGACGACTATGAATGTAAGTATCTTCAAAATACTTATACATGTGGCTTTCCTTCACTTCTCACTTTTTCTTTTGCGTAAAGCTCGAGCAAATTGTCGTTGTCGGTGAGTATCATCGACAACTTTTAGAGCTAAGACAGAGAAAGAGCTACTCGCACAGAGGCGGCAGAGGTGGTAAGTCACTTATCATCCATAGTTGTTTTCAACTTAAATACTGTGATAATGTCTTACGAGAATAGTCATGGAAGAAACTCATGACAAAGGATTAGTCGTAAGAAAAACTTACGACTACTTACGACCGTATAGTGGTCATAGAAAGACTTACAACCATTCGTAGTCGCAGAAAAAACTTACGACTAGGTCAAGGTTGTAGAAGTACTCACAACCATTCTACTGATTTTTATCTCCGTCTCTCCCTTTGTAGGTTAAACAAGGATTCAAAGACCTTAGCCGATTCGCCGACTATGAAAAAGAGGAGTCGAGGAGGCTAAGGAATGAAGTATTAACCCTCTCTGATAGACTTCGAGAGGTTGTCTCGATCTAAGAAATTGCAGAAAAAATAAACAAGAAGTGCTGAACTTAAGACTGCTTTTGAGTTTTAACTTTACCTAACTCTCATTTCTTCTTCAGATAAAGAAAATGAGATGAGGAAACTCCTGACCAAGTTGAAGACAAATCTTTGGTCATTCAGAGTTTTCCGCATTAGCAAGAATAAGGATCAAGAACTTGAGGTTCGAGAACTCAAGCAATGTAAGTAACTTTTTACCGTTGTCCTTTTGAGTGTTTTCCTTTTTAATGTCAATTCCTTGTTCGTAAATTGTCGCCCAATTGAGAATCCTTGAGGTCAAATCCAAGCAAAGACCTTGATTCGCAATGAGTCCGTCCGCATTGCTAAGATGAATGCAGAGGACATCGAGCGTGGGAGCAAAAGCATGTCAAACCGCTGCTTTCCATCGCAAGAGGTCAAGAAATTGATTCTCAATTAGTAGGTAAGAAATGCTTTTACCTACAAATATCTTTGTGTTATGTTCCTCTAGAAGTATTTTTGTTTGACCAGATTATTCTTTTCGTAACAAGTGGTCGAGAACAAAAGCTTCATGAGGCTTCGACTTGTACCCAACAGAGATGGAGTCGATGAAGACTAGTCTTCAAGGCAACATCACTCTCTGAACAATGTGCTTAGTGAGCTACATTCGAGGGAAAACTCCTCGAGAAGATACTATAGCCGCTCACACAAGTACTATTGGAGAACAAGTCAAGATTGCAAGAAATGGTGACCACTCAAGGCTAATCTGTCAATCAATAAGGGAGGCAATGAAGTCAGTAAGTTACGCTTTAGCTAAACTTAAAGCTCAAGATCCCCGCCTTAATGTTAAACCAATCGAAGTTTACTTCGACCGTCTCGAATCGAGGCAAGTCGTCTCGATTGTGGAAATGCAATCATTGGCAAAAGGTGGCGAGGAAATGCAACTAGGCTCTCCCTTCGTAGTAATCTTGTAACTACTTTGTAAGGCGCATAATTTTTGTTGATGAGTAATATATGATCCGCCTTATTTCCTGAAAATCATCTTGTCGAGTAGTTAGTAACTCAAAAGATAATAAACGAATGAAAGACGAATGAAGGACTAAGAATTGAAGTCAAATTAATAACTTTATCCTAGCCCCCGACTATTTGTTTAGATTGTTTAGACAATCTAAATAAATAGTGTTTGAAACGGGTTTTCTGAAAACAAAGAGAGGTTTATTTAACTTATAGCTTTTGTTACGGTTGTCAAGCACTGGTCGAAAGAGTAAAAACGACTCGACACTAGGAAGTTCCTTCTAGTGGGCGTGACCACGTCGTAAAGGAAAGGCTTCGACTAGGTGATGTTTTCATTTCGACTAGTTTAATCGAACCAAGAACAAAGAACTTGAGTTAAACAGACGCCTTAGAGGACTTTAGTAATTGCTCGCCCTTTTGGCGGATTTCGATAAGTCTTTTCTAGTAGCAAAAGTAGGAGATCGAGCGATACTAGGAAGTTTCCTTCTAGTGGGCGGTGACCACATGCAGAGAGGAAAGACTTCGACTAGGTGTGTCTCTTCCTTCACCGCTTAAAACAAATCGAGTACACCAAAGGTGGTCGAACAAATGTAAGAAAGTGCACTCTACTTAGAATATTTTTGAATTGATCAAAAATAAACTAAGATTTGAAAGAGTTGGCTTTGAGAACATTTCGATCGGATAGAACCCGAGCTCTTTGTATTGGCAAAGAAAAATGAGTAACGAGTCGATGCTAGGAAATTCCTTCTAGTGGGCGTAACCACATGCAGAGAGGAGAAGTTTCAACTAGATGATGTTACTCGCCGACCAAAGTAAAGAAAAAACTGAGTTTTATTTTTGTATCATAGTCGAAATATTAAAAAGCTTTACTCAAAAAATAAGGCAAGAGAGGTAGAAGAAACTCGACTTTTATTGCTCGAGAAATCACACACATAGAATTTATGAATCGGGTCGATGTTCCAAGAGTTTGAGAGAACTCGCCCATCTTCCATCGCTAGTCGATCGACTCGCCGAAAGTTACTTCGACCATCGTAAGGACCTTCCCATTTGGGGAAAGTTTATTCCGATTAGACTTGGATTGGCGAGCCTCAATACTAAGTCACCTACAAGAAGGTCGCGAGGTTGACCTTACGATCATAGTATCTCAAGCAGGCTTGTTGGTAGACCGCCAACTAATTAAGGCTAGGTTTCTCCTCTCTTCGAGTAGGTTAATGTCATCTCGCCGGTTGTTCCCGGTCCGAGTTGTTGAAGGTTTCAACTCGTGTCGACCGCATTTTAGCTCCGAGGAAGCATGGCTTCGCCCAACACTAGAAAATGGTGTTTCTCCCGTTGCTCGATCGGTGGTTGTACGAATCGCCCATAATATGGAAGGTAATTCTTGTACCCAAGCCCCGAGCGCTAACAAGTCGGGTCAAGACTCGAGTTTTAATTCCTCGCATTATTTGGCCGCTTGCACGCTCAACCGCCCCATTACTTTGGGGATGTGCAATGTATATAGCATAACTTGGTACTGAACTCGTCGCAAAATTCCCAAATTTTGCACTTGCGAATTGTTTACCATTGTCTGTAATTATCCGACTCGGTACTCCAAATCGACTAATTACGCTTCTCATCATGAACCTTTTGTCGCTTGCTGTTATCCCATTCATGTGTTCACTTGATCCATTTTGTGAACGTGTCAATAGCCACAAAAAGGAATTCGAAACCTCCTGGAGCTTTGGGAAACGGTCCTAGGATATCAAGCCCCCAGGTCGCAAAAGGCCAAGAAAGAGGTATTGTTTGTAATGCTTGAGCTGGTTGGTGTATCTGTCTACCATGGAATTGGCACTGGACACACTTTTTAACCACCTCTTTAGCATCGCATAAGGTCAGAGGCCAAGAAAACCTTGTCGAAAGGCTTTACCAACTAATGTTCTCAGAGAAGCATGCGTCCCACAGATGCCATCGTATATCGTGAAGGAGTGTTATTCCTTCGCTTTGCGGAATGCATCGCATGAGTATCCCTTGGGTTCCTCGCTTATAGAGGACTCCTTCAACCAAAGTATACATTTTGGCTTTTCGGGATAATCGATCTGCCTCAAGATCATCTTCGGGTATGGAACCCTTGCAAAGATACTCGAGATGGGAGTCATCCGTATCCTCGTAATCTAATGAGGCCATCTCAAGAGGAGGTGTCTCTGTTCTTCGACTGAGAGACGGTTTTTGGAGTTGCTCCAAGAAAACTCCTTTGGTATTATGGATCGAAGAAGCCATCCGAGCAAGTTGGTCTCATGAGAAATTATCCTTTCGAGGGATAAATTGTACCTCAAACCTAAAAATGTTTTTCTAGCTTACGATTTGATAAGTACCGAGCCATTGTTGAGTTAGAGCACCGTACTCTTTCCCAATTTGATTCACGACTAGTTGAGAGTCTCCTCTCACGAGTAGTCGACGAATCGAGAGTGCTTCGCACTCGTATGCCGCCTAGCAAACCTTCGATTCGCGCCACATTGTTAGTGGCCCGAAAGTTTAATTGTATGGCATACTTTAAGGTTTCTCCTAGGAGATACCAGACCACCCGACCAGAGCCACTTAAAGTAAGTGACCCGTCAAAGTACATCATCCATCGGTCGGGAATCAGATCGGGATCCCGAACAGTTCAGATTTGTCCATTCGCGACAAAGTCCGCCAAGATCTGGATTTTATGGCCGTTCGACACCGAAATGGAGGTCGAACTCCCAAGTTCGATCGACCATTTTGCCATGCGTCCCATTGCTTTCCTTATTATGGAGGATTGCTCCCAAAGGAAACTCGACGCAAGACCTATTTTGTGCGCTCAAAATAATGCCGCAGCTTCTCAAGACATGAGGAGGGCATATAGAAGTTTTGGACCCGAGGGTAACGCCCTTAGGCCCGTAAAACTTCGCTAACGAGTAAACCGGCGTTATGCGTTTTCACGCTCTACGACCAAGATCGCGCTTGTCGCCTGTGGCGTGGCAACTAGGTAAATTAAGAGCGCCTCTTCCGCTTTGGAGAAACCGTAACAGAGCACTCGAAAGATACCTCTTGACATCCTCAAAAGCAATGTTTGCCTCGCTCGACCACTCAAAACCTTCATGTCTCCCGAGAAGTTTAAAGAAAGGTAGTCCTTTTCTCCTAGTCGTGCGATGAAACGACTTAAAGCCGCCATGCACCCAAAGGAGTTTCGACTTCCTTTTTGTGTTTGGAGGTCGATCCGAGGATGGCCTTTATTTTTTCAGATTTGCTTCGATTCCTCGCTCGGATACTAGGAATCCAAGCAATTTTCCCAAGAAATTCCAAACACACACTTCTCTCGATTAAGTTTTAAATGGTGCTTTTCGAGGTTGTCGAATGTTTCTTGTAGGTCGCTGATATGATTAAGTCTCTTAATGCTTTTACGACTAGGTCATCAACATAGGCTTCCAAATTCTACCTAATTGAGATGAAAAGTCGATTGCATTAAGCGTTGAAAAGAAGCACCGCATTCTTTAGACCAAATGGCATTTTGATATAACAAAAGGTACCAAATGGAGTAATGAATGCGGTCTTTTCTTCATCGCTTAGACACATATTGATCCGTGATATCCGAATATGCATCTAAAAACTTAATATTTCACAACCCGCAGAGAATCAACCAAATGATCAATACGAGGTAAAGGGAAATCATCTTTTGGACAAGCTTTATTAAGATCAAGAAAGTCTACGCACATACGCCATTTGCCGCTTGACTTTTTGACCATTACAGGTTAGCCAACCACTGGGTGATTGACTTCTCTTATAAAGCCCGCTTTAAGTAGCTTATCCAATTCGATTTAATAGCATCTCGTCGATCAGGCAAATCTCCGTAATTTTTGTTTTACGGTACTTTATCAGCCGTAGCTAGCCTCGTGCTCGATCACCTCCACAGGGACTCCGGCATGTCGGATGCTTGCCACGCCAAGACATCCGCGTTAGCTCGGAGGAAGGTAATGAGGGCGCCTTCCTATTTGGGATCGGAAGTCTCCCAATGCAAGCAGCCGAGAGGTTTCTCTCAGGCCCGGAGGAACCTCTTTGACTTGGTCGTTCGGCTTTGGTGCGACTTTAGGCTTCGACTTGCTAGTCGGTCGACTTTCATCTCGAGTTGGTATTTGACCAACCATCTCGAGGATCGACGGCCGCACTATACGCCATCTTTTGTCACATTGAATTGTGATCACCTTTGGGACTCGCATCTTAAGACATTGATACCCATAATGAGTAGCCATTAAGAATTTTGCCAAAGTTGGTCGTCCGAGTATGGCGTTATATGCCGATCGAAATCGACCACATCAAAGGAGACTTTCTCCGTCTGAAATTACTTGGTGAGCCAAATGTTAAAGGAAGAGAAACTTGGCCAATGGGTTTGGTCAAGACCCCAGACGATTCCATGAAAGGAATATCGCATCGCCTTACCTTTGTCCCGGTACTTGCATCTCGTCCGTGGCTTTAGTAAATAATATGTTTAAAGAACTACCACCATCAACTAACACTGATTGACCCGACAGCTTGTTGATGGTGGGTTCACCACAATCGAAATCGACTGATCGACTCATAGTGATCGGGCAATGTCCTTCTCAAAAGAGATGGTAACTTCCACCACTTCGTAATTTATTGACAAGAGGAGTATGTATGGAATTTACCTCTCGTCCGTGCCTTTAAGTTGTCGCTTGAGTCGATGCCGATGATCCTCCATAGATATGCTCAACGGTATGGTGCGGATCTTGGAATGGCATCTCCTCATCATCCGACGACTTTGGCCACTCGTATGTCCTACCCGCCGAGAGTAGGGAGCGGTGCTTGTCGCTGTAGTAATCCTCGAGCTTTCTTTGGAAAACTCTAGCTATGGAGGTCATGTCCTTCCTTTTATGAAAAGGACACCACCTTGGTTTGTCGCTCCTACGATCGTGGCGCTTACCTTTGCCTTGATCGGGGTTCGACTTGGTGGTTTGGGGCTCTCTATCTTTCACTACTAAGACCTCCTTGAAACCACTAGTTTGTGGTTTTGACTTTTATTTTCTTCTTGGACTTTTTGCTTTTTGTCCTTACTAACCTCACCCGCTCTCTAAGAGCGTGTGTTTCTCGATCAATAGTGTTATTCCACTCACCGCCTCGTAAGCGATTGCATATCGATCGGCCATCTCAAAGAGCTCTAAGAACGGTGTTGGGAGGATTTAAAGCAATATCCTCTGTTATTCTTCTACTACGGACTCCTTGCTTAAAAGCCCCGATCACAGAGGAGTCGAAATTTCCTAATTGAGTTACGAACCCGACTAAAGCGCTTGATGAATTGACGCAAAGTCTCGTTGTTGTTCGCTTTGATCCGGTGCAAGTCGCCTTCCTTTCGGGTATGTTGTATGTGCCTTGGAAATTTGCCTCGAGAAGATCACGAGGTGTTGCCAAGAGTAGATCGACTCGAGTGGTTGGTTTAATAACCACGATCGAGCGGATCCTTCGAGCACGCTTGGAAGGTAATTCGCCATTACGCGTTCTCCTCCTCCCGCCGCCGGACAATTGTTGTATAGATCTGAAGAAACTCGATGGGATTTTGAGATCCATCAAATTTCTCCATGTTCACCGGTCGAAAATGAGGTGGCGTAATCGCTTTCAAGGTCAGCGAAAATGCCCGATCCGGAATTACTTCTTGACGCCTTCTTTGTAGGAAAGAAGGGTTAATGTCGCCAGTGATCGATACGACGATACCCGCAACAGTCGACTGCTCGTTGTAGGTCTCGATTCTTCGAGGAATACTCCTCGTAATCCACCGCAGAATTTCTTTGCGAAGTAGTGATTGATCACCTCCTGAGGGCTACTTGATCATCACCGATCGAAAAGTATTTCTCGAATAGGAGATCGATGTGACTTATGACCGTGTCGATTCCTACGCAGAAATATTCGATTGATCAGTAGTCAAGAAGTCGCATTACTACGACTACCGAATGTTGTTGACGAGGTACTTCCAGCCTTGTCATCACGATTCAAGCCTTTGCGCAATCTCCTCAAAGAAAGAGATCGATCTCGTGTTCGAGCAAGCTCTTGATTGGGATTCTCAAGCAAGTCGTTGATGTCCCGGAGTTCTTGTACCTCCTGTGGATCGATATTGAATGCGCCAAAGCGAGTTCTTCGGGCTGCAATTTTCTTTCTTCTGATGACCTCAAAATCCTCCCGCCGATCTTTGAGGCCTTCTCGATGGAGTGCGAGAATGTCGAGGATTTCTCTCGCGTCATCGAGTGTTGGTTCTCTCTGTCGCCGGTGGTTCCTTGCCATTACTACGAGGAGGCGCAGGCGTGATCTTCGGGAGGTTCTCATTTCGACCTCCATGAGGTTGACTCGATTTGAGGGAAGGACGAAGACCTCCGCTGATGATTCTCACTTGCGCTTGAGGCCTCCCGCTTGAGGAGTGCTCGAGAGACACCATCTCGCGACTTGGAGTAATCCTCCGTAGGGGAACTCCGGTTATAATCGCTCTCCGTCCGCAAATGAGATCTGCGGAGAGACGGTCGATTTGTAGGAAAAGCATGCTTGATCCCACTATCTCTCGGAGTTACCCCGAGAGATAGGATCACAAGATGCCGATGGAGTCCTCGAATGGTGGCTTCGTGACTTGTCTCACTGTGTCGGACCGCCTTAAGGGAACTTGGACACTTAGAGGAAAACTCTCATTGTGTCGTGAGTCCTCCTGGGTGCGGTTCTGGTCGGATTGACCCTTGTCCTTGGAGGGAATTGGCTCCTCTGTTGGACGTATCGTTGTGGGGGATAAGGATCCCTCCTCAACTCCATTGATGGGATGGTTTCCTGGAGAATAATCTCCGAGGAACATCACCATCGGCGGATGCATCACTCGGCTCGTAGTCGAAACCGCATCCATGTCGACGTCACAGACCGCCAAGTCGAACCAGCTTCTCCTCGCTCCATCCTCCCGCCATGCTTGCATGAGATTGGAAAAAAAAGAGTATGTTGACAAGAGATTACCGGAAGATCCCCACGGTCGGCGCCAACTGTCGGTGTATTAGAACCGATCTTACGTAAAGATTATTTGATTCGGGGGGTCTCCTAAGGATGAGATCACGCAGAGTGGATTGACACGGATGTTTAGATGTGTTCAGCCTTCTCCGGAGAGAATAATAACCCTAATCCTGTGTGTATGGTATTCTTGATGATCCAGTAAAGGACTAAAACTATTACAGAGAATAGTGCTTGTGTTTCTACTTGACTAGCC
The DNA here is from genome assembly GCA_036346395.1 of Hsuehochloa calcarea. Lineage (NCBI taxonomy): Eukaryota > Viridiplantae > Streptophyta > Magnoliopsida > Poales > Poaceae > Hsuehochloa > Hsuehochloa calcarea. Next base: position 27,771,308 of record CM070593.1, on the reverse strand, counting down.
CTTGTTTGCCGTCATTCTCCTCTCCATATCTCTCTGATTGATGCCCTTATATAGTCGTGAAGAAGTAGCCGCTTGTCCTACTAAGATCGCCTAATTAATGTAGTAACGGCGATGATGGTAGTAATTACCGCGCTTTGACTTCTTCACGCGTCGGCAATTATCTTCCGAGATAATGGGGTATTTACACACCATTAATACGGAATAATAGTGCGTAGACCGCTCGATTCCTTAATCAATTGGACCTACCCGTCTCAGTAGGTTTGATTATAAGGTGGTCGTAGTTTTCCCGGTCGTAGAAGGACTTACGATCGGTAGCGATCGAGAAGAACTTACGACTATGTAGTGGTCGAGAAGGACTTACGACCATGATGTAGTCGTAGAAGAACTTACGACTATGGGGGTGATTGTAGAAGAACTTACAATCAAAGGTTAGGCCTCTCCTTATAGAAATAAGGGTACTTCAGGACTATGTGACATCATATTTACCCATAATAAGAATTACAGATAAAAGATAAAATGAGGATTATTAGATCCTCGTCACACATCATACCATTAACACATAACGGTGGGACAAGATACTTCAATCTTTCCCTCTTTGGTAATTGATGATAACCATTTCAATCACACATAAATTGAATGCAGATAAAAGTAACACGTTATGAGCATATATAAACTACACAAGTCTTATATATATATATCACAACATGAGTATGCGAGAACTACACAAGTTCTACATACTCAAAACATGAGTATATAAGAACTACACAAGTTCTATATACTCACAACATGAATATACAAAACTACACAAGTTTTATATATTCAAAACATGAGTATACACGAACTACACAAGTTCTATATACTCAAGACATAAGTATACAAAGACTACACAAGTTTTGTATACTTATACAGATATGTTTCAAAGTAAGGATCCCAAATATATGTGGTAAACGGAGTATGGATCAATACTAATGAAACTATAAAATATAGAATGAGCTCCCTCTAAATGTGTGCATGCACAAATGTGTAAATAGAAATATATGCACATATTGAAGATATACTTATGGTGGAGTTCAACCTATATTTTGGATCCGTGGAATACAACATTATATAAGAGTACAAGTTGAATACATACCTCGTTGAATTTCACCTTTATATCCAAATGAGACTACACACTGGATATAGCAATATAAATGTTAGTCTCACAATTAGATTTGCCATTAATCACCAAAACACTCTATTAACTCATAATGGCGGGTCTAGATCCTTCACACGCCCATAGTCACTGCCATTCCCACATCCTTTGGGCAAATTTGATGAGCTCTCATCACTAGATTTGGTCTCCTTCGCTTTTCACTCCGCACGGGTCAAGAGGAGGTTTTCTTCGCCGCCGCCATACACCTTCACATGTTCCTCGAACGCTTTCAGTCGACCAAAGACTTCCTCGCGGACATTGTCTTCAGGTCTGTGAATTGTTCAGAATGGTGAGAACAGGCAAGTACCTTGGTGTTACAATACGCAGTATCTTCTCTGCCACATAGGAGTCTTCAATCTTCTCTCCTAGTGTGCACATTTTACCGAGCGCCGTAGTGAGTCTCATGGCGAAATCATCTACGGACCCCCCTTCGCGCATCCAGAGTTCATCGAATTCTGTCTTGAGGGATTGGAGCTTCGCCTTTGTCACTCGATTAGTTCCCACGTACATGGATTTCAACACAATCCACGCTTCTTTTGGTGCCTTCTTGTCGGCGAGAAGAAGGAGCTTCTCCTCGTTCACGCCTTGGTAGATGGCCATGAGCGCCATCTTGTCGTGTCAGTTGTCAACCTCCCCGGTGGCAACCTCCACTGCGTCCCATACGCCCTGCGCCTCCAAGTATACTCGCATCTTCATAGACCATGCCACGTAGTTGCCGCTGGTTAGCAGTAGATACCGGAGGGAAACACTTCCTTCCTTCACCGGCTGTCGACGATCAAATCGCCGATCTTATGAATATATGAATGAAAAGAGGAAAATGACGCATATCTTTTAGAAAGTAGTGAGACTGCTCTTTATTTCTTTGAACTGGCTATTACAAAGAGTGTATATAACTTAGACTAAAGACTAATTCGGGAGTACAAGGCTCTTGAGGGTGTCTCCCAAATGATCTTCACTGTTCCGGGCCCCCAACTTCAGTCCGCATTCCTCCTTATGTAGTTGATGAAGGGTTGTGATTGTCTCGGAGGAGACGTGCATTCGGGAAACAGCGTCGTCGTCGAATAGAGTGTCGCTTGATAATGTATCAACTGTTATGCGGTTATATGTCAATGAGTTATGTAACCGTACTCTAGTATCATAGCATCGCATGGTATGGAATATATAACACATGTTCTATTCGTCACACGGTAAAGCATATGTCTGGTCGTAGATCCAGATATCAGTTCAAAACCTTGTGAGCATTTGACTGGTCGGAGACTAGGTTTGGAACCATGTCTGACCAGATTGGGTACTATGCAACCTCTGGAATTCTTACGACCAGTGAGGTCGTTAGCCTTAGGGTTTACGACCATGAAGACGTATGGTCTCTATATACTAAATAATAAATAAATGTTTTAATTCTCGTCAGCTAGCCTCCGAACTTTAAATGAATTGGTCGTATGGATGCTTACTCCCGATGCAATCGTATCGGGCATACCCCTCATTAAATATCGTGGTATTCGAGGCGGTCCGTATTCATTTTTAAAGTTCAGAAATTGCCTTGGAAGTTGAAGGAACTCTTGGTCCGCTGGTAAAAATGGTTTTTTGTTCGTTGGATTTTCCCCAGAAACGGTTACAGTATTGTCGCTATAAAAGGCCCTTTAGCACTGGGTGTTAGGGTTTCTACGCCTTTTGCTTTCCTCTTCATCTTCTAAGAAACCATCTCCGATCACCTTTGAATTCTTCACCCGAAAGAAATCACTATGTCGGATCTTATTACCAACTAGTCGATCTCCGATCTGAGCGAGAAGAAACTTTAAGGTTTGGAAAAGGTTGGGCTATTACCTGACAAAAATATGATCGCGTGGAGATCAGCGTTTGGGGAACATTCTCCAGGTGGTGAGGATGGAGAAATTTCCATTTTTCTCGCATATATCGAATGCGGCTTCAGACTTCCAGTTCACTCGTTTCTTTCTCAAGTTTTGGAGTATTATGGAGTTGATCTGATCAATCTGGCTCCCAACGCCATAGCCAACCTCAGCATCTTCGTTAACCTCTGCGAAGCGTACTGAAATTCCAACAACCCTGGACCTCTTCAGGTACTACTACAGATTGGTGAATGCGAAGAAGATGACCGGTACACCCGGAGAGTGTACCTTGCGTCTCCATGACGGGAAGGCTGATGAGTACATTCCGATGTACTCCAAGTCTTCGTGGTCGTCATGGAAGAAGAGTTGGTTTTACATGAAGATCACACAAGTCGATGGCCTTTATTACAGCGGTAAAAAGGCTATCGAGATCCCGCAATGGCGTTCTTTCTCAAGAAGGAGGGGAAAATTGGGAGATGGGTTGAAGCCATCCATCTCCTGGGTGTCAGGGGTTTGACATCCTGGCACGTGGTGAGGGACTTCTCCATGCGGAGAATCAGTCTTTTGAAGGCCAGAGCTCATTCGATGCTCTGGTATATTGGTCGTGACGATACGACCAAGGATTCTAGGGAAGGTAAGTTTCAGTAAGAATCTGACCAGTATATCTTTCTGGTCAAATGCTTTTATAACCCTAAGACCTCTTTTTTTGTTACAGCTTTGTCTTCTGATGAAATTAGAAGCCGGATCAGAATGATCTGTGCTGGAGAGCCTAATGAGAAGGCTGGTTTTCCTTTGATCTTAGCAGTGACTACTGCTGAAGAGAGGGCTGAGAGACTTCGGGTAAGCATGATAATTACTTTCCATCTTTACAATCTTTTCCTATCAGTGTTTACATAAAAATCCTCTTTGATATGTAGTCGGTTGGTCTAAGAATTGATGAGGCCACGGAGACCTGTGAGCCAATTGACGAACCGACCAACCTTACGATCACTAGTGATCGTGGGTAGGTAAATAGCAAGGAAATACTTTTTGCTTAGATGAAAAGATATGTTCATCACCCGACTAACTTTGTTTGTTGAATCAGGTGGTAGTCATTGAGTCCCATACAGTTGTTCAAGATTTGCCAAGGGCCTTTGAAGTAACTGCTTTGGTGACCGATGAACCTACACCTTCCGATTCAACGATCAGGGATTCTACTCTCGACCAGTTGGTTGAAAGTATTACATTTGATCGTTCATTGAGGGATGCAGAGGGTACAACCAACCCTTCCAGTTCAAGACTGGAAAAATTGGTTGAAAATAAAAGAAAAGCTAGCGCTACAGACTTTAAGCCAGCACGCTTCAGAGTCAAGATAAAAAAGATAACTGGGTATGTTGTAAAAAAATTATCACATAAACACATACCTTTTATATTCTTGGCGAACTTGAACTCTGAACTTCATTTTCTTTCACGCGCAGACTGTTGGAGTTCGAAATGTTCCGATCAAAGTTATTCCAAAGAGTCGGTGATCAAGGCACCTCCGACCAGGGCTTTCCTCAGGCAAGAAATCCTGAGGAGGAAGTGGTTGCGTAAGCCCCCGAGCCTACTTCAGTGTTGGAATCTGATTTGAATCTTGTGGTGATTGTTACTCCGTCAGCGGAGGTAGGCATCTCTGCAGATCCACAAGAGATTCCAACTTCTGAAAGGAACTCCTCCCAGACTAACAAGTTCCATTTCTCTCCTCGATTTATCGAGGATAAGGAGATTGATGATGCTTGGAGGAGAGTATCAGATCGTCTTGCAAAGGCGAATCCTGATAAGATTTTTACCGATTATAATGATGTGGCAATTCAAGTAAGTGTCCTCAACTATTCTTATAGTTTTCCTTGAAGTTCACAAGAAACTTTAAAGAAAAATTCTATTCATGCAACATATAGTTAAAATTTTTGCTGCGATCGGAGGACTAACCGATCGGATTAAGAATCTAGAGTAAAAACACTCCGAACTAGAAAGTAAGAACTTTCTTCTTAATTTGTCTTTTGCTAAGACTTTCCTTTCTTCTTTTAACTATCATCCCTTATCAAATTTGATAGATTTGGAGAAAATAAAAGAAGAAGCTTTGGCTGAGAAAGCCAGAAGAATAAAGCTTGAAGAGGAAATTCAATCTAAAAACCGGTCGATCGAAAACTTGACAACCAGATATGAAAAATACCAGAAAAAATCCAGGAAGAAGGCCGAAGGTAACTTAGTCGTAGACTTGTTTTAGTATCTCTTCTGATCCTTTTTAGCCTAATATTTATTTTGCTTATGCAGAACAAAATCAAGTTTTAAGCAAAGCAAAGAAAGCTTTGGAATTTGAGAAAGACAAGGGGGCATCAGTTATGTTTAACCTTGATGAACAAATTACTGCACTCAACAAAATGATCTTTGATAGGGGATCAGGATCAACATTGCCTTCCTTAAGTGATCCAATGGAAAAGGTAAATTACCTTGGTCACCTTTTGGAGGACCTTAAGGGCTTGCTCAAAACTACAAGAGATAATTACGCCCAGTCCGTAAGGAATCTATTGCTAGTGGAGTTAATCTTGCTTTGGCAAAACTGAAGGTGTCCGATCACTCTATCAATCTTCAAGTTATTGAAGAGGATTTTAACTGCTTGCCAGAGGAGGCGGCCAAGTTTCTCAAGGAAGTTAAACCTCTTGGAGACAAGGTTGCAGAATAAATGGAGGTCGGATCTCCATCCAGCAGTGACTAATGGAGGACAATCTCTAGTAGTAAAAATCATGCAAAAAAGAGAGAGTATGCAAAAAATGTGTAAAAACATACCTTTCTCTTATCAATGAAAAAAGAATTTTTGTTTATCCGGTCGACTTATCATATATTACCCAGCCCCTGACTGTTTTATAGTGGAAGAACTTTACTATAAAAGCAGTAGGCCATGAATATGAACTTAAGTCTTAACCATTGTTTGAAAGTATGTACTAATTGTTGAAAAAACTGATCGTGATAATACTAGGAAACCTTTTTGGTTGGAACCAGTGTTAGGTTTCGACTAGTTGTAAATCTGTTTTTCGTAATCAAAGTACTTACTAAGACAATATATGGTCGGAAGAAAAAATGATTTTTCTTGACAAGAGGAAGTTACATGCAAAGATATATATAATAAACGAGAAGTAGTTTTATTTCTATGCAGTGCTCAACGCTGGTCGGAATGAACTTGCTGAGAAATGAAGATATAGATTGTATTTCGCAATACGTGTTCGTGCTCTAGTCCGACTGGCAGCGAGGATCATAAGAAAAGGGTCATCGCTAGGAAGCTCCTTCCAGTGGGTGGAACCACATGCGAAAAAGGAGAGACTTCGACTAGGAGGTTTTTCGTGTCCCGACCAGTAGCCAAACAAGAGTAGAACAGAATTTTGAAAATAAAATATATAATCTCCATAGTCCAAGCATATGAACCGCAGTCGACCAGAGCTAAGTTCTGTCATATAAATAACATCACTTTCTTTTTGAATTGATTCATTATTTATTAAACTGAATGGAAATGAAATGAAAATTAAACGAAAAACTTGCGCAATTGGTCAATATTCTAAGAATTAGACAAAATACTGCCGTCTGACATGGCTAATCGTACCGAACCTGGTCGGGTGACTTCTACCACAGTGTAAGGACCTTCCCATTTGGGAGAAAGTTTGTTGCGATTTGCTTGGTTCTGAATTTTTCTAAGAACCAAATCACCTACAGCTAAGCTGCGAGGTTGCACCTTACGACTGTGGTACCTTAGCATGACTATTGATAGATTGCCGAACGCAACAAGGCTTGGTTTCGTCGTTCCTCAGGAAGATTGACATCGTCGAGTTGTCTTTCTTCCTGATCATTTTTATTAAAACGATCAGTGCGAGCAGAACCAATTTTTAATTCTGGAGGAAGTATGGCTTCGGCCCCATAAACTAAAAAGAATGGTGTTTCACCGGTCGCACGGTCGTCATCGTCATGAAACAGACCCATAAAATGTAGGAAGTTCTTGAACCCAAGCTCCTGACCGTTTTATTAATTGGTCGAATACTCGGCGTTTGACCCCCTGTATTATGATACCATCGGCACGCTCAACTGCTCCGTTACTCTGCGGATGAGCAACCGAAGCGAAATGGACTCTGATACCCAGGTCATCGCAGAATTCCTGGAATTTACCACTGGAAAACTGAGTACTATTGTCCGTGATTATACGACTGGGTACACCAAATCGTGTAATCATGTTTTTTATGAGGAACCTCTTAGCAGCCTTAGTTGTAGTTTTAACAGCTGGCACGGCTTCAAACCACTTTGTAAACATGTCAATCATGACAAAGAGGAATTCGAAGCTCCCGGGTGCTCTTGGGAAAGGTCACAGAATGTCTAGTCCCCAGGTTGCAAAAGGCCAAGAAGGAGGAATTGTTTGCAGAGCTTGCGACGGTTGATGTACTTGTCGGCTATGAAACTGATAATGTGCGCACTTCGTCACGAGCTCTTTTGCATCATGAAGGGCAGTTGGCCAATAGTATCCTTGCCTTAAGGCTTTACCGACCAGTGTTCTGTAGGAATGATGTGCTCCATACAGATTCCTCCATGAATTTCGGTTAGCAACTTAATGCCATCCGAGCGAGATATGCATCTCATCAACACTCCATGAGATCCTCGTTTATACAAGGTACATTCGATTAGAGTGTATGATTTGGCCTTTCGTGCTATACGATCATCATCTACATTATCTTCTGGAATTAAGTCATGTGAAGATAATTGTAGATCGATGTCATCTAATCTCTACCATGATAGTCACCGATCTGTGGAGCATCCATGTGATCAGAATCAATTGGATTGACCTGATGTGAACCATTGATGTTCTCGGAAAGCTCGACTATCGAGGGTGAATCGAGTTGCTCAAGAAAAACTCCCGGCGGGACGGTGGACCTTGTGGAGGCCATCCGTGCCAACTGATATGCTAGAAATTTTTCCTTCCGAGGAATATGTTGGATCTGAAAACCGAAGATGTGCTTTTCGAGTTTTCGTACTTCCGCCAGATAAGACGATATCTTGGTACTTGAGCATTGATACTCTTTCCCTACTTGATTCGCTACTAGTTGAGAATCGCCTTTCATTAGTAATCTGCGAATTCCGAGCGAATGAGCTGCTCGAAGTCCTGCCAGCAAACCTTCATATTCCGCTACATTGTTAGTAGCAGGAAAGTTAAACTGGATGGCGTACTTAATGTGTTCGCCAGTAGGGGATATTAAGACGACTCCAACCCCCGATCCTTTAAGCATTAATGAACCGTCAAAGTACATTGTCCACTCGTCGTGGTGCTCGTACTCGAGTTCTTGCTTAGGTTCTGGGTTTATCTATTCGGCAATGAATTCTGCTATTGCCTGAGACTTTATAGCTGTTCGTGAGATAAAATGGAGGTCGAACGTCCCTAGTTCAACTGCCCATTTTGCTATTCGTCCTGATGATTCTCTGTTTTCAAGGACTTGACCTAAGGGATATCCTGTAGGTACGACCACTTTGTGGGCTTGAAAGTAACGTCTTAGTTTCCTTGAAGACATAAGGAGACCATAGAGCAACTTTTGTACCTTTGAATATCTTTCCTTTGGTCCATGCAAGACTTCGCTTACGTAATATACTGGTCGTTGAACGTTTTCGCGCTCTACGATCAGTACACCGCTGACTTCCTGCGGCGTCGCAGCTATGTAAATCAACAATGTTTCTTTCGGTCTTGGAGAGACTAAGACCGGGGCTTCCAAGGTACTCTTTGAGTTTTTTAAAGGCTTCGTTGGCTTCTTTCGTCCATTCAAAACTCCCATGCTTTCGAAGAAGTTTAAAGAAAGGTAATCCCTTCTCGCCTAACCTGGCTATGAAATGACTTAGCGCTGTCATACAACCGGTTAGCTTTTGGACTTCTTTCTTTGTTGTCGGGGGACGCATCTGATTGATGGCTGTTATCTTAGCCGGATTTGCTTCGATACCTCTAGCCGAAACTAGGAAACCAAGAAGCTTTCCAGCAGAAACCCCGAACACACATTTCTCCGGATTCAACTTGAGGTTATATTTTCTCAAATTGTTGAAAGTTTCTTGTAGGTGAAGGATATGATCGCCTGCATTGATGCTTTTCACAACCAAGTCATCTACATAGGCTTCTAAATTCCGACCTACCTGCGGCTGAAAGTATTTTGCAATAACCTTTGAAAAGTTGCACCAGCATTCTTGAGACCAAAGGGCATCTTAACATAACAGTAAGTGCCATATGGTGTGATGAAGGAAGTTTTCTCCTCATCATTTTTACTCATGTTTATCTGGTGGTACCCTGAATATGCATATAAAAATCTTAGCAACTCGCACCCGGAGGTAGAGTCTACAAGCTGGTCAATGCGAGGAAGGGGAAAATAATCCTTCGGGCAAGCTTTATTAAGATCTGTGAAGTCAATACACATTCGTCATTTCCCATTATTCTTTTTAACCATTACAGGATTGGCGAGCCACTAAGGGTGATGGACTTCACGAATAAACCCAGCTTCAAGGAGCTTGTCAATCTTCGACTGGATTGCTTCCTTCCGGTCAGGTGCAAAACGCCTTAGCTTCGCTGACCGCTTTTTCGTCGTTGAGAGCTAACTCATGCTCGATCACTTCCACAGGGACTCGGGCATGTCGGACGCTTGCCAAGCGAAAACATCCTGGTTTGCTCGGAGGAAAGAGACGAGCGACTCTTCCTATTTAGGGTTGAGTCCTTCTCCGATCAGTAACTTCGGAACTAACCTGTCGATGTCTCCCAACCTGGCGTCTCTCGGAGAAACACCTTTGTCGAGTGGCACCTCTTTTGTCTGATCGAAGGGTTTGGGTGTCAATTTTGGTCTAGAGTGGTTGACTTGCGTCGCAGAAGAGTCAGTATTTCTAGTCGGAAGCTCATCGACCAGATTCTAAAGATCTTTGATCGCAAACATAAGCCATTTTTGATCTCCCCGAACCATGATGACACCTTTTGGTCATGGCATCTTCAAACTCTGATAACCGTAATGCGTGGCTGTCAGGAACTTTGCTAGAGACGGACGACCAAGTATCCCGTTATAGGCGGTCTCAAAATCGACCACGTCAAACGAAATCTTTTCCATTCGGAAGTTATCAGGACTTCCGAACGTAACCGGTAAGGACACCTGTCCTATCGGTTTTGCGGTAGAGCCAGGGACTATGCCATGGAAGGTATATTTTACTGGCTTTACCATTGACTTAGAAACGTGCATTTCTTCTAAAGCTCCCGAGAATAATATATTTAAAGAACTACCTCCATCTATCAAGACTCTATTGACCTTACAATTATTAATGGTAGGCTGAACTATAATAGGGAACCTACCCGGCCGAGTCGACGAAACAGAGCAGTCTTATTTGCCGAAGGAGATTACGGTGTCCGACCACCTCGAAGGCTTGATTCTGAACGGAGATTCTGCTAGGTTGACCTCCCGCTCCACGGCTTTCAGATGACGTCGCGAGTCGTACGATAAGGATCCTCCAAAGATCATGTTGACTGTGTGCTAAGGTTCTTGGTATTCCATCTCCTCGTCGCCATCTTTATCCTTTTTGGAGCTGACTTCCCCCAACTCTTGTATTGAGGGAAGCGGGCCTTTACCTGCATAGTAATCTTCCAACTTCTTTTGCCAGACACGGCAGGTGCGCAGATCGTGCCCAGCCTGTTGGTGAAGCGGACACCACTTCTTACTCTTTTTATATCCATCGGTCGGAATATTTGCTTTACCTCGACCGGCATAGTCCCTCTTACCTTTGGTAGGCTTTTTCAGGACCGCTAAGACCTCCTTACCATCCGTCTTGCGATGCTTCTTCTTCTTGAGAACTTTCTTATTCTTCTTCCCAGGCTCTTCTAAACCAGATTGAGGAGTTTTGTCTTTTCGATCTATAACTTCACTCCATTCGACTGCCTCACTAGCAGCTGCATATTTATCCGCCATATCGAATAGCCCGGCGGTAGCTCGTGGGGGATTCATAGTTATATCCTCCGTGAACCTTCGGTTCCTCATTCCTGCCTTGAATGCCTGAATTACAGAAGATTCTGCAATCTCGTATATGGAATTACGAACCTGGCTGAACCTCTTGATGTACTGTCGGAGAGTTTCTTTTGGGTTCTGCCGTATCCGATGTAGATCATCTTCCTTCCCTGGGCGGCCGGATCCGATGTAGATCATCTTCCTTCCCTGGGCGGTCGTACGTACCCTGGAAATTCACGATTAAGAGATCGCAGAGCTGTTCCCAAGTGTAGATTGATCCGACCGGCTGGTTAAGTAACCATGGCCGGGCAGATCCTTCTAACACCGTAGGTAGGTAATTGGCCATCACGTTTTCATTACCACCAGCAGCTCTGACGGCGGTGGTATAGATCTGGAGAAATTCTAATGGGTTCTGAGACCCATTGAACTTGCCCAGGTTGGCCGGTCGAAACCGGTTAAGCCAACGCACAGCCTGGAGCCCTGCAGAGAAAGCTTGGCAGCCTGTGACTAATTCATGGCGCCTTCTTTGGAAAGGAGCCTGTTTGTGGTCGGTTGGGGACCGGTTCCTTAGATTAGAGAACTGAGGTTTCGGCGTCCCGACCTGATCGCGAGCGTTATGATGCTCTCGATCACCTGCCTGGTTCAAACGATGTCGAAGATCGTTCAGACCAAGCGAATGACCCTCTCGACGAGAGGAAGATGTATTTGTTCGGAACAATCTGCTTCCCTCATGACTCATTGGTTGGAAATGTCGAGGAGGTTGCGCTATTGATTGATTCCCAACATACGCATGTTGCCCTTTGCCGAGGGAAGAACGCTGGGACGAAGTCATGGTTTGACTTTGCGGTGTCCTCCGTTCTCGGTATTCTTCTGTACGTTGTACGGTTTGCTGGAGAATCTCCGACACCTGTCCTACCAATTGGACAAAACCCGGAGCTTCTTCTAAAGCAGGGTTAGTATTATTTAAAGTATCACGAATGCGCTGCAGATTCTGAACCGTTACAGATGCTCTCGGAGGATTCATCGAGGTTGTTGGCGTTTGCAGATCCGAACCTTCTCTTAACCTCGAGCCTGGCTGTACTTGACTCATTATCCTTGGTGGGGCTGAACAAGGCGAATTAACTGATGGATGTCCATCAGCTCTGTTGCCTCTGGTAGCTGGTGCTTGATTGCCCGCGGCATTTCCATCAACACATGGTAGTGAGGTAGCGGGTGCAGGACCGTACAGGGCATTGCGATCAGTATTTCCGATCGCATTGACTTCGTGTTTCCAGCATCGACCCTCCGAAGAGTTTCCACTTGTACTCGCGGAGAGCTTCCAAGATTTTTACGGACACTTCCACGACGGAGACCGGTCGGAGATGAGAACCTCTTAAGGCCTCGATGGCGGACTCACTTCACGCGAATGCCGATCGTATCTCGAGTTTTATCATCCCCACTCGGCCCATGGTCGGTGAGGGTTTCATCGACACCGTTACCAGATGTCGGTTGGCTCCTGGAATTCCCAGAAGCCGTGGGTGAATACCTATCAACCATGATGGTGTCGAGTGTGTATTGACTCTCGAATTGCAGGGCTGAAAATTCATCACCTTTTTTGCCGGTCGAAAAGACCGGGCTTGAAGAGGTTTTTGGACACTCCGAACTGATCGAAATGTCCTGTCCCTCGGGAAACTCCACTTGTTGCAGTGGTGCATCCTCATCCATCTGCTCGACCTCGGCGTTGTCAGCGACTTGCGAACCAGCAGAGGAAGAAGAGGACGATGTCCAATCACCCTGCATGGCCTGGATGCAGGCGTCCATGTCGAGGTTGGAGTAGTCGTCCGGATCGAACCAATTCTCCTCGTCCCAAGTTCCTGCTATGATCTCATGAACTTCTTTGCTTTAGAAGATTTGCACCTTCTTCCCCACGAACGGCGCTAGCTGTCGACGATCAAATCGTCGATCTTATGAATATATAATGAAAAGAGAAAAATAGTGCGTATCTTCTAGAAAGTAGTGAGACTGCTCTTTATTGCTTTGAACTGGCTATTACAAAGAGTGTATATAACTTAGACTAAAGACTAATTCGGGAGTACAAGGCTCTTGAGGGTGTCTCCCAAATGATCTTCACTGTTCCGGGCCCCCCAACTTCAGCCCGCATTCCTCCTTATGTAGTTGATGAATGGTTGGCAGTTGTCTCTAGAGGAGACGTCTGTTCGGGAAGCAACGCGTCTGGTCGAATAGAGGTGTCAGTTGATAATGTATCAATTGTTGTGCGGTTATATGTCAATGAGTCATGTAACCGTACTCCAGTATCGTAGCGTCGCGTGGTATGGAATATATAGCACATGTTCTATTCGTCACACGGTAAAGCATATGTCTGGTCGTAGATCCAGATATCAGTTCAAAATCTTGTGAGCATTTGACTGGCCGGAGACTAGGTTTGGAACCATGTCCGACCAGATTGGGTACTATGTAACCTTTGGAATTCTTACGACCAGAGAGGTCGTTAGTCTTAGGGTTTACGACCATGAAGACGTATGGTCTCTATATACTAAATAATAAATAGAGATTTTAATCATCGTCACCGGCACTTTTGACGATACCTATCCCTCGTTGGTGCTCCGCTTCCTGACGTCTGTGACATGATCTTAGACATACAAGAATGAACAACACGGCTCTGATACCAAATGTTGGAATTACAGAGCTACGTGGACGCGCACACACTCGATTTCATGTGGATCGCTACGAAATTAAGAAGAATCGAGATAAGTTTTTTGACGCCCAACAGCTGCGTTTTTCTAAACTTCCTATTATTTCTGAACTGCTACAGTAACTAAAATACAAAACTGAATGCTTGAAACTCGATGGGCACTAGCTCATGCCAATACTGATGCCACTACTCCAGGAGACTAACTCCAAATAGCTAAACGCAAATACAAATGTGCAGCATGATTAACATACTGATAAACAGAAAATAAACACATTCAATGTAACAAGATTAAGTCCAACAATATATAGGCCTAGCAAGAGCTCACATATGTCTACACGTGCGTGCAGGGAGTTGCTGGGCGTTTGCGGCGGTGGCGGCGACGGAGGGGCTCGTGCAGATCGCCACCGGTGACTTCACCTCCCTCTCCGAGCATCAGGTGCATGACCGCACGGGTGGTGCCAACACCTGCAACGGCGGCGGCGTCTCCGCCGCTCTCCGCTACATCGCTGGGAGCAGCGGGCTGTAGCCGGAGGCAACCTACGCGTACAGTGTTGGAATTTGACTTGTGTTTTGATAATGCTTCGAACGAGAAAACAGAGAACTTCGCTTGGTCCTTCGGTCCAGAGTAGAGACACGCCTCGCTTTCCCCGTGGGTCCTGCTGGACCTCCTTATCACCTCAACGTGACCCGCCTGGACACGTCTTGGCCTGAAGCAATCTGCCTCTGATGCTCCTCTTTATTATCTTTTCTAGTTATTCTCAACTCCCTACTCCTCATGGTACATGGCTGCATGGCCTTTTAAAGGCTGAGTTCATGCACTTGGACTCGAACTCGGACTACATATCCGAACCAAACAACTAGCAACCCTACCAAACCATGAAAAGAAAAACGGAAAAACAAAACTGTAAGAAAAGCAAGATTAATTCTAACAATCACCCCCTTAATCTTGTTTCTTCACCTTGATCACGCCAATCTTCTCTCGTTTTCTTGAACTTTCAGGTCTTCCTCTTTTACCTACAGTCCCGTGTGTCGTTCCTTCCTGAGCCGATGCTGCCCTATCGCCTATGCTTGTTGCATCCTGAGCCATGCACAAATCAACGCTTGTCGTGTCTCGCACCTGGACTGAATTCGTCCTTTCTAGCACGTCCGTCTGGGTTGGAGCACCTGCTCCCACGACCACCTGAGCTTCGCCATTACCTGAGCCTCTCGCTCCTCTCTTTTGGACCAAACCTGCCCGCTTTCCCGCGTACATCTCAGCTGAGGCTACACCGCCTCTCCCTTCTGCTGTGCCTGCATGCCGATGGGGTCTATGGGCTTGACCCGATCTGTTGGTTCCTCCAGCAGCAACTGCATGCGTGTGGGACCCGCCATCCCCTTGAGTGCCCTGCACGCCTTCCTGCGTGCCGTCTGCACCCCCCGAGACTCCGCCTACTGCGCCTCCTGCGCCAGCTACGTGCCGTCCCTGGGTCCCGCCATGTTCTTGGCCGGTGAGATCAACAATGCCTGAGACCTCCTGTCTTGGCTCTACTCTCCAGTTCCACCCTGGCTCCTTTAGACTTTCCTTCACAGAAACCGGTATACAATCTTTCAGGGA
Source organism: Hsuehochloa calcarea (assembly GCA_036346395.1). Classification (NCBI taxonomy): domain Eukaryota; kingdom Viridiplantae; phylum Streptophyta; class Magnoliopsida; order Poales; family Poaceae; genus Hsuehochloa; species Hsuehochloa calcarea. The sequence goes on along the minus strand of CM070593.1, from coordinate 27,755,980 downwards.
AATTTTATATAACCGGTTCGGGGATCTCTTCACCTTCATCAACAGATCTTTGTTCTTGTTATAGATACGCAAGAACTCATCCTGCAGCACCACCCTGCACCCCCGTTCCGCCAACTGCCCGAGACTGAGTATGTTGTTACATAGACTTGATATATAATAGATTTCAGTCAGCATCCTCTGATCGTCGTTCTTGCATTGTAATAGCATTGATCCTTTGCCTCTTATTTGCACCGTGGAGCCGTCGCCAAACTTGACTTTGCCCAAAATCTTCTCGTCAAGCTCATGGAACATGGAGCGATCTCCCATCATGTGATTGCTTGCTCCATTGTCTAAGTACCACTCATCAGTATGATCATGGTTGCCTCCCTCTGTGCGTAGTTTAGGAACTACATTCTCCTCGTTCAACATCACCATGACCGGCGTCTGGTTGACACATAAGGAGAGAAGCAGGGTCGACTCGTCGTCTTCAATAGCTCGGGTGAGGTTTACCTCCTCGTTCTTCTTCTTGTTTCGGTAATTCGAAGCATAGTGCTCATATTTGTCGCAGTTGAAGCACTTTATGTGGCTGCGGCACCCCGACGCGTAGTGACCATATTTATCACATTTAAAGCATTTGATATGTGACTTGTCATGGGATCTGTCACCATCGTCTTGCCTAGCCCAATCTCCACGTTCTCCTCTGCCGCCTCGCTCACGCCTGCATCCACGCTCGCGGCTTCTTGATGAGTCACGGTCGTCCTCCTCCGACGATTCCTTGTAAAATTGTCTGCCACCACCAGAGCTTCAGCCGGCGACGAGCCACGCCATGCTCGCGCTGCTTCATGCGCTCAAGCCACTCATCCTCTGTGAGGAGCAGGTGTCCGCTGGCGCCGTCGGTGTTGTCTTGTTCGTAGCGCTCTTCTACGGCCTTCAGTCGTTCGGTGAGTTCTTCCACCGAGAGCGTTTGCAAGTCAACGAGCGTCTCAATTGATATTGCTACCTGAGAATACCTTGGTGGGACGACGCGGAGGAATTTTTTTAACAACACGGTCTTCCTCAATCTTGTCCCCGAGTATTTCCAAGTTGTTGACTAAGCCGGTGAGCCGCATTGCGAAGTCATCCACCGACTCGCCGCTCTTGAATTTGATGTCATCAAATTTTCTGCGTAGCGTCTGCACCTTTGCCTCGCGTACGCGTTGGACTCCGATGCGCATTGTCTTGATGGTGTCCCATGCGTCCTTAATGGTGTTCTTGACTGCAAGCGTAGACAGCATCTCCGACGGAACGACTTGGAGTATGGCAGACAACGCCATCCTGTCGTCGCAGTAGTCGCCATTGCCGGGGTCGATCGCCTCCCACAATCCTTGCGCTTGTAGATTCACCCTCATCACGAGAGACCAATCTCCATAGTTGGTTCGCGTCAACATCGGGTATACGACCGAGCCTCCTGACTCCCTCACCACGCGATGAATCACAACTTCCCCACCGCCACCGCTGCCGCTGCCGGATCCCGCCTCCAGACGTTCGCCGACGTTGTTGGGCATCCTTGGCCGGGTAGGTGAGTGGGAAGATGATCGACGCATCGTCAGATCGAGTGCAGGCTCTGATACCAATTGTTGGAATTTGACCTTCGAACGAGAAAACAGAGAACTTCGCTTGGTCCTTCGGTCCAGAGTAGAGACGCGCCTCGCTTTCCCTGTGGGTCCTGCTGGACCTCCTTATCACCTCAACGTGACCCGCCTGGACACGTCTTGGCCTGAAGCAATCTGCCTCTGCTGCTCCTCTTTATTATCTTTTCTAGTTATTCTCAACTCCCCACTCCTCATGGTACATGGCTGCATGGCCTTTTAAAGGCTGAGTTCATGCCCTTGGACTCGAACTCAGACTACATATCCGAACCAAACAACTACCAACCCTACCAAACCATGAAAAGAAAAACGGAAAAACAAAACTGTAAGAAAAGCAAGATTAATTCTAACATACAGCGGCCAGCAAGGCGCGTGCCACGGCGGCTCCATGGCACTGAAATCGGCCGCGTCTGTCGACGGCTTCCAGTTGGCGCGCCTGTACGGTGACGAGGGCGAGCTGCGGGCGCTCGCGACCAGCCAACTGGTGGCCGTGAGCGTGGAGGCCTCCGACCATGACTTCCGGCACTACAGGAGCGGCGTACGGGCAGCGGCTGAACCACGCCATCACGGTGGTGGGTTACGGCGCGGCGGCGAACGGCTGAGAGTACTGGGTGGTGAAGAACCAGTGGGGGGACGTGGTGGGCTGAGGGGCTACATGCGCGTCTCGCGCAGGAAGGCACCAACTGCGGCATCGCCACCTACACCTACTACCCGGCCATGGACAGCTGAACACTGAATTGATGCGCCAAGTATAATGTAGAAGCTAATATAGACGGCTTCTCAATAATAAGAAGCAAGCTAGCTGCATGGATCGGTCGTAAGAACATCCCGTGGCGGAACCAGTTATTTGGGTGACCCCGGCGAGGACTGATATGTTGTGCTGGCTCGGTGGCTCGCTGCACAGCCTCGCCCGACGCCGCTCCTCAGCCTCTGCCCCATGCCGTGCCACCGCCTTAGCCTCGCCGTCCCAGCACCGCAACGCAACCTTAGCCCTGCGCCGATGCCCCTCGCCGCGTCGAGTCTCAACTCCGCCTCGCCACGCCACCGCCTTAGCCTCGCCATCCCAGCGCCGCACCGCAACCTTAGCCCCGCGCTGCTGCCCCTGTGCCACGGTTGAGAATTGTTATCTATTGTTGCGGTTCTAAAATAAGTCCGTATTGATTTCATTTTATTATAGAACACCTATAAGAAATCAAAATCACGATGAATTAATAGCTCAAGCCTAAGGCCCAGTGGATGACTGCCTCGCCTCGGTCACTCGATGGCTGACCGCTAATCCAGTGTGTTGTGTACCCTCGCGTAGTTGTGTCGCCTTAACGCCGCAGCCGCACAGCCATGCTGTCATAGCCCCCTGGCAGGCCAAAGCCTCGCTTCGCCGCGCCGCTGCGCCATGCCTGCAAGGCGGCGATAGCGAATCCTCGCCGCGCGCACTTGCCGCAGCCCTAGCTCGCCGAATGAGGAATAGGGATTAGTCAATTAGGGTTACCCGTTTTTGCATTTCGGTCATTTGGCTTGGGCCTTCGACTGCCGACCCGGCTTCCACTGGCATCAACGTCTCGGCCCATGGCCCACACGGCGCGAGGAGCAGCCTCGGTGTGCTTCCTGGCGATGGCGCCACGGTGGCTCGTCGGCGGGCTGGCAGGGGGGAGGGGTTCTGTCCGATGGCTAGGGAGACCTGAAGCAGTCGCCCTGGCTTGCCCTAGGGTGGACGGGTGGTTCCGCCGTTGAAAACACCCATTTACATAATACACGGTTGCATGAAAATGAGCAACAAAGCAAAACTGTATCAACACCTTAATTCGGTGAAAGAAACTATAACGCCACGGTTCTGACTTTCAGACGATCCGATCTTATCGGAGAGAGGGCCCTTTCGTAGGCCGCCGGTGGCAGCCTTGATGATTAATTGTGTATCTTGTTGATCTCCCAGACTTACGTGTGGATTCTTTACAAGGGAGACTTAAGGCTTTTGGAAGTGTTGGATTAACCATGAAACCCTAGTCACCATATCTCTGAAGATCCGGTTGTGCGTGCTGGTGCTAACACATCAGAGCACGATGTTCCATTTCTGGACGTGTGGATACCGTGAAGATGTTGCTACGCTGATCGAGGACGATCCACGATGTACGTAGGGAACATGGGAGGTTGCTGGAGGCGACAATCGGTGGCTAAAGATGTTGAACACGCGCCATGTTGAACCAGACTACTCCAACTATTCCTTCATTGCATTGTGCGTTTAGTACTAACAACATATATGTTGGACCGAAAAGGCGACTAGAGGGGGGTGAATAGGAGCACACTCACTTTTTCACAAATAATGGATTCAATAATATTTTACTCCAGTAGCTATGAAAGCTATGAAGATCAGTATATCAGTACAGCGGAAGACTAATATTGAATCTAATATAAACCCCTAAGCAAAATAACAAAAACAACAAAGATTAAAGCACATCAGTGCGATGCCGGTCGGACCGCTGGCCTTAGGCGGTCGGACCGATTTTAACGATCGGCAATTGGCCACGCGGATCCGACCACGGCCTCGAATGCATTGAAAAACCCGATGACGAAGATGCAAATAGATGAAACTTTTGATCTACTAATCCAAACTTGATGAAACTTGGAACACACCTTCTCTATGATATCAGGGATCTATTCCAATCGAAGATTATCTTAATTCTTGGATGAATCAAGATCCTTTTCCGTTTGATTAAAGAATGGTTCAAAACCGGGTCAAAACGAAAACTAGGTCAAAGCTCTTGCTTGTGGATCATTGATGATCCTAGATAGATTTCTACACGTCACAACAAGCTAGATCACATGAAGAAACCAAGCAAAAACTCACGGATCAAAGAAAGACCTAAAATCATCAAATAGAGAGAAAGAACGCAATGAGACAAAACATTGATCAAACTTTCCTTTGATTGATTGATATGATCAGGGCTTACAGCCACTCCATCAATGGAGGACAATGCTCAATCCAAGAGCACGAAAATCACATCAAACATCAAGAACCCTAGCATCCACAAAAGCTCTCCCTAAGAAAATTAGGGTTTACAAGAATTGCAAAAGAGGCGAAGAGGTGGTGCAGCCACCACCCTCTCCTATTTATAGTGGAGGCTTAGACCTTCTAGAAGTTTGACTCTATTGGGCTCCCGTTAAGGCCCAAAATAAACGGGACACTTACGCACGTATTTTAATGCACCGTCTTTAACATCCCTTGACCTAACTAGCTACACCTTGCGCCATCTTGCGCCTCGGATTAGATAACAGGCCACCCTTGTCCATCTTGCACCACGCTTGAGTACATTGACCTTACCCGGCATCATCGATCGTTCTGGACCTCAGCTCTCCAAGCCTAGTCCCGATCATCCTCGCCGTTGACCGTCATTGACCACCAAGCAACCTGCACAACAATAGACAAGTCAACCGAATTTGGAAACAAGTTCTTCACAACTTGACCCATGTTAGTCAAAACATGCATTATGCACCATATATGCCCTGAAACTCATGACTTTGACCTAACAACCGAATATCATCGCCTCAAAGACCGACGATCAAAGTGAAAACCGGTCAGACCGCCCCTAGGGCCGGTCTGACCGCCAGCTGGGACTTAGCCATTTTTTCTCTCTAAAAAACCGAAACCTACTAGAATTTTCAAACCAATAGAACTTTTGACTGGTGACTCCAAAAATTATGGGACCAAGTGTAATAGAATCTCATCTCTTGCCTACACCCTCTATTTTTGGCCCAGCTCAAAATAACACTTTTTAAGTTCACCGGTCCGACCGCCGCCTATGGCCGGTCGGACCGATTTGAGACCGGCCGATCCCACGCTACGACCGGTCGACAGTTCTTGCTGACGCTTCAAACTTGTCGAAAACACATGAAACGACAAACCGTAAACGTCATTGCCAATTGTCATATCATCATAAGATCTGGAGCATATCCCCATGATATCCACAATATAATTTCTTACTCACATGCCTACCTAATTTATATAGTAGAATTTTTAATTAGCTACACGTATCCCGGCTCCCCCACTGCTGATTCGCGCGGGCTCCATTCGTTTTCACTACACCATGACATATTATTTCGCGCGGGCTCCATTCGTTTTCACTACACCATGACATATTATTAAGGGCAATCAAACTGTCGTAGAAAACTACTTTGCGCAGCAAATTATCTGCCAGCAATAAGTTTCCCCGGCACTTATTGCCTGCCCGGTAAAGTGTTGCCGGGAAAAACATTCCCCGGCAGATATGTGGATTCCCGACAGTTAATTGCCCTAGAAAATTTATTTTTCGCCAGCAGTTATAGTTTCCCCGGCAGTTAGTTGTTTCCCAGCAGTTAGAGTTTCCCCAGCAGTTATATGTATTGCCGGCATTTAAACTACCATAGATTGTCTATTTTCCCCAGTATTTAACTGCCCTCAATTGTTTGTTTTCCCCGGCAGTTAACAGCCCTCAATTGTCTGTGTTTCCCCGACAGTTAGTTGTATTGCAGGCAGTTAACTGCCCTCGATTGTTTTTTGCACCATTTAACCATAATTTAGAAAACATACAATTTTGGTAATCATACAACTCAAAAAAAAACATGTCATATCAACAATCAAAGACAGTTGCAACACATAGATCAAATTCAGATTTTGCAAAATACATAAACATGAAATATGAATGTTCTGATAAACACAACAGTACATGTGCAATACATACAGAGTGCATGCAATTTCAGAATTCTAAGCATTCAAATATGGCCACGATCTATCCTTGGCATGTACAAAACATCCACACAAAAGAAGTCGACAATACTAGTCTATCCTGGCACATGTAAATACTAGTCGATAATACTAAAAAGTAGTCCAATAGGGGTAGCAAACATCACCCTGGTAGCCTCATCCTTGTTATTGAAAGTCCTTAGCAATGCAATGATTAAAGAGTAACCAAGTAGATCCCCAGCTGAAGAGTAGTCCAATTTCTCAGTCAAGTCGATATCCCTACCGAATGAATAATGATGAGTCAGATATCATAGACTATGACAATATACCGAAGTTTTAGTATATCTATGGCTTTGAGCAATTACAGCAACAATAACGTTTCTGCGCTTCAACATAGAGCATCTACTTTTGGCAGCGATTAAGGGAAAAGAGAAGATCAAACTACCTTTACTTGCCAGCAAAAACTCTGCCACTGAAACTAGCATTGGTAAAAGTATTTTCATTCTGATTGGGAATAATATTTAACCATTTCTCAAAGGTTGTGACCTCCATTAGTCCCTGACTCTTAACAGGTGGAAAACTAAAATAGGCCTATCCTACTCAATCCAATATGTGATTGGTGTGAAAGTTTTTGTGGTCCAATCGAAGTGACAAAACATCATTGTTACCCTACAAGCTAGACACAGAAGACCACATATGATGATGATATCAATCAAAATTTCCACTGTGGTTTCAATTAAACAGAAGCTTTTGTATCACGGTTTGTGCAATTCAAGCAACATCTCCTTATGTCAACATCAGAAGGGCATAAAGTTTGACTAATTGTTCATACGAGTAGGGCTGATTCAACCAAACACATCTCGAGTTATCCACTGTTGCATCCAATGACACCGGAACCTGATCTTGAGGTGCAAAACAGTGTGTCTAAATTCAAAGACATAAAAAATGAAAATAAATGATAGCTTAAAAATATTTGCCATGTTCAGAAACTCAAGGGTAGCCTGGTTCTATTAGTGAAAACCAGTGTAGATATTAGATACCAAAAACAAACAAATAAAATTGTGAAGTCCTAGAATATGACATGCCAAAAGAACATTGACAACATGACAATTGGTGATCATCTTAAAACATGGGTCACTATAGCAGAAATAGAGATGGCAAAATACTGAATGGACGAGGCTACAAAAAAATCATATCCAATTCACATCTGTAATCCTGGGACTAGGGAGGTTTGCTTCTAACAAACTTGAGCTGGAAACTTGATCCTTATTCTGAATTCATAATTTCCCTCCATATCCTTAAATCTTTTTTAAAAGACCATGTTCTTGAATATAGGACGTGTCAATCAATAAATCTAGCAAATTTTGACATGTGCATAGAGAATTTATAGAATTAAAAATGCGATCGATTTTTTTTTTCTGAAATTATAAGACATGCTTTACATAACAATAATTCTATACAATTAGATCATAGTATAATACAAATTTATGTGTCGAGAGGTAAGACCGTGTATTACCTTATATGAAGCTGGTTGTGGCAGTGGGCTCAATGAGATGCTCAAGCTAGCCCAGCTGCCTCGAACTTGACCCCAACCTCAATACGATAGACGCTAATAATATAGGTGCAATTGACAGTTATGCTCTGGCTTCCATATTGGGCATTGATATCACAACCTCCAGCACTCAACAAATTTGAGAGATCAGGTATTCTTTCATTACAAATAATGCAATATTCAAATAACTATAAAATGCAACATATCATCTGGTTCCAATTGTCAATAAGCTCTCATGCTAGATTGTAAAAGTGAATGTAAGAATGAGAAAATAAATCGGGTAGAACTCAAAAAATATATAGTGTACAAATTAATGGCAATTCTAGAAACAGAAGAAAATAATATAGTATTATAAAGATGTAGGCATGTTCAATGAAGTATATCTCTACCATGACTATTAATAAGTGAACAACCTATTAGTAATAAAACATATATAATTGAGCTCTTGACATATTTTATACGGATCCATTGCAATGGCAAGTTTGATTCATTGTCAAGTGGACAGCAAAGGGAACAACCAAGTTAGAACAATAATAACTGGGCAAAAATTTACATGTAACACAAACCAGATTCCAATTTGCAGTCAACGAACAAATCAAGTGTCCACGACGATCTAACATTTTGCTGCACATAGAAATCAGTGACCTTGCCCTCTGTTCAGGAAACATTGAAACAATTTGCCCCCAAAATGCCCAACCCCAAAACCACCATAGGAACACCACATGCCCATAATGCACATACACCGAAAGCCCCCATCATCCATTCATTCTGCATCACAGAGCAAGGGGAGGGATAAGGATAGAGAAGGTGGAGTAGTATTAGTACCTCAGAGCAACGCAATACCGGCATCAGCACCACCCTCAGTGGCCATCCCAATCATCTTATCATGCATGAGCATAAAACAACATACATCAGTACAATAAATCAAGCATCAAAAGAATGAAAGCAAGTCCAAATCATAGAAACCTAAATATCAGTAGAAGAGCGGAGTAGTACCCCAGTGCGAAGGCAACAACACTACCAGTAGCAGCGCAACCCAAATCCATCCATTATTCACGCATAATCAACCATAAGCCACATCAGTAAAGGGAAGTCAGCATATCAATGAAACTAAGGCAAAACAAACAGGAAGCAGCCGAGCGCACTGGCCGGCAGGGGGCAGTGGCGACCATGGGGCGAGGGAGGCGGCCATGGCCAGTGGAGGGCGCGTGGAACCGAGAGCAGAGAGGGAGGAAGGCCGAGATGGGGAGGAGTCGGAGACGACGACAACGCTAGGCCAGGCGGTGGCGGGAGGTGTGGCGAGCCGGGAGGAGCAGATAACAGGATTCGTAATCTTTTAGACATTGTCGGCACATGTTTTGTCACTCTTCTTATTTTTTTCAGCAGTTAATTGCCTTTAATTCTACGTCATAGTGTGGTGTTATCTAACTAAATATCACTCTTCTTTTAGACATTGTCGGCAAAAACAACTGCAGCGGCGGCTTCGTCTCTCCCGCGTTCGGCTACATCGCCCGGAGCAGCGGGCAGCAGCCGGTGGCAACCTACCAGTACAGCAGCCAGAAGGGCGCGATCGGCGGCTACCGGTGGAAGCGCCTGCACGGTGACGAGGGCGCGCTGCAGGCCCTCGTGACCAGGCAACCGGTGGCCGTGGTTGTGAAGGTCCGCCCGGAGGTTCCGTCACTACAGCAGCGGCGTGTACACCGGGAGCGCGGCGTCCGGGGGCGGCCGAACCACGTTGTCACCGCGGTGGGCTACGGTGCGACGGAGAACGGCCAGGAGTACTGGGGGTGAAGAACCAGTGGGGGACGTGGCGGGGGCGAGAGGGGCTACATGCGCGTCGCCCGCGGGAACGGCGCCAACTTCGGCATCGCCAAACACGCCTTCTACCCGACCATGGACAGCTGAACGCTCAACTGATGCATCAAGTGCAATTCTCCATGGATCAACTCGGCACGCAGTGAAACAAAAGAACGGATAGAACGAAGATAACATTAGGAAAGTTGCATTTATACACATTCAAGAAAGAAGATGCATTCAGAACAGTTACATGCTTATTGTTTATTTTTCCCCACCAAAAAAATTTAACATGTCCAGTTTTCTACTATTCCAAGACAGAAAAATTCTTCTGGACTTAGCATTAGTAACCAACATAAACTGCAGCGTTGACTATGTAGCAATCGTCGTTTTTATCCCCCATTGCTTCGAGGCATACACCGCTTGAACAGACCATCCCACCGTCAACAACCTCAAAGCTAATAATCTTGCCGCTGCAAAACAATGAGAAAATGGTATAAGATGCTATGTGATACACACCAAGATGCACATTATCAGTATCCCCGAATCACAACGGGCATACACTGTGCTAGTGATCGTTCTCAACAAATGGATTCCACTTAAGTAAAGCCGATTCATCAGACGTCTGACACCCTAACTTCCGGTTAGCTATTGTCAATTTTGAAGCTGCTTGATAAAAATTTAGCAGCGTTGCCTAAGGTGTTGTGATCAGAGTTTAAAATTTCAGCCGATTTTGAAAATCGATTCTACCGGACCCCCTGTAAAATTTCCAACCAGCAAAAAAAATACGGATTTGCTAGTTTTTTTACAAATATAAAGGAATTTTGTAACCATATGCAAGCACATGAGTGCATGTGCCCTGGTGGAAACACCCTTAGCCTTGGAGAGGTTGGTTCTGGGTTCGAACCTTGGCTTTGCACTATTTTCTGTATTTTTAACTTCACAAAAATTCATTTTTTGATTTGAAAATTTCTGCCGAAATTCACCGAAAAATTCCAATTTTCAGCCAAACAGGCCCTATCGGACCCCCTCCTTTAAAATATTTCAACCAGTTACCCAATCCCTCATTGTGATGGCTTCAATGGAAGTTCACTTACCGAGGATCCATTCAAACCTTTATAAAGGATACCGGTGCTGATGAGTGAACTTACAGAAATATTTGATGGAGCTTGATTGAAGGAAGAAATTCAGGTGGTGATAGCCATACTATAGGGTCTACTTTCCTACATAAAATCAAATCTTGCAGTGCTAGTACTGAATGGACATTCAATCTAAAGGAAACAAACATACAGGATACCCACAACTGCCACCTATGGTTTTGGGCAACTGTGACAAACCCTTTTACAGGAACAACTAGAACAAACCAAACAAAACATTTGTGATATCCCTCTACCGGATGATTTGGCAATTTGAACTGAAGAGGATCAGAATACTCGATAGATATAACATATGTTTATGAGCACCACATCAAGAAACATTTTCTGCGCTGCTCAATGAGCCAGGTTCATATTAACACACTTGTCAAACAAACACAATAACTCATTTTCATATATTCAGCAATTGTTCACCATGTGTTTGTCTAACCTAAAAATTCTCAATTCATATCAGTATATCAGAGCCATGCCATGTACAAACCAATGCACAAATTGACAATGCTATTTACTTACTCCCTTAACCATAAGCGAAATGTGCATGCTCTACAATAGGGAATATATGCTCACTGAAATGATCAAGTGAGCACTAACTTACGCACGGTTGAAAATTTTATTTGACAAGTTGACATAAATTAAGAATCCATCACATCGTAGCATTACACTTGCACCTGGTTATGATTCAGCACTTTAATGGCAAAGTTCCAAGGCTTAACAGGCACAAAGAAAAAGTGGAGAGACGCTTACTAGGGAAGACGGCCTTGACTCTCTCAGCGTCCAGCAGATGCTGCGTTGGCCTCGGCACCCCGAGCTTGATCTGCAGCTTCATCTGCTCAGTGTTCACCCCAGGTATCGACCCTGCACAAGCAATCCACAGCCGAAGCAGCTTAATTCACCAACAATCGAGAAACAGCCAAGAAAGGGAAGCTCTTGGCGTGAAGGAAAGGTGTTCGACGGAATGGCTGAGAGACAGGGAAGCGGGTTAGGTTACCGCAGCGGAAGGCGGGGATGGAGTTGGAGGAGATGGCGTCCTTGCAGGCGCGCACGGCGGCGGCGGTGATGTCCTGGCCGTGCTGGTCGTAGCCGACGCCCATCTCCACGAACAGCAGCTTCATGACCTCCCCCGCCCCTTGTTCCTGGCCGTCGCGCGTCTGGGGCTGGGCTGCCGCCATGGAAGAGGAAGTGAGGGCTCTCGTAGCCCCGGCTACTGGCATCTCGGGCTTGGGAGATCGGGTTCGGAGGCGGAGGCGGGACGGCGGAGGGGACGAGAAGAACGGGAGCTTTGGTCTGGTCGGGCAAAGGAGGCTGCTGCCGCTGGGGAATGGAGCTGCCGATGCCACCATGTTTGTTCTGTCTGATTTGGTGGGTCTGTCCAGGCAGGGATGCCAATATAGGCTATCGTTATCAATTGTCATGTTACCGACGAACTTTTTTTTTAATTAATTCATTTTTTATTAATGTTTTATTATTAATCTCTCGTGAATTTTATTTCTAATTTTAACTCTTTTAGTCACACCACCACTCGTGGTATAATAAAAACAACATTATCATGTTAACATCGTAGCATGATCAAATCCTATCATTCCACAGCAATATTACGTCATATGGTAAATCTAGTTAGATAACACTCGTGATGGTGTAACAAGAAGTGATATTTAGTTAAATTTATCTTATGATGTGACAGTGTTGTGTTGCCACGTCACAGATAGTGATATAGTTAAAAATGTTATATTTAGAAATAAAGTTGACGAGAGGTTAGTAATAAAAATAAATTTTAAAATAGATTAATTAATAAAAAAGTTCGTTACTGGCTTACCGTCGCAGAAATGGACACTCGTATACCTAGAGCCAGTACTGCACAACAAATCTCAAAATGCAGGAGTAACACGAAGTGACAGACTATTCTTAAAACCTTGTTAGTCCGTAATAGTATGTTATTGGTTAATGCAGCATGTACTTGTAGATTTTTTCTTTAAAAAATAACTTAGTGTTATTCTAAAATACAGAATATACATACTTTTTTGATTTTATAAAAATTTATATGTCGCTCAACCGTTGGGCGACTTGAACACTTGTCGCTCAACGGTTTATTCTAGTGTACATGTCGTTCATCTAGCAGCACATGCATTGTACCTCGTTGGACGATAAGTGTCCAAGTTGCTCAACCGTTGAGCAACTTAGGGTAGTCGCACAACGGTTGAGCGACAGATGATTATTTCTGTAAAATAATAAAGATGTATGTATTAGTGTATTTCGGAATAAAAATTAGGTTTTTTTTTAAAAAAAATATATGTACTTCTATGTTTCACCCTCGAGATTTGCATAGATTTGAAAAGCACAAATTAATGGTGGATTCCTTATGTATATATTTTACCGCTTCGAGTTCCTCAGTGTTTCTGCAACTCCTGTTGCGGATTTTTTTTTAAGTAATATGATGGTTAGCTTTAGTATATCTCTTTTAGGGTCTGTTTGGATGTATAATTTTTTCTCTCTCGATTCCTACGGGAATTGAACTGTCTGTTGTGAAATGCCTGAAAAATTATGTGAAATCCATGCGTTCCAAATAAAGCTTTTAGAAATGTTTATGAATCTTTTAAAGCATAGTAGTTAATAAGTAAGTGATGGCAAATCTGTACCAACCTATAAAAAATTCAAATTGAAGATATAAGTTTTGATGTGGTGTTTTTTTACTTGAGAATATAGCATTAGCACAGTACTTCTAAATTTATGCTGCTGTTCACGAGAAACAGTGTTGAGGTTTTATTATGGCATAGATAGATAAGTAGGCACAAAATCGAGTTGGCAAGTTCCCTGGTGTTAACAAATTATACTATTATATTATTGCACGTCATATAAAACTGTTTTTATACTCTTAAGTCGTTTCCTGTCCTTTGAGTTAATTTTAAGATGTGCATGAGTCTGATTCAATTTTTTCGAGGGTTTGATTCAAATTTTGATTCAATGGCATAAAAGTATGAATTATACTTAAAAAAATATGAACTATACTTAAGAAAGCACAAGTCATTTTAAAGATAGACCGCTTTAGACCATCTGCAATGTAAAAGCACAAGTCATTTTAAAGATAGACCGCTTTAGACCATATGCAATGTTGGGTTTTAGCCACTTCAAAGAGCTATTTTAGATGGTTGGAATCGAGTCAATACAAAGGACACATGCAGCAGGGCATTCGGTGGAGATTAAATCTGTTAGTTTTTCAATTAGTCTACAGAGTCTCATACACATGCAAAAGAGAAGGATATGCAATCTTTGCCTTATAATAAAATCTGAAATTAAATTATTGATCGCATTTTCAATATTTCAGAAACCTTATTGTGGATATTTTTGTGATTCAGCAATGGCTAGTGCTTCTGATGTTATGAAACCTGAGAGGTTTTCTGGTCAGAACTTTTGTAGATGGCAGACAAGGGTTAAGTTTTGGCTCATGTCTTTGGGGCTATGGTAGGTGATCCGACCACAATATCCATTTACGATTGAACAGACTATGTGGTTTGACAGAGATAACAACACAACCCATGGATGCATACTGATAATACTGGAAGACCAGCTCTATGATGTGTATATGGACTTCAAATCCGCCATAGAGTTGTGGGATGCACTAGAGCATAAATATGCCGAAGCTGAGGTTGGTCGTTGGCTCTACATGTGCGAGCAATTCTTCGACTACAATATGGATGATGCTAAGTCGATAGTTGCACAGGCTCATGAGCTTCAGCTACTGGTCGGAGAGATTGCGCATGTGGGTTGTGTTTTGCCTCCTAAGTTTGTGGCTGTAAGTATTGTTACCAAACTTCTTGCTTTATGGTGGGATTTTACCATTTGCTTAAAGCGCAAGAGGGAAGATATATCTATTGAGGATCTCGTTGCTGCTCTTGATGTGCAAGAAAATGTAAGAGCAAAAGATGCACCAAGTACGACCAGTTAGAACAATTAGATCAATGCAAATATCATAGAGAAAAGATATGGCAAATAAAAAGGATTTAAACTAAATAAGACAACTAGTTTTAAGAAAAAAATTGAGAAGAAGGATATGAAGAACATCACCTACTTTGTGTGTGGGAAAAATGGTCATATGGCAAAAGACTGTCGTTTCCACAAGAGCAAGGATGCTGAACAGCCAAAGAAAAAAGGATGTCCACGTGATCATAGGCGAGGCCTCAACAAGAGGGTATAATAATTCACTTGTTGTTTTTTCAGCATGTCAATCCACTGATTGATGGGTTGATACTAGAGCTAATGTTCACGTATGTTCTGATATTTTCTTATTTTCTTCTTATCAGGCAGCCAGGGCTTCCTCCATCCTAATAGGGAACGGGTTGCATGCTTCTATTCTTGGTGTTAGCACGGTGGATCTAAGGCTTACTTCAAGGAAGATTGTCCACTTGAAGAACGTGCAACATGCGCCAACAATAATCAAGAACCTCATTAGTGATTCTCTCCTATGCAGGGATGGTTATAAGCTAGTATTTGAGTTAAATAAAGTTGTAATGTCTAAGTTTCGTAACTTTGTTGGTAAAGGCTATGATAGCCAAGGATTATTCCGCATAAGCGCTT
The DNA here is from genome assembly GCA_036346395.1 of Hsuehochloa calcarea. Taxonomy (NCBI): domain Eukaryota; kingdom Viridiplantae; phylum Streptophyta; class Magnoliopsida; order Poales; family Poaceae; genus Hsuehochloa; species Hsuehochloa calcarea. The sequence goes on along the minus strand of CM070593.1, from coordinate 27,740,593 downwards.
TATAGTATTGTTATAATCTGAATGTTGCAACTGGTTTGAATAAATGTGAGGCCAATATATGACATTCTCATTTTTGTCATATTGGTTTTGATAGTATTGCTCGAATATCCAGATTAGATTTAATTCCAAAATGTGAAATTGTCAAAGGATCAAAGTGTCAAACTTGTGTGCAAACAAAACAACCTCGAAAACCCTTTAAAGGGTTACAAGAGGAAAAGAACTTGGCACCATTAGATCCTATCCATTCCGATCTGTGTGAGATGAATGGATTGTTGACAAAATGAGGTAAAATATATTTTTTAACACTTATCGATGATGCATCACGATATTGTTATGTGTATCTACTGAAAACAAAAGATGAAGCTTTAAATTACTTTAAAATTTATAAAGCCGAGGTTGAGAACCAACTAGAAAAAAATTAAAATACTAAGGTCTGATCGTGGAGGAGAGTATATCTCTCATGAATTCTTCCAATTATGTTCTGAACATGGAATAGTCCATGAAACTACACCACCATACTCACCCCAATCAAACGGGGTGGCCGAGAGAAAAAAATAAGACACTAACAGACTTGGTGAATGCCATGTTGGAGAGTGTTGATATGCCTAAGATATGGTGGGGGAAACTATATTGACAACAACTTTCGTTCTAAACAGAGTAATCACTAAAAGGTGTGAGATTACTCCGTATGAGGGATGGAGGAGAAACCCAATGCTAATTTTCTGCGAACTTGAAGGTGTTTGGCAAAAGTCAATATACCATTGCAGAAAAATAGAAAGCTTGGACCTAAAACTGTTGATTGAGTCTTACTGGGATATACTAATAACAACATGGCCTATATATTTTTAGCAGTAAAATCAAAAACTCATGAGATTATTATTAACACAATAGTAGAGTCCAGAGTTGTTTCATTTTTTAGGATATTTATCCTATGAGAACTGTCGGTAGTACTTCTCGAATTGAGGATAATAAAACTATAAATAAAATTAATTTTGAACCTACCACCATCTCTGAACCAATGAGTGATATATCATAAGTTTGTGATATTTTTTAGGAAGATAATAATTTAGTCGAAGAGGTTCATTACAGGAGCAAGCGACAAAGGGTTGAGAAAACCTTTGATGAAGACTTTATTGTATACCTCATGGATGATGTGCTAAATATTCTTCCAGAGACTTATGCATTACTAGATGTTGAGTATTGAAAAGAGGCAGTCCATAGCGAGATGGATTCCATCATGGCTAATGGCACCGTGTGCCATACCCACGCCGGAACGGGCCAAGGGCGGCTCGGCATGCTATTGTGTCGTGCTAGTGCCAGGCCTAGCCGGCGGCTGTCCGTGCCTTTCCGCTTTGGCATGTCGTGTCCGTGTGCCGGCACGTGCGGCCCGACTTCTAGTGATGCATGTGTTGAAAATGGGGTAATATTTTAATTCCAGATTTTAATAGAAGACAAATATTGCAAGAGACTAATGATGCATAAGTCAAAATCTAACATCAAACAACTCATTGTACTTCATAATATAAGCAAAAGTAGAATGAAAACAAGTCAATCAGTCACACGAAAGACTTACAGATAAGTTCGATGAAGAACAGGAAGCAGCGCACACGCAGACTTGATGCAGTGCAAAAATGTAGATGAATCAACGAAACGAGCGGTCGCGTAGATGTGCGCTGCCCAGAAACCTTATTGCCACCCCCTGTGTAGGTCTTCACGACAGCAATGGCTCAGAGATACCGCTCCCCTTCTTCAAGGTGCACACTGAAAAGAAGAGTCGATGAGGTTCATACAGCGCAATACAACAGTACAAGTTTGCAGAAAGAAGAAAAGAAGGAATGGAGGCAGTTGTTCTACACGCAATGCTCTAGACGTCTCTAGGCATATATATATATATAGATGCAGACTGTGAACTTACTGATTAAATAGTCATTTACCCACTGGTAACTGACACACTTAACCATCCATTTACCCACGGTAACCGCATGTCATCATCACCCAATAAAGCCTCAAATTCAAACAATTGAATCTCATTCAAACAGAGAGAGAGAGAGAGACCATGGTTCAGTAAAAATAAGGTGGACTTGGTCTGCCAAGTGGCGCGCCACATCACGGCACTGTCGCAAGTCACAAGCACGCGATTTTCATGCAAAAATACGCGAATGCGCGGGCATGCGTGTGCGCATGTATGGTTAGCCAAAGTCCTCCTCGTGCCACCCTCATCCATGTGTCAAATATTTCAAAGAGTGTTAAGAACTCCACCTTATATGTTGGTCACCTCCATCTTGCCTTATTAATATGGTACTAAATCATACATGCTTTGGAATTATAGAAAATTGGCCTCACTCATATGGGCCAATTTCCAACAACCCCCACCAATTCCAAAGCAAGAAACAAAAGATATCATAGATATTGTACTGAAGTACTGTTAATATACCGGTCGTTTAGTGTAAGCCCCGTACGGGTTGAACTTGCACCTAAAATGACAAGATTCATCTTCTCACAGCTGATGAATGGACTATGCCACGGCGACGCGCAAGAGTCGAGAGTCGCTCGCTCCTCATGGACGAGGAGTGGGCTGCACGCGTACGACAGCGCGAGCAGGCCCGAGGCTCATCTGGGGGTGGCCACTACGACAACCGAAGCCGCGAAACCAAGGACGGCAGCAACTCTGGAGAACGCGACATGACCAAAGTAAAATGTTACAATTGTAGTAAGATGGGTCATTTTTCCAGGAATTACCGTGCACCGCGCCGTGAGCGCAAGGAACGCGCCAATTTGGTAGGTCGACGACGACGAGTCGACACTGCTATTGGCACTAGTGAGCATGCTCAAAGATGAAGTACCAGCACTGCCGGTGGCGCATGTGAGCACCATCACCGAGATCACAACAGGCGCCACTGAGCATCACACTGAACGGGGGACAAGCAACCTCGGATACAAGGAGAACTTCGCTGAGTTGGATTCCAACGTAAAGAGATCTGTCAAGTTTGGGGACGGCTCTGTCATTTGAGATCAACAAGATTAGGGGTGATTTGTTGAAACAATCTTATTTAGTTAACTTCTGTTGTAATGAAGTGACGCCTTGTTTCATTTCCTAATGAAGTGACACATTGTTTCGCTAAGTGACACATCACTCGATAGTGGAGGTTGCGTTGTTTCATGTAACAACCCGTCGTTATGATTAGTATAAATGCCCTTTGTAAACGTAAAAGTTGTTAAAGCACAACCTAAAGCTCATTATTATGTGCATTATTCTTTGCATTGTTCTTCTTCTCAACAGAAGTTCTTGGCAAGAGAATTAGACTTGGTGTATTTCATGATCGCATGTGTGTAAACACCTAGTGTGTTTCTAACAAGGATCTGACAGAAGTTCTTTCCTGCAAGGGATTAGTAATTGAAACTTTACGTGTTATATCAGATCTAACTTCCAATGAACTCCTTATGCGTGAAAAATCAACGATGCATCTTTGAAGTAGTTTCTTACATGCGCATTCGACCATTTCAGCAGATGTTAGGATGATTTCACAGCCAAAACTAGATTCTGCACACCTAAGTGAATCATGCTTTTGAAATATCAGGGACAAGTGTTCTGAACAATTCCACTGGCCACTTGACCAAGTTGTGTGGGCTTTGGATTGTACCCTCTTGAATGGTTCATTTGTTGCTAGGTAGTTGGTTGTAACACCCGGCCCAACACTGAACCCAGAATGTCATATAAATCTTTCTCACTTCTAATTGAAACCGTAATTACAAATAATTTCAGCAAGCAATACATGGAATAAAACCCACAACGGGTCACCTTTCAATAATCATAACAATATAAATACATAAAGGATTAACTTTTACACGGCTTGGGACCATGTGCCCAAAAACGCTCAAGGGCCACGCGCAAGAACGCTTGGGAACATTTATTAGAAACAACTAAAATAACCAAACCAATTAAATCAACCAAGTTCCAATTATTAAGATAATGATAACTATGTCTACTAATCAACTCTAGATGAAAGCACCAAGTCTCTAGATTTAATGATATCAACTATGTAATGATAACTGTGTGGGTGATAGCATGTAATGCATATGTGCTACTTTCATCCCATACATGTCATCTTTATTGATCACCTAAAAACAATAACAAAACAAGAGTGAGTCAAAAACTCGACAAGCACATAATAGGGCAATAAACAAATAACTTATCATTCAAGTAAATCATTATCATCATAAATCATATACTCAATTAACGTCATCATCTTTCATGTGATTATTTAGCATCATCCTCTTTTCATATATGCAATGCTTGACTATGTTGCATGTTCATACGCACCTCTTTTAGCTTATACCGATATAACGAAATATTCACCCATCGATGACACACTCTTTCCTCCATTATGTTGAGTCCCAACCGAAGTATGTCTTTATCTAGAACCCAACCGAAGTATGTCTTTATCTAGAACTCTCCAAACATCCATATAACTTTCCCACCGACCTCACCGGAATAGTTATATGACGTCCTCACCGACTGTTCATGCAATCATGTCTTGATGAATGCAATTGATGCAACATTTTCTATTATCCATTAACACGATCAATTATGATCATGTTATTATAATTATCATGATATTTAAATAAGTATAAATTAAACATAATTAAATGTTACGACAATTTAATTGTAATGACAAGTAGCAAACAAACCAATGTCCACTGCTCTACCACGCGCTTGCCTTTTAGTCACAAAAATCGAACGATAGAAAGGCGGCATCGAACTCAAAGCAACACTCCCTGGACAAAACCAATAAACATAGCAAACTCTACATTTTCTGAAATCTATAAAAAAATTATTGAGAAAATACATGAGAGATCTGGAGCATGATATTTCGTTAGAGTCATTGACCATCAAGCAAAACCCCACCTACGAGTCCCGTCTGGTGCGTATACTGGAAGAGTCAGAGAGGGTCTTGAGACATAAGATGTTGAAGTATGCCAAAGTGTTGGGGTCGCATCAAACCGAGCAGGAAGTGGCTTGGGAGTCTCGCATGCGCGATAAGTACCCAGAATTGTTCATGGTGGGTATGTGTTAAAAGTTGTTTTACTACAGTTTCGTTGTTCTTCATGTAGTTTGGCGAGCATAGAATTTGGGGTCAAATTCTTTTAATGGGTGTAGAATGAAATACCTTGTTTAATTAAATAAATAGAAAAGGGAATTATAAATAAAAACATTAGAGAAGCAGTAGTGGGCTGGCCTAGGGCCCAAACCGAATCCACTTTGGACTCGGCATGGGATGGGCGGGCTGCCACCCTATAAAGGAGAGGAGGGGCACCAGCCCAAGCCCTAGCCACACGCTCCTTGCCCCTTGCCCCCTGCTAGCCGCACGCCTGCGTCCTAGCTGCCGCCTTACTGCCTTAGCCGCCCCACGCTACCCTTGCCTTTTGCCTTGTCCCTGCCGCTCGCGCACCGGCTGCTGCAGTTGTCGCGCCAGCTTCTTGATGCCTGTCGCTCCTGTCGAGTTGCTTCCACCTCCTGCAGCTCCATTGTGCTATGCTGTTGTGGGCTACCGGGTCGTGCTGTGTTGGTGTTGCTGTTGTTGGCTACTGGTTGCAAAGGAGGAGCGAGGGAGCAAGGGGAAGGCAAGAAAGGGGGAAGGAGAAGAGGAAGAAGTTAGGATTTCACGCTCTGTTCTCTCATTTGTCATCCAATTTCGAGGGGTAACGATCTACAAATCATCACTATGTTATTATATCACTGTTTATTCAATGTTTAGGGTAGATCGTTAGCGAATATTGGCAATTTAGTGATGCCCTGTTTCGGTTAATTGTGTTGTTGAGCCTTGTGAGAGAGTTTTGAGGTATCTACATCATGTTTCATAACTTTGCCTTGTTAGAAAAGTTGTAGGTTATTATCTAATATTTATATAGAGTGCAAGATCACTATATTTGGTTAAGTGGTGTGAAAGTTATGGCTTCTAGAGCACTGCTGTCCAGAATTCCATCGCTGTTAACAGTAGTCGTGTAGATTGCTTTATTTCATACAGTAGATGGTCGAAGTAAATTATGATCATAACTAGTCATAGTTATATAATTTTCCATAGTTTTTGGAAGTGGCAGGGTTTGCTATTTTTAATGTGGTGGAAAAATAGATATAAAATTGTTAAGCTTGTTGTTCAGTAATGTTCCAGATTGTCCTTCGGGGGTTCAAAACGGGGATTTAGATGACATAAATAGAGCATTTGCATAACTAAGAAAGTGTAGAAAATTTTATGTAGATTCTATCAAAATATAGAGTTTGCTATGTTTGGATCCTAGGTGTAAAATGTATGGATGTTTGATCACCAAGACAACGGGTGGGTTGTCTGGTGAAGAGGGGTTAATTGTGTTGGGTTTGCGCATAGGAGCGATGTTGAGTTGTTTTATGTTTATGTATTGTTGTTGCATATTTTTAGGTGGATTATTGGTTTTTCCAGGGAGTGTTGCTTCGAGTTCGGTGGCGTATTTGCACCATTCCGGTTTCTGTGACTAAAAGACAACTGCATGGTAGAGTGTTAGACATCAGTTTATTTGCCACTTATCTTTACAATTAAATTACCGTGACATTTATTTATGCTTATTTAAGTGCCATGACAATGATGATAATTTGTCATTTTAATGGATAATGAAAAAATATTGCATCAATTGCATTCATCATCAATTGCATTCATCATGATTGCATGAGCTAGGTCGATGAGGACGTCATATAACTATTTCGGTGAGGTCGGTGAGAAAGTTATATGGCTATTCCAGAGAGCTCTAGATAAAGACCTACTTCAGTATGGACTTCACGGGATGAAGGAAAGAGTGTGTTATCGACAGGTAAATATTGCGCTATACTAGTATAAGCTAAAAGAGATGCATATGGACATGTACAATATCCAAGCATTGCATACATGAAAAGAGGATGGTGCTAAATGATCGCATGAAAGATGATGACGGTAATTGAGTATATGGTTGATGATGATAATGATTTATTTGAATGATAAGTTGTTTATTTATTGTTGTATTATGTCCTTGCTGAGTATTGGACTTACTCTTGTTTTGCTGTTGTTTTTAGCTAATCAATGGAGGCGACATGCATGAGATGGAAATACTACATCTACATCACATGCTATCACCCACATAGTTATCATTACATAGTTGCTACCATTAAATCTAGAGACTTGATGTTTTCATCAAGAGTTGATTAGTAGACATGGTTATCATGAGCTTAATGATTAGAACTTGGTTGATTTAATTGGTTCGGCTATTTTAGTTGTTTCTAATACATGTTCCTGGACTTATGGTTTTGGGCATTCTCGGGCGTGTGGCCCCAAGCGTTCTTTGGTGCGTGGTCTCAAGCTGCGTGAAAGTTAATTCTTTATGTATGTATATTATTATGATTGTTGAAAGGTGACCCGTTGTGTGTTTTATTCTATGCATTGTTTGCTGAAATTATTGATAATTATGATTTAAATTAAGAGTGGGAAAGATTTATGTGACATTTTGGGTTTAGTGTTGGGCCAAGATGTTACATTGGTCACAATTTCTTGTCCTAGATCAACTTGATTGCAGATGAATCAACTCTGAACTCGTGCGGATAGGAGGCAAGAACTCATTTGGTCTTTTTTTTTAACGAAATGGCACCCCTGCCGCTATCCCCATGCACAAAACCCCCCTGCCGCATCCCAGTGCGCGGTAGGAACGTGCCTACCCATGGTGCCTACGTGTGCACACCATCCTTCCGCGCACGGGGAGCATGGTAGGAGAGGTGCACGGGAGGACTAGATTTGCTATTATCTTTAAAAAAAAGGCTGGATGAGCCAAAAAATTCTTTTAAAGGCTAGATGAGCCAAAAAATTCTGCATATAGTAGATCCCAATAACGTAAATGAATGGCGCCAATGTTAGTTATATGGAACCAGACTTGGAAATTTCTACTCAAAGTCTGGAGTTCGACACCAGACCGGAGATCCCAGACTTGACTCAGTTATGAACATGAACATTGCAAGCTTCAAGAAGTATACGCTTTCATCTGTTATGAGGCAATTAAGCTTGTAGTACTGAATACATTGCCCTCAGAAGCTGACTCACAAATCTAGTTTCCTATATAACATGGCCACCTGAACAGACTGCAATATAATCTGTACGGAGTCCTTTCCATTTCCTGTTGCGGTTAGTTGCTAAGATATAGAGGTGAGCAAAGCAATAGACTCAACAATTGCGAATTTCTGCTCTACAAAAATATCTTCCATCTCCTTATAGCAGCAAAATGGGTTGGAGAATCACAGGACTCCCCACCGTTGCTCTTCTCGACTTTGAGAAGTTTCTGAGGTGATGGGACCTGCGATATCTATATTGCTCCTTAAAACTCTACATGCACTAGAGCTCGGTAGATCAAATAAAAGAGCTCATAGCATCGTATGTTACAGTGTTTGTTGGGTTATCTGTACATTGATGAAGTTGAGAGACTTTGTATTCTCCACCCTGGCAAGTTTCTGAAAGAGGAGGAATGGCATGAGACCCTAGCACTCCTTGAATGATAACTTTGTAGGTTGCCTCGGTGAAGTGTAGACCATCCCATGAGATGTACTTTGATGGGTCAGGGCACACCACAGATCCAGGGTTTCCACACAATACTGACGGAGAACAATTATGTGGAGCATCACTTCCACAACATGAGTTCAGTGGGACAGTGAATCCTGCAAAATCATCAGTCATTGCTTAGTTCAACATTTATGAAAGAACAACAAAATAAAATAAAAAAAGTTTCTTCCATTGCTTTTTGTGCTTGTCTATATTCTTTCATCTGCTGTATTAAGGTGGTCTGTTGGAAAAGAATGAGCTTTAGTGAGTTTGTTGAATTGTATCACCTGCGAATGCTGACCCATGCTGCACAGGCATATGACAGTATGACACTAAAAGGTTGGAATTTAGATTATTATATTGATGTAATCGCTACCTCCAGCCTCTCTACATGTTATGTGGGTGAGTTGAACCAGCCGGTTTTTACTAGGGTTCTGAAAATCGGTTCTACCGGTGCTACCGGACCCCCCGGAAAATTTCCTACCGGACAAAAAAAATCGGATTTGCTAGTTTTTCGTCAAATATAAAAAGAAATTTGTAACCATATGAAAACACATGAGTGCATATGCCCCGGTGCCCAGTGGAAACACTCCTAGCCTTGAAGAAGGAAGGTTGTGGATTCGAACCTTGGAGCCGCACTATTTTTTTTGTATTTTTCGTTTTAACTTCACAAGAAACAAATTTTTATTTGAAAATTTCGGCCGAAATTTTCCAAAAATCGACGGAATCGGTCCTACCTAGGGATCAAAACCGGTTCCGGAGGGAATCCCGCCGGGCGGCCGATAACCAGAATTCCCGGAAAAAAAAACTCGATCAAAATTCGTCCAAATAAATTTGAATTTGAAGTTTCCCGGCCGATATTTCGAATCCCGGTTCCCACCGGTAAATCCGATAACCAGCGGGGTTATTTGTGGATGGATTGGATCGGAGGGGGTAGTCGTGTTGAGTGTTGGGACGTGGTCCTGCACCTCGGCGGCGCGGCTGGGGAGCTGTGGCTACGGCTGCCGCGTGGCAAAGGCTAGGGAAGACGCCCGGATATAGAAATAGGGATTGGTTTTCTGATTTTTCTTAATCTCAAAGCAAAGTACCTCTCCTCTTTAGATAGAGAAAGGTCCTAACAAAATTTGGCTAACAAGCAATCTGAATTATAGAAACTAATCTCTAAGGAAATCCTGATTGAAAGAAAGAGTTCTAAAAGGAAACATAAATTTAGAATCTAATCCCTAAACTAAATCAGCCGGCGGCAATGCTAATTGCTGGCCGCCAGATGTCTCCTTGCGGCGTGAATAATGTAGGCCCCACATGACATAATATCATATAGTGTCACTAGTCAAAAGTTGAACACAAATTTATACCGAATTAACAATCATTTAGTTATCGCCCTTTTGTAATCCACTATCCACTACCTCAATTTAGCTTAAGGTAGATGATAGCACACTAATTATGGACTCAGGATCATGGCTGTGATTCTTCATATTCAACAAGACTCGTATCATTGCAGGCCATGTTTACCTAAAGACTAAACTGTTATTAATTCACGGACTATTTATGTCTAGAAAAAACATACTTTGTCATATTCAGTAAGGTTTGTATGTCATTGAGGGCCAATACAGGCTACAGCCAATCAATATAGGTTTAATGTTAAGTAATACCACTAGCATACAGTCATATACCATCAGATCTAGCTTGCCTATAAACATCAGCATTTCCCTAATTGAAGTTTATTCATGAAGTGAATGTAATGCAATCCAGCTTTGGTTCAAAGTGAAGTTTTTTTTATTTGCCCAGAAAATAAGACATGCTTGGCCTATAACAAAAGCTCAAATATCCTTACGACTTCAGACTTCAGAATGTGCTTTCTGTTTTTTTTTTTTGGGGGGATGGAACTCACCAAACTGGAGTGGGGAACGAAATATGTTCAATGCAGCACCATAATAATCAGCATAAATGACAGATACATCAGGTTGAAGTTTCCTGAGCTTCTCCAACTCCTCCTGAAGCAACCGATTATGGTACACAGTAAATTCATTTAGCCACTTAATGCACCCTGTTTGCTCATCATAGTAATCCTCCTTTTGGCTTGGAAAGATTGCGAGATACAATGGGACACACCCTATTGGGAAATTTCCAGGAACAACTAATTTCTTTGCACCAAGATTTATAAGATCCTGCAAAATATATAAACTGTGAATTTAAATACACACACACTCCCAGTAGCACCTCATAGAAAAAAGCACACACATATACATACCGTGATAGCCGAGCTAATGGCACCAACAACATTAGGAACAAGCTCATGTAGCTCATCAAGAGATTGCCCCCTCACAATTAGATGGTTGTAATCATTTCCACCAACCTCTCCCATGAGAAAAAGCGAATTGGACATTATATCACTGCGTTCTGAACAGAGGTACACAATTGAATAGACTTGACATTTTGAGATTTCACCAAATTTGATATAACTTGGTGTTGCACGACAAACAGAACAAGTGAAAATTATGTTCATGATATTTGCGTAAAAACTGTTTTGGTGACTTCAGAAATGGAACAGTATAGGGATTTCAGTATCAACTTGCGAGGAAGTTTTATATGTCTTCATCATGCATGTAACTCACTGCCACTCACTAAAATAGTCAAACACCATGTGCCTGAAATAACTCCACAGGAAGCTCTGAACTTATAAAATTTAAGAACATTAAGGTTGCACCTCATCACAAGGCTCAAAGTAGTAAATTTTGTGGCGCCTTTTTATCAGTTGAATTTTCGCTTTCAATAGCCAACTAAAACAGCATAACCGCTATGAACTGTAACACAGGCAAAGCACAGTGCTTGCTTGCAAGTTGCAAACGGTACAAGGCACCTTTCCACTAAATGCAGCAATTTGCCCCCAGTGAACAGTCATGAAGGCCAGTGTGATTGGCCAGTTAGCCAGCAAGGTTTTCAGCATGCCTGCCACTATTTTTGACCGTGTCCACTGGCATGCTTCGACGCCACGATCACATGTTTCCTCAACATCTATTACTAAACCTGTGATCAGGTCACAGTCGCACACACCAGAGAATCTCATCAACCAACTTGCTGGAATAAAAACTGTGGCTGAACAGGAGACGCGGAACAGAGAACTCAGGAAGATACGTACCAGACTCCGAAGGGGCGATAGACGGGAGCAGCTTCTTGAACCATTGCATTTGCTCATTAAGGGAGTGCGGCGTCCATGTAGGCTCCACGCCGCGCTCCCGGAAGAACGAGCCGTTGAGGGCAGTGGCCCCGCCGACCGCAAAGTTTGCACCATGCCGGAAGTCACCGCCGCCAAGGTACGGTGGCACGAACGGCAGCCCAAATGCCTCCGCTGGTCATGACAAGAAAGCAAGCACACGTCAAGAAAACCAGCGAGGACGACTGATAAGATGCAAAGACATCAAGAAGCCCAAAAAAGGTAAATGAAAACAAAACAAAATCAGAAAGACTGATACAAAAGTGTTGACCACGTGATGATGTGAATGCCAATTCACTCGTGGTTGGAGCTACCAATTGTGTGCCTGTTCAAGGAGCTGATGCCATGATGGTCCAGTGGTTGGGGAGAACTGGGGAAGGTAAGCAACATTTGCGGATACGCCCTGTATAAGCTGGGTATTTGCATCTAATTTGTTCCTCCCCACCTCTTTAGAACCCACAATTTCGTTTTGTATTACACTAGAAAAATAGAAGGTATGGTCGAAGCTACTTATGAACTCTGAAGCATATACTTCAGAAACAATCTACTGTACTACATGCGCATTCCGAATTATAATGGGAATTACGGTTTGCATAAATCCTCCAATTGATAAATTTCCAACCTTTGGAGATGGAAACACGTTCTTGTTCGAGGCAGGCATACAATAGCAGCGGAATTGGGCATGCTATATTGTCGCCACACCGCTCGTGGCAGCCCCAAAAAGGAAACGATGATGAGTGAGCCCATTACTTGAAGAGAAATCAAGCGCGTAGCGATTCTCTTCCCCCATCATCATCACGCAATGGATGCGTGGAGTATTCAGGAAGGACACAGGTGACAAAGAACGGATCGATACACTCGCGCAGAAAGCGTTGCGACCAAGAAACGCACCTATCACCTCTAATTATCGTAGAGTAAAAAACATCAATTATTAGTTCAGATCAATTAGTAATTCCGCATCCCCTATCAATTAACCATTCCAATTTCGTTGTCAGTTTCGAACAAGGGAGGAGGACCCGAGCAAACACCAGCAGAACAAACAAACAATAACAATGGAGGCCAAGGGCCCCGGAAGAGCAAGCAAGCAGGAGAATGATACTAATCAAGATGAGAGAAACAAGGAAACAAGCAGTGACAAGAGCAGTAGCAGTAGATTACCGAAGAAGTCGAGGAGGTTGCGGCCGTCGGAGTAGCGGCCGGAGGGGCGGCCGAAGAAGGTCTGGCCGTAGGGGAGGCTGCGCGCGGGGTCGGGGAAGTCCTCCGGCACGGAGAGCAGGAAATTCCCGGTGTCCGTGAGCGAGTCCCCGAAGCTGAATATCCGCTCGAAGCACACCCCCACCCCTCCCGTTCCCCCTCCCGCCACCGCAGGCAACATCACCGCCGCCACCACGCCAACGAGGAGCGCGGCGAATGTCATGGCCGGCCAAGAAACCAAGTGGCCGATTCGGCAGAGCAGAAGACGAAGGCGATCGATTGATCTCTCTCTAGAGGAGGAGGCGGAGGCGGAGGCGGAGGAGGGCGTGTTGGCCGTTGACATAGGAGAGAGGAGAGGGAGGTGGTCGCGGTTTTAAAGGGGATCCAGCCCAGGAGCTGCTTGCTCCGTTCGATTTGGAATTCTTTTATTATTATTTTTAGGAGCCGGGGATTTGAATTTTGTAATTTTCTTTTGTTTTTGGTCTGTGCGCCCACACACCCTTTTCTGTGCAGTTGCGTGGCGGGCGGTCGTTAGGCGGCTCGGCCTCGGCGCTGGCTGGCCGCGCCAACTCGATCGCTCGGGTTCGCCTCCCTGTTTCGCGTCTTTTACGCATTTATGTATGTGGCGCACGTCCACAGCTCGCACTCATCGCAACACAATCGCATCGATAGATAAAGATTGATACTGCCGGCGATCTGGCGTCTCTCTTTTTGTTACTTCTGGCCCCCCAAGGTTCCAAAGTCCAAAGGGATTGTTCGTTCCGGCCGGTGATTGTCGAGCGTTACAAAGGATACGGCTTCTTGTCCTCGGCTCCTCGCTGGCCAAGTCTAAAGTTGGGATTTAGATCGTGTTTTTTTAGTTGGTTCGAGGTTCGATCAGTACGGTGTGATCTAAGAATGTATGGTATAGTACATGATGGGCTGGCCTGACACGGCACGAACGACGGGTCGAGCTGGGGTTGAGAATGCAGCCCGTTATGCGGCACGATCAATCAGGTCATGTTTGGGCCGGCACAGCACAAAATAAGCATAACCTTCACATTCTAGCCCAATTCCTGTCCCCCTCGACCTGACACAATCAACCCCCGACCTAGCCCAACCAATCACCCCCCCTGCCACCTGGCCTAGCCCAACATCCCTCCCGACCTCCCCCAACTCCTTATCCCGAGTTCCAGCTCCCAAATTCTCAATCCATAATCATATTATCTGATTCCTCTCCCGCCTCCCTCCCCACGCAGCCGCTGCCCGCCGTCCTCCCTTCAGCCACCTCCTCGTCGCCGTCCTTCTCATCCCCTTCGCAAGCACGCGGTGCGACCGATGTGGACGGAGTTCTTCATCGGTGTCCAGGAGGAGGAGGAGGCTATAGTGAGGGGGAGCGTGCATGGATGGCGTATGAGTGTCTTTGTCTTTTGGATGGCAATGGCTATCGTCTTCTCGAGTGTCTGTAATTACTTAAGACTGAGTTTGAACCTGCACGGCTCCAGCATAGCAGGCTTTGGGCCATTCCTAAGCCTGATTGAAGGCAAGGCGGAATGACATAGTATAGCACAACACAACTCGAAGCACAATGGACCGTGTCCGGCCGAGCCCAATGCCGACAACTAGCCAGGTCCAACACGATGTGCGTCGTTGGCACACCGGCATCTTTGCTCAACGCCACGTCCTTTGGTTGCAGAATGTAGGTGATCACGAATGCACCACTATACACTAACCTGTGCTTAACGCTCAATGTTTAGAGGCCAACAACGGCCGACATGCTCGCGGGTGGCCTAAGGCCCCACTTGGAAGGAAGTAATTTTTTTTTTTCATATTCTTGCGAGAATTAAATTGTTTTCCGCAGAATTTCTATTAAATTTCTGGGTTCTAAAATATCTCTTAAATGTATTTGCATTTCTGTGCACAGTTTTAGCATCTCCGAACCTTAGGAGGACTCCAAGCGAGCTTGCTTGGAGGCGGCTTGCGTTTTTTTTTTGTTTGGTGCTACTTCCCAAACACACAAGGTTTGGAGATGGTTGCTTCATCAGTTCATCTCAAGAGTGTTTAAGGTTATTAAGGCTCGGTTGGGCATTGCAATGCATTCCAGTCATACATAAAATTCCTAACATAACAATAATCTCATATATCGTATTCACTTGGCTAATACGACCCACTACAGTGTACAGTTTCTCATAAGATTTCTGTAAAATTCTGCGTTACAAACATGGTCTGACCAAACGTTTGTGCCATGAGATGGAAATGGAATATTGACATCGATCCTTATTGCACATTTGGAAATGGGACCAAGACCAACTAAACATCATTGTCATTATAATGCAGGAGAACTGCAGTGCAAACGCATTATAAAAAACATATGTACTGCTGTGCTTCTCGTAAAATTATTATAAAATCCATGCGTTACAAATGGCCCGTAAGTGAACGCGATGCACAAATCAGATGTGTGTCGACACACAGTAAAACAAACCCCCTTCTTTGTCACCATCCAGCAAAACAGAATCCCTTCCGATAAGAAACGAATGGTGAGCGTTAAGCTAGAAAGAGAAGAACCTGAACGATCAGTCTCATCCATTGGTTTTCTGAGATCTATGCCGAATTTTGTTTTTCTTTTTTAATCGGTTGGTCGGAGAGAGAAATGTCATATATATATATATACAGTGTGTGTGGGACCCAGGCACATCCTCCTTTATCCCCCCTCTTTCTCCATGTCTCAGCCTCTCTCTGTCCCCATCTCGCTCCCCCCCCCTCCAGCCCTAATCTAGCGAGCGAAGCGGCTGGCGAGAAGAAGAGCGACAGTGGCACGGTGGTCGGCAACGAGGGAAGATGACATCCTCCTTTATCCCTCTCTCTCTCTCTCTCTCTTCTTTCTCCCCGTCTCAGCCTCTCTCTATCCTCATCTCGCTCCCCCCTAATCTGGAGAGCGGAGCGGCCGATGAGAAGAGCGACAGCGCACGACGGTCGGCAACGAGGGAACATGCGGCTCCAGATCTAGCGGCCGGCGAGGTGCGTCGAGAAGATCTAGATCTGGAGTTGCGGTGGCCGGCGACGAGGTCCACAACCCACGCATCGCCATCCCCGAGATCCACCACCACTGTCTTCCTCCATTCAAGGTGCATCACCCCCGCGTTGTCTCCTCCGTCAGCGACATCATCGTGCACCGCCCATGCGCTACCATCCCCGCCGTCCACGAGGCCGCCGCCACCGAACTCGACATTCCCGAGCCCATAGCCAACAGATCCTACATCACCGATCCCACCGGCATTGCCCTTCTTCATCAGCTCCGGCGATGCATACATCTTATCGTCGTCACCGCCCGATCTGCACATCGTTCTTCCTCAGCTCCCCTCACCAGTACACAACCTCCGTCTGCCTAGGTGCTCTGGCGTCGGCGCCACTGGATCTCACCATTACCTCCGGATCCGATCGTCCCCGACCCCACACGCCGATGCCCCCAAGGAACACCTCCCTATCAAGGTGCTCCGCCGAGATGCTTCGTGCACGTCTACCATGCACTTGAGCTATCGTGCACCTCCGCCATGCGCCTGTTCCACCAGATCTAGCCATCAACGAACAAGGTGCCTCCGGTTCTGGCCATCCCAACCCCTCCACATTAGTCGTTGTCGTTGTCCACCTCACCGGCATTGGCGTCGTTGAGGAGTACACCACCACCATGGTCATCCTCCTTCGATCCGACAAGGAGTACATGCGCCACCGTCGCCATCCCCACGTGGACCGCGCCAAGGTGATCTACGTCCACCGTAGCTCCCACAAGTATGTTTTGTCGCCACCGATTTGTGCATTTGTCCTTGTTACCATTGCTACGTCGTCATCGTCCTCACCCCTAAGTATGATGCACAGTAGTTTATCATCCTCATGCCCCAAGTACCATGCACAGTAGTTCATCATCCTCACCCCTTCCGTACATCTGTACAATATGTGTACTTTTTGAAATATGTATAGTGGACTATACAAAAATACTCCTCACATGTACATGGACAGTAGAAAATACTCCTTTGTGCGTGTACTTCTTGTGCGCTTGTGTATAGTGGACTGTGCGTATGAGTACATATGTACATTGGATTATGTGTATGAGTATAGAGTATGTGTACCATGTATTGTTGTACAGTGCTTCTCATATATGTACCTTATATGAACTATGCACCGCTGTAAAATACTTCAACATGATGACATGTATTTTTTTGCGGTATGAGTAGAATATGGAGTACATGATTCAAAATTCACATTCCAAACAACTCGAGCATGGAAGAGAGAGTGCTGGTGGGTCCGTATGCACTTTAATATATTTTAATCAATGCATAAATTCCTTCTCGTATTTCCTAAATGCAGCAATAAACATAAAATCAATTTTGCACGAATCTCAAGGTAGCAATAGAGGGGGGGGGGGAGATTTGTTGGTGTAGGTGCACGCGACTGTAGATCGGCGTTTCCGTTAAGCAATGTGGTCAGTGCTACTGTCATGCTGTGATGGATTTTAAATTGTTTTCTGTTTAATTACATGGATCTGCTTATGCATCATTTTTTTTTGACAGATTTAGTTCCACAAAATCAAACGATTTTTGCATCCGCACGATCCAATCCAACGGCTGTGCTCCTTCCCCCATTTCTATATAGGCGAGATCAATCCAACGCTCAACCCTAGCCCAGTGGCGCTGCCTCCCACCTCTTGCAGCCCCAACCCCCGCGGCCGAAGAGGCTCACTCCATGAGCTCCTTCCCCGCTGCTATCGCTTCCTGATGCTGCTGTCGGCTCCGAGGGCGGCCCTGGCGCTACCCGCCACCTCCTTCTCTGCCCCACTTCCACCTCCCCCACAGTCGGCACCCCTTCATCCCCGTATCCGATGACTCATCACTGCCGTATTGGTCGCCCCCCACCTTCCCACCAACGTGCATCGACCCCATCCATAGCTGGCCACCAAACCTGCAGCCGACAGCGCCCACGCCGCCTCCGCCATTCACCGCCCCTCCCTCTATAGTAGGCTCTGATGAACCCAAACCCTAATCCGGCAAACCCCTGCCCTAACTCGCCGCGGAGAAGAAGACGACTTCACCACCAGAGCATGAATCTCCAAGCAAATCGTATGGTCATAAATTCGAATGATTTGCACAAAAAAATCATTGATAGATGTATAACAATTATGTTATTTTTACATTATTTGGAGATGAACGGAACAGATTCACGACTATCTATAATATCACACGATCCTAGTATTACTTTATACGATCCAGCAACTTAGAGCACGTGCATCCCAAGATGCTAAGGAAATGCCATAGAGAGAGAAATTTGTTAGCCCCGATGCCAACGGATGGGGGAGTGAGTGCTAAACCTGAATTGCATTGCACCGAAGCAAACCTTAGGAGCTGGTGCTACGTCAGGAAAAGTTAAAAGTTTGGTGTTAAATGTTGGAGTAAAATGAGAGAGAGAGGTGACATGTTCTTCTTAGCTCCTGGTTTAGATTATAAGGATGTACATGCTCCTCTGTATCACGGCTTTATCGACGAGCAAGCAGGCTGTAAGAATTATTAATAGCACTGCTTTGCTTAGTCTAAATTCCTTGGTCAAAAAATTACAACCGCCGCCTCAGTAAAGAAAGACACCAACCATGCCTTGCGGAATCATGACGCGAGTATATTACGACTTTGGCAGAGATGTTCAAACGAGCTTGAAGGGAGAAAAAAAATCCAAACACTGTACTATCAAATACGGGCGCATTCGCATGCCCGCATGATGTGCGTGTCTGATCGTGTGTACGTCTATATTGTAATAATAATAATAAATGAGTACACCGAGAAGCACAAATACTAGTAAACACCCACCGCTCGCGTAATGTTTTCGAAAGTGCCGAGGGTATATCCCAAAATTCAAACAACCCGGCGGTCACGCAAATAGATTTCCTTCGCAAATACCTCAGGTGTCAAACTCCAGCTTTTAGGGTGTGTTTGGATGGATGAACGAAACTGAATGAGATGGTTTGATTCAAGTGCATGGGATGATCCTGAATGGAACGGTACCAGTGCTATATTTGGTTGATTGGATGAGACCATACACCGTTTTTATTTGGTTGGATGGATGAACAGAGAGATACACAGAGAGAAGGGGGCCAATATATAGAAAACAGAGGAGGGGCAGAGGTCGACGCGGTGGGCTCTCCGGTGGTGAGAGAGTCGCAGAGCGGAAGGGGTGAGCCCAATAATAGGTCCCTGCGGGGAAGAGGAGTCCAGAGGTGGCGCGGCCGGAGGTGGATGGTGGTGGCCGGAACTGGAGGAGGAACGGGGTAGTGGTGCTCGGGTGGGAGACGGAGAAAAATAGGGTGAGCATGAGCGAGAAGGAAATTAGGTGAGCTCACCCATGTGATTGGTCAAGGGAGAGGAGGACCAAGGAGGTCTAGTGATGAGGGTCGGCGGTGGCACGGTCGGCTTGCCGATGCGTTGACGCTATGGGGTAGGGTAGAGGGAGTGTGTGGTGGGGAAGGAAGGGGCGAGGAGGTGCTCAAGTGGAGAGGAATCGAGCTATACTCACTGGACAAAGAATGGCGGCGGTTTTCAGCCAAAAACGAGGAAGATGACGGCGCACGCGGCGCTCCAGTGGGGGAATCTTGGAATTAATAAAGGGGAAAGTATCATTTAGTGCTAGAACACGTCGTGACATGGGTAGTTTGGGGAGGAGTGCACTGGGCGACCGAGACGGCGACGGTGACGCGGTGGCCGGTGCGAGAGCTTGAGTGGCGACGCGATTTGAGATTAGCTCGAGGAGAAAGAAAGAAGAAGGGGAGGAAGGGGATGGAGGGGAGAGCCAGAGGGAGGGGTAGGAGGCCGGAGCGGCATCGCGGGATCGGGCTAGCTCGGGGAGGTAGCAGAGGACATTGCGCCTGGGGGAGGGGAAATGGAGGGGAGCAAAGCGCACGGGAGGGAGCTCATCGGGGTGGCAGCGCTGCCGCGAGTGAGCGCATGTTGCGCTTAGACGAGGTGGTGTTGAACGGCATGGTTCACTTGTTTTCGTCGAACGAAATGGTACCGTATCTGGGTCGAATATTCCCTTCGGTGGAACGCTTTGGTCCTGGACCGATCGGTTCTATTCAGTGAACCAAACACGTGAACACACTCATTTCCGAAACCATCCGATACAAGACCACTTCATTCACTCATCCAAACACACCCTTAACGTCGTTCCCGGCCGGGATCTCTACCGAATCCCCGGGTTGGAGTCCCACCGAAACATTTTCCTGAGCTAGTTGGAAGGGCCGTTTGGGAGTCCACGGGGACGGGGTTTTCCAATTCAATCCACACGAAATCCCTAGGGAAAAACAATCCCCTCTCCACCCGTGACCTTTTTCTCCCCGCCGCATCGCACGACGCCGTGACCTCTCTCCATCGCACCGCACCGTCCCTTGTCCAGACCAACCCCTGCCCTGCCTGCGCTCCTTCCGCGATGGCGCTCCCGTCGAGTGCATCCACGTCGCTCCTCCTCCTGCTCTCCTTCACCGTGCTCCTTGTCTTCCTCCTTCCCCGCTCCCTCTCCCCCTTCCTCTCCTCCTCCGCAGCCCACCTCTGCGTACCCCCCCCCTCGCTTCGCCGTCACGACGTCTCCTCCTCACGCTCCGCCGCCGAGACTGCCAAATCTCCGGTGAAAGATGGTAACTTCATTTCCCTTTCTCTTCAGTTCCCCCGTCTGGTTATACAGTGACGATCTGTGTCTGCGTGATACTGAGTACAGTAGTGATATGATGCTACGTGGGTTTCGTCACTCGAGACACTGTGTTTGTTGATTCTGGGGTTGCTTAGGTTTTGCTTATTCTGATAGTTCAAGCAAAATCGTTCATTCTTGTTTCGGTCTCCAGCACCCCTACGCCTCGGCCTACGCCCCCGACTGGTCTCGGTCGTCACCGCCCTCCAGACTCCAGGCGTTGCAGGCCCCTACGCCCCGACCTTCGCCCCCAGCCGTCGTCGCCTACCACCGATCCCGCCCGCCGCTGCCACCCCCTTCATCGACCAGCTTGCTGTCGCGTCTGACATCGCCACAACCACCTTGAAGGATGTTGCCGCCCCTCCCAGATCCGTTGCCCCCAGTCGGCCTCGTTGCCATCGCCGCCGCTTCCTCCATCTCCGATGGTCCCGTTCGCCGTCGTCTGTCCCTACGCCCCCACCCCCTGCCTCTGCTGGTCCCGTTCGCCGCCATCTGTCTTTGGGAGTATTTCAGATATTTCACAAGTTGAAAATAATTAGCCACCCAACAAAAAAGCCAGACTACCAAATAAACTCTCAGGAAAAAAACTACAGCCATCAGCCACAGCTACTTTCAGCCAAAAAGTCAAAAAAAAAAACAGGTTACGATAAAAGCTACATCTCTCCCAAACATAGTCTATAGTGATGGGGAGAAGCACATCCAAAATGGCGGAAATATTGGACCGGAGGGACATCATCTATTATCACACCACAGGGCAGATGATCGTCGGAACACGGGACGCCATCATCTTGCTTATCACACCACAGGGCAAATTGATAGTGTTGAGTAACGTCTCGTGGCACACTGAACACGGACGCACGCACGCCACCCGTTGTGCCGTCCCCTGTGACCACTTGCTTATCGCGTGCCTCGATCGCTCAGTGCACGCATAAAACGGTTGATAGCAACGTAAATTGGTCAAAGAGGACATGTCATGGGAAAAAGAGTACAATCCACCCAATTTCATTTTATCTCCTGGATTTATTCTTTGGGTACTGATCTTCGTGATCAAGATTCAATAATGAGTTCGTGAAGATTCTCCCCGACTTCGCACTTCTTTAAGTCTTATCATTCCAATTCTACGTGTGCACCTTTCAAAGCTAGATGTCGGAAGTGACTTTAGTGAATAAATCCGCCAGATTATCACATGACTTAGTATGCGACTTTAATTTCATCCATCTTTTGCAATTCATGAACATAGAATAACTTGGGGTTGATATACTTTATGAGGGGACTCTTCACATAACTCTTTGCACTTTCATAATACAAGTCGCATTATCTTCATAGATAATTGTGGGGTTTTGCAGATTCAATCCAAATGACTGCACGGATGTGGTGAATCTTCCGCAAAGCTAAGCACATTCTGTGAGGCCTCGTGATGACATATAATTTGCGAGTGGTTCGTCAAAGTCGATACAAGACTTTGCTTAGACGATTCTTATGGAATTGCGCCCACCACATAGAATACATAGTATGTTTGCGATTTAGTTGTATCTGGGTTCGACAGAACCCGACATCCGCATAGTCATTCATACACAAGTCTTGGTTCTTTCAGAGAATAGACCAAGTTCTTTGCTTTCTTGGAGGTAACGGAAGATATCCATTATTTCCGCCAATGCCTTTGGTAGGTTCCAGATATACCTTGCTAATATGTTTACTAAGAAATGTAATGCCCGATCTAGTACAGATTTGCTAAATACATGAGTGCTCCTCTCGCACTCAGTGCACGGAATTCTGGTCCCTGTGACTTCCTCCCCTCTTCTTTAGGTCTCAGACGGGTCCTTGTCTTGTCTGCAAGGATCTCCGACCATCGGCACTTTCAAGGATATGCCTTTTCAAAGCCAAACTTTTCCAATACTTTCTCGAGTGTAGGTTGGTCGATGTACTAGAATCCTTCCGGTATGCTCAAGTCGCAAGCCTAGGCGATTTGGTTTGACCCAAATCTTTTATTTCAACTCGACTCAAGGTAAGAGCTTGCTTTTCTTAATACCTTCTAGGGTTCCAATGATATTCAGATCATCTTCATACATCGAGATTTATACAAAATCCATCCCGGATCGTCAGATAAATACACAGGATAATTCTCATTGTTCGTAGCCTTTCTTGCATAGAAAGTCGCCTGCGATTATACCACATTCTCGCCTCGATCGCTTGAAATCCATACGTTGACTTTCTCGAGTTGCACAATCGATAGATTTCTATTTGCTCTATCTTGGTCCGGACAGGATACATTCGTATCTTCATATAAATGTCCTAATTCAAATTTCCATAAAGGTATGCGCTACCACATCCATCAATTTCACTTCTAACTTCAAGTTCACCGCCATTGAGATAAATATCTAAAGGTAATTTCGCCATGACCGGGAATAGGTTTCTTCATAACAATCTCTGGACGTTGAGTGAAACCTTTGCAACGAGCCTTGCTTCTTTCATTTCTCTTTCGAACAAATACCCACTTATGCCCTACATGGTGCACATGGGGAGGTGTGCGGCTTACAGCCCAAACACCTCTCTTTATTCGTGAGAGAACAATTCAGCTTTCTATTGCCTTCTTCCAATCTTCTCAATTTGATCTTTTCTTATATTCAACGAGCGATGCGTGCTCGATCAAGATTGATGATTGTGACAATTTTCTTTGCAAAGTAAATGTCGACATTGGTCGTTGGCTTATTCATAGATTCTCCCAAGATCATAAAGTTTATAGCTATGTCTTCAAGGGGCGATATTTCTTATGCTTCTATTTGCTTACCGCTACTTTCAATTGCGGGCAAGTCCTTTAGTTTTTCAAATTCGATGTGTGCGCACATCCATGCCGATGTCTCCTTCATGGGGATGTTCAATTCTAGTATGCCTTTTCAAGGTTCCATATCGGTGCCAGTCTCAACTGCTCCCTTCCGATTATGGGGTACTTTGGTGATCGGTTGTGTCAAGTCCTTCTTATCCTTTTCACCAAAGGCCCCCGTTATTTCGGATTCGAGGGGCCGAGTTCTCGCCCTTTCGAGGCCTTAGGACGGATTAGGGATACCTTCATCGGTATTTCAACCTCTCCTGCATTGCGCATGCATATGCGATTTGGTCACGCTCTTCAAATCACTAAAGTGGTTAGGCGCTTGATTCGCTAATGCTTGCAAATCAATTATCTTCGGATCGCAATTGTCTTCTAGACTTCAATTGTCTTCTAAACTTCTATTTGCTTCACTAGTGCGCGGTCATATGCATGGATTTCAAATATCTTCTAGACTTCAATTGTCTTCGGACTTCTATTTCTCGACATTTTACATCAAGGGTTGATTTCTCCCTAATGACGAAATAATTCTCATCTAATATGCTATTAGCGGCGGGTCAGATGCAAATCTCTAGTCGTGGGGTCCAAATACCGATTATGGATGCTGTCTCATAACCAACGATATCCTGCACTTTTTAGAGAGTGCCCATTTCGGTGGACAGTGCATGCGAAGAATCTTAACGCGCATATTAAAGGGATGATCATATGCATAAGTATATTCTCCACTTGAATTTGGACTTCCCAATGTTAAGGGAAATTATTCTTAATGTTAATTATCTACTAGATTAGCTTTGCGTAGCGGGGTTTCGAGACATTAAACAAACGTATAATCGCTTTAGGAAGCATCGATAAGCACCATAAAATACCTAAATGACCTTACAGGCCGTTTAGGACACAGGATTTCGTCCTTTACTTTCGAGTAGAGAGTCTAGTAGTCGGTTTCCGATGGTACATGCAGGGTACACAAAATCTTCCTGATTCGGAAGTTCTTTACATTGACACTATGTCCCCGTGAATTGTTAATTATACTTCTCATCATCCTAAGACCTAAGTGGCATAATCTATCATGCCGTAGATAGAAGAGGTTTAGAGCTTCTAAATATAGTTTTCGTATGTGATAGGTCGCAGATGCCTTGATATTAGTGTAGTATAGCCCATTTTCAAATGAAGAAAGTCGTTCTAATACCATTATTCTACTATTTTCACCACGCTTTGTAATGAGCGCTTATTCCTTACCATGCTCTTCTTCGCCTCTACGTGGAAACCGTTAGCGCCAATATCCTTGAGAGTTCTAGTCGATTATGGGCACAACAAGGCTTCTTTAATGACCAAAGTTGTGTTCGCTCGGAGTATAATTGTGGCCCTTCCCGAGCCTATTATACATGTATCACGCTCACTCTTGGGCAATTACTACCGTGACCTATGTCCAAAGGAGGTATGATGGGGCCGGAAGGAAAACAGTACCCACGTGTGCAATGGGTCGTGTTATCGGATCGCGCCTGATGCGTAGGTTCGTTTAGGATACTCTAGTGGTTTTACATTTTTCAACTAGCCGCGACAACATTTCAGTTCAACTACTGCAACATTCAAATCAAAGCGTTGCAACAGGCATACGATATCTAGCAAAAGAAAAAAAGATGAGATGATGCTGCGACGCTGTGTTTATCGATGAACCATGCGACATGGAGACAGGGAGAAGCCATGGCTGTGGCTGTGGCTGTGGACCACCGTCTCCATCGGATAACAGGAGAGGAGGTACAAGAAAGGCACGGCATATCTTATCAATCATGTATGATTACATCGAAATCTTGCCGATGGACCGTATCATAAGATTCCATGGAAATGGATTAATTAAAATATCGGTCCGTTTCTGAAGCCGATTACGTGTGGACACTTTAACTAAACAAAAGTTTATTAACTAAACAAAAGTTTATTAGTGGATTGTCGGCTTACAATGTCCATTAATTAGTTTAGTCTCATATTGCTTATTTACACATGAAGGGAGACCTCCTATAAAAAGGAAGCATAGGGTTCTCATTCTACACACAAGTTTACGGGCAAAGAGATCAATAAAGAGAGAAAACTAGGACTACATCCTTATGTTTTTGTCTATTATTTACTATTTGTGAGTCGACAGCTTCGTTCGTCAGCAACGCGATCTCGATTATACAACACATTAGCCTGATGCGTAGGTTCGTTTAGGATACTCTAGTGGTTTTACATTTTTCAACTAGCCGCGACAACATTTCAGTTCAACTAGTGCAACATTCAAATCAAAGCGTTGCAACAAGCATACGATATCTAGCAAAAGAAAAAAAAGATAAGATGGTGCTGCGACGCTGTGTTTATCGATGAACCATGCGACATGGAGACAGGGAGAAGCCGTGGCTGTGGCTGTGGCTGTGGCTGTGGACCACCGTCTCCATCGGATAACAGGAGAGGAGGTACAAGAAAGGCTCGGCATATCTTATCAATCATGTATGATTACATCGAAATCTTGCCGATGGACCGTATCATAAGATTCCATGGAAATGGATTAATTAAAATATCGATCCGTTTCTGAAGCCGATTACGTGTGGACACTTTAACTAAACAAAAGTTTATTAGTGGATTGTCGGCTTACAATGTCCATTAGTTAGCTTAGTCTCATATTGCTTATTTACACATAAAGGGAGACCTCCTATAAAAAGGAAGCATGGGGTTCTCATTCTACACACAAGTTTACAGGCAAAGAGATCAATAAAGAGAGAAAACTAGGACTACATCCTTATGTTCTTGTCTATTATTTACTATTTGTGAGTCGACAGCTTCGTTCGTCAGCAACGCGACCTCGATTATACAACACATTAGCGACACGATAACACTCTAATCTAAGGCTTACTGGTATGTTACTTTGATCTAAGCTTCAATTCAAGCGGTAATATTCTTTTTAGTATATTAGTTTTCATTCTACTGTTCATTGCCATCGATCTCGTTGGCCGGCCGGGCGCACGTCTTGGCACGTAGCCCGACCGCGCCTTCCACCGACAGGGATCGGGCTCGTAGTCGCTCGCCTCCGCCCGTGCCATCAGGCTCCATGGGGCAAGGACCTCGCCGTCGAGCCAGGTGTGACGTGCACCACCTCCGCGTCGCACGTCGCCGGCTAAATCGATGCCTCCGTGTTGTTGTTGTTGCTGCTGCCGCCATACTTCGTCGTTGTCATTGTTTGCGCCCGTACAATGGCCTCTGCAGAAACGCCGGGCCGAGGCAACCTCTGCATGTGTGTGCGGACGGAACTGGGGGATCAGGCTCGCCCCGACGAGGATGGAGCGGACGCTGCCGCCACCATCGTCCATAGCGAGGGCGAGTTGGGGCATCGGTCCAAAGACCGATCCAGTGCGCAGACCACCATGGGCCGCCGCCGCTGCCATCGAGCCACGCCGTCATTGACGCATCACTCATGCACGCCACCGCTGCTTCTTGCATCGCCATCACTGTGCACACCGAGGTTACTGCCACATGCCTACACGTGTGCGCATGCGTGCACTCGGGCAGAGCCGCACTACGGTTAGGGGAAACCCGGGCGGGCCAGCTAAACAGACCGTGCAAAGGCCCTATTTAGGCCGTTGGTTCTGGTCCATAAGGCTCAGTCGAGAGGATTCGGACGGCCTTAGTGCTTTTGTAGAAAAGCCCTTCAGCTTTTTTGAAATTAAGCGCAAGTCCTTGGTTTATTAAAATTGGATCCTTCTAGACCGAAATTTTGTAAAAAAGACTCTGGAAGTTTTGGAATAAAGTATGAGGGCTTCCACTTGGTGAAACTTTGCAAATTAAACGTCAGAATTTTTTTGGTTTTTTTATTTAAGTCTCTTACGATTTATTTAAAAAATATAAATTGTTTTTCTATTAATTTGTGAGTATAGTAATTGTTCTATGCCTAGAAAATTATTAGAAAATTATCAAAAATCCGTAAATTTGATATTTACTATTCATGTAGGTCATTTTATTATTGTAACACATGTTTTGACTCATTCGGTATATCATGTACCTATTCATTACCTTATGGTAATTATATACATCGTTATATAGCGCTATAGCATGACAGGCGTCATAAAAAGGGTATTTGATGAATTGGCAATTGACGAAAGCAACTACCTAATGTGGGCCCTAGACATGGAGTTCTACTTAGCCTCCAAAGGGATAAGTGCAACTATTATTCCTCATAGCAATACTAATAAGCTCCTAGAGGAAGACAAAGCTAAGGTCATATTCTTCCTATGACATCACTTGAATAAGGATCTCAAGAATCAATATTTGATTGAGAGAGATCCTTTAACCCTATGGGTTTCCCTTCATAACAGATATAATCAAGAAAGAGAATTAATGCTCCCATAGGCGGAGCATGATTGGATGAGTTTGCGCTTCCATGATTTTAAATCTATGGTGGCTTATAACTCAGCACTCCATATGATAATTTCTCATTTCAAACTCTATGGAAGAGATTTTACAGAGTGACAGCTAATCGAGAAAACCCTTTCCACTTTCCATGCTATAAATCTAGTGATAGCACAATAGTACATAGAAAAGGGATATGAAACCACTCTAAACTGATAATCGCACTTCTACTGGCGGAAAATCATAATGAGATCGTCATGAGGAATCATAATGCTCATCGTACAGGAACCCAAGGTGCACCTGAGGCTCATAACATTCAGAAAAGGATGAATGTGAATAATCTAGACCCGTCATTATGAGTTAATGGAGTATTTTGGTGATTAATGATAAATCCATATGTGATACTAACGCTTCTATTGATATACCTATCGTATAGTCTTATTTGGATGAAAATGTAAAAATCATGGAGGTATGCAATTGACATCATATTCTTATATCTTGTTACATTCCTTGGATCCAAAATATAGGTTGAACTCTACCAAATGTCTAACTTGAATATGTGCATATGTTCTTATTACACATTCGTGTATGCACACATTTAGGGGAAGCTCACTTTATGTTTTGTAGTTTCATGAGTATTGATCCATATTTCCTTATTCACATATACTTGGGATCTCTACTTTGAAACATACTCTTGAGTATATAAAACTTGTGTAGTTCATATATACTCATATGTTTTTATATTCAACTATTTGTAATTGTGATGGTTGTCATCAATTACCAAAGAGCGAAAAATTAAAGTATCTTGACCCACCATTATGAGTTAATGGTATATTGTGGTAATCAATGACAATCACATTGTGGAACTAACATTTTTCATGAGTTGGTGAAATAGGTTGAGTTCCATGATGATGATGACTTGGGATGACATCATGAGTTGATTGTCATTGAGTCAAGTGAAGAATGCATCATGTATTGATGCATATCAAGATCTCGAAGAGAAGATTATCATGAGTTGATCATCAAGTCAATAGAAGACCCATTACATGTTGATGGAGGACATGTGAAGGATATCATCATGTGTTGATGATATTCAAGTCAAAATTCGGAATGAAGGATAGCATCATGTGTTGATGAGCATCAAGAAAAGATCCCAAAGTGAATAAGATCATCATGTGTTGATGGTATTCAAGTCAAGAACCCGGACTTGAAGTGAAGATGTGCATCATGAAGCTTTAATAAGATGTGTAAGGCAAAGGTATGACTAGCTAGACTAAGGATGTGTTCCTGGTCTTTTTACCGGTATTGGTGTTTGGATGAAAGACCGGATTGCTAGTATAGGTTGTCGTACTATTAAGAGGGGTCTTATCTAGTATCTTGCGTCTCATCATGTGTTAATAACTTAATCTTGCTTGCACTAGCTCACTGTGGCATGATGCTATTATTTGCGAATGTGTTTTGCAAATTGTCGAGGCTTATACGTTTAATCCTTGTAGCATGTGACTATACTTTGTAAATGTATTTTGCAAATAGCTAAAGTCTATGTACCTACTCCTTGTTGCATGATCTAAGTTTGCAAATGTGTTTTGCAAATTGTTAGGGTTCATGCATTGCATTTGTTCTTGACTCTGGAAAAATATTCAAAAATCCCGGATGACCACAAGTATTACGCGGTATTACCGCAGGTCGGTAATAGCAAAGTGTACATGGCGGTTTGAATTTTCCAGAGAATGTGTTTTTGGAAGAGTTTGTCGATATCCCAAAAAATGGTATGACTGCAGCTCTTGAGTGGTATTATCGCTAGTCGGTAATTCTGAAGTTTACTTGGCGGTACGACTTTTCCAGAGAAGGTGTTTTTCTTATAGTTTTGATCCTTTGGAAATCGGTAATACCGATATAGCTGAGAGGTGTTACCGCAGTGCGGTAATACCGATATAGCCGAGAGGTGTTACCGCAGTGCGGTAATACCGATTTGTAGTTGGCGATAGTACCACAAGTTTTTCGTAACGGCTATATCGATCGATTAAATGTACAATGAATGATCGTTGTTCTCAATCATGCGTACCTGGGATACGAACGCAGATACCGAAAATCCTGATTTGTTCAGGATGGTTGTTCCAGCAACTAGTTTTTGTTATGGGCGCTATAAATACCCCCTTGGCTGGTTGTGAAACAACCTTTGACACTTCATTTCATTCTGTTGAGCTAGTGTGAGCTTCTTCTCTCAATTGTGCATGTGTTGCACCTTGTGAGCAAGAAGAGAGGTCTCTAGCTGTATATGTTGCATCTAGAGTTAGATTTCGTATTCACTTGAGCTTGTGCATTCGTTACACGTGGTGAGAGTCAAGCAAGGGGCTTGACTTATTACTCTTGGAGATTGCCGACTCCTAGACGGCATTAGAGGCGTCGTGTCCGATGATTTCTTCAAAGAAGATTGTGAAGAGGTTCGGCGTGTTGTGATGGTTGGAGCTCACCTACCCGAAGCGGGAAAGAGCTACCACTAGTGGAATTGAGGTGTTTGGCTTAATTCATGGAGCCGGTCCAATTAGTTTGGGCTTACCTCAGCGTGGATTAGAGGAGACCGGCAAGTCTATGAACACCACGGTAAAAAGTCATTGTGGTTTGTTCTCTAGTAATTTACTTTGTGCAATTTACATTCCTAGAATTAAATTGCTTACATGTCTTTGTATAGTTGTTATCATTAACATAGTCTTATATTATTGGTGCACTTAGTGAGACTAGTTGTTTTAGACTTTAATTGTGCAAAACCGATTTGACTTACTCTTCCGCATTAGAAATCGGTTTTAACCAAAAGTTTTTTAAAACTGCATATTCACCCCCGCCCCTCTAGTCGGCTTCCTCGATCTTACAGAATGTCGGTGGAAAAGGAAAGGGGGCTGGGGGAAAGAAGTTTAAACCATTTGTCATCAAGGCAAAAGGTAATATAGGAGGAAAAGGGAAATCTCTAATGAAAGCACCATATGACAATAGACCCTGCTATAAGTGTGGGCTCAAGGGTCACTAGGCAAAAGATTGCAAAACACCTAAGCATCTGGTGTAGCTCTATCAAGGGTCTAAAAGAAAGAAAAGCCAGAATACACCAGAAGCTCATTTTATGGAAGCACCAGTAGAAGGAGAGCAAGAGGATAATGAAACCCATCAACCGATAGTAGAGGAGAAATCAGGTGATGATGCTATATATGATGATGAATACTCTCCACTACTAGATGATGGGTTACCAGATATTCATCCAGAAAAGGATAAGGAAAGTCCTAAGAGTTAATCTCCATTATCCCCTTAAATTTAGAAGTCAATTCATGGTGTGTTTCGGATGGTGTTACTGAATTGAACACCAAATTTTGTCGATCCTGAATTAGTCAACAATATGACTATTAGGAATTAAAATTACTTCTTGTAATCTTTAGTTCATGATATAAATAAAGTGTTTCCACTTCATTTGCTTGTCTTATGTGTGCATTAATGCGTATGCAATATTTTTGAATTCATGCAAATTATTTATCTCCTGCTTATAGTTGACGTACAACAGAGGGAGAACATGAACTCTGTCTTGCGGACAGTTGCACCACAAGTTCTATCGTAAGGGATATGAAGTATTTCTAGACCTTCAGTTCTAAGACTGGTAATATTATGACCATAGCTGGCAACTATGGTAATATTGTGGGTACTGGAAGATCCATGGTAGTCATACTGATGGGAAAGAAAACAATCAACGAGAATGTATTATTGTTCCCGAACTCAACTAGAACTCTACTAAGTTTCAAAGATATCATAAATAATGGTTTCCACGTGAAAATAGAGGAAGAGAATGGTTCTGAGTATATTCTCATCACTAATAAAGAGGGATGTTAGAAAGAAATAGTAGACAAACTCCCTATGTTCTCCTATAGATTGTACTACACGTTTATTAAACGTGATGAAGAATATGTTGCGATGAGTGTCCAGGTTAAAGACCCCAAACTGTTTAGAATGTGTCATGAATGTTTGGGCCATCCTAGAGACAATATGATACGATGGGTACTAGAGACAATATGATACGATGGGTACTACATCATTCTTCCACAACTTGAAGTCGAAAGACATCCATGATCTATCACACTTTGTGTGTGAAGCTTGTGCGAAAGACAAGTTAATTACGAGACCCTCGTATCATAAGATCAAGGATGAACTATCTTATTTCCTTGAGAGGATCCAGGTGGATATATGCAGACCTATAGAGCTCATGTCTGGACTATTAAAGTACTTTATGGCATTAATAGATGCATCCGCTCGGTGGACACATGTATGTCTATTATCCACTAGATTAACTTCTTTGCCAAGCTGATTTCACAAATTATTGCACTAAAGGCAAAGTTTTAGGATCATAGGATCTAATCCATAAGAATGGATAATGCTAGAGAGTTTACCTCAAAAATATTTAATGATTATTACTTAGTCTTAGGTATAACAGTGGAACATTCGGTCCCGTATGCTCATACTCAGAACGGATTTGTTGAATCACTAATCAAGATTATCGATATACCCTTGTTAATGAGATCCAGTCTAACAACTACGTGTTGGTGACATGCCGTATTGCACGCATCAACATTAATACGACTTCGGCCATTCTCGTACCATAAGTCGTCACCTTTCCAACTACTACAAGGGAAAGAGCCAAGTATTTCCCATCTTCGTAAATTCAATTGTATCGTTTACATACCTATCTCACCTCCTCAACATATGTCAATGGAACCCCACCATAAATTAGGAGTTTACGTTGGATTTGAATCTCCATTTATAATAAAGTATTTGGAGCCCATGATAGGTGATTTGCTAAAAACAACATATGTCGATACTATATTTAATGAAGAGTTATTCTCAGTATTAGTGAGAGAAAAGGATCCCAAGTTGGAATGCCGGGAACTATCATGGAATGATAGTAGTCTTCATAATAACGATCCACGCACTAAGGACTCTGAAAAAGAGGTTAATAGGATAATAGATTTGTAAAATATTGCAAATCAGCTACCAAATTCATTTACGGGTAATAAAGGAGTTACAAAGTCGCATATACCAGTGGTAAATGCACTTGAAAGAGTAGAACCATCCAGGTTTTGAGTTCTGCATCTGACTCCACCACTCTTAGTAAGAAGGTAGGGAGACCTCTTGGGTTAAATAATCTCAAATTGCAGAGACGTCCGCAAAAGAGATGTATTGAACAGGGGGGAGACTCCATGAACCAAACATAAATGAGAAACGTCTGACGAACGTTACACCTCGAGTGAAGACACGGTGGGTAGTGTCCCATACACGGGTAGAGGGGGAGGCGCCCCATGCTGGAGTTTAGGGACATATGACTAGTGAAGGGGAAGTGCACCAGCCGAAACTAGGGCAACCGAACAGCCAGACTCCGCCATTTTGGGAAATAGTAGAGAACTGATAGATTTAAATGAAGTTCCAATTGAATTGGACAAAGAGTTTTCCACAAACTATGTGGAAACAGGAGCAGACTTTTATAGATAAATGAGTGAAAATAGCAGTTGTTTCATCTCAAAGATTGTCTTCCATATTAAATCGAATCCGAAACAAAAGACAATTGCGGAATGCAAGAATCTTAAAGATTGGGATAAATGAAAGGAAGCAATCAAGAATGAACTAAACTCACTTAATAAGAGGAAAGCCTTCGGACTTGTGGTCAAGACACCTCATGATGTTATTCCTGTTAGACACAAGTGGGTGCTTATAAGAAAGAGGACTGAACATAATGAAGTGGTGAGATACAAAGCTAGATTAGTAGCACAAGGGTTCATGCAAAGATTCGGTATCGATTTCGATGAAACCTACTCACCTATGATGGATGACACAACATTCCGATACCTAATAGCTATGGCAAAAGGAATGAATTTAAAAATGAAACTTGTGAATGTCATGACTGATTTATATGGGTCACTAGATTATGAAATCTTCATGAATATTCTAGATGGACTAAAAGTCCTATGTATGAGCTAGAATGAACATCGCAACATGTGTAATTGTAAGTTGTAAAAGTCACTCTACGGGTTGAAACAGTCAGATTGTATGTGCATAAACAACTAAGTATGTACGTGCATGTTCATATAAAAAATCCAAAAATGGATTTTGCATCATCTCTGTCTGTGTTGATGACTTGAACATTATCAGAAACACAGAAGACATTCTCAAGCGAGCTCATACTTAAAGACGGAATTCGAGATGAAAGATTTTAGTGAAACCAAATATTGTCTCGGGTTACAGATTGAAAATTTGTCTGGAGGCATATTTCTACATCAGAACACCGACACCAAGAAAGTGTTGGGGAGATTTTATCTTGATAAATCTTATCCACTGGGTATACCCGTAATCGTTAGGTCGCTGGAAGTGGAGAAAGATCGATATGGACCTAGACGAGAGAATGGTGATACATTAGGGACCGAAACCCCATATTTAAGTGCTATTGGAGCATTCTTATATCTTGCCAATTATACCAGGCCTGATATTGCATTTGCAGTAAATTGTTTAGCAAGATATAGTTCCAAGCCTACGAAGAGGTATTGGAACGGAATTAAGGGAATCCTCGGGTACCTTATGGGTACAATTAATCTTGGACTCTTTTATCACAAGAGTCAAGATATAAGGTTGAAGGGTTATTCATACGTTGGCTATCTTTCTGATCCCCACAATGTCAAGTCATAGACTGGATACGTCTTTCTAAGTGGTTCTACGACTATCTCTTATAGATATGGAAAACAATCAATTGTTGCTACATCAACTAATTATGTGGAGATCATTACACTATATGAGACAACCTGAGAGTGCATATGGCTTAGAAAACTAATTCACCGTATCCAAGAGTCTTGTGATGTAGAGGTGGATAAAACTCCTACGGTCCTCCATGAGGATAATGCAGTTTGCATTACACAAATGAAGAATAGCTATGTCAAGACTCATATGACAAATCAAATACTCACTAAACATTTCTACCCATATGAGCAGTAGGAAAATGGGAATATAAAAATACAAAATAATCCAATCAAGTGAGAATCTTGCAAATTTATTTACTAAGGCTTTGCCATGACCAAGTTTTGAGAAACTTGTCAGTGGTATGGGTATGAGAAGACACAAAGAGTTGTTGTCTTCAGGGGGTATATACGAAACTCTCACCGTCAGGCAATGAGATGTATGAGAAGCTGTTAGCTGGGCCATGACGGGCAATGAGGTGTATGTGATGATGTCAGGAGGACTTGGTTTGTTGGAGTTCTTGAATCTGTAGTTCAGTGAAACAATATATTTCTTCAAACGTGTCCTTAAAGTCGTAATTCCTTGATAATTATGACAATATATTTGGAAATATATTTGCAGTTATGTGCTCCTTAATCTTTATCTTTTATCATAGGGCTCTCATGGGACCATCGTGACCCTGATTTCATGTAGGATCTCATGATCTTTATAATCATGATTTTTATTTCAAAGTTAATTTGTCTTCCAGTCTGGACAACCTTGTGTTCATGTTTTGCTACATTGTTTTGATTAAAAAGGGGATAAAATGGACTTTCCACTTGATAGAAATTAGAAAAGGTTGCTTTGAAAAGAGAGGAATTAAGAGAGCATAGAGAGGCAGTAAAAGCGACTCGCATGGACCACGGAGTCAGGTGGGCTTGACAACAAATGAGATGTGGACGGTGGACCGTGAAGAAGGCGAGTCCTCCATACCATGGCGTTGACCAAGTACCTGTTGGAAATATGCCCTAGAGGCAATCATAGATATGATTATATTTCATTATGTTCATAACATTGGATAATATATTATCTTGTTCATAGAATAATATCAATAATATTTATTATCAAGTATGCGACTTGATTGTGAAACTCTATATTTCTGTGATGATTATTCTTAAACGTTCCCTGGTCGGAAACATATGAGAACACATATGAATAGACTAGCATATGTATTGGTTGATGACTATGTTTCACAAGTCATGGATATGGAGATATCAAACCAATAATATGGACACATGTTAGGGAACACGGTGTTGGAAAAGACCCACCTTGAGACACTGTTGAAATTTGTTGTGATTCTATGTATCATTAGTTGGTCTCAAGCAATGATGATGTATAATCCTTAGACCTGAGATCATCATGGTTTCCTGTAACACCCCAGCCCAACATGAGCTTGGAATGCTACTAAAATAAAAAGTTAAACATAATTAACTAAAACTCTTTACCAAATTCAGCAGAACCTCCTTTGTATAATTACTATACTGGAGGTTCCCACAAGCAAATATAACAAGAAGTAGTCTAGTAAAAAAATGATCCAAACATAACCCATATAGGCTATTCATCTTTATCAAATAGACATATGAAAGTAGATCATAAGTATCCAATTTTTAAACTCCTTTATTACAGTCTAATCCAATCAAGTAATGATCGTAAGCAGAATTTTAGGTAATTCATCCAGCTACTGAATTAATTTTCCTTTTATTCTCATGTGTGTATATAGTGCGAGCATGCAACTATCCTAGCCCTTCCTTTCTCCCATGCATGTCGATCTCATACAGGTACCTAAAACATAACAAACAACAAGGGGTGAGTCCAAAGACTCAGCAAACATAATAATTGGTAACAACAGTATAAGAAAGAAACCCATCAATTATACATCACAAATCTATTCACCGAATAAACCACATACACATGGCATGCAACCTGCTCATATGCTCTTTATGCTCTTTGTCTTTATCTTTGTCTTTTTGCATTTTACCGGTAATGCAAAGTGTGCATCCGTCGATGCACACCCATGCCTGTGCCATCTGGCACAGGGACCTTTGCCCATACTTTGCAAGTATGAGGACCCTTGCCCATACTCTTCAAGCATGGGGACCTATTGCCCGTCACCAACATGACGAGGACCCAACTCTGGCTTAATCAACACATGACCAAGACTTCAATAAACTACATGATGCATATGTATGAATTCTCCATTTGACAACAATATACATCCATAACAACATTGCATATGAATATCCTACTCATACTACAAAACTCACAAACATAGTCCTTCCAACTTTCAATGCAACCATGATAAACACGTAACTTTTAACAATAGAGTCCATGCTCATTACCAGACATATGACCAAATCAATCATGAACAATATAAATAACTATAGAATGTATCGGTCAAGTCATTCGATAATATCTAATATAACCATAATCACACTTGCCTTAACCGCGAGAGAACGTGGGACGTGTAGAAGGCGCTGCCCCCGGGACCCGTCCACCAACTGAATAAATAGTTAACGCACACTAAGGCGACAGTAGCGGGCCAAAGCAAAAAATATATATAACAACCTACTCGAACTCGCGAAAGGGTCTAACTCGATTCCAACCCCAAATCCTAAACGTCGATCTGTCCCCTCAGTGGACAGTCAACTTATAAAATTCATAACATTCACTACCGGGATCCAAATTACGTGTTCTCAGACTTTCTGGAAGGGTAATTAAATTACCTAAATAAACTTAGTTGTGGATCCCTTCTGATTCTTCCATAAACTATCCCTACCAAGCCAATCTACAGAATATCAATTTTTTACGTCGTGTTCTCTGGACAGAGCACCAAAACTACCATAACTTTTGCTACGCAACTCGGAACAGGGTGATTTTGGGCTCTATGGAATCACGACAAAACCAGCTACAATAGTATAGTTGGTAAAGTCCCATGATTCGGCCTCCTACTAGTCCTAATGTTCAGGTGAAGATCTCTGTCCTAACAATCGACGCATGTAAAACAAATGATGGTAAAACATGCATAACTTTTGATTGGCAACTCTAAAAAAAATTTCTTTATCAACTTGGAAATCTTACAGAATTATCTACAACATTCATTTTGGCATTTCTGATTCGGCTTCTAAAAAATTCAAATTGGCCAGACAAGACAATCTGCCAATTCACGTCAACCCTCCCAGTCGCGGTAAAACTACCATAACTCCTAAACCATACGTCCAAATCAGATGATCTCAGTTCCAAAAGAAAGATAAAGACGAGACCTACAACTTTCTAAGAGGTGATCAGGTCATAAAATGAATGCAACATACCCAAATCTTACGAGCAACGGAGCACAGCAGGAGAGGTGGGGAGAGGTGGGGAGAGGCGGCGGCCACTAGGGGGAAAAAGGGGGAGGGGTGGGGCATTAGGGTTTTGGGGGGGTGGGAACCCCCCCCTTGGCCGGCCACAAGAGGGGCCTCTCCTGAGCCGCGGCCCGCGGCCCAGGTTGTCGAACAAATGCAGAAAACCCCCTCTTCAATCCAGATTTTGCTATTCCTTTTAAGCCCTCTTTCTCCTCCCGACTAGTTCTTCAATTTACCGAACCGAAACCGGGATATTACATTTCCTACATGTGTAATAGCACTCTTAGGGGTTGCCAAACGCTACTCGTAACTGGGTGGTTATAACAGTAGCTTTCGTGTATGCTATGAAACATGCGGAGGGATGTGACTGATCGGATATGAGATTTGCCCCTCCTAAAATAACATGAGAAATATCTCTGGGCCCCTCGTTGTGGTCGGATAAAGAATGTGCATGGCCATGCCACTAGTGGTCAAAGTGTCGACCACATGAAGTTATTCGACACTTGATCGAGAAAGTATTGAACAGTCCATGGATGATACAACATATCACCTGGAGTTCAACCAGACATCGTGAGGCAAAGGGAGAATACACGAGAATGTCTTTCAGTTCGACCAAATACAGACTAGTCGTATGGAGATACGAGCTGGTCGTAGGTTGGTCGAACATGGTCACTAAGTGGTCGGAACCTGGTCGTAAGGAGTTACGAATTGGTCGAGATCAAATATGAAATGGTCGTATAGAGATACGAGCTGGTCATTAGTGATATGGATCTGGCCGTAGATCATATTGCATTAAGGTTCATCCGATATATTCTATGTGTGTTTGGGAATTGTTATGTGCTGCTAGGTACCGTTAACGACTAGTGGTCGGAAAAGTGTTTTCGAGTCACAACCGATTACACATGAACCTATAGGGTCGCACACTTAAAGGGTTGGGATTTGATTTGGACGGTGATCCGAATTCTTGTAGGCCTTGAGTTCATAATGAGCCTCAAGTTCGAGACACATCATGGATGCCTATAAATAGAGGGGCGGTGGCAAGGGGTGGGATGACAATCTTTTGGAAGAACTTCCCGAAACCCTAATAGCCACGCCTTCGTCAACCACGCTGCCGGTGCTAGCACTCCAGCGCGTGGTGTCTCTGCCCCGTACGTGTGGATACCTTGGAGGTGTTGTTGCGAGGCATCAACACTAGGATGATCCGCAGCTCGTGACAATCACAGGAGTCGGAGGAGCAGACGTGCGCTGAGTACGACTACTCGGATGAGCGAGACACGCGGCGAGTACGACTACTCGTAGGAGAAGACGCGCGGCGAGTACGACTACGACCGCATCAACTCGCTACATCGACTCTACTTCCGCTACGAGTCGGCGCGTCTAGTGGTAATCTCGTGATCTATTACTAGCGGAGGTTCCTTGGTTGCGTGATAAATTTTTGTTTTGTGCTATTGTAGCCTTCCCGCGGTCCTTCAGTACCCACCCGCCAATACGGGGGATATGTCAGTGTCCCCACCGCACATACACACAACAGTACAATTTAAAAGAACATCTTCATTAACTAATTTTGGAACATTGTGTAGTTTTCTTATTATTATTGCACCAAAGTAGGAAAATTTGAGACAAAGCCATAAACCACATAAATTTAAGCAAAGCGTTTCAATTTTTCTCAAGTTTCATTTCATGAACTTTTTAAAAAATATTTTAAAGTTAACCTCCCGCGAACTTTGTTTCAAATTTTGACCCCTTTGGTCACACCATCACACGTGATGTGACAAAACAACATTATCATGCTATAGGATAAGTCCGTTAAAATAGTACTTTTTGTCACGCCACTGGTGGTGGCCTGACCAAACAATACTGTCACGCCACGGGTGGTGGTGTGATAAGAGTTTGTCTAGATACGGGTGGTGTGACAGTATTATTTTGTCACGTCACGGGTGATGGCGTGACCAAAGGGGTTAGAATTAGAAATAAAGTTCGCGGGGTTAACTTTAAGATAAAATTATTTAAAAAATTCTCATTTCACCTCTTCTGTCCAATGGTTGTAAGCTGACAGATGTGGACTGAGCATGGTGCTGGCCCGAGGAAGCTGCCACAACAAATACGATACCTCATTAAGAATTTGTCTCCAATTTCTCAACTTCAGATTTACACAGGCTTACGGCAAGTTTGCGGTGGTCGTGACACTGTGGAATCTAGTTAGCTACAGCGGGTAATATTTTTGCTTTTATGGCTCAAAAAGTGCTTCCAAGTTTCAACATTACTCGCCCCGTACCATCGACCAATTCTCGGTTTGTATTAATGTTCTGAAACCACACCAATTCTTTTCTCCCTTTTTTCGAGGAAAGGAGAGCTTTATAAATTACTCAAAAGTTTGGAAACATTCTTGAGCTACCAAGTGCTCAATATAGAAAAGAGTTTGCTCACGCCAAACTGCACAATGATTCAGTCGTTTCGTGAGTTGCGCAAGTCCATCTGCAACACCATTTTTCTCTCTCTTCGTGTGACGTATCAGGACGTCTCTAGCACTTCAGACACAATGAACAATAGTCTTGAACGATGATCTTTCAGATTGGACAACACTTGAACCAGCGAGGCACAGTCAGTCTCTAGCACTGCCGCCTTGTGAATCCATTCTGCAGGCAGTTTGACACCTTCATGACAAGTCCAAGCTTCAACTTCCTCAGGATCACCGCCGTGATGAACTGTCCACCGTGGAGAGAGTAATATCAAACCATTCGCATCCCGAATTATTATCCCCACATCTGATTTACCCGATTGGTACGAAAATGCTCCATCGACATTAATTTTCACCCAACCTGGGTCAGGTGGCTTCCATCTCTCTTGGGGTGTCATTCCTGGAACAAGTATCTAACCCAATATGCACCCAGCCATCTGTTTCCTTTGATGATTGAATCCTGATCTTCTTGTTGGATATTGTACAGGGAATTCCAATAGTCCTCGAGGAACATGACAGACCCTGGGATCAAAATTTGTTTAGAAGCAAAAGTCGTGTCATTACGAACCTTCCAGCATCGCCACAATGTTAGCATCAGCTTGTCTTTATCCTGCCGCGGCATTGTATTTAACAAGATAAGGAGCCAGTCTGGCCCTGAATTGATAATCCCGAAATCCTCCGGCAGCAACCACCAGCTGTTTTTCATGGCCTCACGAAGATCAGATCTCTCGCGTGAGGACGGTTAAGAATAGCAACTTGTATTATCAGAGAACCAATAAGTCAGTATATATACACAAGTACAAATTACGATATAAGAAATCAAAACATATTTAGAGTCCTACTCTAACACATATATATCTCTAACACCCCCCCCCCACAAACTCATGGTGGATCAACAACGCTGAGTTTGGAAAGGTAGAACCCGTGCTGTACTCGAGTCTGGACCTTTGTGAAGAAATCCGCTATCTGAAGCTCTGAAGGCACATATTGAAAAGCAATCACCTGATCATGCACACAAGACCTCATGAAGGAAGCATCAACACCAATATGCTTGGTGAGCTCATGCTTCATAGGATCACGGACAATACTGATAGCACCTGCACTGTCTGACAAAAGAGGAGTCGGTGTAGTGACAGAAACACCAAAATCCTCAAGTAACCACCGTAGCCAAGTAATCTCTACTGTCAAGAGAGCCATAGCTCGCAACTCAGCCTCTGCACTCGAACGGGATACTGCAGTCTGTTTCTTCGTCTTCGAGCAACGAGAGAACCACCAAGAAAAACACAAGATGGCAGAGATAGACCGCGATCGGAGGATCGCCGCCCAAGTAGCATCCGAATAAGCTCAAGTCATAACGAGCCGGAGCGTGGAAAGAAGAGACGGCAAGAGAGCAGTCCACGAAGGTATCGCAGAACTCAAAGAAGGTGGCTATAGTGGACCTGAGTGGGAGTGGAAACGAATCGACTCGTAACATGAATCGGATAAGTTATATCCGGACGAGTAACAGCAAGGTAGACAAGACTTCCAACAAGATGACGATAGTGAGTCGGATCAGAAAGAGGCTCGCCATCAGAAGGCCGGAGATGAACGTTGAGCTCCATGGGAGTCTCAACAGTACGCTGATCAGTGAGAGAAGCACGATCAAGAAGATCCTGAATATACTTCTCTTGGGACATAAAGAAACCATCTGGAGTGGAAGTAACCTCAATCCCAAGGAAGTAACGAAGAGGACCAAGATCC
This sequence comes from Hsuehochloa calcarea, assembly GCA_036346395.1. Taxonomy (NCBI): domain Eukaryota; kingdom Viridiplantae; phylum Streptophyta; class Magnoliopsida; order Poales; family Poaceae; genus Hsuehochloa; species Hsuehochloa calcarea. The sequence goes on along the minus strand of CM070593.1, from coordinate 27,698,379 downwards.
GACATAAGGAACTGCTCACTCAGACGAGCCTTGACAAAGGCAATGTACTCAGAATTATCTCCGGTGATGATCATATCATCAACATATAGAAGAAGAAAAGTCCAACCACGAGACAAAGTGTGAACAAAAAGAGCAGGATCATGATCACTAGCTGAGAAGCCAGCAGCAGTGACCACAGAGGCGAAACGCTCAAACCAAGCACGAGGAGCTTGTTTAAGGCCATAGAGAGAGCGACGAAGACGACAGACCATACCGTCAGGAACAGAATACCCAAGTGGCGGATGCATGTAGACCTCCTCACGCAACTCGCCATTAAGAAAGACATTCTTTACATCAAGCTGAGAAACGAACCAATAGCGAACAGACGTCACCGAAAGAAGAGTGCGAACAGTGGTCATGTGGGCCACAGGAGAAAAAATCTCGTCATAGTCACGACCATGCTCCTGCTGGAAGCCACGAGCAACAAGACGTGCCTTATAGCGCTCAAGAGAGCCATCAGAGCAAGTCTTAATCTTATAGACCCACTTACACGTGATGGGACGAGAGTGAGATGGAAAAGGAACAAGATCCTAAGTACCAGTACGCTCGAGAGCAGCAATCTCCTCGGCCATAGCATGCTGCCACCCAGGATGAGTAACAACATCCAGGTAGGAGACGGGCTCATGGGTAGCTGCACCAGCAAGACCGAAACGGGCAGGAGGCCGAATTGACCGACGATCGCGGAGACCGTAGCGAGGAGATGATGGCCCATCAGAGGAAGATGGAGCATCAGGAGAAGATGAAACATCAGGGAAAGATGGTTCATCTGGAAGAGCCTCAATACGAGGTCGATGAGTGTAAAAGAGAGTGGGAGGAGCCTGAGGAGCCACAGGCGACGAAGCAGGAGGCGACAACGGTGTAGAGACCTCAGGAGATATATGTGGAGACTTAGTGGGACGGATGGACGAGGGCAAGACAGAGATGCGTGTATCTGGAAAGGTCAAAAAAGACAGGGACTCCACAGAGGAAACCGAAGGAGAGGCAGGACGTGGGTAGAAGGGACGAGACTTATCAAAAGTCACATCCCGAGAAATTCGCATCCGTCGTCCAACAGGATCCCAGCACCGATAGCCCTTGTGCTCGCCACTGTATCCCATAAAAACACACTCAACAGACTGAGCAGTCAGTTTGGTGCGTTCTCAAGGTGCAAGGAGAACGTAGCAAACGCAGCCAAACAGACGAATGACAGAGTAGTCTGGAGAAAGATCACAGAGACGCTCAATAGGGATCTCACCAAGAGCGTAAGAGGTCGGATGTTGACGAGATAGGTGGCGATGGAGACGACCTCGGCCAAAAGTGAGGTGGAATAGAGCGGCAATCATCGCTGTACGAGCCGCCTCAAGGAGGTGACGATGATTGCGCCAACGACACCATTCGAGCATGAGCACCGTGACAGAGAACGAAAGCGAGAGTGCCCTGCTTAGCAAGAAAGCTGCGCAGGTAATGAGAGAGGTACTCGCCAGCAGAGTCAGCACGGAAGACTCGAATAGGAGTGGAGATCTGTGTGCGAACCATAGTGATAAATTGTTTATAGATAGACAATGCGTCACTACGGGAAGACATAAAATATATCTAAGTGTGACAAGAGAAGTCATCTATAAAAATTATATAATATCGATGGCCCCCTTTCGAAAAGAAGGGAGCCGGACCCCAAACATCTGAATGAACAAGATCAAAAGGATGCTGAGACACGGACTCACTATGAGAATAGGGAAGCTGAATCTATTTCCCTAACTTACATCCCTGACAATCTAAAGATACATCTCCTGAGACAGACTCGAGAAGACCACGACGGACCAAAGATGACAAACGAGATCCACATAGATGACCAAGACGGTGGTGCCACTGCTGGAAAGAACTGGTAGACGGAGTGGCAGAAGTGAAGAGACTGGCGGTGACGGTGGCAGCGGAAGAAGGTGAAGCCAGTCAAGCTCCCAGAGACGCTGAGAGTCAAGGCGCCGAGGGCCAGAACCAACCAGAGCCCCCGTGTGGCGGTCCTGAACACAACAAGAGTCAGAGTCAAGAATGACCCGACAACCAAGGTCGATGAATCGCCAGTGAGAAGAAGTCGCATGGTTAGACGAGGAACATGAGCAACAGAAGGAACATGAAATAATGAGTTGCTAAGAGGTCCTCGACCAGAGACAGAAAGAGAGGTACCATCAGCAGTAAGCACACTGACAGGGTAATCAAGAGGTGTAACAAAAGACAGAGTAGAAGAATCAGAAGTCATATGAAAGGATGCTCCGGAATCAAGGATCCACGGGGAGGTACCTGACTGTGTAGGAGGTGGTTTCGTTGCAGAAGAGTCGATGAGCGTAACACGCAAAACACATCGAGGAGAACACGAAGCGGCAAGCAGGCGTCGAAGTCTGGCTATCTCCTACTCAGTGAGAGAAACTGCGGAAGTAGTCGATGCAGACGTCGATGTAGAAGTACCGGTGCATATGCTAGGAGAAGAACGGCGTGAAAGATGCCGCTGTTTCTTGTAGCACTGGGACTCAATGTGGCCAACCTTGTCGCAGTAGGAGCAGCGAGGACGGCCATTGCCAGATGGAGGGGCCACCACCACATGGGCGGCCCACCACCTATGGCGGCCGCGAGCGATGTCTTGGCGTGAAGCGAAGCGGTGTAGCGGTGGGCGGCGGCGAGCACAGAGGGGAGTGACATCAGACCAGCACACTCAGACGAGTCTCCTTTGCACGTATCTCGGTAAGGGCCTCCAAAAGAGTGACACGAGGGTGGCGTGCAAGAAGCTGGGCACGCCTCTGCTCGAACTCACGACGAAGACGAGTAAGGAACTCGTAGACACGCTGAAACTCCAGTCAACACGCATGACCAGCGGCCTGAACAGGAGCGACGGCCAAGAGTGCAAAGAGAGTCCAATGACGCCGAGGCATGAGAACTCTAAGCGTTGAAGGCGCCCACGGAGCATCACCTCATCAAGAGAGTGCTCTGGAAAACCACCGATGTGAGAGGCATCTCCAGAGGGTTTTAGCGCTGACAAAGGTGAGTCCACATCTGGACAGCCGAAGAAAATCCCACAACCTCATAAGAGAACTGAGGCTGGATACTGGCGATGAAGACAACAGCAGCCCGAGCGTCGTCGTCGCACCACTGAGTGTAGGTAGTCAAGCGATCCATGTAGAAATCCAGAGCCTCTTGGTAGGCAGAGGCAGCCTTCTCATCAGCAAGGCGGTAGAGTTCAACAAAGACCTTGTCGGTACCGCCGAGGATAGCGCAGCAGACGTAGGTCTCCGTCGGAGGAGTAGGGCACGCGGCGTGACATCGCCGAGAGGGGCGCCCGAGACGAAGACCACGCATGTGAATGCGCATGTGAGACAAGTCGGTGTAATTAACACCGTCGAAGATCACCGGCAATGAGGGAGAAAGCGGTGCCCATTGGTAGGCGTACCGACGGTAGGAGGACCAAGGTAACGTGGTCTAATAGGTGGCGCTGGACGGCGCGGCGATTAGACCGACATTTTTTTCCTTCAGCACAGTACTCAATCGGCCTGTTTTAAACAGGTCGACGATTTTAGATTGTCTTATTACAAAGGAATGGCTTCTGTGGTTATTTTGCATAAAGCAGCATTTTGAATTGAATATGAATAATAGATTGAAAACAATATTTAAAACAAATAAGCAATTTTCAATTGAATATGAATAATAGATTGAAAACAATATTTAAAACAAATAAGCAATAAAAATTTGACATTTGTTTTCACGAAGGACACACAGTCTAAACAAGTTACTCATACAACCATATGACTTAGATCATACAGCTCCCTTCCCAATTGTTTTTATAAAAATCTACCCCTCATATGAAATCGCCGAGCATGTCCATGACCGCGGACACGGCTATTTGAATAGATTGAGTAACACTCTATAGAGATTGTATACTTTACCCACACGATATAATCAGTGTAGCTGGCAATGACCATAACAAAACCTTTCAGAAACTTCATCTCAAGCATTGACACTCTCGATGTGCTTTACCGCCGTCCAATCGATACACACATCGCTTGGTCCGACACACACCATTGGACAGGGAAACGGCAAACCGTCTCGTGATGTGAGAATAGCACCTCCAGCCCGGTCACACACCCTAACCTATCAGCCTGAGTAATCAATGTCAAGACTCCATAACCTACTAAGTTAGGCCCGTCCCATCCAGGCATGTGGTCGTATAGCAAGGCCCAGTTCAATGGTGCACAAAGTTAAGTCCTTAATTGATTAATGCAAGACTTCCGATTTCTAACTAAATGTCACACAGACCAATATTCCTATTCACACAGTTCCACCATATCACACAATATCCACCACTTGCCTCAGTTTAAATCTTTTCCCACCCTGCTGTTTGAGTGTAACACATGTCATCAACGAGTAATAGCACACAACACACATAGTTTTATCGTACAGTTTCATAATCACTTAGTCAAGTTTATATTTGCAACTCACGCGAGATGTTGATTCGTAGCATGGCTAAGCAATCTATTGGTATCTAACCAACCCACGTTGATGCTACGATAATACCAACTAGTAATGAACCAACATAGGTGACAAAAGATCATAGCATAACAATAGATAAGGTAGATGTAACAATTTGGATTAATAACTAAACCCAAAAGCCTTTAAATAAATACTTAAAATAGAATACAATAATTTGAATCAAAGTATTTTGAAAACTGATTGCAATATGATCAAAGTATAACCTACCTCAGAATAGGTCTAGGTACTGGTCTTGATCTTGGTGCACTCCTTCTTCAAAAGTCCCCAAAGAATTAACTTCTACTCGCAAACGAAATAATAGAGATAAAACAAACTCCAAAAATTAAATAAAAATCTTAGATAAATAGATCTCGAATTTAGATGAATCTAGGAATTTGAATGGGCTCAATCGGAGTTCGGATGAAGAAGATATGAGCTTTGGAAGATCAAAACTCAAGAAAATACCCTAAATAGGATTTTCTGGAATTTCCGAATTATTTTTCTAAAGAAAATTTGGATTATGACATCAGCTAGCGTCAGCCCTGAGATTTTCAGAATTAAAATAAATCCCCAAAAAATGGTTGAGAGACTGACAGGTAGGACCCGCTGTTTATAGACCGAGTCCACGAAAAGCTTTACTGGTCTACAGGTTCACGGTTCATGGAACAGTGCACCTGACAATGGGATCCACAAGGCATAGGCATGACTCACGGTAAACCAAGTCCACCGAACCAGTCTTAGGGGTTTGGATCTGGACTGCCATGTCAGCGCTGACGAGGGGTGACTCGGCGCCACATAGAAGGACACGCAGGCACGACGTTGATGCGGGCAGCACACGTGGGCATCCACAGCGGCAAAACGTCGGTGATGCTCTGGCCTCCATGGATCCGACGAACGACGGCAGTTCAGCGGCGACGAAAGTGCGCATCTGCACAAGCGCGACTCGGGGAATCTGGTGACACGGTCAAATCTCACCGGCGACGACCAGAACGACGGCGGTGACAAGATGAGGCGGCGCGGCTCGACGAGGTGACGGCGAACTAGGGTTCCTCCAGAAGAAGAGTACGCGCCCGTGACGCGGCGAACTTGAGGGTGTACTCGACGACAGCTGAAGCTCACCGATGGCGGAGGAATCCAGTGAAGAAGCTCTCAGCGGCACTAGGGTTCGAGCTCCAAATTCGGCGAATAGGCGGCGCGCTAGGGTTGGTGACTTCAGGAAAAGGCGGTAGAGGTGGATGCGGTCCTCGTGACGTGGGTGTGGCTTTAAATAGGGTCGAGGAACTGTGGAATCTGTGTCAAGGACGGCGGCGCGCGCGCGGAAGAATCAGAACCAAGAGTCCCGTTGGGAGATGATGATGATGTGGCAGGGTGGGACCCACTCGTCATTGGCTGAGGCTTGGACAGATGCGCGTGGGAAAGGCGAAGGTGATGCTAGCAGGTGGGACCAGCTCGGGTGCGACTCGAGAGAGAGGGAGAGACTGACCACATGTCAGCGGAGCAAGGTGCGCGCACGAGCAAGTGGGTTGCACAGTGATGGGCCAGCGGGAATAGGGTTAGGGTTTCGGCCCAAATATTGTTCTGAAATTTTAAATTAGTTTTTCATTTTAGAAAATACCAGAAAATCCAAATAGCAATTAGAAAATAGCAAATGAACTCGAAAAAATTCTAAAAAATATATCCAAGCACATAGAATCCAAATAAACTAGTTTTGACAATTGTTGATATTGGAATTAATCATATTAAATTGTTTTGATGCTAAAAGTCCATATTAAGCTTTAGTTAAAAATCCAAATGTTGAATTTTCAAATTACTAACTGACAAAAGATTTTTAAAAGCTCGGAAAATTGAATGTTACACCCAATACCTTTTCTATTCGATCAGGGGATTTAGTAGGTATCTCCAAAATCTTCTTCGAGTTTGTCTCTGAACCCACCGCTTCGTGAATCTATCTATTGTCAGATACTAAACAGTGCTTAGCACCCGAACCCTGACAGAGAGTTAAATCTTGGTTCGTCCATTCTTCCCATTTTGAAGCAAGATTTTTGACTCGATATGACTTAGTATCTGCCTTTCCCTGCTTTGCACCCGAAGTCTGAACTTTAAGTTTTTCCACTTCTCCTGCAAGAACATGTGCATCTGCCACCTAAGCAACCTCCCGAGAATTGTAGGCAACCTCTTCAGGGTTCTCAGCAGAGACATGAGAGGGAGATGGGATCTGGGACTCCCCATGGGAAGAATACACCCCGGCCGCCTTCCGTGGCGCCTCCGACAAAGCCGAACTGTCTCTGTGATAGTTGCTAAAATCAATATTGCGAGCTGCCGATTGTGAACTATCGGCTGATATTGTCCAGCGCCTATGCTCAAACTCCTTGTATGGCGAGGCTCGCAGGTCTAAGCCGAAACGAATACCTATCGTACCTTGGACCTCCATCGTGCAATCTCGCTCAGTATGCCCCATGAAGCCACAATAAAAATAGAAGTGTGGCACCCTTTCATATTTGAGATCAAACATCTCTGCAGTTGCTCTCCCTTTAGGCTTTATCGTCAGATATCGCCAAAGGGGTTTGTTGCACACTACTGCCACTCTAATGCGTAAGAACTTCCCACTATTCCTTCCATGGTCATCCACATCTACCTCCAGAACAATACCCAATTTCCCTCCAATCACCTTACGAGAACTTTCCGTCATCATCATGGCTCTCAGGAGGTCCCAAACCCGCACTCAGATCGAGAGGGAATCCAAGTTAACCTCTGAAGGTCGGGTTATGCCATCATAGGGAGCTACGATTAGGGCATGGTACGTCCTTATGCAACCATGGTGCTCTCATCGCACCATATTTTGTTGTATTCCCCCAAGTCCTCTTCATGTCGTCGGAGAGTCGTTTCACATTGAAGGATCGAACAGAGTTAGAACGAGCCACTTGCAGTCCATTGCAGTGCCACCCCTTTACTACTGCCTCGTCAATATCGATCTCAATTACTTCGTCGTCGTCGTCCTCCTCCCCATGGTCCGAATCCAGCCTTGGATCTAGACTATCCCCACCGCTCTCTAGGTTACCCTTCATCTTCCCATTGTTCGGTACGCCAGCCATCTCGCCGTTAGACCAGGAACAAGATCTAAGAAGGTCGAATTGTCCCTGCTTTGGCTAAAACCCAGCAATTACCGATGGTGCAGTAGTTCCTTTGGCTAAAGCCCTTTTATCTCCTCAATCGCAAACACCTCAACCGCAGAGACGGAAACTGTGCCCGAAGTAGATACGAACAGGAACAGATCTGGATTCGGAGGCGAACTCCAGAAGGATTTTGATCGAGACGCTGAGTCGCTCCCGTCAAACCCTAGCGCCGCCAGGGAGAGACGTAGCGAAGACGTTTTTTTTTTGTGTTACTTGATTGAAGTGAAACCACACCAACTCTGTGCTTCTCTTCCATCTCAGTGTGGACGTTTTGTTCCTTACCAGAGAGCACTTTCCGGGCTAGCAAGATGCAAATGTTCCACTTCAAAACTCCCCAAAAAATGAATTCGAAAAACCAACGCCACTGGTAAAAGATACGGGTGACAGGACGCCATGACGAGCAGCAAAATGAAGAAATGACTTCAAGATCACAAAATTTGTTCTCTTCTTTCAATTATGGGGGCTCCTTTCTGGACTTGGACAGTGAGAGGGGGCTCCCTGTCCCTTTCTCTCTCCCAGTGACAGGAACTTGGCCAATGGCCACCTCATGAGGTAAGGGCATTTGTCTCCTGCTAGTTTTTTCAAGAGCTAAGAATACCTACCAGTAACAATGTCTCCTACTAGTTTTTTCATGACCAAACAATGCCTACCAAGTACCAATAACAATGTTCCTGCCATATTTTACAGGGAAAATGCTGGCCGGTTCCGTTCAGCTCATGGGGTTCACAGGGCAAGTAGATGATAAAGAAGAGAAGAGGAGCTTTCTGCAACTGCAAACCACATGACGTCTTCTTGGCGCAGATCAGGTGTGCGTATTTAAACGGCATGGTTCTGGTTGCATACTTTGAATACATGGGGAAAGCATGACACTTTGGGGAGGGGATATTGAGATATGCACACTTGGCAGATGCCAAAATAGCTGACTGTCAGTTCCTGTATGGTTGCATCAATGATCATTGCAGGTTACAATGAACAAGCAAGAATAAGTTTTGATGTCAGTAGCTGGCAGGTCAACTGTTTAATTGCACTATACAAATCCCTATTGCCCAACTTAATGAACAATTGCAAGATTGAGTAATGCAAGGTATGCGCCGAATTAGATCGGGGCGTACACATTGGTGCTCTTTATGCAATGCATCGTCTGCGTCTACAGAAAAGAGTGAAACAGCATGTCAACATTTGCATTTGCTGAATAGAACACGAGATAATTCAGCGACATGACCAAAATGAAAGAGAATATGAAGATAGCATGTCCAACATTGTTACAGTAGATTGTAACCATAGCAGCATTAACAGTTGCTTCAGATAAACGAAACGATCATATATCAGAGCTTTAAGAGGTCATCTCATAGTCGAAATGTTCACCAAGTTGTAGATTAGCGGTTGATGTGGCTGGAACTAGCCTTTCTTGGCCATCTACAACTGGGCCTCCACAGTCTTTAGGCCCACTGATAAATTCGTCCTGATTAAGAGCGCTACGGTTATTTAGGAGTCTAACCGTAGCACTGGTATCCCGCTATATATATATACTAGTCATGTGCCTGTGCGTTATTACGAAAAATTATTTTTGACATAAAATATATTGTTATAGCTCACAAATCTCCCTAGTGTCATTCACTATGAAAGTTTCTCAGTTATCATGCTCAAATTCAAATATCTCAAATTGTAAGTTACAGCCCCACCATACATGTTCAATTCAAATTGTACACCATGATTAATTCCTATTGGTTGTGGTACATCTCAATGAAGCAATCTTCACCAGTGCAGACACGAGCATTTGTATACATTCTGTTGCATGCATGTCATAAAGCCTTTTCTTGTCCATATACCATCAGCCTTCAAAACAATTATTCGATCATTCCGCGATCATTCCGCAAACCCTGCATGTATTGACCACAAAGACCAAAAGACCAACCAGACTAAAGCAAACCCATTAAAGTAAGAGCGAAGAAGAAGATTGCCGTCAGAGTACCATAGGAATCATTGCGGTTCCCAGATCGGCCTAGGTTAATCGGCACCTTGAGTATCGAGATTACCCACACCAACCTAGGTTAACAGGCACCTTGATTTTCAAGTCACCTAGGCTAATCCAGATCAGTCGGCACCTTGATCCCCAAGATACCTAGACCAACCTAAGTAAATCGGCGTCGTCTTATTTCCGTAGGTTTCATCATTCGACATTATTAGAATCCAACACCCACTATTTGTAATTGCCGTAACCGCAGTATAATCCCACACTGCACATTCCATTAAATCCCACCCTCAGTCAAAGCATCATTGGGTGTATCCAACCCAACACCCCTGGACACGGGGTAGCACAGCCCCACCACAGCAGGGCCAAAGCAAAACAACGGAAGCCAGCCTCTGGCATAAATTCCACATTCATTCCCCCTACTGTTCCTCACTGCCACCTCACAAAGGAAACATAAACTATTGGTCATGAATTAATAGGAAAATCATTCAGAATAGCCTAGAAAATAAACTTGAGCGGCTATTAGTGTTGACCTAACCAAGATGCATACGAAGTTTAAAAATGCACACTCTACTTTTGATGATGTATTGTGTTTTGATAGTGTCTCACTGTCCTCTTTCTACTAGATTCTTGCCTGGTGATACCAACTTGGTACTAAGAGAATTTGAAAATGGTGGGACAGTCTTGAGACATGTAACTGGTCCAAGGGAGCTATAACTTGCACCATGCTTAATGAGATGTAAAAAGTATAAGAAGCGTTGCACTGTTCCTAGCCAGCTCCCATGCAACACACACAGAGACACACATGCATGTCATCTGGCGCCAAACCTATCACCCTAAGGCTCCAGCTTCCAAGCCAAGCAAGCTTCTATTATTTTTCCACAAGTATTCTTTATATGCATGCTTGTTTCAAGGATTGGTTTCCTAATACTTTATGTACCCTTAAGCTTAAGTACAACCTATTGTCTAGCTGATGCTGATGACCTGATGTACTAAATTAGGCTAGAGAGAAATTCCCAATACTATTTCTTATCGAAAGAGAACAAACTGAAGCTAAGCACAACAGTTTTTTAGATATTGCACTTGATGCATAAAACTTAGGAACATATGAGGAAACTACAGCTCTGCCAACAGTCAAATATACCACATGATGCATTGCCACCCAATATCATTTGAAAACCAATACTATTTTTTTGGGATTTTCTTCAAGCTAACAGAAGAAATAGAAAGGCACATGGCTATCTTTCCGTTAAAAAAAATGGACTAACTGATCTTTAGTCAAGAGTATCCACATCCCAAAGGCAAATTTCTTCTCTAATAGCATGGACAATCAAGCAATTAAATTGGACATGACAGAAAATAAAATGCTGCTAATCATCGAACCATTAATGATTAATCTTTTAGAAAACAAGGAACTGGGAAATAGTACAGTGCTAGACCATGTCATCAATAGATAAAGGATTGACCTTGTTGCTGGCCTGATTGTATGTAGTCCTTCTGTGCCTCAAGACCTGATCTCGAATCACACTCAAATCGACTTGATCCACATAATTGATGCAAGGGTAAAAATAAGCAAAATTAGAGGCAAAAGAGACTTTAGTGTTAATGACACAGACATAATTGATCCACATAATTCGAATCACACATATGAGATCATCTTAATGGAGGATTATTTAGTGAACAACTAAATGCATCATCAGAATAGAACATTTATTAGCTTGAACAACTAAATGCACCATCAAATTACTAACTGAGCTAATGACATAAAACAGCCTTCAAAGTCCCCATTCTTGGAGTTCTGCTTTGTTGTACTTTTCAAAGCCGCTGTCCAATAGGAATGCCCACAAGAAATACAGAGAAACTAAATAAATATAACTAACAATGATCACAAAATCACACAAACAATATTACCCCTTTAAGCTTATAAGGTAAGCAGGGGCAGCTCAATGCATATGGACGCCTTACACCAGAATTAGGAATGAACCAAATAGGAAACTTGGAAACTATTGAAAGATGGCTAACTCTAAATTGAATATGATAACTCTAAATCAGACTTTGAGCTAAAAAAATTAATGCTTTACTAATATGTCAAATTTTATCTCAATACCACAAATTAAACTCTCAGTCAATAAAAGATCAAGAGATTAACAGTGCACAAAGACACTATTCCAGCATATTGAATTTTCAGCTAACAGAGAATTGAGCATATGACAAAGCACAGGAAGCAAAATGCTTGCAGATAACATAAACTGAAAGTAGAGCTGCAGCAATATCTTAGTGCACAACAGATGATCAAGCTCTATCTAGTCACAGCCGAAAACACCAATAGACAAGATGGCAGAGAATAACGCAATACTGATAGTAACAAAATAACAATAGTAAGCAATTCTATATAAGCTCAAGTTTGATCCTAGTTAACAACTCAATTTCATAATATGGCATCAAACATCATAGAGCTATTAACACCCACCAACAGATAGAGATACTTACAAAACCAGTGACAAATACAGTCACTGGAACAACCGACAAGGCACGTCGTTAATACGCTGTCTCAGAAAACCTAGCGCCTCGCTGTGCCGCGCAAATAAGACGAGCTTCACGGAGATATAGTGCCATCCTCGCAATCCGGGACACACCGAATCACGAAGTTGAGGTATTGGATATGCCACACAAGACTACAAGAACACACTGGAGCATCAAAAACCGATGAACCAAATAAAGGTTCTTCTTCCTCCCAGAGATCAAGCTCACAACCAATCAAAGACCAAACCACCCAAACGCACAAGGTTTGGCTTCCCCACTAAATCCCACAGATGAGAAGGACATAGGAAGGAAACCAGTAGAATGCGCAAGGAGAGGATAAAACAAAATATGATCCAAACACTCTGAAGAACTTACAATGATGCACTTCACATAGTTGACATCATCCAAATAACATATTCCAAAATTAAGACTCCAGTTAACATAGTACATATCATGGTCATCCATCAGTTTTACATATTACACTTGAAGCTGGACAGGCTTATAATATATACATGGTCTGATGCTGTATATTGTAAGTCTGAGGGACAGTCGGTTTTGTAATGTAACCAACTATACATTAATGGTTCATCATATATCTTTTTATAAGCTCTAGAATCACTGACATTTAAGGATCAGTACCATGATGGGGAAAACAGGAAAAGGTCTAGAACTTCTAGAATTTCAGCAAACCAATGATCACTCAATCCTATCATTCCCAGCTTTGCAAATTGGAATCCAGATTGTTTGTATATGTTCATACCTATGTACTAATGTATATGTTTCATTTTTATGTGGGCAGCAGATTGGGAGAAGAACTAAATTGGACATGAAAATGCTGCTAAAAACTGGACCCTTAAGGAACTGGGAAATAGTACAGTGCTAGAAAGAGACTTGAATCATGTAAGGATGCACAAATCATTTAAGCAAATGTTGATCATTTACCTGGGCTGGAATTCCAAGACCTTATGTGTCTTGCCGTGGCTAACCTTGCACAATGCACGCGTCGGTTTAGCAAACAAGTAATTGATGCTGGTGTGCTGGTCGTAGCCCTTATGTGTCTTGATGAACCGACCTCAAGCTCAATGAGGATGAAGATGAAGATTATACAGAGAGAAAGTTAGAGGGGAGCAAACCGAGGAAGGAGGTAATTAAATGCAGGAAGGAGGTAATTATTTACCTGCTTGGAAGGAGGCAACCGCCATAGCATCGTGGGTGGTGGGGGAGACACTAGCTCTATCTTCTTAGCGATTGTCGAGTGAGCTGACGGCGGTTGGCTAGGCGCAACGTCGTGGGTGGGCGGTTGCCGAGTGAGCTGACAGCGGTTGCCTAGGAGCAACGTGGTGGGGTGGGTGGGCGCCGCTCGGGTGCGCCGCCGCCACGTCCTCGTCCCCTTCCGCTCAGGCGAACTGCTTCTTCATCCACCTCGGCGTCCCCATCACAACTAGATCCGGCGAGGGCGTGCACCCGAGCGAAGGTCAAAGCTGGTTGAGAACGAGTGGCGAAGAGGGGGGAGGGTTGCCGGTGGACGACGACGGGGAAGGGGCGGAGACGCTTGGCGTCCCCGTCACAAGCAGATCCGGCGGCATTGATCTTTGCAGCTGGGCACCGTGAGAGAGTAGAGGGAGGGAGGGCGGCGCGAGAACCAGAGGCGGGTGGCGCAGGTGGGGAGCGGGAGGCGCTGGTGGGGAGGGCGGCGCGAGAGCGATAAGGGCCGTGGCGGGCGGCGCAGGTGGGGAGCGGGAGGCGCAGTGGGGAGGGCGGCGTGAGAGGCAAGGCGAGATCGTGAGAGGCGAGGTGAGAGATGAGCCAAGAGGCGATGCGGCGTTAGAGCCGAGAGGCTTTGCGGTGTGTCTTGGCGATGCCGAGTGCGGCGTGAGCCGAGCGATCGCGATCTGCAGATGGAGAGAGCGATCTTGAGTGCGGTGGTGTGTTGCAGCGAGATCATCTAAGTCGTTGGTTGATGGTTAATCGGACGGACGAGAAAGTTGATGGGAGGACGGACCATCATCGATACCTTCTTTTATATATATATATATATATATATATATATATATATATAACCTGTAGCATTTGATGTCCTCGAAAATCAAGAAAAAAATATGAGACTGGCTCTGGTACATGTGTAATTATGTATGTAAATTATGTGCTTCACATACACTTTTCCGACTATTAACTAACCAATCATCTTACAAGTGAGTGATCGAGAGTGGAAAAATAGTGAAGTAGGAAAAGTTTTATAACTTTTTAACTAAAATTTGTGTGTACCATAGCCATCCCAAAAATATGTATCTAAATAATTAAAAAAATAGTTCATTTGGATAAGCACATTTGCTGGGCTTCTTTAGTTTATATGATCCTTCAGAATCCGGAGATCATAAACTGGTGGAATGTGACTCCAACCTTTCAGTTTTTCAGTGTAAAAAAGGTTTAAACTTCATTGAGGATTCCAAGAATTCGCAAAGGATTTAACCTTTTGGATAGCTTTCAACCGAATCTGAAGCTGAAGCTGATAAACCCATAAGCTCCTCTTGATAAAAAGCTTAGTTTTAGAATACGTGGTTTTTAGGCCTTCAGCTTATAAACCCATAAGCTCCTCTTGATAAAAAGGACACTGCGGCTGTTATTATTGCTGCTCAATTCTTCTCCGCAACAAATACATACCAGATCGGGCTCTGAAGCAAAGTTAGTTCTGAAGCAATGATGGGCTATCAGAAACCAAACGCGACAGCAGCAGCGCTTATTTTCCACACGGCACAGGGAGAAACATGATGGGCACAACGAAAGCATCAGCTGAAACCACTGTACCATCATTCATATACTCAATTACTCGTACCAGCAGCAGCTCCAGATCCAGTCTAGCTGACAAGCTAGACTTTCCTGTATACATTAGTGCGACTGCAAAATGCTATCTTTTTACAGTTTGGATTTTGGCCACGCTATCCTGGGTTTTTCTTTTACCCCCACACTACAGAATGGGTCTGGACTCTGGACACTCTCTGTATCTTTCTCCACATGGATAAAATGGCCAAGCGGAGAGCTGGAAGACTACCGAGTTAACTACGGCAACGTTTGAAGCTTCTTGGTATTACAGGAATCAGTGAGGTATGCATGACCAAAATTGATTAGGCTTGACCTAGCACTGGTGAGTCAGCTCTGGTAGGTGAGGCGGCGCAACCTGCTCAATTGATAATCGAGGGCGAACGTTGCGCTCCTGGAACAAAGAAATTGAAAGAGATCAATGCATTGACATTGTTGAACTCCTACAGGTAGGAAAGCGTGGAAACAGTAATAAGGCTTGCAGACAACGAAAGCTGAAGCTATCAAAGTGGAGGCACAGGCACAGACAGTTTCTAGTGCTCCAGATCTATCACAGTCACAGCGTGATTATCTAAGACAAGGAGGGAAGAGAAAAGCTTCATATGTTGTCTGGGATTCAGAGATGTTTACTAAAGGAGCTGGCATGGAAAGGTTTATAAAATGATCTTACTGAACTCACTTAAGCACATATATCAAGTAAAATTATGTGACAAGTCATAGTTCACGTACTCCGATTTCAGTGACAAAAAGACACAAGGAACACTGAACAGCAGGAGCCCCAAAAGGATACATCAATAATGTCTCACATCGTCCACAGTATACCTTACCAACTTCATGTGCTGCAACAAAAATAGAAGGTAAGACACCCTTGGAAGGATAAGTAGGTGCACAGGCAAACCCGTCATTTCACATCAGTATTTTGTAAAAGCTATTATCCATGGAAATATTAAGGATGTTCATGTTTCAAGACACTTGGAAGGATAAGAAGGCTCACAGACAAACCGATGATTACATCAGTATTTTTGTAAACGTATTATGCATAGAAACATTAAGGATGTCCATGTTTTAAAAGGAAAAGTTGAGACAGAATTTGAGCAAATAACCATCCAAAACTTGCAAAGCTGTTGTACGGAAAAGCTTGAGATGGTATGCATGCACATTAGTTACTTAAAAATAAGGGATAAAAAGTCCCCTCCATTAAGTGAGCCAATGTTGAGATAAAATTTTAACTAAACGTATTATGCATAGAAACATTAAGGATGTCCATGTTTTAAAAGGAAAAGTTGAGATAAAATTTGAGCAAATAACCATCCAAAACTTGCAAAGCTGTTGTACGGAAAAGCTTGAGAGGGTATGCATGCACATTAGTTACTTAAAAATAAGGGATAAAAAGTCCCCTCCATTAAGTGAGCCAATGTTGATATGCATGACATAATGCCAAATCAGACCATGAGAGAACAATGAAAATTTTGAGGAAAAGCGCAACCAACAAACTATTACAATGGAAATAAGAGACAAAACGGTTGATATCTAATGATGTTCAAAGACCAAAAAAAAAATACAATTGCATGGGAAATACAAAAAAAATGATGAGAAAAAAGAGAAAGCACCACGCTGTTGAACAAAGTAGAAATAGTTCGCACCTTCCAATACAAGGTTTATTGTCCGACAGCCAGCACACTGAACATGAGCAGCACCTCTAGCATAAGCAAGAAGATCACGACAGCTTCCACATACCAATTGAGCCATTTCTGTACAAGAGCAACAGAGTTTTTAAAAAGGGGAACGGCAGGTTACCGGCTGTACCGGAAAAAAATGTCGGCCCAAAAAAGTTCTAAATTTAAAATTTCGAATTTAAACTGATGAACAGAAAATTCCGGGGACCGGCCAAACAAATTCAAATTTTGAGTTTATATTGGATAATCAAAACAGTCCGGTAGAAAACCGGTTTTTGAATCCTTGCCCCCAACACACAAACACACACACTATTCACAGAAAAAGTTACACCCCTCTATAAAACATATGGACCACTGTTATAACAGCCCCGGCCCCCAAATTCTTCATAGGACAGAAATTGTCTTCTTTAGCTCAGAACTACATGTGGATTGCTATTATAATGGCTTAGATGAGAGTTTTGTGGAATATATAGCCTAGTGTCTGGATACTACGTGTAAAGATGAAGGGACACAAGTCTGGATCAAACTCTAATAGGCTAATAGCCAAGAGCTTGTGTACAACAGAGCTTCTTCCTTCTATTTATTTTTCTTAAAGAAGTATGTTACAACTGTAGTTTCCAATTGTAATCAAACAACACAACTTCCATTGGTGTGCAACACCACCTTTTCCATCATTTGTGCAGCCTTCTTTCTCCTATTAGATATAATGGGCTGTTGATGTGTAATTCATTAGGCAATAAAATGCCCTGAATCATCTTATCAGAATTAAGAAGCTAAAAAGTAAGTCTTGTCCCGTCACATCTCAAAATAATCATCAATTTGACCATTAACCACTGATCCTAAGGGCTTTATGCGCGCGAGCTGTCTCATCGGCTCTTCATGCAGTTTGTTTGCCTTGTTTGGCATGGTATGCGTTAGTCATGTCATCTTTTTTATACAAATAGATATGTTTTGACCTGCAGTTAAGTTAATTAATTGCCTTTGTCAAGTGCATCATTGTTGGGTAAAACTGTATAGGAATAGTCATGTCATCTTTTTTATACAAATAGATATGTTTTGACCTGCAGGTAAGTTAATTAATTGCCTTTGTCAAGTGCATCATTGTTGGGTAAAACTGTATAGGAACAACTATATATAGAGTCATAGTTGGAGCAATAAGCTCGCACATAACATGTTTGGTGATGTCAAGGCGTTTGTGGCAATTCTCTCTTCTAGTTTGTCAAATTTATATCTGTTAGCCCATGCAAGTGCACACTCAGCTCATGAAAATGCTAATATCGGAATATGGAAGCAAAAACAGTATTGAAGAAGTACTGCCTGGCACCAATCGTTGTAAGCAACTCATGTGCACAAAGCTTCTAACTATTGTCACACTGATATGCCACCACAGTGCTTTGCAGGGCAAGTGAGGAATAACAAAACACTAGACACTGCAACATGTAACCAGACAACTTTTTCCCTACTGCGCCACAGTTTGGCATACAATGTCCAAGTATTTGCAACGACAGTTTTGGTACACAGATTTTACAACTACAGCCCAGGTTTTTGCCATAGGCAACATAAGTGTTTCATGATTAGGAATTAAGATTACAAAAAAGTTTGCAAGGGTATTCAATTTTTCTGGGGAACCGTAACCAAGCCTGAAATGAAAATCACCCAAAAAACAAATTATAGCAACCTTGTCTTGAATCTAAGATGGGCATATGATCACCACATCATTGATCATTGGACAGCAAACTGTGTCAAGAACTCCATAGATGACCACCAATTACTAAGTCAACACAAACAATAGTAAGTTTGTAAATATGTGATGCGGCAAAGAAAATGGAACATTACTAACCTTTGTCTAGACAAGGAGGCGGTGGTGGTGGCAGCAGTTGCAAGGAGTCCAGTGAACAAGGTGCGGACAGCGCAATGGGAGAAGATGGTTGATGCTGTGGCTGCGGCAATGACCCCTCTGCTCCACTCTCCGATAGCGGCAGCACTGCAGTTGCACTGTCCATGGATGTATCCATTGCCTGCAATGCAGGCAGTAGCTGAACCGTTTCCTCTGATGTCACAGCCACAGACTTTGCAGCAGGTGCATCTGGCAGGGTGTCCGCAGCATGCTCTGTAGGAGAATGCGCCTGAGACTCTAGCTGTTGCAATGACCCCTCAGAACCACTCTCCAGCTGTGGTGGCAGAATGGGCACTGTGCCCTCTTCCATTGCTCCTGATACAGGAGGTGGATGAGGCACTTCTTCCAATGCCACTGTGACTGTCTCTGTGGAGGCCACATCAGAAAACACATCTGGGGTCTGAACTGGAGGAAGAAGAGCGGGCTGTGGCAGCAGCTGCGAGGACTCTAAATTCTCATACCCTGAAGGCACCATATCTGGCGAACAGGCAGTACCCTTCTCCATAGGAGGCAAACGGGGCAGTTGCTGCGGCAGTGACCCCTCTGCTCCACTTTCTGATGATGGCGGCAGTGCAGGTACCGTGTCCATGTTCACGTCCATTGCCTCCAATGAAGGCGGTGGCTGAGGGGCTTCCTCTGTCACAGACACAGCTTCAGTGGTGTCTGGATCCTGCAAGGTGTGTGCAGTCTGCGCCGGAGGTAGAAGCGGCTGTGATGACTTAAAATTCTCAAACCCTGGAGGTGCCATATCCGGCGAACAGGGCGCAGCTTGCATCGTGGGAGAAGATGGTCTTGGCAGTGGCTCTTGCAACAACCTCCCCACTCCACGCTCCAATGGTAGCAGTGGCGGATGTGTGGCATCCATGTTCACATCCATTGCCTCCAATGCAGGTGGTGACTGAGCCGCCTCCTCCAATGTCACAGCCAAAGCCTCAGTGGCTACTGCATCTGGCAAGACATATGCAGTCTGGGACAGAGGGAGTAGTGGAGGCCATGACGACCTAAAATTCTCAAACCCTGGAGGTGCCATCTCCGATGAACAGGGTGCAGATTCTGCCACTGAAAAAGGTGGTCTCAACAGTGGCTGTTGCAATAACACCTCCACCCCGCTCTCCAATGGTGGCAGCAGGCTGCGTGCAGTGTCTGTATCCATATTCATCTCCTCCGATGCCAGCACTGGCCAAGCCACTTCATCAAATGTCACTGCCACTGCCTTGGTGGCAACCACATCTGGCAAGGCATATGTTGTTTCAGCTGAGGGAGGAAGAGTGGGTAGCGGCAGCCATGACGACTTAAAATTCTCAAACCCCGGAGGTGGCATATCCGGTGAACAGGGTTCAACTTGTGTGATGGGAGAAGCTGGCCTCAACAGTGGCTGCTGCAATGGCCCCTCTGCCCCACTCTCCGATAATGGTGGTGGCAGGCCAGGTGCGGCGTCCGTTCCCGTGTCCATAACCTTCAATGCAGGCATTGATCCAGCTGCTTCATCTGGCATCACGGTCACAGCCTTGGTGGCAGCCGCATCAAGCAAGAAGTGTGTTGATTCGGCTGGCGGGGTCCAAGGAGGTAGTGGCAACCATGAAGACTTAAAATTCTCAAACCCCGGTGGTGCCATCTCCGGCGAACAGGGCTCAGCTTCCATTGTGGGAGAAGGTGGTCTCCGCACTGACTCTTGCAATGACCCCTCTGCCTCACTCTTCAACGCCGACGGCACGCCGGCTGTGGTGTCTGTCTCCCCGTCCGTTGCCTCCAATGCAGCCAGTGACCCAGTAGCTTCTACTGACAGTGACCCAGTAGCTTCTACTGACGTTACTGCAACTGCATCGGTCTCGGCCGCGTCTGGCAAGACGTATGTGGTTTCCGCCGGAGGAGGGGGAGGAGGCGGTAGCTGTGCGGTCTCCGAATTTTCACACCCCGGGGGCGCCGTTTCCAGGGAAGAAGGTGGCTGCGGCTGTTGCTGTGGTAACAAACCCTCTGGTCCACGCTCCAACGGCGGCGTCGGCGGTGCTGGTGCGGTGTGCGGGTCCGCGTCCATCGATTCGGGCGCAGGGGGTGGCCCAGCGGCTTCCTCGGACGCCATTGCCACCGCATCGGCGGAGGACGCATCCAGCAAGGCGCCTGAGGTCGGATCCGGAGGAGTAGGTGGGGGCGACGGCGGTGGAGCATCCTCCGGCGAGGCCTCCGCGATTTGGGGCGAGGGAGGAGGCGATGCCACCGCGGCCGTCGCCTCGGGGGAGACCTCCACCGCCTCGGCCGGAGGCGGCGGCGAAGTCGAAATGGGCTCCTCCGAAGAGGCGGCTTCGAGCGCAACTGACGCCGAGGTAGCCAACTCCCGAGGAGAGAGCGAAGGCGGCGGGCTCGCCCCGTCGGGGGTCCCCTCGATCGGCGGCGGAAGCGGTTCGTCCGCCCCCAGCGACTTCGTGGTGGCTTGTCCTGGAGACGGCGGTGGGGTCAGAGTAGCGTGATCGGGTGAGGCTGGCTCCGGTGGAACGGCGGTGGCCAGGGAGGGGTTTTCTTGGAGAGGGGGAGGAGAAGGGGATGGTGGCGGTGGTGGTGAGCTCATGGTTGTGTTTTCCGCTGGTAGGTCTGTCTCCAGCGAGCTCGCCATGGGTAGGTACGGCTCGGCGCCGTCGACGGCGGCGGTCACCGGAAGGAGAAATGCTAGAGCGAGAAGCGAAAGGGGGTGTTTGATAGTTGATTTTTTTTAAAAAAAAAAATATTAATTTAAAAGATAATTACGAAAAAATATTTGAAAATAATAATAATTACAAAACTAGGAGTCTACTCTCGACATTCCAATTGACGATGACGGGGCTATTAATTTAAAAGATAATTACGATAGGAGACTCAACGGTCTACTCGACATTCCAATCTGGGCTAACTAGTTAGAATTAGCGACGCAGAGCTCTGCATTCTAGTTGAATCGACATGTTCTATATGGCGATAGGGATCCTTCATTTTTAAATTTTAAAATTTGAAAAACCGTCATTTCAAAGCGATAGAGATCCTGCAAGTCTCTGTCGTCATTCCAAATGAAGACACAATCTCTCATATAAAAGACCCTCGAAACCCTAAAATTCGGGAAAAAACTCACTTTTATTCAGAAAAAAGAAAAAGGGGAGAGAGGAGCAGAGAGGAGTAGGGGGAGGAGAGAAGCTGGCGTAGCGCTGCCCGCCCGGTCACCCACCTTTCAGGTAATTTTTTAACTGAATGGATTATATAGTTTTGGATGTACGGTTACGTGGTGTAGTATGTTGTACATAATCTTTTTCAATTGGTAGTCTAGTTTTAGATATGTTATTAATTGTGGAAATCTTGTTTACAGTGCAGTGCGTCAAATATGTCGGACGTCACTAACTTCAAAATTTACTACGGTCGGGGGACTATTCTTGAGGGTTCCGAGGGAGTTGGTTTGCGTTATTTTCAATCAACAACCGTGCCCCTACCAAGACCAGAATAGTTTACATGGGGCGCTGTGATGCGGTGGTTGTTTCACTCATTCGATTTGGGCCATGTTGTATATGATCGGAGATTGGGTTGCTTTGCCCCCTGAGCAACACAGCGCACATATTGGAAGTTAGTGAAACTCAAGGGAACAAGGTCATGACAGTCATATGTACGCATGGCGATGGATGAATGGTGGGTTTGATCCTTTTGGCCTAAGCTTATGCCAAGTCCACTCCTGCATCGGCGGTTGAACAAGAAGGGGTGGTGATGCCGAAGAAGAAGTCGGAGACTCCGGTTATAGCACAGCGCACAAAATGACCAAAGCTCCCAGAGAAATAGCTCTTTCAGTCAGTCAAGCTAGTGGGCTTGCTGACAAGGGTGGGGAGCTGGAAGCCTTAGTGCAAAAGATGGATCTCGAATACCGGGACTACATGATATTGTCAAAAGATGAAGGATCCGATGACGAGGATGATGTGGACCAGCAGGCGATTCCATCCGAGTGGAACACATACCAATTTGACAACATTGTCGTTAACAAAGGCTCATCTGTGCCATAGGAGTACGACCAGAGCGAGGTCAGGCAAGGATCTATGTACAAATGCAAGGAGGTCGTACAAACGAGGACGATGTGGACTAGCAGGCGGTTCCATCTGAGTGGTGCACATACTAGTTTGACAACCTCGTCGTTAATGAAGGCTCATGTTTGTCGTAGGAGTTCGACCAGAATGAGGTCAAGTAAGGAGCTACGTACAGATACATGGAGGTTGTGTAGGAGGCGGTCAAATTCTGGACCTTATCGGTGCGGCGTACATTCATAGTCGTCAAGTCTAGAACAAGATGCTACGACGTGAAGTGCGACATAGAGGCATGCCCTTGGCGAGTGCACGTATTTCAGCCTAAGTGGGACACTTACTGGAAATGCTCTATAGTGGTCCCTCACACATGTGTCATCGCTGAGTCAGTGCAGTCCCATAGGAATTGTCATCAGGCTTTATCGCCAATCTCATGTACGGTGAGATCGTAGATAATCTAGATTTTGAGCCACGATCCATCATTCGGGTGATTGAGTCAAGGTTCTAGTACACAATGAGCTATACCAAGGTATGGAGGGCAAAACAAAAGGCATTCGAATCAAGGTTTGGTACGTTCGAGGACTCCTACCATAACCTCCCCAGGTTGCTTCGAGTCATACAAGATAGGAATCCCGACACTCATGTCGACTTTCAAGATTCCACGCATCCGAAGTGGTCCAATAAGAGGGTACTACAGCGAGCATTCTTCGTCTTTGGTCCATGCATCAGTGCATTCCGGCACTGCTATCCAATCTTGCGCGTGGATGACACATTCCTGACAGGAGAGTACAAGGGCCAAATACTGACTGCAATAGTGACACACGAGAACAATCAAGTGCTTCCCATGACATTCGCTTTTGTTGAAAGTGAGAACACGAACAACTGGTTGTGGTTCCTGAGGAATTTGAATATTTTTGTTGTACAGGGTCGTCCAAACGTATGTGTCATACATGATCGGTATGCGGGCCTGCTGGGTGTAATAACTCAGCTACAACAAGGAGAGAACGAATCACTTCCATGGGTGGATCTGCAGAGCAGGTGGTGCATGAGGCATTTGGGTGCAAACTTCTACAAATAGTTCCGCAACAAGGACTTGATGAACCTAGTCAAACGGCTGTGCAACCAGAACCAACAGCGAAAGTTTAAAACACTCTAGAAGATTCTGGATGAGTGGACCCAGACGCACAGAAGGGAGGCAACGAAAAGGGTCGCCCCGCATGTTGACCAGGCCCTCGAAGCATTGCCACAGCTATCCACATATGGGCCCAGTGTGACGAGGAAGATGGGGGCGCAGATGAAATGCTTCTCGAACTGGATTGAGCACGAGTTTAAGGAGAAGTGGTCGCAGCTACATGACAGGGATGGTTATCGGTATGTTATCATGACAACCAATCTAGCAAAGGTGTACAACTGAGTCATGTGCGGCTCAAGGTGCCTCCCTTTGGTTGGTATTGTGGAGGCAATTCTCTATGGTACCATAAATTACTTTATTGATAGAAGCAACAACGTGTTGCTCGCCATGGCAAATGACAAAGTACTCTACTCTGCCATGATCACCAAGTACATGTAGGAGAAGTGCAAGAAGGGTGAGATACACCGGCATTTAAGATGGGCACAAGGGAGTTTCGCTTCGAGATAATGTTCAGGTATAAAGGACACCGCAGGACGAACCGCGAGAGGATCACCCACGAGTACACGCTACGCCGCGCTAGTTGCGTATGCACTTGCAATAAGTCCCTTCTTCTACATACACCCTGCTCTCATGTCATGACTGTATATTCAATGGTGGAGCGGCATCCCAGCCAGTACCTCTCTAACTATTTCAACAAGATGGAGGTGGTGCAAACCTGAAGTGCAGATATGTATGGTTACGTCGCGGTTGGCCATTTCATTGGTCATTCGACCTAGGACAGACTTATTTGGACCGTGGATATTGATAGGCTTAAGGGAAAGATTGGCCGACGACAGGTACGACACATCAGGAACGACATGGATGAAGTAGGAGCCGGGCATTGTACGAAGAAGTACTCCATTTGCAAGGAGTCTGGGAACATCTTCAAGAAATTCCCTACGAGAAATCCACAGAATGAAGGAGACATCGACAGTCCGAACGTCGCCGCGGGGACCTTATCCGACCGCCCAACTCGATGTGGTCCATATGGCGAGTGTTGAGGTTGCGGCCACGGGAAAGGTTTGTCCAGTTGAAATATTCGGTACCGAATGCTTTGTAATATCACTTTGATTTGT
Organism: Hsuehochloa calcarea; assembly: GCA_036346395.1. Classification (NCBI taxonomy): domain Eukaryota; kingdom Viridiplantae; phylum Streptophyta; class Magnoliopsida; order Poales; family Poaceae; genus Hsuehochloa; species Hsuehochloa calcarea. Next base: position 27,673,525 of record CM070593.1, on the reverse strand, counting down.
AAAAAAACTAGGTGTTATGACGTTGTGTTGAATGTTATGTAATATTAGTGTGATTTGTCCAGAAAGTTGAAGGATCTAGTCCCACCATTATGAGTTAATGGAATATTTTGGTGATTAATGACAAATCTAAATATGAGACTAACTCTCTTGTCTAGTATTATTTTATGTAGTCTCATTTGGATATAAAGGTGAAATTCAACGATGTATGCAATCGATATCTTAATCTTTTATATAGTTGCATTCCTCAGATCCAAAATATATGTTGAACTCAACCATAAGTTAAACTTGAATATGTGGATATGTTTTCATTACACATCTGTATATGCACGCATTTAGGGGGAGTTCACTCTATATTTTATGGTTTAATTAGTATTGATCCATATTCCGCTTTCCACACATATTTGGGATCTTTACTTTGAAACATATCCTTTTGAGTGTACAAAACTTGTGTAGTTCTTGTATACTCATGTTGTGAGTATATAGAACTTGTGTAGTTCTTGTATACTCATGTTGGAGTATATATAACTTATGTAGTTCATATATACTCAGGTCATGTTACATTAAATTATCTACATTCAATTTATGTGCAATTGAAGTGGTTATCATCAATTACCAAAAAGGGAAAGATTGAAGTATCTTGTCTCACCATTATAAGTTAATGGTATGATGTGGTAATAAATGATAATCATATTGTGTAACTAACATTTTCCATGAGTTGAATGAATAGGTTATGTTCCAGGGTGATGAAGAATTGGGATGACATCATAAGTTGATAGTCATCAAGTCAAGGTGTAAGAAGAAGATGCATCATGTGTTGATACATATAAAGAGCTTGAAGAAAAGGAAATCATCGTGTGTCGATGATGCTCAAGAAGAGGAGATGATCATGAGTTGATCATCAAGTCAAGAAAAGACACATCATGTGTTGATGGAGGTCTAATGAAGGATGCATCATGCGTTGATGCATATCAAGACTTGGAGTAAAGGATGCATCATGTGTTGATGTACATCAAGTCAAGAGAAGACCCATCATGTGTTGATGGAGGTCAAGTGAAAGAATGAATCATGTGTTGATGCATATCAAGACTCGGGGTGGAGAAATCATCATGTGTTGATGATGTTCAAGACAAGATCTCGAAGTAAAGAAGATCATCATGTGTTGATGGTTATCAAGTCAATGACCCGGACTTGAAGTGTTGATGTGTGTCATCAAGCTTCAAGAAGATGCTCAAGGCAAAGGTATGACTAGCTAGGGCTAAGGATGCGTTCCTAGTCTTTTACCGGTCTTGGTGTTTGGTTGGAAGACCGGATTGTTAGTATAGGTTGTCGTACTATTAAGAGGGGTCTTGACTAGTAACATGAGTTAGTCATGTGTTGATAGCTCATTATGCTTGCTCTAGCTCATCTATGCATGGAGATATTATTTGCGAATGTGTTTTGCAAATAGCCGAGGCTCGTGTATTTAATCTTTGTAGCATGTGACTATAATTTGCAAATGGTTTAAGTCCATGCACCTTAGCCTTGTGGCATGATGCTCTTATTTGCGAATGTGTTTTGTAAATAGTTGATGCTCATGTTTGATTTCTTGTAGCATGTGACTTTAGTTTGCAAATGGTTTAAGTCCATGTACCTTATTCCTTGTGGTGTTAATTCTAAAAGTTGGCAAATATGTTTTGCAACTTGTTGAGAATATCACCTTTAAATCTTGATTGGATTGCACTCAAATTGGCAAATGTATTTTGCAATTTGAGTTTGGCAAAGTGCAAAGTTTCTCTAGAGTCTGGCGGTCTGACCGCCAGTACCAGTCGGTCTAACCGGTGGCATATCGGTCAGACCGCCGTGTGTTGGGCGGTCCGACCGATTGCTCCTTGAGCTATTTTTCTGTGCAGAAGTACCGCCATTGAGAATACGGTACTACGGAGATCGAAAGTACCGGCGCATCTCGTGGTACGTTTTTTCCCGAGAAGCACCTTTTGGAATTGTGCTGATTTTCCTTGGGCAGTCTGACCGTCCACCCTTGGCAGTCTAACCGGTAAAGCGGAGGTCCGACCAGTCGGCATTTGGCAGTCCGACCGACAGAGAGTCCAACGGCTACTTTTATAGCCGTTGGCACCTGGGCGGTCAGACCGGCCATTAGTTGGCAGTCAGACCGGCCCCTCTCTGATTCGATGGAATCTTTCCTCCAATGGCAAGTTTTTATGTGTAGGGTATAAATACCCACCTTGGCTGGTTGAAGAAAGTTGTTGCTGCCATTGCAAAGTGTTCTAGTATTGTTAGACACTCTTTTGAGCTAAGAGTAAGCCTCTCATCTCTTTTGTGCATGTGTTGCACTTAGTGAGCTTAGAGAGGAAACCCTAAGTGCATTTGTTGCCTTAAGTAGTGGATTGTGTATCCACTTGAGCTTTGACACTTGATTAGTTCAAGTGAAAGTTGAGTCTTGTTACTCTTGGTGTTTGCCGACACCTAAACGGCGCGGAGGCGTCGTGACCGGTGATCTTCTCAAGAAGCTTGTGAGAAGGCTCGGCGTTGTTGTGAGTGGTTTGGTGCTCACTATCTCCAGAGTGGAGGAAGAGCAACCCGAGTGGAGAGAGGTGTTGGTTCGTGTTGGAACTGGTCCAAGTGGTTGGACTTACCTCGGAGGTGTTGGTTTAATTCGTGGAGCCGGTCCAATTCGTTTGGGCTTATCTCAACGTGGACTAGGGGAGACCGAAAAATCTCCGAACACCACAGTAAAACATAATTGTGTTATCTTGGTTTGTGCTTTAGTTGAGCAATTTACATTCTTACTTTAATTGCTTATATATCTTTGTATGATTGCTCTCATTCAATTGTATTCATATTGTTGGTGCACTTAGGGGAGTCTAGTTGATTTAGGTTTTTACTGTGAAAAACCAATTGTTATTAGCTTCCGTATTATAAATTGGTTACAAAAGTATATGACAATGTTATGCAAAATGATATGTAATATCATTGATATTTATTGACAAAATATTTTATGACATTGTGTTGAATGCTATGTAATGTTATTGTAATTTGTCAACAAAAAATATGATCGTAAATAGTTAGTACAAATTTTTATTTATCGGCAAAAGATGTTATGACGTTCTGCTGAATGTTATATAATATCAATGTAATTTGTCGACAAAATATGTGCTTGAAGATACTCAGTACAAAATGAGTGGAGAGGAATTAAAAATGACGGTTTTCCATATTTTGAAATTAAAAAAAGAATGATCCATGTCGCCATTTGAATTGGCGACAGGAAGTCGCCAAGTCAACTAGCGACAGGGAGCTCAGGGTACTGTTGAGCCCCCTGTCACTAGTAGCTAGGCCCTTGTCGCCAATTGGAATAGCGACAGGCGCCTAGTATTTTAAAAAATGAGTATTTATTTATGTTATTATCTTTTAAATTAATATTATTTTTAAAAAATATTTGATTGTTGCTACCGGGGTTTAGGCTAAGTCAAATCTTGGTCGTCCATCTTTCCTTGCTACGTTGAAGTGTTGGTACTTTCTAGTTCGGTCTAGTCTTTTCGATCTGAAAAGGTGGTTTGCCATAGTGTGGTCTTGTCGGTCTGATAAGATAGCGTCATAGTGTGTTGTCAACTCGGTCTACAAAAGTTGCAGTGTGCAGCGTGACAGGGTGCGTCTTTTTGGCTTGAAAATGGGCATGGCGGAATCTGGTCTGTTCGATCTGAAAAGGTGGTTTGGTATAGTGTGGTATCATCTCAGTCTACAAAAGTGGTAGTGCGTGGTATGACCCGGTGCGGTCCTTAAGGTCCGAAATGAAGGGGTGTCGCGATGCTGACTCCCTCACATGGTTACATGTGCACACAAGAACAGAAAGTATCAGGTCACAACACTACCATAATGTAAGTTGTACATAAAATTATAGTTACATGATATGACTGATATTTACAAAAACAAGTATCTACCGCGGGTCCTCTTGGGGTGTACCCAAGCTTGGCTCCTGGCCTTGTCCGGGGCACATATGGGCACCAGTATGAGTAGGTCAAAGGCTCAGGAGGCCGAGGTACCCTACCGACACGAGTAGCCTGAGGGATTGTCGCGAGAGGATCCTGCGTCGTCTGGGTCGCTCTGGGCACACCGTGCAGCTATGATGCCCCCACGGAGACCTGGCTACTCTCGTCGTGCGAAGGCCCACCACCACCTTGGTCGTAATCATAGTCCCTAGTGCATGACTCCTCATGCGACACCAGCTCCTCCTCCGAAAGGGGTGCGTGAGCTGTGAAACAGTAAATTATGCATGTAGACATACCGAGATAATACGTTGTGCATGTGTGTAAACAAGACAGATATACCTAGGTGCACGAAGGTAACGGACCGCTCTGCGTACTTGTGCCGTGTGTACGGGTGGTACTCAGGACTTGCCAGAGAAAATTGTTGTTAGTAACTAATGGAGTTCAAAATAAACAACCAGATGTAAGTGTGTCACACTGACCTGCAAACTGTGTCGAGGTACTCCCTACACGGTGCCACGAGAACATTCCCGCCATGTCCGGGTGAGGAGCCGAGGGGAGTGACGCACCGTGGCTCATCCCCTGTCCACACACAGGTGTAAGATCGAGGAGGCCGACTAGAACGGGGTGAATAGTTATTTCTAATATATCTCTTAGGCTAAAACTGATTTCTAATGCAAAAGCGAAAGTTCATTCAGTTTTGCACAATTAAAACCTAAATATTCTAGTTTTCCTCAAGTGCACCAACACCCTAAGTTTAAATAAGGTTTGCAATGCTAGTTTGACTTGCAATCAATTTAATTCTCGAATGTAAATTGCATAAAGTAAATCACAAGAGAGCAAAGCACAATGGCACAACGATGTTTTACTGTGGCGTTCGAAGACTTGCCATTCCCCCCTAATCCACATTGAGGTAAGCTCAAACGAATTAGACCGGCTTCACGGATTAATCCAACACCTCCGATGTAAGCCCAAACAAATTGTACCGGCTCACAACTTGAGACCTTGATCCATTCAGGGTTGCTCCCTTCACTCCGGAGATGGTGAGCACCTAATCACTCACAACACACCGAGCCTTCTCACAAGCTTCTTGAGAAGATCACTCGACAATGATGCTTCCACGCCATCTAGGTGTCGGTAAACGCCAACTGTAATAAGACACGCCTCTTGCTTGACTCTCATCAAGTACAACACATGGACAGTTCGATGCTCAATCCAATTCTAGTTGCAACATATGCAACTATAACTTCTCCCTTTGCTCACAAGGTGCAACAGATGCACAATTGAGAGGAGAAGCTCACACTAGCTCAAGATAGAGAAAATAGGATGCCAAGATTTGCCCCCAACCAGCCAAGGTGAGTATTTATAGCCCAATCTACTAAAAATCAGGGAAACTCGGCCAGTCCACAGGCACAGGCCCAGTCAGTTTGGGCTACAGTGCAACAGCTATAAAACTAGTTGTTACAGACAATTGTCGGTCAGTCTGGGGTGGTCAATCCGGGCCTGAATTTCAGCACAGGCAACACTTGTAAAAACGGTCATAAATTTTGACTCCGATGTTAGAATTGGGTGATCTTAGGCTCTATGGAAAGATTATTCAGAGGGCCACACAACCCATCTGTATGATTGATCTCAAACACATTTGATCAAATCAAGAAGCACAACTCCAAAGAGCCAACACATGGCCTAAGTCCAAGAAAAGAGTAACGAGCAATCTTAGACCATGCCTAGGAATGATGCATGAACTTTTAGAATTTGCAAAACATATTTGCAAACTTTAGTATCATGGCACAAGAAGTAGGTGCATGGACTTCAACCATATGCAAAATACATTTGCAAATTATAGTCTCATGCTAGTGGAAAAAGCTGATCGCGTCGGTCAGTCCGGGGTTCCAGTGTGACTGGTGAAAACACGGCGGTTAGTTCGGCAAGGAGAGTTAAGTAGCAAGACCCAAAAACAACATTCTCTGGAAAAAGCTGACCGAGTCACATGACCTAGAGGTCCAGTCAGTCCGACCCTCCAACTGCGGCCAGTCCGGATACCAGGATAGAGAAAAGAGGCTCTCTAGAAAAACCTGACCGCCTGACCCGGGCCGGGGTTCTGGTCAGTCCGTGGTTCCTACTGCGGTCAATACGGTGCAGAAAACAAAAGCTAATTTTGAAAATCATTTTAACTCAATTTCGCAAAACACATTTGCAAAAGATATGAGATGCAAACAATGTATGAAAACATGATTCTCAACAAGTTGGAAAACACATTTGTTGATTTTTAGAATCATACCACAAGGAATTTGGTACATGAACTTAAACCATTTGCAAACTAAAGTCACATGCTACAGGAATTATGCATGAGCTTCAAGTATTTTCAAAACACATTAGCAAACAATAGCATTATGCCTTGAAGAGCAAGAGCAAGTGGGATTGAACTATCAATACATGATGAGACTCAAGCTACTCAACAAGATCCCTCTTAATAGTACGGTAACCTATACTAGCAATCCGGTCTTCCAACCAAACACTGAGACCAGTAAAAGACTAGGAACACATCCTTAGCCTATGTTAGTTATACATTTGCCTTGAGTATCTATCTTGGAGTGATCACTTGATGACGAATATCTTCACTCCAAGTATGGATTCTTCACTTGATAATCATCAACACATAATGATTTCCTTTACTCTAAGTTCTTGACTTGAATATCACCAACTCATGATGATTTTCTCACTTCGGGACTTTGTTTTAAATTTCATCAATACATGATGATTTACTTGGGATCTTGTCTTGGTACTCATCAACGCATGATGACATCCTTCCTCCCGAATCTTGACTTGAATATCATCAACATATGATGATCTTCTTCACTTCGGGATCTTGTCTTGAATATCATCAGCATATCATGATCTTTTTCACTTGGGATCTTATCTTAAATATAATCAACACATGATGTCGCCCAGAGTCTTCATCATCATGGGACTCAACTTGTTTCACTAACTCATAGAAAATATTAATCCACATGATGATTGTCATTAATTATCAAAATACTCCATTAACTTATAATAGTGGATCTAGATTCTTTAACAGGTGGGTTCTCTACCTCCCTCGGGCTACCGCAGGATGCCAGCTTGATGCCTCGCCTCGTCTTCTCGACAAACTTGTCCATGATCCCTTCTATCTCCTGCGGCGCGTGCACCTTGTCGGGAGTGCACGGTTGTCCAGATGATGTGGTCGTTTGTCAACTGATCGAACATCGCAACATAATCTGGGTAGGATGCGTGGGTAGTGATCGGAGTGAAGGTGACCTGTCCAATGCAACAATGGAAATTTAGCACAAGAAATTGAATTACATTACGAAAAATAACAAATGTTCATAAAACTTACCCATCGGCAACACCACACCGTACCCAAAGTCATCCTGTCCACATCGTCATCCTCGGCGTATATGGCTACTATGTAGGTGCCCAGGTCCAGCAGTGGTCGTCCAATCTAAAAACGCTCGAAGGATCACAGATGACTTTATCGCTATTAGCAGCGGGCATCCAAAGAGGACATAGTTGTCCCGAACCCAGTGGGACACATTGCACAGTCCACGGTACGTCGCACACAGCACGCTGGGCCCCAAGCATAGGGCTAGATGTCCTCCACCTCCCAGTTCACCAGTTGGCGTGCATACTAGATGTAGTGATTGTCGACGCTATGGCTTTGAGACCCTAGAAAAATCACCCACCTAAGCAGCCACAGCAAGTAGACCTCGAAGTACCTCCTCACCATGTGCTTGGGTGCGTCCTCTACCATACTCTATGGCTGCAAGAAGATATATACATGTCAGCAAGGTGCACAAACCAATTGATGCAGGAGGACAAGAGTTACGAAGACTTATGTAGAACTGGTAGATCCACTTCAGTGTCGGCCCGTGGGTGCTGCTGAACTCCCTGTAGCCACTGTTGGGCAGCAACACCCTGTGAAACCTCGCTAGGAACTCTGTGGACACATGGCCATGATGTCATGCGTCACCTCCGCACAGGGTAACCCGATTAGGAACGTCACGTCCTGAAGCGTAGGCGTCATCTCCCCGCACGGGAGGAGAAACGTGTGCATCTTCAGCCTACACCGGTCAATCAGCGCCATATAACATCCCAAAGTTGGAATGTTTTTGAAGCTTTTTAAAATAAAAATAACCATTCGAATTTTCTTGGTTCAGCAAAAGCTTCATTTGAAATTTTAGAAATCAAAATAATTTAATATGATTAATTTAAACTTCAATTAAATTAAAAGTTTGTTTATTTGGGTTTCTTGAATTCTAGAGAATTTTTTGGAATTTTCTATGAATTTTTGGAATTTATTTGTATTTCTTTGGGCTCAATTTTATTTAAGTCAATATCCTAAATTTAGAAATCTTTCTTTTCCGAACTTCTTCTTTGGGCTCAATCTTTTTTCCTTACGGTCCATTTTCTTTTATTTCACCGTCGGCCCATTTTTCGTTTTCCACCTTTGCTTTTCTTTTTCTAGCCTTTCCTTTCCCACCCGTGCGCTAGCCCACCTCTTCCCTCCTCTCTCTACCGGGTGATCCCCTTCTGTCAGTGTGTCACCCTGGTTTCCTTCTTCTTTCCGAATCAGTCTCCAGCTCTTGTCCGAGCCAGACAATCCTTGCCACCAACTCCCTCTCAAATTCTCCCATGCCAACCCTTTATAAGCCAAGCCATCTACATCCTTTTTCTTGCCCCAAGCTCCTCTCCTGAACCCCCAAGAAACCATCGTCGATTCCATCCTCATAGCGTTAGTTTTCGGCGAAGAGACCGAACATCGCCAAAGGCCATCCTCGCCAGAATTCGCCGCCCTCAAAGCTCCTCTGCTCGAGCTACCTTTGCCATTGGACTCGCGCTGCCACGTTCTACTCGGTGCTCTCACCATCTTTGCCCAGACGTCATCAAGTCGCCGTCGACCCTATCTTCATCAAAGCCGGCCGCCGCCCACCACCCTGATCGTTTCACTGGTGAGCCCCCTTTGCCTCCCTCCACCGCCGGTCACCATCGCGTCGTCGTCCCTGTCCTTCTCCGGTCATCCAGAGCCTCCCATCACGATCCTTGTGCTGCCGCTGAGCCGATGCTCATCTCCATCACCGCTGGGTGTCGTTGCTTCGCCGTCGCTACCGCACACCTGAGCTCCAGTTTCGCCGCCATCCCTTCCACCGTCGCTTCACTGCATCTCTCACCGCGCCACCGCCACCCAAAGAACACTCATGGTCCCGGGGTTTCGTTTTGCCTATTCCTCGCCGCTCCTTTACCGCCGTCGTGCTCCAAAAATCCTAAAGCCGCTCTGCTGTTCTTCTTCTATGTGCTGGCTTTTCTCTCTCTTGCATGTGGATCCCATGTGTAAGTCTCTCTTTCTCTCTTCCTCTGTCTTACATCTTGGTCCCACATGTCAACCAACCTTGTTTCTCTCTCTTTCACTTAAAGGTGAACCCCACTTGTCAGTTCCAAGTTCTTTTTCTTTTTCTTTTCAGTCGAAGGAATATTCTCTAGAATATTCTTTTATCTCTCTTTTTTCCTTTCCCATAAATCTTTCGAGGGTTTGTTCTCCTTCGTTCGAACTCTGAATCAATCCATTCAAATTCCTAAATTCATCTAAAATTGAGCTCTTTCTTTTAGAGTTGGTTTCACTATTTTTGGATTTTATTTGAATTTATTTGTGCTTCGCTTGTTGTTTTCTCTCTCGTTAGACGATCTGTTTCACAGAGCATGAGCAGAAGCGAACTTTGAAGATCCAAGTGTGGTAATTGAGTAAAGCCATAGCCAAGGTAAGTCGTAGTTATTTGTTCATATTGAACCTATGATTTTAAAAGTATATTATTTTATATCAAATTGCATGCTATATTTATATCACCTATTTTGGGAGTAGTTAATCACCTATTTGTCATTATGCCTCCATTGGACATTTGAATGCCTTGAATCACTTGTAACCATAGGATGGTTAATATTAGTTGGATATATTTGTATCATCAACATGGGTATCGTACAGATGCTTAGTTATGATGGGCTCATGATCACATGTTCAATAATATTAAATTTGACTTAATGAGATATAGAATTTTGACGGCTAGCCACTGTTGTTAAAATTTATGTACCATGACAGGGTATGTCATTGGTCTTGGTTGAACAAAATAATTTCAGTTCGGGCGAGTGATCGTGAAGTAAAGGGGGTGTGGTTAGCATGTTGTGGGTTTGTGGTAGACTCGCATGTGTAACTTGTCAAGGACTTAATCTTGTGCGCCATTGAACTGAGCCACAACTGTATAACCACAAGCGTAGTATGGGACATACCTAACTTAGTAAGTTATGGAGTTTTGACGTTAACTACTTAGGTAGTAGGTTTAGTATGGGTGGAGGTGTGGACTATTCTGAAATTCACATCTATGGGCGGTTCACCATCTCCAGATCCAACGGTGTGCGTCGAACCAACAGTGAGGTTGGGGTTGACAGTATGCATATCGGGAGAGTCAATTGTTGAGATGAAACTTTCGAAAGGTTTTGTTGTGATCAATTCCATACAAGTTGATTGCATCTTGTGGGTAAAATATACAACCTTTGCAGAGTGTTAATTAATCTATTTGAATAGCCGCGTCCGCGATCATGGACATGCTCAGGGATTTCACACGACAGGTAGAGTTTCTTTATAAAATGGGTCGGAGTGTGAATAAGAAGTTCACTTGATGAATATAATGTTTGTTTGGTGAATAGGTAATTCACTTGATGGGTTGTGTCGAAAAGTGAATGGGGAATTCACTTGTTGGTTTGGTTGGGAAGTGAATGGGAAATTCACCGGTTGATTTCAAAGAAACTATTTGCTTTATTTATTTATTGTCTTTTAAATTACATAGTTTAATCTATTTACTGTATTTATCGTCAATACTGCTTTATACAAAAGAATCATACAACTAATCATTTGTTCAAGCCTTACATGAATATTAAATGCATATTATTTCCCTATGACTTGTTGAGTACTTTATGTACTCACGAATTAAAACTTTGTTGCTCAGTTGAAGAATATCAAGCTGCTCAAGAGTACTACGAACATGAGTTTTGTGAAGGCTTTGCGGATTAGGATGTGTTCTCCGCTTGATTACATGTGGGTACGTTGATTGGCCTTTCTAAGTTTTTCCATTCAGCTGCAAGAGTTCATTTGTTTCTTTTGTTTTGCGTGGCAAGTTAAGTAAACATTGACCATAATATTTAGATATTACAACTATTTGTTATTTTGAGATCTTTTTGGTTAAATCGATAAATAGATGGTATTTCATCGATGTTTCATGTGTGAACTAGCTACTGATCTGAGACTAGTTTAGAATACACCGAGGGTTTTGGATGTGTAATCTGGGTCCCGACATGCCGTCAGGAGGCACCAGTCGTACGGAAAGCGCCTAGACGTACGACCACTGCCCACGCGGTCTTGGTCGTCCTCCCACGTTGCCTCGACAATCCTCACCAGTGGAAGGAGGCGTGCCTCCCTCAAACTGCGTCGAAAAGATTAAAAACAAACGTTAGTCCACCCCAAGTAGTCAGGCTGCAATTGAGTGCACGAAGGTCGCAACTGAACGTACCTCGGAACCTAACATGGGTCCACCCTCCACACCCTCATGGGCTTGTGCAGCTGTAGCATGTCAAGCTCAATCGCCGCCTCACCCTCCAAGGGGAGGACGGTTTTGAGGCAGCTACTACGATGCGCGTCAATGACCGGGTCAAGCCACTCGTACGACCACCGCGCAGCATATCCTGGGTCCGTCATACCTGAAAATTCAATGCATACATAGTAAAAACTACGAAACATATACAAAAAGTAATAAGAAATATCACACCTAATTAATTCAATTGAAATAGGTAACTTGTTACGTTCATTGTTTAAAAAGTATGTCCAACATTAACAAAATATCCACCATGTACAAATGGAAACAATAAATAAGTTGACAATATTTTAATTCACATGTACATACCCTATGCACCGTCTCTAGATTTCTTAGAGAAATTTTTGAGGTGTCTACCTATTTTCCTTGTTTAAAAAGTTCTTCCAGCATTAACAGAATATTCAACATGCACAATTAGAAAAAATAACTTGGGATTATTTTGATTAAACTCTCCTCTACACACCCTATTTAGTTACTCTCCAATTTTATAGATTTTTTATATGTATCTTGTTACTTTCCTTGTTTCAAAAGTGTCTCAAATATTTTCAAAATATTTACCGTGTACAGATGAAAACAAAAAATAAGTTCACAATATTTTATTTCATCTCTACATACCCTATGTACCTACTCTGGATTTTTTAGAGAACTTTTGGAGGTGTCTTGCTATTTTCTAGTTTTAAAAATATTTTCCGCATTAATAGAATATTTATCGTGCACAAATGAAAACAAATATTAAGTTGGGACTAACATACCATAGTTAGCTACTCTACAATTTTTACGGATTTTTAATAGGATTTTTAATATTTTTAAAGGTGTATTTCTATTTTCCTGGTTTTAAAAGTATTTTCTGCACTAGCAAAATTATCTAATGACGTGATGTACACAGCTAAAATGATGTACTACATCAAACAAAAATACAACTAAAATAATCTAATACATTGAATTTTATGTCGCTATTTTTATTTGCTAACCTACAAGCTTTCGAATTTATGTACAAAGTTTAAAAGGTATTTACCTGCTAAATGAGCAATCAGATCTGCTGCTTCGTTTGCTCTGCTGTTAGCCGGTATGGCTTCACTAGCTCTCTTCTACCCTCTCCTCCACTCTCTTCTCTTTTTTTGGTAATTAAAATGGCTTTTCCCCCAATTTTGGGGGCTTTATATGGGCATTGCCCTGTCGCCTAACACACAGTTGGACCGGGGACAGGCAGAAAATAGGTTCCTGTCGCCAATTAGAATGGCGATAGGAGTCTGTCGCCACTTTAATTGGCGATAGAAACTTATATTTATAAAAAAATCAACTATTTATTTTTGTAATTATCTTTTCAATTAATATTATTTTTAAAAAATTCTGCAACTGTCAAGCGGAAGATGAAGTAGTGAGATGGTGGAGGTGCCCTAGCACCATGAGCCTAGAGAGGAGGTGAACCATTGGCCAACGGTAGACCTGGCCAAACGGACGGCCCGGCCTGGCCCCGCACGGGCCCGGCTAGGCACGACCCATTTAGACACGGCCCATTCCGGCCTGACTACTATTCGTATCGGGCCAGCCCACGGGCTAGGGTGGCGGCCTACGCACAGCCCGTCGGGCATTCGTGACGTGTCGGGCCGGCCCGAGCCCATTTGGCCCGTTAGAATGAAAAAAACAAAAAAAAATCCATAAAAATTAGAAAAATGTGTAGAATTCAGAAGTAGACATGAAAATTAAAAAAAATGAGACAATCATATGGAAAATATAATAAAGATCTTTATTAATGTCCAACTAGCTGTCTTGTTAAAATCTTCGCAAGTAAAAACTCGAAATGAGAAAACGTTGGCAAAGAAAAAAGAGAACAGGCTATAGCTCTACAATTGTACATACATGATACATACTTTTCTATGTGTCGGTGTCATTGTCTAAGTACAGATTTTTGAACACCTTCGACAACTCTAGATTTTCCAAAGAGTGTTGTGTTCGTGAATCAGCTTGTTCTCAGTCCTTCACAGTTAGAAGGATCTCCACCATCTCACTTGTGAGACTTGTTCTTCTCTACTCCAATATTCTTTCAAAAAGACTGAAAGCAGACTCAGAGAAAACCGTAGAGATAGGAACAGTTAACACATCACGTGCAAGTATGGATAGCACGAGATATGTTAACTTATGGGCTTGCCACCATTGCAAGATGTTGAGGCCTTCTGAGTTGAAATCCACTGTATCGCTGTCCAGATAGGTGGATAGTTCTCCGCTCCTTGTGAGTCTTGGCTAGGCAGGCGTTGGTATAGAAGAAGAAGAAGACCTAGACCTGGACTTGCAGGAAGAGGCACCGAAGATCGCGCCCCACATATTTATCTTCCTACTTGAGGTGGGGGCTACTGGAGGTCGTTGCGAGCGGACTCCCCGAAACTTATTTTTATACCTTTGGTAAACTTCGTATAACTGAGAACGAACTTCTGCAAAATAGTTAGTATAATCTAGCCCCGTAGTATCACTAAGAAGATCAAGTACAATACCAAATGTATCGGTTTTAGCCCTAGGATCTAAAAAAATACAAATGCATATATGTAAGAGATTTCTCTCCAATATTTAAGATATTTAGATTTCATGGAAACAACATCATCACATAAAACTAAGTTATTTTTATACATTTTCAATTGAGTAGCAATCCGTAAAATAGTATGCACAATAATAGGAGATGTTGGATAGTAGACAACGGACAAAGCAATAGTTGTCTCATAATTTTTTTCTAAAAACGACAGTATCTTCTCAGCAACGAATCAATGTTGCTTAATTAATAGTATAATACCGTCAGTGCTAGGATAGTGCGTTTGAGTAAAAACAGAAAAAGTGCTCTTGTGTGGTAAAAGATTCTTAAGCATGAGGTAAGTAGAGTTCCACCTTATCTCCATGTCCAAACCGGACTTTCTTGGACGTACACCCATCGCCCTGCAGAAGTTCTTATATTGTGCTATTATTACGTTAGAATTACTCAACAAAGAAATCGCATCGCGAAAAGCTTTAACATACGGATTCAACCTCTTCAAACCATATTTGACTATAAGGTGGATAATATGACAAGCACATCGTTGATGTAGCAAGAAGGAATCGACATATGTACTCAACACTGGAGTAAGAATGTCCATGGCCCTAGAGTTTGCAGCGGCGTTGTCTAAAGTAATTGCGAATATTTTATCTGTAAGACTAAAGTCTTCCATGACTTTGATAATACAGTTCGCAATATTCTCCCCTATGTGTGCTACATCAATTAATTTCAAAGCTATCATCCTTTTCCGCATTACCCAGACGTCATTAACATAATGCGCAACTACACTAAGGTAATCATCCCTAGCCCGACCACTCCATATGTCCGAGGTTAGGGCTATCGAAAATGTGCATGTACTAAATAGTTCCTTTGTTTTATTACAATGTTCATTATAGTATTTCACTAGATACCTAGTTGTTGTCTGTCTAGAAACGGAAGAAAATATAGGATTATGCGCAGTCCTAATGTAATTTTGGAAAAAAGCAGACTCGCCAAAGCCTAATGGTAAACCCTCATAAGCAATTAAACGACAAAGAGATTGGCGGACTATCTGAGGATCGTAGTCCCGGCTAAATACCGTACCATCGGGGTTGTATTGTAGCTACGTCTGCCTCATCACCAATCCTTACTTGGTTTGACATCTTGTAGCATGTCTAAGCAAGTGTCTCGTTCCACCTATAGACTTTGTAGACAATTCATGGTGACAAATTTTACAAATAGCGTATGGTACCTTATTTCCCGCTGCGTTTTGCTTGGTTGTCCTATCGAAATTCTCTCACACTCCCGATGTAGACGGTCTCGACCTCTTTGCTTCGATTGCCATGGAGCCTGGTGCTGCCGTGGAGCCTTGCTCGTCCGGTGAAACCTCCGGTTGGTTTGAGGTAGCTGCAGCCGCCTCTATGGACGCAATTTCCTCCGGTGAAAGTCCGTAATCACCAAGAGCAAAGCTGTCGCAAGGACTATCCATAACGAGAACTGTAAAATCGAAACTAACATTATTACTACTTTCTTCTTAGCATAACAAAAACTAACAATAAAAGTATTACAAAAATAGTATTGTACCTCTTTCGCTGCCTTGTTGCCGAAATTGAAAATTCCAAATATTGGCACAATTTTTTTTGAATTTTCCCAAATTAGCTCAACACAGATTTGAATTTGCACAACATAGTTTCAAAGAGAGAATGGATAATGAAGGGGTGCTGAATGAGGGGGGGTATGGTGGCTATTTATAGAAAAAAAATTCAGGATTTTTTTTGATTTTTTTGCTATTTTTAAGACCCAAATGGTCAAAAACGATAAAAGGCTAAAAATCCCCAACGACCTAATTTTTCGGGTCGTGCCATGCCTAGGCACGGCCCACGGGCCCGCACGGCTCATTGTCCTCCCTTGCTCGCTTTGCCGCGCCGGTGCCTTCTTCCCTCACTACTACCTCGCGGCCGTCGCTGCGCGCCTGCGTCTCCTGCCTCACCGCCCAGCCTTGCCTTGCCGCCTTGCGCCTCGCCTCCTCGCCCCTCGGCTCCTCGGCCCCTCGCGTCCTCGTCGCCGAGTCACCCTACTTCCCGAGGCGCCGACCTCGTAGCATCACCGTCGGGCTCCTCGCCTCCTTGTCCGCGCCTCCGGTCCCTCGCCCGCCACCCCTTTGCTCTCGCCTCCTCGCGCCCACCGCCTCCTCGCCCCTCGGCTCCTCGCCTCCTCGCCGCTAAGCCGCCTCCTCACCGCCGAGCCGCCTCCTCGCCGCCCGCGCCTCGGCGTCGCCGACCGCTCAGGCGTTGGCCGTCGGGCTCCTCGCCTCTTCGTCCATGCCGCTCGGTCCGCGCTCGCTCGGCCTTCTCCGTCATCACGGGCACCGGCCGTTCTTCTCCTCCGGTCCCACGCCGCCTCGCGGCCGCGCCCTTCTTCCTCCATGCGGGCGCGGGGGCGTGGTGCCATTGGCTCTCCGGGCCGCTCGGGCCGTGTCGTGCACAACGCGGCGACACCGCTTGTCTTGCCGTGGTCGGCCCGCCATCATGCCGAGGTGGTAGCTCAGGCAAGGCCCGGCTTCGGCCGGCCGACCGTCCCCATGAGCAATGCGGTGTCAGGCGTGTGCAGGCGGAGCCTACGATGTCGTACCTCGTCTTGCGGCCAGTAGACCCGACCCGTTTGGCGGCTCGGCCAACGATAGTTTTATCCTAGCAAAAGCCCAACAAATGATTGTGAAAATCCCACAGCTCACCGACCTACTTGTCCTACTCAGTTTTTCCCGATGTACTTTTATTGTTTTTACTTCCTAAATCAATTTGTTATTGTGACAAATTCTCAACAATATTTTCTTTACCCACGAGTTGGGGTGCAAATAAACCCATTCTGGTTTTCTTTCGACGAACAACACCGCTACTGAGGTATAGGTCCAACACATCAATAGAGATTATCGACAATCTACTTCCCTCTGCTACGATGGTCGATAATCATGACATTGCCGGATAGAGTCTATGACAAGGAAGATAAAAAATATCTAACACGTTCATCGATTAAAGGACTTGATGGTAATATGTTGTTCATTTAAAATCTTTAATGTAAAATTTAGGTACTTATGTACTTTATCTACAAGTTTTTAAAAGGAATTGAAGTTTTTTCTTCTAAAAAGGAAGTATATATATGTGAAATGAGTTATTTTACGTCTCCAAGGAGAAAAGTGTTCCTCTAGGCAAACAAATTCGACTTTGAATTGGCAGGAGTCCAACAGTACGCCTGTGACCTGGTAATTATCGTTGTTTTTTTTTTTCCTTGTAGCTATTTGGTCTTACTGGATGTAAACGGGTACTATTCATTAGTTTATGGCATGGTGTAATTGACTAGGCATTTTGAAAGATTTAGGCGGTATAACGTATCTTGTATTTTGAATCTTCGATAGCTATTTTTTTTACAGGTGGTTGATTGGTAATTCTCAAATACTGTTTACCAATAAACAAAAGAAAACTCTTCTGAAAACACTAACAATCTTAAAAATATATGTAATAAAATAAGCATGGCTAAATCAAACGAGGATCGAAGGCACGCCCGACAATTCCTGGATTAATGTATGGAAAACGAAATCTGTTAGGTACTACCTGATGATTATGAAAAAGAAGCAACTGTTCCAGTATAGAAATTCATCAACGCCTGCTGTCCTGTCCGTCAGTATTTCCTGGACAGTTTGTCGTCAAATTCTGTGAGTAGACAAACATGAAAAGAAAGACAGGCTATCAGATGGTTGCAAGCAGGCGGCAACTGGCAGGTAGTACCATGTACATTTCTTCCTTTCCATTTTTTAACGAATATATTTGCTGTATTTGGGTCAAGCCTAATCAAAACAGGCAAAGAAAAAAAAAGGGCAAGATGAAAGGGCTGAGAAAATTTTGAATTGGAGTAAATAGATGACTTTTCAAGTTTCAAGTAAAAGGAAGTTTCATATTTCATTCCCAGGAAATTCTGGCGTAGAAGGCTGGTGGAATCGGTGCATGAATCAATGCGGATGGATGTAAGCCCCACTCATGTGACAAGATGCATAGGTGGATCATACGACTGTGAAGTAAAACATTAAATTTTACACCTCAGCATACACGAGTACTGTAAAACGCGTACGAACATGAAGGGCGAATATCTAGGGGCTGTTTGGTTTGATGGCTACATGAATCAAAGTATGCTGACCCAAATTTGGGTAATATTGATCAGATTTGGCATTATTTTAGTTTGATACCAAATTTTTTTTATAAGACTCTGTTCACATTGGTTCTCTAGTTCACTTTTGGTGCCAAAGACTACCAAAATCTGGGCAATCTATTTTGATAACACCAAATTTTGGCTTGACTTTCATAAGCAATTTTGGTCCTCAAACAAAACAAGCTAGATGTCTTCTAAAAGTCTTTCTTTGCAAAAAAAAAAACATACAACCATTGAGCAATCGATGGATAAAGGTATGGACAATGGTATATACAATTATTTCTTATAGTATCCATCCATGTCATTTATAGACGACACTAAAAACTTTTAAAATATGCTTTCTTTTTACGTGTCTCTATAGACAGCTCATCCATGTACAATATATCTTTTTTTACTCGTATTACATTTGATTATTGCACGAGAGATAACCCAATTCTCTGTACTCTCTCTTCTCCAAATCATCTCGTATCCTACGTATCAAATCATATAGACAACTGACATCACACTATTGTATGTGCTATAAATTACCTAATTTTTCATTAAAGGTAACCAGCAAGATTCCATTAGCATTTACGTCACACAACACACCATTTCCAGGAAGATCCAATAGCTAATTTTTTACTTACATTTTAGAGAGAACGAGGCAACTTAAATTGATGTTCTCGGTAACATCACTTGTATTAAACGACCCTATCCATGCCTCGCGTGCGTGGTTTGAGAGTTGGAATTTTGAATTTCGAAGTTCAGCGTTAACTTTTGTTCGAACTCCCAAGGTACAAGCAGGCAAGCAGCAGCAGCAGAAGCAGAGGTGCACAAAACAAGGGAGGAAAAGTTCAAACGAAAGCATCCAAGGGCCACTGGAGGAGGAGTAAGTTTCAATAAATCAATCCAGTGTACTCCTACCCACGTACGCGCCTCTCATTTCCCCTGGCCCACCAGATTATTCCCACCCACGCGCGCACATGCGCTCCACGCACCCACGGAGCCCAGCCTACTGGGCCCACACAAGCACAGGGGCCCACCTGTCACGTAGATAGAGTACGCCTTAAACCTTGTCTCCTTTGGGGCACGTAGCGAGAAATGCAGCCCCCGGCTTTACCATGCCAGGCGCTGACGTGGCGGGTCGCGCACCTTCGCAGTCACACCACGTGAGCAGAGGCGCCCCCGGTGGCCCCCACCCATCGTCCTCGATGGCCACCCAGACCCACCTCGCCTACGAGCGGGCCCGCGAGACCACAGCCCCCTGTTCGCGCAACACCGAGGTGAGGCCGACACGCGGGGCCCGCATGCCAGGCGAGGAGGCTGGGGCACGCGTGATGTCGGTTCACGCCAGGCGGCCTTGTTGGCCGACGGGCGTGGAGCGCTGGGCGTCGCCGGACGGCGAGAGAGAACCCTAGCCAACCACAGACTTCTGGGCGAAAATACCAAAAATAACTTACCTATTATTGTGTCCTTTCGTGGCACCGGTGATATTTTTACAAAGTCATCGTGACACGACTAATTTTTTTTGCTATTTTGTTTTAAAAACAGTATCATTTTCGCCGTAAACTCGCCAACACGTCACTGTCCACGTCACTCCCACCTATAAAGCAACAAGCCCTCCACCGCTCACGACCCCCTCGTTTCCTTCCCCTCCCCCTTCTTCTCCTCACCCTTACCTTAGCGTCTCCACGCCGCGACCCCGCCGAATCCTTGGTCTCGCCGCCGCCGATCGCCGGCGGACGCCGCCACCAGTACCTCCGACTACCCGACACGGTAAAGCTTCCTCCCCTTCTCGCTCCCGCTGGAGCCCGATCTCGCCGGCGCCGATCTGGCCCAAGCCGCCGTTGACCCCGCCCGATTCGGCTCGGTCGCGCGACCCATGTCTCCGTGCGCGTTTTCTCTAGAGGCTTGTTGTCTGTGTTGGGGTATTCCAGTGGATCGATTGAGGGGATGGCTTTCTGTGAGATGATTTTGGGCGTGCGCGGTGTTCTTGAGATGGGAATTGTTGAACTAGGTTTTGGTTGTCAGATATGTAGGCCTCGAACTCTTTGTCTAATATACTGGGCTCTGCTGCCTCAGATTCTCGTGGGTATTTGAACTATAGCGCCTGATCGCTAAAAAAGTTGTGATTTTTGGGGGTATTTCTGCCTTTCAAGGGTGATGATTCCATTTCCAGATGTTTTTTTTAACGAGTAAGTTTTCGTGACGGATTCGGAGTGAATTGCTTGTTTGCAAAGATGAAATGCTCTGGTTCATAACTGTCTATTCCTTTTTTGTATGTGGATGTAGCCCACTGGACTCTGTTGCTTGCGACCTGATTAAAACTCTTTTGCTTCTTGCTGTGTTTCTCTTTCAGTGTTTGAAGTTGGAAATAAAGAAATCATCCTTGCATCTGTGTTCTCTGTAGCGCTTTCCTTTGGATTGCAGAGAATTTTCAAACCAACCAACAACACCTTTCATCGAACTGACTTGAGATAATATGCCAAAGGACAGGAGCTCCCGTTCAGTCACGTACGAGCGCCGCCGATCTCGTGTTTCGCCGTACTCGTCGCATGGGTGGAGTTCTCGCCGGTCAGAGGAGTCTGCTGCAGCGGCTGCGGCTGCAGCAAAGCAGGCCGCAGAATGGGAGGAGGTCCGCTGCCCAGTATGCATGGATCATCCGCACAACGCTGTTCTGCTCGTCTGCTCGTCACATGAAAAGGGCTGCCGCCCTTTCATGTGCGACACGAGCTACCGGCACTCCAATTGCCTTGATCAGTACCGCAAGGCCTCTAAGGAGTCCTCTAAGGATACAGGGGCGGCTGCAGCGGCAGAGTGCAGTGAGTGCCAGCAGCCGGGGAAACTGTCATGTCCCATGTGTCGTGGGCCGGTCAGCCATTGGACCAAGGATTATGATGCACGGAAGTACATGAATTTGAAGGTTCGGGCATGCACCATGGAGTCGTGTGAGTTCAAGGGGCAATACAGCCAGCTGAGGAAACATGCCAGGGAGGACCATCCTACTGTGAGACCAACGGAGGTGGACCCTGAACGACAGCGAAACTGGCACAGGATGGAGCAGCAGCGTGATCTTGGGGACTTGTTCAGCATGCTGCGTTCGGGATTCAGTGGCAGGGAGGATGGGATTGGAGTCAGTGAAGGTGAAGAGGATATCAATGAGAGGACCTTACATGGCCCATCCATAACGATGGTCTTCATTGTGCGGCCAGGCAGGTCCATCCTCCACTACACAAGCAGCTCCGGGGAAGCACTTCCGGGCCGTCGAAGAAGAACCATTCTTCTGTTTGGGGAGGCCTCAGGTGGTGCACCCTCCCCAGCAGGAGGAGCAAGCGGCAGTGGTGACCCCGACGCCACTGCTCCCGACAACGAGGAAGCTGATGAATTGGCACTGTCTACAGAGGCATCTGCTGGTTCTCAGCATGATGGAGAAGTTGATGGTGACCCTGCCCAATGATGCAGCTGGTGGGATTTGCCATGGCGTGCTCTTGGACTGAAAAGCCTAATTAGCAAGCCATCTATCAGGTTTGTTGGTCATCCAGGACCGCATGTTGGGAAGAAACATGGTTGTTTAGGCGTAGTCAGGTCATTCTGCCTACGTGCAAGAAGAATTCAGAGGAATTAGCAATGCAGTGAGGTTCAAAACCGTGGTGGCTTGTAGTCTCGAGTGTCTTTTCTAATATATTTGCTGGAATCTGTAGCAAATAGAAACATCAATGGTGGTGTTGTATGTCCGCGGTTAGGACTTTGCTGAATTCAGTTATGAATTCAGTTCGCTGCGTTGTATTTCTCTCTGAATAGATTCTTTCTGCATTGAAGAATTCGATCCTATTTACAGTGAGAATTTGTTGTATGCGTTTACTCTTTCTGCGTTGGTGATTCTGATCGATTTAATGTGGAAATTTGATATGATGCGTATAGGTTCTTTCTGCATCGAAGAACTTGATCATATATCCCTACTCCCTGCTACTATGAAATTTTCTATTCGTGTTGCGTGTGCATAAAGGACTTGGGATTAATTTGAGCTGGTGTATGTAGTGGTAAGAGATCAGGCCTCCATTTACTGACTGTACAGACAATACGTCGACTCCTTGTATAAATTTCTAGCTGATCTATCCTTCGCAACACAGTTGCAAAATCGATTGGAGGTTGCATCTGATCAAATCCTCCGTAACCCGTCAGTTTGGATGAAGGAAAATGGCCAGCAAAATCGTTCAGGATCCTCTGTAACCCTTCAGTATGGATGAAGGAAAGCGGCCAGTTTGCGGTTGCAACTGCATTATCTCGGGGCGGAGTCAGACTTGGGCCGCGTCCCGAGCTGGGCTAGCTCTTTTGTTAGCTGAGCCTAGTGTCTTCCCCCCCCTCCATGGGAGTTTTTTCAGCAACATGTGCTTTTGCTCTGAAGATTGCTTGTGCCAGGGTTGCCGAAACAACGAAGACAACGAGGACGAGGTGGAAGAGCGTGCCGAGATAATACTGAAGAACAAGCCTGAGGCGTTCAAGCCAAAGATCGCCGATGGTGCTGCGAACTCCACCGTGGTAATCATACCTACCTGCTTGCGCACAGTAGTTTCTTGCTGTTTACTTGACTCAGGTTGTTCATGGCTATCTTCGGATGAACACCAGGGACAAGAGCTGAGGCGGCATGTGAAGGGATGCACTTGCAGTAAGTCCCAGTGCAAAAAGTGGTACTGCGAGTGCTTCAAGGTGCACTGCTAGATACCAGTACGGCAGTAGTTACGGGGCAAAAGGCGGCGACGCCGGTGAGTGCATCGGCCATGTGTCCTGTTTATTTCCTCTTCTGATTTTCTAATGCTTCAATTTGTTGTTGCATGACAATGACTGAAACAGATGAACAACAGTTTGATGAGAATGTCAATTCTAATGGAACATCTCATGGAACAGCATCAGTTACGGACAACGAGATGTATTGGCCAACAGAAGCTAGTATGATGGGGAATTTTGCGGCGTTCGGTGGTTCTTGGGATGTTGATCCACATATGCAAGCCTTGGGGTAAGTTTGAGGTCCTTAACATTGTTGTCAAATGTGATGTACTCCTGTGCTATTCCAAACACAGTAACATGTGAATTTTGAACCAGTTTTGATTTTGGTAACTAAAACAACAACAGTTTGATGTGACAATCCTCTTGTCCAACTATTTATGGCTGTTCCACAATTTAGCTTATTTCATCGGAATACTATGAAACTAGCGTGGTGGCTCGCGTATTTGCGCGGCTAGATTTATTTCAAAATTTGTATAAATATTTGATAATATATCTACGTATCTTGTAAACTATCTAGACTTTTAAGATATCCTAAACAATGGAAATAACAATAGAAGCTCGAAGGAATTACAACATGATGAACGTAATTGAAGTATGAGCTTTGATGGAAGAAAATTATTGAGCATAATAAGTTGTTCGGTTCTTAGAAACGTAACCACTGTCCATCATGCAGAGATCATTTACTTGTATGCCCCTATTCTTACTATATTAGTTACTTTTTCCAAATTGTATGCACATGTTCCTCTATTTAATCTCAAGCAATGTGTTGATTATGTGTATAACAAATTATCTTATTAGTTTACATAGTATTAGAGTACTTTGCTCATGCATACACCGATACACCATGAGCGACCTAGATAATAAAAGAAATACAGTGATAATACCTCTTGTTTGTTTATTTGAAACGATGTGATCAAGCAATGCGTTGATTATGTGTGCAACAAATTATCTTATTAGTTTACATGATATTAGAGTATCTTGCTCTGCATACGCCGATGCACCATGGACGACCTAGATGATAAAAGAAATACAATGATCATACCTCTTGTTTGTTTATTTGAAACGATGTGATCAAGCAATGTGTTTGTATTATTATGATCAGTGAGTTGTGAATATTTGTTGTGGGAAAAGACTTTTGTCAACAGTTCGACAACTGTAAATTACAAAAGTAAAGGGAAATTAGCAATGAAAAATATAATGATTAGAGCAGAGGGTAAAAATAAGGAAGAAAGAATAGGGATAAAGATAAACTCATATACACGATAATGCTTCCTTGTTGATTTTGTCGAGCGTGGAGTCTATATGATCTCATCTAGTGAATCATGGAATCGTGATTTTCTTTGGGAAAATATATGATCTTCTATGGTGAATCGTGCAATCGTGAATTTCTTTGGAAAAGCACGATATGAGGTAGAATTTATACAGTACAATATTAAAACTTTATACATCTTCTAGTGCTACAGGAATACTTAGTGTCTTCAAATCGGTTTTCATGTTCTAATTGGTATATATAAATTGGAAATTGATGGAGTCCTCCTAGCTGTCCACATGCTCTTTTGTCACATCTCATCAACTCATCTCTCCTCTCACAACTCATCTCGGAAACACATCCTCTGACATTGTGTAGCAGTCGTTGGATCGGAAAGGACGAGACCGCACTATGCACTTTAGCAAAATAACGTAGCATTGGCACTATTTATGAACACTGTAGCATCACTGTAGTGATTGATCTGACCATTCGTCCTAGATCGAACGACTCAGATCTACCAAATGTTACGACACTATGCTTCTCTGTCATTGCCAATGCAATGACAGAGGATGTCAATCCACTCATCTCTTTTGAAAACATCCATTCTCCCCAATTTTCTTTGCTCCCCACTGAGTTGCGATGCCACATCTGATTAGCTGGTGCTAGCATCATATTTTGCTGCTGGCCACCGCAAAATGGATTCCCGTGCAACCTAGACTTCATTGTTTCCCTTCTCTTTGCTCGATTTCACCCCTCTACTTGTGTCGTCAAACCCTAACAGCGACAGCATGGATGGATGCGCATCGCGACGGCAAGAGCGGGCTGCCCTCAGCGATTCATCGTCCCCTAGTTCGACCGCCACCTGCCGCTATTGACGACATCCTCCCTCTAGTGAGCTCCGTATCAATTGAACTATTCTTTGGTCTCTTGGCCCTAGCAAAGGTAGGCAACACCTTGGTCATCTTCCACTCGGTCTCGCTGGTATATTGATTGATTAAGGTGTCATTTTCCTTAGGTAGGGATGCTTGTTCTTGATCTGTAGCTGCTATTGCTTTAATGCCGACCTGGATTTGATGCCTAGGTTGTTGCCGTTTTTTTTTAAGAAACTAGTCGCTGCCTTATGGTTGCAGATGAACTGATAAGGTTTATTTTTTTTCTCTTTCCAATTTACCGAGCTTCAATTGCATATCTAGTTTTCCCTTTGAGTGATTTTTTTTTTGGCGAGAATTGTGAAGATTTCTTGCTTAAACTTTCTTTTGGAAGAACATCAAATTAAAGGTCATTGTTTCTTAATTTTGGTGTGTAGGAACGGTGATATTAAAATATATGTAGTTAAATTTTTCATGATTCTTAGTGGTAGCCAAATGTTGACCATAGTATTCCAGTATTATTTGTGCAAAGATTTTTGTTTTGACATATAATAACTATGCGTAAGATGAAATTTTAGAGAGTGGTCAGCGTGAACACACTATGTGTACCTGCATGTACACAACTTGAACTGGGAAATTTTAGGATAATTCTTATTTTGTGCCGCATGTCCTCGGAAAGTGCCTCCCAGGTTGAATCCCGCAGATTCTTCGTGCTGGTTACTTCACAGTGGGTCGTTATGATGGTGAATAGTTGTTGTTGTGTTCCGGATGCCTAGCTGGATACCTTGTTGATGCATTCGATCCACTCGTTATCGTCGTCAAGAAATCCTAGTGACTTACATGCAGATTTGTATGATGGGTGAACTACTCCATCAACTGTCCTGATGTCCTCAAATGATTTGCATCCTTTCACGGTGTTGAGTAACATTCTAAGATAGTATCTCTCGCCACTTGCGGGATGTGCACAGTAAATTCTTCCAATACCCATTTTCTTTTTTCCCGCTTTTCCCATTTCTTTTTTTCCCGCTTTTCCATACCCATTTTGAAGGGAACTTAGCGTATGTTAATTCTATTGCTTCTTTGTAATGTTTGTTCACCTCCATCCACTCAGTAAACTTAGTCTTTTTCAGTCCTTCCCTTGTTACTATCTTGTGTAGGTCAGTCGAGTTTGGGAAAACGACTTGCTGCTCATTCTCTATATGGAAATTTAGCCTCTCAACCGGTGGATCTCGATAGTGTAAATCAAACTGGAATATTCGCCAGCATGCTTCGGTTGTTGATATGTATCTCATCTCTAGATATTTGTTGATATCATTAATGTCATTTGATGCGTCCCTTGCCTTTATTAAGGCTGTTACGTGGTCATCGTCTTTGTGGATGTACTTGAATAGATATTTGATCGACCAAGACCTGTTGCACCACTCCACATTTATGTGAGCTTGGAATTTGAACAACATCTCTACTATACGGCACGACAAATCTATTGTCAAGCATGGCTCCTCCCTTTTGATTTGTGTTCCGTTGTCCCGCCCCCTGTATATTGGAAAACCATCTTCATCGATTGTTGTATTGTCATTGAGTCTTTTCAAAAAATATTTTGCACATCTATGATCCATCTTGCACGGTGATTTTGGATTTGCCTCTCTGCAAGACCCGTGCATCATGAAGTTCTCAACAGCTGCATACCCCTCTGGATCATCATCCTTGTCTGGGATCTCAACGCATATTATTTTGTTGATTTGCGATGGCTCTAAGTACTTATCTTCATCCTTAAGAAATATTAGTATGTGGGCATGTGGGAGTCCCCTTTGCTAGAACTCTATCGTGTAGATGACTGCATTTATTTTTCATAATTTTTAGGTTACTTTTGTTATCATTAACATAAAATTGGCATGCATTTAACTAATTAGTGCTATTCCATTGCATTAGTTAAGAAGGTAAAATTGGCATGCATGTAAGTAATGATCAATAGTCCATGGCACTTACTTGATGTAGTTTCTCCGAAGCGTTTTCTCTCTCTTTTATGTCTCCTAGTATCTCCTTCAGTTTTATCATGTAGACCCGATCTACAATATCAGGTCGATCATCTGGTTTCTGGCCACATCCTGCTTCATCTAGCATGTATTGGATCTCTGGCCACTTTGGGTTGCATGTGAACGTTATAAAGATGTCTGGGTATCCAGCCCAACAACAGATTGCCATTGCGTCCTGGAAGTTTTGTGCTTTGTTTCTTCTACTTCCTGTAAAACTTGATGGTAGTATTATCCTCTTTGCAACTTGCTCTGTTCTGGTGTCCCCTCATTTGATCGCGTCTTGCAATCCACTATAAAGTTATGTTCTTAGTTTCCCTTGATTGTTCCTAATCCAGTTGAGTCTATTCTGCTCGATGCATGTCCATACATCAACCCAAAATTGCAACGTTAGATGTGTAGACATCAGCAGAGCCATTGATTGGTCTGGGTGTTGTTGTAGGTAGTATGAATTATATTCTAGCATAGTTACATATTCCCTATTGTAGCTAACCCCTTTCTGTTCTCTGTATGGTATTTCAAGTGTAAAACTATCTTCCCCGTATGGAAACAACAGAGGGTATTGCACGAACATAAATTTTGGATGGATTTCCTTTTAGGCAACATATCTTTGTACTCAACAACGATGTCGCATCCTTCACTATCTACTGTTGGATCTTTCACGACCAATGCTACAACTTCTGATGCTGATGGAATGTTGTTTCTACCCTTTTCGCTTATTGGTCGTAGCGTGAAATCATGGTAGTCTTCTTCTTTGAATCTATCCCTTGCCATTCTGAATGATTTTGCCAATATATTGTTCTCATCAAGCATTTTTTGTAGGCTGCTGACGATGCTAGGATCAATTGATGTCTTCTCATAGAATCTTGATGCACTAATTCTATTTGCACCTCATTTTCGGTGTCATAGATGTAAAACTGTGCAAAGCGTGGTTTATCGCCTTATTCGGGTAAAAGAGTTCTGATGTGGTGGTAATTCTGGCTATGTAATCGGAATATATATGGTCCTTTACCTTTGTTTATTTCTTTGTCCACAATTCCTCCCATCGATGTGAATAAGAACATTGAGTTGTGAGACCTGATGTTTGCATGAAAGTTTGTTGAATCCTTTCCTTCTTGACTTCTTAATAGACTTGTGAGGTAAGGTGGAGGTTCTTCTAGTGGTGGCAAATGGATTTTTTCATGTTTGCAGCATATTCCAAAAGATGGTCTTCTGGTTCCTACATTAGATCTTAATCTTTCTTCATACCAAAGTAGTGCATAGCAGTGTTGGCATTTGTATGTTGGCTTTCCAAAGTTCCATATGTTTCTATCAGCATCTCTGGAAGTTGTCCTACTACTGGATGCTTGAACGCTATTTTCTTGGTTTGTTTCGCAACTATCTTTTCTTGTATGTTTTGTTGTCTTAGCTGTTGAAGTTTTTCTTTTTTCTTCATTCTTGCTATTGTTGCATTAGTCTTGCTTGTTTCCTCTACACTCCAAGGTCGCTTTTGTTTCTATTAAGTTGAAGTTGTTCTTTCTTCCTTTTTCTGGATAGCCTTGCTAGTTCTTTTGACATGTTTGTAATTAGGCCGCCTGTTAATGACCTACTGCACTGGAGCTTCAATTTAGAACTTGTTAGAAATGTAAAAGGTTTTATGTTAAAACAATGATAATTGATGCAATTTGATATAAGGGTAACTTGCATTATGATTTGTAGCATTCTTAGCAAAAGGTGAAAATAAAGATATACCTGATTATGCTTCCTTGTTGATTTTGTTGGGTATAGAATCTATGTGTTCTTATCTGGTGAATTATGGAATCGTGAATTTCTTTGGAAAAATATATGATCTTCTCTGGTGAACCGTGTAATCGTGAATTTCTTTGGAAAAACACGATATGAGGTAGTATTTATACAATACAATGTTCGTACTTTATACGTCTTCAAGTGCTACAAGAATACTTAGTGCCTTCGAATCGGCTATCATATTTTAATGGTATACAGAAATTGGAAAGTGATGGAGTCCTCCTATATGTCTGCATCATCTTCTGTCATATCTCATCAACTCATCTCTCATCTCACAACTCATCTTGTCTAAAAACACTCATTCTCCCCAATTTTCTTCGCTCCCCATTGACTTGCGACGTCGCTTATGATTAGCCGATGCTAGCGTTAGATTTTGCCGTCAACCACCGCAAAGCGGATTCCCGTGCAACCTAGGCTTTGTTGTTTCCCTTCTCTTTGCTCTATTTCACCTCCTCAACTTTTGCCATCAAACCATAACCGCGACGGCGTGGATGGATGTGCATGGCGACGGAAAGAGCGAGCTGCCCTCAGCGATTCATCTTCCACTAGTCCGGCTGCCATGCACCCACCACTATTGACGCCGTAACCACGACGATTTGGATGGATGCACATGGCGACGGCAAGAGCGGGCTTCCCTCGGCGATTCATCTTCCCTGATTCTGGCCACAACACGCCGCCATTGATGACATCCTTCCTCTGGTGAGCTTTGCGTCAATTGAACTATTCTTTGGCCTCTTAGCCCTAGCAAAGGTAGGTAGCACCTTGGTCATCTTCTACCCGAGCTCGCTGATAGACTGATTGATGAAGGTGTCATTTTCCTCAGGTGGTGATTTTAGTTCTTGATCTGTTGTTGCTGCTGCTTTATTGCCACCCATTACTTTCTAGATCTAAATCCACCTCTTTCTTTCCCCCCCTCACTACTTTTTATAAAATCTTTTGTTTGCTGCATTCAATGGCCACTGGAGTAAGTGCTCCCATGTCTTGATGTGGATGTGTGTGTGCACACATCACACCACATGTGTATGTGTTATGTTGTTGCTCATATGATTCCGGTGTGTTCCTCCATCATACCTTCTTCTTCCTTTGGGGGAAGGGGAAGAGGGTTGTTTGCCTTGTGAGCTTGCGCATGTTCCAAGTTGCATTGTCCACTTCTCTATCTCTTTGTTTATAGGTCTTCAGGCTAGAATTATTGTCATAGTTGACATGGCAAATTGGTGATTTTTTTTAAGAAGACATGATAATTGGCCTTGGGATTAGTATCTCAATCACTTTTTTTCCCATTCTTAAATGGAGGTCATTTGGTAAATTATAAGCTTCTTCAATTTTCTTGTCTACTTGTTGGAGGATTCTTATTTTTGTGTATGGGTTACCAACATAATTAGCTATAAATCCTCTGTAGTTGTTCATGTGGATATTTTAATCCAAATTTAAATATTTAAATAGGCCTTTCTTTTTCTAATTTATATGAGAATATCAAGGCTCTCAGTGTAAACTTGGTGGTTCTTATTAACATCATTTTGATAATATGATAGATAAAATTCTACTTGGAATATGTAGATTATAAAGTTTAGTTTAAATTTAGTTGTGCATTATCAAAGTGAGAAAAATTACATTTTCTATATTGTTTGGGTCAATATGAGTCTTATGCTACAACACAAAGTGATTCGGAATTAAGGGGGGGGAAAATCAGCAATTTTACATCAAACAATATAGTTTTTATATGCTTCTAATACTTGTGCACTTGTTCAGAATATAAGGCAAACAAGAAATTGGATTTGGATGTCGAATGAAATACTGTAGTTTGCAAATACACCATAATCAAGTTATCAATTTCTAGATACTGTAGACAATGAACTACTGAAATATAATATATTTAAACATTTTTTTTATCCTTTCACCAGATAATCAACTAATCTGCATACTTTTAGTTCATTTTCCTTGTTCTTTTAGGTCTTGTTTGGTATGCTTGATCCTCTAATTGACCACGTGTCTTTTGATGTTTTGCATCAACACTTCGTGTCGTTGTGCCATCAACTTTTTTTGCTAATCCTTTTGCTGCTCTTATGGCTGCACCAACAACAAACTTTCGTTTGGCGTGCTCAACATCTAAGTTTTCATCTTCAAGACCTGTCTTTGTGTATTTTGCATCATCACTTTTCTTCTTTCTGCTGTAAACTTTTGTATCTATCTTTCGTAGCGTACTTTTTTCAGTGCACTCTTCTTCAGAGTCATCTTCTATTGTAATAGATCTACACCTTTTTTTATTGCCATGGTGAAGTTTTCTCGAGGGATATATTTCTTCTTCATAAATTTCCTGACTAAAGATAGTCTCGTCGTTATCCTTCAGTTCCTGTTTCACTTGGAAAAATGAGCTGGATCCCTTTTTGCTAGGTGAATCATTGTTGTTTTGTTTTTGCAAAATTAAAACAGTTTGAGAAAAATTACTCATGTTTTTTTTTTAAAAAAAGGAATTGTATATGGCTATGTGTTTAGGCACCTTTTTAACTGCCTTGTTCAGTTTATTTGTGACTTGTTTTAATACGATGTCCACTTCATCGTCTTTCAAATCCTGTTAAACATAATGCACAAAGAATTTAGTAAATAAATTATGTGAGTCTTTGTGCAGAAAAAATGACCACTATATTATTTTACAATGGAGTAAATAAAATTTTACCTCCTCAGTCTTTTCTTTCATCTTTGTGTATTTTGCATCAGCACTTTTCTTCTTTCTGCTGTAAACTTTTGTATCTATATTTCGTAGCGTACTTTTTTCAATGCACTCTTCGTTAGAGTCATCTTCTATTATAATAGATCTATGCCATCTTTGATTACCACGGTGAAGTTAGCTCAAGGGAGATACTTCTTCTTCATATATTTCCTGATTAAAGATAGTCCCATCGTTATCTTTCGGTTCCTCTTTTAGTGGCACCAATGAATTAAAAGAGTTTGAGAAAAAAATACTCACATGTTTAAAAAATAATGAAGTATATATGGTTATATGTTTAAGCACCTTTTTAACTGGATTGTTCAGTTTATTTGTGACTTGTTTTGATATGGTGTCCACTTCATCGTCCATCAAATGCTGTCAAACATAATGCACAAAGAATTTAGTAAATAAATATGTGAGTCTATGTGCAGGAAAAAATCATCATTATTTGATTTTACAATGGAGTAAATACAATTTGACCTCCACAGCCTTTTCTTTCAAGTAGTGGGTCTCAAGCTTATCATCAAGCACAAATGTTTTTTTACTACGTAGTTTGGTGTGCCTGTAATAAAATTTTGGTTGTTCAGTTTGAATCGAAAGATAAGTGTTCTTCCACACAATTGTTGTCGGACCCTAAATTTGTAATTTAGAATCCTTTGTGTTCGTAGCACTACTCCCTGGATCAGTAGCTGGTGCTCACAATTACATTATTGGTTATCAACACATATCATGAAAACGTAAAGCTATTTCATAATAATAAACAAAGCGTAAATATACATTTTGGCGTTTGACTTGCAGAATGGCCGAACTGGCCAAATACCTTTCAAAGAACAACAGCGAAAGCGGAATTGAAGTACAATACGTGGAACCCTCACGATATACCCACATGCAATCGATTGAGACCCACGGCCTAGTTCTTGGCCTTTTTGATCTCCAGTGTTGATGAATGCACATAAGTGCCCTCATAACTTTCTTCTTTTATGCTAACTGGCTAAAATAATATATAAAGTGAGCATGAGTACACAATCGTACTCGTGAGCCAACACATAGAATGCAATTATTATATATGCAAGGCTAATCAAAGGAGGTTCAGAGTTCATTTATTTGCACAAAGTTAGATTTGAATTAGTTTATGTATTAGCAAATTCCTGAGACTTGGCATTTTAACTAACACTAGTTTTAACAAAGTGAGTTTTTGTTGTAAAATACTAGTGGAGATTCCATCTCCTATACCATTGAGTGGCTCCGTCCACTCAATGCTCGGGTTACATGATTTACATCCCGTATTTATCACTGGTCCTCGACCAGGCCTTCTCAAATCTTTGGGTTCCAATCCCAACTTTCCATTCCATCCACAAATTATTTTATAAAAATAAAAGCTAGTTGAAGCAAGTTCCAGGCACTGCACATGACCGTGAGCACGACTATCTAGATAGTTTTCTTACTCTGTAAAGTTCATACACTTTACCCATAAGAGGTAATCAACTTATAATGTTTGATTAACACACTTTCATAGGTTTGTGACTAAGATGATTGTCACAAGGCCATTACAATGTCCCACCTCAACGCAACTCCACGCCGCTAAGTACCACCTCCTTGGGCCTCGCCCCAGGGAGGTCTCCCATTTGCGTCGTGCAGATTGATGACTCCCTTACCCTTAATTCACTCCACACTCCCACCAATGGTGAAGTTGCGAGGTGGTAGATAAATTAGTTCGCCAGGACGTACCCATTATAGACTTGAAGTTGCACTATTTTTACATGAGAGGCCATCACAAGAACTCAGTCCTTTATTGACTTGAGCGGAACTTTCCATATCCCGACCGTTGTGCACCTAGCACCTGCCACTCTTTCCAGCCACCTAAGTCAAAATCTATTTTCAGGTTTTCTCTTTTGTTTTTAAAATTACCTTTAGTCCAACATACCTGCCAGGTTCCAGCCTCGACTGCCAAAATTCATTTTCAAGTTGTAGAATATTGTCGGGTAATTTACTGCCTGTATGCCAATGTATCTAAGTAAGGCTAAGCATAACACTTAGATACAGACTTATTAACTAGTACGTAAATCATTAATTCTAGGGTGACAAAGGATAGTATCCAAGTTCAAGAATTGTAAGTTTATACACAAATATCATTAAGGTAGTAGCTATGAGCTAGACCAACATATTTGGATAAATCATAGTAATGCAATTTTCATAATTTAAAATAATATTGTGGATATCATGGGGATATGCTCCAGATCTTAGGATGATGTGACAATTGACAATGACGTTAGCGGCTTATCGTTTTACGTGTTTTTGGCAAAGTTACAGTGCAGTCAGGCCATAATCGGTCTGGCCAGGCTAGCGGCGGTCAGACCGGTCCTAGCGGCGGTCGGACTGGCAATTTCAGAAAGTGAGGTTTTGAGCTGGGCCAAAAATAGAGTGTGTAGGCAATAGAGGGGATTATATTGCACTTGGTCTCATAACTTTTGGAGTCTCTAGTCAAAAGTTCTATTCGTTTGAAAATTCCAATAGGTTTCGGTTTTCTAGAGAGGAAATTCGGCTAAGTCCCAACTGGCGGTCAGACCGGCCCATAGGTGGCGGTCGAGGCCGCCAGTGTGGTCGAGCCGCCCTAGGGCGGTCGACCGATTTTCACTGGATCGTCGCCCGTCGTGGCGGCGATGTTCGGTTGTTAGGTCAAAGTCACGAGTTTCAGGGCATATATGTTGCATGATACATGTTTTGACTAACATGGGTCAAGTTGTAAATAACTTGTTCCCAAATTCGGTTTACTTGTCTATTGTTGTGCAGGTTGCTTGGTGGTTAACGATGGTCAACGGCGAGGATGATCGGGACTAGGCTTGGAGGCGAGGTCGAGAATGATCGGCGATCTTGGGTGAGTCAATGTACTCAAGCGTGGTGCAAGATGGACAAGGGTGACCTATTGGCTAATCCGAGGCACAAGATGGCGCAAGGTGTAGCTAATTAGGTCAAGAGGAGATATACACGGCGCATTAAAATACGTGCGTATGTGTCCTGTTTGTTTTGGGCCTTAACGGGAGTCTAATTGAGTCAAACTTCTATAAGGTCTAAGCCTCCACTATAAATAGGGGAGGGAGGTGGCTGCACCTCCGCTTCGTCTCTTTTGCTATTTGAAACCCTAATTTTCTTAGGGAGAGTTTTTGTAGAGGCTAGGGTTCTAGAGATTTTGATGTGATTTTTGTGCTTTTGGATTGAGCATTGTCCTCCATTGATGGAGTGGCTGTAAGCCCATATCATATCAAATCAATCTAGAGAAAGTTTGATCATGTCTTGTCTCTTTATGTTATTTATCTTTATTTGATGATTTTGAGTCTTTCTTTGATCCGTGAGTTTTTGATTGAATTCTTCACGTGATTTAGCTTGCTGTGACATGTGGGAACATATCTAGGATCATCTTGATCATCAATCACCAACGAGCAAGATTTTGGATCGAGTTTTCATTTTGATCCGGTTTTGAACTCTTCTTCAATCAATTGGAAAAGGATAGTTATTCTTCCAAGAATTATCACAATCTTCGATTGGAATAGCTTTCTGATATCATAGAGAAGGTGTGTTCCAAGTTTCGTCAAGTTTGGAGTTGTTGATCAAAAGTTTCATCTATTTGCAACTTCGTCATCGAGTACATTACATTTTTTCTTCTTGGTACGTGGTAAGACCGGCGAGTCGGCATCGAGCCGTGAGTCATCGGTCAGACCGCCATTGACCCAGCGGTCCGACCACCAGTGCATTGATTTGCTTTAGTCATTGTTGATTTTGTTGTATTGCTTAGGGGTTTTAATTGGATTCAATATTTGTCTTCCGCTGTACTGATATATTGATCTTCATAGCTTTTATAGCTACTAGAGTGAAATTTGTCTTGAATATATTATTTGTGAAAAAGTGAGTGTGCTCCTATTCACCCCCTCTAATCGCCTTTTCAGTCCAACAATTATAATTGCATTTCAAAAGTAGGTGCAAAATGATCAAAGTGTTGACTCGCTTGGCTCAATATTCTGATAACCATCTCACTCAATGTTCTGATAATTATCTCGCTCAATGTTATGATAATTTTCCTATTCAGTGCTCTAACAATCTTATTCTTGCTTTGTCTCAGACTGCTGTTCCATTGTAGCTTCAGATTCTATCTACACAGAATATGATTGAACCCAAGAACAACCGAAAGCATTCAAATGAAATCCAATAAATCCAAAGTCATTCAAATCAAATGAAAACACTTCAAATAAAAGTAAATAAACCTAGACATGTTTGAAGAAGGAAAACACTCCAAACAAAACTAAACATATCTATCGGCATCTGGAAACAATGGAGTACTTCATATGAAACTAATTGTACTTAGTAGAGTTAATGAAGAGAATACTGCAGACGAAGTATATTCAGAGAAGTTGATGAAGGAAATACTTCAGTTGGATTGAAGTACATCCTGTTATAGTTGGAATGAAGGAAATACTTCAGACCACAATAGATAAATCACAACTCTCTTCGTTTAGTCTAGGGGTGGGGTCTTTGATTGATAGCCAGACTCAGGGTTATGTAACTGTAACTAAGGCTCCTACAGTCGTATGCTCTGATACCAGCTCTGTCGGACCCAGATTTCTCAAATCCAAACCCTTTGTGAAAACATTATGCTATTCACTGGATTAGTAGATAGCACTCACAGATACATCACTAAATCATTTCATGCACGATGAAAACCATACCATTCATTATAATACAACACATCAGAGTCACATAGACCGCATTGGGTCGAGTTTTACAATAAAGGCCAAACAGACCAAATGAATACATTACAAAAGTAGCGGAAGCGACCGCGGAAGCAAGAAAGGGTAGAGCACATCTCTCCATAGGCAAACGACTGGGGAAAACCCGTATGCGTCCGATATTATCCAAAGACTTGGATAATATTGGATGCATGCAATCAATAATGGAGTCAGCAAGACTGAGGCGAGACTAAGACTAAACGAACTACACTACTCTTCGTCATCTCCGGGGCCTCTAGCTTCGGGATCCTCGTAGTATGCGTAGTCTCCATGAGTTCTAGCTTATGAGGGTTTGGGGAAAATAGCGAGGATGAGCATAAATTATGTGCTCGTGAGCCAACACACAGAATGCAGTAGTAACACATGCAAGGCTTAATAAGGATGGCTCGAGTTCTTTTATTTACTTAATGTAACATTTTCAACTATAATATTTAGAAATTCCTATGACTTAGCAATTTGACTAAAGCTCATTTTATTAAAGAGATATTGTGCAATATTTATAACAGCGGAAGTTACCCCCACCCTATGCTTATTTTGATAATGGTTACCTCCACCTATTAACATCACTGGATACGATGACCCAGGAAAAATTCAAACCTCAGGTTAGGTGAGCCGACACTATAATCATCCCACCCACAAGGTTTTATAAACAGAACTAACTCAAGTTAAGTTTCCATACTCGCTTTTGACAGTAGGCACGACTCTTTAAACAGTTTAGACTCTACAAAGGGTGTACATTGTACCAACAAGAGATAATCATACTCGTTGCCCCATATGATTCCTTAGTCACGTAGTTGAGCGATCATCACAGTAACCTTTCAAAATATCTTGCCCCTTCCATCATCTCACCCATATGGGCCACGCTCATAAGTTGTGTGGGATGTTCACCTTAACAACTAGCGTAGCTGGATTACCCACAACGTCTAGCCTGACCGACAATTTCACCTTGCATTGGTGTCCTATTCAAGTCGAACCATGTCCAGTGCTTGCACGATCCCGCTACCCCCCAGCTAGATGACATTCAGAGTTTAATAAATTTATTAAGCCATGTTATACTTTACAAACTTGTGGTTGTACTTGTTTGCTTAAAGATTTAACATACATTTGCTTAAAGAATTGAAGCATGCAATTTTGGTAATTTAAAGGAATATAATTGGTGTAAAATGTAGGTTCAAAATGATCAAAGTATTAACTCGACTGGAGTGAAGGGGAGAGAGTCTTGCAAGTCTTGTGCTTGATCAAACCGGAGATCTCCTGCGTCTCTGAACTCTATTCGGATGAACGCACCAGAAAAGAATAAACAAGTAAGGAGAACAAATAAATACTAATGAAATAGCAAATGAACTCCAAATAAAATAAGACTAGTGCCATTAGTAAGGTCTTGAATTTAGACAAATTTAGAAACAAAAACCACTAGAATTGGAGTTATAACAGAGGAGAACGGAGCTTCTGAAGTTCTGGTTTCGAATACTATCGGTTCCCAGTACTGTTCATTTCGAGTACTGTTTGTTTCGAGTACCGCTGGCTTCGAGTACTATTCATTTCAAGTACACAAGATAAAGCAATCTGAAATTGCAAATAAAGATTGAAATATTAAAATTGGGATTTCGAAAAGCGGTATTATGGTTGGTCTAGTCGACACAAGCCAATACACGAAGTTGCAACAAGGCTAACTTTTAACTAAACAAAACCAAGGAAACTAGAGGGGGTGCGTCCTCCTTAAATAAGGGACGAGGAGCCATAAATCTAAAAGAAATAGAGGGGTGGGACTAAAGGCACGAATTACTGTTCATATGAACAGTAATCACGCCCCCAGGTGGGCCGGCGGCATATGGGCCAATTCCGGTACGATTACAAGGCCCAAATCGGCCCAAATTAGTGACATAGCACCTTTTTTTAACGATTCCGAAGTCTACAGAAGGAATTTGGAGGTGAGGCTGGATCCGTTGGAAAGATATCGTCGTTAGATTTCCAACAAGCCCAAGAACACCCGAATCGGACTCCGTTTGCAAAAGTTATATCTGTTTTAAGTTGGTCTTTGTCGGGCTGATTCCAAACCGATCGACCAAAATGTATCCGGCTTGAACTCTGCTTGGCACATGTAGTAGCACCATGGCATGTACACATAGTACCATGGTATGTAGGCGTAGCACCATGGCATGTAGGCGTAGCTCGATCTAATTGGGTAATATGGCATTGCATTAGCGAAAGTCCAATTGGAGAAGATGTTGGTGAAGTAAAGGAAGTAGAGGATGCAGTGCAGCAGGTTGAAGCAGTGGTTGTATCCTTAGGGTCGATGTCCTCATCATCCTCCCTTTCTTGAATTTGAGTCGTCCTCGACTCATTTGTTTTCTCGAAGTCATCACTCTCCGCAAAGGTTAGTAGCAACAGGAGGCAAAGAAACATGCACTTCTTCTAATGGACACGGAGTTTCTTTACAAATCATAGTATGACATTTAGATTCATGTTTTTCCATATCAATGGAATCAATTTTTGTAGCTAACATAACAGGAGCTTTCAATTTAATTTCACTTGGAGCTATAATCTTTTGATCAACTTGTGTCTTCTCCTTACTTGTTCTCGCAGTTCTTTCTAATTCATCCTTTAATATAGCAGCAGGAGACATTGGAAGCAGAGTGATTTTCTTTTCTTTATATGTGAAAGTATAATGATTAGATCTACCATGATGTTGATATATCTATCATATTGGCAAGGTCTACCTAATAATAATGAGCATGCTTGCATAGATGCGACATCACAATCAACATAATCATGATATGATCCAATAGAAAAGTGTCAGCGCACAAGCTTAGTTACCTTCAACTTACCACAAGAATTCACCATTGGATGTAGTAAGGATGAGGGTGTTGTGTTGTGGTCAAGCCAAGCTTCTCGACCATGTCTATGCTAGCAAGGTTGTTGCAACTCCGCCATCAATGATGACTCTACATGAGCGTTCCTTGATGACGAACTTGGATTGAAACAAAATGTGGCGTTGATTTTGTTCGACAAGTTCCATTTGAGCACTTAGCACACGTTGAACAACTAGGCTTTGGTACATGTCGGGCGCCTCATGGTTTATATGTTCTTCCTCGGTTTCATCACCGCATTGTTAGTTGCAACCAACACATGTTCTTCCTCAATATCGCTAGTTGAAGTGTACTCACCATTGTCCTTGATAAGCAAAGCTCACGACTTGGGCAATCGCGCATCAAGTGCCCAAATCCTTTACAATCGGTGACATTGCACATCTCTAGATCGCCTGTAGAAACAACGGAAGAAGCACTTTTTGTAAGGGCTTGTACTTTTGGGGTTTGCTTGCATCGAGGATATGTATAGGAGTTGAAGCGGCGGGGGGTGCAGTCGAAGTGGAGGAGGATGCCATGTGATGTTCTTTGCCTTGGCCGACACGCAAAAGTTCCTCCAATATTACCCCCGGCGAGATTGTCGACCACACACTTCTCTCTCGACTTTGCAAGCAATATGAAATAAGCGGTTGATAGAATCATATTCTTTATAGTCTAAAATGTCACGAATTTCACGGTTTAACCCTCCCAAAAATCTAGCCATCTTAGCATCCTCGGTTTCTTCTAAACCACAGCGCAACAAACCGGTTTGCAATTCTTGATAATAGTCTTCTCTGAGAACTACTACCTGTCTTAAGCGTTGTAATTTATTAAGCAAATCACGTCAATAATATGAAGGTACAAACCTATGTCTCATTGCTCTTTTCAAAGCATTCCATGTTCTAGGTATGTCCTGATGAGTACGACCATATTCACTCCACCAAATAGATGCAAAATCTGTGAACTCACTAGTAGCAGCCCTAACCTTTATATTGTCAGGAAATTCATGGCATGCAAATTTTGGTCCACAACTAACTCCCATGTGAGA
This sequence comes from Hsuehochloa calcarea, assembly GCA_036346395.1. Classification (NCBI taxonomy): domain Eukaryota; kingdom Viridiplantae; phylum Streptophyta; class Magnoliopsida; order Poales; family Poaceae; genus Hsuehochloa; species Hsuehochloa calcarea. Next base: position 27,633,099 of record CM070593.1, on the reverse strand, counting down.
TAAGCATCAGGATCATATTTACCAGCAAAAGGAGGTATAGTGAATTTAATTTTACCAAGTGAATCATTATGGTCACGTACCTCACGTGGTGGCTCTCTTCGCATACCTTGTCGATTGAAGCGTTGTTGTCGGTGATCACGATCATTAATGGGATTGAAATCACCATCGGACCCCGTATCAGCAACATATGGGTTCGCTTCATCTTCTACCTCATCGGCCCATGGCGAGCAAGCGATGGGTTACTGGCGCGATCGTACAATGCCGGCAATGAATGAGGCGGCAACAGAAGGTGGAGCTCTCTCTAGCTGCTCCACACGTGTAGCCAACGCAGCAAGTTCGTCAGTGGTGCGATCTAGAATCAACTCCATACGCCCTGAATGTTGATCCAGCATGCGAGAAAAGCGCCGCATGATTTCTTTTGTGCGAGGACTGAGCGGTGCATCTTCCTCATTATTGTGCCTGCTATGCTCCCCTTGTGACGATGAACCTGCCATTGTTAGTATCAAAGCACAAAATAAATCACAGTGTATATGTCCCTATCAACTACAAGGTTCTGGAGGCTCAATCAAGTCACTCACACTCAAGCTTATACCTAGTTCTTACAAGTTCTTACCAATGCAGCAGCAAGGAAGTGGTACAACCGGTGGCTGGTTCGTGATACTCTCACTTGCGATCATTAACGATTATGAGGAATGGCACTCTTGAGTTAGTAGGAAGTGGAGCTCGGAAGGCTAGTATGTAGCAAAGGAATAGCAATTATTCAATTCGGTATGCAAAATTAAAAAGCAGTTCAAAGTACTAGTCACAAGTCTTGATCCTAGTCTAATCAAAGTTTAGCTAATCAAAGCCCCACTAAGAGATGTGTATATGCATGCAGCGCAAAAGATAAATGTGACTTGATGTAAGCAATGAAAAACCTCACAATAAGTGGTGGGAGAGACGCTAACCAACTACTCAAACTTCTTTGTAAGGCACAAGATGGTTCACACGATGTAGAGCACAAAAACAGAATAACGTGCAGCGTAAACAGCCCTTTAGTTTAAGCAGAAAACAATAGTTAGTCTCAAGAGATGAAAAAGCAAAGTTTTATATGGCTTATATATACTCGTTTGAAAGGTTTCGATGAGATCTACAACTTTAAAGTTGAGACAGACCCCAAATTCTGATGGGAAGACTAAAAGAAACGGCAAAAACAGAAACAAAAAACTTGTGACGCGAATTCGGAGCCGAAAATGACCGATTTTGGGTTCTCTGGAGGGAGGCAAGTGCATTAAGTGGAAAGTATGCGACTCGTTGTTAGCTTTCCAACGAGTCCAAGAACGTCCAAATCGGACACCATATGCAAAAGTTATGCCCGTTTTACTGAAGGTCTCTCGGAAACGGAATCGTACTCGGACTGGAAACCGACTCGGTTTCAATCTTTAAATTGCTATATCTTTTGATTCCGTGAGCTTGCTGAAATTTTTTGTGCAAGTTTGTGGCTATATGTAGAAGGGCTCCACCAGTTTTCACTGATTTTGGTGTAAGATTGTTTTTTTTTTTTTTTTCCTTTTTTTCTACCACGGCTTTTGTTTTGTGTGGCGGCCTCTTTCTCCTTCTATTTTTTTTGCCGGCTCTAGGGTTTTCCACAAGTCACGAATATAGCAAAGTATTCTCTCTCTTTTTTTGGTGCAGATTAGAGGAGTTCTAACCCACGAATTTTCTGTTTTAGATGCAAAAACTAAGAACCCTAAAAGAACGATTAAGCGACGCAAAAGAAAAACACGAGAAGCAATCTAGACAACGACCAACTAGACAATAACTAGAACTAAAGATCAGCAACTAGACACGACAATACAACCAAATATTCAACAAGCAAACTGAAAAGAAAAAAATTGCAAAGGCTCAAAGGGCTCGGTATGGATGATAGATGCGAATTTTTTTTTTGGGCAATTTTCTGGACTCTAGGTATGAAAAACGAATATACTACTAGAAAACAGGAAACTCTCACCGAATAACTGTAGCTCTGATACCACTTGATGAACCCTAAGGTTTGATTTGTTGGCCCGATCTTTCGATGAGAACAATAAGTCCGGTAGGCGTCGCTCAACTCTGAAGATCCTGGCTATGAAACGCAAGGCTCGAAACCACGCAATCGCTGAACTGATCGACAAGTCGTTATCAACCATGCACGAATACCGGTTGACGACCACGAAGGTCGATTCTGCATACATCAAGAAGCACGCAAGAACAAGATAAAGCAATCTGAAATTGCAAATAAAGATTGAAATATTAAAATTGGGATTTCGAAAAGCGGTATTATGGTTGGTCTAGTCGACACAAGTCAATACACGAAGTTGCAACAAGGCTAACTTTTAACTAAACAAAATCCAAGGAAACTAGAGAGGGTGCGTCCTCCTTAAATAAGGGATGAGGAGCCACAAATCTAAAAGAAATAGAGGGGTGGGACTAAAGGCATGAATTACTGTTCATATGAACAGTAATCACGCCCCCAGGTGGGCCGGCGGCATATGGGCCAATTCCGGTACGATTACAAGGCCCAAATCGGCCTAAATTAGTGACATAGCATCTTTTTTTAACGATTTCGAAGTCTACAGAAGGAATTTGGAGGTGAGGCTGGATCCGTTGGAAAGATATCGTCGTTAGCTTTCCAACAAGCCCAAGAACACCCGAATCGGACTCCGTTTGCAAAAGTTATATCTGTTTTAAGTTGGTCTTTGTCGGGCTGATTCCGAACTGATCTGACCAAAATGTATCCAGCTTGAACTCCTGCTTGGCACATGTAGTAGCACCATGGTATGTACACATAGTACCATGGTATGTAGACGTAGCACCATGGCATGTAGACGTAGCTCGATCTAATTGGGTAATATGGCATTGCATTAGCCGAAAGTCCAATTGGAGAAGATGTTGGTGAAGTAAAGGAAGTAGAGGATGCAGTGTAGCAGGTTGAAGCAGTGGTTGTATCCTTAGGGTCGATGTCCTCATCAGAAGGGGTATCTACTACATGTGGTCGGAAAGAGTTTCGACAATGTAGTGTGTTATGAAGGAGGTTCGATAACGCGGCATAGTCGGAAGGAGTTCGACAACGCAGTGTGGTTTGAAGGAGTTTTGACAACGCGGTGTGGTCGGAAGGAGTTCGATAACATAGTGTGGTGTGAAGGAGTTTCGACAACACGGCGTGGTTAGAAGAAGTTCGACAACGCAGTGTGGTCTGAAGGAGTTTCAACCACGCGGCTACTTGGTCGTGGACATAGTTGTAGACATAGTCGGAGACATGGTCGTAGACGTAGTCGGAGACATGGTCGTAGGCCTGGTCGAGAAGGAGTTACGACCGCTCAGCGTGGTCGGAGAGAGGTTCTATAACACGGCGTGGTCGGAACGACAAGAGGAACAACCGGGCTCGGGGAAAGAGGTCTTACCAAGACCGAGAGGGAGGTTAGAGGAGGTTGAACGACGACGGGGGAGCTCGCGGTCAACGACGAAGGAATACGGCAGTGAAGGGGCCGGCCGGGACTGAAGGAGAAGAGGAAAGACGACGTTTCCTACGACACAAAACTGAAATCGAGTGAGGGGATCACTCCAAGGAGCTTTGGGCACGAATTGATGCGGGTAGAGGGTTTGCACTGGTGCGGTGAGAACTGGAAGGAGGTGCATCGGCTGCTCGAACTCGGAGCTTCGGGCCTTCAGGCAACCACAGCGACAGGAGCGAGAGCGGGGGAATCTCGACGAAGAAACGGGCTGCTCGGGCTCTTCTCGGGTGGCACTTACCAGCACGAAGGGGAGACGAGGGAGGCAAGGGAAGGCTAGAAGCCCCTTTTATGGCCGGCAAGAGGGCAAAAGGAGTCGTAGGAGACTCAGAGGCGCGCGGGTTCTGAGGTGGTCGTGGCATGGGTGCCCTAGTCGGAGAGGATGGGGTAGATGCACGCCTCGGGGAAGTGACGACTCGGGCGGGTGACGCAGTGACGGGGCCGACACGAGCAGACGCTGGTGACGAGACAGGGCGACAGAGTCAAGGGTAGGTGGAGGGGAGCAGGTGGCGGCAGAGGGCCAGAAGGTGCAGGTGCGCCGCCATGGCGCTGACGCGGCAACGGGACAGGCGACGGGATGGGGCGACAGAGGCGGCGACTTCGGGGGTCAAGCTTGTGGCGGAGGCAACGGGGTAGGTGGGCGTTGCAAGAGACGAGCGATGAGGAGGCGATCTTGGAGTCCACGAGCGGCGGCGGAGGGGCCGAGCGCGAGGCTAGTTGATGAGGCAGAACAACGAAAACCGGGGGATGACACCGCCTAATCGGGCCAGAAGGGGAAAAAGGGAGGATAGGCGGGGAGATGGGAGAGGTGGTGGTCGGCCGGCCCAAGGGGGGAGGAGATGGGCTGGGCCAAAGAAAGATATTTTCAAATAGAGGTAGAAGCTAAAGATTTAAAAAATATAACTTAAGTTGAAATAAAATTTTGAAAGTAGTGACAAAAGTAAATACTATTCATAATATATAAAAAATAAACCGTTATATAAGCCATTCATATGTGCTAGCCGTAACTTTTTTGTGGAAGTTTTTGCTGTTTGTTTCATGTTGGATTTTGTACCTCTGCTTTTGTAGTCGAGAAAGGGGGCAATCTATCCGGATTCTGAAATAATCGGTGTCGTGATCGGGCGTGAAAGTTCCAAGGGTGGCAGGCTGATAGAATTCTGATCGGATGGGCTGGTTGATGGCGTCAAACTTCAATGGCGACAGGTTGATAGTAGTCTGATCGGATGGGGCTGATTCCTGATTAGTGCTAAACAGTGCTCTAGTCGGTTTCCGTTAAAGCAACCTGTGTACTTTTAGGAATCCGGATAGATTACTCTCTCCTGTTGCAGTGGTTAGTGTTGACATGCATTATGGCTTGATGTAGGATGGGTATTCTGATCGGATGAGTGGTGACGTCAAAGTTCAATGCTAAATAGTACTTTCATCGGTTTTGTATACAGTACATATACGTGAAAGCAATCGGAAGCTAATATGTCTAGATCTGTATAGCTTTGTGTTGAATTAAAATCATTATAATTTGGATCAACTATAATCGACGGTGTAAGTATTTATTTTTTCTACCTATTAATATAGGAATTTCTAACCTCTAAGAACGAACATCGTGATTTCTTTTAACTCTGTTTTAATAAAATAATAGGTTCTATAATAGATAAATGATAAATTATAGTATTTTAGGACAAATCGGTATTTTGGTAATGTGTTCTTTTGTGTAGTGCTGGTGACCTTGAGAATATGTTCCTCCAACATCGCGGGGGTGGGGATTACATTCAGCACAATGTTCACCCCAAACACATTCGTGGTTTACGCAGGCCGATGAATCGCCACGTAATAACGCAAACTTAACGCTACAGGGTGAACTTGTTTTATTAATTAACCCATTTTAATTATTAACACCCCACTAACTTTATTTTTAATTCTGACCTTTCTGACCACGACACCACTCGTGGCGTGGCAAAATAATATTGTCACGCTAGCATCATAGTGTGGTCAAATCCTGTTACTTCACCACCAGTAGCATGACAGTGTTGTTTGGTCACGTCACCACAAGTGACATGATAAGAAGTGCTATTTAGCTAGACTTACCCTATAGCGTGACAGTGTGATGTTGCTGTGTTACGGGTGATGGTGTGGCCTAAAAGGTCAAATCTGAAAATAAAATTGACGGTGGGTTAGTAATAAAAATAAATAAAAAATAGGTTAATTAACTAAAATAAAGTTACTGCAGGACCCTCAAACCATGGCACCTGTAATGTCAAACAATGGTAGCCATGGCGGTTTCGGTAGAAGTAGCTTGATGAAGCTGATCAACTTCAAAACATAGGTATGTTTGCAGGGTTGAGCTTTGCTCTGGTTTTGAGCTTGGCTCAGTGTAAGACTCGATCAAACCTTGAAGCTGTGATATATTATATGGTTAGTTTCTGAATCTCTCATCTTGTCTTTGGATGTTTTGGGAAATCTGATTATATGACAGGTAACAGAAAAAGTACCCCAACCCGAACTAGAGCACAAGTATATTATAACTGCAAGATTAATGAGACTCAATAGCATTATTACTAATGTAGTCAAACAAGCAATACTATACTACATTACAGGCATCCTCTTTAGTGGTAAAAAGGTACATTACTAGTAAATTACTACTGTAACACGAAATGCAGTTTTGAGGAAAGCACATAGTGTTACAAGCTATCAAGACATGACAGTCACAATTCACATAACCTATCAACATTCTCCTGTATGTTGTCAATACCTTTTCTTTTATATCACTACCAACGCCCTTGCACTGCACGCATACCTTTGAATTAGCCACGAGATCGATCAAGTCCCAGCCTTGAGCTGAGCCACTTGCAGACATCGTCCCTTTCTTCAGAGATAGTATATTGGCCCAGTCTGCATAAATGACATGATGTTGGTTCTTCTAAATTTCAGGAAAATGAAAAAGGAAGCCTTTGATCATGTCGAAAATTAAGCATGCTCATCTATACCCGAAGTAGGTTTTGATCTCACCTTTTCTGTAGATGACAACCACATCAGCTGCAAGAACACAAAGAAATAAACCGTTTTATTAGCATTTTATAGTTTGCAAGAGATTAGCATATATTAGCACATCTACTGCAAAAACGAATAGCAATGACAAGTCAGGATTGGCAAGGCTGCAATGTTAACCTCTTCCATGGCTTAGCAGGATTGGCAAGACATCAGCTCTTCTAAGACCAGTCTGTGAGCTCTCCATCTTTATCCTCAGGGTCCTAACACAAGAAGACATCAACAGCATCACATGTGACGACATCAAAGGCAAACTGTTAATAACATTGTTATTTTCACAAAGATCAAAATATCAGACCTTGAGCAGGGAATCCAGCCACTTAAATCGATGACAGTGCTGAGGGTGATCGGGTACGCAATGCCACTTGTGAATCTCCCATGAGCATAGCATGCAGCAGAGTGGAGGGCAGTGGCAGCACCCATGCTGAAACAGCCTATCCCAAGCCTCACTGAAATGGCAATTTTTATCAAAATTACCAAGGTGACTAATGAATCTTTTATTCCCCCCTCTCCTTGCTTCGCTGGACAGCACGACAACTAAGTTCCTTCACTGTGGGAAAATTTTCCTTTAGCTCGGACCTCGTGTTTTGATTCCAGTAAAATTTATTGTGTAATATTAGAGATTAGAAAAGAGTCCAGAGTTTATGTAAGAGTCTAAATCGTGTTAGAATCGGTCTGTAATATTTGACACTATAAATAAAGCGTATGGGGACCCCAAAAGGGACACACAATATTTCCTAAATTTCTACATAGTATTAGAGCCTAACCCTAATCCCTAGACTCACCTCAGATCCGATTCGTAGCCGCCGCCACCCCCGAAGCCGTCCTTGCACAGCCAACTGCTAGCCGCCGCCACCGCACCTTGCGGGTGTCTTGTATGAGCAGCGCACGTCGTGCCTTGCAAAGGGCGCCAGGCGGATCGCTGCCACCGCTTGGGCTCTTGCTCACGCTCGGGGGCTCAAGGGAGACATAGCATCCGGGGGAGGAGATTGCTCAGGGGAGAAGGATCTCGGGGGAGGAGCATGCTCGGAGGAGAAGGCTGCTCGGGGGAGAGGGATATTGCTTGGGAGAAGGAGACGCTCGGGGGAGAAGGTGCTCAGGGGAGAAGCTGCTCGGGAGAAGGAGAAGCTCGGGGGGTGTCGTTGGGGAAGCGGAAATCCGGTGGTGTTTCGCTGGAAGAGGGGATCCAGAGATCCGTGTTTCGTTATCGGTGGAGGAGGGGATCCAGAGGATCCTATGTGGAGGATCGGTTAGTGTGGCTGCTAGGATGGTTCAAGATCAGGTGTTGGCGATTGTGATTATGATCTTGTAGTCGTGGTCTATTGATGCGTGAAGTGGTTGTTGTGATCGTTAATACGCGCGTCAATAGGCAGGAGATTATGATCGTGTAGTTGCGATCTATTGATGCGTGAAGAGGCTGTCGTGATTGTTAATACGAGCGGCAATAGGCAGGAGGAGGATGAGTTGACGAGGAGTGTATAATCGGTGTTGAAAGTAGGGATGAATTCTGAGAAGATCGAAGCTACGAAAAAGGTTGAGGAAGACATTGTGCGAAAGGCTACGGAGAAGAGTATCGTGAGCATGGACGGGTGGAGTGGAGAATCCTCTTTGGTCACAAAAGGTGAGATGAGAGGTATATTGCAGGACCTCATCACGATGGGTTTGATAGGTCCTAGGGCTGAAACTAGATCATCGTAGTTGAAGCTGAAATTGATGCCAAATAATGTGAAGCCTAGTCTTGATGCTTAGCAACAACACCTCTAAGGTATCCACATCGTGCAGACGGGGATACAACGCTATTTGGAGTGTTAGTGCCGGCGGCGTGGTATGAGGAAGGCGTGGCTGTTAGGGTTTCGAGAGTTCTTCAAAAGATCATCATCACCCTATGACACCACCCCTCTATATATAGGCATCCATAATGGGTCTCGTACTTGAGGCCCATTAGGAACTCGTGGCCTACAAGAATTCGGATCACCGTCCAAATCAAATCCTAGTCCTTTAAGTGTACGACCCTATAGGTTCATGTGTAATCGGTTGTGACTCGAAAACTCTTTTTCGACCACTAGTCGTTAGCGGTACCTAGCAGCACATAACGATTCCCAAACGCACATAGAATATATAGGATGAACCTTAATTCAATATGATCTATGACCAGGTCCATATCACTAACGACCAATTTGTATCTCTATACGACAAGTCCATATTTGGTCTCGACTAATTCGTAACTCCTTACGACCAGGTTTCGACCACTTAGTGACCATGTTCGACTAGCCTACGACCAGCTCGTATCTCCATACAACTAGTCTGTATCTGATCGAACTGAAAGATCTTCTCGTGTATTCTCCCTTTGCCTCACGATGTCTGGTTGAACTCCAGGTGAGATGTTGTATCATCCTTGGACTGTTCAATACTTTCTCGATCAAGTGTCGAATAACTTCATGTGGTCGACACTTTGACCACTAGTGGTATGACCATGCACTTTCTTTATCCGACCACAATGAGGGGCCCAGAGACATCTCTCCTGTTATGTTAGGAGGGGCAAATCCTATATCCGACCAGTCACATCCCTCCGTATATTTCATAGCATACCCGAAAGCTACCTTTATAACTACCCAGTTACGAGTAGCGTTTGGCAACCCCTAAAAGTGCTACTACACATGTAGGAAACTATGTTGATCTCAGGTCTAAGGATTATACATCATCATTGCTTGAGACCAATTAATGATACATAGAATCATAACAATCTCAATAGTGTTTCAAGGTGGGTCTTTTCCAACACCATGTTCTCTAACATGTGTCCATATTATTGGTTTGATATCTCCAAATCCATGACCTATGAAATATAGTCATCAACCAATACATATGTTATTCTATTCATATGTGTTCTTATATATTTCCAACCAGGGAACGTTTAAGAATAATCATCGCAGAAATATAGAGTTTCACAATCAAGTCACATACTTGATAATAAATATTATTGATATTATTCTAGGAACAAGATAACATGTTATCCAATGTTATGAACATAATGAAATATAATCATCCCTATGATTGCCTCTAGGGCATATTTCCAACAGCGAAGATCGGCAGCTCGAACTTTGCAAAGAGGACTGAGTGTTATAAGTGTGGGGCATCTTGCCCTAGTAAAAGTGGTGGTGGGAATAATAGATCTGCTGAAGGAGGTCAAGGTGGAGGTAGAGGAAGAGGTGGCCCCAAGACCAATACAACCATGACAGAGGAGAAGACCGCACAGTTGGAGAAGTGACAGAAGGGAGAAGAGGATTGGAAAGAGGAATGGGACTAGAGTCAAGCATAATGGGCTATGGCAGAGGTAAAGGTGGTGGAGGCCAAGACTGGGGGTGTGTGGGTAGAGTGGTGGAGGCCGGGGGTGGCTGGGGGCATGAGGGTAGAAGAATATGGGGTTGGGGTCGGGGTAGCTGGTAGGTGGTGGAGATAAATTTAGTGACATCCCTAGTAGTATTGGTGATGAGCAACTTTTTGGTCTTTGTGATGGTATTAATTATTATTGGACCGAAAAGGCGACTAGAGGGGGGGTGGGGTGAATAGGAGCATGCTCACTTTTTCACAATTAATTGATTCAATAAGATTTTACTCCAGTAGCTATGGAAGCTAACAAGATCAATATACCAGTACAGCGGAAAACTATTATTGAATCCAATTTAACCCCTAAGCAATACGGTAAAAATCAACACAACCTAAAGCAATTCAGTGTGTGGATATCGTGAGGATATGTGCACGATCTCAGGATGATGAGTCAATTGGCAATGGCGTTGTTGGTTTGCAAAATCTCGCGTTTTCGGGTTTGCTCCAAGGTTTGTCGAGCCCTTTGGCGGTCTGACCAGGTTGTCTTGGTGGTCGAGACCGCCCGATGGAAGCGATCCGGCCGACCATGGTGGCGGTCCGACCGCCACATTGAGATTTGGGTTTTTGGAGCTGGGCCAAAAATAGGTTGTGTAGGCAAGTGAGGGGAGTCTCCTGGATGTGGTCCCATCATTTTTGGAGCTCCCAGTCAAAAGTTCTATTCGTTTGAAATTTCCAGAAGGTTTGAATTTCTCGCTTGAATTTTAGCTAAGTCCTTTGGACCGTCCGACCGCCGTTGTGGGAGCGGTCCGACCGGCATGAATCGGTCGGACCGGCCTGTAAGCGATCGGACCGGCGATCACTGGAGGTGAGCCAAGTGTTGCATTGAGTTTGTTTTGAGTGTGTTATTCTATGAACTTCAATGCTTTATTGATGTATATCGCATTGCGGGCGGCGTGGGTCAAGTTGTGAAGAACTTGTTCCGGAAGCGATTTGTTTGTCTATTCTTTGTGCGGTGGCTTGCGAGTCAGCGGCGTCAGCGGTGAGTGGATCGGGACTACGCTTGGAGAGTTGAGGTCGAGCGATCGGGGATCTGGGTGAGGTTGTGTGACTCAAGCATGGTGCAGAATGGACAAGATGGATCGAGCGGGTGGTTGAAGCAATTTGGTTGGATCGGTGGTGCGGATATCGGTCGCGAGTCTCAGGGAGGTTCGATGGGATTCGGACAAGAGAGGCTTGGCGTCGATGAGAACCGATCAACCTACGTGTGGTGAAGCGGCGATTGCTTCAAGAGTTATTTGTGTGTGGGTCCCATGTGTAAGAGACCCAAAAGGAAACCCTAGCTCTCTAGTATAAATAGGAAGGGAGAGGTGGAAAAAAAAGCAAGCATTCATTTAGCCCCTTCTTCCTTTTTCTAGGGTTTGGAGGAGAGGAGAGGAGAACTAGGGTTTGGAGTGTGCTCTTTGTTGAGCTCTTGCCCTCCTTGGTTGAGAGGCTTTGTAAGCATCTATTGTGGATGAACAATCTTGTGATGCTTAATTGAAAGATCATTTGCTCCCTTTGTGTTCTTCTCTCTTTTGGATGTTTTGGTGCTTCCTTGATTCAAAGGTTCATGCTTGGTCTCTTGGCCTACTTTATCTTGCTTTGATGTGTGGGATTACTCCTAGAGTCATCTAGATCATCAAACCCCACAAGCAAGTCTTGAATCAAGTTTTTCTCATTTCTAGGGTTTGAGCACTTCTTTGTTAAAATCTCGAGAGATCGATTCTGCGAAGTGGATCGGCGGATCGTCGCTAGAAATAGGTCTCTAATATCATTAGGGAGGTGTGCTAGAAATTTGGTCAAGTTTTATTGGTTGAATCAAAGTTGGATCAAATTTCGTTTTGGATTAGGTGGAGTTTTTCAAGATCTTGGACTCTGCCGGTCCGACCGCCCTTCAGCAATGATTCGACCGCCTGAGTGTATTGAGACCATTGGTTTGGCGGGTCGAACCGTTGTCCACCGGTCCGACCATTGGTTAGTTCTTGGTCGGACATTTGGATGACCGTCGGTCCAGACCGCCGTGGTAGCGGTCGGACCGCCCGTGTCGATGAAGAACATTGAGTTCTTTTCTCCTTTTGTGTTGTGTGCTTGAGGGGTTTATCAAATTCAACACAAGGCTTCCGTTGTGTGCTGCTTGAACTTCTTAGCTTTCATAGCTAAAGGAGTAAAGTTCGTGTTGGTTTTGATTTAGGCGAAAGTTTTGAAAGCGCCTATTCACCCCTAGTCGCCTTTCGGTCCTACAAGTGGTATCGAGCCGGTTAGCTCTTTTCTATAGATCTTAACGGTCTTTGGAGCCATGGCGGTGACAAGTACTCAACCAAGCCACACATTTTTGAGGAGTTGACTTTGCATCTTTGGAAGGCTCGTATGCAAGCGTATATCGAGGCTCAAGGGCACGCTATTTGGCTAAAGGTGAAAAACCCTTATGTCGTGCGGTAGATGGCGATCGATCACTCGGATGTGGAGGCCATGACAAGGCTCGGAATTATTTGATCCAAGGCCTTAGTCGATCGAGTTTGGCGTGTTGCTCACTTGCGGTCTGCTCACGAGATCTGGCGGACACTTTGTGATTATCACGAAGGGTCCACTGCGATCAAGGAAGTGAGGCAGAACCGGCTCAAAAGGTTTACTCGAAGATCGAACAAAGGCACAGTGAGTCTTTGGATGAGTTGTGGGAAGATTCTCTAAAATTCTTCATGATCTCATATTTGTTGACTTGGTATTTTACGAGTGCGAAAATGCCGCCCGACTTAGGTGCTCTTGATGTGAAGGTGCAGGGTATGAAGATCACTTCCATCAATGACAACAACATCATGAGTGAGCTTACCATGGATAAGCTCTACTCGAGGTTGAAGGCGCATGAGATTGACTTTATCTCGCGTCTCCCCAAGGCAGTCGATGGCTTTAGTGGTCGACAAATCCAAGGGTTGCTCTTGATTCTCTTGATTGTAGCTCATCGGCTTTTCATTATCGCTTTACATTCTTTGAGTGATGAGCAACTTGAAAATTGCGAGGATGACTTAGCCCTCCTTTCCACCAAATTCACAAGAGCGTACAACAAGGTGAGAAATAGGAGGAGGTGGACCTATCACGTGCTTGAATGTGGTGAGCCAAACCACATTCGCTCCAGTGCCCCAAGCTAAAGGGCAAGGAGGAGAAGGAGACACGAAGACATCCCGGAGAGGATGCAAAACCCAAGAAGACAAACTATCGAAGTTTGTCGGTAGGGTCCTGCCGCTCTTGAGAATGTAAATATGAGCGATGTGGACTCGAAGCGGAGGGCGGCGAGTGATTCTCGTGGCAAGAAGAAGGCGCATGACTTCACGGCATGTGTTTCATGGCCAAGACGACCACGACGGCGATTCCTCCAAAGATGAGGATCCTTTTAGTGATCGATGAGGTATGCCCTTCTATTCTTGATATGAAAAGGGCTTTGGTGCTTCTGAGCGAAATTGCATAAGCAAGTAAAAATGATTAGGAAGCGAGGACATTATGATTGATAATTTGAATCTTGAAGTTGTTAGGCTTAAATCTATCAATCCTGCGATATTTGTGATTCTGCACTAGCTTGCTTAAAGATTTGACAAGCTTGAAATCTGCTCATTCCTCTGTCACAAATCAACTAAAAGATGCTCTCGATGAACTAGAATCTTTCAAGTCTAGATCTGCTTGTTTAGATGTCATTCCTCTTGATGTGGTACGCCATGGAAGCTATTCCTTTAACTTGCTCTAATTGTGCTTTGCTAGAATTAAAATTGGATAGTTCCTTAAAAGAATTGCAAAAGTTTGATGCTAGTCACACATGCTCTCATTGTAAGGATAATAGGATTAAGATGCAAGAGATGGCGAAACATTGATTTACTCTAGAGTTGCATCTTGTGAAAATTGTCCCAAGCTTACAATTGAGATTGAAGCCTTAAACAAGACCTGGAAGAAAAGGCTAAAATTGAAAGATCCATGTCTTTCTTGCTTCTAAAAGGTTATTGATTCTAACTCTTGTGTTTTGAATCTTTGAAGTTGAAACCATGGTTAGTCGGATACAAGAGGCTTTTAGAGTCAAGTTTAAGGAGCGTTGAGTAGGATTAGGGAATCCTATTGTGTGTCTTGTGAGGCCTTCAAAGTGGAAGTGGCCCTTCTTAAGAGTAAGCGCAATGAGGTAATCAAGTCTAGCAAGTGTACTAGATGTGAGGAGTTAATGAAAGAGAATGATTACCTCAAGGTGACTCTTGAGAAATTTTCAAGTGGGAAAAAGAAACTCAACATGATTCTTGATCAATCCAAGGTGGCGTGAAAAATAGTGGTCTAGGTTTCAACCCCTAGAGCATTCAAGAAAAACCCACCTAAGATTGCTAGAGTTGTGAAGAATGGTTTGTTTGAGCTAGAACCTCCTAAGCCATCAGGGGTTGTTTTCAAATCCGGTGGTTTTGCTCAAACTCTTTTGGCAAGAAAGGTGCTTTCACTCATGCATGCAGACCCCTCAAAGGTCGATACCATTGCACCTACGCAAGAAAGAAGGCCATCTTGTTGAGTTACCTTCGGAGAGCAAAACTTGAGAGAAAAGAGAGGATGGCGTCCTAAGATCCATTAGAGAGTCCCTTCTCGGATGTAGTCTCTAGAGCTAGGCGACTGTTTATCGCACCACACATAGGCCTAGATTTGTAGAGAACTTTGTAGACTCTTTTGGTGGGTCTAGGCGGCATGTTGGATTAGGACATCGTGAGGAGAGACACGGGTAGCACCTAGGCAGGGGAGTGTCGATCTTTTGGTAGATCGTTTGGAGAGGTCTAGGTGGTTCTCATGTGCATTCTTATGATTTTATTCTGATCATGTTTCAACTATTTCTCTGCTTTGCTCCCGGACATCGTGCTTCTCGATCTTTGGATTCCTCGTTCATTTATCACTAACTTGATCTTGAGGCACGGATGTTTTGATTGTGCCTTTTAGGTCCGTCGTGCGAGGAAGGAGGACAAGTGGCTTGTTGACTCGGGTGTTCTCGACATATGACCGGAGATTCTAGATGGTTCTCCTCCCTCACCGTGCATCCGGCAATGAATTGATTACATTTGGGGATGCTTCTCTAAGACAAGTGTTGCAAAGGGCACTTGTCTTGCGTCAACGACAAGTTCATGCTAAAAGGCGTCGCTTTGGTGAGTAAGTGAGGTATAATCTTCTATCTGTTTCTCATTTGCTTGATGAGGTCTAGAAGTGAGGTTTAAGAGAGGTGAGTGTGAGTTCTAGATTCCTCGGGTGAGCTTGTTTTGAGATCTCAGTTTGAGAAGATTTTACGTGCAAATTTCAGATTTCTTACTTCCAGTCCTAGGTGTCTTGTAGCCTCGATTCTCATGACCTTGTTTTGTGGCATCGTAGACTTGGGCATATAGGTTTTGATCATTTGTCTAGAGTCGGTTGCAAGGACTTGATTAGAGGTTTGCCTAAGTTTGAAGGTGTCAGAGATCTTGTGTGCTCACCACAGTAGACATGGTAAGATGGTGTGCGCTTCCACCCACCTCTTACTTTGGTAATGGTGATGGACGGGCGACTTCTTCACTTAGATCTGATTGGTCCTTCTAGAGTTCGATCGGTGGTGGGAAATGGTATGTCTTGTGGTTGTGGATGATTACTCGGTATTCATGGGTTTATTTTCTTGCTTCTAAGAATGAAGCATTTGGATTCTTTAAAGATTTGGTCCTTAGAATTCTTGTTGATATACTGGAGCTTTGAGAGCCATTAGGAGTGATAATGGGATGAGTTCAAGAATTCTTCTTTTCTACCTTACTGCACGATAGGGAATTGAGCATCGGTTTTCTTCTCCTAGAGTTCCTCGTGAGAATGGTGTTGTAGAAAGGAAGAAACAGAACCCTTGTAGAGATGGCTCGGACCATGCTAGATGAGCATTCTACTCCTAGGAGATTTTGGGTGAGGCGATCTCTCTTTGTTATATCTCCAATAGGGTTTTCTTGAGATCGTGGTTGGGAAGACTTCTTATGAGCTTAGATTTGGTCATTCTCCCAAGGTCTCTCATTTCAAGATTTTTGGTTGCAAGTGCTTCATTCTTAAACATGGCAATCTTGATAAATTTGAGTCTAGATGTTTTGATGGCATATTTCTTGGATATCTGCTCATTCTCGTGGCTATCGTGTTTTTAATGTTGATACTAACAAAATTGTTGAGACTTGCGAAGTCACTTTTGATGAGGCTAGTCACAGTACTAGACAGATGCTTGGTACACGAGTTCTGAAATTCAAGGAAGCATCTTAAATCGATGATGACTCGAGGATGAAGACCAAACCATCCTCCGCTACCTCACGAGAGGGTGGAGAGCACTGCTACTACTACTTGATTTCGGTGGCGGCCTCCTCCTATCCCCACCGGCGATCTGAGTGGCTCTGTTCCTACCTCCACAACTCATGGGTTAGAGGCCATACACACAGAGCACCTCTTCGCATTCGACAACATCCACTGAGCAGATGATTGGGGATCTTCAAGAGCGAGTCACTCGCTCGGGTTTATTCTCTGATTCCCATGCACATTACGCTTTTGTCGCTTCTTTTGAACCCCGAGATATCACCCATGCTTTATCGATGCCTCTTGGGTCAATGCCATGCATGAAGAGCTTGAAAATTTTGAAAGAAACAAAGTCTGGTTTTTAGTTGGCGACCTTGATTCTCATGTTATTGGAACAAAATGGGTTTTTAAAAATAAGCAAAGTGAGGATGGATTGGTTGTTACAATAAGGCTAGACTTGTTGCTCAAGGTTATTCACAGGTAGAGGGCTTAGACTTTGAGGAGACCTTTGCTCCGGTAGCTAGATTGGAGGCCATTCGCATTCTTTTAGCATTTGCAACATCCAAGGGTTTCAAGCTTTTTCAAATGGATGTTAAAAGTGCTTTCTTGAATGGTTTCATAGAAGAAGAGGTCTTTGTCAAGCAACCTCCTGGGTTTGAAAATCAAAAATTCCCAAACCATGTTTTTAAACTCTCTAAAGCTCTGTATGGATTGAAACAAGCTCCTAGAGCTTGGTATGACAGGCTTAAGAGTTTCTTGCTTGAAAATGATTTCAAAATGGGAATGGTTGATAAAACCTTGTTCACTCTCAGGCATGGCAGTGATTTCTTGTTGGTTCAAATATATGTGGATGATATTATTTTCGGTGGTTCTTCTCATGCTTTGGTGTCTAGATTTTCAGATTCTATGAGCAGTGAATTTGAGATGAGCATGATGGGAGAATTGACATTCTTCCTTGGTCTTCAAATCAAGCAACTGAAAGAAGGCACCTTCGTTCACCAGAGTAAGTATACAAAGGACCTTCTTCGGCGCTTCAATATGGGAAGCAGTAGGCCAATGTCTACTCCCATTGCAACAACCACCGTCTTTGGACCACGATGAGGATGGAAGTCGTGGACGGAAGAATATCGCGATATGATTGGCTCCTCCTCTATCTTACGGACGTCGGGCGGACATACAATTCGCCGTATGTGCGTGCGCTCGCTTCGAGCTTCCTCGTGCTTCTCATCGTCAAGCGATGCGCCGCATATTCGGTATCTTCAAGATACGCTTGACTTTGGACTCTGGTATTCTTCTTCTTGGCTCTTTCAATTCGAGCATTTTACGATCTTGATTTACGGGTGTAGAGTTGATAGGAAGAGTACTTACGGCACTTGTCATTTCTTGGGCACATCTCTTGTTTCTTGGTCTTCTAGAAAAGGTCTTACATTGCCTGATCTGGTGGAGGCAGTATGTAGCTACTGCAAGTGGTTTGCTCTCGGAGTTCTCTGGATTTTATCCACTTCTTGCGGGACTATGGGTTATCTTTGGGAAGTGTTCCTCTTTTACGTGACAACATACGCAATTAATATTGCCAAAACCCGATTGCAACATTCGAGGACTAAACACATTGACATTCGATTTCATTTTAAGAGACCATGTTGAGAAAGGTGATGTTGTGCTTCACTTTGTAGAGTCGAGCAACGACTTGCAGATATTTTCACTAAGGCTCTTGACTCTTCGCGTTTTGCTGCTTTGCGGGGAGAGTTAGGGGTTATTAGTCCTATTGGGCTGTTTTGAGGGGGAAGTTGCTCTTTTTGCATTCATTGTATCATAATGCATGTTTCATTCATTTGTCTTGCATTGTATAATAAAATTAGTGGAGCTTTGATTATTATCCTTGTATGACTTGTTCTCATATTCTATACCTTGTCATATCAAGTGATAGTCGCTAGACCTTCTTTTATGGCTCTTCGTGTTTGGCTTAGCTTTTGCCTTGCTAGCTTTATATCTGTGAGAAATTTGAATCAAATCATGTCTTGTTGGATCTTGTGACTAGTTTTGCTCTAGTGATCCTCTTATGATTCTCGCCATGTCTTACAGGTTGAATTGAGTCTTGAACTTTTTGAGATGAAAAAAATGAGCTTTTATCTTCATAAGTCAAGCAAATGAAAAAAAAATTCTGTAAAAAGCTGATCTCACCAATCCTTTCTCATGAGGCGGCTTGCCATTGCACTAGGCATGAACTCGGGGAGTTTTGGATGACCTAGATCATTCTTTTAAGCTTATCGCTTGAGATGGTGTGGCAAGGCTTGAGATCTAGCCTGACAAAAAGGAGAAAGAAAAGAAAAATTTTCCAAAAAGGGCTAAGTGCTTGAGCTTTGCTTCAAAAGAATTTTCTTAATGCTCAAAATGCCTCAATTCTTGTTTTGAGTCTCTTTTACTTATAGACATGGCTTGACTCATTTTGGTTGCTTGAGTGAATCTATGATTTTGAGCAACCTTTCATGATTTCAATTACATTAATCTCGATTCTTTGCTATCTTGGTTTTAGCTTTGCGGTACACGTTTTGCCATGATTGAATATAGCGTCTTCTCTTTATATGGCTTGGTATAATACTTATCTTGTCTACATGTATAATGGTCATGGCTCCTTTTCACTAAAGTTCAAAAATAAAGTCATTCCTTCATGCTCTTTCTTTTCATGCATCTTGATGAATTCATTGTCAAAGGGGAGAAAGATTGTGAAGAAAATGATGTTGGAGTGATGTTGGAGCTTTTGGTTTCATACTCAAGGTTTAATATAAAAGAACTTCATAAAATAAAATTTTGAACCTTTTGAAAATTTGTGATCATAGTGAGTTAAGTCTTGTGGTTCTATTGCCTTTTCTGATTTCATTTGCAATTGAAAATACTCACAATGATCAAAGGTCAAATAGAAAAATTGCCTTTCATTTGGACCTAAGTGAGATTTTTGGCTACTTTAAAATTGAATCCTTTGTGCTTTCATTGCCTTATCTCACTTGCCTATACTATTACGAAGCCACTTGGTGGTTCCTAGGCTTTTGTTGCTTATGGACCAAGTTGTGCCTTTATGCAGCAGCGTATTTTACTTTTCATTTCAAAAACCACATTTTCTTGAAAATTGCCAATGTGTTCATCAAGGGGAGATTGTGGATATCGTGAGGATATGTGCGATCTCGGGATGATGAGTCAATTGGCAATGGCGTTGTTAGTTTGCAAAATCTCGCGTTTTGGGTTTGCTCCAATTTGTCGAGCCCTTGGCGGTCGACCGGTTGTCTTGGCGGTCGGACCGCCCGTGGAAGCGTCCGACCGACCATGGTGGCGGTCCGACCTCCACATTGAAATTTGGGTTTTTGGGTGGGCCAAAAATAGGTTGTGTAGGCAAGTGAGGAGTCTCTGGATGTGGTCCCATCATTTTGGAGCTCCAGTCAAAAGTTCTATTCGTTTGAAATTTCGGAAGGTTTGAATTTCTCGCTTGAATTTAGGCTAAGTCCTTTGGACGGTCCGACCGCCGTTGTGGGAGCGGTCCGCCGGCATAATCGGTCGGGCCAGCCCTGTAAAAGCGATCGGACCGGCGATCACTGGAGGTGAGCCAAGTGTTGCATTGAGTTTGTTTTGAGTGTGTTATTCTATGAACTTCAATGCTTTATTGATGTATATCGCATTCGGGCTGCGCGTGGGTCAAGTTGTGAAGAACTTGTTCCGGAAGCGATTTGTTTGTCTATTCTTTGTGCGGGTGGCTTGCGAGTCAGCGGCGTCAGCGGTGAGTGGATCGGGACTACGCTTGGAGAGCGAGGTCGAGCGATCGGGGATCTGGGTGAGGTTGTGTGACTCAAGCATGGTGCGAAATGGACAAGATGGATCGAGCGGGTGGTTGAAGCAATTTGGTTGGATCGGCGGTGCAGATATCGGTGCGAGTCTCTGGGAGGTTCCGATGGGATTCGGACAAGAGAGGCTTGGCGTCGATGAGAACCGTTGATCAACCTACACGTGGTGAAGCAGGCGATTGCTTCAAGAGTTATTTGTGTGTGGGTCCCATGTGTAAGAGACCCAAAGGGAAACCCTAGCTCTCTAGTATAAATAGGAAGGGAGAGGTGGAAAAAAAGCAAGCATTCATTTAGCCCCTTCTTCCTTTTCTAGGGTTTGGAGGAGAGGAGAGGAGAACTAGGGTTTGGAGTGTGCTCCTTGTTGAGCTCTTGCCCTCCTTGGTGGAGAGGCTTTGTAAGCATCTATTGTGGATGAACAATCTTGTGATGCTTAATTGAAAGATCATTTGCTCCTTTGTGTTCTTCTCTCTTTTGGATGTTTTGGTGCTTCCTTGATTCAAAGGTTCATGCTTGGTCTCTTGGCCTACTTTATCTTGCTTTGATGTGTGGGATTACTCCTAGAGTCATCTAGATCATCAAACCCCACAAGCAAGTCTTGAATCAAGTTTTCTCATTTCTAGGGTTTGAGCACTTCTTTGTTAAAATCTCGAGAGATCGATTCTGAAGTGGATCGACGGATCGTCGCTAGAAATAGGTCTCTAATATCATTAGGGAGGTGTGCTAGAAATTTGGTCAAGTTTTATTGGTTGAATCAAAAGTTGGATCAAATTTCGTTTTGGATTTGGGTGGAGTTTTTGATCTTGGACTCTGCTGGTCGGCCAGACCCTTCAGCGGCGAGTTCGGCCTTGATGTATTCGAGACCACCGGTTTGGCGTGTCGAACCGTCATCCACCGGTCCGACCATTGGTTAGTTGCCGGTCGGACCATTTGGATGACCGTCGGTCCGGCGACCGCCCGTGGTAGCGGTCAGGCCCCGTGTCGATGAAGAACATTGAGTTCTTTTCTCCTTTTGTGTTGTGTGCTTGAGGGTTTATCAAATTCAACACAAGGCTTCCGTTGTGTGCTGCTTGAACTTCTTAGCTTTCATAGCTAAAGGAGTAAAGTTCGTGTTGGTTTTGATTTAGGCGAAAAGTTTTGGCGCCTATTCACCCCTAGTCGCCTTTCAGGTCCTACAAGTGGTATCGAGCCGGTTAGCTCTTTTCTATAGATCTTAACGGGTCTTTGGAGCCATGGCGGCGACAAGTACTCAACCAAGCCACACATTTTTGAGGAGTTGACTTTGCATCTTTGGAAGGCTCGTATGCAGCGTATATCGAGGCTCAAGGGCACGCTATTTGGCTAAGGTGAAAAACCCTTATGTCGTGCCGGTAGATGGCGATCGATCACTCGGATGTGGAGGCCAACAGACAAGGCTCGAAATTATTTGATCCAGGCCTTAGTCGTCGAGTTTGGCGTGTTGCTCACTTGCGGTGCTGCTCACGAGATCTGGCGGACACTTTGTGATTATCACGAAGGGTCCACTGCGATCAGGAAGTGAGACAGAACCGGCTCAAAAGGTTTACTCGAAGATCGAACAAAGGCACGGTGAGTCTTTGGATGAGTTGTGGGGAAGATTCTCTAAAATTCTTCATGATCTCTGTATTTGTTGACTTGGTATTTTACAGATGCGAAAATGCGCCCCGACTTCAGGTGCTCTTGATGTGAAGGTGCAGGGTATGAAGATCACTTCCATCAATGACAACAACATCATGAGTGAGCTTACCATGGATAAGCTCTACTCGAGGTTGAAGGCGCATGAGATTGACTTTATCTCGCGTCTCCCCAAAACGAGCGATGGCTTTAGTGGTCGACAAATCCAAGGGTTGCTCTTGATCCTCTTGATTGTAGCTCATCGGCTTTTCATTATCGCTTTACATTCTTTGAGTGATGAGCAACGAGAAATTGCAGAGGATGACTTAGCCCTCCTTTCCACCAAATTCACAAGGCGTACAACAAGGTGAGAAATAGGAGGAGGTGGGACCTATCACGTGCTTGAATGTGGTGAGCCAAACCACATTCGCTCGAGTGCCCCAAGCTAAAGGGCAAGGAGGAGAAGGAGACACGAAGACATCCCGGAGAGGATGCAAAACCCAAAGACAAACTATCGAAAGTTTGTCGGTAGGGTCCTTGCCGCTCTTGAGAATGTGAATATGAGCGATGTGGACTCGGAAGCGGAGGGCGGCGAGTGATTCTCGTGGCAAGAAGAAGGCGCATGACTTCACGGCATGTTTTCATGGCCAAACGTACCACGCAATGATTCCTCCAAAGATGAGGATCCTTTTAGTGATCTGATGAGGTATGCCCTTCTATTCGATATGAAAGGGCTTTGGTGCTTCTGAGCGAAATTGCATAAGCAAGTAAAAATGATTAGGAAGCGGGACATTATGATTGATAATTTGAATCTTGAAGTTGTTAGGCTTAAATCTATCAATCCTGCTGATATTTGTGATTCCTGCACTAGCTTGCTTAAAGATTTGACAAGCTTGAAATCTGCTCATTCCTCTGTTA
This sequence comes from Hsuehochloa calcarea, assembly GCA_036346395.1. NCBI lineage: Eukaryota > Viridiplantae > Streptophyta > Magnoliopsida > Poales > Poaceae > Hsuehochloa > Hsuehochloa calcarea. The sequence goes on along the minus strand of CM070593.1, from coordinate 27,610,502 downwards.
CAAATCAACTAAAAGATGCTCTCGATGAACTAGAATCTTTCAAGTCTAGATACGCTTGTTTAGATGTCATTCCTCTTGATGTAGTGCCATGGAAGCTATTCCTTTAACTTGCTCTAATTGTGCTTTGCTAGAATTAAAATTGGATAGTTCCTTAAAAAGAATTGCAAAAGTTTGATGCTAGTCACACATGCTCTCATTGTAAGGATAATAGGATTAAGATGCAAGAGATGGCGAAACATTGATTTACTCTAGAGTTGCATCTTGTGAAAATTGTCCCAAGCTTACAATTGAGATTGAAGCCTTAAACAAGACCACGGAAGAAAAGGCTAAAATTGAAAGATCCATGTCTTTTCTTGCTTCTAAAAAGGTTGTTGATTCTAACTCTTGTGTTTGAATCTTTGAAGTTGAAACCATGGTTAGTCGGATACAAGAGGCTTTTAGAGTCAAGTTTAAGGAAGCGATTGAGTAGGATTAGGGAATCCTATTGTGTGTCTTGTGAGGCCTTCAAAGTGGAAGTGGCCCTTCTTAAGAGTAAGCGCAATGAGGTAATCAAGTCTAGCAAGTGTTCTAGATGTGAGGAGTTAATGAAGAGAATGATTACCTCAAGGTGACTCTTGAGAAATTTTCAAGTGGGAAAAAGAAACTCAACATGATTCTTGATCAATCCAAGGTGGCGTGAAAAATAGTGGTCTAGGTTTCAACCCCTAGAGCATTCAAGAAAAACCCACCTAAGATTGCTAGAGTTGTGAAGAATGGTTTGTTTGAGCTAGAACCTCCTAAGCCATCAGGGGTTGTTTTCAAATCCGGTGGTTTTGCTCAAACTCTTTACGGCAAGAAAGGTGCTTTCACTCATTCTATGCAGACCCTCAAAGGTCGATGCCATTGCACCTTACGCAGAAGAAGGCCATCTTGTTGAGTTACCTTAGGAGAGCAAAACTTGAGAGAAAAGAGAGGATGGCGTCCTAAGATCCATTAGAGAGTCCTTCTCGGATGTAGTCTCTAGAGCTAGGCGACTGTTTATCGCACCACACATAGGCCTAGATTTGTAGAGAACTTTGTAGACTCTTTTGGTGGGTCTAGGCGGCATGTTGGATTAGGACATCGTGAGGAGAGACAGGGTAGCACCTAGGCAGAGATGTCGATCTTTTGGTAGATCGTTTGGAGAGGTCTAGGTGGTTCTCATGTGCATTCTTATGATTTTGTTCTGATCATGTTTCAGCTATTACTCTGCTTTGCTCCCGGACATCGTGCTTCTCGATCTTTGGATTCCTCGTTCATTTATCACTAACTTGATCTTGAGGCACGGATGTTTTACGATTGTGCCTTTTAGGTCCGTTGTGCGAGGAAGGAGGACAAGTGGCTTGTTGACTCGGGTGTTCTCGACATATAATGGGAGATTCTAGATGGTTCTCCTCCCTCACCGTGCATCCGACAATGAATTGATTACATTTGGGGATGCTTCTCACAGGACCGTGTATTTGCAAAGGGCACTATCTTGCGTCAACGACAAGTTCATGCTAAAAGGCGTCGCTTTGGTGAGTAGGTGAGGTATAATCTTCTATCTGTTTCTCGGTTTGATGAGGGTCTAGAAGTGAGGTTTAAGAGAGGTGAGTCAGAGTTCTAGATTCCTCGGGTGAGCTTGTTTTGAGATCTCAGTTTGAGAAGATTTTACTGTGCAAATTTCAGCATTTCTTACGCTTCCAGTCCTAGGTTTCTTGTAGCCTCTGATTCTCATGACCTTGTTTTGTGGCATCGTAGACTTGGGCATATAGGTTTTGATCATTTGTCTAGAGTCGGTTGCAAGGACTTGATTAGAGGTTTGCCTATCTTTGAAGGTTTATCGGAGATCTTGTGTACTCACCACAGACATGGTAAGATGGTGTCACTTCCCACCCACCTCTTACTTTGGTAATGGTGATGGACGGGACATCTTCTTCACTTAGATCTGATTGATCCTTCTAGAGTTGATCATTGGTGGGAAATGGTATGTGCTTGTGGTTGTGGATGATTACTCCGGTATTCATGGGTTTATTTTCTTGCTTCTAAGGGCGAAGCATTTGGATTCTTTAAAGATTTGGTCCTTAAATTCTTTGTTGATATACTGGAGCTTTGAGAGCCATTAGGAGTGATAATGGGATGAGTTCAAGAATTCTTCTTTTCTACCTTCTGGCGATATAAGGGGAATTGAGCATCGATTTTCTTCTCCTAGAGTTCCTCGGTGAGAATGGTGTTGTAGAAAGGAAGAGCAGAACCCTTGTAGAGATGGCTCGGACCATGCTAGATGAGCATTCTACTCCAAGGAGATTTTGGGTGAGGCGATCTCTCTTGCTTGTTATATCTCAATAGGGTTTTCTTGAGATCGTGGTTGGGAAGACTTCTTATGAGCTTAGATTTGGTCATTCTCCCAAGGTCTCTCATTTCAAGATTTTTGGTTGCAAGTGCTTCATTCTTAAACATGGCAATCTTGATAAATTTGAGTCTAGATGTTTTGATGGCATATTTCTTGGATATCTGCTCATTCTACGTGGCTATCGTGTTTTTAATGTTGATACTAACAAAATTGTTGAGACTTGCGAAGTCACTTTTGATGAGGCTAGTCACAGTACTAGACCGATGCTTGAGTACAGGTTCACGAAATTCAAGGAAGCATCTTAAATCGATGATGACTCGAGGATGAAGAACCAAACCATCCTCCGGCTACCTCTGAGAGGGTGGAGAGCTGCTACTACTACTTGAGTTTGGTGGCTGACCTCCTCCTATCCCCCGCGATCTGAGTGGCTCTGTTCCTACCTCCACAACTCATGGGGTAGAGGCCATACGCACCGGGAGCACCTCTTCGCATTCGGCGACAACATCCACTGAGCAAATGATTGGGGATCTTCAAGAGCGAGTTACTCGCTCGGGTTTATTCTCTGATTCCCATGCACATTACGCTTTTGTAAACTTCCTTTGAACCCGAGATATCACCCATGCTTTATCTGATGCCTCTTGGGTCAATGCCATGCATGAAGAGCTTGAAAATTTTGAAAGAAATAAAGTGCGGTTTTAGTTGGCGACCTTGATTCTCATGTTATTGGAACAAAATGGGTTTTAAAATAAGCAAAGTGAGGATGGATTGGTTGTTCACAATAAAACTAGACTTGTTGCTCAAGGTTATTCCCGGTAGAGGGCTTAGACTTTGAGCAGATTCGCATGTCGCACACATCAGTGAAATCGCATGTCGCACACATCAGTGAAATCGAACGGATGGATTAGGATGCACCACCACAACAAGTGGTGCTTCCAGAGGGATATGTCATTCCGACTAGTTCAGAAAGTCAAAAGATCTCTCTAAGCTGGTCCTTCGGCCAAATGAAAAAGGTGATAAAACTTGACCCAGTAATCCGAGAATCAGTATACTCTTGATACGATCATGGGTGACGGTATTCCAAAAGCTTACGGAAATTCGAGTCAGCAAACATCAGTAGCGATGTCGATAAAACCCCAGCGCTATAGGCCAAGTGAGGATGATAAGACTACGATCGGCGATTCACCTGATCAGGTTGAGTCCACCCCAAAGGCCTCAGGAGGTGTTAATTTTTGACCAGTCTCCATTGTGGAAACTTCTGGTAGAGGCACTAGTGGGCTCTCCATTGAGTTCTGATGGAAGCTCTTGGAAGATAAGCTTACGGAAGCACGAGGTCAATCGATCGATCATACGGATCAAAATATAGTATGCAGTCCTGCAAACACTACCTCGCTACCACATATTGATGGAAATGGCACGGGCAATCAAGCACCAAATGCCAAAGGTAACAGAACTGATAGACGTCCATTAGTTAATTCGCATGGTTCTGCCCCACCTAGAGTAATGGGTCGGACGGGACCAAATACAAGGTCGGGGGAAGGTTCAAATCTACGAACACCTACACCTAGAGTAATAGATTTGTTTGTCTATTCTTTGTGCGGGTGGCTTGCAGTCAGCGGCGTCATCGGTGAGGTGGATCGGGACTACGCTTGGGCGAGGTCGAGCGATCATGGATCTGGGTGAGTCGTATGACTCAAGCATGGTGCGAGAATGGGCAAGATGGATCGAGCGGGTGGTTCGTCTGTTGGTTGGATCGAGGCGGTCTTGGAAGTCGGAGCGAGTCTCAGGGAGATTCAGATGGGATTGGACGGAGAGGCTTGGCGGCGTGATGAGAACGTTGATCAACCTGCGTGGTGAAGCGATCGATTGCTTCAATAGTTATGTGTGTGTGGGTCCCATGTGTGAGTGGGTCCCAAAGAAAACCCTAGGTCTCTAGTATAAATAGAGAGGGGAGATGAAAAACTCTCTCAAGCATTCATTTGGCCCCTTCTTCCTTTTCTAGGGTTTGGAGGAGAGAGAGGAGAATCTAGGGTTTTGAGAGATTGTGAGTGTGCTCTTTGTGTGAGCTCTTGTCCTCCTTTGTGGAGAGGCTTTGTAAGCATCTAGTGTGATCAAACTATCTTGTGATGCTTATTTGAAAGATCAATTGCCCCTTTGTGTTCTTCTCTCTTTTGGATGATTTTGGTGCTTCCTTGATTCAAAGGTTTATGCTTGGTCTCTTGGCCTATTTTATCTTGCTTTGATGTGTGGGAATACTCCTAGAGTCATCTAGATCATCAACCCCCACAAGCAAGTCTTGAATCAAGATTTTCATATTTCTAAGGTTTGTGCACTTCTTTTGTAAAACCTTGAGAGATCGATCTGCGAGTGGATCGAAGGATCGTCGCTAGAAATAGGTCTCTAATATCATTAGGGAGGTGTGCTCGAAATTTGGTCAAGTTTCATTGGTTGAATCAAAGTTGGATCAAATTTCGTTTTGGAGTTAGGCTTGATTTTGATCTTGGGTGAACCGGTCGGCCGGTTGTGCAGCAATGATCCGACCTCCGCTTTTCGAATACCGCTAAATCTTTGCCGAGTTGAACCGATATCCAACGGTCGAACCGCCCGATTAGTAGCAGTCGACCGTTGATTGTTGTCGGTCGGACCGCTTGATACCGATTCGAGCGGTGAGTTCTTTTCTCCATTTGTGTTGTGTGGTAGAGGGTTTATCAAATCCAACACAAGGCTTTCCTTTATCTTGCTTCTTGATCTTCTTAGCTTTCATAGCTAAAGGAGTAAAGTTTGTGTTGTATTTGATTTAGGCGAGAAAGTTGTGAAAGCGCCTATTCACCCCTAGTCGCCTTTACGGTCCTACAAGTGGTATCGAGCGAGTTAGCTCTTCTCATAGATCTTAACAGGTCTTTGGAGCCATGGCGGTGACAAGTACTCAACCAAGCCACATATTTTTGATGGAATTGACTTTGCATATTGGAAGGCTCGTATGCAAGCATATATCGAGGCTCAAGGGCACGCTATTTGGCTTAAGGTGAAAAACCCTTATGTCGTGCGGTAGATGGCGATATGATCACTCGGATGTGGAGGCCAGCAGCAAGGCTCGTAATTATTTGATCCAAGGCCTTAGTCGATCGAGTTTGAGCGTGTTGCTCACTTGCGGTCTGCTCATGAGATCTGGCGGACTCTTTGTGACTATCACGAAGGGTCCCGCTGCGATCAAGGAAGTGAGGCAGAACCGACTCAAGAAAGTATACTCAAAGATCGAGCAAAGGCACGGTGAGTCTTTGGATGAGAAATGTGGGAAGATTTTCTAAGATTCTTCATGATCTCATATTTGTTGACTTGGTATTTTACGAGTGCGAAAATGCCGCTAGCTTTTAGGTGCTCTTGATGTGAAGGTGCAGGGAATGAAGATCACTTCCATCAATGACAACCTTTGTCATGAGTGAGCTTACCATGGATAAGCTTTACTCGAGGTTGAAGGCGCATGAGATTGATTTTATCTCGCGTCTCCCCAAGGCAGTCGATGGCATTAGTGGTCGACAAATCCAAGGTTGTTCTTAGAGTCTCTTGATTGTAGCTCATCGGTTTTCATTATACGCTTTACATTTTTTAGCGATGAGCAACTTGAAAGCTGCAGGGATGACTTAGCCCTCCTATCCACCAAATTCACAGGCGTATAACAAGGTGAGAATAGGAGGAGAAGTGGACCTATCACGTGCTTGAATGTGGTGAGCCAAACCACATTCGTTCGAGATCCCCAAGCTAAAGGGCAAGGAGGAGAAGGAGACGAAGACATCCCGGAGAGGATGCAAAACCCAAGAAGACAAACTATCGGAAGTTTGTCGGTAGGGTCCTGCCGCTCTAGAAAATGTAAACATGAGCGATGTGGACTCGGAAGCGGAGGGCGGCGAGTGACCCGTGGCAAGAAGAAGGCTCATGACTTCACGGGCATGTGCTTCATGGCCAAAAAACGACCACGGCGACTCCTCCAACGATGAGGATCCCTTTAGTGATCGATGAGGTATGCCCTTCTATTCTTGACATGAAAAGGGCTTTGGTGCTTCTTTGAGCGAAATTGCATAAGCAAGTAAAAATGATTAAGAAGCGAGGACATTATGATTGATAATTTGAACTTAGAAGTTGTTAGGCTTAAATCTATTAATCGATGATATTTGTGATTCTGCACTAGCTTGTTTAAAGATTTGACAAGCTTGAAATCTGCTCATTCCTCATTACTAATCAACTAAAAGATGCTCTCGATGAACTAGAATCTCTCAAGTCTAGTTACGCTTGCTTAGATGCCATTTCACTTGATGTGACTGCCATGGAAGCTATTCCTTTAACTTGCTCGAACTGTGCCTTACTTGAATTAAAATTGGATAGCGCCCTGAAGGAATTACAAAAATTTGATGCTAGTCACACATGCTCTCATTGTAAGAATAATAGGATTAAGATGCAAGAGATGACAGAAATGCTGGTTTACTCTAGAGTTACATCTTGTGAAAATTGTCCCAAGCTTACAATTGAGATTGAAGCCTTAAACAAGACTATTGAAGAAAAGGCTAAAATTGAAAGATCCATGTCTCTTACTGCTTCTAAGAAAGTCATTGATTCTAACTCTTGTGTTTTGAATTCTGAAGTTGAAACCATGATTAGTCAGATTCAAGAGGCATTTAGAGTCAAATTTAGGGCAGATTGAATAGGATTAAGGAATCCTATTATGTGTCTTGTGAGGCCTTCAAGGTGGAAGTGGCCCTTCTTAAGAGTAAGCGTAATGAGGTAATCAAGTCTAGCAAGTGCACTAGATGTGAGGTCTAATTAAAGAAAATGATTACCTCAAGGTGACTCTTGAGAAGTTTTCAGTGGGAAAAGAAACTCAACATGATTCTTGATCAATCCAAGGTGGCGTGAAAAATAGTGGTCTAGGTTTCAATCCTAGAGCATTCTAAGAAAAACCCACCTAGGATTGCTAGAGTTGTGAAGAATGGTGCATTTGAGCTAGAACCTCCTAAGCCATCGGGGTTGTTTTCAAATCCATTGGTTTTGCTCAAACTCTTTACGGCAAGAAAGGTGCTTTTACTCTTGATCTGAGCCCTCAAAGGTCGATACCATTGCACTTTACGCAGAAAGAAGGCCATCTTGTTGAGTTACCTTTGGGAGAGCAAAACTTGAGAGAAAAGAGAGGATGGCGCCTTGAGATCCATTAGAGGTCCCTTCTCACATTCTAGTCTCTAGAGCTAGGCGACTTTGTTATCGTACTACGTTTAGGCCTAGATTTGTGAGAACTTTGTAGACTCTTTTGGTGGGTCTAGGCGGCATGTTGGATTAGGATATCGTGAGGAGAGACCACGGGTAGCACCTAGGCAGGGAGATGTCGATCTTTTGGTAGATCGTTTGGAGAGGTCTAGGTGGTTCTCATGTGCATCCTTATGATTTTATTCACGATCATGTTTACTGCTTTTTCTCTGCTTTGCCCCGGACATCGTGCTTCTCGATCTTTGGATTCCTCGATCATTTATCACTAACTTGATCTTGAGGCACGGATGTTTTGATTGTGCTTTTAGGTCCGTCGTGCGAGGAAGGAGGACATATGGCTTGTTGACTCGGGTGTTCTCGACATATGGCCAGGGGATTCTAGATGGTTCTCCTCCCTCACCGTGCATCCGACCTTGAATTGATTACCTTTGGGGATGCTTCTCTGGACCGTGTTGCAAAAAGACCTTTGTCTTGCGTCAACGACAAGTTCATGCTTAAAGGCGTCGCTTTGGTAAGTAAGGTGAGGTATAATCTTCTATCTGTTTCTCATTTGCTTGATGAGGTCTAGAAGTGAGGTTTAAGTGTGGTGAGTGTAGAGTTCTAGATTCCTCGGGTGAGCTTGTTTTGAGATCTCAGTTTGAGAAGATCTTACGTGCAAATTTGACATCTCTTCGGTTTCAGTCCTAGGTGTCTTGTAGCCTCTGATTCTCATGATCTTGTTTTGTGGCATCGTAGACTTGGGCATATAGGTTTTGATCATTTGTCTAGAGTCGGTTGCAAGGACTTGATTAGAGGTTGCCTAAGTGAAGGTATTAGAGATCTTGTGTGCTCGCCACAGAAGACATGGTAAGATGGTGTGCGCTTCCCACCCACCTCTTACTTTGGTAATGGTGATGGACGGAAAGCTTCTTCACTTAGACAGATTGGTCCTTCTAGAGTTGATCATTGGTGGGAAATGGTATGTCTTTGGTGGTTGTGGATGATTACTCCGGTATTCATGGGTTTATTTTCTTGCTTCTAAGGGCCGAAGCATTTGGATTCTTTAGAGATTTGGTCCTTAGACTTGCTGTTGATATTCCTGGAGCTTTGAGAGCCATTAGGAGTGACAATGGGACAGAATTCAAGAATTCTTCTTTTTCTACCTTCTGCGCTGATAGGGGGATTGAGCATCAGTTTTCTTCTCCTAGAGTTCCCAGTGAGAATGGTGTTGTAGAAAGGAAGAACAGGACCCTTGTAGAGATGGCTCGAACCATGTTAGATGAGCATTCTACTCCTAGGAGATTTTGAAATGAGGCGATCTCTCTTGCTTGTTATATCTCAATAGGGTTTTCTTGAGATCTGTGGTTGGGAAGACCTCTTATGAGCTTAGATTTGGTCATTCTCCTAAAGTCTCTCATTTCAAGATTTTTGGTTGCAAGTGCTTCATTCTTAAACATGGCAACCTTGATAAATTTGAGTCTAGATGTTTTGATGGCATATTTCTTGGATATCCTGCTCATTCTCGTGGCTATCGTGTTTTTAATGTTGACACTAACAAAATTGTTGAGACTTGCGAAGTCACTTTTGATGAGGCTAGTCACAGTACTAGACCCGATGCTTGGGTATCTGAGGATCACGAAATTCAAGGAAGCATCTTAAATCGATGATGACTACGAGGATGAGGAACCGAACCATCCTCCGGCTACCTCGAGAGGGTGGAGAGCACTGCTACTACTACTCGGTTTGGTGGCGACCTCCTCCTATCCTCACCGAAGCGATCGAGTGGCTCTGTTCCTACCTCAACAACTCATGGGGTAGAGGCCATACGCACCGGGAGCACCTCTTCGTATTCGCGACAACATCCACTGGCGGATGATTGGGGATCTTCAAGCGAGTCACTCGCTCGAGTTTATTCTCTGATTCTCATGCACACTGCTTTTGTCGCTTCTTTTGAACCCGAGATATCACCCATGCTTTATCGATGCCTCTTGGGTCAATGCCATGCATGAAGAGCTTGAGAATTTTGAAAGGAACAAAGTCGGACTTTAGTTGAGCGACCTTGATTCTCATGTTATTGGAACAAAATGGGTTTTTAAAAATAAGCAAAGTGAGGATGGGTTGGTTGTTACTTAATAAGGCTAGACTTGTAGCTCAAGGTTATTCGGGTAGAAGGCTTAGACTTTGAAGAGACCTTTGCTCCTGTAGCTAGATTGGAAGCCATTCGCATTCTTTTAGCATTTGCAACATCCAAGGGTTTCAAGCTTTTCAAATGGATGTTAAAAGTGCTTTCTTGAATGGTTTCATAGAAGAAGAGGTCTTTGTCAAGCAACCTCTGGTTTTGAAAATAAAAATTCCCAAACCATGTTTTAAACTCTCTAAAGCCTGTATGGATTGAAACAAGCTCCTAGAGCTTGGTATGTGACTTAAGAGTTTCTTGCTGAAAATGATTTCAAAATGGGAATGGTTGATAAAACCTTGTTCACTCTCGGGCATAGCGGTGATTTCTTGTTGGTTCAGATTTATGTGGATGATATTATATTGGTGGTTCTTCTCATGCTTTGGTGTCAGATTTTGATTCGATGAGCGGTGAGTTCGAGATGAGCATGATGGGAGAGTTGACATTCTTCCTTGGTCTTCAAATCAAGCAAGCGAAAGAAGGCACCTTCGTTCACGAGTAAGTATACAAAGGACCTTCTTGGCGCTTCAATATGGGAAGCGATGGGCCAATGTCTACTCCCATTGCTACAACCACCGTCTTTGGACCACGATGAGGATGGAGGCAGTGGACGGAAGAATACCTTGATATGATTGGCTCCCTCCTCTATCTTCTGACGTCGGTAGGACATACAATTTGCCGTATGTACGTGCGCTCGCTTTGAGCTTCCTCGTGCTTCTCATCGTCAAGCGATCGTCGTATCTTGGTATCTTCAAGATACTCTTGACTTTGGACTCTAGTATTCTTCTTCTTACGCTCTCTCAATTCGAGCATTTTACGATCTTGATTTTGCGGGGTGTAGAGTGGATAGGAAGAGTACTTCGGCACTTGTCATTTCTTGGGCACATCTCTTGTTTCTTGGTCTTCTAAGCAGTCTTACATTGCCTGATCCACAGTGAGGCCGAGTATGTAGGCTGCTTGCGATGGGCTTCTCGGAGTTCTCTGGATTTTATCCATTTGCGGGACTATGGGTTATCCTTGAGAGTGTTCCTCTTTTACGTGACAACACTTGCGATTAATATTGCCAAAAACCCGATGCAACATTCGGGACTAAACACATTGATATTCGATTTCATTTTACGAGAGACCATGTTGAGAAGGGTGATGTTGTGCTCCATTTTGTAGAGTCGAACAACGACTTGCGGATATTTTCACTAAAGCTCTTGATTCTTCTCGTTTTGCTTTTCTGCGGGGAGAGTTAGGGTTATTAGTCCTATTGGGCTGTTTTGAGGGAATCTGCTCTTTTGCATTCATTGTATCATAATGCATGTTTCATTTAAATTGTCTTGCATTGTAAAATAAAATCGTGGAGCTTTGATTATTATCCTTGTATGACTTGATTTCATTCTCTACTTTGTCATGTCAAGGGATAGTCGCTAGACTTCTTTATGGCTCTTCGTGTTTGAGCTTAGCTTTCATCTTGCTAGCTTTATTTACGTGAGCAAATTGAATCAAATCATGTCTTGTTGGATCTTGTGACTAGTTTTGCTCTAGTGATCCTCTTATGATTCTCGCCATGTCATATAGGTTGAATTGAGTCTTGAACTTATTTTGAGATGAAAATGAGCTTTTATCTTCTTAAGTCAAGCAAATGAAAAATGAGATTTTATGTCTTGAAAAAGCGATCTCACCAATCCTTTCTCATGAGACGACTTGCCATTGCACTAGCATGAACTCGGGGAGTTTTGGATGACCTAGATCACTCTTTTAAGCTTATCGCTTGAGATGGTCGCGGCAAGGCTTGAGATCTAGCGATGAAAAAATCCTTTTAGAAAAATGCTCAAAATGCTAAGTGCTTGAGTTTTGCTTCAAAGTGTACTCTTAATGCTCAAAATGCCTCGGTTCTTGTTTTGAGTCTCTTTTTACTTATAGACATGGCTTGACTCATTTTGGTTCTTTGTTAGTGAAACTATGATATTGAGCAACCTTTCATGGTTTTAATTCGTTTAATCTCGATTCTTGCTATCTTGGTTTTAGCTTTGCGATACATGTTTTGCCATGATTGAATATAGCTTCTACTCTTTATATGGCTTGGTATAATACTTGTCTTGTCTACTTGGTTAATGGTCATGGCTCCTTTTACTAAAGTTCAAAAATAAAGTCATTCCTTCATGCTCTTTCTTTTCCCATGCATCTTGATGAATTCATTGTCAAAGGGAGAAAGATTGTAGAAAAATGTTGTTTTGGAGTTGGTTTCATACATAAAGAACACAAAAAATGAACCTTTTGAAAATTTGTGATCATAGTGAGTTGAGTCTCTGGGTTTCATTGCACATTTTACGATTTTAATTGCAATTGAAGAAGACTCTCAATGATCAAGGTCAAATAGAACTTTTGTCTTTCATTTGGACCAAAGTGAGATTTTTGGTACTTTTACGAATTTGAATCCTCTTGTGCTTTCATTGCCTTATCTCACTTGCTTATACTATTACGAAGCGGCTTGGTGGTTCCTAGGCTTTTCTTGCTTATGGACCAAGTTGTGCCTTTATCACAGCAGCGATTTTTACTTTTCATTTGAAAAACCACATTTTAGGAAATTGCCAATGTGTTCATCAAGGGAGATTGTGGATATCGTGAGGATATGTGCGATCTCGGGATGATGAGTCAATTGGCAATGGCATTGTTGGTTTGCAATTTATCGCGTTTGGGTTTGCTCCAATTTGTCGAGCCACGGGCGATCGGCCGGCGGTCGCCATCCGACCCGCCGATGGGGATGTCGACCGGCGGTGTTTGCGGTCAGACCATAAAAATGAAAAGTGGTTTTGGGTGAGCCAAAAATAGGTTGTGTAGGCAAGTGAGGGAGTCTTACGGATGTGGTCACATCATTTTGGAGCTCCGGTCAAAAGTTCTATTCGATTGAAGTTTCGAAGGTTTGGATTTTCCTGCTGAAAATTTGGCTAAGTCTTTTGAGGCGGTCCGGCCGCCGTTGTGAATCGGTCGGACCAGGCACAGGATCGGTCGGGTGGCCTTGTGGTGATCGGACCGCCGATGACTGGAGGTTAGCCAAGTTGGCATTGAGTTGATTTGAATGTGTTTATGGATGGACTTCAATGCTTTATTGTTGTATATTGCATCGTGGAACTAACGTGGGTCAAGTTGTGAAGAACTTGTTCAAGCGATTTGTTTGTCTATTCTTTGTGCGGTGGCTTGCGAGTCAGCGGCGTCATCGGTGAGTGGATCGGGACTACGCTTGGAAGGCGAGGTCGAGCGATCATGGATGCGGGTGAGTCGTATGACTCAAGCATGGTGCGAGAATGGGCAAGATGGATCGAGCAGGTGATTCGATCTGTTTGGTTGGATCGGCGGTCGCGGAGTCGGGCGAGTCTACAGGAGATTAGATGGGATTGGACAAGAGAGGCTTGGCGACGTGATGAGAACGTGATCAACCTACACGTGGTGAAGCAGTCGATTGCTTCAATAGTTATGTGTGTGTGGGTCCCATGTGTGAGTGGGTCCCAAAAGAGAAACCCTAGGTCTCTAGTATAAATAGAGAGGGGGGAGATGAAAAACTCTCTCAAGCATTCATTTGGCCCCTTCTTCCTTTTTCTAGGGTTTGGAGGAGAGGAGAGGAGAATCTAGGGTTTTGAGAGATTGTGAGTGTGCTCTTTGTGTGAGCTCTTGTCCTCCTTTGTGGAGAGGCTTTGTAAGCATCTAGTGTGATCAAACTATCTTGTGATGCTTATTTGAAAGATCAATTGTCCCCTTTGTGTTCTTCTCTCTTTTGGATGATTTTGGTGCTTCCTTGATTCAAAGGTTTATGCTTGGTCTCTTGGCCTATTTTATCTTGCTTTGATGTGTGGGAATACTCCTAGAGTCATCTAGATCATCAACCCCCACAAGCAAGTCTTGAATCAAGATTTTCATATTTCTAGGGTTTGTGCACTTCTTTTGTAAAACCTTGAGAGATCGATTATGCGGAGTGGATCTGAAGGATCGTCGCTAGAAATAGGTCTCTAATATCATTAGGGAGGTGTGCTCGAAATTTGGTCAAGTTTCACTGGTTGAATCAAAAGTTGGATCAAATTTCATTTTGGAGTTGGGCTTGATTTTCAATCTTTGGTGAACCGGTCGACCGGTTTATTACAGCAATGATCCGGCCGCCGCTTCAGAACCGCTAATCTTGCCGGGTTGAACCGATATCAACAGTCCGACCACCGATTAGTAGCCGGTCCGACCGCTGATTGACTGTCGGTCAGACCGCCCGTGGTAGCCGGTCAGACCGCGATGCCCGATTGAGCAGTGAGTTCTTTTCTCCATTTGTGTTGTGTGGTAGAGGGGTTTATCAAATCCAACACAAGGCTTCCACTGTGCGCTTACTGATCTTCTTAGCTTTCATAGCTAAAGGAGTAAAGTTCGTGTTGTATTTGATTTAGGCGAGAAAGTTGTGAAAGCGCATATTCACCCCCCCTAGTCGCCTTTACGGTCCTACACCTTCAGTAACGGCTGAGAACCTGCAGCGCGTTCAAAGTATTTTAAATAACACTGACCCTGCTCTAGCAGATGCTCCAGGTTTTGTCCAACTTGTAGGTTAGATATCAAAGATCCTCCAGCAAACCATGCAGCATACGGAAGCATACCGGGAACAAAGGAGCTCGCGAAGTCAAACTATGACTTCATCCCAACGTTCCTCCCTCAGTAGAGGGCAACCTGATCGGGTTGGGGATCAGTCGATACCAAGACCTCCTCGGTGATTCCGACCAAGGAGTCACGAGGGAAGGACGCTATTTCAAATAGCCACTCCTCATCGAGAGGATCAATCGCTTGGCCCTGATGATCTCCGACATCGTCTAGGCCAAGCAGGTGGTCGGAGGCGTTATCCTAATGTCCACGACCAAATCAGAACACCGGAGCCCCGGCATTCCAATTTGAGAAACCGATTTCAATCTGGCACCCTTCCAAAGAAGGCGCCATGAATCAATCACAGGCTATCGAGCTTTATCTGCAGGGCTCCAGGCTGTACGTTGGCCTAAGAGGTTCCAACCTGCTAACATGGACAAGTTCAATGGGACCCAGAACCCGTTAGAATTTCTCCAAATCTATACCACCGCCATCAGAGCTGCTAGTGGGGACGAAAATATGATGGCAAACTATCTACCTATGGTACTTGAAGAGTCATACGGTCATGGTTGCTCAACCAACGGTCGGGTCAATCTATGCGTGGGAACAACTTTGTGACCTCTTGATTGTAACTTTCTAGGGTACATCGATGCATACAGAAAGGAGGATGACCCTCATCGAATCCGACAAGAACCTAAAGATACTCATTGTGAATACATCAAAGGTTGATCGGGTTAAGTAATTCAATACCAGAAATCGCAGAATCTTTTGTTATTCAAGCTTTCAAGGCGAGGTCTAAGGAATCGGCAGTTTATGGAAGACATCGCTATGAATCCTCCACAAACGATGTTGAACTTTTGAACATAGTGGACAAATCTGCTTTTGCTAGCGAAGCGGTTGAGTGGAGCGAGGCCATTGATCGGAAGGATAAAACCCCTCAACCTGGCTTGGAAAAATCAGAAAAGAAATACAAGAAGGCTCTCAAGAAGAAGAAACACCTCAAGCCCGATGATAAAGAAGTCATTGCGGTTTCTGACAAGTTTGCCAAGGAAGAAAGATTACACGGTCGAGGCAAAGCAAAAGTTCCGACCGACGGATATAAAAAGAACAAGAAGTGGTGCCCACTTCACTAGCAGGCAGGGCATGACTTGCGCACCTGTCGAGTCTAGCAAAAGAAACTGAAAAATTACTGTGCAGGTAAAGGCTCATTCCGCTCGATACAAGAACTCGGGGAAGCAAGTTCCAAGAAGGACAAGGATGGCGACGACGAGATGGAATACCAGGAGCCTCAACATATGGTCAACATGATTTTCGGAGGATCCTCCTCGTATGATTCACGACGTCACCTGAAGGCCGTGGAGCGAGAGGTCAACTTTGGAGAGTCCCCGATTGCCATCAAGATGGTCAAAAATAGTAATCTCCTTCAGTAAAAAAGATCGCTCCATCCTGTCGGCTCAATCAGGTAGGTTCCCTATTATAGTTGAACCTACTATTAACAATTGCAAAGTTAATCGAGTCTTAATAGATGGAGATAGTTCTTTAAATATATTTTTTGCGGGAGCATTAGAGGAAATGCAAGTTCTCAGATCTAATGTAAAACCAGTGAAGTATACTTTCCACGGCATAGTCCCTGGTTCTACTGCAAAACCGATAGAGCAAGTGTCCGTACTCGGAAGGCCTGACAACTTCCGAACAGAGAAGGTTCCATTTGATGTGGTCGATTTCGAAACTGCATATAATGGAATACTTGGTCATCCGGCTCTAGCAAAGTTCATGATAGCCACGCACTACGGTTATCAGAATCTAAAGATGCTAGGGCCAAAAGGAGTCATTATGGTTCGAGGAGATCAAAAATAGCTTATGCATGTGATCAGAAGTCTTTAGAACTGGTTGATGCACTCCCGACCAGAGAAATTGACTCGTCTGCAATGCAGGTCAAGCACTTCAGACCAAAGATGACACCAAAACCATCCGACCAGACAAAGGAGGTACCACTCGACAAAGGTATTTCTCTGGAAAACGCCAAGTCACCATATGGGTCAGGAAACACTGACGTGTTTATCCCAAAGGTGCTAGTCGGAGAAGGGCTCAACCTCAAATAGGAAGAGTCGCTCGTCTCCTTCCTCCGAGCAAACCAGGATGTATTCGCCTGACAGGCGTTTGATATGCCCGGAGTCTCCAGGGAGGTGATCGAGCATGGGCTAGCTCTCCTGCCTGACAAAAAATCGGTCAAGCAGAAGCTAAGGCGTTTTGCACCTGATCAGAAGGAAGCAATCTAGTTGGAGATTGACAAGCTCCTCAAGGCTGCGTTTATTCTTGAAGTCAATCACCCTCAGTGGCTCGCTAACCCTGTAATGGTTAGAAAGAGTAATGGGAAGTGGCGAATGTGTATTGATTTCACAGATCTTAATAAAGCTTGTCCAAATGATGATTTTCCCCTTCCTTGCATTGACCAACTTGTAGACTCTACTTTCGGGTGTGAGTTATTAAGTTTTCTAGATGCGTTTTTAGGGTACCACCAGATCAATATGAGTAAAGAAGATGAGGAGAAAACTTCCTTCATCACTCCATATGGCACTTACTGCTATGTTAAGATGTCTTTTGGACTCAAAAATGCTGTTGCAACTTTTCGAAGGTTGATGCAGAAAACCTTTAATCCACAGATAGGTTGAAATCTAAAAGCCTATATTGATGATCTGGTTGTGAAGAGCATCAACGTTGGCGATCACATTCTCGACTTACAAGAGACTTTCAACAACTTGAGAAGGCATAACCTCAAGTTAAATCCAGAAAAATATGTGTTCAGAGTTTCCGCGGGAAAACTTCTCGGTTTCCTAGTTTTGGCTAGAGGTATCGAAGCAAATGCTGCGAAAATATCTGCCATCGACCAGATGCACCCCCAACCACGAAGAAAGAAGTCCAGAAACTAACTGGTTGTATCGCAGCGCTAAGTCGTTTCATAGCAAGGTTAGGTGAAAAAGAATTACCTTTATTTAAAATTCTTTGGAAGCATGGAAGTTTCGAATGGACTAAGTAAGCAAATGATGCCTTTGAAAAACTTGAAGAGTACCTTACGAGTACCCCGGTCTTAGTCTCTCCAAGACCGGAAGAACCATTGCTGATTTACATGGTACGCAGCATACAAGCTATCGGTGGTGTCTTTGGTGAGTAGAACGTGAAAACGTCCAACGACCAGTATATTACGTAAGTGAAGTCTTACATGGACCAAAGGAAAGATACCCACATGTACAAAAGCTGCTCTATGGTCTCCTAATGGCTTCAAGGAAACTAAGGCATTACTATTAGGTCCACAAAGTGGTCGTACCAACCGGATATCCCCTTTGTCAAGTCCTTGGAAAAAGGGAATCGTCAGGACGAATAGCAAAATAGGTAGTTAAACTAGGGACGTTCGACCTCCATTTCATCTCACGAATAGCAATAAAGTCTCAGGCAATAGCAGAATTCGTTGCCGAATGGACAAACCCTGAACCCAAGCAAGTACGAATACCACGATGAGTGGACAATGTACTTTGCGGGTCCTTTGATCCCCAAAGGATCGGGGGCTGGAGTGTGAGGACCCTGGATTATTAGGCTTGTAATGCTTAGTCACCAATTGACCCTAGCATCACAAACAAAATAACCCGTGTCTTCGAGACATGTATACTTCCCAGAAATGCAGTATACACACCCCTTTACAAAATTAATGCATCAATTCCATTCATTCACATAGAACCGAAGCACAGCAATCAATCCAGAAGGTAAAATAAATTAAGGATAGTTATTACAAAAGAGTGGCCGACCGGCCAAATATACATATAAATACAAAAATTTAACAGCGGAAGCAAAAGTGTCATAAACAAAAGAGCCAATCAGTGTGCCTTTAACCCACAAGGCAACTGACCGGACCGCCAAGCTAGTCGTCAAACCCGCAGCACATCTCACAAAAGTGAGGCCCCACTACTACAAAAGAGGCTATAGCGGCGGCCCAACCACGAGCGGTTCCTTTGGGCCGTGCGTATTAAATCTGTCTGAGCTTTATTGGCCTATCACGAGCGGTTCTTATTGTGAACCGTGCGTGATAATAAATATCACGAGCGGTTCCCAATAAGAACAATGCATGAATTATCGAGCGGTTCTATTTAGAACAAATGCAGCGATATCGAGAAATCACGAGCGGTTCTTAATAAGCGAAATGCGTATAATATCCTGAGCGGTTATGTAGAAGCAAATGCAGCGATTTCTGAATTATCACAGGCGGTTCTTAAATAAACAAATCTGAAACTATTCCTGAGCGGTTCTTATTAAGCAAATCTGTGATATTACTATCACGACGATTCGAACTAAACAAATCTGTGATTTCTAAACTTCATATAAATTGAGCGACACATCCCTCGATCGCCTTGCGCCATTTGTGTCCCTTTGCCGCCTTGCCCTTTGCCCTTTTCTTATTGCCTCTGCCCTTTGTCTCTACCGCTCGAGCGCCACTTCCACTGCCCTAGCTCCTCCAACTGCGGCTCCTCCTCTATCTTGGTATGAGCTTGGAGATGCTTGTGGACTTGGCATTTTATTGTGTGTTAATGCATTGACTAAAAGAAAGGAGAAAAGATAGTGTAGATGCTAGCTGTGAATATTGAGAATGGTGTTGTTACTATTGATTTATTACATACTTCTTTGAGTCACAGCGTGTGGTACATAACTCTTGAAGAGTATGAGATGATGCCTATATTTGGGTTGCATGATTGTTCAATTGAGATAGATATCGATTGTCGAGAGGTAGGGATCATGGTTGTGGCCGTAGGCATGGCTCGCTATGCCACAGCGTGTGGTACATAACTAGTGAAGAGTTTTCTTTCAATAACCTTAGATGCAAATGTTGGAGAATGAGTTTATATTGCACATTTTAGTTCTATTAGGGAGTTATTGTTTCTCCTTGTACATAACTATTTAAGTATGTTTGGTAAATAGGAAGCCCATTGTCTTGCCAAGCGAGAGAGAGAAGGGAGGAGAAGGTGAGGATTATCGAGAGATATTAGATATTTTCTTCGTGAGCTCAGGGGTAACGATCTATAACCCTTTATGTTTGCTATAAATTAATCGCTAATCAATTTGACACTAATTTGTTACATGCGTAGTGTAGATGGATCGAGCTGGATGTGCGGTGTGAACCGTGTGAGTCAAGAGTACATTAATGGCGTGGTTGCTTTTAGAAGAGCATTGGCGAGGATATGTTAAAGAAGGGATAAATTTTATGTCTTGTCAGTGCATTGATTGCGTGTCGAAGATGTTTAACTGCTTGCTTGGTCGAGCGCACTTGATTGAAGGGTTTCAAAAAGGGTATACATGTTGGACGATCCACGGTGAAGAAGCAGATTATACGAAAGTTAATAATGGCGACATCGCCGAGGAAGTCAGCGATTTGCGGATGTGGTGTGCTTTTGATGAGGATAGGGGCACGATGACAATCTGGATCGGATGCTACTGCGATCTGAAGAGAACTACGATGGGAGAGAGTTTTGTAAATTCGAGGGCTTAAGGGAGGACTCGGTGAGACCTTTGTTCCTGGTACATGGCCGGGATACACAAGGTTGTCAGCCGTGTTGAGCTGCTGAAATTGAAGGCAAGCAATAGTTGGTCAGATAAGAGTTTCACGGCGTTGTTAGGTCTCTAGCGGACATCCTTGGGAGAAGCGTGTTGCCCGACACCACCTATCAAGCAAAGAAGGTTATTTGCCCATTGGGAATGGAAGTAGAAAGAATACATGCATGTCCAGAGCGATTGTATCCTCTACAGTAAAGTATGCGAGACATGCATGTATGTCCGTGTGCAAAGCATCCGATACAAGCGTCAAAATACTACTAAGGTGAAGCAAGGACCTCCTGCTAAGATGTTGTGGTATCTTTGTAATCCCACGTTTGAAGCGTTTATTTGCGAACCCAAAGGAGGCAAGATTGCTGCATTGGCACTCGAGGCGTAAGAGAGATGGAAAGCTAAGACACCTGCGATTACGCGGTGGAGAAACTTGATCGGAGCTTGAAGAGTTCGGTGCGGAGCAGGAACATAAGGTTAGGGTTGAGTGCGGATGGAATGAATCCTTTCGGTAACATGAAGCGATCGACATAGCACTGGCAGTGAATCTATGTATGTACAACCTGCCTCCTTATGCATGTATGAAGCGGAAGTACATTTTGATGTCACTACTTATCCAAGGGCGAAGCAACACAGGAGCGATATTGATGTGTACCTAGCACCATTCTTTGGAAGATCTTGTGACACTTTGGACGAAGGGGTACAAGTATGGGATCGTACAAGCGAGAGAACTTCACTTCTGCGCCATGTTATTACGCACCATCAATGATTTTCTGCCCTTGGTAACTTTGTCGGGTTGATACAAAGGGAGCCAAAGCATGTCATGCTTGCTTAGATGGTGCAGAGTGTATGGTTGAACAACTCGCGCAAAGCTGTGTATATCGTCACCGTAGGTTCCTTCGAAGTCACCCATACCGCAAGATGAAGAAACAATTCGATGGAAATAAGGAGGGCGGTTCGGCTCAAGGGCTTTTAGAGGAAAGAGATCTATGATATGGTTAAGGATATTGATGTTGTGTTTGGAAAGGGATATAAATTAAGAACCCCTCGAGAAAAACATCGGAAGAAGCGGTCAATTTTTGGGACTTGCCTTATTGGGAGCACTTAGAAGTTCGCCCTTTGCATCGGCGTCATGCGTGGAGAAGAATGTATGTGATAGCTTGATTGGTCTCTTCTTGAACATCGGTGGCAAAACAAAAGGCGGTGTTAACGCCTGCGGCGTGACTTGGTTGATATGAACATAAGAACCGAGTTAGCACGAAAGAGACCGATAAAGGACGAGCGTACCTTCCCCGCTTGCTACACTTTGTCCAAGGCGAGAGAAATGAAGCGTGTCAAAGTTTGCATGGTGTGAAAGTCTCATGAACTACTCGCCAATATTAAAAACTTGTTTCCATAATGATTGAAATTAATTGATATGAAGTCTCATGATTGTTATGTCTTGATGACACAAATGCTTCTGTTGCGATTAGGAGTATCTTGCGAACAAGGTCAAGTGGTAATCTTTAGGTTGTGTTATTTCTTTAATTCAATTGCTCGAGAAGGTCATCGATCCGAAGGACTCGATGCTCTGCGGAGCAGTGGTGGCGACTCTATGTCATCTTGAGATGTATTTCCCTCCGTCATTTTTCGATATCATGGTCCATCTCATTGTTCACCTTGTGAAAGAGATAAAGATATCTGACCTGTGTTCCTCGTCATATGTACCCATTTGAGAGATACATGGGAATTCTCAAGTCCTCGTCTGGAATCGATCTCGGTGGAGGCGATATCATCGAAGGTTATGCAGCAGAAGAGGTCATTGAGTTCTGCGTCGACTACATGGCTCGAGTGGGCAAATGGGTGTGCCTCTATCTCGTCATGAGGGAGGCTGGAGGTATCGGGACCATCGGAAGGAAAAAAATCACTCCCGATCTAAATCGTCTGCATAAGCCCATTTCACAGTCTTGCAACACATGACCCAAGTGTTCCGTACATCGGCGAGCACAAAGACATATTACGCCAATAGAATCGGGCCGGTCGGAGGTTTGGATCACGAGAAACACAGCCGTCGGTTCAGCGAATGGTTAAAGATGCGATTCAGGGAGGCATCAAGTGATGAAAGCATTGCTATGGTTGGCCAAAGGACCAAAATTTACAATTGTGACATGCAAGGATCGACATAAATGGGTACCGTTTTATCTGGCTCGGGATATGAAGAGCCGCGATCCGAGCAGTGGTGTCGCATAGATGCATTTCACGAGGGTTCAATACTGCGAGGGCACGTGGGTTGAACTCGTACTATGGGTTCGTAGAGGAGATTTGGGAGCTTGACTATGTACTTTTCAAGATCCCCTGTTTCGATGTCCTTTGGGTTAAACTTCGCGAGGCGTGAAGGTCGACAAATGCGGTGTCACTCTGTGGACCTCAAGCGTGTCGGATACAAGGGCGAACCATTCGTACTCGCTAAGCAAGTTGTTCAAGTTTTTTATGTAGCGGACCCGGCAAATAAGAACGCCACGTAGTTCTTCATGGGAAAAGAAGGATTGTCGGAGTTGAGAATGTAGTGGATGAGGAAGAGTACAATCAATTTGACGAGTTGCCTCCTTTGGAGGCGGCATCGGTGGTGGAAGAACCCGGTGAGGAAGCTAGCTATATCGCGTCGATCATCATGAAGGTATGTATTTCAATTAAGCATGTATATATTCCACTTTGTAATTAATTTGATGTTAACATGGAAGCGCGTCACGTGTTATGGGCGATGCTAAATCGGTCAATTTTCCTCGATCGGTCGTGTGAGACCCGGTTTATCGAGACTTGTAATGCAAAAGATATATATGAGAAAATTAAACACCTCATTTGGAGCTATAGTGCAGTGAATCAAGCACCTCATGAGATGAACAACCCAATTGGATTCATCTCATTTGGAGCTATGATGCACTTTCTACAATTTTCAAAGCCTTGAAATGAGCAAAAGTAAAATGCATAAGTAAACTTTTACGGAAATAGTAACATGTTCCAAACTAATTTTCACGATAAGCTCATTAATAGAGAATCCAAAAAATTGGATTCACTCAAAAATAGTTCTGAGAGAAAAAGTTATGCATTTTGAATTAAATTGTATTTTTAGATAACAAATAAGCCTTCTCGGGAAAATCCAAAATTAAATCGGCGTGGATGAACTTGGATCGTTGATCTAGCGATGGGCGGTTCCTTTGGGAGATATCACGAGCGGTTCTATAACGAACCGTTTGTGATACTTAATATCACGAGCGGTTCTATTAATGAGCGAATGCGTGATATCAACATATCCTGAGCGGTTGATTATGGAACCGTGCGTGATATTAAAATAGAGTTTCCTTTCTAAGTTATCACGAGCGGTTCCATAATAGAGCAAATGCGCGATGAATAACATCCTGAGACGGTTCTATTATGGGCCGTATGCGATGCATTATCCTGACGGTTCTATCATAGAAATGCAGCGATATCCATGTATATAAGTACATTCTATCATCGAGCGGTTGTGCACACTCTACTTTTTCACCCTTCTCTGTGTGAGGGTTTACTAGGGCCACCTCGCCGTCCCGCCTCAGGCCAGTAGCCTCCCTTAAGTCCTGCTTGGGCCAGCGCCGCCTCCCTTCGTCCACCTTTAGTCCGGTCGCCCGCCCCTGCCCGGCCACCGGTGAGTAAGGATGAAAACCAAAGGTTGCATTTGGGTTAGTCTAGGTATCTTGATCCACTGATCCCTCCCATTGCTCGAGATGAGCTGATGAATGCTTGATACTGCAGGGTGTGATTGGGGAATGATAATATTCTTGGGGTGTGGTGTGGTTGCTACTTGTGCGATGGGTAGTTCATAGTGGTGTATGAATGGGGTTACCTTTTGATGGGATCGCCTTACGGCTCGTTCTTCTTCTTCTTCTTTGGCCTCTGGCCTCGGCCTTGGTTTGGGAAGGAATGGGGAAAAGGGAGAATGGCAGTGGGGAGGCTTGTGTCTTTGGCTTTCTTGGCTTCTTTGGGGATGAACTTGAGCTACTGCTGGCTTGGGAAATGAATCACAGGGGTGGCACAGGCTCTGGTTGTGGGAATGTATTGGTGGCCTTCTCTCCTAGTGTGCACTCACCTTCTTACCATTGCCTCCTCTCCCTATTGCCTGTGCGAGATATTTCTTGGCCCTTGCTATTGCTTTGGTGAATGATGAAACCTACGGGAATAAGATAGCTTGGATTTACTTAGGTTAGTCTAGGTATCGCGGTTATCCAGTCTTGGTGATTTGGGTTAGTCTAGGTATCTTGAGAATCAAGGTGCGGTTAACCTAAGTTGGTATGGGTAGCCTTGGTACTCGAGTCTTGACTAATCTAAGTTGATCAGAAACAACGATGATCCTATGGTACTCGTGACAATTCCTTCTTTGCTCTTACTTTAATGGGTGTGCTCTATTCTAGATGGTCTTTTGGTATTTGCGGCAATGCATGCGGGGTTTGCGAATGATCAAGTAACTTGTGATGCCATATACTTGTGATATACATCGTCTTGTGAGTATCTTTGTATTCAATTATTGAGTATCACTTTGAGTATATATATCTTTGTACTAAGTCAAGTCTGAAATTGATTTGTTAGTACTAGGAGATATATATATTGCAAAGTGACTTTTGTGGGCTCTGTTGGAATTGCTCTGTGATAATAATTGTCATATCTTGAATTGATGTGATAGCATATTCAGATTTGAGCTCTACATGTGTTGCTTACTCATGTCTTTTATTTCTTCTTGATTTGGCAATACTATAATCGGAGATTTATGTACACCTCAAGTATACACATGTATATGCTTATGAGCGTAAACAAGTATATACTATACACATAGAAGTTCCATTACTTTTGTTGCGATGGTTGCATGCCTCCACACCATACTTGATTATTCATGCCTTTGTGAGATATATGAAAGTGCCTTGTGAGTAATCATTGCGTCGTAACTTATATAGATAGCAAGTTAGCGAGATGGCGAGGCACCGTCTTACATGCCGCCGTCGTGACGTCGCCAAATCGTCTGGATCTCCGATCAAGGTGGTACAAGTCCTCCTCAACATCGAATGGCGTCGGCGTCCACACATAATTACGGACATGACGGCGTGCAATTACCGATCGGCGACATCGAGGTAATGTACATCTGGAATGCTCCAAATATAGACATATAGGGCGCCTTAGCTAATTGTATCTGTTTTGTAGGAGGCCGGCATGCAAGCTCAAGTGAGGATGGTTGGGTCGATTGCTATTGAAATTTGGCGGGGTATAGTGTATCCATACCGGGAAGAAGCGGTGCGACACGGTGCCCGGTGGCGCGAGGTTACGCCGAGTGCGGTGGACATGGTACATGATAATTTCATGGCCATCTGCTGGAAATTCCCGAGCGAAGAAATCATAACAACGGGGATGCGTGCACACTTTTATCGATGGCCCAAGAAGGACATCATACGGACCTGCGGTGGCGCGATATCATCACGACACTGCCTCTCCAATAGGAACCTCGATGAGTCGCCCGACCTTCGCTTGAAGCGCCTCATCGGTTCCGTCGAGAAGGCAGCAGAAGGACAAGACAAGCGTATCACCATATCGGTCTGAGTCATCTCGGAGAAGGCGTCTGCGAGGCGTCTCGTTGCGAACAAATCGATATCGAAGAAGATTCAAGCGCCTACCAAGCGGGCAATACTCCCTTGGATATCCGTTGGTCTCGACAAAGAACTAGCAGGCTCGGGACTAGCTTGTCAATCTTTGAATGAGTGGTACATCGCCAAGACCCAAGAGGAGGAGCCATCTTGGAATCGCGTCGGATCACGGGGCGAGCATTTTCATCACGAGGCGGGCCGCCGTCGTGGGCTTCGAGGACTTATTGACCTATACAACCTAAGCGCCCTCGGCGCCTCACTTCTACGATGTTGGACCTTTGTAAGTGTGTACAATCAATTTCTACACTCGCGTGATAGCGATAAATATCACAACTCATTCCTTACGTGCAGATACATTATGAAATGTGCAGTTGAATCAGCGAACCGGTGGGTTTCCTCGACCATACGTGATCTCGAGCAAACAATAAACCAAGACTTAT
Source organism: Hsuehochloa calcarea (assembly GCA_036346395.1). Taxonomy (NCBI): domain Eukaryota; kingdom Viridiplantae; phylum Streptophyta; class Magnoliopsida; order Poales; family Poaceae; genus Hsuehochloa; species Hsuehochloa calcarea. The sequence goes on along the minus strand of CM070593.1, from coordinate 27,584,483 downwards.
CCTCGTCGAGAATTACATAAAAATGAGATTGCTTGCTCGAGCGGCAAGGAGTACATAATGGTGCCGTACAACCAGAGTAAGTGCTTCACTACTTGCTACACAAAATTCGTTTGAACATATATAGGTTTATGACTATAGCGACATACATGAGTAGGTTCCTTTGGATTCTTGTGATTATTGTGCCAAGAGGAACATGGTATTGTACCTTGATTCTCTACTCAACAAAACCATGACTTCACCCTTCTTAAAGGAATACTCAAAAGTACGATCATTTCCTCCGCACATAATTGTATTGTAGTCTTCCTTCGTTTGAAATGGACGATGATAACTTTTTGGAATCATGTAGAGGCGTTCATCGGCTATGTTCTTAGGGAGGTTTATACAAGGAGCAGCGCCACACTAACCCACAAGATCACGATTTCGATGCGCGATACAACACAATAATAATATATCATCTGCACTGAAATATTTAGTCTCGGTATTGTACCTATATATGTATATCCATTTTTGTAGTCACTTGACAAAAACAAGATCACCTATCGCATTCTCGTATGCCATCATATGCGGCTATTGATTAATTCCACGACACATGATCCCGGGTAGGTCAATCTCGCTATAGTTATTTTCTAATTATAAATTTAAATATATATTCTTACTACTTTACTCTTGCTAGCGACGGGACTTGAACCTAGAGTTAAAAGCACTCGGAAGAGCGAGGTCACACACGTTCGAGGTTGCTCTGTGACTTCATCAAGTCGGAAATCGTTAACCCAAGACGGAGAGTTTCACGTCGTCGACTAGTTGTAATTGATTCAATATTGTAACTCACTTTGACTAGTTGTAATTCAATTTGTAACTCTAGCGACAATACTTCAAACATTCTTTTGTAATTGATTTTGAGTTAAATGAACACTTTGAGTTGTCAACAATAATCTGTGATGTATTTGTTTCTACTTATTCGTTTGTAATTGATTTTGAGTTAAATGATCACTTTGAGTTGTCAACAATAATCGTGATGTCATTGTTTACCTTGTTTGTTTTGGAGGGCATGGCTAGCAATTCACGAGGCTAGTGAAAATCGACAAAAACTAGTTAGTAGAAGGACATATCACGAGCGGTTTTGTTTAAAACCGTGTGTGATACTAGGTAATCCGAGACGGTTTAAACCAAGAACCGTGCAGTGATATGCAAGCCTCACGAGCGGTTCTTAGATCAAACGTGCGTGATTATGTAATATCCTGAGCGGTTTTTATTAGAGCCGTCTCGATTACGAAGTATCACGACGGTTTTTAATAGAACCGTCTATGATTACGAAGTGCCCTTGGGCTCACCTTCCTCCTCTGCAACAAATAGTTAAGCAAAGCAAATGAGTACAAAATTGTACTCCATAAGACTTACGTGTAGAATAACAGACCTATACATATGCTATATGCAAGCTTATTTAAGTGGAGGCTGTATGTTTCATTTTCGGCACAAAGCAATCTTTATTTGCAATAATGTAGTACATTTAAAAGCAAGTGGACAAATCTGTTTTAATGTTCAAATAATAGTAAAGGACAACAATAATAACAATAGATGAGGACAACAACAATCACAGGAAGTGACTAAACCCATAGTCACCACAACAATAGCATGAATTACCCATTCATACCAACCATGTCAAATTTTAATAAAAGGTTGTAGTCTAACTCTTGCAAAACCTAACCAAGCGTGTCCATAACCTAGGGCGAGGCTATTCTAATAGTTTTATCCTGCGGGGTGTACCAATGTACCCACACGCGGACCGCCTTTTGCCAAGCTATTAAGCACACTTCCTTAGGTATCTTTGTACGGCTAAGTCCTCGAGATATTTTCAATATTATGCATTAGCTGCGGTGCCGTATGGATAGAAACCCATACGTTGTGTCGAGTCATCGTAAAGCCTCGGTCAACTATCCATCAGCGGGCAAAGCCTTGGACAACTCGGCGCCCCTCGAGGTGGAGAGCCTACGGAATCTCCACCACCGCACACCCAACACAAGAACACATATCCTTTTCACACAACACACACAACCCCTCCTGCGACTCGGATATAACACCGCCAAAGTACTCGGTCAAGAGGTCCCATATCCCTCTCGCGTTGTTAGCATAAAAAATGCTTAGAGAGTGTGACACAAGATGTTCGGTCCTTGTTGACTTAGACAAGACATCCACAAGCCCAATAACCCGCCATCCAACCACTTGCCCAAGTCTAAATCAATTTTTATTTTCAGATTTTGACTTTACAAAATAACAAAGCACAAATCTTTGGACATAAAGGAGTAATAATTAGATGTGTGATCAAGATCATCGACTAAATCGATGATAAGCCCATTACTACGAAACTAAGCATTTCTAAGCAATTTCAATTACAATCTACTAAGTGACAAGAGCTCATCCATCGAACTCAAATCACGACAAATAACCTAGGCTCATGGTAGTAGAGGATAATCCGTTCCTACAGATTATGCAACTATAGGATACTAACCATAATTTAACAACAAAATAGCAATGCATACATACAAGTTGAAATCAATATATTAGACTTGAAAAATCTGGGATTAACATGATCAAGCTGCTTGCACAGTTCTTGCATTCAAGATCTTTGCGGAGGATCACTTAGGTTATCAATGTGCTCTTGGAACCTAACGAGAAAGGGAAAAGAGCGAGCAAAACGAAGAAAACACAAAGACTCAACATCAAAGTTTCTCCGAATGCTTTGAAAATTTCACAATAGCAAGAGCATAATTTATAAGGAATTTAATAACAAGAACCAATTGATTTGGATTCTTAATGCAAAAGATATGAGCAAAACAAATCTGCTCAGCCTTATAAATCCCAAATGCTACTATTCATTGCAACTAAAATATTAGCAAATTTTTTTGGAGCTATAATGAGGTTAGAAACATTTTTTAGATTAAAGTTCAGTTAAAAATATAACTAACAAAATTTGAACCAACCGAAAAGGAATTAAAATAAAAAAGTTATGCATTTTACAAGTTAATTTTATTTTTTAGTTAACAAATAATCCTTTCGGGAAAAACCGAAATTAAAACGACGTGGACGAACTTGGATCATTGATCTTGGATCCAACGGTCCAAGTTCACGAGAACAAGCGCAGCACTACAGCGGCTCATCGTTCACCGTTGGATTTAGATCCAGCGGTTCCGCGTGGATCGAGCGTTAGGCGGTCGAGCGTTCACGCACATGGCCGTTGATCATGGATCCAACGATAAACGCGGATCGAACCGTTCGGACGTTCCGAATGTTTACTTGAATCGGGACCGTTGATCTTGGATCCAACGGTCCACTGATCAAGGCATGCGATCGATCCGAACGTTCGCGCGATCCTGGGTCGTAGATCTAAAGATCGATGGTTCACAGCGAACCACATTCAAAAGCTCGCGCCCAGTTTTGTCGAAACAAAGCGGCGGCGAAAGGAGGCTCACCGCCGGCGACTCGAGTCACGGCGGCGCGAGCTAAGGCCCAAAATGGGTTCTCAATAACCTTGCGCACAATGGGACCCACAATTCTGATTGCGGTGGTCTAGAACGCCGGCAAGCGGAGTTGACGAATGACCAAAGCGGCGAAAAATGAAAAATGCAAAGGAGCTCATTGCGGTCCAAATAGCGGGTGCCAAGCAACTAGGGACTAAAGTGGAGTTACGAGCACGGAAAAACACGAGAGAAAGGTTGGGCTGCCGGTGATGAAAAGAGTTGCTTTCGGTAGAAAATGGGAATCTCAATTCATCAAGCCACGAGGAAGATAAGCAAAATTGGGAGAGGTTTAAGCTCAAGAGAGTAAAGAGGAGCAAGAAATGAAAGGAGAGAGCCAGCTGTGTGCGCCTTCACCGTAAGCTCGAAGCTCAACAATGGCGGCAGAAGTGCTTTCGAAGGAATGTAGCTCAAACAACCACTGAAGTGCTAGCTAGAGTTGCAGAGATGCTAAAGGAAGCCAAAGGGGAAGCAATAGAGCTTAAATAGAGAAATGGCGAAACAGCGGCAATATTTCTCCTCGGTCAACAACGCCATGGGAGCACTTGAGAAGCGGCGGGCGGTTGAGCAATGGACTTTTGAGGGCGGTGCACGATGGGCAATTAAAGCGAGCAAAGAGAGCCGTTTAAAGGTGACCACCGAGGTGACTCAACGTTGCGCTCTTCTCCTCTACTCACGCCATTGCTTGACTCAAATGCGCTTCGGACTCTAGGAAGAGCGACTCGTCCACCGTTGGATCATCGAGCGGTTCAAATGAAACGAGGAGATTAGAATGCTCCGATCGTTCATTTCAATCCAGTCCGTTATCTCCAAATTGGACGGTTCAGATGAACGGGATGATCGGCCGGTCCGAACGTTCACTTCAATCCAGTCCGTTGATCTAAGATCCAGCGACTCTTGTTGATCTAAGCGTTCGGATGGTCGAGCGTTCACACGCATATAGTCGTTGATCTCGGATCCAACGATCCACGATACTCGCGCCCGGCGACCAGCCGATCGCGATTAGTTGATTAGTTGGTTGAACCAAGTCAAGTGGACTTTATTAATTTTGTGGATTTTACGGAATTTTTAAAAGCTTTTCAATAAAGTATATTAAGGCTAAAAGAATTTATGTGCCCGGCCCTTGCCTCTTCCCGCCCCTTTCTTCTCATGACATCGCTCTCCTGCCGCCATTGATGCCGCGCGCGAACCGTCTCCTCGTGATTCCTCGCCTTAACCCCGCATTCTGGCGCGTTAGCATCGCCCGATTAACGCGCGTTCACCCAGACATTACCCCCTTCTTAAACCCGTGCGCCCGCGCCTCTCGCCTCGCCATTCCGCGCACACGATCTCCACCTCCCGACCTCCCCTCGCTTTATAAAAGCGCCCCATTGCGCATTCTCTCCCACTCCATTCCACCTACTCCGAAGCTTTGCTCGCTCTCAATCGCCGGCATTTGAAGTTTCCCGTTAGCGGCGAGCTCCATCTTCTTGATTCCGGCGGCGGCAAGCATTCTCCGACCACCGCGACCGCACCATCGGCTTGGCATACTCGGCGATCTGGTGCGCGCCTCGTCCTCGCTGGAGATCCGGGCACCTTCGCGCCAACAACGAACGCCTGCCGCTTCGCCGTCGCCGAACCAACCAAGCCACACTCTCGCGTCGCCCGGTAGCGCGCTCGACTCGATGTATCCCCTGAGCGTTTTGCGCACCTCGCGGGCTCGCCGCGCATGGCCGTTACGCTGCGCCATCGGTTCCGGCGCCTCCCTCTCCGGCGCAGGCGTGGTTAGCCACATCAGCGCCACATCAGCGCCACCTCACCCCTACGCGTGCGTGGCGTACGTGGATGCCCGGTAACGCCTTGTAGCGCCACTGCAATAGCTCCTTCACCTTTGTCTTGTGGCCAGGTCCACCGTGGACTTGGAAAACACCGTGGACTCGATCCATATTTATTTGAGCCCACATGTCGATCTCGATTACGCAGTATTCTTGGCGTCGGTGGCGCAATAAATAGAATTTCCTTTAGAAATTTAATTGGAAATTCGAAATTCGATTTTGATTTAAATTTAGATTTAAACTTCCGGAGCTCGTATTTCTTCATACAAACTCCGATTTAGGTGATTCAAATTTCTAAATTTGTATAAAATCAAGATCTAGCTAACTAAACCAAAATTATTTAATTTGGAGTTAATTTGAATTTTCATTTGAATTTATTTGTGTTCATTTGAATTACATTTGAATTTGTAATATTTTTAGCGTATAGATTTTGGCGACTCAGGAGAGCTTGACCCTATTGAAGAAGTAGAATACCGAGAATTTGAGCAAGGCAAGTTACACCATTGACCATTTTGCCCCAATATTTAAAATTATTAAATTCTGTTTTAAATTATTATTGCATGCATAATTGTATTTAATTATTTTAAATTCTGTTTTAAATAATTAATTATTCAATTCCTTTGTATAGCCAAATTTGATTGTTGTATTATCAATTCCTTGTAACCTTAGTCAAATGAATTTAAAAATAATTATATGCATAGCAAATGCTTAAACCATGAAATATTGGACTTTGGGAGAATTTAGCCAAAATTTCTTAAATTGATAAAAAGACTATGACATTGCCTTGTCATGGTGGACTTTTGCAAATGTCTTTGAAAATTTAAAATAAAAGAAAATGGTTTGTGCTTGGCAAACATGGACCGTTAGTGGGTGCAAGTTTATGCAGGCACTGTCAGTTGGGGTGAGACCGGGTTTTTATTGAAAGTTGCCCAAGTAGATTAAGGCCAGGCCTTTGAGCGCATCTTGCAAAAGCTCCACCGTACTACCACATGTTACGTATGGGCGAGAACCGGGCTTAATAATTTGTAATACCTCGATATTGTTTATGCCATTTTGTTGTGTGGGTGTCGGTTAGACTTTATTCCTTAGGCGCAGAGGGGGTTTCAGTGGTGGTTAGCCTAATGGAAATGAAACCTTAAGCGGGCATCTTGGTATTGAGGTAAAGCATTGGAAGCGCCTTGTGATAATTGCCTAGTCACACACCTAAGGAAGTGTGTATTGGCCAACATAGCAGACAAATTATCTCTTGTGGGTAAGTTGTACAACCTCTGCAGTGTAAATCTATTGAATAAGCGTGTCCTCGAGCATTTGGATATGTCGACTCGAACCCAAATTCGGATCCTTCGTTCCGGGTTCGACAAGTGAAAACTAAAACTAGCTAGGGTTTGAATTAAGCGACTAATTTACGGGAATTTGCTTAAGGTAGCAAACAAGCTCCAAAAATCATGAGATTTTAAGCGGAGGTTGCTTCTGCGAGATAAACCTCGCATAAAATTTCCAGAGACTTTTATGCACTGCAGTTTTCTCCAGAAATCCCTGAAGGTGTGAATTAGGGTTTGACCAAGCTTTGACTTGGTTTGACTTGCCTCCCAAAATTATCAAATAATTTCTAAAAATCATGAAATAATTCAAAGGCGTCACAAGTCATCCCTAGAGTTCAGGAGAAATGTTTACATGGGTTTGGCACAAGATTTTTGCCAAGGAGGTTTTTAATTGGAGTCAATTGAGGATTTCGATTTTGATTTCCATAATTCCTTTACAAGAATTACAGAAATGGCCAAAGACCTCAAGATGCAAGAAAAGTTTTAATTTATTCTCATTTTCTTACATTTGAAACACAAATCCACATTTGGGATGTTACATGGAGTCATCTTGATATCCCCTACTGGCGAACACATCAAGTACGCTATCCAGTTTAACTTTCCTGCTACGAACAATGTAGCAGAATATGAAGGTTTACTGGCAGGACTTCAAGCAGCTCGTTCACTTGGAATTCACAAATTACTAGTGAAAGACGATTCTCAACTAGTAGCGAATCAAGTGGGGAAAGAGTATCAATGCTCAAGTACCAAGATGTCATCTTATCTCGGCGAAATGCGAAACTTCGAAAAGCACTTCTTGGTTTCGGATCAACATATTCCTAGAAAGGAAAACATTCTGGTAGACCAGTTGGCACGGATGGCCTCCACCAGGTCCACCGTCTCGCCCAGAGTTTTTCTCGAGCAACTCGATTCACCCTCGGTGGTCGAGTATTCCGAGGACATAAATGTTTCACATCAGGTCGTACAAATCGATTCTGATAACATAGATGCTCCATTTCGCTTATGTTGCTCACCCACGAGCAGCAGAAGCGATTAGCGTGCCAATGGTATCATAATGCGAGGATCAAGCGCCGAGTGTTGGACCAGTTAATAAAATGGCCAGGAGCTTGGGTTCAAGAACTTCCTTGTGTTATATGGGCCGTTCGAACCACGACCAGTCGTGTGACCGGTGAAATGTCATTCTTCTTAGTTTATGGAGCTGAAGCTATGCTTCCTCCAGAACTAAAACTTGGCTCTGCTCGAACTGATTGTTTCAATGTAAATGATCAATATGAATGATGACTTGATGATATCAATTTCCTTGAAGAACGATGAAACCAAGCCTTAATACGATCGGCAATCTATCAACAAGCCAAGGGAAGGTACCACAGTCGTAAGGTTCAACCTCGCAACTTAGCTGTAGGTGATCTGGTTCTCAGAAAAATTTAGAGCTAAGCAAATCGCAACAAGCTTTCTCCCAAATGGGAAGGTCCATACACTATGGTCAAAGTCACCCGACCAGACTCGGTACGATTAGCCATGTTCGATGGAGGGTTTTGTCTAATTCTTGGAACATGGATCAATTACGTAAGTTCTTTGTTTAAATTCTCTTTTATTTCTATTATTTTTAATAAAGATTAATCAATCCCTTAAATTATCACAAGAAGTGATGTTATTTATATGTTAAATTCTCACATGCTTAAGATTATGAAGATCATACTTATTCAATTTCAAAATTCTGTTCTACTCTCGTTTGGCTACTAATCAGGACATAGAAAACCTCCTAGTCGAAGTCTCTCCTTCTCCGCACGTGGTCCTGCCCACTGGAAGGAGCTTCCTAGTGACGGACCTTTTCCTACGATCCTCGCTGCCAGTCGGACTAGAGTATGAGCACGTATTGTGAAATATATTTTATATCTCCACTTCTTAGCAGTGCTCCCGACCAGTGTTGAGTACTACATAGAAATAAAACCACTTAACGTTCAAAGAAAGTCTTTTTCTTTCTCATCAAAGAAAGTCTTTTTCTTTCGACCATATATTGTTTTAGTAAGTACTTTGATTATGAAAAACAGATCTACAACTAGTCGAAACCAGACACTGGTTCCAACCAAAAAGGTTTCCTAGTATTACTACGATCAGTTTTTCAAACAATCAGTACATACTTTCAAGCAATGGTTGAGAATTAAGTTCATATTCTTGGCCTACTGCTTATATAGTAAAGTTCTTCTACTATAAAATAGTTAGGGGCTAGGTAATATATGAATATTTCATAAGTCGACCGGATAAACAAAAGATTTCATAGATGAAAGAAAGGTAAGTTTTACATTTTTTATAATTCTTACATTACAATTCCCTACCACTAGAGATCGCCCAACTAATCACTGCTTGACGGAGATCCGACCTCCATTTCCTCTGCAACCTTGTCTCCAAGAGGGCTTACTTCCTTGAGAAACATGGTCGTCTCTTCAGGCAAGCAGCTGAAATCCTCTTCAATAGCTTGAAGATTGGTAGAGGAGTCGGAAGACTTCAGTTTTGCCAAAGCAGAACTAACTCCGCTAGCTATGGATTCTTTCATTGACCGGGTGTAGTTTTCTCTAGTAGTTTTGAGCAAGCAATTGATATCCTCTAGAAGTTGGCCCAGGTAGTTTGGAACTCTCAAGGAAGGCAAGCTTGATCCTGATCCCACATCAAAGATCATTTTATTAAGTGAGCTAATCCTTTCATCGAGATTATATAGTAGAACTGTCTCCTTGTCTTGCTCAAATTCCAGTGCCTTTTTTGCTCTGCTCAGTGCTTGATTTTGTTATGCATAAGCAAAACAAGTGTTAAGTAAAAAATAATTAGAAGAGATGCTAAGTCAAGTTTACGACTAGTTACCTTCAATTTTCTTTTCACAAGTTTCTAAAACTTCTTTATTCTTGGTCGTCAAGAATGCGATCGACCAGTCTTTAGCTTGGCATTCTTCTTTAAGCTTTGTTATTTTGGCTTCTTTGGCCACGACTTCTTCTTTTATTTTCTCCAAGTCTATGAAATATGATAAGGAGGAATAATTAAAAGGGGGAAAACAGAGTCATGGAGAAGAAAACAAGTTAAGTAGAAAGTTCTTGCTTTCTAGTTCGGAGTGTTTTAGCTCTAGGGTCTTTATTCGCTGGGTTAGTCCTCCGACCACAACAAAGTTCTCAACCATGTGTTACAGAGATAGTATTCTTTTTTAAGTTTCCTATAAACTTTAAGAGAAACTAGGGAAATGGTTGTAGATACTTACACGAATTGCCATGTCATTATATTCGACAAAAATATCACCAGGACTCATCTTGGCTTGACGGTCCGATATTTCCCCCCAAATGGCGTCAAGCTCCTTATCCTCGATAAATCGAGGGGAAAAAGGGAACTTGTTAGTTTGAGAGGGAGTACTTACAGAAGTCAGAACCTGTTGAGGATCTTTAGGGATTTCTACCTCCGCCGTTGGGGTTATAATCACCATGGGATCCTAATCAAGTTAAAACGCGATGCGCTCGAAGGTCGACCATTTTCTCCTTAGGGACTCTAACCTGAGGAAAGCTCTGGTCGGAGATGTCCTCGACCATTTGATCTTCCGGTATGTTCTGATCGAAAATGATTGAAACACCAGAAGATCTACACAAAATAAAGAGAGAAAGTTCAGGAGTTCAAGATCACCAACAACATTTTAGGTATGCACTCATATGACTACTTCATTTGTACATACCAAGTCGATTTTTTGGTCTTGACCTTGAAGCTGGCTGGTTTAAAGTCAGTAGTGCTCGCTTTCCTTTTCTTTTCAACCAATTTCACCAATTTTGAACTAGTAGGGTTGGTTGTACCCTTTACATTCTCCAACAAGGGATCAAAAATAATATTCTCGACCAGTTGGTCAAGAATAAAATTCCTGATCGTTGGATCGGAGGGTGTAGACTCGTTGGTCTCCAAAACAGTTGCTTCAAGAGCAACTGGCAAATGGGACTTAACGATTACCACCTAGATTAACAAGCAAAGTTAGTGAGGTGATGAACGTGCTTCATCTAGCAATAAATATTTTTCTTTTTTCGGTTACCTACCTCTACGAGACCACTGTCTTGAGTGATCGTAGGAATGGTCGGATCGTCAATAGGTTCACACGTTTCAGTGGCCTCGTTGATCCTAAGTCCGACCGACTACATACCAAAGAGGATTTTAGGTCAAGCCGATCGAAAAATATTAGAAAGATGAAAAGTAGTTGATATTCTTACCAAAAGTCTTTTAGCCCTCTCTTCTGCGGTAACGACCGCTAAGATCAGAGGAAAGCCAGCCTTTTCGCCAGGCTCTCCGGTGTAGATCATCTTGATCCGACTCCTGATCTCATCAGGAGATAAGGCTACAATAATAAATGAAAGACTTTAGGATTACAAAAGCAATCAACTAGCAAGGTAAACTGATCTGAATCCTTTGGAATTTACCTTCTCTGGAGTCCTTGGTTGCATCGTCACGACCAATGTACTTGAGCATTGCATGAGCTCTGGCCTTCAAGGGACTAATCCGACGCATGAAAAAGTCCCTCACCACATGCCAAGAGGTTAACCCCCTGATATCAAGGAGATGGATGACTTCAACTCATCTCCCTACTTTTCCCTCCTTTGAGGACAGCGCCCGGATTCAAGACAGGTTCTCAACTTTAAAATGAATAAGGACCACTTCGAATGTCACGACATTTAATGGGAGGTCTGCCCGATACGATTTCGTCGGAAGACAGTGTTCACACGACAAATTCATTTAAAGTTCGGAGGCTAGGGTGATGAGATCGAGGATTAAAACCCCTATGTATTACTTTAATACATAAAGAAAGACCATACGTCTTAGAAGGTCGTAACAAAAAACATTAAGGCTAACGACCTCACCGGTCGTAAGGATTTCGTCGGAGGTTACATAACAAATACCACAGTCGGGCAAGGTCTCCCTATGTACATAGTCCCCGTACCGCTTAACCTCGCTTCAAATAAAGCTATGAATCGATATAGTCCCGGATCTCAATCCGATATATCCTTTACCGTGTGATGAATAGAACACATGTTGTATACTCCATACCACGCGATGTTGGGTAATCATAAGACACTGACTACCACATGGTTGAATGTTTCACCGACATTTAAACTGTATAACAGTTGATACTTTAATCAACTGACACCTCTCTTCGACCAGACGCAACGCTTCGCACATGCATCTTCTCCAGCAACAACTGCCACCTCTTTGGAAGCTATTTAAAGACAGCATGGAAGGATCAAAAAGGGGGCAAGAGAGAAAGGAGAGATCAGACTCTAGTGACTCTATTGACATTAGATTCATATTCTAGATCTATTTTCGTAGCACAACAAACACCGTACTCAATGTACTCAGGAGAAGTCCTTCACCTGATCATAGGCATTCTTTGTAAACAGTCAGTTCATAGTAATAAAGAGCGGCCCCATTCGCTTCCAGGAGATACACATCATTTTCCTCTATTTCTATATTTTCGTAAGATCGGTGATTCGATCATCGACATGCTTCCAATAAGGTAAGTCCCAAAATATTGATCTCTTCTTCCAGATGTTCTTCTCACAAGTCCTTAATTTATGTCCCTTTTCGAGCACAACATATAAATCTTTAACCATATCATAGACCTCTTTTCCGCTTAAATGCCTTGGAGCTGAACTGTCCTTCTTCTCTTCGTCAAATTTTTTCTTCATCCTTCGATGTGGATGAGCCCTCCGAAGGAACCTACGGTGATGCGTGTACACTGTTTTACGCGAGTGCTTCAGCCACACACTCTCGGTATCATCTAAGAAGTGAGTACAGGCTTTGACCCCTTCTGTACTCTGGTAAAACAACACAAAAAGCTAGATCTAAACCATCTTCAATTCTCTCTTTACCAAGCTAGATCTAGAATATAATGAAAGGAACAAATTACTAACCATCGATAGTCAAGAATAAATTACCAAGCTAGATCTACAATCACTCTCTTCCCAAATCCACGGTCTCCTTTCACTAAATAGCCTCAAAACCCCACCTCCAGCGGTAGCAGCGAGAACAGAGCTGAAATTTAAGACAGGTCGATCTGTGAGGGTTGGTTCTGCAATAAATGAGATTATCACATACGGGTTTTAATACAAACCGTCTGTGATGACGATAAGTCACAGACGGTTCGTGTTGAAAACCGTCTGCAAAGTATCATAGACGATTCTGAATAAAAACCATCTGTGAGTAATATCGCAGACGATTCTTGTTCAGAACCGTATGTGATACTTCGCAGACGGTTTTCAACACGAACCGTCTGTGATATTACCTCTTCACAGACGGTTTGTAGTGCAGCCAGTAACACACATGGTCGCTAAACCAAAACCATCTATGATTGTATTTAATACAGATGGTTTAGGTCAACTATATGTGATGAGGTGTACAATATTAGCCTTTTTATAGTAGTGTGACATGCAACAAAAAGGTACACTAACCTGATCTAGAGCACAAGTATATTATGACTGCAAGATTAATGAGACTCAATAGCATTATTACTAACTAGTAGGGTGACCCGCGTATTTGCACGGCTAGATTTTAAAAAAAAATTGTATAAATATTTGAGAATATATTTACGTATCTTGTAGGCTATTTAAACTCCTTAACATTGGAAATGACAATAGAAGCTTGAAGAAAATTACAACATTAGGAACGTAATCAAAGTATGTGATTTGATGGAATATAAACATTGAGCATAATAAGTTGTTGGGATTCCTAGAAACTGACCACTCTCCATCATGCAAAGTTCATGTAACTGCATACCCCTATTCTTACTCTATTACGTTTTTTTTTCAAATTGTATGCATGCATATGTATCTCTATTTAATCTCAAGCAATACGTTGATTATGTGTGCGAAAAATTACCTTATTAGTTTACATGGTATAATGTATTAGAGTATCTTGCTCACGCATACACCGATGGACCATGGACGACCTACCTTGAATTTATCTTCCCTCACAAGTCGACTGCCCGACCAAATCGTGTGGCTTCTATTGCTTCTCACCATCACAGTTTTTTTGCTTCAACCTCCAACAATAAATACAAATCTTGATTAATCCCTCAGTTGCTACCCCTTCCAATACAATACTTTACCACATAGTTATCTTCTACGTCTCTCCAATTATTGCTTATTGCTAACCATTGTGACATTAATACACATACACATGCTCGATCCCAGTCGGCCGGGGACATGTGTCACGCTCTCTCTGGTGACCCCAAGGATATTCCCTATAGACTACGGTTGTGTCATCTCTACTCTAAGCTTTTTACTCTTCTACCTCTGTATGCCCGCGCTTATTCGTACGGATGCATGCACGTACATGCGTATGCATGATGTTATACATACTCGATGTCCTTTTCTCTCATGTCGGCCGCTCCTCTTCTTCGATGTTGGCCAACTCATCGTTGTGGCTTCCTCACTAACTATGGCGGCCTCCCATCTTCACTAATGTCGGCATGTCTGATTTAGTCATTGTCTAACGATAAGAAGAATCTTTTTGCCATAGCTGGCGATGACGTGCTCCTCACTAGTGATCGCACACTCCTAGCTACCCGATGGCTCCATATCGTCTATAGCTCGTCTTCAATGCAAAATTTCATTTCCTCTCTGCCAGAGCTTCTCTATCATCGAGCCGCTTTGGCCATTAACTTCTTCAACAACCACGACACTCACCACTTGTCATCGCTACGCTTGGCTCCTTCAACACTAGACTTTATCTTCAATGGCTCCAACGAGTAGCACGATATTGTCCTCATCTTTGTCGTCGCCGTCTCGGCTCTTCGCTTTTCCATGGGTCAATGTCTTCTTGCAGGATAAATCGATGTCATTGTACTCTTTCGTGGTTTCCTCCGATACCATTCATGCCATCCTCGATATAACTTGTATTTTTTAATTAAAATTTTAGTTATTTTTATTTTTATTCCATATGAAGCAACAATAGAAACACATGACCTTGGGAGCGAATGTGGTGACTTTTTTGTGTCATCCTCATTATAACTTTTATTTTTATTCAACATTTCAGTTATTTTTATTGCAGTTTATATACAAATAAAATTGCTAAATTTATTTAATTTATTGTAAATTTTAGTTATTTAGGGATTTTACTTTAGAATTCGTATGGAAATCAAAAAGCAAAATTTCAATTATTTTTTCTTGGAATTTGTATCCGAGTCGAATTGCTAATTTTTTCTTTAAATTTTTTTCTTCTGAATTATAGTTATTTCAGGATTTTACTTTGGAATTTGTATTGTAATCAAATTGCTAATTTTATTTTTATTTTTTGGTTGTATTTCATATACAAATCTAACTGTCAATTATTATTTAATTTTTATTCTGAATTATAATTTTTTGTTAGATTTCATATACATATCTAATATCTAATTTTTATTTATTTATTATTCTGAATTATAATTATTTATGGATTTTACTTATAAATTCGTGTGGAAATCAAATTGCTTATTTAATTTTAATTTTATTTTGAATTTTAGTTTTATTGTACTTGACATGAACACTTTCTTTTAATCTAGACCGTAATAATCTGGACACGCCACGATTAGGGATGAAAACAGATCAGATAATTTTCGAATGAACCAGACGGAAACAGATTCAGATTATCTCATATTGGATTTTTCTCAGATAATTTTTGGATCAGAAACGAATTCAGATTTTTTTTTGTCGGAAATGGATACGAATACGGTAGGCATGCTATCCGGCGGATACGGATATAAATACGAATTCTGCGGAAAAGACCAAGTCCGAATATCTGGATTTCGGCCCAAAAGAAGAGGATTTCAACACAAAAGAGAAAATGAGATTTTAATTGATTTGCGAATTTCAGAAAATGCAACAAATCAAATAGCCTTTTAGAAAATAGCAAATAGAGTTAAAAAAATTCTATGAACCCTAATTCTATGAAAAATCACAAAAAATCCTTGAATTATTTTGAATTTAATAAAATTAATTACAAGTTAAAGTTGGTTTTTATTTTTGCACATAAATTATTTTTAATTTCTGAAAATAGGAAAAACCTTTTTTAAATCAAAATAATTCAAGAATTTTTTTCATTTTCACTTTAAATTCAATAAAATCCCAGAAATCTCAATAAATTTTATTTTTGACATTGAAAACTAGGAAATTAAATAATTAACTTTATTTTATTATTATTATTCTTCTTTTTTTAACTAAAAAAACCCTTTTAAATCTCATAAAATTCATTAAAATAATAACTTTATTACTTTTATTTTTAGTAACATACTTTGGGATATTACAATTATTTGTGTATAGATTAACCATCTAACCTGATCAATGTTAGTATGAACTAGGTTTTATATATGCGATGAACTAAGTGTGAATGTGTGATGACTTGTGACTTTGTGAGTTATAACTTATGAGCTAAATATGGTAAACTAAATGTTATATTTGTGATGAACTAGTTAATGCAGTTTGCTAATGCCAATTTTATGTGTGGTTGCTGAAAATATGAACAATTCATGAATGTTTGCATTAAATAAACTAATTATATGTTTTCGTTAATTTTTGGCATACAATTTAAGGGGTTTTCATGTTCTGAAAAATATATGTGACCGTATTCGTTTCAATTCATATTCGTTCCGTATTCGTATTCGATATTATTCGTATCCGTATTCGTATCCGGATCCGGAAAAAAATATAAAAACAAATATGTCAAAGCCATTATCCGTCCGTATCCGATCCGTTTTCACCCCTAGCCACGATCGACGGTGTAAATCTTTCTCTTTTTCCATCGATTAATGTAAGAATTCTAGCATTTGAGAGCGAACGTGTTTGCTTTTTTTACTCTACTTTAATAAGATAATAGACAGAAGATATGCAGTCAAACAAGCAATACAATACTACATTACAGACATCCTCTTTAATGATAACAAGGTACATTACTAGTAAACTACTACTGTATACGTAAGACGAAATGCAATCGTGAGGAAAGCAAATAGTGTTACAAGCTATCAAGCCATGACAGTCACAATTCACATAACCTATCAACCTTCTCCTGTATATTGTCAATACCTTTTCTTTATATATCACTACCAAAAGCCCTTGCACTGCTTGCATATATATCTTTGATTTAGCCGCGAGATCGATCAAGTCCCAGCCATGAGCTGAGCCACTTGCAGACATCGTCCATTTCTTCAGGGATAGTATAATGGCCTAGTCTGCATAAATGACACGATGTTAGTTCTTCTAAATTTCAGAAAAATGAAAGAGAAAGTGATCATGTGGGAAATTAAGCATGTTCGTCTATACCCGTTGTAGGTTTTGAAAATCAGATATGAGAAACCCGAGGATCGCAGAATCTCAGCCGACCTCTCACCGTTTCTGTAGTTGACAACCTCATCAGCTGCAAGAACACAAAGAAATAAGCCGTTTTTAGCATTTTATAATTTGCAAGTGATTTAACATATATCAAAACATCTACTGCAAAACACTAGCAATGTTAACCTTTTCCATGGCTGAGCAAGATTGGCAAGGCAGCAGCTCTTCTAAGAGCAGTCTGTGAGCTCTCCATCTTGCTCCTCAGGGTCCTAAACAAGAAGACATCAAGAACATCACATATGAGGACATCAAAGACAAACTATTAATAACACTATTATTTTTCCAAAATATCAAAATATCAGACCTTGAGCAGGGAAGCCATCCACTTAAACCGATGACAGCGCTGAGGGTAATCGGGTACGCAACGCCACTTGTGAATCTCCCATGAGCATAGCATGCAGCAGAGTGGAGGGCAGTGGCTGCACCCATGCTGAAACCGCCTATCCCAAGCCTCACTAAAATTGAAATTTTTATCAACATTACTAAGGCGGCTAATGAGGAGAGAAGTATAATAATACTATTATGATGGCCTGCACATAGTTCTCTTCTTGACAAAGTATTTATATGCTCCACCAAATAGAAAATTGCCTAGATTTTAAAGTAAATATTAAGTTGACGGCTGATCTACGCTGGTCAATTAGTTGCTACATGCGCTTTATGATGCACGCGTTTTTTTTTTTGCTGTTTTATTTTGTTGCTACGGTGTAATTCTGAAATGAGTACCATCAGAAGGCTCGGAGGACAGTAGGTTTGCAACATGCGCAGCTGAAGCATCCAGCCCTTCAATATCATCACGGCCATCCACCGAAGTGTCCTCCACATCAAACCCTGTTTTTATTTCAGTAAAAAAAAATCAAATCTTTCTCCAAAAAAGAATGGCAATATCATTTTATCTCAGAATCTAGTGCCAAATTGCTGCTATTGGAATAGTCCCTCGTTGATTGTGGAAGGGCAGGGACCTTACTTAAAAGTGGAGGAGCTCCTCACCTCACGAGCTAGTGTTTTGGAGATGAGAAGGCCCTTACGGTTCTACAATTAGTATCAAAGCCAGATTCTAACGTCTTTGGCCCGAGGAATACTAGTGCATGAAGTCCCGAGGGATGGTCGGTGTACGGTGAAGGGGCAGTGACTTAACTTAAAAGTGGGAGAGAGTCCCTCAACTCACAAGCTATCCTACAACAGCAAAGAAACAGCCTAGAAACTTAAGAAAGCAAAGTTGCAAGCTTTGCAGCCAAGTCATATGTAGTTCAGAAACCCATACGATCCTACGGCAGCGAAGAAACAGCCTAGAAACTTAAGAAAGCAAAGTTGCAGGCTTTGCAGCCAAGTCATATATATGTAGTTCAGAAACCCACATGCAGTGCAAGGGAATCCACCGAAAGCCGCGACAGGCCGTGTTGGCGCAGTAGGGCAAATCCATTTGATCTGCACAAGGATGAGATAAGCTTCAGAGTCAATAAACTTAGAACTAGCAGGGTACAGTGCTATGGCTAACCTAGTGATTCAGATAAGTTTCATTAATCTGAAGATAACAAGCAGATATACATATACTATTGTACTCATGGGAATAGGAATAGGATTATAGATGGCTGTATGATTGACCCAACTGCAAAGTAATAGTGTAGTATGGTTTCTTACATTAGGCAGTGAAAGAGAGTCCAAGACCTGGGACCAGCTGCAAGACAAAATTATGAAGAAACAAATTAGGTCACTGTTTCAAGAAAAGTATCACAACTAGTCAGCAACTGGTGTAGATATTTTATCTCTAGCTTCTCATAAATTATAGCTTCTTCTAACATTACCATGTCGACAACACGTGTTATTAGAAAGCATTGGGGAATAAGAGAAGTAAATTGTGAGGAAAGAATCAAACATGACATATGACAAACTGGATCTATAGAAGCATATATGTATATAATTTATTTTATCTTGTTTTTTTTTTCTGAAATCCCATAGCCTGTCATCAGGTAGTAAAATAGTTAGCTTACAAATGAAACATGCCATTTAGTCAGTATTGATTGGAAAAGCAAATAAGTGGGAAGAGAACAATTGAAGCTGATACTTGACAGTTGACACATGCATATTGAACTCAGAAAAAGGCAAATTCATGCCAGGCATATTCTTTGCTTTGCTCCCAAAACTCGTAGAGGAGGACAAGACCAATAAAATTTATGTTATTTAATGCCCCTATCACAAAACTGAGGTGCTCCATGCATTCTTGTTGGCAGACAGAACCTTGCATGAGCTAACCCACAGCTTTGCAATATTTAATCGGTATTAACCCTTGAACAAAAGCTTTTGACACTCTTCAAGAGTATAATTTTACACTTAAGAAAAACCGCACAAATCCCGAATCAAGTAATCAACTAACATCATTAAGCGGTAAGAAAAACCTTGGCCTTCTGTTTTTTTTCTCGATATGTACAGTTTTCTTTCCGGAAAGCACGGAGCTATCAGCGCTCCCGCATCGATCGCTTCTTTCGCTTGTACTACAGGAAAGCGAAGGGGCGCTTGCATTCCACGGTTGTTTCTTAGGTAGCGAACAGGAGTCAGGACAAGGAAAATTGTTAACTTTGGAGTAAAGAGATACTAGGAATATATGCATGGACAGAAATGGTGAGGCCGTATCAATCATTTCTACCAAAGGAAGGTTGGGAGAATAAAGTGATTTGAGTGCATCAACGTCTGGACAGCCTAACCTAGCTCTCCCATGTCATCTCACCCCGGCCCATATGTGCCTCACATGTCTAGCAAGGTTGCATTCAGACTAGCAGACTAGCAACAGCCTGCTAGCTTCTGATATCTATGTAATAGTACTTTTGCAGTTTGTTCACTTCTGAAAAATATGATCCTTCTGTGCAGCAGCATGTTTACCTTGCACCATTGTCACCTAGGCCATGGAGCCACACAATGGTGGCCTGGTGCCTCCCCTTCGGCCTCACCACATAGGTCCTGCCGTACTCGACTCGTCGGCTACTGCGCGCCCCTGCATTTTTCATGGACAATCAAGCATTGATCGGTCAGCATCTGCAGTCGCCATGAGTGCAAATTACCATCGAGGTAGAAGAGAGAGCCAGCAAGGACACAGACCAGAAGAGCTGCTCCCATAGCTCATGGTGTGTTTGCAAAAGCTAGCTGCTGATGCTGCAGGCTGCAGGTAGAGGCAGGCCGGCTTGCTCTGCTGCTTTGTGTAGTCTAGCTCTGGAAACCTGTGGAAGTACGAAGTGCACAGCCCCAACTGACCTGTATTTATAGTGTGATCCCGGGGGGAGATCGGAGGGAGAATATGAGCAACCCCACGGTTGAATCCGCATCCGGTAACAGTTTGCGGCTGCGCGCCCGCCATGCGTCGCTGCAAGCTGTCATCAGAAGAGAATCCGGGAGACCGTGGAAAAGGAAAGGCAAGATGGCTAGCTAGTAGCCATAGCTGAGGGCTAGCTATAGCATGGGATAAAAAGATTGGGGGGCTTTTGCTCAAGGTAGAATCTTTTGTGTAGTTTTTGTGTGTGAAGGCTTGCGCCTGCACAAGGCAGTAGCTGGCAGAGTGGGCACTGGTACAGGTCACAAGGCTTGCCATTTCCATGCAGAGGAGCATGCAAATGATGCAATGCATAGCATTTGGGCAGGGGTTTGGCCGACATGGCACTGTTTCTGAGGGTAGAAGCAATATTAGTCGTCTTCTCTTCTCGCTGTAATACTAAAAATAACATCATGAAGTCTAACGAAATCCGATCCGCAGGTGGCCGGACTCTACCTCCACTATACCCTAAGGGACCGAACTTTCCCTCACGCCCCACGTGTGAAATCCGTTCTATAGGACCAAATGTAGCACCATGCCTCTAAGGGCCGGAGCTACCGAGTGCAGTGCCCCTGGAGCATGGTGCTACCGAAGACCGTGCCCTACGGGCAGAGTGCATTGGTACCTCTCACCAAATTATTGTACTAGTAAGTAGTACTCGTGCAGCTATGTATCACAGCAACTAGCTAGTTAGATATGTTAATTCCTGGTGGATTCCGCAGCTCCCGGCCCTAGCCACGTCGTCCAGAAAAAACAGGCTGTCCGATCGCGTCCGCCGTCGCGTGAGCACGTCCGATCCGGTCGCCTGCGCTTCGCGCGCTCCGGCTGGGACCCGCTGGAGTGGCCCGTTGCCGCGCGCCTCCACGCGCCTTCGCTGGCCGCTGGCTGCTTAACGCGCTGTTTTGCTACAGCGGGCCCCACCTTCGGCGAGGCGCGGGTGATCTTCTAGTAGAAAATTAATGTGCGTACGTTCGCTTGATTATTTGGCTCGTCATCAACGAATAATTAGGTAGTTGATTCGTCAACTTGTCATGCATGTTTCCCTAAGTTATCACAGTAAGTACTCTAAGAATAATGAGTAGAGCCAAAGTTTACGGTTCAGAATTTCTAATGCAGTGTCCGTGCGCGCGCGCACACACACAGAGAGAGAGAGAGAGGGGAATAAGTCTTGAGCAGCGGAGACGTACCTCCGGCGTCTACAGTGCCGGCTTGCACTGTGCCCTCGGGCACTGAGCTCAGTAGCTCCGGCCTCCAGTGGCACGGGCGCGCTGAGTCCGACTCTAGTAGGCCAGATTTCACACGTAGTATGTGAGGAGAAGTCTGGCCCTCTGGGATACAGTAGAGGTGGAGTCCTGTAATTAGGAGAGTCGGACTTCGTTAGATATCGATAATTGACAGCTTTGTAGTGCTATTTTTGGTATTACGACTGAAAGATGGCTAATATTGCTACATCTGTCAAAACCTCGAGAATAGATGCGTCATTGCAGTGGAGAAGGAACCAAAATATAGAAATATTACTTAGGACCCTTTTAGCCAATTTCCTAACCACCAGTTACTCACCTTGGTGATGATCTTGATAAGGTACTAATGCCCACTAGTTCGGCATCACAATTCCTAACATAATATATATGTAACCTTAATCAAAATGGCAAGGAATAAGCATAACTGGATTTTCTTTTCTTTTTCGTCTGGAGAAAGAAAAGAAAATAATAAAGGAACTGAATGTCTCACTGTCTCAGTGCTGAGGAAGGTTCTTGTGAACCATACCCCATATTTAGCAGGAAAAGGCAGAACATTTGGCACCTTGATCAATGTTTCTGCAGGAGGCTTGTTTTTTCGTACTCCTTCCTATCATACTGTGATCAAAAGCACCAATGGACGAAAATGCACAACAGCACAAGTATTAATTAATTCTTGCAGGAAATATCGGTAGTTTCAGTAGTGTTTAAGGCGCAATTCGACGTGGAACTGAAACTCTAGGAGCTCTGGATGTGGCAAGTAGTACTGTTTATTATGCTAGGCAGGTACAGTGAAGAATTCTGCAGCAAGGAAGATTCCAGAAATATCTCGAAGGTGTCGACACTGACATAACACAGATATCAGGCCAACTTGGTAGAATTGCAGGTTCTTTCTCATCCATGGACACGGAGGCGCTGTTCATGAAGGAATTGATACTGCAATACGGCAAGCAGAACTACTCAGTGCTCATCATGAAGCATATTCAGGTACAAAGATAGTAACACTTAACTGTAAAATTGAGCATTGAGAGGAACTACAAGGACTTGTGTCGAAGAATTCTGCGCACTTTGCTACTATTCTTTCGTGGTACTTACATCTCCGTTACAAACTTGTCATGTTTGCATCGACGATCGGCCAAATTATTCCTCAGCAACACGCCTTTTTCTCGTTTGAGGTGAGCTTTTCTAACAAACTGCTATTCTTAGGTTCGGCTTGCGAAGAAAGTGATGCAACTTTTCTTTTACAAACGATGCAGGGTAGCTTTCAGAATAGTGGTAGGCTTTGATCCCCTCTCGACGATGCAAATTTAAAAGGGATTAAACAAAGGCCTAAGTCAAATCTAAACTAACCCCTAAGCATTTGTGATAGCAGAATAATGCAAAGGATTGCACCAAGTTTTTCTTGTGTCAGCTCCACTACAAACAGCAAGAATCATATGCACACTCGGCATTTTCTATTCATTGAGATTAACAATGTGGGGGGCAGCTAAGGATAAACTATGTGGGCTACGTGTCCCTATCTTGGCTTGAGAGAATAGAGGCTGCATAGGGGCTAGATGAAGTTTCTCTTAGAGACAAGTTTGTTAACTACCTAACCTTTACTCCTTGGTAGAGATTATAGGCCATGATTGTGCTGTTTCATAGGGTTTGGAGCCTGCATACTCCTTATTTAGCATAGCTTTGTTCTAATTGCATATGCTCCTATGAAATGTGAAGCATCCACAAAGTTTCTTTAAAAGTTATATTCTGAAAAGGTTGCACGAGTGAAATATCAACAATTGTCGTTACTGAAAAGCTTACAGTTTGTCGGCTACTCGAAACAGCAAACAAAATTTGCACAAATATTCTAACTGATTTTTTTGCTCATTTTTATCGATGGTTGAGTACATGAGACTCACGAATTCACTGGTTCAAAATCCCATCTGTTAAGAGTGTCCTGTAAGCCTTAAGCACCCTGTGAGTATTTTTTTTTTTCGAGAACACGCAGGAGAATTGCATGTCATTCCATTAACAAGAAAAGGTCCTGATACAAACGTGCAGCCCTCTTGCCTACAACAGGGCTTGCTATGAAGAAAAGAAAACGAAAGGAAACAAGGGCAGCTGATGATTTGAACACAAGAACAAAGGTTAGAAATGAAGTTGCATTTGGAGACCCATAGGGGGCATTTTGTCAGAACATCCTATTTGGGGATTCCAAGAATATTTGATGTAGATATGGTATTTTTATGATATGATACATGTCATTGTAAACGTTACTATTTTCACAAGATTCAAAACCTTGTCGGTTCGAAGTAAACGGTTCGAAGTAAAGCTGAGATGATGCCAAAGCACACAATGGCCTCCTGCACAACCCCTCTTCCATTTTCAGGTGAGACGAAGCAATTGCAACCAGGAGGATGCGAAGTATTTCAACCCTAAATGCTGTCTTAACCCATGAATTTTGCAGGATTTTTTTTACAACAATACATATGCTCTTTTAATTGTCTATGTGTGTCTGAAATAAATAACCGCGCACTATATTCTCACACTTCAACGCGGTTTCATGTATAAACTTCTTTCTCACAGGGAACACTTCTGAATTTTGATTGCAGTATGCTGCAAGAAAGCTTCTGATTGCGTATGTCGTTAGGTACGGTCCCCTGATTCATCATCTCCCACCGAATAAAACACCGGAAAGATTACTTTACTGTATGATTTGAGTCCACATCAAGGCCTAATTAGCAGAAGTCAACAACCAAAATGCAACAAAGAATGATGCAAAAATAAACAGAGTTATTTGAGGTCATCATTGCCTCAATAAAGAATAATGTCATCTAACTAAACACTCCAAATCCTCCTTCCAGTTGCAATTGCACGATCTCACCTGAAAATTCTCGACTAAAACCTGCTTCCGTACTCTCTTTGCTTCTTAATTCTGTGGTTTCTATTTTATGTGTACAGTTTGTCCCTTTTTTCAGTTTCTACACTTTGAGGCTTTTAAAAAGTGTTTTTGGAAGGAAAAATATATTTAAAAGTGAATTTGAGTGCAGAACTTTATCCTCTGATCAACGTTCAACAATCCAGAACAAACGTAGTTCTGTTTATCTGGCTGCTTCTGAATTGTTTGATAAATGTTCTTGCATGTGAAGGAAAAAGGATATGAGATCAAAAGCTAAAAATGTAATATTGTTAACTTTAATCAAACTTTCACATGAGCACACATGATAAAGTTTCAAAAATCGGATTTTATTCGTCCCATGGGTGCAGCCATTCTATGTGCTCCTTTGGTGCCACATTTTGTCAGCATTCCATGAGTTGTAACTTGTAAGCTAGAGATACCTGCCATTACTATTAGAAGTGTATTGTACAATGAGTACTTTGCATATATGTCATACTTATACTTGTATATATATTGACCCATTGGCCTCATATTAAATACAAGCGCTATTCATAACATGATATCAGAGCAAGGTTAGGGTCAGGGTCTTACAGTTGCCGCCATCGGTTTTTCTACCGTCCGCCGTCGCCGCCCTTCCTGTGTCCTCTGCCGTCGCTTGTCGTTGCCGGTCGCTGCTGCGGATCCTCGGAAGCGCCGCCGTTGCCTCCTGAAGCCGTCAAGCACGGGTCGCCGTCGCTGTGGCTGCCTTCGTCGGAGCTGCTCTCGCCGCTGCCGAGAATCGCTGCTGCCGAGAATCGCCGCCGCCTGCTATGACCCCGACCTCTTGAAGGTGCGCCTGTTTTGGCCTAACACCAACGCCTCCGCCCGCCGAGAGTCGCCGCCACTCCACCAGAGCCGACGCCGCCACCAGGGGGGCCACCGCCACTCCGCCCGCCAGGCCATCGCCGCCGCCGAGGATCTCGAAGCGCGCCGCCATGGGGGGCGCCCCATCTTGCCGCCGCCGCTAGCTAGTCGCCGCCGCCGCCGGGGATCTCGAGCGTCGCCGCTCTGGCTGGGGCCACCGCCGCTACGCTAGGGATTGTCACCGCCGCTAGGGGGAACTAGGGTTCCCCCAGTGTGGGGCGCTTCCTCGGGCCTTCGACCGAGTCGACAGGCCTTTGGCCTTCCGTCACAGGAACCGGCCCATTTAAAGTTTGAGTCGACATGCAAAAAAACGTCATTCTAACCGTCGTGCCGTCCAGCGCCGCCTGTTAGATTTCGTTGTCTTGGTCGTCACGCCGTCCAGCGCTGCCTACCAATGGGCACTGTTTCTATTCCTCACTGCCTGGTGATATTCGATGGTCTCAATTATCGGGACTGGTCTCAGCATATGCGTCTTCACATGCGTGGCCAGCGCCTTTGGGAGTTTCTTACCGGCGAGTTGCCTTGTCCGCCTCACCCTGCTTCACCTGCTGAGCCTGTACTTCCGAAGACTACTTCCGCAGACGCTCGTAAGGAGGCAATTGATGCTTTTGAGGATGCTATGGAGACCTTTCAGACTCAGTATGCTGCGTACAAGACATGGATTGATGAGGATGCTCGCGCCTCTGCTATTCTGGTTGTTAGCATGGACGTGAAATTAACCAGGGATGTGGTTGGTTTGGCTTCAGCACAGTTGATATAGACACTTCTGTGCAACTGCTACGAGCCATCTGGTGATTCCATATATCTTTCTGTTGTGCGTCAGAAGCAGCCACTACATCAGGGAGATGCCACTGTGGATGAGTTCTATGCACAATTATCAGCGGTATGGCGTCAGCTTGACTCTTTAGGACCAGATGTTTGCCACACTTGTCAGTATTGTCAGCGTCAGCAGTCTCACCAGGAGTTTCATCGGATCTATGACTTATTGACATGTCTTCAGGCTGAGTATGAGCAGACTCGTGCTCAGTTGCTGTCACAACACCCTCGTGTGACTTTGTTAGAGGCTCTTGCGGTTGTCCGTACTGAGGAGATTCGCCTTCGTGTTGCGGGTCTCCTGTCGTTACAGTCGTCTCTTTCGGTTCTAGCAGCTCTTCCAGCTTCTACACCTGCTACAGCTAATCTGTCACCAGTTGTGTCTTCTCCAGTGACAGCTGCTGTTAGTAGGGGGTTACATTACACTTACTGCAACAAGGATGGACATGTACAGCAGACCTGCTACAAAAAGAAGAAGGATTTACATCGTGGTGGTCGTCCTCCACAGAGAACTGGTGGTTCCTCTTCTCAGAGGAGCTCTAGTGCTTCTGATTCACAGGAGTTTCTCACACTGCTACGTCGCATGGCTGCATTTGCACCGTCCGGGTCTGTTGGTTCTACTACACAGTTTTCTAATTAGAGACCACCTTCTACTCCTTCCTCAGGTATATCACCTTGGATTCTTGACTCTGGAGATTCGTTTCATATGACATCTCATTCCACTAGTCTCACTTCCATTCATCCTTTAGCTGCTCTTATCACTGTTCAGACAACAGATGGTACCTCTCTTTCTGTCGCAGGAAGAGGCACACTTTCGAATTCCTCTTTTTCATGTTTCCGTTGTTTCTCATGTTCACAAACTAACCATGCAACTCACATCTGCCGGTCAGCTCACTGATCATGGTTGTCGTGTTATTCTCGATTATGATTCTTGTTGTGTTCAGGATCGACGCACGGGGACTCTGGTTGGTACTGGCCCTCGCCGCCGTGACTCACTGCGTCTTTGGGAGCTTGACTGGCTTCATCTACCTTCTGTTGTCCCCGCCAGTCTTATCGCCTCCATAGTTGCCACGACCTCTGCTGCATCCTCCATCGCGTCTTTTGCTCAGTGGCTTCATCATTTGGGACATCTTTGCGGATCGTGTCTATCCTCCTTACTTCATCATGGTCTTTTAGGGTCTGTGTCTGGTGACGCTTCTCTAAATTATCAGGGTTGTAAGCTTGGTAAACAACTTCAACTTCCCTATCCTTCCAGTGAGTCAGTGTCACATCGTCCTTTTGATCTTGTTCATTCTGATGTATAGGGTCCGGCTCCTTTCATTTCAAAAGGAGGTCATCGTTATTATATAATTTTTATTGATGATTTTTCTCGTCAGACATGGATATACTTTATGTCATCTCGTAGTGAAGTTTTATCCATCTATAAGACTTTTGCTACCATAATCCGTACTCAGTTTGATTCTCCTATTCATGTCTTTCGTGCTGACTCTGCTAGAAAATACTTGTCAGGAGTTCTTCATGGTTTTCTTGCTAAGCAGAGTACTCTCTCACAGTTTTCTTGCCCTGGTGCTCAGGCCAAAAATGGTATGGCTGAACGGAAACATCGTCATCTTCTTAAGACCGCTCGTGCTCTAATGCTTACCTCTGCTGTTTCACCACATTTCTAGGCTGAAATTATTTCTACTGCCACTTTCCTAATTAATATTCAGTCATCTTCTGCTCTTTAGGGTGGGATCCCAGTTGAACGTCTCTGTGGTAAAACTCTTGACTATTCTAGTCTTCACCTTTTTGGATGTGTGTGCTATGTTCTTCTTGCCCCTTGTGAGCGCACTATGCTGACCGCTCAGTCTATAGAGTACATTTTTCTAGCCTATAGTGCTGAACATAAGGGATATCGTTGTTGGGACCCTATTGGCCGACGGATGCGGGTTTCTTGGGACGTCACTTTTGATGAGTCTCACCCTTTCTACCCTCGTCCTTCTTCCACCACTCCAGCATCTCTTGTCGAGCCTCTTTCTTTCCTGACTTTTCCTCCCACTCCCATCGTCACCGCACCTCTATCACAACCTTTGATCTCTTCGGTACCTCCTTCACCTTTTCCTTTGCTTCTGCCATCCTATCCAGAGGCTCCTCCTAGCCTTGTTCCTTCTTATCCTCTGTACTACACCAGTTGTTCGTGAGTTGAGGATTCTCCTGATGCACCATCTTCTTCTGAAGGGTCACATTCCTCGATCTCTCCTCCTCAATATGCTATTCGTGATCATCAGTCTATACGGCCTCCTACGTGCTTTTGTTTAGGGGCTCTTGCTAAACCGACTTCTTATCGTGATGCTGCTGTTCATCAGGAGTGGCAGCATGCGATGGCAGATGAAATTACTACGCTTGAACGTACTGGCACGTGGGATCTTGTACCTCTTCCTGTCTGTGTTACTCCTATCACGTGCAAGTGGGTATATAAGGTTAAGATCCGTTCTGATGGTTCTCTTGAGCGCTACAAGGCTCGTCGCGTGGCACCTAGTTTTCAGCAGGAACATGGTCGTGATTATGATGATACTTTTGCTCCTGTAGCTCACATGACCACTATTCGCACTCTTCTTGCAGTGGTGTTTGTTCGGGCATGGTCCATCTCTCATCTTGATATCAAGAATACCTTTCTCAGTGGTGAGCTACGTGAGGAGGTTTACATGCAGCCATCACTAGGGTATTCTGTTCATGAGGGTATGGTTTGTCGTCTTCGCCGATCTCTTTATGGACTCAAGCAAGCTCCTCGTGCTTGGTTTGATCGCTTCTCTTCTGTTGTCACTACAGCTGGTTTCTCTACCAGTACTCATGATCTTGCTCTTTTTATTCATGCTTCACCTCGTGGTCGGACGCTTCTCCTTTTATATGTTGATGATATGATCATTACTGGCGATGATCCTCAGTATATCACTTTTGTCAAGGAGCGACTTAATGAGCAGTTTCTCATGTCTGATCTGGGTCCTATTCGCTATTTTCTTGGGATTGAGGTTATTTCTAAGCCTGAGTTTTTCTATCTATCCCAAGAAAAGTATATTCAGGACCTTCTTGATCGTGCTTCTTTTACGGATCAGCACACCGCTGAGACTTCCGTGGAGCTTAATGTTCATCTTCGGCCCACTGAAGGTGAGCCTCTTCCTGATCCTACTCACTATCGTCACCTTGTTGGG
Organism: Hsuehochloa calcarea; assembly: GCA_036346395.1. Lineage (NCBI taxonomy): Eukaryota > Viridiplantae > Streptophyta > Magnoliopsida > Poales > Poaceae > Hsuehochloa > Hsuehochloa calcarea. The sequence goes on along the minus strand of CM070593.1, from coordinate 27,555,147 downwards.
AGTCTTGTTTATCTAGGTGTCACTCTGATAAGTCTGTGGCCCAATCTTCTGAAAGGTATTGATAAATCGATTGTGGAGATCTCGACGTTGATGATCCAAAGGGTCCGACCAAACAGATCGAACCCCTCGCAATCACTACACCACTGCTCCGATGGTTATCGACCGTGTCGAACGCGGTTGACCTCGCCACGAAGGCTATTTTCTGCATGTGAATCAAGAACACAAGCAAAAAAGTAGAAGATGCAATCTGATATTGTATTGCGAATATAGATGAAGCTCACAATGTGAGGTTCCTCAACCGAACGTGCGGCAAGACTGCTAAGCAGAATAATCTCAAAGAAAAACCCACCCTAAACTATGACGGCTACTGTATATATATAGGGGGACGTGAGGAGGTCGACCTAGGGTTGTGCGGCCGTGGAAAGAGGCGTACACAACCTGGGCTCCGACCTCGACACGCTTACAAGGCCCTATTAGGCCTAAAATGGTGACACAACACTTTATTCACTATTCATGTCACGTCTCTCTGGTCGAAGACCTGGTCGTAGGACTGGTCCTGGGTGGTCTTGAGGAGTCTATGCTATCTCTGGTCATAGATTGTGTCCAACGAGTACTGTGCTCACTTTTTTGGTTGTAGATTGCTCCCAACGAGTCCTGGGCTCGCCGAGTACTGGTGAAACTGGTCGTAGGCCTTCTTGAAGTGGTCGTAGACCCTGCGGAACTGGTCGTAGTCCTAGATTCCTAAGTACAAGTAAATCATCTCCGTTAGGCAGCATCATAGAGTTCTCAAATAATACACTCAGCCCTAGAAACGAATTTACCTGATAAATAAGTTGATGCGTACGAGCTCTTGTAATTGGAATAGCAAGCATATCAAATGTGGTTATATCCATAGCGGTCATGTCCTCATCACGCCCGTCCTGTATTTCATACCCTGTGCATATTTTGAGTCAGTTTGTATCTGCTCCCACTCAGCTCCACTACAGTCATCTTCTTCGTGTTCTATGATATCTTCGTGGAACCATCACTCGTCGTCTGTTTTTTCCTTGTTCTAGCTCTTTACAGCTCCAGACATATTCTGATGTTACCTGGGCTAGTGATCACTCTAATCGCCGGTCTCTTTTCGCCTATTATATTATTATTATTTGGTTCTCTCATTGCTAGGAAGAATAAGAAGCAAACAACAGTTTCTCATTTGAGTGCTGAGTCAGAGTTGCGAGCTATGGATTTGTTGACTGCAGAGGTTACTTGGCTCCGTTGGTTACTTGAGGATTTTGGTGCTTCTGTTTCCGCACTCACTCCTCTTTCGTCTAGCAGTACAGGTGCTCTTAGTATTGCTACAAATCCAGTGAAGCATGAGCTTACAAAGCATATTGGTGTTGATGTTTTCTACATATGGATCCAGGTGCAGAACCAGATTGTTGCTCTTCAGTATGTGCCTTCTGAACTTCTGTTGACAGACTTCTTCACAAAGACGCAGACCAGGGCCCAGCATAACTTCTATCTCTCAAAACTTAATGTTGTTCATCCACCATAAGTTTGAGATTGTACAAGGGGTTCTTTGCATATATATCATACTTATACTTGCATATATATTGACGCATTGACCTTATATTGAATACAAGTGCTATTCATAAATCGTTTCTGCTTGCAGTAATTATGTGTTTGAGTTAGCTGAATTGGCAAAAAAAAAAAATCAAACAGAATAGTTTTTTTAGACGAAACGGAATAGTAATTATGTGTCTGGGTACACTGAATTGGCAAAAAAGATCAAACAGAATATAACGATGTGTATAAAATAATTGTTACGCCTTTCTTCACTTGAAAGAAACTATGCATGGTGCACACTTCCATTAACTATAATATCATCCAAAGCAAAGGAAACAATGGAATTTGATCTCATTTACCACTTAAGTTTCTGGTAAGGCTTCTCTCCTAAAAGAAAAAAGACACTCGAGTTTCTGACATGACAAGACAAATTTCATATTCTTTGAAAATGTGAAGCACTGAAAGAAACTACATGGGCATAAGTAATTCTCCTCTCCATGAACTAATGCCTGGAAGTTCCCTGAAATGAAATGGGAGGAGGAGCGTGTCAACATCATCCAATTAAGCTATGTCGCCACGAGATGCTGCGGGAATTTCTCGTGTTCTTGGTGCCCATGCTTTGACATCTATTTGCTACTATTCTGGATTGTTGAAGTATAAGTGAATTGTACGTCTTTCCTCATCAGCTTAAGCTTTTGGGTGAATTGGTTAGTGCATGTAACTTAATATGGTATCAGAGCCAAGAGGTCTTGAGTTCAAGACCCGGTTGGTGCAATTAAAAATAATAATTGCAATCCACTTCGTATTCCACGCCTGCCTAAAGCCGAGCTACACGCTGAGTGTTGCACAAGATAAGTGAATCAGACGCCTTTCCTCATCAGCTTAAGCTTTTGGGTAAATTGGTTAGTGCATGTAACTTAATATGGATCGCTGAGACACTATCTCGAAGTTTATGGAATAGGGGAATCCAAGCATAATAATGTTCTTTCTTTTTTCCTTCTTTTTTGAAAACTCAGACAGCAGCATCGTGTAAATGTCAGTGCATATACAAAGGACTACATTTTTGTACTCACAAAAGTTCAGTACATACAGGCTACAACAGCTGAAAAAGGGAGTGCGTTACCTTGCATACAGCAGCTGAAAAGGGAGGGCCAGGAAGAACATCCAACAGCTAGACGTCAATGTGCAAACGAACGAACTACAAAGCACTTTCAGATTTCATTTCAGACCTGAGAGGCCACCTACCTAGGCAAGAATCCGATCTGCTTCATACTGAAATTCTGCGTGCGCGTCGCTTTCGCCTTCGCCGTCGCCGTCGCCGTCGCCGTGGAGCGTATTTTTCTCCGACCCCCATTTGCCTAGGGTATATTTTTCTTTTAACAGGCAGCAAGTACGCTCCTCTAGAACTACTAAATTCATCGCCCTTGTCACACTCAACCTGTCCAAGGACACCACTCACTCGGCATCCTTCGTCGTTTCTGAGATTTTCCGTAGCACAAGGAATATCGCGGCGTCATCAGCGCCCTCGAAACTTGGCCATTTGCGGAAGAATTAGATGTGTGTAGGTAGTAGCATTTGCATAATTGCATTGTAATGCATTAGTTGATAGTTTTTCATGAGTTGATGTTTGTGCTGTTCAAAAGAAGAAGAAAAATGAGTTGATCTTTGGTGGTACGAAATGCACAGGATTTAGAGAAGCATATTTTTCTTTGCTTTTGGGATGCTGAGGAGCTGTAACCAATTGCGCAGCGTAAGCATAGCAAACTCAACTTGGCTACTGCAGCCACGAAAATAATTAGATTATACTGTCCTTCACATTAGAACATGACTAAAAAAAGGGCCACCTTTTCCCTTTCTTTGCAGGAATGGGAAAAGGTGATGAAAAGAATAGAACAAAGATAAGCAGGTTATCCGCCGATCTTTTTGAAGTTTACTCATTCGTTGAAACTTGAAACCGAGATTACCATGCCATGCAACCGATGGCTGCACGACAGGTAATCAAACGAGGAACAAAATAAATAGTACACTACTTTTCGATGGCTTGTCAAGAGTTTTCAACTTCTTATGTTCGATGTAGCCAGTGTTGTGAAGTGCTTTTGGTATCTTACTCCTATATAAGAGTTGCGTTACTACTTACTTACGGGCGGCGTATCCTGTGCACATACATACATCTGTGGACATATGCACATGATAGATCCTCACTATCCATCCAGCTATCCACGGTTCTCCTCGCACCCACCTCCCACTTGCTACACGTTTGCGAAAAAAAACCCCACCCGAAACCTTTTCATCTCATTTCTTCCCGCTCTCATTCACCCTCATCCTCCTACACCTCCCTGTGCCGCTAGGGTTCATGCGCCGAGTCCCCCCGCGCCTCCCCCTGCGTCGCCGCCTCCTCGACGCGCTCCTTGTCGGACCCAGATTTCTCAAATCCAAATCCTCTGTGAAAACGCTGTGCTATTCCCTGAATTAGTAGATAGCACTCACAGATACATTACTGAATCATTTCATACACGATGTAAAATGAATCAAACAATATATTACAGACATTAGAGTGACATAGACCTCATCGGGTCGAGTTTTACAATAAAGACCGAACATGCTAAATGGTTACATTACAAAGATAGCAAAAGTGGTCGCGGAAGCAAAAGGGTAGAGCGCATCTCTCCACAGCAAGCGGTCGGGACCCAAATATGCAAATCTGACCCTCTGTATTCTCGTGACTAGTCCAGATCACGCTTAGTGCACACAAAGGTCAACATCGATGAAATATCACATCCATACAACGAATATAAGAATAAACGAGTACCTTTAAATAACAAATAATCGTTGGGACCTTACGGTCGAGTTTACATTTATTAAGCCATGCAAGGTCGATAATAAAGAAATAATCGCAATGAAACGAAATAAACTCCGGTGGCTCCCATCAATTTACCACAGCAACCGATCGATCAAGACCCTAACGCCAACCTTCGAGAATTCTTCTTCAAAAGCAAAGCATTTACCTCCACTTCGTTGATTTGTTTAGCAAGAGTGAGTACACACCGCACTCGCAAGTCATACCACGTAATGCAATTTATAGATGATGGCTTATTCCAAAGGAATGGCTTCGTGGTTGTTTTGCGTAAATGCAACATTTGCAATTGAATACAAATAATAGATTGAAAGCATAATTCAAAACAAATAGACAATAATAAGTTAACAATTGATTTCACAAAGGACACACAGCCTAATCAAGTTCTTTCACACACCAACAAGTTATCTCACACAAATGACCCTTCCCAATTGTTTTATGAAAATCTACCCTCGTGTGAAATTCCGAGCATGTCCATAACCGAGGACGCGCTATTCGAATAGATTGATTTAAACACTCGCAGAGGTTGTACACTTTACCCACACGATGAAACCAACCGGATCGAGTTGATCACAACAAAACCTTTCGAGACTTCATCTCAAACAATGACACTCTCGTGTGCTTTATCGTCATTCAATTTGTACACACACCCTTGGAACGACACACACCATTGGACAGGATGCAATGAATCGTCCCGCGATGTGACATATCACACCTCCAAATTTCATCACATAGCTTAAATACAACCTCGAGTTGTCAATGTCAAGACTCCATAACTTACTAAGTCGGCCCACCCATACTAGGCATGTGGTCGCATGAAGAAGGCCCAGCCAATGGCGCACAAAGTTAAGTCCTTAATTGACCAAGGCAAGACTTCCGCTTTAACCCAAATCACAAAGTTTAATAAGCACACACCCACCATTCACACAGAATCCACCACTTGCCTCGCCTAAATCTTTTCCCACCTGTTGATTAAGTGCAACACATGCCATCAACGAGTAATAGCACACAAAGACACACAGATTCATCACACGCCCATAATCACTTAGTCAAGTTTATAATTGCAACTCTCACATGGAATGATGACTGTGGCATGGCTAAGCCCTAATCAGATCTAACCAACCCACGCTGGTGCTACGATAATACCAACTAATTATTAACCAACCTAGGTGACAAAAGATCATGGTATACAATAGACAAGGTGGCATAACAATTTGGATTAATAACTACACCCAAAAGCATTTAAATAAATACTTGAAATAGAATGCAATACATTGAAACAAAGTATTTTGAAAACTGGGTTCAAAATGATCAAAGGTATAACTTGCCTTGGAATAGATCTAGATATTGGTCTTGGTCTTGAGGTGCTCCTTCTTCTGCAAAATTCTCAAGTATCGACGTCTACTCGCAAACGAGACAAAAGAAAACAAAACAAATAAATAACAGAGGCAAAATAAACTCCAAAAATTAAATAAAATTCATAAATAAATAGATCTGAATTTTATATGAATTTACAAATTTGAATGGGCTCAATTGGGCTTCGGATGCAAAAGATATGGGCTTTGGAAGATTGGAAAATCAATAAAACCCTAAATTGGATTTTCTCGAATTTCCGAATTATTTTTATAAAGGAAAATCGAATTATTGCGCAATGCTTGCGCCACCGAGAAAAGAAAATAATTAAAAACCGCATCGACAGTGGACCCATCGTCGCCTCTCTACCACGGTGGATCGGGTCCACCGAGCCGAGGCAAAGTCGGCGCGCGAGCCGACCACGCAGCACGCTGGCTGGCGCGATCCGGGCGCCACGCTGCACACGAGGCTGGCGTGAGAGGCGCGAGAGGCCGACGCGCGCCGACGAGTCATGGCCGACGGCACGCTGGGACCAAGGGTATCACCGGCGATCGGCGCGAAAGTCGCCGGTGACCAAGGGTACCAGAGCAAACCTGCGCTTATTGCGACCTAGTGCCGACCTTACCAAGAATTTAAAGTGACGGCATGCGACGCGGCGGAGAAGAAGCGGAGGCGAGGCCACGGCTTTTGTCTGACGGCGGCGACAGTGGGACTCAATGACGAGAAAACGCTACCGAGGTGGCTCCGAGCGACACCGAGCCCAAGGAGGCAATGATGACTACCGAACAAGCAACGGCGGCATGGTAAACGGCGAAAACCAGAGGCGGCGAAGTTCGATTTTGGGCTAATGCGGGGCTCTCGAGCGAGAGATCGACGGGCGGCACGCATGGGATGCGAGGACTAAGGGAAACCCTAGGGTGTATTTATAGGGCTCTGAGCGATCGAGATGGAAACCCCAATTGAGTCCGTCTCGCCACGCCGGATCTTCCGGTTTTAGGAGATAGAGCGAGATTTGAAGGTTAATTCGGCTGGGGATGGATACGGAATAGTTGTGGCTACAGATTGGGTTGGTTGGCGCGAGAAATCAGCGGCAGCTATGCTGCTTTTCTGACGAGTTCTTCGCGAAAATGGCGACAAAGCGAAAGCGGAGGAAGAAGATCGTGTCGAGACGCACGACCCCATGGGCCCACACGATGAGAGAGAAGGCGAGAGCGGGGGCGAAGCGGCAACCGGACGATCGGATCCAAGGGTTGGGAGCGAGCGAGGGCGGGCGAGGGCGCGAGGCGGCGATCGCGCCAAGGGGACACGCGCGAGATCCAATGGGCAAGGCGGGTTGAGCGCAAGGTCCGACGGAGACGAGGGCACGCCCGAGCATCCAACTGACGAGAGCGCTACGGGCGATATGGGTCGCGCCGAATAGGCCGGGCTTCGCCCAAGATCGTTCAAGGAGTTAAAATAGGTTTTTCTTTAAATAAATCCAGTAAATTGCAAATAGAAATTAGAAAATAGCAAATGACTTTGGAAAAAATCTAAAATTTTGTAAAATATATCCAAGCATATAGAATCTAAATAAAATAGTTTTGACAATTGTTGATGTTGGGATTAAGCACATTAAATCAATTTGTCCTTAAAGTCCATATTAAGCTTTTTAAATTAATATTCCAATAAATCCAAATGGTAAATTCTCTTGCTATCAATATTTAAAAGATTTTAAAGCTCAATTTTGGGATGTTACAAACCTCCCCTTAAACGAATCTCGCCCCGAGATTCCGCTAGCTAGAGAAAAGGCTAGGAACTCGCTTTTAACTCTTCTTCACGCTCCCACGCTGCTTCTCCTTCCGAGTGGTTACTCCACCGACTTTGCGTAAACGAACGGTCTTGCTTCTCGCGCGGCGCTCATGACATCCAAAATAATCGACAGTCGCTTCTTTGTATGTGAGATCTTCCTTCACTCAATTGACTCCAACAGGTCCGCTTCTTCGCACACGAAGACACTTCTTCACCGAGAGACATGAAAGACATCATGCACTCGCTAACGATCGGTAGCTCCAACTGCACGCAACTTCTCCACTGCTCCAAAACCTTGAATGGACCCACATACCTTGGAGCAAGCTTCCTCCGTGTGGAATCTCTAACACCTCTCGAGCGGAGTAACTCAAGATACACAAAATCCTCTCGTTCAAAGTCGAGGTCACGACGACGATTATCGTGATAACTCTTTGCTCGGATCGGGCTATCTTTAGTCTTTCTCTCGATCATAGCAACTTGTTCTTCTGCTTCTCAATAATATCCGCCCGAACACTACACGCTCAAATTGCCTCTCGACTAATTCAACGGAGTTCTGCAGTACGACCATACAAAGCTTCAAATGGTGACATCTGCAAACCGCTTGATAACCGTTGTTGTACGAGAATTTCGTGATACGGCAAACTTTTATCCCAACCGTAGCATTAGCTAAGGCACATGCTCTCAACATATCTTCTAATATCTCGTTGACTCTTTCACCTCATCCATCCGTCTGCGTGGATGATAAGCAAGATCAAATTCGATGAGTTCCTGTGGCTTCATGTAGACTCGCGTAAACGAGAGGTGAATTGAGATCCTCGATCCGACACTATCTTCTTAGGCACACCGTGCGCATCGACGATTTTTGACATATACAATTCCGCCAAGCGCCTCCGAGTAAGTGGTTTTGACCGCAAGAAATGGGCAACCTTAGTCAAACGATCCACTATTACCCAAATCGAATCATAACCTCGATTGAGTCTTGGGTAATCCGTAATAAAATCCATACCGATCTCTTCCCACTTCCATTCTCGTATCTTCAAGGTTGTAGTAATCCTACCGCCTCGATGTTCGGCCTTTACTTTCCGACACACGCCGATAAAGCAACGAACTCGCGACGCCTCGCTTAAGTTTGGCCACCAAAACTTATTCTTAACATCCCGATACATCTTAGTGCTTCCAGGTGAATTGAATACTTTGAGTCATGGGCTTCCTTCGTAATCACCGTCTTAATCCATCAATATCCTGCACACGATACGCCCATTGATCCACAAGATATCCCGATCATCCGTGGTAAAGTCTTTAAATTTTCCTTCCGACATCTTCTTCTTGAGATCAAGAAACTCGTAATCCTTAGGTTGAGCTTCACGAACTGCTTCTCCGAGTAGACCGCATTTCCAAATTGGCCACAAATCCTTCCTAACAACTTCTAGTCAGTAGCTTCGAATTCCTCCCAAGTTCAACACAACTCTTTACTTCCAGAGCATTGCAAGAGTTTTACGACTCAAAGGCATCTCGCAACTACATTGGCCTTACCAGATGGTAATGGATTCCAAGATTATAATCCTTTATTAATTCCAACCATCTTCTCTGCCTCATGTTCAAATCGATCGAGTGAATATGTACTTCGTGCTCTTATGATCTGTAGACTTCACAAATGACATCGATGAGATAATGACGCCTAAATCTTCAAGGCATGCACTACAAGCCTAGTTCCAAATCATGGGTAGGATAGTTCTTCATGAGGTCTTAATTGCCTTGACGATAAGCTTACGCCTCTTCCTTCTTGCATAAGGACACATCCTAGTCCTTGACGCCAAGCATCACAAGAAGATATCAAAATCCTTACTAATATCCCAAAAAACTAGCATCAATAAGTCAAACGCTTCTTCAATTCTGAAAACTTTCTTCACAAGTCAGTCCAAATGTACTTCTTCTTTCTTCAATAATTGCGTAAGAGGCTTAGCAATCGTTGAGAACCCTTCAATGAAACGACGATAGTATCCTCGCCATTCCAAAGAAACTACGAATTTGAGTAACCGCCTTGGGTCGCTCCCAATTCATTACAGCCTTTAACCTTCCCGGTCAATCGCTACTCCTTCTACTGTCATTACATGACCGAGAAAATCAACTTTCTTCTTCCAAAAATCACACTTGTCAACTTGGCATACAACCGATGTCCTCCGAGCTTCTAGGATTAATCTCAAATGTCATGTATGTTCTTCTTCCGACTTTGAGTATACCAAAATATCATCAATGAATACTACCACGAACTTATCCAAATATTCCATGAATACTTTGTTCATCATGTTCATGAAATAGGCAGGGCATTAGTCAATCCAAAAGACATGACTAAAAACTCATAATGTCCATACCGGTTGAGAAAGCGGTCTTTGGTACATCCTTAGGACAAATTTTCAATCGATGATAACCTGATCGCAGATCGATCTTGGAGAATACTCCGCCCTTTCATCCGGTCGAACAAATCATCTATTCTCGGGCAATGGGTACTTATTCTTGATGGTGACTTCGCTGAGGGAACGATAGTCGATACACATTCTCATACTTCCATCTTTCTTCTTGACGAACAAAACAGTGCTCCCCATGGCGATTTAACTAGGTCTTACAAAACCTTTTTCAGAGTTCTTCTATCCGCTTCTTCATTTCCACAAGTTCATCGACCGCATCCGATAGGGTCTCTTGGAAATTGGTGCCGCTCGCACTAGATCGATGACAAACTCAATGTCACGGTCCGTGGCATTCCCGTAAATCTTCCGAAATACATCCGGTAATCTCGACTACAGTACGCCTTCCAAAGAAACCGCCTTCGCATCGTTGACTACCAAATGTCCATCACGCATCGAGGTGGCTAGAAATTCAACTTTCTTTCCCGTGGTATCCTCAATTGTCACGCTTTCGCCACAATCTAGTATCGCTTATGTTTGGATAACCAATCCATACCAAGGATGACATCTATGGTCCGAGTGTCTAGAACTATTAGGTTGGCTAGAAACTCAACTCCACCTATGAGTAGCCTAGCTCCTAAACATCCAACTTTAGAACTTAGCTCGCTTCCAAAGCATCGGACTAACAGAGTATGCTTAAGATGTATAACTTCCAATTTGTTCTTAGTTGCAAAATTCCGTAAACAAACGAATGCGAAGCTCCGTAATCAAACAGAATCGATGCAGTAATCGAATTTACTAGAAACTTACCCAAGACAACGTCAGTGCTTTGGCTCCTTCTAGAGTGACGTGGTTGACACGGCTCGACCACCGATGGCGGTGTTCTCCGATTGACCGTAGCTTGAGAAGTTCCTTGATGGTTGCCTTGTACCGTGTCTTGGCCGTGTATTCCCAAGGTTGAAGCGCATCGAGTGATAGTCCCATTTCGCGACATCGGTTGGCGAAATGCCCCGGCCGACGGCTGTAAAGCAAACTCTAGTTGTATACCGTGGGTTGCTTATCGATTGGGGTTGATCGTGCAGGTTGCGAAGTTCTCGAGCAATCGGGCGAGGTGCTGAAGTTAGTGCGTGGTCCGCGTACTCGTGGTGGAAAACGGCTAAACCGCGGTGGAATCATTCTTGCCCTCACCGGGTTGGTGACTTCCTTGCCGAGCCATTCGCGCTACGATGATCTTCCAATTCCTTACGCTTATCCTCTAGAATCAAAGCCTTGTTGATCAACTCTTGAAAATCGTGAAAGGTGTGGGCGATCAAGTTGACTTGAAGTCCAAAGGTTCAATCCTTTCGTAAAACGACTGACGAGCCTTGTCGCATGGCGACATCTTCTCGCAAGATATCGAGCAAGTTGAGAGAATTTGTTGAGGTAGTCGATCATCGACATTCCTCCTGCTTGAGAGCACGGAATTCATCCTTCTTAGATCCATGATTCCTTCCGTACATGATATCGGGCGAAATGCTTGTGAACTCTTCCCAAGTAATATCTTGTATGCCCATGCGCAAGACAAAGTTTTCCCACCATTCACGCAAGAATGCCTTCCATCCGTGAGAGGCGATGAACTTTTTCATGATCGCCGCATTGAGTGATCGCAGCTTTCTCTCAATGACACGGCCAATCATCGCCTTCTACCGTGAGACATGTCCGTAAAAGGTTGGTGGACGGTCCTCATAAACTCCGCCAACTTGATGATCCATTGTGACCATGAGCAACCGGGCTCCATTGTAATGCCGATTGTTGTTGCTCGTTATTCATAGCTTGCATCCGATTCATCATGGTGTACATCACCGGTCTGAGCCGCCATGAATGCTCCAAAATTCGCAGATCGATCAAGGTGCTTGTGGTGGAATTGCTTCTCCGGATTTGCTCCGCCCTTCTTCGACACCGAGTATCGTAACCACTTGCGCAGCTTGACGAGTCCGAACCATCCGTGAATCTCCAAGGGTTAGATAAGGTAGCAAGCACGAGATAAGTTGTAGAACTAAGCGGGTAGGTAAAACCCAACAACATATTTTAAGAAAGCTCAATCAAACTCTTATATTGATTAAGATAATAGTATGGCTTGCAACAAATGCCTAAGGGCCTTTGCACTCATACTTGCACACAAAAATAAGGATGAACTTAAGCACGAAAACTACCGCCTAAAGGGCGACTCAAGACACAAACCGGCTAAGCTCAAACAACGCGAACAGACTACTCAATCAAATAGCCTCCGCACTTTGACGGTGCTCCCGCCGTCAGAGACTGAAGTGAGCCGCATCCTCGCGAATCGATCTTGATGTCCCGGATGGTGCAATAGGAGCATGTGTCCTCGTGCAAAGTCCGGTGCTTCGCTCACTGGCTCACTGCTCTTCCGCTCACCGGTCCATCGCCTTCTTCGGTCTTCCTCTTCGTCTTCTTCGTGTCGCCCATAAAGAGTTTCTTCTAATATGGCGATCCTTTCTTCATCAAGAGTCTCATAGGTACACTCCACCAGAGCGCTAACTCCAACGATTCCTCCCGAAAGCACGCGAATCGGGCGAGATGCACGACGGTGGCGTTGTCTTCCCTCTCAGAGACGGAAACGTGCAATGAGATCCACGCCGATGTGCGGGATGATAACGGAAAACCGTGTCACGAAGCTCTCGAGAGTAGATGTTGCGATCCTCGTGATGGCAAGGCGTGAAGACTCGGATTGCTTCAATCCAAATACTCCTTCTAGCCGAGATGTGCAAGGGTTTGCTTGCCTTGGTGTGTCCGCTCGCGACGGTCAAATGGCGATCACTCCACGATCTCTACTGCTCACAATCCAAGCATCGCCACTCAGACAATGGACGATCGAACCTCCAAGTACTTGTAGCAACTTCCAAAGCTCTACGGCAAGTCCTCCCTTGCGCCTCCATAACTCAAGACGAGGCATCCGTCAAGATGGACAAGGATATGAAAACAACTTTAAAACAATGGGAGAGAGAATTTCAAAGAATAGTTGAGTCAAGAGAGACATGAGATGAGTTAAGGAGTTCAATTAATCTTGTAAGTTAATTTTGCTTTAGAAAATAGTTTGGACTCACTAAGAACGGCCAATCTAACTAGGGTCAAGACTATAGTCAAGATGGCTCGATACCACCTCCGTCGGGACCCAAATATGCAACTGACCCTCCGTATTCTCGTGACTAGTCCAGATCACGCTTAGTGCACACAAGGTCAACATCGATGAAATATCACATCCATACAACGAATATAAGAATAAACGAGTACCTTTAAATAACAAATAATCGTTGGGACCTTACGGTCGAAGTTTTACATTTATTAAGCCATGCAAGGTCGACAATAAAGAAATAATCGCAATGAAACGAATAAACTCCGTGGCTCCCATCAATTTACCACAGCAACCGATCGATCAAGACCCTAACGCTCAACCTTCAGAGAATTCTCTTCAAAAGCAAAGCATTTACTCCTCCACTTCGTTGATTTGTTTAGCAAGAGTGAGTACACACCGCACTCGCAAGTCATACCACGTAATGCAATTTATAGATGATGGCTTATTCCAAAGGAATGGCTTCGTGGTTGTTTTGCGTAAATGCAACATTTGCAATTGAATACAAATAATAGATTGAAAGCATAATTCAAAACAAATAGACAATAATAAGTTAACAATTGATTTCACAAAGGACACACACCTAATCAAGTTCTTTCACACAAATGACAAGTTATCTCACACACCGATTCTTCCCAATTGTTTTATGAAAATCTACCCTCGTGAAATTCCCGAGCATGTCCATAACCGAGGACGCGTTATTCGAATAGATTGATTTAAACACTCGCAGAGGTTGTACACTTTACCCACACGATGAAACCAACCTGATCGTAGTTGATCACAACAAAACCTTTCGTAGACTTCATCTCAAACAATGACACTCTCGTGTGCTTTATCGTCATCCAATTTGTACACACAAACTTTGAACGACACACACCATTGGACAGGATGCAATAAATCTGTCTCCGATGTGACATATCACACCTCCAAATTTCATCACATAGCTTAAATACAACCCGAGTTGTCAATGTCAAGACTCCATAACTTACTAAGTCGCCCAAATTTCATACTAGGCATGTGGTCGCATAAGAAGGCCCACTCAATGGCGCACAAAGTTAAGTCCTTAATTGACCAAGGCAAGACTTCCAGCTTTAACCCAAATCACAAAGTTTAATAAGCACACACCCACCATTCACACGTAATCCACCACTTGCCTCGCCTAAATCTTTTCCCACCTCGTTGATTAAGTGCAACACATGCCATCAACGAGTAATAGCACACAAGACACACAGATTCATCACACGCCCATAATCACTTAGTCAAGTTTATAATTGCAACTCTCACATGGAATGATGACTCGTGGCATGGCTAAGCGCCTAATCAGATCTAACCAACCCACGCTGGTGCTACGATAATACCAACTAATTATTAACCAACCTAGGTGACAAAAGATCATGGTATACAATAGACAAGGTGGCATAACAATTTGGATTAATAACTACACCCAAAAGCATTTAAATAAATACTTGAAATAGAATGCAATACATTGAAACAAAGTATTTTGAAAACTGGTTCAAAATGATCAAAGGTATAACTTGCCTTGGAATAGATCTAGATATTGGTCTTGGTCTTGAGGTGCTCCTTCTTCCGCAAAATTCTCAAGTATCGACGCTCACTGCAAACGAGACAAAAGAAAACAAAACAAATAAATAACAGAGGCAAAATAAACTCCAAAAATTAAATAAAATTCATAAATAAATAGATCTGAATTTTATATGAATTTACAAATTTGAATGGGCTCAATTGGGCTTTGATGCAAAAGATATGGGCTTTGGAAGATTGGAAAATCAATAAACCCTAAATTGGATTTTCTGAATTTCCGAATTATTTTTATAAAGGAAAATCGAATTATTGCGCAATGCTTGCGCCACCGAGAAAAGAAAATAATTAAAAATCCGATCGACAGTGGGACCCATCGTCACCTTCCTTACCACGGGATCGGGTCCACCGAGCCGAGGCAAAGTCGGGCGCGCGAGCCGACCACGCAGCACGCTGGCCGGCGCTGACCGGGCGCCACGCTGCTGTACACGAGGCGCACGAGAGGCGCGAGGGTCGACGCCGCGCCGACGAGTCATGGCCGACGGCGGCGCCATGGGGACCAAGGGTATCACCGGCGATCGGCGGCGAGTCGCCGGTGACCAAGGGTACCAGAGCAAACCTTGCGCTTATTGCGCACCTAGTGCCGACCTTACCAAAGAAATGAAAGTGACGGCGGCGATCGCAGGCGAGAAGAAGGGAGGCGAGGCTACGGCTTTTGCCTGACGGCGCGACAGGGGACTCCAATGACGAGAAAACGCTACCGAGGTGGCTCGAGCGACACCGAGCCCAAGGAGGCAACATGACTACCGAACGGCAACGAACATGCGGGCAAACGGCGAAACCGTAGGCGGCTAAGTTCGATTTTGGGCTAATGCGGGCTCGAGCGAGAGATCGACGGGCGCCATGGGATGCGGAGGACGAAGGGGAAACCCTAGGTGTATTTATAGGGCTCGAGCGATCGAGATGGAAACCCCAATTGAGTCCGCCTCGGCCACGCCGGATCTTCCGGTTTTAGGAGATAGAGCGAGATTTGAAGGTTAATTCGCTGGGGATGGATACTGAATAGTTGTGGCTACAGATTGGTGGGGTTGGCGCGAAAATCAGCGGCAAGCTATGCTGCTTTTCTGACGAGCTCTTCTAGCGTAAATGGCGACAAAGCGAGAAAGCTGGATAAGAAGATCGTGTTTGAGACGACGACCTCAAGGGCCCACACGACAGAGAGAGAAGGCGGATGCGGGCGCGGGCGGTGCAACCGGACGACGGGATCCAAGGGTTGGGAGCGAGCGAGGGCGGGCGAGGGCGCGAGCGCGGCGATCGCGCCAAGGGGACACGCATGAGATCCAGCGGGCAAGGCGGGTTGAGCGCGGCGTCCGACGGAGACGAGGGCACGCTGGCCGAGCATCCAACTGACGAGAGCGCGCACGGGCGATATGGGTCAAAAGCCGAATAGGCCGGGCTTCGCCCAAGATCGTTCAAGGAGTTAAATAGGTTTTTCTTTTAAATAAATCCAAATTGCAAATAGAAATTAGAAAATAGCAAATGACTTTGGAAAAAATGGAACCCGTGTGTCTGATATTATCTAAGGACTTGGATAATATTGGATGCACGCAAGCACCAACGGAGTCAACTAAACTAAGGCGAGACCCAGATTAAACGAACTACACTATTTTCATCATCTCCGGCCTCCGACTTTTCGGGATCGATCCTCGTAGTATCGTAGTCTCCATGAGTTCCTGCTTCTAAGGGTTTGGGAGAAAGAGCGAGGATGAGCACAACTTCCGTGCTCGTGAGCCAACACACAGAATGCAGTAGTAATACATGCAAGGCTTAACAAGGATGGCTCGAGTTCTTTTATTTGCTTAATGTAATATTTTCAATTATAGTAATTAGAAATTCATGTGACTTAGCAATATGACCAAAGCTCATTTTATTAAAGAGATATTGTGCAATATTTATAACAACAGAGGTTACCTCCACCTTATGCTTAATTTTGATTGGAGCCACCTCCATATATTAAAATCACTGGGTACGACGACCCAGAAAAAATCGAAACCTCAGGCTAGGTGAGCCGACACTATAATCATCCCACCCACAAGGTTTTATAAATAGAAATAACTCAAGTTAAGTTCACATGTCCGCCTTTGACTGTAGGCACAGCTGTTTAAATAGTTTAGACTCTGCAGAGGCTGTACACTATACCCACAAGAGTGAAGGATCTAGACCCGCCATTATGAGTTAATGGAGTGTTTTGGTGATTAATGACAAATCTAATTGTGAGACTAACATTTCTATTGCTATATCTAATGTGTAGTCTCATTTGGATATAAAGGTGAAATTCAACCAGAGGTATGCATTCGACTTATACTCTTATATATTGTTGCATTCATCGGATCTAAAATATAGGTTGAACTCCACCATAAGTTAAACTTGAATATGTGCATATGTTTCTATTTACACATATGTGTATGCACACATTTAGGGGGAGCTCAATCTATATTTTGTGGTTTCATTAGTATTGATCCATATTCCCTTTTCCACATATATTTGGGATCTTTACTTTGAAACATATCCGTTTGAGTATACAAAACTTGTGTAGTTTTTGTATACTTATGTTTTGAGTATATAGAACTTGTATAGTTCTTGTATACTCATGGTGTGAGTATATATATGACTTGTGTAGTTTATATATACTCATAACGTGTTACTTTTATCAATTCATTTATGTGCAATTAAAATGGTTATCAATTACCAAAGAGGGAAAGATTGAAGTATCTTGTCCCACCATTATGTGTTAATGGTATGGTGTCGTAATTAATGATAATCATATTATGGAACTAACATTTTTCATGAGTTTGATGTATAGGTTATGTTCCAGGGTGATGAAGACTTAGAATGATCATGAGTTGATCATCAAGTCAAGGTTCAAGTAAAGGATGCATCATGTGTTGATGCATATGAAGACTTGAAGTAAAGGTTGCACCATGTGTTGATGCACATCAAGTCAAGAGAAGACCTATCATGTGTTTGTGGAGGTCAAGTGAAGAATGCATCATGAGTTGATGCACATTCAAGATAAAAACTTGAAGAAAAAGGAGATCATCATGTGTTGATGATTACCAAGCCAATGACCCGGATTTGAAGTATTGATGTACGTCATCAAGCTTCAAGAAGATGCAAGGCAAAGGTATGACTAGCTAGGGCTAAGGATGTGTTCCTAGTCTTTTACCGGTCTTGGTGTTTGATTGGTAGACCGGATGCTAGTATAGGATTATCGTACTATTAAGAGGGGTCTTGACTAGTAGCATGAGTTAGTCATGTGTTGATAGCTCATTGTATTTGCTCTAGCTCATCTATGCATGGAGCTATTATTTGCGAATGTGTTTTGTAAATAATTGATGCTCATGCATTTAATCTTTGTAGCATGGGACTATAGTTTTCAAATGTGTTTTGCAAATAGTTAAAGTCCATGCACCTTAGCCTTGTGGCATGATGTTGTTATTTGCGAATATGTTTTGCAAATAGTTGATGCTCATGTTTGATTTCTTGCAACATGTGACTTAAGTTTGTAAATGTGTTTGGCAAATGGTGTAAGTCCATGTACCTTATTCCTTGTGGTGAGTATTCTAAAGGTTGGCAAATGTGTTTTGCAACTGGTTGAGAATATCACCTATATTCCTTGTGGGAATTGCACTCAAATGGGCGAATATGTCTTGCCATTTGAAGCGGAGCCAATGTGTTTGGCCTCTGGAGCCTAGTGGTCTGACCGCCGAAGTCACCGTTCGACTATGGCAAAACGGTCGAACCGCCATGTGTTGGGCGATCTGGCCGATTTTATCATGTGTTGATTCTCTGTGTGGTAGTTCCACCGTTGATAAACGGAACTACCGATGTGCGAAAGTACCGGTGCGTTCGCCGTACGTTTATTCTAGAGAAGCACCATTTTTGTGTTTGCCGAATTTCCTTGGGTGGTCAGACCAGCCAACCTTGGCGGTCTGACCAATTTGTTGGCGGTCAGACCGGCCATTAGTTGGCGGTCCGACCGGCCGTAGGTCCAACGGCTAGTTTTATAGCCATTGGCGCATGGGCGGTTCGACCGGCCATTAGTTGGCGGTCAGACCGGCCCTGCACTGTTTCGAGGGAATCTTTCCTCCAACGGCTAGTTTTTGTGTGTGGGCTATAAATACCTACCTTGACTGGTTGGAGAAGATTGCTGGTGTTATTGTGAACCTCTATTGAGCCTCTTGAGCTAAGAGCAAGCCTCTCATTCTATTTTGTGCATGTGTTGCACTTAGTGAGACTTGAGAGTAAACCCTAAGTGCATGTGTTGCCTTAGGTAGTGGATTGTGTATCCACTTGAGCGTTGACACTTGATTAGTTCAAGTGAAAGTTGAGTCTTGTTACTCTTGGTGTTTGCCGACACCTAGACGGCGTGGAGGCGTTGTGCCCGGTGATCTTCTCAAGAAGCTTGTGAGAAGGCCTGTCGTGTTGTGAGTGGTTTGGTGTTCGCCATATTCGGACTGGAGGAAGAGCAACCCTAGTGGAGCGAGGTGTTGGTTCGTGTTGGAACCGGTCCAAGTGGTTGGACTTACCTCGAAGGTGTTGGCTTAATTAGTGGAGCCGGTCCAATTTGATTGGGCTTACCTCAACATGGATTAGGGGAGACCAGCAAGTCTCCGAACACCACGATAAAACATAATTGTGTCATCTCGTTTTATCTTGTACTTTACTTTGAGCAATTTACATTACATGCTTTAATTGCTTATATATCTTTGTATGATTGCTCTCTTTGTGTTGTATTCATATTGTTGGTGCACTTAGGGAAGCCTAGTCGATTTAGGTTTTAATTGTTCAAAACCAATTTGTTATTAGCTTCCGCATTATATATTGGTTTTAGCGCTAAAGATTTCTTAAAGCGTCTATTCCCCTCATCTAGTCGGCCACCTCGATCTTACAAAGAGACAATCATGCTCATTGCCCCTTATGATTCCTTAGTCATATAGTTGAGCGATCATCACAAGAACCTTTCAAATTATCTTGCCTCTTCTCGTCATATCACATATATGGGTCACACCAATAAGTTGTGTGGGATGTTCACCTTAGCAGCTAGCGTAGCTGGATTACACCACTGTTGGGTTACGGGGCAATGCTACGATAGCACAAACAAAATTTTATCGCGCTACCAAGGAACCACTGCTAGTAATAGATCACGAGATTACCACTAGACACGCAGACTGAGTGGCGGTAGAGTCGTTGTAGCGAGTTGATGCAATCGTAGTCGTACTCACGATCGCCTCCTCCTTCGAGTGGTCGTGACTCGCCGCGCGTCCGCCTCCTCCGAGTGGTAGTACACACCACGCGACTTCTCCTCGACTCGAGATCGACACGAGTCACGGATCGTTCTAGTGCCGATGCTTCGCAACAACACCTCCGAGGTATCCACACGCATCAGGCGGGATCACCACGCTACCGGAGTGCTAGCACCGCAACTTGGTTGAGAAGGCGTGGCTATTAGGGTTTCGGAGTTCTTTCAAAGATCATCCTCTTCCCACCCTATGCCACCGCCCCTCTTTATATAGGCATCCATGATGGGTCTCGAACTTGAGGCCCATTAGGAACTCGAGGCCTATACGAATTCGGATCACCATCCAAAACAAATCATAGCCCTTTAAGTGTGTGACCCTACAGGTTCACGTGTAATCGGTTATGACTCGGAAACTCTTTTCCGACAACTAGTCGTTAGCGGTACCTAGCAGCACATAACGATTCCCAAATACACATAGAATATGTCGGACGAACCTTGATGTAATATGATCTATGATCAGGTCCTCATCACTTACGACCAGCCAGATCTCCATACGACCATATCAGATTTGGTCCCGACTAGCCAGAACTCCTTACGGCCAGGTCCTTACCATTCTGTGATTACGTTAGACCAGTCTACGACCAGCACGTATCTCTATACGTCTAGTCCGTAACTAATCAAACTAAACGACCTAGTCATGCATTCTCCCTTTACCTCACGATATCTAGTTGAACTCCAGGTGAGATCAAGTGCCATCCATGGACTGTTCAATACTTTCTCGATCGAGTGTCGGATAACTTCAGGTGGTCGACACTTCAACCACTAGTGGCATGGCCATGCAATTTCTTTATCCGATCACCACGCGGGGCCCAGAGACATCTCTCCTGTTATGTTATGAGGGGCAAATCCCATCTCGACCAGTCACATCCCTCCGCATGTTTCATAGCATACCCGAAAGCTACCTTTATAACTACCCAGTTACGAGTAGTGTTTGGCAACCCCTAAGAGTGCTATTACACATGTAGGGAACCATGTTTATCTCAGGTCTAAGGATTATACATCATCATTACTTGAGACCAACTAATGACACAAAGAATCATAACAATCTCAATAGTGTCTCAATGATGGGTCTATCCAGCCCTATGTTATCTAACATGAGCTCACATTATTGATTCGATATTTCTATATCCATGACCGGTGAAACAAGGTCATCAATCAATACATGTGCTAGTCATAGAGTCACTGGTGTTCCGACCAGTGATCTTCGACCAGGGATATATTTAGAATGACATCATATAAGTTAAAGAGTTCCACCAACAAGTCACATACTTATTGATCTATAACAAATGATTCATTCAAGGAACACGATAACCTATTATCAAAATCATGAACATAATGAAATATCATCATCTCTATGATTGCCTCTAGGGCATATTTCCAACAACCACAACGTCTAGCGTGACTGGCAACTTCACCTTGTATCAGTATCCCATTCAATCCGGACCATATCCAGTGCTTGCACGATCCTGCTACCCCTCTAGTGAGACGGCATTCAGAGTTTAATAAATTTATTAAGCCAAGTTGTACTTTACAAACTTATGATTATACTTATTTTATATGGGAGGTCATGACAAGATCAAGTCCTTAATCCATCCGGGCGGTTCATACTACATACCAACAACTCTCTTGCTTCGATGGCACCCACCACTATACCATCCGCCCAGATGAGTTAACAACAATTTAATAGGGTTTTTGGGAATAAAATTTATTATCACAACATTCCAGTCATTTACCCACAATGACTACCCAAAGCCACTTTCAAGATTAAAAGATGATGATTGGGGCATTTAATGCTCCGGTGCTTAAGCAAGACTAGCATGTCGTTTAAGTACAAACTATAACTAGTAATTACCACATAGTTACTAGGGTGACATGGAATAATGGATTCAATTTCCAAAGTATTGTATAATAATTAATTAATCGTCAAATGGGTATTTAATTACCTTAAGGTTTAACATATCTTTGCTTAAAGAATTAAAGGATGAAATTTTAGTAATTTAAATGAATATAATTTGCGTAAAATGTAGGTCCAAAATGATTAAAGTATTGACTCACCTGGAGTGAAGGTGGGAGAGTCTTGAAAGTCCTGCACTTGATCTAACTGGAGATCTCCCGCGTCTTCGAACTCTATTCGGACGAACAAACCGGAAAAAGATCAAATAGGCAACAGAGCAAATAAATACACAGAACAAAGCAAATGAACTCCAATTTAAATAAGACCAGTGCCATTAGCAAGGTCATGAATTTAGACAAATTTAGAAATAAAAATCAGTAGAATCAGAGTTATAACGGAGGAGAACGGAGCTTCTGAAGTTCCGGCATCGAGTACTACCGGTTCCGAGTACTGTTCGTTTCGAGTTTTGTTGGATTCAAGCATCGCTTATTTTTAGCATCGATCGTTTCAAGTACCTCTGCTAGAGGTACTCTTCTTGTTGAGTATTGTGGCTTCGAGTACTGTTCGTGTGAAGTACAGCTGGCTTCGAGTTGACGCGGTCGGAGGGAGGTTCGGCTACAGGACGTAGTCGGAAGGAGCTTTAACTACACGACGTAGTCGGAAAGGGTTCGACTGCACGACGTAGTCAGAAGGGAATCGACTACGTGGTCGAAAGGGTTTCAACTATGTGATCGAAAGCGTTTCAACTATGTGGTCAAAAGGATTTCGACTACGTGATCGAAAGGGTTTTGACTACACGACTACCTGGTCGTGGAGGGGGTCATAGACGTGGTCGTAGACATGGTTGTAGACGTAGTCGAGAAAGAGTTACGACCGCTCGGTGTGGTCGGAGAGAGGTTCAACAACTCGGTGTGGTCGAAACGACAAGAGGAACCAGTTAGCACAGGGAAAGGTGGCTTACCAAGACCGAGAGGAAGGTCGAACGGTGGCGGGGGAGCATGCAGTCGGCGACGAAGGAAGACAGCGATGAAGGGGTCCACCAGGACTGAAGGAGAAGAAGAAATATGACGTTTCCTATAACACAAAACTGAAATCGAGTGAGGGGTTGCTCCAACGAGCTCTGGGCACAAATTGACGCGGGTAGAAGAGGGGTTGCACTGGTGCGGCGAAAACCAAAAGGAGGCGCGATGGCTACTTGAACTCAGAGCTCGGGGCTTCGGGCAATCTCAACAACACGAGCGAGAGTGGAGGAGCTCAGAGAAGAAAGGGCCTACTCGGGCTCTTCTCTTGTGGCACTTAAAGGAAGCGAAGGGGAGACGAGGGAAGGAACAAGACGGGGCTCAGGGCTTATTATAGCCAAAGGGGAGGGCAGGCTAAGTCGTCGGAGACTCGGAGGCGCGCGGGTTCCTGAGGCGGTTGTGGCATGGGTGCCCTGGTCAGAGAGGACGGGACAGGCGCGTGCACAGTGGGGAGGTTGTGTGGCCGACACGAGTAGGCACTTGAGACAAGACGGGGTGATAGAGGCGCTGGAGTCAAGGGCAGGTGGAGGGCTGCAGGTGGCGGCAGAGGGCCAGAAGGTGCAGGTGTGCGGCCATGGCGCTGACGTGGTGGCGGGACAGGCGACAGGATGGGGCGACGTAGGCGGCGACTTCGGGGGCCAAGCAGGTGGTGAAGGCGACGGGAGCAGGTGGGCATCGCAGGCGCCGGGCGATGAGGAGGGGCGGGGTGTTGGAGTATCAAGCAGGTGACGGAGGGGATGGAGCCGTGGAGGCTGGTTGATGGGACTGGGCAGCAGAGGTCGAGGGGACGGGCGCTGGCTTGGATGGGCCAGAAGGGGAAGGGGAGGATGGGCCGGGGAGAAAGGGAGAGGAGGAGGTCGAACGGCCCAAGAGGGAGAGGAGATGGACTAGGTCCAAAGACAAAGAGGTTTTGAAATAAAGGTAGAAGCTACAGATTTTGAAAATACAACATATATTAAAATAAAATTTTGAAACCAACTGACAAAAAAAATTATTATTTACAATCCAAAATGGATGGTTACACTCGCATCAAGTGCCCCATTGAGGTACATTGGATTTATATTGTCTATTTTTGTCGATGATGAACAGGCCATGTCGATTGATTTTGGACGGGCTTATCCTCCAGCATCAATTGTGTCATGGATTTGGTGGACGATGTGAGCAGCGCTACTGAGCCGCTACGCCGCCTCCTGCACCTCCCCCTGTGCCTTTGCCCCTGCACCTCCCGCCTACGCTGAGCCGACGCGCTGTCCCTCTGCACCCTGGACCCTCCTGCATCAAGTGCCCCTATTGAGGTACATTGGAATTAAATTGTCTATTTTTGTCGGTGATGGACAAGGCATGTCGATTGATTTTGGATGAGCTTATCTTGGATGTTGCAACGCCATGGATTTGGTGGACGATGTGAGCAGGTCGTTCATCCTGTACCTCTACGAAGTACACGTGCCCCCTTGCGCTGCATGGATTCAACGGAAGATGTGAGTAGCTCCGTACGGCCACTAGCTTTGCCATGCCCCGAAATGGCCGATGTGCACTCTCTCGTTGCGAGCTGTTTGTGTAAAACGCCATAGAAGGCGGCCAACATTCCGTTCTATGTGAGTGTAGGGTTATTTGCAATTTTTAAATTTGAATGATTAATGTCGTTCTGGTGCTAAGTCATCCTTACCGCTACAGGGTTCACCGTCCACACCGGTAGTTCATGACGACTTGACGCCTACCATGTGGATGATTTTTGAAGATGAGGATGCAGCCGTCGAGTTACAAAGCATATGCGCATGTTGCCGGCTTCTCCATTTGTATTGGGCAGCGGACGACCACAAACGTTATTTTGCAATGGAGGTGGTACTATTGTGGTAGACGTGGTTGTAGGATGTAGGATAATCGACTAGAGGGGTGAATAGGAGGTTTTAAAACTTTTAACTAATTGACAATTTTTACTTTTTAACTAATTGACAATTTTAAGCTAGATTGTCTTAGCAAGACTTCCATGAGCAAATGCAATGAAAGAACTACTAAATCTTTTAAGACAATTATGAGATAATATCGATACTATATACAATTCTAGCCAAGTAATTCTACACAAGTAAATAGCTAGAAAAGTAAATACGGAATTAGTAAAGACAAGGAATAAACCACAATGAAGACAATGATGTTTTTCCCGTGGTATCGAAGACTTGGCGGTCTTCACTACTCCACGTTGAGAAAACTTGAAGGAATTAAGTCGGCTCCACGAATTAAGCCTTGACCCTCGATCACTATTGTTGCTATTCCTCCTCTCTAGAGCTGGTGAGCACGCAACCACTTTATAATCCGTTGCCGGGTGTCGGACCCCGGGATTCACACAACCCTGAGACCCTCTGTGCATACCAAGCTAGTCCCATGATCAGTAGCTAGCTCGCACAGTTGCAACAATGATGTAATCATAACCATTCAACAACGAACTAATGAAGCAGACAAAGTAATATTAGTTAACAGCAAAAGACCTTATGGTCAAGTTCTTACAAAAGTCGCCTCGCAGGGCCTAGCAACAACAGAGTATCTGGCAGCGGAAATCTCAAAATACGTGGAGCCCAATCGACATGCCCACAGGCAATCGAGTGGAGGACGTGACCTAGTTCGCGAAGTCTTCAAAATAGCCTTCTTCGTAGAACTCAATATTTCTTGATTCTTCTGCTGGGACTGATCAACAAAGGGCATAAAACCGTGAGTACATAAAGTACTCAGCAAGTCGTAGAGACATGTATGCACATAGTATTCATGACAGGCTTAAGCAAGGATGGCTTTATGGTTAATTTGCGTAAAGCAAGTTTAACAATAAATACACAATTAGATCGCAGCGAGATTTTGAAAGAATAGTACATAGATAATCAAGCTCTTTTGAATCAAATAGTGAACATCCCGTTCACTTCCCAACCATTCCAACCAAACCTTTCCATCGAACCAATACCACATTTTAGAAAATGCTACCCCTTGCGCGAAATCACCAGGCATGTCCGTAACCGGGGACACGGCTATTCGAATAGATTTTTAACACTCTGCAGAGGTTGTACAGCTTTACCCACAAGAGATAAATCACTTGTAATGTCCGTCTGACACACTTCCGAGGGTGTGCGACTAAGTGATTATCACAAGGCCTTTACAAAGTTCCATTTTGCCTCGGTTCTCGCTTCGCTAAGGTTTCGCCATCACAAATTTCTCTTGCGCCATTAAACCACCACAACAGAACCGACTCAAAATTTCCCTAATTAGTTGGCCAGGTCCGTCCCATACCGGACTTATGGTTGCACGAGGTGACCCAGATCAATGACTTACAAAGTTAAGTCCTTAGTTGGCTGCTCAGACAAGACTACCACAACCCAATGTGCATCACACACCCACCTTTACTCCCTACCACAAGCCCGAGCATAAATCATTTTTGTTCATTCCCGACCAAATGGCAATCCCTGCCATGGCTCAACACATTTTAATTAAAGTGCCATCACACCACAATTCCATAGTTCCATTAGTCAAATTTCATTCATCATAAACATGTGATCGAAAGTCTCGCGGGTAACTAAAGCAAGACTAAGCAATACTACGCACCCAAGTTGGTATACAATCATGTCCAACTAGTATTAACCATCCTAAGGTGTCCAAGGATATATGTCATTCAAGGAGACATTTCATTTTCAATTCATCAAGGAGGCATAATGGCAATTTGGTAATTATCTACTCCCAAAACCATTTTTAATAAAACTAGCCATGCATGATAATTTAATACAATATACATTTGTAAAATGGGTTCAACATGGTCAAAGGCCTACGACTTGCCTTCGTTGACGAGGAGCGGTCTTGATCGTCGGTCGAAGAAATCTTCCAAATGCCTAATCTACACGCATGAGAATAGCAACAAATAAATAAAACAGCACCAAATGAACTCCAAAAATTACAAAACCAGAACCAAATGAAAGGGGCTGAATTTATACGAATATAGAAATTTGGATCACCCAAATCGGAGTTCGGATGTGAAAGTTATGGCCAAAAGAAGTTGGAAATCACATGAAATGATAGAATTAGGGTTTTTCTGGATTTCGGGAATTTCCGGATTTAACTTTCTACTGGAAATTCATAAATATGCGTCAGCGTCCACGCGGCACCAAAAGGGCTGCCACGTGCGCAAGTCCACCTACGTGGCGCTGACGTGGCGCCACGTGGGCGGCCACATCGGCTCGGGAGAGGGGGAGGGAGAGAGAGAAACAGGGGGCGGCGGCGGTGTCACCGGCGAAGGGAGGCGCGAGGAGGGCAATGAGGCGACGGGCGCGCGGCAAAGACGGGAGGCAGAGGAGGGCTCGGCCAGGGTGGAGACACGGCGCGGAAGAAAATGGCGAGGGAGGCGCGCCGGAGAAGAAACGCAGGAGCGGAGGAAGAAGAAGAGAGGGAGAGGCGAGCCGAGGCGCCATTATAGGGCGAAGGCACCACGCGGGCGGGCAGCGCGGCGGCGCGGCGCGAGGCGGACGGACGGGCAAGCGAGCGGCGGCGCGCGGCGAGGCGGACGGACGGCAGAGCGGCGGATCGAGGCGGCGGATTCGTGGCGGGCGCGCACGCGCGATGCAGAGAGAGAAAGCGCGCGCTGGGAGGAAGAAAGGGCGCCGTCCGATTTTGATCAGACGGTGGGAGGAAGGGAGGCGCGGCGACGGAGCGTCGTCCGATTTTGATCTGACGGCCGCGCGCAGGGGAGACGGGCGAATCCGGAGCCACGGATGGAGATCGGGCGGTGGCGCGCGCGCGGGAGGGAGGCTGGGCCGGCGCGGGAGTGGGCCGGAGGCGGGGAGAATAGTGATGGGCCGAAGAGATTCGGCCCACGCACAGTTGAAGGATTTTTTTAAGGATTTTTTATTTTCCGAAATTCAAATAAATCAAAAGGCAATTTAGGAAATAGCAAATAGAGTCCAAAAATTCTAGAAAAATTCACCGAAATTCCTTGAATTATTCTCTACTTAATAAAAATACTTTTGACTTTAAATTTTCTTTTTCTTTTACAAATAAATTAATTTTCCATTTCGGGTAAAATGAAAATCAATTTCTAAAATCCAATAAACCCAAGAAAATTCTTAAAATAATAATTTTGATTTTAAATTCCAAAAAACTCAATTAAACCAACTTTAATTTAATTGAAGTTTGATTAATTCATATTAAACTGCAAATGGATTCTGAAATTTTAAAATTAAGCTTTTGGCAAAAAGAAGCAAATGGTTCTTTTAAAAATTTTCAAAAACTCCGAAAAAGCGGGACGCTACACCGGGACTCTTCACAATCTTCTTTGAAGAGCTTAAAGCGCAAACTTTCTCCAAAGCCGTCTAGGTCCCAGCAAGCACCAAAAGTAATAAACCAAGTATTTGCTTGAGGAAAATCAAGTTCCAACAAGATCAACTAATGATGTAATGCACTTGAATGTTCTCAACTACCTCAAAATGGAAATTCAAAGCAAATGAGTAGTACATAGTGTCTAAGACTCAAGCGTATTCAATGAGGGTGAATATACTCAAAAGTTCTGAGTTAGAGGTAGGTGGGGAGGTATTTTCAACCTCCGCCAACAAAACTAGCCGTTTGAACTAGTTCCATGAAAAATTCAGGATTTGCGGTAATATCGCTGCTCGTGCCCTATTACTGCAAATAAAACAACTGCCGATCGTTGTTCATTACATTACATGCGTTATAGCCGTTACGAAAATATTGCGGTACTACCGCCAACTAGAAACCGGTATTATCAGCATTGCGTAATACCGCTCACTATAGCGGATACCGATTTCTAGAGTATCAAAATTTAGGAAAACACCTCTCCGAAAAATCGTACCTCCAAGTAAAACTCGGTATTACCGATTTGTAGTAATACTGCTCAAAAATGCGGTCATACCGTTTTCAGGTTTCAAGAAAATCTCCCAAAAACATGTTCTCCGAAAAAACCAAACCGCAACTAGACTTCGATATTACCGACTTATGGTAATACCGCTTATCAAATACGGTCATACCGATTTTAGGATTCTGAGAAACTCTAGCAAAAACATACTCTCTTGAAAATTCATACCGCCAACTAGACTTCGGTATTACTGACTTGTGGTAATACCGCTCATAACTTGCGGTCATACCAATTTTTCTGAATAGTTTTCCAGAGACAAGAACAAATCCAACGCATGACTTCTAGTTGATCAAGATGGCACATAAATAGATCCTCAAGCTACTAGCTATGATTTCTCTTTATAGTACAGCATCTAGCCTACAAATTCGGTCTTTTCTCCAAACAACGAGACCGGTAAAATACTATAAAATGATCCTTAGATGATATTATACCTTTGCTTGAGCCAAGTCGATCTTTATCACCTTTGTGTTGCCATTTCTATGTCATCCTTCTGTCTTCGGGACTTAACCTTTAAACATCTTAACACACAAGTTTGTCCCTTAATATATTGTTGTCGCTACCTGGATTTTGCAAATCCAAATCCTATTTGGAAACATTGTGCTATTATCTGGATCAGTAGATAGCACTCACAAGCATATTGCTGAATCATTTCATACATGGCATAAATTAAGACGTTCGAATATATTAGAAACTTCAGAGTAACATAGACCACGTCGGGTCGAGTTTTACAAAAGGGTCGAACATGCCAAACTGCATACATTACATAAAAGCAACATAAGCTACATCGGAAGCAAAAGGGGTAAAGCTCATATCTCCACAGGCAAGCGGCTGGGGTAGCCTGTGTACTACAGATATTAACCAAGCGGTTGGATAATATCGATTGCACGCAAGTACCGAACGAGTCCACTAGACTGAGGCGAGATGTAGACTACAGAACTAGATTACTCTTCATCGTTTCCTTGTCTGTCAATTTCTGGGTCTTCATAATACACATAGTCCCCTTTATCCACATTATCTAGAGTGTTTGGGGGAGAGCGAGAATGAGCACAACTTCCGTGTTCACGAGCCAACACACGAGATGCAATAATAACATGCATGGCTTCACAAGGATGGCCCGGGTACTTTTATTTGCTAAAGCAATATTTTCAATTATCATAATTACATATGCCTATGACTTAGCATTTTAACCAATTTGCATTTTATTAAAGAGAGTAAATTGAAACATTAAATAACAGTAGAGGTTCCCTCCTCGGAAACTCTACAAATGCTTCAATTGATTGGAGCTACCTCCAATCATTAACACTACTAAGCTTGACGGCTCAGGAAAAATCCAATCTCAGGGCTAGGTGAGCCCGACCTAATTTTCATACTACCAACAAAGGTTTTTGAAATAGAACTAACTCTAGTAAGTTTCCATATCCGCTTTTGACCGTAGGCACAACTGTTTAAATAGTTTAGACTATATAGAGGTTGTACACTATACCCACAAGAGATAATCATACTCGTTGCCCTACATAATTCCTTGGTCATGTAGTTGAGCGACCATCATAGTGACCTTTCGAAATATTTCGCCCCTTCTGTCATCTCACCCATATGGTTCACCTCAGCAACTAGCGTAGCTGGATTACCCACAACTTCTAGCATAACTGGCAACTTCACCTTGCATTGGTGTCCCCTTCAAGCCAGACCGGGTCCAGTGCTTGCACGATACCGCTACCCTCCAAATGAGATAACATTCGGAGTTTAATAAATTTACTAAGCCAAGTTGTACTTTACAGACTTGTGGTTGTACTTGTTTTACACAGGAGGTCATGACAAGATTAAGTCCTTAATCCATTCGGGCGGTTCATACCTCAAACCAACCACTCTCGTGCACAACGGCACCTACCACTCTTTCCATCCGCCCAGATGTGGTAATAGCAACTTGTTTAGGGTTTTGAGGAGTAAAACCAATTATCTCAACACGCCAGTTATTTACCCATAATGACTGCTCAAAATCACTTTCATGTTTAAAAGATGATGATTATGACATTTAATGTCCTGGTACTTAAGCAAGACTAGCATGTCGCTTAGGTATAACCTATAACTAGTAATTATCATATAGTTACTAGGGTGGCATGGAATAATGGATTCAATTATCAAGGATGGCTTAATAATTAATTAACCATCAAATGGGTACTTAACTACCTTAAGCTTTAATATATATCTGATTAAAGAATTAAAGCATGCAATTTTAGTAATTTAAATAAATATAATTTACATAAAATGTAGGCTCCACATTATCAAAGTGTTGACTCACCTTGGTTAAAGGCAAGATAATCTTGATAGTCTTGTGCTTGATCAATTTGGAGATCTCCCACTTCTTCGAACCCTAATCGGACGAATGTACCGGAAAAAGGAACAACAAGCAAAGAGAGCGAATTAATGCTAATGACATAATAAATGAACTCCAAATTAAAGAAGACCAGTGCCATTAGCAAGATCTTGAATTTGGGTAAATTTAGAGACAAGGTTCACCTGAATCGAAGTTATAACGGAGGAGAACGGAGCTTTCGAAGTTTGAATTGGAATTAAATCGGAAAAATAAAAAGAGGAGAGCTAACAAGAATCACCGACACGTGGGGCCCATCATGCATGTGTTCGGTCCACATGAACAGTGCGTGGACCGGAGGTCATCACGCACTGTGCGGGTCCACGAGTCTATCGGTCTACGGAACAGTACATGGTGGGGCCCGCTCATCGGTCACAAGAAAGGGGGTCTTAGGGCTATGATGGGTGGGCCCTTGGCCATTCCCTATTCGGCTCCTATGGCCGCAGAGAGGGAGGGGAGCATAGGGAGGGGCGCAGTGGCTCGAGAGCGGTGGCGGCGGTGAGCGGTGGCGCGAGGAGGCGGGCGAGCTGGTGAAATGGGATACCATGGGGTTGGGGTCCCCGTGAGTGGCGACGGTGGCTCTGGAGAGGGGCAGGTGCGGCAGCGGCGAGGCCAAAGGCAGTAGCGGCGATACTGCCTTGGAGGTCCCGGCGGCGCGGTGGTGCGGAGGGGAAGGGGGCGAGCACACGGGCTGTGCCTAGAGGTGGGGAAGCCGGAGGTGGAGCCGAGGTAGCTCGGGGTGGCCGAGGTGGTCCGGCGACGGCGGATGGGGCGAAAGAGATGGGGCGCCGGTGGTGAAGGTCCTCGTCGGCGGGGAAGGAGAGGAGAGCTGGGGATGGAATACTTGACTCCAGTGGCACCTCGTGACTGGGGCGGCGGCGCGGTAGCGGCACCGGAGCGGTCGAACGGTGGGGAAGTGGCGCGGCCAAGGCGGGAGTGGAGGAAGAAGAAGGTGTTGGACCGAAAAGGCGACTAGAGGGGGGTGAATAGGAGCACGCTCACTTTTTCACAAATAATAGATTCAATAAGAAATTTCACTCCAGTAGCTATGGAAGCTATGAAGATCAATATACCAGTACAGCGGAAGACTAGTATTGAATCCAACCTAACTCCCAAAGCAAAACAACCAAAGATCAACACAAGATAAAGCCAATCTCAGTGCAGGGCGGTCGGACCACTGGATCAATGGCGATCGGACCGATTCCCTACCGGTCGATCGGTGACCGGCCGGCCCGATCACCATCAAGAATGTAATGTAAAGCCCTGATGACGAAGTTGCAAATAGATGAAACTTTTGATCTACAACTCCAAACTTGATGAAACTTGGAACACACCTTCTCTATGATATCAGAAACCTATTCCAATCGAAGATTGTAATAATTCTTAGAAGAATAGCGATCATTTTCCGTTTGATTGAAGAAGGGTTCAAAACTGGGTCAAAACGAAAACTTGATCCAAAATCTTGCTCGTGGGTGATTGATGATCAAGATGATCCTAGGTATGTTCCCACATGACACAGCAAGCTATATCACGTGGAGAATTCAATCAAAAACTCGCGGATCAAAGAAAGACTCAAAATCATCAAATATAGAGAAAGAACGCAATGAGACATAATATTGATCAAACTTTTCTTTGATTTATTTGATATGATATGGGCTTACAGCCTCTCCATCAATGGAGGACAATGCTCAATCCAAGAGCACGAAAATCACATCAAACTATCAAGAACCCTAGCCTCCACAAAAGCTCTCCCTAAGAAAATTAGGGTTTACAAAAATAGCGAAAGAGACGAAGCGGAGGTGCAGCTACCTCCCTCCCCTATTTATAGTGCAGGCTTAGACCTTTTAGAAGTTTGACTCAATTGGGCTCCCGTTAAGGCCCAAAACAAACGGGACACATACGCACATATTTTAATGCGCCGACTTTAACACTCCTTGACCTAATTAGCTACACCTTGCGCCATCTTGCGCCTCGGATTAGCCAATAGGTCACCCTTGTCCATCTTGCGTCACGCTTGAGTTCATTGACCTCACCCGGCATCGTCGATCGTTCTGGACCTCAGCTCTCCAAACCTAGTCCCGATCATCCTCGTCGTTGACCGTCGTTGACCACCAAGCAACCTGCACAACAATAGACAAGTAAACCGAATTTGGAAACACGTTCTTCACAACTTGACCCATGTTAGTCAAAACATGCATCATGCAACATATATGCCCTGAAACTCATGACTTTGACCTAACAACCGAATATCGCCGCCACGACGGGCGACGATCCAAGTGAAAACCGGTCTGACCGTCCACCCTGGCCGATCTGATCGCCACCTATTTGCCGGTCAGACCGCCAGTAAATACTTAGCCGAATTTCCTCTCTGGAAAACTGAAACCTACTGGAATTTTCAAACCAATAGAACTTTTGACTGGAGACTCCAAAAATTATGGGACCAAATGCAGTAGAATCTCCTCTCTTGCCTACACCTCTATTTTTGGCCCACCAAACCACACTTTCTGAAGTTGGTCGGTCCGACCGCCACTATGGCCGGTCTGACCGATCTTGGACCGGCTCGACCATCGCCGCCGGCCGATCACCGAGACTCGACATCCCGAAACTTTGCCAAAACACGTGAAACGACAAACCATTAACGCCATTACCAATTATCACATCATCCTAAGATCTGGAACATATCCCCATGATATCCACAGAAGGAGACGAGGTGGGTAGGGGAAGACAAGGGGAGGCGGCTGGGGCTCTTATAGCCGAAGCGGGAGGACGAGGAGCCATTGAGGAGGGAGCTCGGTCCCGAGGCGGCATGGGCGGCCTGGTAGCGGACGCAATGGGGGCGAAGGCAGGCGGGCGCAGGCATGGTGACACAGGCAGGCATGCGCAACGCAGCGCGCGAGTGCTGACGCAGGATTGGGCTGGCAATGCGACTGGGCGAGGAGCAGGTGGCGCAGATGGGGAGATGACGATCGGGAGCAGCAACCTGGAGGGCCGGCTGACACGGGCGCAGGGCACAGACCGGGCGGCGAGGACGGCATGGCATCACGGGTTGGGTCGGCTGAGGTGACAAGGTGAGGAGGAGGGCGCTGGGGTCACGGGTGGCAGAGGAGCAGGCGGGAGTACGAGGCGGCAGAGGAGCGGCATGGCAGCACAAGGCGCTGGCCAAGCGGCTCGGGTGCGGGAGAAAGACGAAGGGGTAAGGTGAGCTGCGCCAGGAGACCGGGAGGGGGAGAAATGGGCTGGATGGGCCAGAAGGAAGGAGATGGGAGCTGGGCTGGGGAAAAACGGGCCGAGCCTAAGGAGAGGAAGGCAAAAAGATGAGGAAGGGCCCAAAATCTAAAAAGGTGAATCCAAATTCAAAATTTAAATTTGGGAATTTGAAGGATCTAGACCCGCCATTATGAGTTAATGGAGTGTTTTGGTGATTAATGATAAATCTAATTGTGAGACTAACATTTCTATTGCTATATCTAGTGTGTAGTCTCATTTGGATATAAATGTGAAATTCAACGAGGTATGCATTCGACTTATACTCTTACATAATGTTGCATTCTTCGGATCCAAAATATAGGTTGAACTCTACCATAAGTATAACTTGAATATGTGCATATGTTTTCTTTACACATATGTGTATGCACACATTTAGGGGGAGCTCAATCTATATTTTGTGGTTTCATTTGTATTGAGCCATATTTCGTGTTCCACATATATTTGGTATCCTTACTTTGAAACATATCAGTATGAATATACAAAACTTGTGTAGTCTTTGTATACTTATGTTTTGAGTATACAAAACTTGTGTAGTGTTTGCATACTTATGTTTTGAGTATATAGAACTTGTGTAGTTCATGTATACTCATGTTTCGAATATATAAAACTTGTGTAGTTTTGTATATTCATGTTGTGAGTATATAGAACTTATGTAGTTCTCATATACTCATGTTTTGAGTATGTAGAACTTGTGTAGTTCTCGCATACTCATGTTGTGAGTACATGTATGTCTTGTGTAGTATATATATACTCATAACGTGTTACTTTTATGAATTCAATTTATGTGTGATTGAAATGGTTATCATCAATTACCAAAGAGGGAAAGATTGAAGTATCTTGTCCCACCATTATGTGTTAATGGTATGGTGTGGTAATTAATGATAATCATATTGTGGAACTAACATTTTCCATGAGTTGGATTTATAGGTTATGTTCAGGATGATGAAGACTTGGGATGATCATGAGTTGATCGTCAAGTCAAGATTCAAGTAAGGGATGCATCATGTGTTGATGCATATGAAAAGCTTGAAGAAAAGGAAATCATCGTGTGTCGATGATGTTCAAGAAAAGGAGATGGTCATAAGTTGATCATCAAGACAAGAGAAGACCCATCATGTGTTGATGGAGGTCTAAATGAAGAATGCATCATGTGTTGATGCATGTCAAGATTCGGGATGAAGAAATCATCATGTGTTGATGATGTTCAAGACAAGATCCCGAAGTGAAGAAATCATCATGGGTTGATGATTGTCAAAGTCAAGGACCCGGACTTGAAGTGATGATGTGCGCATCAAGCTTCAAGAAAATGCAAGGCAAAGGTATGACTAGCTAGGGCTAAGGATGTGTTCCTAGTCTTTTACCGGTCGTTTGGTTGGAAGACCGGATTGCTAGTATAGGATTGTCGTACTATTAAGATGGGTCTTGACTAGTAGCATGAGTTAGTCAGGTGTTGATAGCTCATTGTGTTTGCTCTAGCTCATCTATGAATGGAGCTATTATTTGCGAATGTGTTTTGCAAATAATTGATGCTCATACATTTAATCTTTATAGCATGGGACTATAGTTTGCAAATGTGTTTTGCAAATGGTTGAAGTCTATGCACCTTAGCCTTGTAGCATGATGTTGTTATTTGCAAATGTGTTTTGTAAATAGTTGAAGCTCATGCTTGATTTCTTGTAGCATGTGACTTAAGTTTGAAAATGTGTTTTGCAAATGGTGTAAGTCCATGTACCTTATACCTGGTGATGAGTATTCTAAAGGTTGGCAAATGTGTTTTGCATCTTGTTGAGAATATCATTCTGAAACCTTGTTGAAGTTGCACTCAAATGGGCTAATGTGTTTTGCCATTTGAAGTGAAGTCAAAGGGTTTGGTCTCTGGAGCTTGGCGGTCTGACCGCCAGGGGTCACCGGTCTGACTAGTGGCAAATCGGTCGAACCGCCATGTGTTGGGCGGTCCGACCGATTTACTCTTCTGTAGATTCTCTGTGCGGTAGATCCGCCGTTGACAAAACGAAACTACCGGTGTGCGGAAGTTCCGGGGTTCGTGCGGATCATTTATTCCAGAGAGCACCCTTTTTGGGACTTAGCCGATTTTTCCTCGGGCAGTCGGACCGGCCAGCCTTGGCGGTCTGACCGATTTAGCGGCGGTCAGACCAGCTTTAGTTGGCGGTCCGACCGGCCGAAGGCCCAACGGCTAGTTTTATAGCCGTTGGGGCACGGGCGGTCCGACCGGCCATTAGTTCGCGGTCAGACCGGCCCTGTGCAGATTCGAGGGAATCTTCCCCTCAACGGCTAGTTTTTGTGTGTGGGCTATAAATACTCACCTTGGCCGGTTGGTGATGGTTGCTGAAGTTGTTGTTGACTTCTATACTCATTCTTTGAGCTAAGAGTAAGCCTCTCCTCTCTTATGTGCATGTGTTGCACTTAGTGAGATTTGAGAGCAAACTCTAAGTCCATGTGTTGCCTTAGGTAGTGGATTGTGTATCCACTTGAGCGTTGACACTTGATTAGTTCAAGTGAAGGTTGAGATTTGTTTCTCTTTGTGTTTGCCGACACCTAAACGGTGTGGAGGCGTCGTGCCCGGTGATCTTCTCAAAGAAGCTTGTGAGAAGGTCCGGTGTGGTTGTGAGTGGTTTGGTGCTCGCCATCTCTGGAGTGGAGGAAGAGCAACCTTAGCGGAGCGAGGTGTTGGTTCGTATTGGTACATGTCCAAGTAGTTGGACTTACCTCGCAGGTGTTGGCTTAATTAGTGGAGCCAGTTCAACGTGGTTAGGCTTACCTCAACGTGGATTAGGGGAGACCGGCAAGTCTCCGAACAACACAGTAAAACATAATTGTGTCCATCTTGCTTTCGCTTGTGCTTTACTTTCAACAATTTACATTCTTGCTTTAATTGCTTATATATCATTGTATGATTGCTTATATTGTTTTGTAGTCGTATTGTTGGTCCACTTAGGGAAGCTTAGTTGATTTAGGTTTTAATTGTGTAAAACTAATTTGTTATTAGCTTCCGCATTATTAATTGGTTTTAGCCTGAAAGAATTTTTAAAACCGTCTATTCAACCCCCCCCCCTCTAGTCGGCCTCCTCGATCTTACAGAATTGCAAAGAGGTTTGAAACACAAACTCGAGCTTAGCTAGAAGCTAGAAGTTTTGAGATAAAATGCTAATTTGAATTACGATTTGAAAACCGAAAATTGAATCGTAATTTTTATTTGCCGTTTGAAAACGGTAATGTTACAATTGTTGATATTAATTACCAAAACCATTATTGGGGGCCTAGATACTTTCAATCTCCCCCTTTTTGGTAATTGATGACAACCCAGTAAACATGATAGATTTGAAAGATTTTGAATATACACCAAGTTGTATATTCTTGTTTTGACATTTGATTTGCAATTAATTCTTGAAGAGAGTTCAACGAGATGAAGAGATAATTGCATTCAAAGTCAATCAACAAATAAACAAAACTCCCCCTAAATATGTGCATGTAGATTCAAGAAGTGATTGTTATGCACATTTGTGAATTTTAAAATTTCAACGGAGTTTCCTCTATTTGTTGAAACATGAGAAACGTGTGATATATTCAAGCACAAGATAATAATCATGATAAAAGATGCTTGAATTCATGAACTTCATAACCAAGGAAACTAAACATCATATAAGCATCATTTCACATATAGCATAGAATAAAACACATGATGCAACAAGATTAAACTAGGCTATTACAAGCACACATGTTCCAAGTACTTTAAGCAAAATAAAGTTCATTACATTAACACATCCAAGTCCAAATATAGACACATATTAATATTATAAGATAGATAAGATAGATCTTGATATTAGTCTTCTCTCCCTCTTAATCTTTCAATATCTTCTTCTCCAATTTCTCCCCCTTTGGCATCAAGGACCAAAAAGAATCACTCTTGAGGTGGAGCTTGAGGGGGTGGATTGAGAGGAGATTGATCACGACAGCGACGACGTCCGTAGCAAACAGGCAAAGAAGGTGCTACTGAAGAAGACACTTGTGCTACTTGCTCTAGAGCACTCACACTTTCGGTCAAAGTAGCCAGCCGATTGTTGGTCTTAGTTTGAAACCTTTTTTTGATCATTTTGAATCTCCAAAATAGCTTAATATATCTAAGATAAGGTGACTTCATCTTCAACTAAAGCATTTTCTTGAACTTGAGGAGGTATTGCTGTAGGAACTAGGCCCCCATCCCTTGGCTTATATGGCTTGTGAACTCCTGGACGTCCTCCTCAATCTTTGTCATTACAAGAGCCATGATATAGGGAGCAAATTAAATTCTTTTAATCCTATCATTCTTGGAAGATCCAATTTCTCTGATGATAATATCAACAACATCAAACTTCCTTTCATTCATGATTTTATCTAAGATGTTTCATGCATGTCCTCGAATGGCATCGAAATTTTCACTCTTTGGAAAGGTGTGATTGATAATGCGATTGATCAAGCTAGACGAAGGGAGAAGACCTGTAATTTTTCCAGCCACAAAATTCACGTTCTCATCATAGAACTGACGCCATGCTTGAATTCTAAGTGCTCCTTTGTCATAGATCTTTGCTTGTGCTCTGAACTATGTCCCCAGTGCTTGCTCAAAATCAGCTTTAGATGCTTGTAGCCTTTGAATTCCTAACATCCATATCAAGAGATTGAACTCTGGAGAAACATAAACAGTAGCATAGAACTGTTGAATTAGATCTTCATTGAAGTCACACTTTAATCCGACTATCTCTTCCATACCAGCTTGTTGGAATAGACGGTAAACTCCAGTAAAATGGTCAATCTTCTCCAAATATGTCCAATTTATATATCTATGATCAGCAAATTGATGATGATGGCTGTAAAGTTGAGCATAAACTTGCTGTTGGAATCTAGTGTGAAACCTTGTATCGGTTGAACTAGCTGGTTTTTCAAATTGATTCTCATGATGAAGAATTGCATAATCGTCACTAGAAATTTGAGTTAGATCAACATCGTTCTCTTTGGCCTCTGCCATTTCCTCGTCTTCTTCTTCTTCCTCAGAATATTCCTTATCATTTTCTTCATGATCGCTTTCTTCTTCTTCGCTTTCACTCTCTTGTACTTGCTTTGAGGATTTCCCTTTGTCTTATGCCCTCATGGATAATAAGAAAGCATCTGTCTCGGGGTCACTGTCCTCCCTTGGAGTTCTCACAAAAGCGGCCTTTCGGGGTGCTGCTTTTTGAGTTGTTGTCCTTGGATGAGATGATCCAACACCTAAAGTTGGAGGATCATATCTCTCTTCCAGATCTCCATCTGGAGTGGCACTTTTTCAAAGAGGAGTTTTGGTTCTTGGCATGGTTGATAAGATAAGATAAGAGCAATTAAGATAAGATAAGAGCAATTAGGACAAGATAGGATAGAATTTGATGTAGTGTAGTATGATTTAATTAATTTTTCACTACTGGAGCGGTAGTACCGCTGTAGACATCTCGTATTACCATAAATCGGTAATACCGATTATCATGGGCGGCATTACCGAAAATTGGTAATACCGATTATCATGGGCAGTATTACCGCACCCGTAGATGTTCTTGGGGCAAATTTCTCGAATCTTGATTCTAACTAATGTTTTACATGAAAGAATCCATGAGATAGACATAATAAGTCATCAAACACTAGTTTGTACCAAAATGCCCAAAAGAAATTGACTATTTCATTCACATTTTGATCAAATCCTAGATTTGAGGTAGATGATAAAAGGATGAGAAAGAGAGTGATTCAAGGGCAAATACCTCAAGAGATGGAAGGGATATGACTTAGAGACTCAATCCCAATCAAAAGCTTCAACAAAATCCATAAATTCGACGAATTTGAGTGGAGGTTTTTGGGGAGTTAGTCTCATTCGATACAACATATAATACAAACCAATATGACATGAAATTTGCACCATTCATGGGAGTGAATAACCATGGGGGTGTGTTCTATTTGGAGCTGCATTGCTACTTGATTAGACGGTTGAAATATTCAAATGGTTGTTCCGTACTTTCTTATGATGTATGGCAGGTACTACACCTAGGCTTATAATAACTGATAAAGATGCAGCCATGAAGAAGGCAATTTAAGATGTATTCCCTAATAGCACACATAGATTATACATGTGGCACATATTGAACAAACTCCGTACAAAGATTATGCCAGATTTGAGGGATAACCAAATCTTTTACAGTCGTGTCAATTCATGTGTGTATCCCTCAGAAGCTCCAGAAGAATTCAAGTCACAATGGGCTGATATTATTTCATAGTTTGGTTTGGAAGATAATGAGTTGTTGGTTGATCGTTATATGGCATCTTGGGTGCCAGCTTACGTTATGGACATACCCCTGGCAGGAATTCTTAGAACAACTTCAAGGTCTGAAAGTGTCAATTCTTTTTCAATCAATTTATAGGTTACAAGCATGCTTTGGTTGAATTCTGGATCCGCTTCGACACTGCAGTGGACGAACAAAGAGAAAAGGAGCTAAGAGAAGACAATGCCACCTTTCACACGAAGCCTGAGTTGAAGACACCATGGGCAATAGAGTTGCATAGTAGTGAAGTGTTTACACGTGAGGTGTTCGCAAAGTTTCAGAAGGAGGTTATTGGTGCTAGGGACAACTGTGTTGTTGAGAGCACAACACAAGTATGCGACCTTAAAGTAACAACGGTGAACGAGGATGGCAAGAAGGTTAGAAAAATCACATGTGATACTAACACCATGATTGCCCAGTGCTCCTGCAAGTTGTTTGGCACTCATAGAATTCCTTGCTGTCACATTATCCTCGTTTTACGAGATGCGTTGCTGAATGAGCTTCCTAATCATTATGTTTTAAAAAGGTGGACTACTAATTGCAAGAGGGATGTTGTATTTGATGATAATGATAATGTTATTGAGGAGAAGCCCAAAGATCCCATAGAGGAAGAAATTAAAAGTTAGCTTCTGAGATGCGAAAGGACTTGGAAGATTTGATACATCAAGCTAGACCTTCACTTCCTTACATGCAGAATGCTAGAGGGAAACTTAAAAAGTTTATGCATGAGATAAATCAGAAATTCTGTCTGGCAGCAAAGTAGAGTGGAGGAGGTTGAAGCGTATCTTGGGTGTTGCATCCCTAATCAGATCGATATATTGCCGCCAAATGACAATCTCACTAGAGGGAAATGCAAGAGGAGTCGGCCTAGAGAGAACAAGCAAAAGAAGTCAAAGGAAAGGCGCAACTCGCGTGTGTAGGACATGCCACGAGATCAACACCCATGATAGCCGCAACTA
Organism: Hsuehochloa calcarea; assembly: GCA_036346395.1. NCBI lineage: Eukaryota > Viridiplantae > Streptophyta > Magnoliopsida > Poales > Poaceae > Hsuehochloa > Hsuehochloa calcarea. Next base: position 27,513,433 of record CM070593.1, on the reverse strand, counting down.
CCCTTCAAGGAAACAAGCAAAATAATCATGCCTATATTGAATTCTGGTATGACTTTTACAGGATTTGCAGTACTCACTGTCTAGCATTCCATTGATTTATCTAGTTTTCCTAAGTGCCTTCCAATAGTTTGCACTTTGATGATATGTGATCCAACCAAATATTTTTTTCTAATGTTACCAATTGACATGTTGATGTTTTCATATTTGCTTTGTAGGGCCTCCAAGGTGGCTAAGCAGGAGGTCCATGGACATGTAATTGGTTTATGTTTCCACTATTCTGGATTGGTAGTGTGTTGAACTAAGATTTCAGAAATCATGGCAGTGTGTTGAGCTTCAGATTTTGTTCTGGACTCATAGACATGTAATTGGTTTATGTTTCCACTGTTCTGGATTAGCAATGTGTTGAACTAAGATTTCAAAAACCATGGCAGTGTGTTGAGCTTCAAATTTTGTTCTGGACTCGTGGACATGTAATTGGTTTATCTTTCCACTGTTCTGGATTGGCAGTGTGTTGAACTAAGATTCCAGAAATCATGGCAGTGTGTTGAGCTTCAGATTTTGTTCTGGACTCATGGATAGGTAATTGGTTTCGAAAACCAATTTTGAATGTTTGGTCAATTGTTAGTTCTCCTTGTCCGAATATCTTGATGTATGCAATCCAAAATGCAACATGATAAAGTGATGCTACAAGATGTCAAGTTTCGAAAACCATTTTGATGAATGTTCTCCTTCTCCAGAATATCTTGATGAATGTTTCGAAAACCAATTTTGAATGTTCTTGTTTTAGTTCACTCAATATGTCAAAGTTCCTTGTGTGCATTCTGCAATACCAATGTTCCTAGTTTTGTTTCTAATACCAAAAAGCAATTATGGCACACACACACCGCCATCAAACATTTCAAGTTGAATGACCAAATCAAAATGCAACCCAAAGACATACGTTTGGATCATTCATACAACACAAAACATGCACTCATTTACTCATATAAGAATTGAAATCATACACTATTTGTCAGTCAATACTACATGGTGCATTACAGTTCACGGATACATGACACATTACAATTCACAAACACATTTAATTGACATTCTTCGCAATGAAAATTCCTAGAAAGAATATTAAACATGCAACAAGAACCATTTTAAACTTCTCATCTGCAGCCACCAATTTCAGGATTGACTTGTTAATGTGATCCAACGATTTGTTCATTTTAGCTAAATGTGCCAACATATGGTCGTCAACATGGGAAACCATTGGATATGTTTGGTGTGCATTGCTGAACTTCACACAACGTTCCTCTTTTTTGTCATATTCCATGAAATGCAACCCAGCCAGATGTGTCTCATTTTGATCTTTCCACATGAAAGCGTCGTGGCCGGTAGAATACTTCTGCACAAAAACATAGCAAAGTGATAAAACAGAAGTATCTCCTCAAACATTTGTCTTCTAAACAGAGCTAGGCATAGTGATCTGAATCCAGAAAAAAGGAAAGAAGGTTGGTCCATTTGTATTCAAACAATCTTACGCCGTTGTTGTTAGGGCATTTGTAATACTCTTTTCCTCGATTCTTGGAGCTCCCAGGCATTGCCCAAATCATCATCTCACCGCATTTTGGGCATGACACAAGTTGTAACCCCCACAAGGCCTCGACGCGGACGACTCGAACTGCGACACTTTCTTCTTCTCCATCAACTGAGTACTGTCAAGACTGCACTCTTGCCCTTGAAAGAACTCCCGACTGGATCGAGCACGGGGAGGAAGGAAAATCGAAGTGTAACCAGATCGGGCACGGGGAGGAAGGAAAATTGAAGTGTAAGATGCCAACGGGAATTACTCCTGCCCCCTCTTGCCTCCCAAATCGAAGTGGAAAATCAAGCACATATAGGGAGGGGGCGCTCAGCGCGGCGTAGGCGCAGGCCTGCAGATGCAGGACGCCGGGCAGGGGACTCAGCACAACAGGAGGGAGCAACCATGAATGAATCGACTACTTACCTCACACAGGGCCTCGCCGCGACGCAGGAGGGACCAGGGCGCAGAGGGGCGGTGTGTCAGCTCGGCGTAGGTGGGAGGCGTGGAGGAGGCGGCGTAGGGGGAGACGCAACGCGTGGGGTGGAGGCGCACAAACCCTAGCGGCGTGGGGAGGTGTAGGAGGATGAGGGCGAATGAGAGCGAAGAGAAAGGGGGGAGTTACTCGCAAATGTGCAAATGGGAGGTGGGTGCGAGAAGGACTATGGATGGATAGTGAGAATCTGTCTTGTCCATATGTCCATAGATGTATGTATATGCACGGAATATACCGCCCTACTTACTAGTGCTAAGTCGGCTATATATGCTGCATATGAGCTGTACTTGGCCATCTCGCATTAGCCATCTAAGTGTACTTTGTGAGATATCTACTGTTTGTTGACCAGAAACATTACACCACTTTTCCTTCCGATACACGACACTACGGAGCTGACAGAAAAAGAATGGTATTCTGAAGCAAAAGGCGCATTCATACTGCTCTTGATTGAGGTCAAGTAGCAAACCATTGTGCATCATCAAATACATCGCACCAACAGCTTAAGATCGAATTGACAGCCAAAGCCATCTTAAAAACCAACGATAGCACGATTTGCAGCAGTAATTAATATGCTGAACCGTACAAAAGACTCGTAGTACTCATTGGCACTAGAAAAAATGGCCTAATGCAGCTTTGTCACATGATACCAGAATCACACAAGATAACCAAATGTGTGAACAAGTCATCGTTCAACGTTCATGAAAACTGCAAATAGACGCTTCCATTGTCATTGCATGATCATTAAGGCTTGGAGAAGAAATTTGCTAAAGATTTAGCAGGCTGTTTGCAAACAGCCCGTCACACTAAGCAGCGAAATATAAATTGTTGCATGAATAAATAGATCAGGCCCATCACACCCGATGGCCACTTGGTAGCAAAAGGAAACACATCTGATGCAGTCATCTTTTATTCGATGATGCTCGAAAAGAAATGCATAGGTCAAATCTGGAAAGGGGCTTTGTTTGGACAAAATCCCTAGGCGACAACTACCACCTGCTTGATGGCCAAATGTATATATTCATAAACAAGGACGCCGTAGAGCAATCTGGTGCTAAAAAGTGAAATGAAATAATATGCCTCATCAAATTCTTATTTTCAGAACCACAAGGCATCCTTAGTGATGATCATCATCATCATCATGCCCATCCGGATCTCCTCCATCACCGATGACCTTAAGCTGCATGACGTAAGCAACAAAACGTCTGTTAATGAACAGTTTAATCAACACAGCTTGGCAGTGTCTGCTATATCCTATGAAGAAAATAGTCATCGAAAGCATAAATTAAGTAATATGTCGAACAACCAATTTCAATTACCACAAAGTATTGTGAGCAGACTGGGCACTCATGTGGCTCATCTTTTTTCAGCCAGAACCATACAACATCATGCTCATCCTCTGCAAATAAACCAAGTAAAAGAAACACAATAATTGTTATACAAGTCTTGTGATATCTAGCAGTTTAGAGTTTAGACGAGCTAGTTCAACACTGAAGTACCTCCTTCACCACCAGGGCAACCAACTATTCTCTTGTTATAGTAGGACTCAATGACAGCTGGTGCCTCCTGTAGGAAAGCATCAAAATGAATTGATGAACAATATGGCACAGAGTACTTACAAGCTGGTACTAGTTAAAAGAGAGAGAGAGAGAGAACAAAACAACAAATCAATTTCCCAGGTTCAGATCCAAAAAATATTCTCTCTTCTACAGAATAAAGCACATATCAAAATATTATAACAACCAACTGGGTGGTATTGCAATGGAAACTGTAACTTAAAACTGCAGAACAGTACATACACACAAAGCACACAAGAAAATAATATAAAGAGAAGTTGTTATCTGTTTCTAGCAGCACAAGCAAACAGCAAAGGGAAAAAGGGAAAGGCAGACAAACATCAAAGTGGCTGTTTAAAAGGTAAATAAACACACATAGTTAGCAGGTAAAGTAGTAACAGGAGGCCGCCACAGAAGGACAACAGAGTGTATAATTGAATGGAGTGAACTAGAAGAGACTGGACAAGAATGCTTCAGATAGCATGCTCCCTCCGTCACATCCATCATTTGTGTAATAGATTCATGAAAGGTGTCTAAATATGCACAGATGCAAATATTTGATATTGGTGCTAGGGACAAGCTGTGTTGTTGAGAGCACAACACAAGTATCGACCTTAAAGTAACAACGGTGAACGAGGATGGCAAGAAGGTTAGAAAAATCACATGTGATACTAACACCATGATTGCCCAGTGCTCCTGCAAGTTGTTTGGCACTCATAGAATTCCTTCTCTGTCACATTATCCTCGTTTTACGAGATGCGTTGCTGAATGAGCTTCCTAATCATTATGTTTTAAAAGGTGGACTACTAATTGCAAGAGGGATGTTGTATTTGATGATAATGATAATGTTATTGAGGAGAAGCCCAAAGATCCCATAGAGGAAGAAATTAAAAGTTAGCTTCTGAGATGCGAAAGGACTTGGAAGATTTGATACATCAAGCTAGACCTTCACTTCCTTACATGCAGAATGCTAGAGGGAAACTTAAAAAGTTTATGCATGAGATAAATCAGGAAATTCCTGTCTGGCAGCAAAGTAGAGTGGAGGAGGTTGAAGCGTATCTTGGGTGTTGCATCCCTAATCGGATCGATATATTGCCGCCAAATGACAATCTCACTAGAGGAAATGCAAGAGGAGTCGGCCTAGAGAGAACAAGCAAAAGAAGTCAAAGGGAAAGGCAGCTCGCGTGTGTAGGACATGCCACGAGATCAACACCCATGATAGCCGCAACTACCCTTCAAGGAAACAAGCAAAATAATCATGCCTATATTGAATTCTGGTATGACTTTTACGAGTTTGCGTACTCCTTTGTCTAGCATTCCATTGATTTATCTAGTTTTCCTAAGTGCCTTCCAATAGTTTGCACTTTGATGATATGTGATCCAACCAAATATTTTTTTCTAATGTTACCAATTGACATGTTGATGTTTTCATATTTGCTTTGTAGGGCCTCCAAGGTGGCTAAGCAGGAGGTCCATGGACATGTAATTGGTTTATGTTTCCACTATTCTGGATTGGTAGTGTGTTGAACTAAGATTTCAGAAATCATGGCAGTGTGTTGAGCTTCAGATTTTGTTCTGGACTCATAGACATGTAATTGGTTTATGTTTCCACTGTTCTGGATTAGCAATGTGTTGAACTAAGATTTCAAAAACCATGGCAGTGTGTTGAGCTTCAAATTTTGTTCTGGACTCGTGGACATGTAATTGGTTTATCTTTCCACTGTTCTGGATTGGCAGTGTGTTGAACTAAGATTCCAGAAATCATGGCAGTGTGTTGAGCTTCAGATTTTGTTCTGGACTCATGGACAGGTAATTGGTTTCGAAAACCAATTTTGAATGTTTGGTCAATTGTTAGTTCTCCTTGTCCAGAATATCTTGATGTATGCAATCCGAAAATGCAACATGATAAAGTGATGCTACAGTATGTCAAGTTTCGAAAACCATTTTGATGAATGTTCTCCTTCTCCAGAATATCTTGATGAATGTTTCGAAAACCAATTTTGAATGTTCTTGTTTTAGTTCACTCAATATGTCAAAGTTCCTTGTGTGCATTCTGCAATACCAATGTTCCTAGTTTTGTTTCTAATACCAAAAAGCAATTATGGCACACACACACTGCCATCAAACATTTCAAGTTCAGACAGCCAAATCAAAATGCAACCCAGCACATACGTTTGGATCATTCATACAACACAAAACATGCACTCATTTACTCATATAAGAATTGAAATCATACACTATTTGTCAGTCAATACTACATGGTGCATTACAGTTCACGGATACATGACACATTACAATTCACAAACACATTTAATTGACATTCTTCGCAATGAAAATTCCTAGAAAGAATATTAAACATGCAACAAGAACCATTTTAAACTTCTCATCTGCAGCCACCAATTTCAGGATTGACTTGTTAATGTGATCCAACGATTTGTTCATTTTAGCTAAATGTGCCAACATATGGTCGTCAACATGGGAAACCATTGGATATGTTTGGTGTGCATTCTTGAACTTCACTAACGTTCCTCTTTTTGTCATATTCCATGAAATGCAACTTGACCGGATGTGTCTCATTTTGATCTTTCCACATGAAAGCGTCGTGGCGGTAGAATATACGCACAAAAACATAGCAAAGTGATAAAAGCAAGTATCTCCTCAAACATTTGTCTTCTAAACAGAGCTAGGCATAGTGATCTGAATCCAGAAAAAAGGAAAGAAGGTTGGTCCATTTGTATTCAAACAATCTTACGCCGTTGTTGTTAGGGCATTTGTAATACTCTTTTCCTCGATTCTTGGAGCTCCCGGCATTGCCCAAATCATCATCTCACACATTTTGGGCATGACACAAGTTGTAACCCCCACAAGGCCTCGAGGCGGACGACTCGAACTGCGACACTTTCTTCTTCTCCATCAACTGAGTACTGTCAAGACTGCACTCTTGCCCTTGAAAGAACTCCCGACTGGATCGAGCACGGGGAGGAAGGAAAATCGAAGTGTAACGAGATCGGGCACGGGGAGGAAGGAAAATTGAAGTGTAAGATGCCAACGGGAATTACTCCTGCCCCCTCTTGCCTCCCAAATCGAAGTGGAAAATCAAGCACATATAGGAGGCGCTCGGTAGGCGTAAGCGAGCTGCAGATCTGGGGCCGGGCGAGGACTCGGACAACAGGAGGGAGCAACCATGAATGAATCGACTACTTACCTCACACGGGGCCTCGCCGCGGCGCAGAGGACCGAGGCGCAGAGGCGGTGTGTCGGCTCGGCGTGAGGTGGGAGGCGTGGAGGAGGCGTAGGGGGAGGCGCAGCGTGGGGTGGGCGCACAAACCCTAGCGGCGTGGGAGGTGTAGGAGGATGAGGCGAATGAGAGCGAAGAGAAAGGGAGTTACTACAAATGTGCAAATGGGAGGTGGGTGCGAGAAGGACTATGGATGGATAGTGAGAATCTGTCTTGTCCATATGTCCATAGATGTATGTATATGCACGGAATATACCGCCCTACTTACTAGTGCTAAGTCGGCTATATATGCTGCATATGAGCTGTACTTGGCCATCTCGCATTAGCCATCTAAGTGTACTTTGTGAGATATCTACTGTTTGTTGACCAGAAACATTACACCACTTTTCCTTCCGATACACGACACTACGGAGCTGACAGAAAAAGAATGGTATTCTGAAGCAAAAGGCGCATTCATACTGCTCTTGATTGAGGTCAAGTAGCAAACCATTGTGCATCATCAAATACATCGCACCAACAGCTTAAGATCGAATTGACAGCCAAAGCCATCTTAAAAACCAACGATAGCACGATTTGCAGCAGTAATTAATATGCTGAACCGTACAAAAGACTCGTAGTACTCATTGGCACTAGAAAAAATGGCCTAATGCAGCTTTGTCACATGATACCAGAATCACACAAGATAACCAAATGTGTGAACAAGTCATCGTTCAACGTTCATGAAAACTGCAAATAGACGCTTCCATTGTCATTGCATGATCATTAAGGCTTGGAGAAGAAATTTGCTAAAGATTTAGCAGGCTGTTTGCAAACAGCCCGTCACACTAAGCAGCGAAATATAAATTGTTGCATGAATAAATAGATCAGGCCCATCACACCCGATGGCCACTTGGTAGCAAAAGGAAACACATCTGATGCAGTCATCTTTTATTCGATGATGCTCGAAAAGAAATGCATAGGTCAAATCTGGAAAGGGGCTTTGTTTGGACAAAATCCCTAGGCGACAACTACCACCTGCTTGATGGCCAAATGTATATATTCATAAACAAGGACGCCGTAGAGCAATCTGGTGCTAAAAAGTGAAATGAAATAATATGCCTCATCAAATTCTTATTTTCAGAACCACAAGGCATCCTTAGTGATGATCATCATCATCATCATGCCCATCCGGATCTCCTCCATCACCGATGACCTTAAGCTGCATGACGTAAGCAACAAAACGTCTGTTAATGAACAGTTTAATCAACACAGCTTGGCAGTGTCTGCTATATCCTATGAAGAAAATAGTCATCGAAAGCATAAATTAAGTAATATGTCGAACAACCAATTTCAATTACCACAAAGTATTGTGAGCAGACTGGGCACTCATGTGGCTCATCTTTTTTCAGCCAGAACCATACAACATCATGCTCATCCTCTGCAAATAAACCAAGTAAAAGAAACACAATAATTGTTATACAAGTCTTGTGATATCTAGCAGTTTAGAGTTTAGACGAGCTAGTTCAACACTGAAGTACCTCCTTCACCACCAGGGCAACCAACTATTCTCTTGTTATAGTAGGACTCAATGACAGCTGGTGCCTCCTGTAGGAAAGCATCAAAATGAATTGATGAACAATATGGCACAGAGTACTTACAAGCTGGTACTAGTTAAAAGAGAGAGAGAGAGAGAACAAAACAACAAATCAATTTCCCAGGTTCAGATCCAAAAAATATTCTCTCTTCTACAGAATAAAGCACATATCAAAATATTATAACAACCAACTGGGTGGTATTGCAATGGAAACTGTAACTTAAAACTGCAGAACAGTACATACACACAAAGCACACAAGAAAATAATATAAAGAGAAGTTGTTATCTGTTTCTAGCAGCACAAGCAAACAGCAAAGGGAAAAAGGGAAAGGCAGACAAACATCAAAGTGGCTGTTTAAAAGGTAAATAAACACACATAGTTAGCAGGTAAAGTAGTAACAGGAGGCCGCCACAGAAGGACAACAGAGTGTATAATTGAATGGAGTGAACTAGAAGAGACTGGACAAGAATGCTTCAGATAGCATGCTCCCTCCGTCACATCCATCATTTGTGTAATAGATTCATGAAAGGTGTCTAAATATGCACAGATGCAAATATTTGATGACCTCTGAACTGACGAATATGGATTTGAATAAAGGCTATAATTCCAAAGCTTAATCTCTCCCAAGTTATCCGAATCTCCAAATGTCTTCAATTTTGTAATGCAATACGCTCTCTAATGATCACATCACTTTCTCTCCATAAATTGCATCAGCAGCTCACCAAAGTATGTACAATCTACCATGATATTGATAAGTGTTTTCAGAAATTGATGAGAAAGAAACTTTCTTCAGTAGAACTAACATGAAAAGACTCGATGAAGGGAAACAAAAGAACAAGTCATCGAAAGAACGGAAAAAAAAAACTCAGCAATCTGGTTCTTGTTGTTCATTCTTTTTGGGAGTGTGCCATTGTTTTTTGGGAGATGATAAGGGAAATATTTTAACAGAATCACTATTGAGCATTTACCCCAGGTAATAAACAAAAATTGGCATGACCAGTTAGATTCTTGAGATAGTAAAATAAAATATAATGTCAAAGCTCATAGAACAGAATGATGAATCAATGGACTTTTAGTTAGAGATATACAAGGACATTCTACAACAGGTAATTAGAATTTTCTGCTTGAAGAAACAAGCTGCCATATTAAAGCTGAGCTACAGATCATAACCAAGGCAACCATGACCGTAAAATTACACCAGCTAGGAGGGGTCTTAAGTATGAATCAGGGCTAAAAGCCTTCACATTACACTGCTTAAACATGTAAACATATCAAGTTTGTAGTCCACTGTATAATATGCAACGACAAAATGCAATTAACAGACACTTGCCAAACATTAGTTACTAACAGTTCAGAATTATTGGTATCTGTTAGAATGTGGGAGAGAAATTTTGCTATTCATAATTGTGCATCTTATTCATTAATGGGAGGGTATATATAGAGAATTGCATGGGCCACATAGGCTAAGAGAGAGAGAGAATGTACAAGACTCTTAACACCCCCCTTCAAACTCAAGGTGGATCAGGAGGATCTGACACACTGAGTTTGAGTAGATGAAGCCGATGTTGTTCTTGAGTCTGAGTTTTAGTGAACAAATCTGCAACTCGAAGTTCTGAGGGTACATACTAGAAGTCAATGGTCGACTGCTGACAATGAGACCGTATGAAGGGTGCATCAACACCAATGTGCTTTGTCAACTCATGTTTGACTATACCACTAGCAATTCAGCAATCTGAATGGCACTTGTATTGTCACAAAACAGAGGTATAGAATTATAACACCAAAATCAGCTAAGAGGCATCGAAGCCAAATGACCTCTGAGGTGGTAGCAGCAAGGGCTCGAAGCTCAGTCTCTGCACTAGAGTGTGACACCGCAGTCTGCTTCTTAGACTTCCAAGCAATGAGCAAAGTACCAAGAGAGATGCAGTAGCCAGTGATAGATCGTCGATCAATAGAATCACTCGTCCAAGTGGAGTCAGAGTAAGCGTGGAGCTGAAGCTAACTCGAACTGGCATAAAACAAATGCCTAGATGCAGTCCCCCTAAAGTATCTCAGTACAAGAAGAACATAACCATAGTAGACTGAGGTGGGAGCACTGACAATTGACAAATTGTCTGAGCACATGAACAACATGAGCAATGTATGGCTTGATGACAGTGAGATAAACAAGACTCCCAACGAGCTGACTATAACGGGAAAGATCTGTCAGTGGTACACTGTCGGTAGATTGAAGCTGCAGGCAGAGCTTCATGGGTGTGGCAGCATTGCGAGTATCAGTCATCCCAGAGCAAGTAAACATATCCTAAACGTTGTGATGCTGTGAGAGGTGGCAGCCATCACCATCAGAATGAACATCAATCCCTAGAAAATAGCTCAATGGTCCCAAATCGAATATCATAAATTGCTCACTCAATTTCTTAGCAAAAATCACATAGTCTATGTCATCTCCTGCGATCAGCATATCATCTACGTATAGCAGAAGCAAAGTACGACCTCACTGAGAAGTGTGAATAAACAAGGCATGGTCATGCCCACTTAGGAGTGAAACCAACAGCTCGAATCACATTACTGAAACACTCGAACCAAGCACGAGGAGCCTGCTTGAGACCATATAAAGCACGCTAAAGATGACAAACATAGCATGCATGAGCCTCAACACCTAGGGGTAGCTGCATATAAACCTCCTCATGTAGATCACCATGAAGAAAAACATTCTTGACATCCATTTGAGATATGAGCAACTAAAGCAAAAGTCTCATCATAATCTTGACCATAAGCCTACTGAAAACCTCTTGCAACAACAAGACGAACATTATATCGCTCCACTGAACTATTTGACTTGTCCTTTACTTTGTATACCCATTTGCAAGTTATAGGCTTAGCTCCAGATGGTAGCGGAACAAGATCCCAAGTACTTGTACACTCTAATGTTGTAAGCTCTTCAGTCATAACCAATTGCCACTCAGATATATTGGCTGCCTCCTGATAGGTCCTCAGTCATAGCCAACTGCCACTCGATATACTGGCTGCCTCCTGATAGGTACTCGACTCAGATACTGCACATGCAAGAGGAAAACCGAATCTCTCTGGTGTCTGAATAGAGGAACAATCACGTAGGGCATACCGTGATGTAGTAAAACGATCGTCAGAGTCTATGATCTGGCTGGAGGGTGGTGGAGAGGAGGAACTCTCTGTCGGCGACTAGAGTGAAAGGGAAAAGTGGAAGTGTCAGAAACTAGTGGAGGAGACACATTAGAAGGTGAATCAGGTCGAGAAGGTGTATTTGGAGAAGGTAACTCCGGTAAATGAATGGGGGTAGGCACAAAAAAGAGGTGAACTCTATGGAAGGAGTGGGATGTGTAGAAGGATGGTAAAAGAATAGTCGACCCTCATGAAAGGTCACATCACGAGAGATGTGAATGTGACGTGCTGAGGGATTATAGTAATGATAGTTCTTATGCTCAGGACTATAACCCAACAAGACACTCAACCGACTGAGGGCTTAGCTTTGTGCGCTCACGAGGTGCTAAAAGGACATAGCAGACATAATCAAAGACACAAAGATGATCATAGCGAGCAAGTACTCTATATAGTACCTCACCAGGACACTTGTCCTGAAGCTTAGAAGAGGGCTGGTGGTTGATGAGATAGATTGCCATAGGGACCGCCTCCCCTCAGAATTGAGAGGGGACAAAGGAGGAAGCGATAAGATTACGAGCAGTCTCAATGATGTGACGATGCTTGCGCTCAGCAACACCATTCTGAGTATAAGCACTAGGACACGAGAGCCGAGGAAGAGTACCCTCAAAAGAAAGGAACTGACGAAAGGCTGATGAAAATCTCTCCTCCAAAGTTAGAACGAAAAACACAGGTGGGAAGAGAATTGAATATGAACCATCTGAGCAAAAGACTGATAGATAGAAATCAACTGCGAACGGTGTTTCATGAAGTAGATCGAAGTGTATTGGGTGTGGTCATCAATGAAGATGACATAGTAACTGTGACCACCCTTCGAAGCAAAAGGAGAAACATCCGAATGGACCAAATCAAAAGGACGATCAAATCGAGAAAAGCTGAAAAGGTATGGAAGTTGTACTTGCTTGCCAAGTCTACAACCCTTGCATTGAAATTTTGTGTCAAAAGAAACAAGATCAAGAACACCTTGATGAATCAAGATAGAGAGGTGTGAACCACACAAGTGCCCCAAGCGATAATGCCATTAAGGAAAAGAATTGCAAACAGAGGTAAATGCAAAAGGACAAGCAGTAGACGGAACAACAACAGAGGATAAAGGAATAGGAGTGGGAGTAGGAGCAGTAGCAGAAATGGAGGATAAAGGGAGACTCAAGATGATCAAGAACACAGAGCCATACATAACCACTCCGACGATGACCTATACAGATGACAACTCTTGTTCGACAATCTTGCACAAAGCAGAAGCTATCATCGAACCCAACAAAACAGTTCATATCTGTGAGCTGCCCAACAGCGTGGGGACAAGTGAGACATGACAAGTGAAACATCTGAAACTGCAAAGTGAGAGGTGGAAAGAGTCCCCTGATGAGTGACCGTGCATGGAGTTCCAACAGTTGTTTGAATCTTGATACCTTGTGCAGCAGGACGACATAATGTGAGCCGAGATGCATCAGATGTCACATAGAAAGAACCTAAATCCAAAAGCCATGGAAGTGAAGCACCCAACACAGGACATGATGGTGCAGTAAAACCGATGGATCCATCGAAGATGCCTGCAGCCAACACAACTGAGCATGAATCTGACCAAACTGAGTTGCACAAGACTCCACAGCACTAGTAGGTTTGCTAGATGATTGGTCGGAGCAGTGGTCGAGTGCAGAGGCAGAGCACAGGCGACACAAGGCGAAGCAGATCCAGCCAGCCGAGCCAAGTCAGCAGTCGACGTAGCAATAGACGCGGCAGAGGAGTCCTGCGCAGCCGAGAGCAGAGTAAGTTGGGCCGGCATGCGGAGGAGATCCAGCGGCAATCAACAGATGCCCGAGACAAGATCCGGCGGCGGCCAACACTGCCTGAGGTGTGCAGAGGATATCCGGCACCGAGGCCCGAGCGGAGGATCGATGGTAGGGTCGATGGCGGCCGGCGGTGCGCCGAGGAGGTGGCGAGAGATCCGGCACGGGGCCGGCGGAGGGTGGCGGTGATCCGGTGCGGTAAAGGAGACCCAGCGGCGGGCCAAAACGCCATGAAGATGAGGGAGCGGCGACGCCGGGTGGCGAGCGGGGGCTACAGCTGCCCAAGACATGAGGTGAAGCTGAGGAGCCGAGTCGCGCGATGGTGAGACTCCGAATCAGACGGAACACGGGAAAGGGAGAGGAGAAGGTAGCACGCCGGTGGTGGCTCGCCGGTGACGGCGACCAAACCGGGTATAGCCCCTGACCCTAACCGTAGACTCAGATACCATGTTAGAATGTGGGAGAAGAATTTTGATATTCACAACTGTGTATCTTATTCATTAATGAGAGGGTATATATAGAGAGGATTACATGGGCCTTATAGGCTACATGGGTCACATGGGCTAAGAGAGAGAGATAATGTACAAGACTCTTAACAGTGTCAATGTGCCAAATGGCTCTAGAAAAAGGCAGGTCAATGACAACATTCCCAAGATAAATGTCTAGCATTCCATCTTCATTTTTATTTGTACAATTGTTCCAAAGCAGGCAAGTACATCTTTGATCAATTTCTCAGCAACACATGTTTATTTAAATGTTCCAGCATGGCTAGGTGAAAGAGTACATGTAGCCCAGTGGCATATCCAAAAACCAGTTTAAAACGAAAAATGGCAGCACGCTAATATACACATATATCATAGTTCAAGTCAGTCCTGTTACATGCGCTATACAGAACTTGGAGGGCACATTGTATTTCTAATCAAATATGATAGTAGGCATGATACAATGTGTAAAAGATAACGAATCAGTGTTTAATTCATTAATGCATAGAGGTTTAAAACAACGAAAACTGGAAAGCAATTCCCTGTGAAGAAGATTTACAGCCTTAGTCATCGTATCACAGTTCAACAAGGGAAAAATGAATTATTTGCACCAACAGTATTAACAACAATTTGACGGCTGACGCAATAGCGTGGAACATATACAGGCAGTGAAAACAGATACCAAACATATCGGCAAAAGCCACACTGCGCACAAGTTTCTACAATAAGGGCACATTGATAAATAGCACATAAAGACCTCCAAAATGCATCAGAGCGTCATACAATCAGACAACAGAACATGACCACCGGAGAGACAACTGCATTTTTTATTGTACGCACCTATGTCATTGTTTGCAGCACGGTGCAAGTGAAGTCACAAGTAATTCAATTCAGAACTATATAACCCACAGATTTCATCAAATATCAATAAATGGGGCACCAAAGTACTCCAATCAACCTAATGAATATGACCGGCATGTATGACCCCGATCTCAGATTCAGAACAATAGAAAGAACAAGTGAGCCTACGACTACGGCCACCACCTCACCTTGGTACCGAAGGGGCCGACGGGAGGATCCATGTCGAAGCGCTTCTTCCCCTGCGAAACCACAACCAGATCGAGAAATCACAACCCATTCCCCGTACCAAACCAAAGCAAACCAAACGCGCAGTCCAACCCAAAGCTCCAAACCCCAAGGCCTATCCATCTCACCTGGAGCTCCGCCTCGAGCTCCTCGCGCTCCAGTCCCGTGGCGATGGGAATGACGTCCTCCACCCTCGCCGCCGCTGGCTTGTCCTCTGCAGCACACGCCAATCCACCAACCGATCAGCGCCCGAAACAGTCAGACACATGAGATACGACGAGGGGGCGGTGAGCTTACCGGAGAGGAGCGGGCTGGTGCGGCGGAAGGCGACGGCGGCCGTGGAGAACGGGGCGGCCCGGGCGGTGGTGATGGAGGAGGGAGCCGCGCCGGCGGCGGCGGCGGCGGCCCGGCGGAGGGACGGGGCTAGGGTTTGGAGGCGGCGCCACATGGTGGTGGGGTGGTGGTTGTGCTCTCAGGTCGCGGCGGCGGCGGCCTCGGGGGAAATGGAGCGGAGACGCGAGCGAGATGGGCTCGATTTGATTTGACCCAGAAGGAGATGGAGATGGAGACGGCGGGGGAGGACACCAAGAAGAGCTGAGGAGTGTGCGTTGGGGTTCGTGCGGGGGTGATGGACGGACGGGATCGGGCCTTGGAGCGAGGTGACGCGCGCGTGCGAGGTGGCAAGTGACAACTGACACGGGTCCGAGCGAATGGGCGGCGCGGCCAGTGTTGCTCGGTTTGGCTAGCGTGCCAGGCACCAGGGAAGACAAATGTTGGGGATTCATTTTTTGTTTGTTTGACGATTTACCGTGTAACTTAATCTGACCGTCAGTATTGTTTTAATAATATAAAGATTTACTAACACAAAACTGGTGCATTTAGGGGGTGTTTTATTGGTGACCAAAATTGCCACTACCACCCTTTTTAAGCGAAAACATGTAGAACTGCCGAATTGATCGATGAGGAACGGCGTTTGCACGCTCCCAAGTGAGGTAGGTAGATGGTTACCCCCACCATTTTATGGTGCTTTTGAGGATAAACTCTATACATTTTTTTAATTCCTTTCCCAACTCACTGAGCTCCTCTACGGTGACCTTATTAGGGTTCTTCGCATTCCCCTCACTCTCCAACAAGGGTGGAGCTATGCGTTGGTGTAATTTTGATGCTGGGTTTCGGGTCATTGCTCAGAGGCCTAATGCCCAGCTCCGCCACTGCTCTCCAATTCGTGTGAGATATAACCACTAGTTTATGTAAATATTTTAAATCAAGACTGCACATAGGTAGGATAGTGATCAAAATGGTTAATCCTAGATTTGTACTACCACAAAAAACTATCTCGTGCCATGTCTCATTATTTCCCCCCTTTTCACTTCTGGAAAGGAATTCAAACCAAAAAAAAAGAACTCCTAAAATACAAACCCTCCTTGACTTGGAGTTGGAGAAGAAAAGGCAGCCTACAAAGAAAAAAGTTGGAGAAGAACAGCAAGACATGTCCGCCCTGTTAACCCGCGGCGAAAACAAGGGCCGCGGCCCGCGCGTTGAGCTCGCTCGAAACCCGCGGCGGATCGATCTGCCCTTCACGTTTACCTCCGCCTACTACCTTCGCTTGTGATGGATCCGTGGCTCGCCTTGTCTCGGTGGCTGTCTTTCCAATTAATCCTCTTCTCGATCCATGTAAACACAAGCCTGTGCTGCGCATGGCCTCGCCTTCGTTCCATCTATCCATCCAGAGTTAATTCCTTATATGCCACTCGAAATTTCCAAAATCTTTAGTTATAGCTCACATGTCAGTGACACAGTGAATGGCATATAAGAGATGGAGTAAACTTTCAATGACAAATAAGTAATTACCCCATCTATCTAGCATGTCCATATATATGTTGCCTATTTGGACGGTGATGCCAGGAAGATTTGTCTTGTGCTTGCTATCTAGGGTTCTCTCCCTTCTCCTTAATTTATTGCCCTCGTTTTAGATGACAAGATGGTCTTCTCGGTTGGTTGATCTGGACTATTAGATGTCATCACAACCTACATTGATGTTTCAGGTGAAGGGTCAAGCGCTTCAACTGCTAAGGGTAACTTTAATAGTGTCATGTCAGTCGTCGGTTAGCCCTTCCATGTCAGTAAAATCCTTGGTAAAAGAGAGATAAGCATGAGAGAAGGGAGACCGTCTCTTCCTCAAACAACCATTTTTACACACGAACCAAGATAAAGTAACAAGTGTGTGTAAGAGAGGGGTGAAGGAGTAGAAATATTATAAATTTGGTATGAATATTAGAGACAGCTTATTGGAATTGTTATATCTAAATCTGTTTTTCGGTGACGTGAAATTGGTATAGTAAAATTAAATACAGTACTATTAAAAATACCCTAAAAAGAAGGATCCGTGCCAACAGGATGGTGACTCCCCGGGTGCCAAGAGGACGAGTTCAAGAGCTCTGCCTTCCAAAGGTATGGTATGCTGATGGTAAACAGAACAATGCAACTAATTTGCAGGTAAAAAAAAACAGATTTGACTATGGAGGGAGTCCAATACATATCTCTCACTTGGAGACTTTCATCTTACGTGCAAGTCATTGATCACCTTTATCTAAGGAAAAGAAATATTTTTATGAAAGCTATCCACACTTAAACTATTAACTACTGGTCTCGAGATTATGTAATTAGGGCAAAAGCTCTGGTGGCCATCCGAAGATGCATTGAGGGCAAAATCCCCTCAACTATTAATTTGAAGGTTATTGAACCCTGCAGCAGGTGCCTTGCCGGCGAAATTCAAATTGTTTGAAGTTATCAATTGTTGTGTTGATTACCTAAGACTAAGCTGTATTTAAGACTTCGAAGCTATATCTTATTCTTGATCAACACCACTGAATTATGTTGCTTTGTCAATTTATAGGATAGTACGAATGTGATAATTCTCAAGGTGCGAAAAAGAATGAGATTAGTTCTCGTGCTTGACAGGGACAGCCAGAAAATTTTCATAGCAGGGTGTCACGGTAATACATGATTTTTTAGATGGTAATAAATGAATATCAAGAAGAGGCTAAATAATATATTTTTCTGTGCAAATCTGGTAAGTGATAAATGGTAAAGCTAAATAAAGATGGTATTCTTGTACAACTTTAAATTTAAGGGGGATTTAATAATTTGCCATAGCACATGATGTGCAATTGATAATTTGTCATTCCATGTCTCACTGACATCGATTGCACATCAACTGCTACGACAAATCATCAATATGTTGGATTAATTTTCCGTTATGTGGACCTACATGAGTTTATATACATATTAGCTATCTATTTTTTAGTTTGGCTCAAATATATAGAGTGATCAAATAAAGTATTTATTAAGAGTCCGAGTATCTATTAAGGAAAATATGGACTTGAATTTAAATATGTGTAGATATCTGTTTGGAATCTATATCTAATTATGAGACGGGATATAATTCCATACCAAAGGTTACAAAAAGGTCAGCTCCTCTCAGCAAGGTAACACATGCCATGCCACCTATCTCCATCTGTAGTTGGAATTTATGGCTTACCTCCTGCTGGGAAAGACCAAACCCTAGGTAGATTGAGCACTAGTTCATCTACTACTTCAGATCAAACCTATGATGAACAATAGCATCATCATCAGGTATGCTTCCACGTTTACAGATTTTATAGGTGTTGCAATTACCACATATGCGATCTTGTTAGTTTTGATCATCGGGTTTAGATCAAGAATTATTCTAACCATTGGTATCAGAGCATCGTATGTGATTTTGCAACCTGTTCTGGTAATCATCAGATCGGATCATTTTTTTGTCAGTTCGGTTTTGTTCTTTCTCTACGCTGTAGATCGGTTTTGTTCTTTCTCGCGCTGCGCTGTAAGATCGAGGTGGCCGACTAGAGGGGAGTGAATAGGCGGTTTTAAAATTCTTTTGGCTAAAACCAATATATAATGCGGAAGCTAATAACAAATTAGTTTTGCACAATTAAAACCTAAATCAACTAGGCTTCCCTAAGTGCACCAACAATATGACTACCATACAATGAGAGCAATCATACAAAGATATATAAGCAATTAAAGCATGAATGTAAATTGCTCAAAGTAAAACACAAAACAAAACAAGATGACACAATTATGTTTTATCGTGGTGTTCAGAGACTTGCCGGTCTCCCCTAATCCATGTTGAGGTAAACCCAACCACGTTGGACCGGCTCCACTAATTAAGCCAACACCTCCGAGGTAAGTTCAACCACTTGGACCGGTTTCAACACGAAGCAACACCTCACTCCACTAGGGTTGTTCTTCCTCCACTCCGGAGATGGCGAGCACCAAACCACTCACAACACGCCGGGCCTTCTCACAAGCTTCTTGAGAAGATCACCAAGCACGACGCCTCCACGTTGTCTAGGTGTCGGCAAACACCAAGAGAAATAAATCTCAACTTCTCACTTGAACTAATCAAGTGTCAACGCTAAAGTGGATACACAATCCACTACCTAAGGTAACACATGCACTTAGAGTTTGCTCTCCAAGCTCACTAAGTGCAACACATGCACATAAGAGAGGAAATGCTTGCTCTTATCTCAAGAGGCTCAATAGAGGTTCACAATGACAGCAGCAACCATCCCCAAACGGCCAAAGTGAGTATTTATAGCCCACACTCAAAAACTAGCCGTTGGAGGAAAGATTCCCTCGAATCTGTGCAGGGCCGGTCTGACCGCCAACTAATGACCGGTCGAACCGTCCATGCGCCAACGGCTATAAAACTAGCCATTGGACCTACGACTGGTCGGACCGCCAACTAATGGCCGGTTGGACCACCACCAAATCGGTCAGACCGCCAAGGCTGGTCGGTCCGACCGCTCGAGGAAAATCGGCACACCAACAAAAGGTGCTTCTCTGGAATAAAAGTACCGCGAGAACTCCGAAACTTCCGTACTCCGGTAGTACCGTTTTCTCAACGGCGGAACCACGGCACAGAGAATCAATTCAAATGGCCACCGGTCCGACCGCCCAACACATGGCGGTTCGACCTGTTTAGCACCGGTCAGACCAGTCCACACAGGCGGTCTAACCGCCAGATCACAGAGGCCAAACACATTGGCTTTGCTCAAATGACAAAACACATTTGCCCATTTGAGTGCATTTTCAACAAGGTTTCAAAGATGATATTCTCAACAAGTTGCAAAACACATTTGTCAACCTTTAGAATACTCATCACAAGGAATAAGGTACATGAACTTACACTGTTTGCTAAACACATTTGCAAACTTAACTCACATGCTACAAGAAATCAAACATGAGCATCAACTATTTGCAAAATATATTTGCAAATAGCAGCATCATGCCACAAGGCTAAGGTGCATGGACTTCAACTATTTACAAAACTCATTTACAAATTATAGTCCCATGCTACAAGGATTAAATGCATGAGCATCAATCATTTGCAAAACACATTCGCAAATAATAGCTCCATGCATAGATGAGCTAGAGCAAACACAATGAGCTATCAACACATGACTAACTCATGCACTAGTCAAGATCCCTCTTAATAGTACAACAACCTATATTAGCAATCCGGTCTTCAAACCAAATACTAAGATCGGTAAAAGACTAGGAACACATCCTTATCCCTAGCTAGTCATATTTTTGCCTTATATCTTCTTGAAGCTTGATGACGCACATCAACACTTCAAATCCGGGTCCTTGACTTTGATAATCATCAACACATAATGATCTTCTTCACTTCGGGATCTTGTCTTGAACATCATCAACACATAATAATTTCTTCTTCCCGAGTCTTGACATGCATCAACACATGATGCATTCTTTCTCTTGACTTCTATCAACACATAATGGGTCTTCTTTTGACTTGATGTGCATCAACGCATCATGCATCCTTTACACCAAGTCTTGATATGCATCAACACATGATGCATCCTTCATTAGACCTCCATCAACACATGATGGGTCTTCTCTTTGAACATCATCGACACACGATGATTCTCATTTCTTCAAGCTCTTCATATGCATCAACACATGATGCATTCTTTACTTGAATCTTGACTCGATGATCAACTCATGATCATCTCAAGTCTTCATCACCCTAGAACATAACATATTCATCCAACTCATGGAAAATGTTAGTTGAACAATACGATTATCATTAATTACCACACTATACTATTGACTCATAATGGTGAGACAAGATACTTCAATCTTTCCTTTTTTGGTAATTGATGATAACCACTTCAATTACACATAAATTGAATTTAGATAATATAACACAACATGAGTATATATGAACTACACAAGTTATATATACTCAAACATGATATACGAGAACTACACAAGTTCTACATACTCAAAATATGAATATACGAGAACTACATAAGTTTTGTATACTCAAAACATAAGTATACAAAACTCTACATAAATTTTGTATACTCAAACGGATATACTTCAAAGTAGAGATCTCAAATATATGTAGAAACAGAATATGAATCAATACTAATGAAACCATAAAATATAGCATGAACTCCCTCTAAATATGTGCATACACAAATGTGTAAATAGAAACATATGCACATATTCAATATATACTTATAGTGGAGTACAACTTATATTTTGAATCCGAGGAATGTAACATTATATAAGAGTGTAAGTCGAATGCATACTTCGTTGAATTTCACCTTTATATCTAAATAACACTACATACTAGATATATCAATATATATATTAGTCTTACAATTAGTTTATCATTAATTACTAAAATACTCTGTTACCTCACAATGACGGATCTAACTCTTCATACTCGTAGCCTCCGATCTCCTCGAAATCTTTGCGCCGCGCCCGACGGCTCCCTACGCCCTCCAGCCTGGAGGTCCGCGCGTCTCCTGGTGCCGCCTCCGGATCCACCCACCAAGTGCCTTTG
This sequence comes from Hsuehochloa calcarea, assembly GCA_036346395.1. Taxonomy (NCBI): domain Eukaryota; kingdom Viridiplantae; phylum Streptophyta; class Magnoliopsida; order Poales; family Poaceae; genus Hsuehochloa; species Hsuehochloa calcarea. The sequence continues at coordinate 27,491,527 of CM070593.1, read as the reverse complement.
TTTTTTTTTTTTTTTGCGTCGCTGTCGCTTCCACGCTGAGCGGCCCTCCGGTCTTCTACCGGTTGTGCGCACGCCGCTCGCCCTCGGGTGTCGTCGCCGGTGGAGCTCTTGCCCGCCGCCCACCTGAAGTTCTTTTCTGCCGCCGCCGCTCCTCTGTTTTCGCATCTGCACAGTGCGGCCCTCTGTTTTTCCGCCGCGTGCCTTTTGGCTGTCACCGGTCTCTGGGAGCATCGAGCGACATCAGGACTTCGCGTCGCCAAGCGCCCTTCTGGCTACCGCAGGCCTCCACGTCGCCGAGCTTCTTTGGGCTTCCGCCGCTCTCGTGTCGTCGTGCGCCCAAGGCCAGGAAGCGCCTCAGGCACTATGGGAGATTCAGGTAACAAAAACACTTGATTGGTGTTGCTGAACGCTAGAGTTTCGTGGTGGTGATGTGTGCGACATGACTTGATTGGTGTTGTCTTATATGCTTTGGACTGAATAACCGCATCTTATTAAGTGTGGATGGTGTGGTTAGTATGTTTTTGGATGCACGGTGTTGTTGCATGTGGTTAAGATTATAAATCAACATAGTTTGTTTTGTGCGTCTGAGAATTGCATTACGATATAAAATTGTGGACTTTTATAAATTGTCATCTTCAAGGATGATGAATTGATTCAAATTTGGTCAGCTAGTGTTCTGCATAGATTAATTGAAATATTATATTGCCAAAGCAACCTATATTATGTAGGTTAATTTATTCAGAACAACTAGATATTTTTTGTATGTATAATTTATGCATCTATTGACTGGTCCAAAGGAAAGTCACTATTTGACCGAATTATATATGCAACTTGTGGCAACAAATATGCAACAGTTATAAAGTTTTCATGTGAATAATAAGTCGGACAAAAGTAAGACTTACTGTTTGACAGGATTTACTGTTAATTTTTTATTGCTACATCAAGGTTACCACTTGCAAGTTAATATTTATGTCCAAAGACTAAATATTAATATAGCGCTAAGTATCTTGCATGATGGAATATACCAAATTTTGAATCAAATATTAAACATGTTATTCATGTCCTGATGTGAGCATTGATTTATTCCATTATTTCAGCTGCAAATCCTGCTTCCAAAATTTCTGCTATCATCAATTCTATACCTATGCTTACTGGTGCAAAAACTTTAAAGAATGGAAAGAGAACATTTCGATTGTTCTTGGGGTAATGGATCTAGACCTTGCACTTCGTAAAGAACAACCCGCTGCTCTTGTGGTTAATAGCTCCATTGAGGAAAAGATGGAGTTTGAGAAGTGTGATCGTTCAAATTGCATGAGTCTTATGATCATAAGGCGTGCTGTTTCAGAAGTGTTTCGGGATAGCATATCAAAACATGCCACTATAGCTAAGGGTTTTCTTGACAGTCTTGAGCAAGGGTTTGCCAAAAATGAAAATACTGAAACAAGTACGATTTTGGCAAAACTTATCTCAATGAAGTATAAAAGTAAAGAAAATATAAGGGAGACATTATGGAAATGTATCATATTGTTTCAAAATTAAAGGCACTTAAGTTAGAGCTATATGAGAATTTGCTCGTGCATTTAATTTTGATATCCCTTCCTGCACACTTTAATCTGTTCAAGGTGAGCTATAACTGTCAAAAGGACAAATGATCAATCTGTTCAAGGTGAGCTATAACTATCAAAAGGACAAATGATCCCTTAATGAGCTCATCTCCTATTGTGTGCAAGAAGAAGATAGATGGAAATAAGATAGAATAGAAAATGCTTATTTGGCTATGACCCCTAAAGTCAAGAATAACAAGAGGAAGAGCAAAGAAGCTACAAGTGCACCATCCATAAAGAAGAAACATGGGCCTGAATTGGCTTGTTTCTTTCATAAGAAGGATGGTCACGTAAAGAAGTTTTGTACCAAATATCATGCTTGGCGTGCAAAGAAAAGTACAATTTTTTGCTATGGTCAGCTTTGAGGTTAACTTAACTTCTATACCTGAACACACTTGGTGGTTAGACTCTGGTGCAACATCTAACATCAGTGTGTCAATAAAGGGTTACATGAACTATCGGAAGCCAAGTGATGCTGAAAGATTCATCTATGTGGGCGATGGTAAGAAGGTGAAAGTTAAGTACTAATAGAGCTTCAAATATCTTAGAACTGATACATACTAATATCTGCGGTCCATTCTCTACGGCTTCTTGGAATAGACAAAGGTATTTTATCACGTTCATAGACGACTTATCGTGATATGGTTATATTTATCTTATTCATGAGAAGTCACAGTCCCTGGACATGTTCAAATTTTAAAGGTGAGGTGGAAAACCAACTTGGCAAAAGAATTAAGGTCGTTCGATCTGACCGTGGTGGAGAATGCTATGATAGAAATGACGGATCAGGTGAACAACACCCATGACTTTTTGCTAGATTCCCAGAGGAATGCGGGATTGTCCCTCAGTACACAATGTCGGGATCTCCTAGCATGAATGGTGTTGCTAAGAGGCGAAACATGACTCTTAAGGATATTGTGAGGAGTATGATTAGTCATTCTACCTTACTAGAGTCTCTCTCGGGAGAAGTGTTGAAAACTGCAGCTTATTTACTCAACAGAGTACCAACTAAAGCGGTTAACAAAACCTGTATGAACAATGGATAGGCAATAAGCCTACCATCAGGCATGTACGTACATGGGGATGTCCATCTGAGGCAAGGCCGTACAAGTCTAATGATAGAAAATTAGACTCAAGAACTCTTAGTAGCTATTTTGTTGGATATTCTTGAAGATCTAGAGGTTACAAATTTTATGATCCCACTACTAAGATAAAAAAAAATTGAAACGGGAAATGCCTGATTTTTGGAGGATGTTGAGTTTGAAGGGGGGAGATATAGTTAGGAACATTAATTGTGAAGAAGTTTCTGAAGAGGATTTATTTCCTTTTCCTTTGGTTATTCCTAATAATGGTTGGGATTAGGTTATTTACTCGATATTATTGAGGAAAATGCAAATCAAAATAATATCCATAAGGTTCCTCCACAAAATAATGTTTCTACAGAATAATAAACTCATCAACCTCAAGAACCAGTGTCATTAAGGAGATCCACTAGAGAAAGAAGAAGTGCAATATCTGATGATTACATTATCTTTCTTCAGGAAAATGAGTCTTGTAGTGAAATTTTGGGAGAAGATCCTATTAATCTTCAAAATACTATGCAAAGCCCAAATTCAATTAATTGGATCAATGCTATAAATGAAGAGTTAAAATCTATGAAGGACAATAACATTTGGGATCTTATCCTATTGCCAGAAAGAAACCCATGGGTTGCAAATGAGTATTTAAGATCAACGGGATTTGGAAGGCAATGTGGAAAGATATAATGCTCGTCTTGTTGCAAAAGGATATACTAAAAAAGAAGGCATAGACTATAAAGAGACTTTTTCTCTAGTTTCTTCGAAAAACTCTTTTAGGGTTATTATGGCACTTGTGGTACATTTTGATCTTGAGCTTCATCAGATGCATGAAAAAAACAATGTTCCTAAAGGGAAACATTGATGGGACGATTTATATGGAACAACCAGAAAACTTTGTGGTCAGTGACCCGAAGAAAATGGTATGCAAATTAAATAAATCCATATATGAGCTCAAACTGTGGATATCATGGGGATATGCTCCAGATCTTAGGATGATGTGACAATTAGCAATGGCGATTACGGTTTGTCGTTTCACGTGTTTTCGGCAAAGGTTCAGTTTTGTCAGGTCTGAACCGGTCTGACCGGCCAATAGCCGGCGGTCAGACCGGTCCCAAATCGATCCGACCGGCCATAAGCGGCGGTCGAACCGGTCAACGTCAGAAAGTGTTGAATTTAGCTAGGCCAAAAATAGAGGGTGTAGGCAAGAGAGGGGATTCTATTGCACTTGGTCTCATAATTTTTGGAGTCTCTAGTCAAAAGTTCTATTGGTTTGAAATTTCCAATAGGTTTCGGTTTTTAGAGGTTGAAAATCGGCTAAGTCATTACTGGCAGTCTGACCGGCCAAAAGCTGGCGGTCTGACCGGCCAGGGTGGGCGGTCAGACCGATTTTCACTTGGTTCGTCGCCCGTCGTGGCGTCGATTCTCGCTTGTTAGGTCAAAGTCATGAGTTTCATGGTATATATGTTGCATGATGCATATTTTGACTAACATGGGTCAAGTTGTGAAGAACTTATTCTCAAATTCGGTTTACTTATCTATTGTTGTGCATGTTGCTTGGTGGTCAATGGTGAGGATGATCGGGACTAGGCTTGGAGAGTTGAGGTCCAGAACGATCGACGATGCCGGGTGAGGTCAATGTACTCAAGCGTGGTGCAAGATGGACAAGGGTGACCTATTAGCTAATCCGAGGTGCAAGATGGCGCAAGGTGTAGCTAGTTAGGTTAAGGGGTGTTAAAGACGACACGTTAAAATTCGTGCGTAAGTGTCCCGTTTGTTTTGGGCCTTAACGGGAGCCCAATAGAGTCAAACTTTTAGAAGGTCTAAGCCTCCACTATAAATAGGGGTGGGAGGTGGCTGCACCTCCACTTCGTCTCTTTTGTAATTTTTGTAAACCCTAATTTTCTTAGGGAGTGTTTTTGTGGAGACTAAGGTTCTTGATAGTTTGATGTGATTTTCGTGCACTTGGATTGAGCATTATCCTCCATTGATGGAGAGGCTGTAAGCCCATATCATATCAATCAATCAAATGAAAGTTTGATTAATGTTTTGTCTCATTGCGTTCTTTCTCTCTATTTGATGATTTTGGGTCTTTCTTTGATCCGTAAGTTTTTGATTGAATTCTCCACATGATTTAGCTTGCTGTGATGTGTGGGAACCTATCTAGGATCATCTTGATCATCAATCACCCACGAGCAAGATCTTAGATTAAGTTTTCGTTTTGACCCGGTTTTGAACCATTCTTTGATCAAACGGAAAATGATCTTTATTCTTCCAATAATTATCACAATCTTCGATTGGAATAGCTCCCTGATATCATAGAGAAGGTGTGTTCCAAGTTTAATCCAGTTTGGAGTTGTAGATCAAAAGTTTCATCTATTTGCAACTTCGTCATCGGTACATTTTACATTACGAGTCCAATGGTCGACCGAAGCCCGATCACCGGTCGAGCCGGCGAGAAATCGGTCCAACCACCGATTAGACAATGATCCGACCGCGATGTATTGATTCGTTGTAATCTTTGTTGTTTTTATCGTATTGCTTAGGGGTTTATATTGGATTCAATATTAGTCTTCCGCTGTACTGATATACTGATCTTCATTGCTTCCATAGCTACTGAAGTGAAATTGTTGAATCCATTATTTGTGAAAAAGTGATCGTGCTCCTATTCACCCCCCCTCTAGTCGCATTTTCGGTCCAACAAGTGATATCAGAGCCCGGTTAGTTCAACCTTGATCTTAACCGGTCACTAAACTTGGCGTTGGATAGATACTCCACAAAGCCGCATATATTCGATGGGAGAATCGCATGCGAGTCTTCCTTGAGAGTGAAGGACACGCTATATGGGTAGTTGTTCAAGTCCCGCTCGTTGTGCCCGAAGTTGCTACGCCGGCTTCAGAAGCCCTTTTGGCTAACAACAATAAGGCTAAAAACCTCTTGTATGGTGAGCTTGGGAGACAAGAGTATGATCGGATTTGTAATTTTGATTTGGAACACTCTCAAAAACTATCATGAGGGTTCGTCCCAAGTCAAGAAAGTACGCCAAACAGTCTATAAGCGTGAGTATAAAAAATTCGAGATGTGTCCTAGAGAGAGCATCGATGACATTTTCAGTCGCTTTAATAGAGTGATTAATCAGATGAAAGCTGTTGGTATTGAATATTCTCAATCTGAAAATGCCACCTAGCTCTTGGCTGCAATCAACAACAAGGAGTGGGAGATAAAGGCTACCGCCATTGAGGAGAATGTCAACCTCTCTGATCTGACTTTGGAGCTGCTCTATAGCAAGCTCAAGACTCATGAGATTAAGAGGATTGATCATCCCAAGAAAGAAAATATGACTTTGGTAGCAGACCCGCTCAAGAGAGTTTCTGATGGGTCTTTTGAGTCTTCTTCTGGATTTTCGCTTGCTGGTTTATCTGCAATTCATGAAGAAGTGTTTGAGAGTCTTCCTGAGGCTGAGTTGGCCCTCATAGTCAAAAAGGTCACATGGGCCTACAATAATATGAGAAACAGAAATCGAGGAGATCCCGTGACTTGCTATGAGTGTGGTGAGCTAAATCATATCCGGGCAAATCGCCCCAAGCTGAAAGATAAGAGCAACCACAAGGAGGGAAAGTCAGCTTGAAAGAAGCCTAAATGGAACAACTCAAGGTATGATGTTGCCCAACTGACAAAGGCCGCTCATTGGGTGCTTGCCGCTTTTGAGGATCAATCCTTAACGATATTGACTCCGGGAGTGAAGAGGATAAGGAGGAGGAGATCCCTCAAAACAAGAAGGGTGGGGCCAAGGATTTCACCGGCTTGTGCTTCATGGCCGACTTCGTTGACGACGACAACGATGAGGTACCTCCTTCCTATGATGTTCTTTATGATAGATGTGAATCTATGTTTGAGCAACTCATGAGTCAGGATAAGGTTTTAGAGTTTGTCATGGCCAAGAATAAGCACTTATAGTCACAAGTAGATAATTTAACTTTAAAACTTGAAAATGCTAAGACTCTTGAATCTGATGAATGTTCATCCTGTCATGCTTTGCACTCTGAATTTGCTAAACTGCAATTTGCTCATGATATTGCTTTGCAACAACTTGAAAATGCTAGGACTGAGCTTGTTAAAGTTAAATATGCTCCATGTGAAAAATGCTTAGAGTCTAGCAAGTTAGTTACTTCTGGTGTGGTCGATCTTAGCGTTTGCACTTTCTGCTTAGAACACAAACATGAAGTTAAAGATATCTTAGAAGCAGCTAGAGCTAAATATGCTAAGCTTAAGGACAGTATTGAGTCTTCTACATGTGCTTCATGTCCAGCTCTTAAACTTGAAACTGCTTCATATAAGGAAAAATATGCTAGAGCCATTAAGGGTAAAACATGTGAATCATGTGTTAATTTTAAAGAAGAAAATACTTATCTTAAGGATACCTTAGAAAAATTCTCTAAAGGTTAGAAACAATTAAATATGATTATGCACAAGTCTAAAACTCCTTATAAGAAGCAAGGATTATGATACAATTATGTTCAAAATAATTCTAACCCAAAAGTTACTCAAGTCTTGGAAAATGGGTTAGTTAAATTCAAAACACAACCTGCAAAAACTGTCTTTAAATATGCAGATATTGCCAAACCATCTGTTAAGTCTAAGGGTGCTTCTCCCAGTGGTATTAAGTATCATTGCACCTATTGTAATAGGGATTGGCATTTGATTGAGTTCTGTTGGCGTAGGATGAAAAATGATAAGAAAATTTTTACTAGAATTTCATCTAATCAATCTAGAGCTTCTATGAGACATGGTAATATAGAAAAAGAATAAACCTGGTTTAGGATTTGCGTCACATGCTCATCATTATGCTCATAAACAGGATAACTCTCATGTTAGTTTAACCATTGCTCATAATAGAACTTCAAATAAAATTAAGGATAGCACTTCTTCTTTGCATACTACTCGCAGACGTGTGTCTCAGTACTAGGTCTCTAAGTCTTGTTTAACTAACCTCAGTATCGAGACACATCGTTCCTCTGTGCCTTGATTTTTAGGATTTTTGCGGAAAGAGGAATGACACGTGGTTCGTCGACTCAGCTGTTCACGTCACATGACCGTAGATTCAAGATGGTTCACCTTCTTCACGCGGTCGACGGGTGATGATTTCATCACTTTTGGAAATAATGGTCTTAAGCAAACCCTTAGAGCCTGATGTGATAGACTTAAGACCTTTTTGCTTAAGATTTTTTGAGATGGGAAAGGTAGACAAGACTTTGTTCATTCTTAGACGTGGTAATGACTTCCTGTTTGCTCAAATTTACGTTGATGATATTATCTTTGGTGGTTCTTCTAATTCTCTTGTTTCCAGCTTTTTGAGACTATGTCCAGGGAATTTGAGATGAGTATGATGGGAGAGCTCAATTACTTTTTGGGGCTTCAAATCAAGCAATGCAAGGAAGAGATTTTCATCTATCAGACGAAGTACACTAAGGACTTGCTCAAATGTTTCGACATGGGTGACTGCAAGCTAATCTCCACTCCCATTGCAACTTCGACTGTTTTGGATCCAGATGGGAAGGAGAAGCCGTGGATCAACGCGAGTACCGCAGCATGATCGGTTCCCTTCTGTACCAGATGGCCTCGAGACTGGACATTCACTTCACGGTATGCCTTTGTGCGAGGTTTCAGGCGTCTCCGAGGACTTCCCATCGCCAAGCCGTTAAGCGCATATTCAGGTATTTACACTCTACCCTTCTGTATGGTATTTGGTATTCATGTTCTTCATCTTTGTCCATTCGGGGGTTTCTGATTCTGATTTTGCGGGCTGTCGGCTAGATAGGAAGAGTACATCAGGCACTTGTCACTTCATAGGCACTTCTCTTGTATCTTGGTCTTCTAGGAAGCAGTCCTCTGTTGCACAATCCACTGCTGAAGCTGAATATGTAGCTACTGCTAGTTGTTGTAGTCAGATTTTGTGGATGGTAACCACTCTTAAGGACTATGGGTTAAATTTTGTTAGATTTTTTTTATCTCATTTTGACATTTTGACATGGCCAGTTTCACTTTAGAATCCCTGTTGATGAACTTGCTGAATTTGAAGCTTTGCTTAAATGGATCAAATCTATTGCTTTACTTTTGAGCCTTCGTGCTTTTTGATATATATGTCTTATCATGATCTTGCTAGCTTTGTTAGTCTTGATATGCTGTTTGTGCATTATTAGAGATGCTAGCTTGTTCTTTTGGGTAATATCCAAAGCTTCTTGTAATAAAAAATTGAAAAATAAAAAAATAAAGCTACTGCATTGCACTTCATTCATACTCCTTTTTATGCTTCTTTCTTCATTCTGCATTTGTTATCTCTGGATGAGAGGAAGACGTGATTCCTTGATGACTCCATTGTTAAAGGGGGAGAAGATATTTCAATGTTGGGGGAGAAGATATATCATTATTGTACAAATGGGGAGAATATATATAAAAATGATAAAAAGGGGGAGAAATAGGAGAATTTGAAATTTTCTGAAATTTGAGGATTATAGTGAGGGGGAGTTTTTGAATTGCATTCTTATTGTCTTATTGACTTTTTGAACTTGAATTGCATTTATTTATCCTCACAATGATCATAGGTCAATTGAACAATTGTTCTTTCATATGGACCTTAAGTGAGATTTTTGACTCTTTTATGAAAATTAAAATTTTTATGCTTTCTTTTGCCTTATCTCACATGCCTATGCTATTCTGATGCCAGCTTGGTCATTTTTATTGCTTTCTCTTGCTTATAGACCAAGTTGTGCATTTGTACGAAAACGAAAGTATTTTACTTTTCAAACCTCCAAATTACATTATCTAGATTATTGCCAATGTGTTCATCAAGGGGGAGATTGTGGATATTATGGAGATATGCTCCAGATCTTAAGATGATGTGACAATTGGCAATGATGTTTACGGTTTACCGTTTCACGTGTTTTCGGCAAAGGTTCAGTTCTGTCAGGTCTGAACCGGTCTGACCGGCCAATAGCCGGTGGTCAAACCGGTCCCAAATCGGTCCGACCGGCCATAAGCGGCGGTCGGACCGGTCAACGTCAGAAAGTGTTGAATTGAGCTGGGCCAAAAATAGAGGATGTAGGCAAGAGAGGGGATTCTATTGTACTTGGTCTCATAATTTTTGGAGTCTCCGGTCAAAAGTTCTATTGGTTTGAAATTTCCAGTAGGTTTCGGTTTTCAGAGGTTGAAAATCGGCTAAGTCATTACTGGCGGTCTGACCGGCCAAAAGCTGGCGGTCAGACCGGCCAGGGTGGGCGGTCAGACCGGCTCTAGGGGCGGTCTGACCGGTTTTCACTTGGTTCGTGGCCCGTCGTGGCGGCGATTCTCGCTTGTTAGGTCAAAGCCATGAGTTTCAGGGCATATGTGTTGCATGATGCATGTTTTGACTAACATGGGTCAAGTTGTGAAGAACTTATTCCTAAATTCGGTTTACTTGTCTATTGTTGTGCAGGTTGCTTGGTGGTCAACGGCGAGGATGATCGGGACTAGGCTTGGAGAGCTGAGGTCCAGAACGATCGACGATGTCGGGTGAGGTCAATGTACTCAAGCATAGTGCAAGATGGATAAAGGTGACCTATTAGCTAATCCGAGGCGCAAGATGGCGCAATGTGTAGCTAGTTAGGTCAAGGGGTGTTAAAGACGACACATTAAAATTCGTGCGTAAGTGTCCCGTTTGTTTTGGGCCTTAACGGGAGCCCAATAGTCAAACTTCTAGAAGGTCTAAGCCTCCACTATAAATAGGGGTGGGAGGTGGCTGCACATCCACTTCGTCTCTTTTGTAATTTTTGTAAATCCTAATTTTTTTAGGGAGAGTTTTTGTGGAGACTAGGGTTCTTGATAGTTTGATGTGATTTTCGTGCTCTTGTATTGAGCATTGTCCTCCATTGATGGAGATGCTGTAAGCACATATCATATCAATCAATCAAAGGAAAGTTTGATGAATGTTTTGTCTCATTGCGTTCTTTCTCTCTATTTGATGATTTTGGGTATTTCTTTGATCCATGAGTTTTTGATTGAATTCTCCACGTGATTTAGCTTGCTGTGACTTGTGGGAACCTATCTAGGATCATCTTGATCATCAATCACCCACGAGCAAGATCTTGGATCAAGTTTTTGTTTTAACCCGGTTTTGAACCCTTCTTTGATCAAATGGAAAATGATCTTTATTCTTCCAATAATTATCACAATCTTCGATTGGAATAGCTTCCTAATATCATAGAGAAGGTTTGTTCCAACTTTCATCCAGTTTGGAGTTGTAGATCAAAAGTTTCATCTATTTGCAATTTCGTCATCGGGTTGTTTTACTGTTATGGAGTCCAGCGGTCAGACCGGCCAGCATCACCGGTCAGACCGGTAGGAAATCGGTCCGACCACCAGTTAGACAGCGGTCCGACCGGCAGTGTATTGATTCGTTGTAATCTTTGTTGTTTTTGTCGTATTGCTTAGGGGTTTATATTGGATTCAATATTAGTCTTCCACTGTACTGATATACTGATCTTCATAGCTTCCATAGCTACTGGAGTGAAATTGTTGAATTCATTATTTGTGAAAAAGTAAGCGTGCTCCTATTCACCCCCTAGTCACCTTTTTCGGTCCAACACAAACAGTCTTCCCAGCAATGGTACCACCAATCTCATGAGGTTATTATCTCTTTTGTTTTTGAGGTAAATACAGTTGCTGATTATGTGTAACATAAATTCAGTGGGAGTAAGTTTATATTTTTTTGTTTTGTATGTTGATGATATATTGTTTCCTTGTAACAATATAGGTATGTTGCATGAAACCAAGAGAATTCTCGCTAAAAATTTCAAGATGAAGGATCTTGGTGATGCGTCTTTTGTATTAGGAATTCAAATCTACCGAGATCGCTCTCAAGGTGTACTTGGGCTATCACAAAAGAACTATATCGATAAGGTATTGCAAAGATTTGGCACGTAGAACTGTAAACCTTTAGATACCCAATATCCTAACAATGATTTTGAGGCTAAGAAAATGCAGAGCATCCCCTATTCATCTTTGATAGAGAGCTTGATGTATGCCCAAGTTTGCACTAGACTAGATATAGCATATATTGTTGGAATGATAAACATGTATTTAAGAAATCCATGATTGGATCATTGGGTCATAGCAAAACGGGTGTTGCAGTATTTGCAAAAGACAAAGGATTTCATGCTCACATATAGGAAATCGGACCAGTTAAAGATTATTGGGTATTCTGATTCTAATTCTGATTTTGCTGGTTGCCAAGATACTTGCAAATCTACTTCAGGTTACATTTATCTACTTGGTAAAGGTGCGGTTTCTTGGAAAAGCGCCAAGTAGTCATTCATTGCCCCATCCACAATGGCAGTTGAGTATATTGCTTGCTATGAGGTTTCAAATCATGGAATATGGTTGCAGAACTTTGTCACAAGGCTACGAATTTTGCACCAGGTCGATAGACCACTAAAGTTATATTGTGACAACAAGTCTGCAGTTATGTATTCTAATAACAACAGGAGTTCGTCTAAATCTAAGCATATAGACATCAAGTTCCTAGTTGCGAAAGAAATAATTCAGAGTGGTAAATTGTCAATTGAGCATATAGATACAGACTCCATGATTGCGGATCCGTTCACTAAAGGCTTGACACCTAAAGTGTTCTACGAGCATGTTGTTCATATGGGTGTGGTTTCACTTATAAAATTCAGTTCAAGTGTGAGTTTGTAATTTTTCCTTATGCTCATGTGATAATATCAATTTACTATAAAGACATTCAGTTATATTCTCTAGAGAAATAAAGTTTATGTTATTTTATTATGAATTCATGTCTTCTCATTTGGATCTGAGAAGATGTTTTGATCTCACAAGGAATAAAGTTGGACCAGTTGAAAATAGACATGTTATGATCACATATCATGTAATTTCCATGCCACACATCTATATTTGATCCATGTCGTTCTTTTATGTTGGCGTATGTGATCATTGATGGGTTGAGTTACCCTTTAAAGTGACGAAGACCACTTTGATCCTATGTTGGTATAATTGATGGACCGAATTGGTTTAAAGATGCTCATGACATAGATAGCATTTTTGGAGCTCATAAAGTTTTTGATACGTATCTACTCATTTAGTGCAAGTGAGATATTGTTGGATTAATTTCCCGTTATGTCGACCTACATGAGTTTATATACATATTAGCTATCTATTTTTTGGTTTGGCTCAAATATATAAAGTGATCAAATAAAGTATTTATTAAGAGCTCGAGTATCTATTAAAGAAAATATGGACTTGGATTTAAATATGTGTAGAGACTTGTTTGGAATCTATATCTAATTATGGGACAGGATAAGATTCTAAACTAAAGACTACAAATAAAGGTCAGGTCCTCTCAGCAGAGTAACACAAGCCTATCGGTGTATTGGCCAGCTTAAAGAAAAGAAATGCACCAAAGATCATTTTTAAAGTTGCGGATAAAAATATTAGTAGTATACATAAGCTGATACTAACCTCATCACCGGGTGGCAAAAAGACTGGAGATTCGGCGCAATGAATGGAAGCTTGGTACTAGAATAACAGACTATGTTAGGTTACTGTTACCCAGCATGTGTATTTGCTTGCCTCACTTTCAACGAATCTTCGAGCGAGGTATGTATTGGGCGCCATACATTGCAGAAACTAGATAGATTTGGAGCATTGCCCTCAATCATCTCTACCATTTTGCAATGTTGCACCTGCAGGAAATCAAGCTACAACAGAGGACAAGATATCTTCACGAAAATTATATCATTGCAGTTTGAAAGGTCCAATCGCTCCAAAGCGAGAGATTTGTACAGACAACAACATAGTTCATCCCGGGTAATGTGGACTGAACGCAGACACAAGCCTGCCAAGCTACTGAAGCAACCAACTTTGATCGCAGAACGAAAAGAAAATTCGCCGATGACAAAATACTGAATTGAGGCACGGTCCATTTGTAATTCAAACTCTCTGACTAATAGCACTTGACACTAGCAGTCAACATAGCTAGGAGCCTAGGATGGTCCGGGTTTGAAGTTTTAAAGTCTTCACTCTGATGCCAGAGTGATTCTGAGTAATGTGGTCAATTCTATTGGTAACATCTTATTGTTTGATCCTGTAAATCTGCATAATGTGCCGAACTATACTGAGAAAATCAATCACTTGTTCGTTTCTCTTTATTTTGCATAAGGTGGTAAACTGCACTGGTAAAATCCCTTGTCATTTCTCCCTCTCTGTTTTGCATAATGGGTTCAGCTCTACTTTCCTTTTATGCACTTCCTTTTATGCCGAGTGCATTGATATCTAAGATGAGCTTGGGATAGCATCTCCGAGAAGGCAGAAAACTACGAGATGAGCAGGCAGCACTAGCAGTATCTCGCATTGGCATGATAGCATGTAGGTGGTAAAAGATACCCTGCACAAACAATAAAGGTATGTAATCAACATGACTGTAGAGAAGCTTGTGGTGTGCAAACTCCAAACTGTTGCTCCCAACTTGATCAACACACTGTTTAGCACTGTGAAGAACGCAGATGCTGCCCAGATCGATCCCAATGAAATAATTGAGCATTGCTTCCAATGATGCAGCAGCACAAGGAGTAAACCCATTCAACCACCACTCTTTGATATCAGCAACCAACTCTCTTTTATCACCAAAACGCTGCACATGGTGCAAACACTTTAGATCTCTGTAGTACATGGTAGCACACAATCAAGGCACCAAACACAGCTGTAGCGCGTGGCAAATTCTCAGTGGGGGAATCAGGGGTGTTCAGTTCAGTAGAGACTGCAGCGAAGAGAGATTTCTCCTTGAGGTGGTGGTTGTTACGAATAGCGTTTGTATTCATCTTGAGATTAATGAGCCAGTATATATACAAGTATAGGTATAACATATATATAGATAACCCCTTATACAACAGGATAAATACACAGATAATAATATACATCTAACATCCCCCTCAAACTTATGGTGAATCAGCAATCTAGAGTTTGGAGAGATAAAAACTATGTTGGGGTCTAGTCTGTGCATTTATGAAGAAGTCTGTCAACTGAAACTCTGAAGGCACGTACTGAAAAGCAACAACCTGGTCATGCACCTATGTCTGCATGTAGGAAGCATCAACACCAATATGCTTTGTAAGCTCATGCTTCACTGGACCTTTAGCAGTGCTAATAGCACCTGTACTGTGAGAAAAAAAGAGGAGTGGGTGCTGAAACATAAACACCAAAATTTTCAAGTAACCACCGTAGCCAAGCAACCTCCGCAGTCAACAAAGTCATACCTTGCAACTCAGCCTCAGCACTAGAACAAAAAAACTGATGTCTGCTTCTTAATCTTCCAAGCGATGAGAGAACCACTAAAAAAATACAATAGCCAGAGAAAGACCGACGATTAGAGTGATCACTAGCTCAGGTGGCATCAGAATATGCCTGGAGTTGTAAAGAGCTGGAACGAAGGAAAAATAGACGACAAGTGATGGTTCCACAAAGATAGCATAGAACACGAAAAAGATGGTTATAGTGGAGTTGAGTAAGAGCAGAAATAAACTGACTCAAGATATACACAGGGTACAAAATGTCAGGACGAGCAACATCTGGATAAATAAGACTCCCAACAAGGTGACGATAGCGAGTAGGATCAGTAAAAGGCTCACCATTAGTGGGCCGAAGATAAACATTAAGCTCCATAGGGAGTCTTAGCGGTGTGTTGATCAGTAAGAGAAGCACGATCAAGAAGATACTGGATATATATTTCTTCGGACAGATAGAAGCCCTCAAGTGAAGAAATAACCTCAACCCCAATAAAGTAGTGAAGATGACCCAAATCAGACATGAGAAACTGCTCACTAAGACGCTCATTGACAAAAGTGATGTACTGATAATCATCTTCAGTAATGATCATATCATCAACATATAAATAGAAGAAGTGTCCGACCGCGAGGCGAAGTGTGAATAAAAAGAGCAAGATCATGAGCACTGGTAGAAAAACAAGCCGCAGTGACAACAGAAGAGAAACGATCAAACCAAACACGAGGAGGTTGCTTGAGGCCATAAAGAGATTGACGAAGGTGAGAAACAATACCCTTAAGAACAGAATACCTCGGTAGTGGTTGTATATAAACCTCCTCACGAAACTCACCATTGAGAAAATCATTCTTGACATCAAGTTGTGAGATGGACCATGCTCGAACAGACATCACAACATAAAGAGTATGAATAGTGGTCATGTGAGCCACATGATCAAAAGTCTTATCATAATCACGACCATACTAATGCTAAAACCCACGTGCTACGAGTTGAGCCTTGTAGCGCTCAAGAGAACCATCAGAGAGGATTTTAACCTTGTAGATCCACTTGCACATGATAGAAGTAACACACGCGGGAAGAGAGATAAAATTCCATGTGCTAGTACGCTCAAGAGCAACAATCTCCTCTGTCATTGTATGTTACCACTCTTAATGAACAACAATATCATGATAAGAGGTCGGTTTGGCAAGAGCTGCAAAACAAAAGCGTGCTGGAGGCCAAATAGACTAACGATCACGAAGAGCATATCAAGGAGGAGAAGCCAAAGAAGATGACTCATCAGAAGAAGATGGCACATCAAAAGAATCCTCAACTCGCGGATGACGAGTATAATAGAGAGAATAAGAAGGAATATGGCCAGGAGGAGCCTCTAGAGAGGGTGTTGGTGGCGAAGGAGGCGCCAGCGGTGAAGGAGACGTCGACGATGAAGAGGGCACTGGAGAGGCCAAAGGCTGTAGTGGAGGTGTGGTGACTATGAGGGTGGCAAGAAAAGTTAGGAAAGATAGTGGCTCGGTAAGAGATGCTGGAGTGGTGGAAGGAGAAGGACGAGACTCATCAAAAGTGACATCCCGAGAAACCCGCATCCGTCGGCCAACAGGATCCCCAACAACGATATCCCTTATGCTCAGCAATATAGCCTAGATAAACACACTCCACGGACTGAGCGGTCAGCTTGGTTCGCTCACGAGGTGCAAGAAGAATATAGCACACACACCCAAAGAGGCGAAGACTAGAATAATTAGGAGTCTTACCACAAAGATGCTCAACTGAGATCCCACTCTGAAGAGCAGAAGAAGACTGAATATTAAACAGAAAAGTAGCAGTAGAAATAGCCTCGGTCCAGAAGTGTGGTGGAACATCTGAAGTAAGCATAAGAGTATAGGCTGTCTCAAGAAGATGCTAATGCTTTCGTTCAGCCACACCGTTATGTGCATAAGCACCAAGGCAAGAAAATTGGGCATAGAACTCACCCACAGTGGCATCGCGGCCAACTGGGCATAGAACTCGTCCATAATGGCATCGCTCTACTGCAACGACTGCTCCTGACACACAACAACAAGATACAAGGAATCACCAGACGGCTTGTAGCAGTTGCGCAGATGTGCCCACATCAACTATGCTGAAGCTAAGCCAACTGCATACCCAGTGAGATGCACTTTCGTGCTAGCAACCAGAATAGCAGAGGCACGAGTATCCTCATCAATCCATGTCTTGTAGGCAACATACTGAGTTTAAAAAGTCTACATGACATTCTCAAAAGCAGCAGATGCCTCTTGACGAGTGTCTTTGGAAACATCCTTCGGGGGCATGGGTTCAACAGGTAGAACAAGTCGAGGAGGACAAGGCAGCTCACCGATGAGAAAATCTCAAAGTCGTTGACCACGCATGTGGAGGCGCATATGCTGAAACCAGTCCTGATAATTGAGACCATCGAAAATCACCAGGCAGCGAGGAACAGAAACAGTGCCCGAAGACATTTTATTTCTTTTTTTATTTTTGGTTTTTCCCCTTGACTGGAGCCGAAGGCTTACCAGTTACCAGATATTTCGGTTTGCTAAACCGAAACGATCCGAGAGAGAGTTCGGATCGGAGGCGAGTGACCAGGCGGCGACCGAACTCAGGCGGAGGCGCGGGAGGATCTAGCAGTGGCACGGTGAATCCGGCACTTGCGCGGCGGAGCACTGCAGATCCGGAGGGACAACACAGTTGCGGTGGCAGCCCCGAGCGACTCGACGAAGCGGCGACTCCGAATTGGGGGTGACCGCACAGCAGAAGATGAACCAAAGTGTAGTCATCACCCCCATGGCCACGGTTATATGTATATTATTATCTGTATATTTACCTTGTTGTATAAAGGGTTACCTACATATATGTTATACATGTACTTATATATATATTAACTCATTGGTTTCACGATGAATATATGCGTTATTCATAAGATTGTGTCCGAGGTACCTTACCCTTGAACGATGACCAAGGCGCTGGCCGCAGTTTAACCCACCCTGCTGACTGTGGTGTTGTCTTGAGCACGGAGTGGCCAAAGTTTCTTCTCAACCAGCTTCATTAGCCAAGCCGACAACATACGATCCAACACCGAGTGGCTATGCATATGCACTTACGCAGCCCCGGGCCTCTCGAGCTCAGCTGGGAGCTCGATAAGGTGAGCGCAGAGCCCAGCACAATCCAACACCGAGTGGAGCCAGTGGAACTTGGTGGTGTTGGCCCCTGTCGCCACCTGGACGAGACGCTGGTCCTGCCGCAGCCCACGGAGGTGTGGTGGCTGCTGGTGCTGGGTGATGCACGCCCGTGGACAGACAACGCCTTGTACGTGCTTGGGGAGGCCGAAGTTGCAGCCTTCCTTGGAGGTACTTGACAAAGGCACCACGGCGAGCTCGTTGGGGCCGCGGCTGACAAGGATGAGGACGAGGCCAGTGGTGGTGCAACCGACAGTAGTGCAGTTGGTAGCACCGGCGGTGGCTTGGTGGTAGACAGGTGGACAAGGGGCTTCGACGGCCACGCTGCAACCCGTTAACCTTGTTGGTTAAGAGCCCAGCAATCACATGCACCAACTCTTGAACTGCTGCGGATAAAGAAGCGAAAAGATCACGAAACGAAGTGGATAAAGGGACCTTTGGATGCAATCCGAACTCTTCTCTACTCTATGATGGTTTGAGAAGAACACACACGATCAACAATCACACAGGAGGATCCAGCGTTGGGGCGTTTACGTATTACACTTAATACGACAACGCATGCATCGCTCTGATCTCTTCCAAAGAACCAAAAAGCGAATACTCAAGCCGACTACGCTAAGCATCGCCGGATCGTGCACACCCACGATCCGCGCCACCGAGCTCCACGACTCACTCGGCGCAAGACGCTGCCAAGCCTTGTGACTCGGTCATGCCCAACTAATACACGACCGATCAAAGACACGAAAATGAACGACTCAAAGTATTGCGCCATGCACACAGCATGCGCTTTGCACAAAGACAGACTCGTGTTTGGATTAAAACACTAATATTCTCCCCTTAAACTAAACACGTGCAAGATTCTTTACTCCAGCGGTTCCTCATCTCTCGCAAACTTGATTCTTGCCAGCGCCTTTGTGAGGATATCGCGCAGCGCTCATCGGTGCCGACATACTCCACAGTGATCCGCCCATTCTCGGCCTTTTCGCGGATGAAATGGAATCGAGTATCAATATGCTTACTACGTCCATGGAACACTGGATTTTTTATGAGAGCTATCGCAGATTTGTTGTCAACAAACAACGTAACCGACTTTGGCTCTAAACCAGTTAACTCACCAATCAAACTCCTCAGCCACAGTGCTTGTTGTGCTGCAGTAGTTGCAGCCATGAATTCAGCCTCACATGAGGACAGAGCCACTGTCCTTTAGCCTCGCGAGCCCCATGTGATCAGGTTCTTCCCAAAATAGAATGCCATTCCACTAGTGCTCCTCCGATCATCAATATCGCCGGCCAGATCGCTATCTGTGAACCCGACCAGCTCCTCATCCCCTGATCCTTTCTTGTATATGAGCCCATACTCAATTGTGCCTTCCAAATACCTGAGTATATGCTTGACCTTTTGATGCATAGTTGTCGGCCTCTCCATATATCGACTCACCATTCCAACGGCAAATGATACGCCCGGCGAGTGTGTGTCAAGTATCTTAGGCAACCTATGACACATCTACTCTGTTGCATTCTGGCGGTCCTTCCACATCCTTTCCAAGTCGTGGCTTTTGTTCCATGGGATACTTAGCGAGATTGCAACTTGACCATGCCAAAACGGCTCAGCACTTTCTTCGCATATCCCGATTGCTTCAGGATCACACTTTCTCCTTTCTCGCTCCACCTCAATCCCAAGGTAGTAGGAGAGATGACCAAGATCACTCATTTCAAACTCTTTCTTCATCTGCGCTTGAAGACATTGATTTCTTTGACATTTGCACCACCACGATCAAATCGTCAACATATACACCAACTAATAATGTGTCGGTACCAACATTCCTTGTGTACACGACTTGTTCTGTGAGCACCTCGTGAAGCCGATGTCTTTAGGCCTTTGGTCCAAACGCACATTCCATGCTCTAGGTGCACTGCCGGAGGTCATTTAAAGCTTTGAGCAGCTTGTATACTTTATGCTCTTGATTCTTCACAAGGAAACCTTCAGGTTGGGCAACATAAACTTCTTCTTGGAGGTCGCCATTCAAGAACGCCGATTTGACGTCCAAATGATGCAACTCCAATTACTTTGTCATGAGAGCAATAAGCGATCGATTGTATCAAGCCTTGCCACAGTGCAAACACTTCATCGAAATCAATACCTTGTTGTTGCACATACCCTTTGCAACCAACCTTGCTTTGTGCTTGAGAACATTTCCTTCGGTGTCTTTCTTCAACTTAAACACCCACTTCAAGCCAATTGCTTTGTGACCTTGTGGTAAGTCAGTAAGAGCCCATGTCTTGTTCTTTTGTATTGCCTCCATTTCTTTTGTTGAGAGACCATGTGAGAGGTCCTCCACTCTGAGTGATGAGTATTTGACAAGTGTGTTGATTAGATTGAGAGTTGAGGTTTTTGGTTTGGACTAATTCTGGGTTGTGTCAGGGAAATCGGAACTACCGCTGTGTATGGAGCGGAAGTTCGATGTCAATCTCTACCGTGTTGGAAATAGGAACTTCCGATTTATCCGGTTTTGCTCTCGGTGAAGAAATCGAACTTCCGCACAAGGTAGCGGAGTGTCCGATATTTCTGACATTAAGTGTTCTCTGAGATATCAAATCGGAATTAAATATCTGGGAAGTCGGTTGTTCCGGATATCGGAAGTACCGCAGTGTTGAGCGCGGAACTTCCGATATTCCTGACAAGTGCAGATGCTCCGGAAATCGGAACTTCCGCTGTGGTAATTGCGGAACTTCCGATTGTGTCCAGAACTGTGCAGAGAAGGTTAAATTGTGGATTTTGATCTTGTATGAGTTTGAGTCTTATACAAATGTTAATGCTATGTTATTGTGCAATGCTATGTGATGTGTTTTTATGCATGTGTTGTTGCGGGGCATCAAGATGGAGTCGTGGCGAGACACGTGGACCGGACTAGGCGCAGGAGGCGTTGAGGTCAGAACGGTCGGGATGTGTCGAAGACGGCGTGAATCTTGAAGCGGTTGCGAGTCGTGCACAACAAGGTGTACGGAGGCTTCGGAAGGTGCGCAAGGGCGAAGGGTCTTTCGCAAAGCGGCAAAAGTGGAGGCGGTTCCGTTCGGGTGTAGCGGGCTTAATGGGTTGGAGGCCCATTAGCAAAGGCTATAAATAGGGGAGAACCCTGGAGTTAGGGTTAGACTTTGAGAGAGAAAAATTAGGGTTAGCCTTAGCAAAAGGGTTTGTTTTGCTTTTTGAGAGTTTGTTGAGTTGAGAGAGAATGAACTGAAAATCGTGTAATCATTCCTCTGTGTTTCCTTTGTAATCTTTTGATTTCTATCAATGAATCTCTGAGGTTTTGATTACTTGTTTACGCCTCTCTTTATTCCCTCTCTGTTCATGTTGAATATCTAGGGTTTTGGCATATCTTTTGATTCGTCTTATGAAATAGCATGAAACTTGATATCTAGAGTCGTTTTGATGTTGCTATTACATCCTCAAAGTTTCATGAGCTAAGAATCTGAGAATCACGATTATTGTTGGTTTTGGTCTTTCTTGCCCCTTCTTCAAGAAATCCGTTTTTGGTTCGATTATTGAATCTTGGGTTGCGATTCTTCTCCATAAGGTCAAGATGGTGTTTAGGATGATGTCCTGTAAAACTTGACCTGAGAAGAGCATTCAAGATTAAGTAGTTTGGATTTTTGGGCAAAAACCGAGAGCTCGTTCTTGGTCGGGATAATCGGACTTAGATTTTGTGCGTGGAAGTACATAGCGGAAGTTCAGCGCTATACAACTGGAACTACATAAGCGGAACTTCCGCACTCTCTATCGCCGGAACTTCCGATTTCGGAAGAACGACTGAAACTTGTTTACATTATTTGATCTTGTTTCATTTACCTTCTTTAGATCTTGAGAGATATTTGTAGGTCGGTTTTGAATACATTGAAGGGGAGTATTATTTTTAAAGCACCATTCACCCCCTCTGTTGCCATTTCGATCCTTCAATTGGTATCGAGCCGGTTAGCTCTTCTTGATAGATCTTAACGGTCGGTTGAGCCATGGCAGCGGACAAGTATTCCACCAAGCCTCCGCTTTTGATGGTGCGGATTACCCTACGGAAGAGCCGAATGGAAACGTATATCCAAGCTCGGGGTATGCCATCCGGAGAAAGGTGAAGGTCGAGTTTCTTTGTTCTGCCGATGAGAACATCAATGTGGGAAATATGGTGATGTTGAGGCAAATGCTAAGGCAAGGAACATTATCATTCGTGGTTTGAGCGAAGTGAGTTTGATCGTATTTCTCATTTGATTTACGCTTATGACATCAGGTGACCCTCGATGCATACCATGAGGGCACCACTCGATTAAGACTGCTCGACAAGACCAGTTCAAGCGAGAATATAGTAAATTTGAGATGCTTGTCGGTGAATCTCTTGGCGAGTGCTTTTCGGCGTTTTCATAAGATTTTGAGCAACCTCGAGCGGTCGGTCTTACATACCCGACTCGGATAGCGCTCGACAGATGCTTTACGCACTCGATCTTCGTGTTTGGGAGATGAAAGTGACTACCATCAAGGATAGCACGGACCTCTCGACCGACTCTTGATGCGCTTTACTCGCGTCTCAAGACTCACGAGATTGACATTGTCTCTCGAAGGTCGAAGTCACGATCGATGGCCTTAGTCAGATCCCACCTCTGGATCTTCTTACGAGTCGACACGCGGGTTCTCCTAGCTTCTCTCGTGACATAGCGATGATCGGTTAGAGCGACTTGAGGATGAGCAAACTAGCCCTCCTAGCTCGGAAGTTTTCCCATGCTTACAAGAGGAGGAGGGATGGAAAAAGAGGAGGTCTGTGATTTGTTTGAGTGTGGTGGCCCCAACCACATCAGAGCAAATTGTCCCAAGCTTGGGAAGGGCAAAGGTGACTATGGCGGTTCGGGCAAGAACGACTACATCGACAAGAACCGCAACATGAAGCCCTCAGCATCTGACCAAGGCAAGAAGAAGTTCCGCAACTTTGGGAAGGCCAAGAAGGCTGTTCATCAGCGTCCTCACCGCCTCGGCGAAATGGACACCAGCGAGGTGGAGGGATGGAGTAACGATGATGGGAAGGGCGATCAAGATCCCAAGGACGACGGCAACTTCTCGGCATGTGCTTCATGGCCTACGACATCGACATCAGCGACAGCGAGCTGTACTCCGACTCCGATGAGGTTAGTCCCACTTACGACCAACTTAATGATGCTTTTCTTAAGCTAGGTAGATTTCATGCTAAGTCTAGGGCTAAGTGTACTGAGTTGGAGAAGGAAGTAGCTAGACTATCACGGGAGCTTACCTCACTTACATCCGCTCCCTCCCGTGATGATTTGTGACACTTGCTGTGCTTTGCTTGATGACATGGAAAAACTAAGGACCTTGCATGATAGTGTGTCCTCCGAACTTGACATGATTAAGGTAGAGAACATTAGCCTTCTTCTTTGAATTAGAGATGAGTAGGGTTGCACCTCCTTCATCCACTCTTGTTGAGGCTCTTGCTTGCACCTCATGTGAGGTTAAGGACAATTCGTTTAGAGGTCTTTATACCATGTTGCTTGATCTGCTGAAACTTGTGAAAATTGTAATAATCTCAAGATGAACCTAAAGCAGGCGGATCACAAAATTCTTGAATTTCAAGGCTGCGCTACTAGAGCCTATTGTTTCTTGTTTAAACTGTCCTAAGTTAATCTTTGAACTAGAATCAGTATCTAAGCAGTTTCAAGAAATGATTGATCACGATAACAAATTGGCTCAAGATGCTTCTAAGGACCTTGTTAGCTTACCATGCAAGCATTGTAATAAACTAAAATGTGATTTGATTGCTTTGGATGAAAAATGTGTGAAGCTAACTAAGGACCTTCTAGATACACAATCATCTGCTTGTATTGTGTGTCTTTGGGAAGAAGTCTAAGGGTTTGGTAGAGGCGCCTAGCAACGTGAACCAATCTGCTAGCGATGGGGTTGTCCCTCCAAAGTCGGTGTGCGTGCACAAGCCAATCTTTCCTCTTTGTTGGTTCTTCTTACGCTCCCTTACCTTCATCTCTCTTCTTCCCCGCCTCTTCTTGCACCTCTCTCTTTCGGAGTGTCGGTATCTTATGAACACTCTCGAGAGGTTTGTAGGAGGCAAGAAGAAGCTCAATCTCATTCTAGACAAATCAAAAATTTGCAGATTCAATCAAGGTCTAGGATATGATATCCGGGAGGATATGAGGAAGCATCCACATGTCGTGCTCAAAACCATAGCACTGTGTGATCAAAACTAAGCCGGGGATCGAGAAAGTCAATTTTAAGTCGGCGGGTTTTGTTCAAAGTTTACGACAAGAAGGTGATTCCACTGCGACTTGACCCCTCGGAAGGCGAAGTATCATTGCACCTTCCGGAAAGATGGACATTTAGTTGATCATTGCTTGGTAGCGCCAAGATCGCGTAGAGACCGTGTTGAGTCTATTAGGCACATTCGTGGTCGACCCGGATCTTGAGTGCACCTAAGACCAACACGAGGTCTAGACTTGTTCCATCGATGATTTTAGGCGACATCGAGGACTTGGTTTTTCCGAGTTTTCGATTTTTCGTCCTCATGCTCCCTTTGGTCGTAACTTCCGTCGTCCCGAGGGTAGATCTCGTTTTCCTTTCGAGATAGCTATCCACGGCGAGATCGGCATATTCTTGGTACTTCGACTCGCTCTTCCATAGCGATCGGATTCAAAGAACAGTGAGATCTTTGACTTGTTGAGTGACAGGCGTAGGGTAGATAGAGGTCGGTCTTGCTTGACTACTTCATCTCGCCGTGTTACTCGGTATTGGGTGCCAAAATCATTTGTTGATTCACCCGATCGAGACTTTACTCTGTTTGACTCGAGGTCATTTGGGAAGGAAAGGTGCGGATTGTAGACTCGGTTGTTCACGTCATATGATTTGGAGATTCTCGTTGGTTTTCTTCCCTAGCCGCGCTCGGTGATGAGGCGATCACCTTCGAGATGCTTCATTTGGGCGCGTCATCGCTAAAGGTCTTGTGAGCATTAATGATTCTTTTATTTTAAAAGATGTTGCCTTAGTAAGTAAGCTGCGGTATAATCTACTTTCACTCTCGACTTCGATGCGGTTTCGAGGTGAGCTTTAAGAAAAACAATTGCAAAATTCTTGATTCTTCGGGTAGTCTAGTTTGCGGGATTTCTCGTTATGGGAGGATCTTTCGTGCTGATTTTTCTGGATCTTCTGGTGATCCTCTCCGATGTTTAATTGCTTCTGAATCCCGTGATTTGACTTTCTGTCATAGGAGACTTGGTCATATAGGATTTGATCATCGACCGAGTTAGCGGCCACGATCTCATTCGTGGTTTGCGAAACTCAAAATGGTCAAGGATCTTGTTTGTGCTCCTTGCCGCGGCGGCAAAATGGTTGCCGCTTCACATCCTCGATTCTGATGACTATGACGGATGCACCAGTCAATCGCTCCATATGGACCAGATGGGACCGGCTAGAGTGCGATCGATGGGAGGGAAGTGGTACGTACTTGTCGTGGTCGATGACTTCTCGAGGTATTCTTGGGTGTTTTTCTTAGCCTCGAAGGATGAGACGTTTACTCTTTTTCGTGGTCTTTTTGGTAGGCTTTGTTGAGCTCCCGGTGCATTACGAGCAATTCGCCGATAATGGCACCGAGTTCAAGAATTCCTACTTTGAGAGTTTTGTGGTGAGGCAGTGTAGAGCACCGGTTCTCGTCTCCATCGTCCCCAACAAAATGGCGTTGTGGAGAGGAAGAACCGTACCTTAGTCGAGATGGCGGGACGATGCTTGATGAGTATTCTACACCTAGGAAGTTTTGGGTGAGGCAATTACTCTTTGCTTGTCATGTTTCTAACAGAGTTTTTCTTGGGCACTCTTGCATCGCACTTCTTATGAGTTGAGATATGGCGAAAACCAGGCCTCGCATTTTCGTGTGTTTGGTTGCAAGTGTTTTATTAAAAGTCAGGGAACCTAGATAAGTTCGAGTCACGATCTTGTGATGGGATCTTTGCAGGTTACTCGACTTCTTCTCGTGCCTATAGAGTGCAGGCTCGCGAGTCTAGTAAATTGTTAGAGACACAGTGAGGTGACCTTCGATGAGGCGGTCAGGGGACTAGGCACGATATCTCGAGTTCTTTAGAGCGATCTGAGTCCATCTTTGTGGGCGAAGAGGAAGACGGAGATGATGGTTGTATACGATCCAGCTCTTCCTCCTCCTCTTGAGTGCCTTCTTCCACCGCACCTCGAGGAGATCGACCCTTACCTTCCGCTTCTTCGAAGCTAGTGGCTCTGTCCCTATCTCATCTCGCTAATGAGGTAGAGGCCACTTCTTCATCTCACCTGGACCTCCAAGACACATTCAAAGGACCATCCTTGAGCGCGATCATTGGAGACCTCTTGAGCGTGTCACACGTTCCAAAGCGGCTTATCTCTCTTCTCGCTCCATTCTCGCCTTCGTCGCCTCATTTGAGCCCAAAGGCGTTTGTCATGCTCTTTACGATGAATCATGGACTAACGCCATGCACGAGGAATTGGAAAACTTTGAAAGGAACAAGGTGCGGTCCTTGTTGAACCCCTCAAGGTCACAATATCATTGGGACCAAATGGGTGTTCAAGAACAAGCAAAGTGAAGATGGGTTAGTCATTGAAACAAGGCTAGGTTTGGTAGCTCGGGGTACTCTCAAGTTGAGGTCTAGATTTGAAGAGACTTTTGCCCTCAGTAGCTAGACTTGAAGCCATTAGAATCCCGCTTGCCTTTGCGACTTCTAAGGGTTTCAAGCTTTACAGATGGATGTCAAGAGTGCCTTCCTCAATGGCCTTATTGAGGAAGAAGTCTATGTGAGACTGACCTCTGGTTTCGAGAACCCCAAATACCCTAACCATGTCTCTGAGCTTTCCAAAGCTTTGTATGGACTCAAGCGAGCTCGAGCTTGGTATGAAAGGCTTAAGTCCTATCTCACGAGCCATGGTTTTGAGATGGGTAAAATTGACAAAACCTTGTTCATCCGCCGTCTTGGCATTGATCTTACGCTCGTCCGGATCTATGTGGATGACATTATCTTTAGCGGCTCCTCGCGTGCTCTCGTTTCCCGTTTTCCGATGTCATGAGCTCGAGTTTGAAATGAGCATGATGGGCGAGTTGAGTTTCTTCCTTGGCTTCCAAATCAAACAGACTCGGGAGGGTACCTTTCTTCATCAAGGCAAATACACTCGAGACCTCTGAGCGTTTCGACATGAATGATGGAAAGCCAATATCAACTCCGATGGCATCTACAACCTCTGGATCCGGATGAAGGCGGCGAACTGTTGATCAAAAGGAGTTCAGAGCATGATTGGCTCTCTCTTGTACCTCACGACCTCGAGACCGGACATACATTTCTCTGTGTGTCTTTGTGCTGGGTTTCGAGCTTCTCCTCGCGTATCTCACCGTCAAAGCGGTGAAGCGCATCTTCGTACCTTGAGCTACCATTGACTATGGCATCCGGTACTCTTCCTCTTCTTGTCTATCTCTTGAGCCTTCTCCGATGCAGACTTTGCTGGTTGTAGGATAGATAGGAAGAGCACTTCTGGCACTTGCCAATTCATTGGCACTTCTCTCGTCTCCTGGTCTTCGAGGAAGCAATCCGGTGTTGCGCAGTCCACTGCAGAGGCTGAGTACGTTGATGCGACCGATTCTTTGTAGCTGCTGCTTTGGATGGTCTCGACCTGCAGGATTTGGGTTATCTATCATTGCGTTCCACTCTTACGTGATAACACGTCTGCGATTTGCATTGCCAAGAACCCGAAGGCAACATTCTCGGACCAAGCATATTGATATCAGATATCACTTTCTTAGAGACCATGTAGAGAAGGGTGACATTGTGCTCCAGTTTGTGGAGAGTGAGCACCAGTTGGCAGACATCTTCACTAAGCCTCTGGACAGCTCTCGGTTTTCAGCTCTGCGGGGAGAGCTTGGGGTGGTTTGTCCTTACGGACTGCTGTGAGGGGGAGCTTTGTGCTACTACTGTATCATATTATATCATATTATATTATATTATTCGCTTACTCCTTCTGGTTTCATTTCTTTTAATATTTCGGTCAAGTCCTTCCAAATAGGTTAGAGTGTTTCTCTTGCCACATTGCTTTGATCTGCCACTTCTTGTCTTGTGCTTCTAGGATCTTGCTTATTAGTCGCTCTTCCCTCTCTAAGTAGAGCTTACTCACTTCTTATAGGTTCTAGCAGGGGTCGGGCCACCCTTGGGTAGACAGGGACAGTGTTTGCTCCTTAGTGTTTGTGTAGATTAGCTAATAGTCCTAGAATCATATGGGGTAGATAAGAATGCATGCGAGCGATAGTTTTCTCTATATCTTTTCTATGCTCTAAAGGACCCTTTTACATTTTACTTATCGATTCTCGCTTTTGTTCCTTTGGTTCGGGGAGTTATTTTTGGTTATTCCATACTCTTAATTTTGTCATAACTCAACTTTGAATTAAAAGATGCATCTCATTCGAAGGGAATCGGATTTTTGTGTATTTCATCAAGCATTGCATGATAATCAAATGGAGCCTTGTTTATTATCCCTTATGATCTGTTTTCACTATTTTACATCTTGCCATGATTTATGCTAAAGCGCTAGATCTATCATGACTTTTTATGTGTAGTTTAGTCTTTGCCATGCTAAGGTATTTAAAATGCTAAACTTGAATTAAAATCTTGTCATGATAGCTCTTGAGACTAGTGCAGTTTAAACTATCCTTTTATGATTTTCGCCATGTCAAGTAAATCGAGTTGAGTCTGAATCTCTTTTGAACTTTTGAGTAAGCTATGTCAGTTTGTTAAGAAACATGACTTATCTCTAATCACTGGTCTAAAAACTTCAAAAGCAAAAATGATCTCTTTTGTGCGAAAAAACTGATCTCACCAAATCTTTCTCATGAGACGGCTTGCCATTGCACTAGGCATGAACTCAGGGGGAGCCTTGGATGACCTAAGATCACCTCCTTAAGTCTGTTGCTTGGAGTGGTCGCATAAGGCTTGGGATCTAGCACATGGCTATAAAAAAAATGGTTGAAGCTCAGGAGGCAGTTGTGGATGGCACCTAGTCCAGAGCTTGCTTTACTGAGATAAAACCTTAAAGAGCCTTAAAATAGAAAGTCTTCAGAAAAAGAAAAATGTGCTAAAATTGCTTATCCTCAAAGAGACCAAGTCCTGGATAAAATGAGTCCTTCTTCAACTGGTAGCACTCTAAACTGTTCAGTATGAGTCTTCTTGGTTCAACTTAGATTATTTGACATGGCTTGCATCATCCTTGGATATCTTTAGCTAGACTTCAATCTTGACTTATTTGACTCGCTAAAGAATTGGATCATTAATCGATTATGGATTTTCTGTCTTAGCTCTTCTATACATCGATTGTCATGATCTTGATAGCATTCTTCTGTGTTATGGCTTGGTGTAATACTCTAATAGTCATTTTGGATAATCTACATGGCTCCTAATGCTTAAAATGAACATCATATAGTCTTTTCCTCCCTTTTCTACATATTGATGATTTTATTGCCAAAGGGGGAGAATGATTGTGAGAAAAAGCCTTCTGAAGAAAAGCCTTGAGTTTTGTGCGAAAATTGCTCTTTCATCTCATCTCAAGTCTTTCTCTTTTTGTCAACTTGGTCTTGAGCTTAATTGCACTTGTTTAGACCTTGGTTGACTGGAATCTCAAACTCATCTTATGCTTTTTGGTGATTGTCAATATACTCATCAAGGGGGAGATTGAGAGACCATGTGAGAGGTCCTCCACTCTGAGTGATGAGTATTTGACAAGTGTGTTGATTAGATTGAGAGTTGAGGTTTTTGGTTTGGACTAATTCTGGGTTGTGTCAGGGAAATCGGAACTACCGTGTATGGAGCGGAAGTTCGATTAATCAGAACTACCGTGTTGGAAATAGGAACTTCCGATTTATCCGGTTTTGCTTTCGGTGAAGGAAATCGGAACTTCCGCACAAGGGTAGCGGAGTGTCCGATATTTCGACATTAAGTGTTCTCGAGATATCAAATCGGAATTAAATATCCGAAGTCGGTTGTTAGGATATCGAAGTACCGCAGTTGTTGAGCGCGAACTTCCGATATTCTGACAAATCTTGATGCTCGAAATCGGAACTTCATTTGTGGTAATTGCGGAACTTCCGATTGTGTCGAATCGTGCGAGAAGGTTAAATTGTGATTTTGATCTTGTATGAGTTTGAGTCTTATACAAATGTTAATGCTATGTTATTGTGCAATGCTATGTGATGTGTTTTATCTGTGTTGATCGCAGGCATCAAGATGGAGTCGTGGCGAGACACGTGGACCGGACTAAGCGCAGGAGGCGTTGAGGTCGAACGGTCGGGATGTGTCGAAGACGGCGTGAATCTTGAAGCGGTTGCGTAGTCGTGCACAACAAGGTGTACGGAGGCTTCGGAAGGTGCGCAAAGGCGAAAGGGTCTTTTCGCAGCGGCAAAAGTGGAGGCGGTTCCGTTCGGTGTAGCGGGCTTAATGGGTTGGAGGCCCATTAGCAAAGGCTATAAATAGGGAGAACCACGAGTTAGGGTTAGACTTTGAGAGAGAAAATTAGGGTTAGCCTTAGCAAAAGGGTTTGTTTTGCTTTTGAGAGTTTGTTGAGTTGAGAGAATGAATCAAAATCTTGTAATCATTCCTCTGTGTTTCCTTTGTAATCTTTTGATTTCTATCAATGAATCTCTGAGGTTTTGATTACTTGTTTACGCCTCTCTTTATTCCCTCTCTGTTCATGTTGAATATCTAGGGTTTTGGCATATCTTTTGATTCGTCTTATGAAATAGCATGAAACTTGATATCTAGAGTCGTTTTGATATTGCTATTACATCCTCAAAGTTTCATGAGCTAAGAATCGAGAATCACGATTATTGTTGGTTTTGGTCTTTCTTGCCCTTCTTCAAGAAATCCATTTTGGTTCGATTATTGAATCTTGGTTGCGATTCTTCTCCATAAGGTCAAGATGGTGTTTAGGATGATGTCTGTAAAACTTGACCCGAGAAGAGCATTCAAGATTAAGTAGTTTGGATTTTTGGGCAAAACCCGAGAGCTCTGTTCTTGATCGGGATAATCGAGCTTAGATTTTGTGCGTGGAAATCATAGCGGAAGTTCAGCGCTATACATCTTGAACTACATAGCGGAACTTCCGCACTCTCTTGCCTTTAACTTCCGATTTCGGAAGAACGACTGAAACTTGTTTTGTTATTTGATCTTGTTTCATTTACCTTCTTTAGATCTTGAGAGATATTTGTAGGTCGGTTTGAATACATTGAAGGGGAGTATTATTTTTAAAGCACCATTCACCCCCCCTCTGTTGCCATTTCGATCCTTCATTTGTCATGGCCTCCTGCCACAACTTGTTACTTGCAGCCTGATGATATGATGATGGTTCTTCAGCATCCAATAGAAACAACTCATCTGAATCCAAGATAACCTCCTCGATGGCGCATCTGGCGTCGGTGAGAAGCGAAATTTTCTTGGTCTACCATCTGAGGAAGTTGGTGTCAAATCTCCAAAAGAAGTGAGACCAGTCGCCCCTTGTGGCGTCGCAAGCGACATGGGCATTGACAGCGGGTTGCGAGCATTGATTGTGTTCTTCTTTGGCATTGGCGTGGCGAGCTCGGTGACAACGGCGTGAAGCGGAGGCGGGCCTGTGGTGTCGGTGCGCCCATCGTCCGTCACACCTCGCCAAGTCTTCCTCGACTCAACTCTGTCGATTCAGCTCTGCGTCTGACATCCTCGGTCCCACTGCCTACCTTCCTCAAAGATAACATCTCTGCTTACATGTATTTTTCTGCGACACGGGTCATCTGACGATGTGCCTTGCTACCTTCCTCCACCCCAAGGTAGATCATCCGAGTACTTGATCATCAAGCTTCTTAAGGTGCGGCCTGCGAACCTTAACATGTGCAACACATCCAAAAACTTTCAGATGTGCTAAGTGTGGTTTCTTACCGGTCCATGCTTCATGGGGTGTGCGTTCACCTAACGCTTTCGTCGGTAGCCGATTGGCGGTACACCGCGTGCCTGACAGCTTCTCCCCACAGCCTTCCCGGTACATGCATGCTCTTCAGGATGCTTCTTGCCATGTTCATCACGGTGCGGTTTCTTCGCTCAACCACGCCGTTCGCAACCACGCCCGTTTCTCGCTGTGGGGGTGTACAGCGCGTGAGATGTCTCGATGCCTTCTCCTTCACAAAATCTTATGAAGTTCGTGGACAAGAATTCACCTCCACTGATGCATTCTTAATGTCTTCACTTTATGGCTTGACCCATTTTCAGCAAGGGCTTTAAACTTCTTGAAGACTTCTAAAGCATCTCCCTTCTCTCTAAGTGCATACACCCACATCCACCGACTGAAGTCATCAATTAAGAGGAAAAAGTACTTGTTTCCTACAAGTGTTGTGGGTGTTATCGGGCCACAAAGATCAGCATGTACCAGCTGCAATGGCATCTCAGCTCTGAAGTTTGCCTGAACAGGGAACGGTAGTCGCGCTTGCTTGGCGACTAGACACCCCTCACATAGCTTGTTTGGGTGTACAATCCTTGGCACCCCTACTGCCATTGCCTTGTCTGCCATCAGCTTGAGCGAATAGAAGTTCACATGTCCAAGCCTAGCATGCCGCAGACCACGCCGGTCATCGAGTGTGTCACTGGACAAGCGGGTTGACATGTCTCAAGGGACAACTTATACAAACCGGTTTGGTGACCTCCTCACCGACATCAGCAGCATGTCATTCTTGTCAAACACTTTCAAGTGTGCACCGGCCATTAGGATCCTACTCCCATCTTCTGTCATTTGGCCGAGGCTAATTATATTACTCCTCAAATCCGGGATGTAATACACCTCAGTAAATAGCCTTTGATCACCATTCCTGCACCTTGCACTGGAACAAGATGGAACCCTTGCCATGAATATGCACCGTCGAGCCGTCACCAAACTTCACGTGCCCGGTGATGTTCTCATCAAGTTCCTGGAACTTTGCTCGATGCCCAGTCATATGGTTGCTAGCTCCATTATCCAAATACCATACATACATGTATACTGGAGCTTCACCAACCACGTGCAACTCTGGCATGACTTCATCCTCATTGAGCATAACCTCATTCTGTACCTCCTCCTGAGACACCACCATCATGAGAGTAGCAGGTTCCTCATCAGGGGCTCGCGTGAGGTTGGCTTCCTCGTCGCGACGCTTGCTGCGACACTCGATGCATAATGCCCAACACGTCACAATTGAAGCATTTAATTTTGGACTTGTCACGCCACCATCGGCGCTTTGGTGGTTCTCACCTCTGGCGGCGAGAATTGTTGCCGCCTCGACCTCCCGGCGCGGCCGCCACGACACGTGGCTTGCCGCATCCACGGCTCTCACAAGCATTGCCGCTGCGCCCAGCATTGCTTGAGGAACCATCACCGCTGCTCTTCTTGACTCGTGCCTGCCACTCGGCGTGAGTCAATAGCAGATGGTTGTCGTCGTTCCCGCTGTATATGCGCACCTTTTCTTCGTGAGTCTTGAGTCGCCCAATGGCTTCCTCAAGAGACATGTTGTCCACGTCTCCAAAGCGCTCGATCGTCGAAACAATCGTGAAATTTTTCAAGATCGCGCGAAGAAATTTCTTGGCGATGATGTCTTCATCCATCTTTGCGCCTAGAGTTGGATTTTATTGACATTAGAAGTCAATCTCGCCGCGAACTTCGTCCACCGTGTCCGTCTCCTTCATCCTCAACGGCTCAAATTCGGTCTTGAGATTTTGCACCTTCGCATTCTTCACGCGATCTGCTCCCAAGTGCATCGTCTTCAGTGTTACCCAAGCTTCCTTTGCCGTTTGCTTCTCGGCAATCAAGAACAACGCATCTTCAGGAATTCCTTGATAGATGGCTGCTAGTGCCATCTTGTCCTTCCTGCTTTCCACGGCCTCGCCGACCGTGGGCTCGACGGCGCCCCACACACCTTGAGCTTGCATATAGACCTTCATCTTGATGGCCCATGCTGCGTAGTTGTTCTTGGAAAGCATTGGATACTGAAGAGAAATAGAGCCTTCTTTGTTTGCCGATCTCTCCACGATCGACATCTTCTCAAGCCGCAGGTACTTTGGCATGCACTAGCTCTGATGCCAAATGTTGGTTAAGAGCCCAGCAATCACATGCACTGAACCTGCTGAACCTGCTGCAGACAAAGAAGCGAAAAGATCACAGAAACACGAAGTGGATAAAAGGGACACTGGATGCAATCCAGAACTCTTCTCTACTCTATGATGGTTTGAGAAGAACACACATATCCAACAATCACACAGGAGGATCCAGCGTTGGGCGGTTTTACGTATTACACTTAATACGACAACGCCTGCATCGATCTCTTCCAAAGAACGAAAAATAGAATACTCAAACCGACTCTGCTAAGCATCGGCGGATCGCACACCCACGATCCGCGCCACCGAGCTCCACGACTCACTCGACGCAAGACGTTGCCAAGCCTTGTGACTTCGGTCATGCCCAACTAATACGACGACCGATCAAAGACACGAAAATGAACGACTCAAAGTATTGCGCCATGCACCACGAGCATGCGCTGCACAAAGACGACTCGGTTTTGGATTAAAACACTAATAAACCTTCTTCCTGGCGTTAACGTACCTTCTTCCTGGCTATGGGACAGGTCCTCGTCGGGGCGCGGCATATTTCGAACACATTGCGTGCACGCATGTGAGCTCGTCGCCGTCACCGTAGCCGGCCAGGTTGTTGACGGCACCAGGCGGGCCGGGTGTGGTGCCGTCGGTAGCGTGCACGGAGGAGGCGGCGGTGGCTGCGTAGAGGGTGTCAACGAGGCGCCGCCGGTCTTTGATGGCGGCGGGCGACCTCGTCGTCGATGGTCTGCGCAGGCTCTCGAGCTCCGGCGCGCCACCAACAAGCGCCGAGGCGAACTTGGGGCACACACTGGAGAAAGCAGAGCACGCCGGTGTCGTGGCGTCGAGATGGTGCGGCCGTGGAGTCGAGAAGGCGACGTCGAGGGTCACGGAGGTCCGTCTGCGCAAGCATCCAACGCTGCATCCCGTCGTTCTTGCGCCGCCTCCCGACCCGACGCCGCAGCCGGAGCTTCCTCTCCGGTTAAAATAAACTTCGTCTCCACCCTCTTAAAACGTAACCCTAGTCTTCCGCCTTCTCGACAGAGACGCACGTCAGCACATGCATTCCCTTCTTTCTTTCCTAGGCGAAAAGAATCTCTCCCGTCCATTCCATCCAACGGCGCCCATCCGAAAATTTTGAATTCCTTCCTTCTTCCCAATTGGCGGTGTTATAAAGCGAGCGTGAGAGCGAGAACGAGTGCCTCCCCTCCTCCCTCCCGACGAACGCCATCGCTGCCGACTTCCTCGTCACCTGGCTTGACGAAGCGCATGAGGGAGTACGACATCGAGCTCTTCGATCTCAGCCACCTCGGGGACACGCCCTCCATGCTCGGCTGGCTCGGCCTCATCGTCAACGCCACCGAGACGACGAGGTGGGAGGTTGCCGGCATGGAGTTGCTGTGGGACCTGGCAATCAATGGAGATCGAGTCCCTCCAAGAGGTGGACGGCGAACTCGACAACCTCCGCGTTGCTGGCACTGCCGTGGCGCTTGAGGGCCTCCTCGACGAGCAGCGCAGGGACTGTAACTCCGCCATTATCTGGGCGCCCCAGGCAATAGAGAAGGAGGCGTGCAAGATTGGGGCCAGGGCGAGTCCACCATGGGTGCTTGTGGGTGCTCGAGCACTCCTCCCACCATCGTACCCTTAGTACCCACTGAGGCTTGGGCGGTTGAGCACCGACGAGTCGGCGAGAGCTAGCGACAGAGGTTGAAGAAAGCCACAGGCGGAGGTTGAAGAAAGCATGTGGCTTAAGGCCCAATTGGGCGTCGACAGATGGTGGCTTAAGGCCCAGCTGACCCAAATACAATCAGAGAACACTAGAAGTCTAGAACATATAAGGTCTACTTTGTCTCTCACCACACCCACACACACGCCTAGATTCGAGAATCGAGATAGGAGGCGAGAATCGAGATAGGAGGCCCGAGCCACTAAGGTGGAGGCGGTCGGGGTCGCGACTTAGCGATCCGTGGCGGAGGAGAGGCCATCGGCGTCTCGGTGACTCGGCCACTCGGCGCGGAGGGGGAGGCTAAAGGCGGTCGGTGACTCGATGGCGGTAGCGGAGTGGAGGCGGTCGATGACTTGGTGGCTGGGTGTGGGCGAGGGCAAGGTCGCACGAGGCCGCGGTCGGTGGCTGGCGCTTAGAGAAATCAGTGCATCGCAACAACTCAGGCTTGGCCGCTCGGGCAGTGGCGACTTGCAAAGTAGCGAATGAATCACTAGTGACTTGAGGTCAAATTTTGAAATCGAATCGTGAGGAATGCGGAGGCAGTGACTAAGTCTCAGTGAATTGAATGAAGTGAGGCAGTGCCTCTGTGCCCGTGCCGCAGTGGCAGAGAGGTGAGGTGAGGCAGTGAGTTTGTTTCTCTCCCAGTCCCAGATACCTTTTTTTTGTTTATTGCAAATGGAGGTTGGCTTGAAGATTGATTATTGATGCAAATGTTTAATTGGTGGTAGTTGTTTAATTTGTGATTGATGAATTGATGCAAATTGTTGTTTAATTTACAGTAACCAATTTGTTTAATTAGTGGTTGACTGGTTGTTGTTTAATTTTTCTTAGATTTACAAAAATAGAGAAGCAAACTTTGCACAAATATTTTCCAAATAATGCAACTAGCAGTAACCCTCCAACTATAGAGGGTAGAACTGAAGCAAAAAAGGTTCAACATCAATTTAATCCAGATGGTATTATTGCCGACCCAACATATCGCAAACCAATTGAAGATTATGCTAATGAGATTAGAGATCAAGTTAGGAGAGATTATTTGTTGAAAGGTCCAACTAAACTAATTGGTCAAGATTTTCCAAGAAACACAATTAAATTTCAAGATCCTTTCAAGAATCACGGGATAAGAAGTTCGATTGACTGGAGAGCATATTAGTCGTATCATTTATGATTTGTACTTTGTGATTTTGTTTTAACTTTGTAAAATTCATACCATGTAGGTTTGTAAATAAAGAAGGGAATATCTTGGAAAGGATTATTGGTATCGAGCATGTCACTTTGTGTACATCTGTTGCACTGAATGAAAATTTGGTTCGTGTGCTTGCTAAGGTTGATCTACCTATTTCTAGGCTACGCGGACAGGGTTATGATGAAGCTTCAAATATAAGAGGAGAATTTAATGGCTTGCAGAGATTAATACGGGATGAGAATCCGCATGCTTTCTATGTCCATTGTTTCGCCCACCAGTTGCAGTTAGTGGTTGCCATTGCATGAAGTTATAGCGATGCTATTGCAGATTTCTTCAACTATGTTCCCTTGATAGTGACCTCTTTGAGTGCATCTTGCAAAAGAAATGATGCTTTGATGGAAAAGCATCAACAAGTTTCATTGGAGAAATTAGATAATGGTGTGCTTTCAACAGGAACAGGCTTGAATCAGGCAACTAGCCTAGCTAGACCTGGATATACTAAATGGGGCTCACATATTAAAGCATTGATTCATATATACCAAATGTGGGAGTCAGCACTTGCGGTGTTAGAGATTATACGTAAAGATGCTACATATCCTTCAGGTCACAGTAGAGCAACATGTTTGATGCAAAAGATAGAGAGCTTTAAATATTTGAACATCATGTATTTCTTGATAGACTTGTTGAGCATTACACATGAGTTATCACTTTCTTTGCAATAAAGAGATCAAGATATTATTGAAGCTATGGGTTTGATTGTGGATGTGAAAACGCGCTTACAAGACATAAGTGACAATGTGTGGGAGCCATTGTTCAACATAGTAAAAAGCTTTTGTGAGTCAAATGAGATTGATATACCAAGTATGTATGATCACATTGGAGTTAAGGGAAAATCTGCACGTCGGAAGCATAAGGTTACTATCCTTCACTATTATCATGTTGATATTTTCAATGTTGCTCTTGATGCCATTATAATAGAGATGGATCATCGTTTCAATAAAGTTTTTTTAAGTTATTGGTATGCATGTCTTGTCTTGATCCAAGTAATTCCTTCTCTAAGTTTGATGTGCAAAAGCTAGTTCACCTTACTGAGATTTATATTGCAAATTTTACCATAGCTAACTGTTTGTTGTTAAGAAATCAGCTTCAAACATTCATTCTCAATGTTAGAAGAAGTGTTGAATTTCGTGAATGTTGTGATCTTGTAAAGGTTGCTCAAAAGATGGTTGAAACTAAAAAAATATAACTTTCGCATTAGTCTATCGCCTCATCGAGCTCACATTGATCCTTTCAGTGGCAACGACATCAATTGAAAGAATCTTCTCAACAATGAAGATTATTATCACAGATTTACGCAACAAGGTATCAGATGAATGACTCAATGACTTGATAGTGTGCTACCTCGAAGCGAGAGATATTTAGAAGCCTTGATAATAAAAGAATCATTCAACACTTTCAAGACATGAAAACTTGTAGAGTGAAATTGCGTCATAATCAGATTTAGTGTCTTAGTGGTGTGTTTTTATTTTATTTTTAATGTTTATAAACATTCACAATTTAATATTGTATCACTAAATTTGATATTTCTTATCTACAGATCGGTACTCACATATTTATGGACAGTTGGGGGCACATTATCCATTAGCGAGGTACTAAATTTATTGTATTGTATATTTTCAATTTGTTCTCTTTCTATTTATGTATGAATTTGACATACCAATGGCAAAAGACCAGAGATGTAGCTTTGAGTACGTTTATGTTGTGTTATAGCCTCAACGATGAGAGCACCTCCTCTATTTTCATCATGGATTCACCACCGACTTGGGCCATTGGGCTGCGAGGGCAAGAGCTCATCGCGACATCCGTGATGCCTTCGTCCCAGTAGTGCCGAGTACGTCGAAAGGGCGGGTATTGCAAACAGTCGCCCGCTCCTCGCTGCGCCGATCATGTTCTAGATTCCTTCGATTGCCAAGTGATCGATTCTTCCGCCGATACAATCCTATCCTATCGATGGTATACAGGACACGTACTCGTTTGTGTAGCTGCTAATACATTCGATCCATAGATAGATAGATCATAGATGTTTGTTGATATCATGATATAGAATTGGTATACGATCGAATTCATTCATTGGTTGGTGTATATCATGTTCAAATGAAGCCATCTGTACGGATGTTCTGTTGGCGCAGATCCCGGAGAAAACTCACTTATCGGTTCTCTTTAGTGTTTCACACACACAAGTACAAGGAGGAAGAATAACACATGCACACATAATTTTTGTGATGGGAGTAACAGCCTCACATCCTTTCTGGTTTTTACTATTATGGGCCTGTTTGGTATGGCTCCAACTCCCAGCTTCTTAGTTGGAGTAGGTGGAGCCATGCCAAGCATCAACTCAACAAAAATTGAATTTGGAGTTTGAGAATGCAGGCGGTCAGTAGTGTATTTTTGAGTGAGAAGGTCATCCCCGCATGGAAGCGATCATCCGATTCTGAAAATACCCTAAAATTAAGATAAAATTACCCACCAAATGCCATCCAATAAAACCCCCCTCGCCCATCCAATAAAATAAGGGTAGTATAGTCTTTTAACAAAAATCTTTCTCGTTCCTGAAGCTGGAGTTAACTTTCTAACCAAACACCTCCGTAGACTACTCCAATTTCTCATAGGAGTGGATCCAAGAGTGAAGCTGGAGTTGGAGCTGTAAAAAATTGGAGCAGAGCCGTACCAAACAGGACCTATATATACTCAAAGGGACTCAACTAACTTCTAATACAAAGCAAGAAGAAGAGAGAAAAGCATGCAGTTGTGATCCGCTCCTTGCGCTAGACTGGAGACATGGTCACAGCGCATCACTCGAGCCACACTCATGCTATGATCCTAATTGACCGCTTCTTGTGCTGACCAAACCAAGCAACGTGCGCATGCACACCACTAACTCAACACCGGGACCAACCCTGCAGCTAACAAGCTCGAGCAACACACACGTACTAGCTAATCATCAGAGAGCAAGCAACACATGCACACGTACCACTACATGCAAATAATCACTTCACTAGCACCCAACATATAGATGCAAAAACTACTAATTTGTCAAGATTAAACCCAACATTTTCCCTCTAATCTTGACTCATCGACAGTTCGATGTGTTCAACCGCACCATCTTGCCGCACGCAACATCTTTCTTTTGTCACACACAGCGGCATCTTGCATGACTCATCGCACCATTAACGGTCTTCAACACTTATCTCCAAGAAGTTCCACTTTCTAACTCGGCACGGGTTAGCAACACAAACTCCCTTTATGTGTCGTTGAACCCACGCATCCGTTTCTCTACCACGTAGTGCACTCCTCGAGGGACGATACAGTCGCCCTCACGACGCGATCACTCTTGAGGGGTGATACATTCACCCTCGCCATCAGCGACCGTGATCATGAGGCCACCGCAGCCCATGCACCTGGCAGTTCTTCTTCGGGAGACACAGAGATGGCCGCCAATGCCATCTTGCCTTGCCGATTGTCTACGACACTCCTTGATAGCAGGTATTTGAGAGACATACCGCCTCTACTCTTCACCACTACCTCTTTGCCGCCACAACTTTGTTCTTTGGTGGCACGACTCCATAGCGACTCCGCCTCAGATTCTTCTTGCGGTGGCGGTCTCCATGCCATCATCATTTGTTGGCCTCATGCCGACTCGTTTCCGACGACTTTGCCCGCCTCACCTTGCCGCCGTAGGCCTCCATCTCCGGTAGAGACTGCCACCGTCGGGATACTCCGCGGCGATCACGTTGCCGCCACCGGTGCGCACGTCACATGAGATTCTGGCACACTGCGCTGGCCTCACCATGGCTGCGCAGACCTCCACCGTCCACGTTCCTAGTGCACGGTGATGCGGTCGGCCTCATTGCTCGGTGCCCGTACACCTTCGCCAAATGCTGGCTCTTCTCATAGCGAGCATCTTGCTCGCCATGCGCACCACTTACTCCCGCCATGGTCACCGACGCATGCACACTGAACCGACACCACTCCGCGCATGGGCCGGTTGGTGCATGCCATTGTCGATCAATGAGTCATCGCCGAGCGGCTTCTCCTCGCGCCTAGCTCGATACCAATTGTTGGCCCGACTCAAGAGAACTCACTCATCGATTCTCTCTCTAGTGTTTCACACACACAACTACAAGGATGAGGAAGAACACACGCTGCAGAATTTTTGTCTTTGGGAGTAACAACCTCACATCCTTTACGGTTTTCTTTGTTATATATATTCAAAGGGACTCAACTAACTTCTAATACAAAGCAAGCGAAGAGAGGAAAGCATGCAGGTTGTGATCCACTCCTTGCGCTAGGCGGAGGAGTGGTCATAGCGCATCACTCAAGCCACACTCATTCTATGATCCTAATTTACTACTTCTTGTCTTGTGAACCAAGCAACATGCACATGCACACCACTAACTCAACTACGGGACCATCCATGAGGCTAACAAGCTCGTGCAACACACACATGTACTAGCTAATTGTGAGACCCGGTTTATCCGGCTTGTAATGCTTAACCATCCTTTCGGTCCTAGCATCACAAAGCGAGATAATCGAGACTCGAGACATGTATACTTCCCAGTGCGATATACACACCTCATCACAAAATTTATGTATCAATTCCATTCATCCACATAGAACGCAAACACAGTGTAGAACAAGTATTAATAATATTAAGCAGAGTCATTACAAAGAGAGGCCAACCTACCAACAATAAAAGAGACAACAATAATTAAGCAGTGGAAGCAAAAAAGTGCCATAAGATGGCTACAACAAAAGAGCCAATCGGTGTGCCTTTAACCCACAAGGCAACCGACCGACCGCCAAGCTAGTCGTCAAACCCGAAGCACATCTCACAAAAGTGAGGCCCTTGGGCTCACCTTCTTCCCCAAACAAAAGCGGTAGGCAAAAGCCGGTGAGTACTTTGAATGTACTACATAAGACTTACATGTGGAATAACAAACACTGTACATATACTACATGCAAGCTTAATCAACAGTGAGGTAGAGAGTTTCATTTTAGCATAAAGCAAGTTTTCATTTGCAATAATATAATAGATTGAAAGCAATTTAACAAATCTGTTTTTAATGTTCAAATAAGCGCAAAGACAACAATATAACAGATGAATAGAAACAACAACAATCACAAGTGACTAAACCATTAGTCACCACAACAATAGCATGAATTACCCATTCATGCCAACCATATCAAATTTTAATTTAAAAGGTTGAAGTCTAACTCTTGCAAAACCTAACCAAGCGTGTCCATAACCTAGGGCGAGGCTATTCGAATAGTTTTATCCTGCGAGGTGTACCAACTTACCCACATGTCGGACCGCCTTTTGCCAAGCTATTAAGCACACTTCCTTAGGTATGCAAGCACGGCTAAGTCCTACGAGACTTTTCCAATATTATGTATTACCTTGAGTCTCCGTATGGATAGAAACCCATACGTTGTGTCGGGTCGTGGCCCGACCTCGGACAACTACCCCTCACGGGTAAAGCCTCGGACAATTGCGGCGCCCTCAAGGTGGAGAACCTTCCGAGCAATCCCCACCACCGCACACCCAACACAAACACAAGAACATAATTCCTTTTCACACAACACACAAAACGCTCCTCCTGCGACTCGGAGATAACACACTCCAAAGTACTAGGTCAAGAGGGGTCCCATATAACCCTCATGTGGTTAGTATGCATAAAAATGCTGGAGAGTGTGACACAAGATGTTCGGTCCTTGTTGACTTAGGCAAGACATCCACAAACCCAATAACCCACCATCCAACCACTTGCCCAAGTCCGTCGGTTTTCCATTTTTGATTTTGACTTTACAAAATAACAAAGCACAGTCTTGGTCGTAATGACCTAAATGATAATGTGATCAAGATCATCGACTACAATCGATGATGCCCATACTCTACGGCTAAGCATTTCTAAGCAATTTCAAATCGGAAGCTACTAAGTGAGAAGAGCTCATCCATCGAACTCAAATCACAACCAAATAACCT
The DNA here is from genome assembly GCA_036346395.1 of Hsuehochloa calcarea. NCBI lineage: Eukaryota > Viridiplantae > Streptophyta > Magnoliopsida > Poales > Poaceae > Hsuehochloa > Hsuehochloa calcarea. Next base: position 27,448,226 of record CM070593.1, on the reverse strand, counting down.
AGGCTCATGGTAGTAGAGGATAAACAATCCCTCAGATTATGCAACTATAGAATACTAACCATAATTTAACAACAAAATAGCAATGCATACATACGAGTTGGAAATCAATATATTAGACTTGGGAAATAATAGGATCAACATGATCAAAGCGCTTGCCCGCTTGTTGTGGGTCAAGATATTCTTTGGGATCACTCTCGGTATCAATGTGCTCTTGGATCCTATCGAAAGAACCAAAAAGAACCAAAAGGCAAAAGAAACCGAAAAGATCCAACAGTCAATTTCAACAAAAAGCTCTCAAATCTTTACAGTAGAAAGAGCATGATTTTTATGAACTAATGCAACAAGAACCAATTGATTTGGATTCTTAATGCAAAAGATATGGCCAAAACAATTTTGCTCGGTTTTATAAATCAAAAATACTACTATTCATTAGCAAAATTTTACGGAGCTATCTCGAGTGCGAAAACATTTTTAACTTAAAGTCTAGTTAAAAACATAACCAACAAAATTTGAATCAACGAAAAGGATTTGAAATGAATTAGTTATGCATTTTACAAGTTATCATATTTTTGGTTGACAAATAAATCCTTTCGGGAAATCGGGAATTAAAGCGGCGTGGCGAGCGAGGAACGTCGATCAAAGATCCGACGGTCGCGTCCAGCGCTACTTAACGCCGCTGGATTCACAAATCCTAAGCGCTCACCGTTGGATGCGGATCCAGCGGTTCCGCGGATCGGGGCGTTCGAGCGTCCGAACGTTCACCGCATAGGAGCCGTTGATCTTGGATCCAACGGTCCACCGCGGATCGAACCTTTGGACGGTCGAGCGTTCACTCAGATCTGGACCGTTGATCTAAGGATCGGACGGTCCACATCAATTCACGTTCAAAACTCGCGCTGTTTTCATCCGGCAAAGCGGCGGGGAAGAGAGGATCATCGCCGGCGACTACTGGCACGGCGGTGCGCGAAAGTGCCCAAAATGGCTTGCTAACAAACTTGCGCGCCCAATGGAACCAATAATTTTAGGCTGCGGCGTTCTAGAACGCCGGCAAAGCGAAGATAGCCAGAGATGACCAAAATGGTCAAAAACGAAAATAGCAAATGAGCTCTTGTGGTCCAGCGGCGGGTGCCAAGCAACTAGGGACTAAAGAGGGTTACCCGAGCACGGAGAAAGCACGAGAGGGATGGAGCCGCTCGATGAAGAAAAATAGGGCTTTAGGTAGAAAGGAAATCAAAATTAAGCTTGCTCCTGTGAAAACCCAAATTGAGTGAGGGTTAATACTCTTAGAGATGGTAAATGGCGAGGAAGCAAGGGTTTAGAAAGAGAAGGCCGGACGTCGGTGGCGTGCGGAGGCGGCGGTGGCTGCGTAGAGGGTGTCAACGAGGGCGCCGCACCGGTCTGTTGGCGACGGAGCAGCCTACGTCGATCGATGGTCCTGCAGGCTCTACGAGCTCCGATGCGGCCACCAACAGCAGCGAGGCGAACTTGGGGCACACACTGGAGAAAGCAGAGCACGCCGGTGTCGTGGCGTCGAGATGGTGCGGCCGTGGAGTCGGGAAGGCGACGTCGAGGGTCACGGAGGTCCGTCTGCGCAAGCATCCAACGCTGCATCCCGTCGTTCTTGCGCCGCCTCCCGACCTGACGCCGCAGCCGGAGCTTCCTCTCCGGTTAAAATAAACTTCGTCTCCACCCTCCTAAAACGTAACCCTAGTCTTCCGCCTTCTCGACAGAGACGCACGTCAGCACATGCATTCCCTTCTTTCTTTCCTAGGCGAAAAGAATCTCTCCCGTCCATTCCATCCAACGGCGCCCATCCGAAAATTTTGAATTCCTTCCTTCTTCCCAATTGGCGGTGTTATAAAGCGAGCGTGAGAGCGAGAACGAGTGCCTCCCCTCCTCCCTCCCGACGAACGCCATCGCTGCCGACTTCCTCGTCACCTGGCTTGACGAAGCGCATGAGGGAGTACGACATCGAGCTCTTCGATCTCAGCCACCTCGGGGACACGCCCTCCGTGCTCGGCTGGCTCGGCCTCATCGTCAACGCCACTGAGACGACGAGGTGGGAGGTTGCCGGCATGGAGTTGCTGTGGGACCTGGCAATCAATGGAGATCGAGTCCCTCCAAGAGGTGGACGGCGAACTCGACAACCTCCGCGTTCTTGGCATATTTCTATAGCTAAAATGCCGTGGCGCTGAGGGCCTCGACGAGCAGCGCAGGGACTGTAACTCCGCCATTATCTGGGCGCCCCAGGCAATAGAGAAGGAGGCGTGCAAGATTGGGGCCAGGGCGAGTCCACCATGGGTGCTTGTGGGTGCTCGAGCACTCCTCCCACCATCGTACCCTTAGTACCCACTGAGGCTTGGGCGGTTGAGCACCGACGAGTCGGCGAGAGCTAGCGACAGAGGTTGAAGAAAGCCACAGGCGGAGGTTGAAGAAAGCATGTGGCTTAAGGCCCAATTGGGCGTCGACAGATGGTGGCTTAAGGCCCAGCTGACCCAAATACAATCAGAGAACACTAGAAGTCTAGAACATATAAGGTCTACTTTGTCTCTCAGCCACACCCACACACACGCCTAGATTCGAGAATCGAGATAGGAGAGACTGAGAATCGAGATAGGAGAGACTGAGCCACTAAGGTGGAGGCGGTCGGGGTCGGCGACTTGGCAGTCCGGCGCGGCGGAGGGGGAGGCCATCGGCGTCTCGGTGACTCGGCCACTCGGCGCGGAGGGGGAGGCTAAAGGCGGTCGGTGACTCGATGGTCAGGCGCGGAGTGGAGGGGAGGCGGTCGATGACTTGGTGGCCGGGTGCGGGCGAGGGCGAGGTCACACGAGGCCGCGGTCGGTGGCTGGCGCTTAGCGAAATCGGTGCATCGCAACAACTCAGGCTTGGCCGCTCGGGCAGTGGCGACTTGCAAAGTAGCGAATGAATCACTAGTGACTTGAGGTCAAATTTTGAAATCGAATCGTGAGGAATGCGGAGGCAGTGACTAAGTCTCAGTGAATTGAATGAAGTGAGGCAGTGCCTCTGTGCGTCTTGCTTGATGGCGAGAGAGGTGAGGGTGAGGCAGTGAGTTTGTTTCTCTCCCAGTCCCAGATACCTTTTTTTTTGTTTATTGCAAATGGAGGTTGGCTTGAAGATTGATTATTGATGCAAATGTTTAATTGGTGGTAGTTGTTTAATTTGTGATTGATGAATTGATGCAAATTGTTGTTTAATTTACAGTAACCAATTTGTTTAATTAGTGGTTGACTGGTTGTTGTTTAATTTTTCTTAGATTTACAAAAATAGAGAAGCAAACTTTGCACAAATATTTTCCAAATAATGCAACTAGCAGTAACCCTCCAACTATAGAGGGTAGAACTGAAGCAAAAAAGGTTCAACATCAATTTAATCTAGATGGTATTATTGCCGACCCAACATATCGCAAACCAATTGAAGATTATGCTAATGAGATTAGAGATCAAGTTAGGAGAGATTATTTGTTGAAAGGTCCAACTAAACTAATTGATCAAGATTTTCCAAAAACACAATTAAATTTCAAGATCCTTTCAAGAATCACGGGATAAGAAGTTCGATTGACTGGAGAGCATATTAGTCGTATCATTTATGATTTGTACTTTGTGATTTTGTTTTAACTTTGTAAAATTCATACCATGTAGGTTTGTAAATAAAGAAGGGAATATCTTGGAAAGGATTATTGGTATCGAGCATGTCACTTTGTGTACATCTGTTGCACTGAATGAAAATTTGGTTAGTGTGCTTGCTAAGGTTGATCTACCTATTTCTAGGCTACGCGGACAGGGTTATGATGAAGCTTCAAATATAAGAGGAGAATTTAATGGCTTGCAGAGATTAATACGGGATGAGAATCCGCATGCTTTCTATGTCCATTGTTTCGCCCACCAGTTGCAGTTAGTGGTTGCCACTGTCGCAAGTTGTAGCAGTGCTATTGCAGATTTCTTCAACTATGTTCCCTTGATAGTGACCTCTTTGAGTGCATCTTGCAAAAGAAATGATGCTTTGATGGAAAAGCATCAACAAGTTTCATTGGAGAAATTAGATAATGGTGTGCTTTCAACAGGAACAGGCTTGAATCAGGCAACTAGCCTACCTAGACCTGGATATACTAAATGGGGCTCACATATTAAAGCATTGATTCATATTTACCAAATGTGGGAGTCAGCACTTGCGGTGTTAGAGATTATACGTAAAGATGCTACATATCCTTCAGGTCACAGTAGAGCAACATGTTTGATGCAAAAGATAGAGAGCTTTAAATATTTGAACATCATGTATTTCTTGATAGACTTGTTGAGCATTACACATGAGTTATCACTTTCTTTGCAATAAAGAGATCAAGATATTATTGAAGCTATGGGTTTGATTGTGGATGTGAAAACGGCATTGCAAGACATAAGTGACAATGTGTGGGAGCCATTGTTCAACATAGTAAAAAGCTTTTGTGAGTCAAATGAGATTGATATACCAAGTATGAATGTTCACATTAGAGTTAAGGGAAAATCTGCACGTCGGAAGCATAAGGTTACTATCCTTCACTATTATCATGTTGATATTTTCAATGTTGCTCTTGATGCCATTATAACAGAGATGGATCATCGTTTCAATAAAGTTTTTTTAAGTTATTGGTATGCATGTCTTGTCTTGATCCAAGTAATTCCTTCTCTAAGTTTGATGTGCAAAAGCTAGTTCACCTTACTGAGATTTATATTGCAAATTTTACCATAGCTAACTGTTTGTTGTTAAGAAATCAGCTTCAAACATTCATTCTCAATGTTAGAAGAAGTGTTGAATTTCGTGAATGTTGTGATCTTGTAAAGGTTGCTCAAAAGATGGTTGAAACTAAAAAAATATAACTTTCGCATTAGTCTATCGCCTCATCGAGCTCACATTGATCCTTTCAGTGGCAACGATATCAATTGAAAGAATCTTCTCAACAATGAAGATTATTATCACAGATTTACGCAACAAGGTATCAGATGAATGACTCAATGACTTGATAGTGTGCTACACTGAGCGAGAGATATTTAGAAGCCTTGATAATAAAAGAATCATTCAACACTTTCAAGACATGAAAACTTGTAGAGTGAAATTGCGTCATAATCAGATTTAGTGTCTTAGTGGTGTGTTTTTATTTTATTTTTAATGTTTATAAACATTCACAATTTAATATTGTATCACTAAATTTGATATTTCTTATCTACAGATCGGTACTCACATATTTATGGACAGTTGGGGGCACATTATCCATTAGCGAGGTACTAAATTTATTGTATTGTATATTTTCAATTTGTTCTCTTTCTATTTATGTATGAATTTGACATACCAATGGCAAAAGACCAGCAGATGTAGCTTTGGTACGTTTATGTTGTGTTATAGCCTCAACAGTAGAGCACCTCCTCTATTTTCATCATGGATTCACCACTGACTTGGGCCATTGGGCTGCAGGGGCAAGAGCTCATGCGCGACATCCGTGATGCCTTCGTCCCAGAGCTAGTGCCAGAGTACGTCGAAAGGGCGGAGGCGCTGCAAGAACAGATCGCCCCGCTCCTCGCTGCGCCGATCATGTTCTAGATTCCTTCGATTGCCAAGTGATCGATTCTTCCGCCGATACAATCCTATCCTATCGATGGTATACAGGACACGTACTCGTTTGTGTAGCTGCTAATACATTCGATCCATAGATAGATAGATCATAGATGTTTGTTGATATCATGATATAGAATTGGTATACGATCGAATTCATTCATTGGTTGGTGTATATCATGTTCAAATGAAGCCATCTGTACGGATGTTCTGTTGGCGCAGATCCCGGAGAAAACTCACTTATCGGTTCTCTTTAGTGTTTCACACACACAAGTACAAGGAGGAAGAATAACACATGCACACATAATTTTTGTGATGGGAGTAACAGCCTCACATCCTTTCTGGTTTTTACTATTATGGGCCTGTTTGGTATGGCTCCAACTCCCAGCTTCTTAGTTGGAGTAGGTGGAGCCATGCCAAAGAATTTGGAGTTTGAGAATGCAGGCAGTGTAGTGTATTTTTCAGAAGGTCTCCGCATGGAGCAGTCATCCGGTTACGAAAATACCCCTAAAATTAAGATAAAATTACCCACCAAATGCCATCCAATAAAACCCCCCTCGCCCATCCAATAAAATAAGGGTAGTATAGTCTTTTAACAAAAATCTTTCTCGTTCCTGAAGCTGGAGTTAACTTTCTAACCAAACACCTCCGTAGACTACTCCAATTTCTCATAGGAGTGGATCCAAGAGTGAAGCTGGAGTTGGAGCTGTAAAAAATTGGAGCAGAGCCGTACCAAACAGGACCTATATATACTCAAAGGGACTCAACTAACTTCTAATACAAAGCAAGAAGAAGAGAGAAAAGCATGCAGTTGTGATCCGCTCCTTGCGCTAGACTGGAGACATGGTCACAGCGCATCACTCGAGCCACACTCATGCTATGATCCTAATTGACCGCTTCTTGTCGACTAAACCAAGCAACGTGCGCATGCACACCACTAACTCAACACCGGACCAACCTCGCACTAACAAGCTCGAGCAACACACACGCATTAGCTAATCATCGAGAGCAAGCAACACATGCACACGCACCACTACATGCAAATAATCACTTCACTAGCACCCAACATATAGATGCAAAACTACTAATTTGTCAAGATTAAACCCAACATTTTCCTCTAATCTTGACTCATCGATTCGATGTGTTCAACCGCACCATCTTGCCGCACGCAACATCTTTCTTTTGTCACACACAGCGGCATCTTGCATGACTCATCGCACCATTAACGGTCTTCAACACTTATCTCCAAGAAGTTCCACTTTCTAACTCGGCACGGGTTAGCAACACAAACTCCCTTTATGTGTCGTTGAACCCACGCATCCGTTTCTCTACCACGTAGTGCACTCCTCGAGGGACGATACAGTCGCCCTCACGACGCGATCACTCTTGAGGGGTGATACATTCACCCTCGCCATCAGCGACCGTGATCATGAGGCCACCGCAGCCCATGCACCTGGCAGTTCTTCTTCGGGAGACACAGAGATGGCCGCCAATGCCATCTTGCCTTGCCGATTGTCTACGACACTCCTTGATAGCAGGTATTTGAGAGACATACCGCCTCTACTCTTCACCACTACCTCTTTGCCGCCACAACTTTGTTGCTGGTGGCACGACTCACATAGCGACTCCGCCCTCCGATTCTTCTTGCGGTGACGGTCTCCATGCCATCATCATTTGTTGGCCTCATGCCGACTCGTTTCCCGACAGCTTTGCACTGCCTCACCTTGCCGCCGTAGGCCTCCATCTCCGGTAGAGACTGCCACCGTCGGGATACTCCGCGGCGATCACGTTGCCGCCACCGGTGCGCACGTCACATGAGATTCTGGCACACTGCGCTGGCCTCACCATGGCTGCGCAGACCTCCACCGTCACGTTCCTAGTGCACGGTGATGCGGTCGGCCTCATTGTCGGTGCCCCGTACACCTTCGCCGAATGCACCGGCTCTTCTCATAGCAGAGCATCTTGCTCCGCCCCGCGCGCAGCACCACTTACTCCCGCCATGGTCACCAGCACGCATGCACACCTGAACCGACACCACTCCACGCATGGAGCCGGTTGGTGCATGCCATTGTCGATCAGCGAGTCATCGCCAGGCAGCTTCTCCTCGCGCCTAGCTCTGATACCAATTGTTGGCCCAGCTCCCGAAGAGAACTCACTCATCGATTCTCTCTCTAGTGTTTCACACACACAACTACAAGGATGAGGAAGAACACACGCACACAGAATTTTTGTGCTGGGAGTAACAACCTCACATCCTTTCTGGTTTTTGCTGTTATATATATTCAAAGGGACTCAACTAACTTCTAATACAAAGCAAGCAGAAGAGAGGAAAGCATGCAGTTGTGATCCACTCCTTGCGCTAGACTGGAGGAGTGGTCATAGCGCATCACTCAAGCCACACTCATTCTATGATCCTAATTTACTACTTCTTGTGCTGACCGAACCAAGCAACATGCACATGCACACCACTAACTCAACTACGGGACCATCCATGAGGCTAACAAGCTCGTGCAACACACACATGTACTAGCTAATTGTGAGACCCCGGTTTATCCGGCTTGTAATGCTTAACCATCCTTTCGGTCCTAGCATCACAAAGCAGATAATCCGAGACTCGAGACATGTATACTTCCCAGAGTGCAGTATACACACCTCATCACAAAATTTATGTATCAATTCCATTCATCCACATAGAACCGAAACACAGAGTAGAACAGAAGTATTAATAATATTAAACCGAGTCATTACAAAGAGAGGCCAGCCTACCAACAATAAAAGAGACAACAATAATTAAGCAGTGAAGCAAAAGTGCCATAAGATGGCTACAACAAAAGAGCCAATCGGTGTGCCTTTAACCCACAAGGCAACCGACCAGGGACCGTAAGCTAGTCGTCAAACCCGAAGCACATCTCACAAAAGTGAGGCCCTTGGGGCTCACCTTCTTCCCCAGAACAAAAGCGTGGCAAAAGCCGGTGAGTACTTTGAATGTACTACGCAAGACTTACATGTGGAATAACAAACACTGTACATATACTACATGCAAGCTTAATCAACGATGGTCAGAGGTTTCATTTTAGCATAAAGCAAGTTTTCATTTGCAATAATATAATAGATTGAAAGCAATTTAACAAATCTGTTTTTAATGTTCAAATAAGCGCAAAGACAACAATATAACAAATGAGATAGAAACAACAACAATCCTGGAAGTGACTAAACCATTAGTCACCACAACAATAGCATGAATTACCCATTCATGCCAACCATATCAAATTTTAATTTAAAAGGTTGAAGTCTAACTCTTGCAAAACCTAACCAAGCGTGTCCATAACCTAGGGCGAGGCTATTCGAATAGTTTTATCCTGCGCAGGTGTACCAACTTACCCACATGTCGACCGCCTTTTTGCCAAGCTATTAAGCACACTTCCTTAGGTATCTTAAACGCGGCTAAGTCCTCTGAGACTTTTCCAATATTATGTATTACCTTGAGTCTCCGTATGGATAGAAACCCATACGTTGTGTCGAGTCGTGGCCCACCTCGGACAACTACCCCTCACGGGTAAAGCCTCGGACAACTGCGACGCCCCTCAAGGTGGAGAACCTTCCCGGCAATCCCCACCACCGCACACCCAACACAAACACAAGAACATAATTCCTTTTCACACAACACACAAAACGCTCCTCCTGCGACTCGGAGATAACACACTCCAAAGTACTAGGTCAAGAGGGTCCCATATAACCCTCATGTGGTTAGTGCGCAAAAATGCTTGGAGTGTGACACAAGATGTTCGGTCCTTGTTGACTTAGGCAAGACATCCACAAACCCAATAACCCACCATCCAACCACTTGCCCAAGTCCAAATCGGTTTTCCATTTTTGATTTTGACTTTACAAAATAACAAAGCACAGTCTTGGTCGTAATGACCTAAGCGATAATGTGATCAAGATCATCGACTACAATCGATGATCGCCCGATCTACCGAAGCTAAGCATTTCTAAGCAATTTCAAATCGGAAGCTACTAAGTGAGAAGAGCTCATCCATCGAACTCAAATCACAGCAAATAACCTAGGCTCATGGTAGTAGAGGATAAACAATCCCTACAGATTATGCAACTATAGAATACTAACCATAATTTAACAACAAAATAGCAATGCATACATACGAGTTGGAAATCAATATATTAGACTTGGGAAATAATAGGATCAACATGATCAAACTGCTTGCACTGCTTGTTGTGGGTCAAGATATTGCCGGGATCACTCTCGGTATCAATGTGCTCTTGGATCCTATCGAAAGAACCAAAAAGAACCAAAAGGCAAAAGAAACCGAAAAGATCCAACAGTCAATTTCAACAAAAGCTCTCAAATCTTTACAGTAGAAAGAGCATGATTTTTATGAACTAATGCAACAAGAACCAATTGATTTGGATTCTTAATGCAAAAGATATGGCCAAAACAATTTTGCTCAGTTTTTATAAATCAAAAATACTACTATTCATTAGCAAAATTTTCTGGAGCTATACTGAGTCTGAAAACATTTTTAACTTAAAGTCTAGTTAAAAACATAACCAACAAAATTTGAATCAACGAAAAGGATTTGAAATGAATTAGTTATGCATTTTACAAGTTATCATATTTTTCAGGTTGACAAATAAATCCTTTCGGAAATCGGGAATTAAAACGGCGTGGCGAGCGAGGAACGTCGATCAAAGATCCGACGGTCGCGTCCAGCGCTTAACGCTGCGCTGGATTCACAAATCCCTAAACGCTCACCGTTGGATCGGATCCAACGGTTCCACGTGGATCGGGGCGTTCGGCGTCCGAACGTTCACACGCATAGGAGCCGTTGATCTTGGATCCAACGGTCCACACGGATCGAACCTTTGGACGGTCGAGCGTTCACTCGGATCTGGACCGTTGATCTAAGGATCGACGGTCCACATCAATTCACGTTCAAAACTCGCGCTGTTTTCATCAGAGCAAAACGACGGGAAGAGAGGATCATCGCCGGCGACTACGGCGCGGCGGTGCGACAAGTGCCCAAAATGGCTTGCTAACAAACTTGCGCGCAATGGAACCAATAATTTTAGGCTGCGGCGTTTAGAACGCCGGCAAGCCGTAGATGACAGAGATGACCGAAAATGGTCAAAAGCGAAAATAGCAAATGAGCTCTGTGTGGTCCAAGCGAGCGGGTGCCAAGCAACTAGGGACTAAGAGGGTTACCCGAGCACGGAGAAAGCACAGAGAGGACTGAGTGCTCGATGAAGAAAAATAGGGCTTTAGTAGAAAAGGGGGAAATCCAAAATTAAGCTGCTCCTGTGAAAACCCAAATTAGTGAGGGTTAATACTCTTAGAGATGGTAAATGGCGAGGAAGCAAGGGTTTAGAAAGAGAAGGCCCGAGCACCACTTTCACCAGAAGAGGTTGGAGCTTCAACAATGGCGGTGAGAGCAATTTTGAAATAGAGCTCGAGTAATGCACTAACATGGTTCGGAGCTCAAGGGTGTTCAAAGGATGCTAAGGAAGCCATTTGGAGGAGTTTTATAGCCGAAGGGGCAAGGAAGAAGCAACGGAAGAAAAATGGCGAACTACGTGTTGAGGTCGATCGAGGCGACGGAGCACGTGAACTCGAGGAGGACGGCGACTTGAGCGGTGGGGCGGGAGCAATAAATCTTGAGAATCGTTGGCGAAAGAGAGAAGACCGACGACACGCCCCGCCCTTTTCACCAACTCATCGTGACCAAGGCCGAAGCGCGAGCGAGCGAGGAAGACGATAGCCGCCAGCCGTTGGATTTAATCGGACGGCTGAAATAGAACGGGTCGAGAATAACGATTCAATCGCGCGCTTGATCTCGAGCCGTTGATTTGGATCCTACGGTTCACGTTGCGCGAGGCGTTCGGACGGTCCGAACGTTCACGCGATTGTGGACCCTTGATTTAGAATCAGCGGTTCAAATGGATCGCGCGTTGGGCGGTCCGAACATTCACGCGATCGTGGACCGTTCGATCTTGATCCCACGGCGCACAACACTCGCGCGAACCGACGGCAAGCAAAGCGATTAGTTGGTCGGCGAGTCAAGTGGCTCGAGCCCGAGTCTGATCCGAACCCGAGGAACAGTGAAAACCAGTTAGAGTTTGAATTTGAATAACTGATTTTTGGAGGAATTATACGGAATAGCAAACAAACTCCAAAAATTATGAAATTTTAACTGGAGCTTGCTGACAGAAGAAGGAACCTTATATAAAATTTTCAGAGACTTTTATGCACTGCATTTTCTCTAAAAATTCCAGAAGGCTATTTTAGGAGTTTGACTAATGTTTGACTGGTCTCAAAATTATCAAATAATTTCGAAATTATGAAATAATTCAGGGTGTTAAACATCCCTCCTAGGTTCAATGAAAATTATTTTCAGGGTTGGGCACGATTTTCATTGAGGAGTCTTAAGACTTGAATTTAATTGGGGAAATTTTGAGTTTTAATTTCCACCAATTAAAGAAAGAGGTTTCAAACACTGTAACAATACATGAGGCAGCAAAAGTTTTAATTTATCCTCATTTTTATTACATTTGAAACATAAACCCAATTTGGGATGTTACACTAATCATCAGAGAGCATGCAATACATGCATACGTACCACTACATGCAAATAATCACTTCACTAGCACCCAACATATAGATGTAAAACTACTACTTTGTCAAGATTAAACCCAACATGTTCTACAAACTACTAGTTCTCAGTTTAATTCATCTTTGAACCTTGCATTTTGGTACTACCCTTCTTAATACAAAGAATCACAAGGTTTTGTAATACAAAGAAGCACAAGACTTTTGCACATTCTCTAAAAAACTAGTTCAGTTAATGTTTTAACTTATGGCACTCTTACGATCAAGATTGAGAGCCGAAGCTTTTTGGATTGGAAGGCTTTCCTTCGTGTTCCGCGTGGGGCCGAAGCAAGTCAGAAAGGGCTACATGAGTTGTATTGGCGTTGTACAAGAATTTATCATACGTACAACAAAGTTTTTTTGTTGTTGCATTTCCATTTCTGGCTGCCTGACAATAAAGCTCTATTCTAAACTGCATAAGAGCATCTTTAGTGTATTGAAACGACATCGATTCAAAGAGATGACATGTAAGCATTCAAGTAACTAAGCTTGTTTTTCTCTAATGTATTGATCTAATTCCTACTAATAACTGAGACCCACGTTACATTAAAAAACAACAAAAAATAATATCCTCTCTCAACCGCACTCTCTCTCTCTCTTCATAAATGGGCTCATATGAGTTGTTTAATGCTTTGAATCAACTCCTATGTCGCTTCCAGGTTTTTTTTGTTGGAATCGACACCTCCAATGTATTGAATCGATTCAATCTATTTTCTCTTCTCCTTTGAACCGGCTAAAACAACACATTGGAGATAGTCTAATATGCATGCATATGCCTTGCACAAGTTAACTAGTACACTAGGGCGGGACCTGATTGTGTTTGTGCAAGTAACTGCACGACCTTAATTATATCCTTCCTTGTAATGTCCCTATTTTTTCGGGGGCACCAAAATCTTCACAACCGTCTAGGATGTGCAGTTGCGAAATAAGCAGTATCTCAAGCAAACTTTTGAAGTACAATAAGAACCAAAACTTTTATTACATGAGATTAAAGCTTAACAGCCAGTTTTAACACTTACACAGGCTTCCAAGCCCAAAGTTAATATATTACAAGACAAAAGAACTTCAAACCACAAACATGCTTGAGTGCGATCGAGATCTAATAACAGTAATCATTGCCATCTAGGGATCCACCAAGATCCTGCTCATTAAGATCCTCAGCATTTTCCCATATTTCCTATGTAGATATTTGCAGATTTTGTAAGAATAAGTACTACTACCGTACTCAACAAGCCACATGGAAATCCTAATTAATTATATGATAGGATTATCAAAGGAATAGTATAGTTTTACCATAACAGGCATATGTGAATGCATTTTATATTTAAAATAGTTGAACCTTAAAACGGTATAATAATAATAAATAATAACAACAGGGGTTTCTCAACAATTGCAATTACCAACTTAACATCTCAAAAACTCTACTTATGCCTCATGTATTGGAATCACCCATGAACACAACTTCAATAACTGGAAGCACGACGTATTTGAATACCGTTAATCACACTCTACAGAGTTGCTTAGCTTTACCCACAAGATACCTCAAGCTCATACTGTCAAGCTATATACACGCAACACGTTAGCGTGCAAATGAGCTGAGATAACAAAGTTTTTTCACTATTCAACCTTTCTAGACTCTACCCGATAGGTTATTGGACCATACAGCCCTCGGGGGACCACCGACCAATGGCGAAAATATTGACCCGATGCTGATGGCACCTACCGTTGTGTAGACTAGCGAGTGTCCCTTTAGGCCCACTCCTGTCCCACCCCTATTCCTGTAGATATTCAATCGGGAGAGCAGTGTACTAAGCTAGGGAGGAATGACCACACCTGTGGTTGAGAGATTTTCTGTGTCTGTTACTTGGGCACAAGTTTCTTGTCCTTACTTGTCTCCAGTGAGAAAATGGACCAACGCCAACTCGTGGCTGTCCACCTACTTGATATCACCTTTGACTCACTTTTAACACAAGTCTATTGGGTTGTCCAACTTCTCCAGTCTCAACCTCAACTCTCCTCCAAAGCCATTGGCGAATAGCCAATACCGCTTTTCAGGATTTAACAACACATTTGTGTGACAAAGCTAAATATCTAGTCTTTATTTTATGTAGCCTAAACTTATTAAGGTGAATATGGCTTACAAGAGTAGTTGGGTTTGTATGTGGGGCAATAGGATTTTATCTATTCATCATGACATTCAAAAGTATTATTTCGATATTTAAAGTAACTGGCACAAATACAATAATGAAAATAATAATATAAATACATGAAATATTGGCTCAAAATGATCAAAGGAATGCGACTTACCCCTTGCACAAATTTTTCTAGTAGCTCGTCTTGTCTGGCATCTTCCGGGGCTTGGTCGTCGAAGTCGGGACCTAGCGCAAAAATAAAATAAAACAAACCAGATAAAATCTGGCTTGACAAGAAATGAGCTGGGAACAATATGAAGTAAAAAATTCGAAAAGAAACAAAAAGTAAGGTGGTGTGAGAGGGTAGGAATTTATTTGGTGCTTAATTGGACTGAACAAAGTGGAGAAATTGATTCCTTGGCTTTGAAAATATATAATGTTGAAATAGGGTTTTAGGGATGAATAGTATTTTTACTGTCCATGGATGAAAACAGGTAATGAACAGTAATAAGGTTTACTGTTTTGGTTTGTGAACAATAAACATTTTTACTGTGGTGTGAACAGTGTTGGGCTGAATAGATGAACAGTAAATGGGTCGTCCCAATTACTGTGCGGGCCACAGCACCAAAGGCCAGGCCTTGAAGGCCCAGCTCCCAGGCGGCTTGAGTCGCGCGGCCAAAGGCCAGCGTGCTCACCTGAGTCGGCGGAGGGAGGGCGGCGGCGATTCCAACGAAGGCGGTGGCCGACGGTAGCGGGGAAGGGTGAGGTGAGCACGAGAGTGGCGCATGAATTCCATTTTGGGGGTTTTGAGGGGCAGAGGAAGGGTGGAGATGGGGCGACGGTGGCAATGGCGCATGGCCGGAGCATGGAAAGGAGGAGGCGGCGCTACAACCAATCTTCGGCCAGGGAAAGGGGTGTGAGAGCATCAGCGAGGTGAGTGGAGTTCAGAGGAGGTGTCGGTGGAGCTCGGGGTGGTCTAAGGTGCTCTGTCCACGGGAGCAGTGGATGGCGCGGAGGAGGAGCTCGTCGTCGGTGAGCTAGGGCGAGGATGGGGTGGGGTTGGTGGGGGAAAGCTTCGCAGTGGCGATAGGGAGCTAGTGCCAGAGGTAGAAGGGAGGGAAGCAACGAAGGCGACGAATTTCACCTGAGGCTCGTTGGGGAAGAAGAACAGGGCGGCGGCGGCGGTTCTTGAAATTCACCGCGATGGTGACGAACGAGCAAAGGAGAGGTGGTGGGGTGGGAGGTGAAGAGAATGGATTGTCCGGGGTGGCCTTATATAGCCCTGGAGAGGCGGTGGGAGCAGGAACCAAGCAGCGGTGGCGCGGCACATGGATGGCGACGTGGTTGGCCAGCGGAGCACAAACGGTGTTGGGAGGTGCGAGGTGGCAAGGCCAGGTGGCGCGGCAAAGGTGGTAGAAGGCACTGGTGGCGGTGCATGGCGCGGGAGGTGGAGGCTGACGAAAGGGGAGGAGGAGGCGATGGCGTGGGGGAGGTGACGTCGGGGGAAAGAAGAAGGAAGAGGCAATCGGGGAGAAAACCGTTTTCAGGAGAGAGAAGCGAGATTCCGAAAGGGAAAGCGTATTTTGGGCTGGAGTTTCCAAAAGGAAAAGTTTTTGAATTTCAACCAAAAGATTCAAAGGTTTTTGAATTTTTCAAATTTTGGGATGTTCCATTCCTCTTGATGTATGGTTGTAGCCTTCCTCTTGCGAGTCTGCAGCAAAGTTAGTGTTTCCTAGGGACGGATCTACGATGTATGGACAGGGTTAGGTGACACCGACGCTCTCAATTCCGCCCACATGGTTCTCTTAGTATATAAGCATGTGATCCCCTTACTACAAACTACAAATTGGTATTACAAGTTCGTAATGACCCAGCAACCCTTTTTCTAAATCCGCCCCCTGGTGCTTCCACATTGCATGTAGTGCACCATGTTGAAAATCTAGTCAATTTTCGGCATATTTTAATCCAGAAATTAAGCATATAAAACATGACAAACAAGAGCATGAGTGATTCAACAATGATATATTCATATTCGCTAATGAACAGGATAACAGCAGATCCTATTAACATATTCATAGCGCACAAAAACAAATACATCAGATAAGTTCTCAGGGTATACCCTCGGGCGGGGCCAGTGTCGGTGACACCGGATGCGCCGTTACCATCAGTCGACATGATGGCCTATTCGATGTAGTCGATCGAGGCGTGATGCAGGACGAGGCGTGATGCAGGAAGATGTTCGCCGTGCGATATCGCGGCGATTCACCACCGTGATGAAGACGAAGTCACAGAATGAAGCGATCGCTAATGCGCTCCCCAAAAACTTGATCGTCCGTCTACCCGAGCAGGTACTCAGACGGACGGAGTTTCGGAGGCCTACTCGCCCAGAGCCTTCTACGCGCAAGGTTCTGAACCGGAGATTGCAGAGAGCAGCAACAACAAAGAACCGAACCAGACCGAGTATTATGTATCCTTTTTTATGGAGTAGAGAGCCTTTCTTTTATTCTCCTCCTCAGTAACAGCAAAAACGAAGAGACTAGTAACTGCAGCCATTAGTCACTAGCAACTGCCTCCATTACTCGAAAGTAACCGCAGCCATAATTCACTAGTAACTGCACCGTTACTGCCAGCTATTCGTTAATGATATTTACTGCGAGTCAGTGCGTTTCGATTTTTGAATAGATAAAGAAAAGCGCGCCGCGCTCCGACACGCTGCGTGGCGCGCCGCAGCGTACGCACGCGCGCTGCGCGTACACGCACGCGACACGCGACGCGACACGCTGCGCTGCGCGCACACGCTGCGCACACGCACACGCACGCACACGGCGCGGCGGCGCGGCACGCGCGCCGGGCGTGGCGTGGCGTGGCGTGGCGTGGCGTGGCGAGGCGAGCGCGCAGCGAGCGCCGCGGCGTGTCTGAGCTCTCCAATTGCACAAGGGGGTTACCACATTCCACCTTTTAAAGTGGTGTAACTCCCATTCAATTCTCCATATGGGACTAATCAATTTTTCCATGTGGGCCTAGGAATTTCATTTGATTAATTGCTAAATTAAAATGGTCCAAGCCCAATTAATCCAACAATCCCCACCAAATTTCAAGGCACACAAGAAATGCTCTCGATCCTGTTTGTTGTTTTGATATACCAAGTGTTTGATGGAGACTTAAGTTGAACATCCACCTAGGAAAGGAGTTACACTCATCCACAATCAACAATGGACTATGCCTTGAATTGACAGTTTGTGTGAACAAGTTTTACCTAATTCCTTTACTAGTACTAGGTCGCCTAAAGCATCCCCTACGGTTAGGCGTATAAGTCATACTCGTGCCTATTCATGAGTATCTAGAGATCACCCAAATCTCATAGGCTGTGACCAAAGTGATCGAACTCATATAGGTGTGTTCCTTCTAAGATGTCCTGTAGGCCGACATCTCTGCTTTAAATAAGCCACTCGGATCACATTAAGGTAAAACCAACCTGCCATACAGAATAGGAAAGAAGCGCATCATTGAAGAAATGAGCCCTGTAAAGGTCTCTCCTCCCAGTCAACCAACAGCTTGTTTCATCATCCTACTTCACGGGATCTCCGATCACGTAGAACAGGTTACCACTGTGGTATGACTCACGTGGGTCTCAGGCCCATCTCACTCGATGCACTATCTATCACATTACGTGATAAACCCTTTGTAAATTGGTCGGCCAGATTCTTAGCTGTCTGGACATAGTCCAGTGCTATCACTCCGGAGTTTTTCAGCTTTCTGACAGACTTCAACCGCCTCTTAACATGCCTAGATGACTTCATGTTGTCCTTAGAACTGTTCACCTTGATAATTACAGTCTGATTATCACGGTTCATTAGGATAGCCGGTATCGGTTTTTCAACCACCGGCAAATCCATAAGGAGTTCACGAAGCCACTCAGCTCAACAGTGGCGGTATCTAACGCTGTGAGTTCTGCTTCCATTGTTGACCTCGTTAAGATGGTCTCGCTTGCAAGACTTCGAGAAACAAAGACCACCTCCAAGTGTGAACACATATCCACTCGTGGCTTTTATCTCATCGAAGATCGAGATCCGCTTTGAATCATCGTAGCCCTCTAGTACCTTTGGGTACCCAAAGATAGTGAATGCCATAGCTCATGGTTGCCTTTAGATAGCGCATCACTCTCTCAAGAGCACGCTAATGATCATCTCCTGATTGAAACAAACCGCTTAGCTTGCTCACAAAAGCGAGATGTCGTGCCTCATAGCACTAGCTAAATACATCAATGAGCCAATAATGCTGGAGTATCTCAATTGATCCCTTGTTATTCTTCGGTTTTCCTCAATAACACACTAGGATCATAAGGAGTAGAAACAGCTTGCAATACTATAACCAAAGCGACTCATGACCTTCTCCACATAATGGGATTGCACAAGTGTAACCCCACCATCACCTCCTCTCAGTAGCTTAATGTTAAGAATTACATCAGCCACTCCCAAATCTTTCATTTCAAAACTCTTGGACAGAAAGTCCTTGACCTCCTCAATCACATTGAGGTTGGTCCCAAAAATCAGTATGTCATCAACATACAAGCACAAGATCACTCCTTCTCCCCACCATAGCGATAGTACACACATCTGGTCGGCTTCATTCACAACAAAGCGCCAGATGTCAAAGTTCTGTCGAACTTCTCATGCCATTGCTTAGGTGCTTGCTTTAGGCCATACAAAGATTTTAACAACTTGCACACCTTTCCTTCTTGACCTTCTACCACAAACCCGTCTAGCTGATCCATATAAATCTCCTCCTCCAACTCTCCATTTAGGAAAGATGTCTTAACGTCCATTTGATGAACGAGAAGACCATGAGAAGCAGCTAGGGCAAGTAGTACTCGAATTGTGGTCAATCGGGCAACAGGTGAATAAGTATCAAAGAAATCATCGCCTTCTTTCTGAGTATAACCCTTGGCCACAAGCCTTGCTTTGTACTTTTCAATTGTACCATCAGGCCTAAGCTTTTTCTTGAAAACCCATTTACATCCTACAGGTTTACACCCATAAGGACGGTCAACAATCTCCCAAGTTCCATTAGACATAATAGAATCCATCTCACTCCGCACTGCTTCCTTCCAGTAGTCAGCGTCAGGAGAAGAATATGCCTCTTCAATGGTTCTTGGAGTGTCATCCATGAGGTATACAATGAAATCATCACCAAAAGATTTTGCAATCCTCTGTCTCTTACTCTTTCGAGTAACTTCATTGTTATCCTCCTCAGGATTTTCCATAGGCGTTTGTTCAACATGTTCTATCGGCACAAAAGAATCAAGGAAAATTATAGGTTCTTGACTAGATGAGCTAGGTACATCACATTTTATAGGAAATTCATTCTCAAAAAATGTAGCATCTCTGGACTCTATGATTGTACCAACACGCACGTCAGGTACTCCAATTTTTATAATTAAGAACCTATAACCCACGTTGTGCATAGCATAACCAAGAAATACACAATCTACGGTTTTTGGTCCAAGTTTGCGCTTCTTGACAATTGGCACGTTAATTTTGGCCAAACATCCCTAGGTGCGCAAGTATGAGAGAGTCAACTTCTTCTTTTCCCATTCCTCGAATGATGTTACTTCTTTATTCTTTGTAGGAACTCTATTCAGGACATGACACGCGGTCAATATAGCCTCACCCCACCATTCCTTAGAAAGTCCCGCAGTGTCTAACATGGCGTTAACCAAATCAGTTAGAGTGTGATTATTTCTTTCGGCAACCCCGTTTGATTCGGGAGAATAGGGAGGCGTCATCTCATGAATAATTCCATGTTCCTCGCAAAATAAAGTAAACTCATTTGAAAAATACTCTCCCCCACGATCAGACCTTACCCGCTTGATTTTCCTCTCAAGTTGGTTTTCTACCTCAGCTTTATAGATCTTAAAGAAATCAAATGCTTCATCTTTTGTTTTCAATAAATACACATAGCAAAATCTAGTGCAATCATCTATAAGCGTCATGAAATATTTCTTTCCACCTTTAGTCAACACGCCATTCATCTCACACAAATCGGAATGAATGAGTTCTAACGGTGCCAAATTCCTCGCCTCTTTTGCTGCCTTGTGAGGCTTGCAAGGTTGTTTCAATTGAACACACGTATGGCACTTAGAACCTTTGACCAAAGTGAATTTCGGGATTAAACTCATATTGGCTAAGCGCGTCATACACCCAAAGTTAACATGACAAAGTCGTGAATGCCAAACATTAGATTCATCATCATCGTTACACACATGGTTCACAACTTTATTATAGGAATCCATCAAAAAGAAACGAAACAAGCCTCCGCTCTCATAACCTTTACCAACAAATGTTCCATACTTGGACACGACACATTTATTGGACTCAAATGTAAGCCTAAAACCATCTCTACACAGTAGAGATCCGCTGATGAGATTCTTCTTTATGGAGGGGACATGCTGCACGTTCTTCAGCTGCACGGTCTTTCCCGAAGTAAACTTCAGATCGACCATACCAACACCATGAACAGCTGCATGCGATCTGTTCCCCATCAACAAGGAGCAACCTCGACGGACCTGATAAGATGAAAACAAGAAAATATCAGCACACACATGAATATTAGCACCAGTGTCAACCCACCACTCAGGTGATTGACAAACAGAGAGAATCAGAGGTAAATAATTACCGTACCCGATGTTCCTCGGCAGATCACTAATAATCATGTTGGTGACTTCTTCTACTTATCCTTGCGGTGCGGACAATCCTTAGCCCAATGGCGAATCACCGCACACAAAGCGGTAGCCCTTTCCTTTGCCTTTCTTCTTAAACTCGATTAGCCTTAGGCTTGACAAAAGGCTTATTTTTCTTCTTATTGTGGATAGCCTGAGGGTTCTTCTTCTGCACCAAATTGGCACTAGAACCTCCCTCGTAACAACTTTCTTGCCACGAGTATCTTTTGCCCTCGCCTTCTCTTCAACACCAAGAGTGCCAATGAGATCAAGTAACATGAACTCCTGCTCTTGTGTTTTAGAGAGGTAGCAAAATCCGACCAAGAAGGTGGTAACTTGGCGATAATCTGGCGACCACAAACTTGTCCAGAACTCACACTTATTATGCTCAAGCTCCTTTGCGGCGCTTTGAATCTCATGAGCTTGTTCTACTACTGAGCGGTCATTGACCATCTTGTAGTCATAGAACTGCTCCATGACATACTGACTCATCACCGACATCGGAAACTCGAACTTGGCCTCAAGTGCATCCCACATCTCTTTGCCCGTAGGCAAATGCATGTACACATCCACAATGTTATCGCCAAGATGTTGACAAGTGCACTCGAAACAAGTTATCCGCTAAATTGAACTTGCGTTCGTCCTCGTGAGATAGAAGCTCGTGGGCTTGCCTTGTGCAACATGAAAACATTCCATGGCAATAAACCACGGATAGCACGTGCACGCCATCTCTTAAAATTGGAACCATCAAGCGAGGGTGCGGCTTAGCGGCAAAGAAAGCCAACTACCGAAAAGACCTATCAAGTTTTGGATTGTTGAAAATCTAGTCAATTTTGGCATATTTTAATCCAGAAATTAAGCATATAAAACATGACAAAAAAGAGCATGAGTGATTCAACAATGATATATTCATATTCGCTAATGAACAGGATAACAGCAGATCCTATTAACATATTCATAGCGCACAGAAAAAAATACATCAGATAAGTTCTCAGGGTATACCCTCGGGCGGGGCCAGTGTCGGTGACACCGGATGCGCCGTTACCATCAGTCGACATGATGACCTATTTGATGTAGTCGATCGAGGCGTGATGCAGGACGAGGCGTGATGCAGGAAGATGTTCGCCGTGTAGTATCGTGAGCAGTTCACCACCAGGATGAAGACGAAGTCACAGAATGAGCAGTCGCGCTAATGCGCTCCCCAAAAACTCAGACGGATGGAGTTTCGGAGGCCTACTCGCCCAGAGCCTTCTGCGCGCAAGGTTCTGAACCAGAGATTGCAGAGAGAAGCAACAACAAAGAATCGAACCAGACCGAGTATTCTGTATCCTTTTTTATGGAGTAGAGAGCCTTTCTTTTATTCTCCTCCTCGATAAAGAAAAAGCGAAGAGACTAGTAATGCAGTCATTAGTCACTAGCAACGCCTCCATTACTCGAAAGTAACCGCAGCCATAATTCACTAGTAATCGCACTGCTATCGCGGCTATTCGTTAATGATATTTATTTGCGAGTCGGTCGCGTTGATTTTGAATAGATAAAGAAAACGCGCCGCACTCCATACGCGCACGCACACGCACACGCATCAAGCGGCGAGCGAAGGCCTTGTGGCGCATGTCTGAGCTCTCCAATTGCACAAAGGGGTTACCACATTTCACCTTTTAAAGTGGTGTAACTCCCATTCAATTCTCCATATGGGACTAATCAATTTTTCCATGTGGGCCTAGGAATTTCATTTGATTAATTGCTAAATTAAAATGGTCCAAGCCCAATTAATCCAACACACCAAACATCAACAGTTAGTAGATCGATATTTAGGTGCTTAATATGATACTGTACAATCTAGATAAGAGAGTTCCAATGCTAATTCCCAATTTTGCCATGCACAAGAGCCTCCGAAATTTTTGCGAAAACATGCATGTGGTGGCCGATCAGAGTATATATGGTGAGCAAACAGGTCGTCTATCAGTAGACACGTTTGCTGTCGCTCCTATATTGCAGAGTCTCGTACAATCCAAATGCATACGGTCCTTTTCCGATTTCCAGTGCCATTCACCACCCATGGGTGCTACCATGCTACTGCCCCTCAAAAAACGATACAAATTAATGGCCGTGAAAAACTCCAAAAATTTTTTTTGCAATATTGGCACAAAATAAATCTATTATATCATATTTTTTCAGAAATTTTTCATTACTATTTGCACCGTTTTCCGATGGATGGTAGTACCGTAGCAATGGATGTGTTGTCTAGTTTCTATATATACCACTACCAATTTTGTCGCGCAGAAGGGCTGGCCAGGGCCACACTTACGCCAGCATGTTTCTTTTTCTTGAAGGTATTGTACGCTAATGTTAATTTTATGGATTATCTTAAATAGCGTAGCAATGGTATAGCATTACTTCTCCCATCTATTGGATTTTAAAAAAGCACTGGTTGTGACTGTTTGGAGCATTGTAGCAAATAATTATGGAAATTTCATATACTAAAACTGTAGCACTTGACTTTTAACATATAATCTAACTCTTCAAAAAAATGAAAGAATAGCACAGCACTATTCACCTCTACCGCCAATACAATTTCTTTTTCAAGGGTGTACACGGGTACATCTTATCAAATTTTATTTACCCTCTTCTCAATATTCATTCTTGTTCATAGTATTAATCTGTTGCACCCGAGCTGGCACAATTGGCGATGCATAATTCACGTAGTGATGTTTGAAGTCTGGACTGTAGTAGCCTTGTTGCGCAACGAAATTCAAAAATTAACCCTTATAAATAAAAAAAATACCAATTTTAGTCCCCTGAATGTACGTGCTGCCGTGCGGGACGGCAGCAACCGAGTTGCCGTCCCCGAGGGTAGCACCCCCCTCATGGTGAATTTTTTTAAAAAATATATAATTAATAATATTTATTGGACGATTTTTAAATATATAAAATGAGCTCAAACAATTATGAAATTTTTTGTTGAGCCTCTTGGCATAATGTGTCTGCTTGTGTAATTTTTTAGAAATTTTATGCATTCTTATTTTTTCTTTAAAATTCTTTAAAGTCTAATATTTGTAGGAATTTTCTAATATAGCAACTGAGGTCCAAACATTATAATTTTTTTTGCAGACTCCCTACATAGTGGACTTAATTGTGTAAATTTTACATAATTTTATATGCTCTGAAATTGTCTCGACAAATTCAGGATTTAGATCTCAAAAATTAGGGTTTCATGATTTCATGTGACTTTAAATGTGCGAAGTTTGGTACGACATGACTACTCTTGGTCACTATGGTTCTTAATCACATTTCTTCTGTACGGTGGAGTTAAAGTAGAGTACAGAAATTAACTTAACTGAAGGGGCTAAGAACATTGCGATTACGGAGAAGCCCTAAAACATAGAAGAATCGATGTCGATATGAATGATTATCTCTGGAATTCCACCAGAAGAGGCATACTCTGATGGCTCAGCGAAGGCACAGAACCAGAACTACATTGCAGTCCGCGCGTGGACAGAAGCACGTTACATGTGGTCACATGGCATGATGGTTCGGCTAATTGATTTAGTCATGGACGCTACTACTACGGTAACTTGCGACACGAGCTTCCGGACCATGTAAGTACGCATACCTTTAGGGGATAGTAAAAACATGGCGAGTAGGAGGGGGGACTACTACGGAATGGCCCGACCTACTGCGTTGATCGGGCCTATTTGCCCTTCCTTGCGAGCTCGGCGTTGTACTCCTCGCCGGTCGCCCTTGCCTCGGCCGCCATTTCCCACTTTTTCTCGCGCTCCCTCTCGCGTGCCTCGCGCTCCCTGCGCTTGCACGCCTCGAGATGGGCCTGCGTCTCCCGCCGGATACGCTGGTTGTGCTCTTCAGTTCGACGCTCCTCCTCCCAGATCTCGCGTGCCCTTTTGACATTCCACTCCTCGAAGTCGATTCGCCACTGGTCACGTAGGTGGATCTCTAAGTCGATCCACTTGCGGTAGCCACATAGCGGTTCTAGGGACTACAAGTAGATGGGAGAGATTGTTAGTGCGTAATTTGAAAGAGAATTGGTGGGGGAACTTACTGTAAGTAGTCCTTACCGCTGCCGATAGCTGCTTGTATTCCAGCGATGGTAGGGATAGTCAGAGGAGTAGTTGGGACAACCCCAGTAACGCATACCGAGGTTGAGCCGGTGCTTAGATTTGAAGAACTTGCATGTGTCCCTGCACCAACACAGGGGCGGTGTCTCCCCCTCTGGCGGGTGTTGTGGCGAAGGCTCGGTTGGAACGTTCTGGCAGGGGTTGCTGCTACGGGGGCTTCATTGCGGAGAGCTGCCATCCTGGCAAGCTGCTCTTGCCGGACCCGGGCCTTAGCAGCCCTAGCTTGTTCGGACCATGCGGTAGAAGCCCTTTCTAGATCGCGAATCTCGTCCCATTGCTTCTTGATGTTGTCCATCCCAGGGTGGTGAAGCAAGCTCTGGTGTAGCGTTGGGTTTGGTTGTGTGATTTTCTCTCCTCGATGCTTTCCACCTCCTTTTATAAGCCAGAGGGTTGGCATGGTGTGGTTAAATTCACGTGAATAGCCGGCGTGGCAGAGTGTTGTCTAATCTTTTTTGAGAGAGAAGTCATGTCTTATTTTTTTGGAGTGTTGTCCTTTCAGTCTTAAAAGCTGGCAAGGCAGAGTGTTGTCACATCTTACTTTGTATAGTCATGTCTCGTCCTGCTTTGCAGAGAGAAGTCACGTCTTACTTTGCAGAGTGCTGTCATTTCAGTCTGAAAAGCTAACGAGACAGTGTGTTGCCACATCTTACTTTGCAGAGTGCTGTCATTTCGGTCTGAAAAGTTGGCGAGACAGAGTGTTGTCACGTCTTACTTTGCAGAGTGCTGTCCTTTCGGTCTAAAAAGATGGCGAGGCAGAGTGCTGTCACGTCTTGCTTTGCAGAGTCCTGTCTCGTCCTGCTTTGCAGAGAGAAGTCACGTCTTACTTTGCAGAGTGTTGTCATTTCGGCCTGAAAAGCTGACGAGGCAGTGTGTTGTCACGTCTTACTTTGCAGAGTGCTGTCATTTTGGTCTAAAAAGCCGGCGAGGTAGTGTGTTGTCACGTCTTACTTTGTAGAGTCCTGTCTCGTCCTGCTTTGCAGAGAGAGGTCATGTCCTACTTTGCAGAGTGATGTTATTTCGGTCTTAAAAGCTGGCGAGGCAGAGTGTTGTCACATGTTACTGTGTGGAGTCATGTCTCATCCTGCTTTGCATGGAGAAGTCGTGTCCTATTTTGCAAAGTGTTGTCCTTTCGGTCTGAAATGCTGGCGAGGCAGTGTGTTGTCACGTCTTACTTTTCAGATGGTGGTCATGTCCTGCTTTGCAAGATAAGTCGTGCGGTCTTTCCATTGCGAAAACTAAGTATTCTGAAATTGTCTGCAATATTACAGATTTAGGTCTCGAAAATTTGGAATGTAGAATTTGGAAATTAGGGTTTGATTAATTTGCACGCAAAGTATTCATAACAGAATTAGATAGAGGCATACATGATACAAACGAGTACAACAACACCGCAAAGGCATACATCACGTAGTGCAGGGATGCATAGATAAAGAGTGGATATTACAATCTTATTAAAACTAAACTTCTACTTGGCAAGAATAAAAAATAATAGAAGAAAAACTGTCAAACTAGCTATGTTAACTAATTTCTGAAGCATTTTCTCAACCATTTCCATCATTCCATCCAGTCTTTTAAGAACATTATCTTTATTTTCCATCGGTTAATCCGATGGTCGAGGCACTTGACGAAATACAGCAACACCACGGGTGTCCTCTTGCAAGGCAGCAATTTACATTGCAATGTCTCGAACCTCCGCACAAATCATCAAATTTCACACCGAACCTACATACTGTGTTCTGTAAAAATAATTACAACTGCAAGTGAAAAAATATGTTGTTTGGAAAGAAGTTTATTGGGGATGATCAGACACAAGTTACCGTAAGATTTGAACACTTCATGAACACTCGGGATGGATTCGTTGGCGTATGAGAGGTGAACACATTCACCGGATCCCTGCAACGAGGGAAAACCAAGTGCTGTCGTAGTGTTTCTAATTGCCTGCTCACTCGAAAGTTTGATAAGACCGTAGACATCTCGTTTAAGACTGGAAGAAAGGAGAAGAGGAAGTGAAGAGTGAGGGGAATGGCAGGCAAATCATGCATATATATAGCTTGTGGGTAAATTGCAATCTGGTTGAAGAAAATTTGCGTCCGCGAGGTAGCGGGGCTGAGGAGGGATCGTGGGGTAGCATTGCGTTATGTTTTTAAGGTTTAGTAAGTTAAAATCGGGAGGTAGAGTTGTCGTTTGTACTAAATATTTTAGAGAATATTTTGTGTACATAAATCACAGTGTCGTAATGCACATGGACATTACATAAATCACAAAGGCGAAATGCACAATGACATTACATAACAAGTATTACACAGCCATGACATTAGTTAGGGCGTATCGTCGTGTCGCTTGCCGGACGGCGTAGTTGATCCTCAGAGAAGGTGAACCTGTTCGGGGAGCGGCGTACGTCTCGAAGGCCGTAGTAGGGGCCCTGCCTGGAAGGCGAATCTGGGGTGATCTCATCGTGGGGGTCCGGTTGAGGCCTAAGCATATCGTCAACCCACTGGTGCTCTTCCTGCGGGAAGGGTAGGGGGTGAGTTAGTCATTGGTTTTGTGCAATGGAAAAATCGGTGTAACTACGTTCACGCGTACCTGAGTAGGCTGTTGTGTGGAGGAGGATCCTCCTTGCCAGTTTGAGTCGTACGTGTCCCCGAACCACTGGTCGCGCTCCCGCAGGTGTGATTAAACATCGTGCGTCAATGAGTCGAACCCTTCGTCCTTGCGCTGCGGTGAGTCAGGGTCGGCGTGTGGAGTGCAAAAACATCGCGCCGACAAGGAAGTTTTGTCCTGCGCCTCCCTCCGTGATGACGATGGTTGCAGCAGAGTGCAGTCCCCTCGCAAGTGCTGCAATAACAAAGGGTAATGTTAGATACATCCGAAATGAGTGCGTGCAAAGGTACTCACAAAAAGAACCGGCTGGCAGATGACAAACCTATGGCCCGAGGCGGGTCGGGCCGAGCGACCGTAGCTCCGATGACTCCCGGAGTGCAACGGAGGTGCCGAGGGCGGAGATGGTGGAGGGTGCCCTCCTTGTACGCGATGCTATGCGTGAACGTCGCTGTGGCGACTACAAGTTATGGATCTAATCGCAGCCCTCGTGTCCTCGCCTATGGTGCGCATCGCGCTAGGAGACGATCAAAGGTGCTGTTCTTTTCACAGCGTAGAGCTTCATCACTCTCACGCTGGATACGCTCTAAGCGGTAGTACTGTAAGAAAACCGATAGTAAGTGTGCAAAGTGTTGCTGGACGAAAATTATGCAAAGAATATTTTACCGTCTCGTCGAGGCGAGCCGCCCGGTGACGGTCCGGACCAGCTAGTACGATGTCGTCGTGCATGGCGTCCACTGGATGCTGCGGCGCTGGCTAAGTAAGCCTCCACCTAGTGTGCGAAATATACCACCGCAAGTACGCAGCGTACGTCTAGATGGCGTAGCCGCGAAGCTCCTGCACCACATCCGTCGTAACCCTCTCGGTCCACAGCACCGCCCACGGATGTTGCGTCTGCCTCCAGTCGTCGCTCCTCCGCCCTCTCCTCGTTTGCTTGCAATTGAATTGAGATGTCAGAAAATCTTATTCAGACATGCCCTTAAAATGACACCAAAGAATGAGATGTCTGTACTCGGTTTTAACTCCACCGTATAGAAGAAATGTGATCAAGAACCATAGCGACCAAGAGTAATCATGTCGTGCCAAACTTCACACATTTCAAGTCACATGAAATCATGAAACTCTAATTTCTGAAACGTCCGTCCTAATTTTTGAGACCTAAACCCTAAATTTATCGAGATAATTTCAGAGCATATAAAATTATATAAAATTTACACAATCAAATCCACTGTGTAGGGAGTCTGGCAAAACAAATTCATAATGTTTGGGCCTCATTTGCTATATTAGAAAATTCCTACAAACATTAGACTTTAAAGAATTTTGGAGAAAAAATAAGAATACATAAAATTTCAAAATAATTACAAAGTAGACACACTATGCCAAGAGGATCCACAAAAAAATTCATAATGGTTTGAGCTCATTTTATATATTTAAAAAATCATCCAACAAATATTATTAATTAGATTTTTTTAAAAAAAAATTCACCACGTAAGCAACACTAAGTCGCTATCCTCGAGACAGCATCAAGACGCATATCTGTGGTGCTAAATTTGAAAATTTTAATTTATAGAAACTAATTTTAAAATTTTGTTGCGTAACAGGTTTACTACAGTCCAGATGTTCGATGCTTTGCGGTCCTAGTTAGTGTCGAGCAAAGGATTGCTCGAGGTTATGATTCATCTTTTGAGTAATCGATAGAACTCTCCTTTCTAGAGAAAGATTCGTAGTGTTAACCAATATAGGCAAATACCACATGCGCGGATGCGCCTGGCCACTTGCACGCTGACCTAGTAGGGTCACCTGCTCCCCTAATAGTTGCAGTCCCATGCATTTAGCCTGTTACTGGCCTGTCCTACCCTACGATGCCACATGCATTGTTATAGTACAAAAAGACAGGCCGGACCACCGGTTAATCCGAAAAATGCCAAAATCGGCGTCAGTCGGCTCGGTTTAGCTCAAAGACCGTCCATACATTCGGACTAAGAAAAATCGATCAAACCGGTAGGTTTTTAGTAAACTGGCGAATTAGAGCCGGTTTCACTGAGATTTTTGTTCAGGACATAAATACCCTCATTCTTATTATTTTCTTGTTGTGAATTCAGATGTAAGATCACAAAGATATGAATATGAGTGTCCTACTGTTGTACACTTGTTGTTTCATTAAGAATTAGATTGTAGTTTCCACCCCATTCCTCTGAATAAATAGTTTGACAGACAATTTCAATACAACTATGATGTTACCTGTTGCTATAGCTATACATGTTTAATTGTACTGATAAATAAATACAATATTAATATATATAAAAACCAGCAGTTGGACGGGTGAACCGATGGTTGGACTGGTGAACCTGGTGCCTGATCGGTTCGATTGCTGGTGCGATTTTTTGCACCATGCATACCCTATGGCGTTGGTTTCATGCGTGCGAGTTGTTTCCTTTCTGCTTGCCTCTATTGTGTATTTTGTGCGTCGGTGTGAGCAGAGGTGGCTAAATAGGTAGTGCCCGTCGGTCTGGCCCGGGGCACGACACTATTACCCTAGCCCAGTCACAGCACGACCCGCACTATTCACGGATCGGGCCGTGCCGTGCTTGGCCCAGCATGACAACAGAATAAGAGGAGGTAGCACGATGGCGACTAGTCGCGGCAGAGGAGGAGGTCGAGCTCGTCGGAGGAGGACGAGGCGGTAGGTGTGTAGGAGGAGATCGGGAGTGACGGCCAGGTACAACACCGGGCACGAAGACGAAGAAGGAGGTGGCAGCGAAGGCTTGGCGCGGCACAAGAGGAGAGGAGGAGGCCAGCCTAGGCTCAGTCGGTCGCGGACCGGTGGCGTGGAGGCTAGCGCGGCAGCGCCCGACTGCTACTGCCTCTGGCTCGGGTTCGGCTAGTTTTTACGGGCCAACTACTATAGCAGATCTGCCCGACACGGCACAAAATACCAACGGGCATGACTGGGCTGTCTCGACTGCAAATAGGCCTGCACAGTACAACACAATTTGTTTATCTCGTAGGCCACAATGAGCCGTGCCGGCCTGGGCCCGGGGCGTGCCGCCCATCTGCCCACCAGTGGGTGTGAGGGTTGGAAGGAGGTTGACCTGACCGTTCATTCGGTTTGGAGAAAATTGTTCGACTTGGGCTTGGGTCGCACTGCACTGCAGAAGCCTTCCTGAAACAGTAGCAAGCCACCGCCGCCGGAGGCGATGGGGACGCCGGCGCCGTGGAGAGTCCTCGAGTTCTACAGCGGCATCGGCGGCATGGTACTAGCACTCGACCATCCTCTCCACCTCCCCCTCCCCCACTGCACCTTGTACCTATCTAACGGCGGCTAGGGTTTTGGCGCCTCTTGTGCTCGCAGCGATACTCGCTGACGGCATCGGGCGTGCGGGCCGAGGTGGTAGAGGCCTTCGACATCAACGACGTCGCCAATGACGTCTACGAGCTCAACTTTGGCCACCGCCCATTCCAGGTGCGCTCCGTCCCCCCCAATCTCTAGTGTACTAAGCTGTCGCAATTTTGAAACGCTTCAAGTCGGTTAATGGTTAAGCGTTATCTTTTGCGGTAGGTGCAGATTTTAGCCTAGGCGAAAAATTGCAGTTACTATGATCAGTGAGAATTCAGAACCTTGACTGCGCCACCTGATTTTCAGATAATGCAATTACGCTTCTTACCATGTATGCTTGGTATTGTGACCTGAATTTAGCCTCAATGTGTATGCACAGTAGGATTAGACAGAACTGCCTATGACTGACTCCATGAGGACTATGACTTTATGAACGAGTTGAGTTTTACGGAGGACGCCTTTCTCTATCCATAAGTAGCTAAATTAAGGCGAACTTCATTAACTTTGCAAGGGAAGCGTGGTCACTTGCCTTCCTCATTTTTGTATAGTTATGCACCTGGCTCATGTACCAGTCTTCTAGAAGGCTCTTACTGTTCTACTCTCATGCTAGCTCATAAGACTTATTTTTTTGGTTGTTTCCGCGAATTGAATGACCAATGCTCTGCTAAACTTTTTTAATTGAACTACGTGCACTGTTCTCTAACTACAGGGGAACATTCAAACACTCACTGCTAGCGACCTAGACAAGTACAAGGCGCATGCATGGCTTCTTTCTCCTCCATGTCAACCATACACACGACAAGGTTTCCTTCTGGAGTAACTTTCTTTTAGCATTACCTGCCGCATTTTAAATTGTATTCATGGATGAGCTATCATGTAGGACTTAAGAAGCATTCAGCTGACGCTCGAGCATTTTCATTCATCAAGATTCTTAACCTCATGCAAAACATGATCTATCCTCCACAAATGTTATTTGTGGAAAATGTGGTCGGATTTGAGGTTGGTGTAAATTTTCTAAAGAACAGCTGTTGACTCTTAGCATTTCAACACTGGATAAGTCTTATTTGTTTATGGCAGGTGTCTGATACACATGATCAGTTGCTAGAGGTCCTTTCAAATCTCAATTTCAACACACAAGAATTCATCCTAAACCCCTTACAATTTGGTGTTCCATATTCGAGACCTCGCTACTTTTGTTTGGTAAGAACTTGAGTACAAGCCATGTCATGGCATTCTGACAGTTCTCATTTTCCATTATCATTTCATTTGCTCGTCACTTCAAAACTGTGTAATTGAGTGAGGGAAGATTCAGGGAATACGTTTATTAGGATTGGTAAAATATGATACTTGCCCAAGTGCTTTGAAAAAGGCATCACTAATGATAGGGAATTAGCCTGAGCTTTCTTCAGAAACAAGAAACTAAGGGTGTGTTTTGATCTTGGGCAAGCCTAATTCTAGCTTTGCTTATCAAGGATAGGCATTTGGTAGAGCAGAAAAAAACCATGTCAGGCAAAATAGCTCGTGTTGGCTAGAAAAACCTTGCTCCACCAGGAGGGCCAAATCGGCTCTCCTGTCATCCTGTGTCGGCAAGAAACTGAGCGGAGTGTAGAATCGTGCAGAACTTCACTTGCCATTGTGTCCATCTTTTTGAGGGGTCGTGTTCCTCCTTGTGAAGAATTCGTTGCCACTAGGAGAGCCACGGTCCTATAGTAGTTGGATGAACCAAACAAACAGTCTTACCTTGTAAGCTATAGCCCAAGACAGCTAGAATTGCCTTGCCTAGCTGGGCATGTACAGCAAAAGATCCAAAGCCACCCTAAGTGATGCAGTTGCTGTCTTTCTGACAAAAATGCTGAATAAAAATAATCTCTTCAAGATTCCTTTTTTCTTCGCTGAGCAATTCTGTAACTATTTAACAACACTGTATCTACAGGCGAAACGAGAGCCTTTGTGTTTTCAAAATCCATCGGTCAACAACAAGCTGCTCCGGACACCTCCGTGCGTAACATTGAACAGTACATCAAAGAATGGCCATGTCCAGAATGAAGAAGAGCTGGAGCTAGTATGCAGGCCAATTACAGACTTCCTTGAAACACGATGTATGAATATTGGTAAGAAGGATTGTTCACCCACCAGCTCTAACTGTAAATTGAGGCCTATAGTTTGTATTTAAATTGCCAGGATGTTGTTTGAAGAAGCAGATTTACCAATGTAGGTTTTAACTCGACTGTATCTTATGTAGTTAAGGAGGCTGATGGAGGCATTCCAAGTGAAACAGTTTTGCAAGATTATATAGTCCCACTAAATTTGATTGAACGGTGGGGGAATGCTATGGGTATCCTTAATTTCTCCTTGATATTGAGTCACATTTCTTAATACTTTTTTATACTTTTTAGTGGAGTTTCATTTTTGTTTTCTTGTAGTTTTTGTTAGTATTTTTTTTGGTGAGTTAGTTTTTAGTAATGCTTGATGTGGTGACTCCTTGACTGTTTGCAAGATATTGTATATCCTGAATCAAAGCGTTGCTGCTGTTTTACTAAAAGCTATTATCGCTATGTAAAGGGGACAGGCTCCTTATTGGCTACGTCTGAAGTAAGGCCCATCTCTAAATTCTTTTGTTTTTATTTTCATGCTTCTGTCATGTACACCGCTCATCCTCTGGTGTTGCCTCCTGATCTGAATTTTCTTGACTTCTTTTATCCTTCAAATACTAGAACATCAAACAAATTCCTGAAGAGAAGCTTGAAATTTCTTCCCTGAAGGAGTTGGGCCTGCGGTTTTTCACCCCACGAGAGGTAGGTGCTTGTTCACAACTTCATATATTTACATCCCTCTGCTGGATATGATTTAGCATGCGATATTTGTAATTTTCAGGTTGCTAATTTGCATTCTTTCCCTTCGAGTTTCTACTTACCTGATCGCATAAGTCTTAGGCAACAGTAAGTTTTAGTTGCCCCCTTCCTTCTCTTATTTGAATTCAGTAAACTTCGGGAATGTTGAATTGCGATCCTTATAAGAACAATAAAGATGGAGTTACTGCCTTGCTGGTTTTCGAGATCAAAAGTCATTACATTTTTTTGTTAACCAGGTCACTATCTGAATAGTAGTTATAACTTCCCACATGACCTATGAATCCTCATTTTGCAGGTATGCTATGTTGGGTAATAGTCTCAGTGTAGCAGTTGTGGCTCCTTTGCTGCGTTATCTGTTTGCTGAGATCGAGTGAAGTTCAGCCAGTTGGCAGGTGATATTTGCCTGACACAAACACTTCGGCCTGCTTTCTGCTTTTGGGCATTATTTTGTTATACTTAAGCCAGGTTGGTTTCTGGGCATTCAGGCGGATTGTTCTTTGATCCAGTGGTATTGGTCTACACTTTGCAAAGCTGATTGTTTTGGTGTGACCATGCTCATTTGAACGAGTTTCACACTGCAGCACAACTTCATAGGGTTTTGGAAACTCTGGGTCAATCAACCATACCATTGGGGTGCATTGCGAAGAGTTGTGGGCGCAGTATGCATCGTTGAAACTATTTCGCAGATCCAACACAGCGTTGAGCAGAGAAGCTTCCTCTGCACCGGTCCTCCCCCTCCCAGACTTATGTTGTCGTCATGTTGAATGCTGGAAGTGTAGCTAACAACGTGATATATCATGTGCATTGTGCAAATTTTTTGCTACGAATTTATGATTATGAATTTCAACTTGAGGATTCTTCCTTTCGGTCCTGTGAACAGTGGCGAATCGTGCAGAAGATGAGTTTATTTTCTCAAGTTTTATGCGAGCAGCAATAATAATCGGGTGTTACGACTAACCCGTGTTTTCCCAATCAAACAATCTGTGCGTGTGCGATACTGCAAATCTGCAATGCATCTCCTGCTTGGTGCAGTACAGACTACAGAAGTAACATATCAGCACAGGGTATAAAGTATAAACGACCTGGAGCAGCCGCCCTTCGTCCACAGTTCCGCGTTCAACCCTAGTTTTTTTTTTTTGATTTGGACCTCTGCTGCCACCTTAATTACAAAAATAACCCCTCTTGCATCGTATTTACAAATCTAGCTCCCTTCCGAGCGCAGAAGCATCGGACGGCAACACATGGCACATCATGCGGCCGGGGAGCGCGGGAAGCATCCGGCCAGCGCGGGAGGCTGGGTGAGCAAGGGAGCATGCGGACCGGCGCGGAAGGTGGCAGGACCGGCCACTTTCCGCACCACCGGAGCGCAGGGGTTGCCGCCACCTTCCCTCGGTGCCCAAGCGCATGAGGCCAATGGCTTCCGCGGTGTCCGAGCGCATGAGGTAGGGGCCATTTAGGGTTTCGTTTAGGCCGATTGATTAGGGTTTCATCGATTATGATTTTTTTTTTTCACAGATTTCGATTAGACTTTCACCGATTAGGGTTCCAGCGATTAGGAAGAAATATGTGCACCAAGATTTGTTAAAAAAACATTTATAAAGAAATATAGGCACCGAGGTTTGTAAATAAAATTTCGAAAGGAGTAATAGCACCGAGGTTTGTAAATAAATTTCAAAAAGAGTATGGGATTTTTTAAGAAAAAAATCCAGGAATAAATATGGGCACTGAGATCGGTAAAAAAATCAGGACGAAGTATGTGCACGGAGATTGGGTCACGTCACTGTGCAGACGATGATGCTCGGGGGTAATCAACGAAATCTGTACGTACAAAAATATGTACACTAACGTCGCTAGAGAGAGGTGTACTAGCACCGAGAATTAATCTAATGGAAATATTTGTGGTGGAATAAATGTTAATTTTTGTAGGTAATACATTTAGCAATTCTTGGGGAGGTGGAAACAAGGTTGGTTGGTCCGTTTGTGATTTTCGAAGATTATCAAGGGTACAAAATCTGTTAGACTCACAATAACATTTTGTAATAGTCGTATGTTGTTGTAGTGCGGTAAATTTCTGAAGAATTTTGTGAGGACGATTGAGGTAGCAATGATTCGTAAGTAGAAATGTAACTGATATTGCGATACGCTAGGGAATTCATACACGATCGAGAACTTATGAGAAATGACGCAACGATAACAAAATGACAGTTGATCCGACAAGGGGGTTACAAGGCACGCAGGCTAACGGACTAAGGACGGTACATGCATGTCTTTAGGGAATTAGAAATACATGGCACATATGGACGAAGAAGGTCGAACTACTGCGTGGAACGTGGCCATTTGCCCTTGCGGCCTAGCTCGGCGTTGTACTCCTCGCCTTGCTCCTTAGCTTTCGCCGCGATGAACCTCTTTCGCGGCCTCACGTCGCCTGACATGCTTGCGCTCCTGATCCTCGTGCAGCTTCTCCCGCCTCTTCTTCTCTACGTCAACCTGCAGTTCTTGAGGCGCCTTTCACGGCCCTCGCAATCCTCTCTGGCCCACCTCTTCTGTGACAACAACATCCACATATTGTAGGGGTGGATCTTGTCGTCGATCCATTGGCTGAAGTCACATAGGCGCGGCGGAGACTGCAGTGGGAAGAGATATGTGGTTACGGTGTAACGGAAAGCAAAATAGTGGTGTACACTGAAATGCGAGTTCATTACCGGCTGGATGTGGCTCGGCGTGTCAAACCTGCGGTCGGGGTAGTCCGTGCAGAAGTTTGTGCAACACCAATAGCGCTGCCCAATGGTCCACTGGTCGGTTGATTTTACGCACTTGCAGGCGTCCCGACACCAGCAATAGGGTGGGGCCACTCCGTTGGGGCCCTTCCGAGGGCATTCAGTGGGCATAGGAGAGGGGTGTGGCTCGACCCGGAATCGTTGGGTGCACTGCGAGGCGGCCTCCTTAGATCGACGAACTCCGGAGGTGGGTGGTGAGTGTAAGGTTGCTGACTAAACAACCTGTGGCGAGTGGCGGTATGCTGGGGAGCCTCCCAATCCTTCAAAAGCTTGTGGATGTGCTCTTATTCCTTCTCCTTTTCCATGTTAGCTAGGTAGTATTGCTGATGTGGAGTTCCTATCCAAGTAGTGTTGTATTTATAGCGGGAGAGAACACGACTGTAGCGGCTCTATAGCAGCAGTCGAGTGGTCTCTTCGTGTATTGCAGAGCGAGGTGACGTCCTGCTTTGTAGAGAGAGGTCACACCCGGCTTTGCAGAGAGAAGTCATGTCTTGCTTTGCAGAGAGTGGTCACGTTTTGCTTTGCAGAGCGATGTCACATCCTGCTTGGCTTTGCAGAGAGAAGTCATGTCCTGCTTTACAAAGTGAGATCACATCCTACTTTGTAGAGCGAGGCCACGTCCTACTTTGCAGAGTGAGGCCACATCCTGCTTTACAGAGAGTGGTCATGTCCTGCTTTGCAGAGCGACGTAACGACGACAGATTGACACTGCAAATGAAGTTAAATTTTGCTATTACGATACAATTAGTTCCGCATTGCGTACAACAAACAAAGTACTAACATGAAGGTGTGGATATACATTGGATAGGCGTACATCATACGAGGGGTACAGGAAAAAAACTCATGGCCCATCCGCTTGCTGCCTGCCCCGCCTACCTCGACAACCCAACTGATCCTCATGGAAGGTGAGCCTATCAGGGGAGCGGCGTATGTCTCAAAAGTCGTAGTAGGGACGTTGCGTGGGAGGCGGTGTTGCGAGAGCTCAGTGTAGTTATTCGGGTGACGCCCGAGCACATCATCCACCCAGGTGGTCATAGAGGGGTGCACATCCTGCAGGAAGGGTACTGTTGGGTTAGGGCAGAGGTTTTGATGTTTGCAATGCGTAATTGTTATGGAAAGCATGTACATACGGAGTCGGAAGTGCGGACGGCGAATCTCGGCCTTCATGTCCAAATTGCCCGCTCCAAACCTGCGAATTTGGTGGTCTGCGTTAGATTACCGTAGAGTGCAACTGGAAGATTACGTCAAGTATGTTACAGCGTACCGCTGTATGTAGTTGTGCGAATGATGATGCTCCGGGGCAATCGGTGCTGAAATATTGCACAGTGTATGGTCCGTACGTCTGCCCGAACCATGGGTCACCCTCATGCAGGTTTGACTGAACGCCATGTGCGAACATGGGCAGCACCTTGTCCCAGCGCTGGGGCGTGTCAGGGTCGCTGTCTGCAGTCGCACCCCGTGGACCCGGCGAGGAAGCCCGGTCTTCCATCTCCCTCCGAGACGACGATGACTGTAGCAGAGTGTTGTCCCCTCGCGACTGCTTATGACAACAAATCATAGCTGACATACCGCGCCCGGGGCACATGGAGGAAGAGCGTCCATAGCTATGATGACTCCCGAGTGCGACGGACGTGCAAAGGGAGGTGCTGAGGGCGGTAGGGGTGGAGGCTATCCTCGATGTCTGCCTCGTGGCGCGGCAACGTCGCTATGCCGACCACAACTGATGGTCCTCATTGTCGCCCTCGCGTCGTTGTAGATGGTGCACAACGTACCAAGGAACTAAGCGGCGGTGTTAGTCCTCCCACGCCGTAGACCGTCAGCAGCCTCATTGGAGATACGCCGAAGGTGGTCGTACTGCAAGAAAACCGAGAATAAGTTAGAGATGTGTTCCCGTGCACATAAACTGTGAACAAAGTTTTACCATCTCGTCTATGTGTGTTGCCCTGTGAAGGTCTGGACCTACTCGTATAGTGGCGTCGTGCGCGACCTCTGTAGGATGCTATGGCGCCGGAGTAGTAAGGTTGCTCCTAGTGCGCAGAGCGTACCACCTCAAGTGCATAGTGTGTGACTCGACGTTGTACGGTCCAGCATGACATCGATCACCGCCCTGTCGGCCCATAGTTGTGTCTCCAGTCATCGCTCCTCCTCCCTTACCTCGTTTGCCTGCAAGTCAGTTTGGATGTTAGACAATCGAAAAAAGAGATGCAGCTAATAGGTTAACCGATGAAACCAAATAACAACATGCCTGTGGGACTTCACTACAAGAGGTCATCCTGGTGACGGTGGCACCTGCTGGTAAAGCCCGAACTGTCTCATGACCCGCTGCGGCGAGTACGGGTCCACCATATGGGAGAATACTAGATGGTAGGTCGTCATCCAATATGTGTGGTCCTGACTGCACTGAGAGGACAAGCTGTAGGGGGGCCGTGTCTGCAAGGAACCGTGTGGACCATGGGAAGCAGATGACCTCGTCCTCGTGCAGAGTCTCGAACAGGTTGTGGAACTCAAGGTACGCATGCCTCGGCCTCTCCCTGGCCCACCCTAGCTGAGCACGTGTCCAGCGAGTGCCCATTGTGGGCCCCTCAACGGGTCGGCACCAGCACCCTGACTGTAAAACTCGGGTACTAGCTAGAAAGGGTGCACGACCCTGCGAAAGTACGGCCGACCAACCAAAAATACTCCCACGACCATAGCTCTAAGAGGAAGTAGCATACTACGAGGACAAGCTCCCCGACCATAGCGTGCTGTGAGGCGTCACACGATTATGCCTTGAATTCACAGCTTTTCATGATTAGATTTCACTTGAAATCTCAACTGATACTAGGCTGTCAATGAACCAAGCCTATCTGGAGCTTTATTTGGTCATGCTCCATTATCTGCTCATGAGCTTTCTAGAGAACGCCCCTATTCGTATGAACTGTGACCTCAGTTAAGTTCAAGTAGGTGTATTCATTCTAGGTATTATGCAGGATAATACATTTTCCCCTCATTTGACACTAGAATACATTAAGTCTTTAAGTCATCCTCTTCCATACAGTTGAGAGTACTTTGTCTATAAGGTCACGGGTTCACAAATTATTAAAATGTACTCTCATGTTCAAGCATCAACTTGTTTTTCCTATTGCCTAAGTCACGGGATCTCCGATAAAAAAATGTATGGGTTATTGTTGAGTTTAACTCCAATGGGCCTCGTTCCCATGTCCATAGACGCAACGGAAATCGCCTTCTGTGCTAGCCCCCTTGCGAAAGGGTCTGCCAGATTTTTCTCAGTTCAAATATAATTCATAGTAATCACTCTGGAGTTCCTCAGTTTTCTGATAAATTTAAGTCTACGCTTCATATGTCTGGAGGACTTCATGTTATCCTTAGTACTTGTAATCTTAATCAACACTATTTGATTATCACAATATGTTAGGATTGGTAGTATTAGTTTCTCAACCAGTGGTAAGTCCAACAGAAGCTCTCTAAGACATTCAGCTTCAACAGTAGCTGTGTCTAGTGCTACAAATTCTGCCTCCATGGTTGACCTTGTCAATATAGTCTGTTTACACGACCTCCATGAAACTACAACACCTGCAAGGGTAAACACATACCCACTTGTAGCTTTGATCTTATCAGCATTAGAGATCCAATTTGAATCACTATATCCTTCTAATACAGATGGATACCCAGTGTAGTGAATTACATATGAGGTTGTGCCTCTCAAGTAGCGCAACACTCTCTCAAGTGCCTCCCAGTGATCATCTTTTGGGTTAGAAGTAAACTGACTTAATTTGCTCATAGCAAATGATATGTCTGGTCTTGTGGCATCAGATAGATACATAATGGACCCAATAATTTATGAATATCTCAATTGATCTTTTCCTAATCCCTTATTCTTTCGAAGCTTAACACTAGCATCATAAGGAGTTGGGGAAATCTTGCAGTTCTCAAAACCGAACCGGCTCAAGATTTTCTCAGCATAATGGGATTGGTTCAAAGTGATCACATCCTCATTTCTGATCAATTTAATATTCAGAATAACATTTATCTCTTCTAGTTCTTTCATATCAAAGCATCTAGATAAGAAAGATTTGACATCGTCAATAACAGCAGTTTTGTTCCAAACATAAGTATGTCATCGACATACAAACACAAAATCACTCCTTGACTCCCACCATAACTGTAGTACACACACTTATCTACCTCATTGACAAAAAACCAGTAAAAGTTAAAGTTTTATCAAATTTCACGTGCCATTGTTTGTGTGTTTGCTTTAGACCATACAAGGATTTGATTAATTTGCATTCCTTACTTTCTTGTCCAGAAATCACAAAACCATCCGCTTGCTCCATATAGATTTCTTCCTCTAACTCTAACTCTCCGTTAAGGAAAGATATTTTCACATCAATTTGATGAATGTGTAGACTATAGAAAAAACTAATGCAATAAGTGCTCAAACGGTGGCCAATCTGGCAACAAGAGAGTAAGTATCAAAATAATCTTCACCTTCTTTCTGGGAATAACCCTTGGACACAAGTCTTGCCTTGTACTTATCAATAGTACCATCATACCTCATTTTCTTTTTAAAGATTCACTTGCATCCAACAGGTTTGCACCTAATAGGACGATCAGTGATCTCTCAAGTCACATTAGCCACGATGGATTCCATCTCGCTATGGATTACCTCTTTCCAATACTCAGCATCA
This sequence comes from Hsuehochloa calcarea, assembly GCA_036346395.1. Taxonomy (NCBI): domain Eukaryota; kingdom Viridiplantae; phylum Streptophyta; class Magnoliopsida; order Poales; family Poaceae; genus Hsuehochloa; species Hsuehochloa calcarea. The sequence continues at coordinate 27,406,726 of CM070593.1, read as the reverse complement.
GGAAATGCATAAGCCTTTGAAAGAGTGTTTGGCATATCAAGCCTTTGAAAGAGTGTTTGGCATATCATCCATGAGATATATGTTGGGACCCAAAAATGCAATTCTGGACCCTTTGTGTATTTTGTACTAGTCTAGGATCATGCTAGTGCACACAGTATCAACATAGATGAATATAGATCCAGACAAGACAATTAATAGAATAAACGACTAATTTGAATAGCAAATAGTAGTTTTAACCTTATGGTCGAGTTTACATTTATTAAGCCTTGCAGGGCTGACAATAAATAAAATAGCAGCAGCGGAGCGAAATTAAACTCCGGCGGAATCCCATTTATTCACCATAGGCAACCGACCGGGATCAAGACCCTAACAAACAGCACCTTCGTAGAACTCCTCAAATGTAGGTGAAGACTCCTCTACTTCTGTTGAGTGTTTGAAGTAAGCATGAGTACACAACCGTACTCGCAAGTCATACCACAGAATGCAATTTATAGATGATGGTTTATTCCAAAGGAATGGCTTATGTGGTTAGTTTGCATAAAGTAACATTTACAATTGAATATGAATAATAGATTGAAAACATAATTCAAAACAAATAAACAATAATAATTTAATATTTGTTTTTCACAAAGGACACACAGTCTAAATAAGTTATTCACATAACCATATGACTTAGATCACACAGCTCCCTACCCAAATATTTTATGAAAATCTACCCCTCGTGTGAAATCCCTGAGAATGTCCATGACCGCGGACGCGGCTATTCGAATAGATTAATTAACACTATGTAGATATTGTACACTTTACGCACACGATACAATCGGTGTAGCCAGCACTGACCATAACAAAACCTTTCAAAAACTTAATCTCAAGAATTGACACTCCTGATGTGCTTTACCGTCGTCCAATCGATACACACAGTGCTTGGCATGACACATATCGTTATACAGGGAAGCAGTGAACCGTCCCGCGATGTCAGAATCAAACCTCCAGCCTGGTACACAGCCTAACCTACCAGCCTAAGCAATCAATGTCAAGACTCCATAACCTACTAAGTTAGGCTCGTCTCATACCAGGCATGTGGTCGTACAGTAAGGCACAGTTCAACGGCGCACAAAGTTTAGTCCTTAATTGACCAAGGCAAGACTTCCAATTTCTAACTAAATGTCACACATACTAATATTCTCATTCACACAGTTTCTACCATATCACACAGTATCCACCACTAGCCTCAGTCTAAATCTTTTTCCACCATGTTGGTTAAGTGCAATATATGCCATCAACGAGTAATAGCATACAACACACACAATTCCATAATCAGTTAGTCAAGTTTATATTTGCAACTCACATGAGATGATGACTCGTAGCATGGTTAAGCAATCTACTCGTATCTAACCAACCCACGTTGGTGCTACGATAATACCAGCTAGTATTGAACCAACCTAAGGTGACAAAAGATTATAACATAACAATAGACAAGGTGGATATAACAATTTGGATTAATAACTAAACCCAAAAGCAATTAAATAAATACTTAAAGTAGAATGCAGTACATTGAAACAAAGTAGTTTTGAAAACTGGGTTCAACATAATTAAAGGTATAACTTGCCTTGGAATAGGTCTAGGTACTGGTCTTGATCTTGGTGCACTCCTTCTTCAAAAGTCCCCGCAGAATTAACGTCTACTCGTAAATGAAATAATAAAATAAAATAAATAAATAATAGAGATAAAACAAATTACAAAAATTAAATAAAATCTTAAATATATAGATCTCAAATTTAGATGAATTTAGAAATTTGAATGGGCTCAATAGAAGTTCGGATGAAGAAGATATGACCTTTGGAAGATCAAAACTAAAGAAAATACCCTAAATTGGAATTTAAGAAATATTTTTCTAAAGAAAATCCAGATTATGGACGTCACCCACGCGCGGTGCACGTGGACCCTAACTCGCTCATCAAGGTGGAAAACCTTGTTGGGTCTAAAGGCTTGGTGAGGATATCCGCCAATTGAGCCTCGACTCACAAAGTGCAAGACAATATCACCCTTTCGACATGGTCTCTAAGGAGATTTTCAAAATTAAAATAAATCCGGAAAAATGGTCGAGACTAACATCTCAAATTCCGGGGCGCGATCCATAGGCTACCGGTCCACGGACTCGGCTCACGGGTTCACGGAACAGTGGATCTGACAATGGGACCCACATGGTATAGGCACGGCTCACGGTGGATTGAGTTCATGGAAGATTGAATCTAGGGTTCAGGTGAACCGTCCACGCACGTGTGCACGTGGATGCTAACACACCGCCACGCACGCGACACGCAGACGCTGGCGCTGAGGTGGCAACACACGTGCCACGACACGTTGGACCGGCGTGAAGGAGGTGAACCACCTTGAGTCTCCGGTCATGTGGCGTGACAGCCGGAGTCGACGAACCACGTGTCCTTCCTCTTTCCACGGTAATCCTTAAAATCAAGGCACAGAAGAACGATGTGTCTCAATACTGGGGTTAGTTAAACAAGACTTGGGAACCCAATACTGAGACACACGTCTGCGAGTAGTATGCAAAGCAGAAGTGCTATCCTTGACTTTATTAGAAGTTCTATCATGAGCAATGGTCACACGAACATAACAAGCATCCTGTCTAGGAACATAATGATGACTAGCATGTGAAACAAATCCTAAATCAGCTTTATTCTTTTCAAAATGACCATATCTCATGACGGCTCTAGGTTGATGAGATGAATTTCTAACAAACTTTTTCATATCATTTTTCAACATACGCCAGCAGAACTCAACTAAATGCTCATCCTTCTTGCAATTGGTGCAATGGTACTTGATACCACTAGGAGAAGCACCCTTTGACTTAACAGATGGTTGGGCAAAATCCGCAGATTTAAAGATAGTTTTTTGCAGGTTGAGTTTTGAATTCAACTAACCCATTTTCCAAGACTTGAGTAACTTTTGGCTTAGAATTATCTTAGACAGAGTTGTATCATAATCCTTGCTTCTTATAAGGAGTTTTAGACTTGTCCAGAATCATGTTTAATTGTTTCTTACCTTTAGAAAAAAATTCTGAGCTATCCTTAAGATAAGCATTTTCTTCTTCAAGATTAACACATGATTCACAAGTTTTACCCTTAATGGCTCTAGCATATCTCTCCTTATATAAAGAAGCTTCAAGTTTAAGAGTTTCGCATGAAATACAAGTAGCAGAATCAATTCTATCCTTAAACTTAGCAAATTTAGCTCTAACTGCATCTACTATGTCTTGTACTTCATGTTCTCGTTCAATGCAAAAAGAGCAAAGGCTATAATCAACCACACCAGAAGCAACCAACTTGCTAGAATCTAAGCATTTTTCACATTGAGCAGATTTAACCTCAACTAGCTCAGTCCTAGCATTTTTAAGTTGTTGCAAAGCAATATCATCAGCAGATTGCAGTTTAGCAAATTCTGAGTGCAAAGCATGGCAGGATGAACATTCATCAGATTCAAGAGTCTTAGCATTTGTAAGTTCTAAAGTTAAATTATCTACTTGTGACTCTAAGTCCTTGTTCCTGGCCATAATAAACTCTAAAGCCTTATCCTGACTCATGAGTTGCTCAAAGATAGTTTCGCATCTATCAGAAAGGGCATCATAGGAGGGAGATACCTCATCGTCGTCGACGTCAGCAGAGTCAGCCATGAAGCACAAGCCGGTGAAGTCCTTGACCTTCCCCTTCTTCTTGTCTTGAGGGATTTCTACCTCCTTGTCCTCCTCGCTCCCGGAGTTCACATCGCTTAAGGATTGATCCCCAAAAGTGGCAAGAACTCGGTGAGCGGCCTTCGTCAGCTTGGCAGCATCATACCTTGATTTGTTCCATTGAGGCTTCTTCCAAGCTGTCTTTCCCTCCTTATGGTTGCTCTTTCCTTTCAGCTTGGGGCAATTTGCTCGGATATGATTAAGCTCACCACACTCATAGCAAGTCACGGGACCTCCTCTCTTTTTGTTTCTCATATTGTTATAGGCTCGTGTGGCCTTTTTTACTATAAGGGCCAACTCAGCCTCAAGGAGACTCTCAAACTTCTCTTCATGGATTGCAGATAAACCAGCAAACAAAAATCCATAAGAAGACTCAGAAGACCCATCAGAAGCTCTCTTGAGCGGGTCTGCTACCAAAGCCATATTTTCCTTCTTATGATGATCAATCCTCTTGATCTCATGAGTCTTGAGCTTGCTATAGAGCAGCTCCAAAGTCAGATCAGAGAGGTTGACGTTCTCCTCAATGGCAGTAGTCTTTATCTCCGACTCCTTGGTGTTGATTGCAGCCAAGAGGTGGGTGGCATTTTTAGATTAAGAATATTCAATACCAACAGCTTTAATCTGATTAATCACTTTATTAAAGCGACTGAAAATATCATCGATGCTCTCTCCAGGATGCATATCGAATTTGTTATATTTACGCTTATAGACTGTCTGGCGTACTTTCTTGATTTGGGACGAACCCTCATTGTAGGTTTCGAGGGTGTTCCAAATCTCGTGTGCAGTCTCAAGATTGCAAATCCGATCATACTCCTGTCTACCAAGTCCACCATATAAGAGGTTAATTGCCTTATTGTTGTTAGCCAAGAGGGTTGCTGAAGCCGGCGTAGCAACTTCGGGAAAGACGAGCGGGGGTCGAACAACCTCCCATATAGCTTGTCCTTCGCTCTGAAGGAAGATTCGCATGCGATTCTACAAATAGGCATAGTCGTGCTCATCGAAGATATGCGGCTTCGTGGAGTACTTATCCATCGCCAAGTTCAGTGACCTGTTAAGATCAAGATTGAACTAACCGGGCTCTGATACCACTTATTGGACCGAAACGACGACTAGAGGGGGGAGGTGAATAGGAGCACGCTCACTTTTTCAACTAAGATCGGATTCAACACAAATTTCAGTCCAATAACTATGGAAGCTATGAAGATCAATATACCAGTACAGCGAAAGACTAGTATTGAATCTAATCCAAACCTCGAAGCAAATCAACCAAAATCAACACAGGCTAAAATTCTAAATGTTGGGCGGTCTGACATATATGTCAATGGCGGTCTGATCGGCCCATGGGCGGTCTGACCTCTATGTTAATGGCGGTCTGACCTCCAGCCTGATGAACAGTGAAATCAGCCCGAAAAATGAAGTTGCAAATAGATGTAACTTTTGATCTACAACTCCAAACTCGATGAAACTTAGAACACACCTTCTCTAGGTTGTCAGGAACCTATTCTGATGAGGACATCCCTACCATGGATATAACCGTGCCTACACACACAACTCAACCACAACCAGTACAAGGACCTCTTACCCGAGCTCGTGCTCGCCAACTTAATTATCAGGTGAATTCGTTCCTAGGATTATATACTACTGAGAATAGACCGCTACCTAATGCAAGTGATTTAATTGTGCTTAGGAATATGGGAAAGGACCATGGAGAGGCATGTGGATTCGTGGAGATGTATGGAAGGCATAATGGAGATCATCACGTCACTTTGGGTCCAAGACAAGCAAGAGTTCGAGCTGGGCTCGTTCTGGAGTCAGATTCGGACTACGGCGTCAGGACTAACTTTAAACGGGCGTAACTTCTTCATACGGACTCCGTTTGGGGCGTTTCTGGACTTCATGGAAAGCTTATCAAGTCTACTTTCTAACGGATCCAACCTCATCATCAAATTCTATCCGAGCCGGCTGCAATTATCAAAAGAGTCCGTATTCGTATCGTAGTCCGAGTCGAAGGTGTCTGCGCCACCTCCACTTTGGCCCACTGCCTTGTAACCCTAGTGGTCGCTTCCCTATATAGGAGCCGCCATCTCCTCGCTGAACTTGGATTTTGTTGAGTTTAGGTTTAGCCATTGTGCAAACTTTGTTCTTCGATTGTGTCGAACGACCACCGCCAAGACACCGGGATCCCATCTTTGCTATTCGCAATACAATTTATGCTTCCTTCATATTCGCAATATCAGATTGCCTATGTCTTATTCTTGCTAGTTCTTCGATTGCTCGCATGGATTGAACTTCGTGTTCAGGTTGATCACGCCTCCAGCGAGGTCAATAACACTTCGGAGTTGGTTCAGCGATTGCTAAGGCGCAAGCGTCGTCGTACGGTTGTAGTCGGATCGTGAGAGTCAGCGCCACCAAAATCGATAGTTATCAATCTCATCGAAAGATCGGACACCTCGTCTTCATCAAGTGGTATCAGAGCTCAAGGTTGCTCGGTGAGAATTTCCAGTTTACCATAGATTAGATTGCTTTTCCTTACCCAGAGTACACAAAAACAAAACAAAACAAAAATTATTAGCAGTAGTAGATCAATCTGTCCAAACCAGTCTTAGCCTCGCAATTTTTCTTTTCAGTACATTGCATTGTTGAACTTTCGGTTGCATCGTCGTGTTCTTTGCTGGTCTTAGTGTCTAGTTCTTCTAGAGTTTCGAGTTCTGTTCACGTTTTTGTCTCACCGTTCAGTTATATCCGAACGACCACAGAGTAGAAAAGGAGGAGGACTCAATCTCTAGGGAGGCTTTGCCCTAGTTTGGTTTCGGAGTAGGACACGATCTCAGAGTTGGTTTTGGAGTAGGGTTCTGCCGCATCGTGTGTGGAAAAAAAAAACAGAAGAGAGAGAAAAATCTAACTTTTGCATACGACCTCCGATTGAGGCGATTTTTGATCCGTTGGAAAGGAAATCGGAAAATAGAGCGAAAAAAAAAGAAGACTGGGAAATCAGGAGATTTTAGATCCGCGTAAGATACCAGGCACACACGCGGCAACTTCGACCCCAAAAAACGTCGTTTAGGGCCTCAAACCGGGCCCGCAAACCGAGTAAAATCAAGTTTCTTAGAATTTGCTCAAAATTGACAGAGCCCTTCTGCACGTGATTCTAAGGTCCCCTGTGAAGACGGCGCCCTTTTCCGAGCTCCAGAACTCCGTGTGCAACGCCATCTAGTTTCTTTCTACACGGTGTGTCTTCGTTTGTGTGCTACGCTCGCGTCTCTAGTACGGTCTAGCCTAGGACCAACACCCACCGGCGTTGAACGATTTTTCACTTGCATTTTCTCGAATTGATTATTGCTACTCCTTGCTACTAAACTTGAGCCCTCCCAAATACACCTTTTCTACACGTGCAGCCGAGCTTTACCCGCAATCGCTCCATCCAATCTTCAAGATATATTGTCACCACTCGTTGCCGATCCCCTGTGTGCTTGGTAAGAATTGGTAAGAATTGATAGAAGGTTTGAGGCGAAGACTTTGAACCACCATACCCTAGTTCTTGTTAGGACATATTCTTGTGTTTTCGCTAACAATGGCGTGTTCGAGAGTTTATCGATCAAGATAGATCTCACACCCCGTCGAAGGAATCATACAACATTTCACGCGCGAAATGAATCATCGTACGGAGGGCCTTGAGGAGGACGTCAGAGTTACAAATGAGCGACTTGCTCAACTAGAGAGCACCCAGATTGAGACAAACACAACGCTCGCTGCGATGGAGAGAGCACAAGGTATCACTAATAATTCTTTGGCGTATATTATGGCGCGCTTGAGGAGATTGTCCAAGCTTCGACTCATCGCTCCCCATTGTGACGGTAGAGGGACAAGATGAATATGTGGGTGATTCGAGACAGATGGCAGAGCTAACCACAACAACGATCGAGCTCATCGCCAATTGCGTTTTAACCGACAAGGTATGCTAAGAGAACCCCCACGACGTGAGGTACATGACCGCGAAGATGCTTTTGCTCAGGTTAAATTCAATATGCCCTCTTTTAATGGTAAATATGACCCTGATAGTTATTTATATTGGGAACTAGCTGTTGATCAAAAATTTGGCTTGTCATGATTTTCCCGATAATAGACGAGTTAGGGCTGCTACTAGTGAATTTACCGACTTTGCTTCTATTTGGTGGAAAGAACATTGCCGTCAACATCCCAATAACATACCTAACACTTGGGAGGCTTTAAAAATGCTTATGCGTCATCGATTTGTTCCCTCATATTATGCTCGTGATTTGTTAAATAAATTGCAACGCTTACAACAAGGTGCAAAGTCTGTGGAATAATACTATCAGGAATTACAAATTGGTATGTTGCGTTGTGGGTTAGTTGAGAATGAGGAGGCATCAATGGCTAGGTTTTTGGGAGGATTGAATCGTGAAATTCAGGACATTCTTAATTATAAAGATTATAACTCCATGACTAGATTGTTTTATCTTGCTTGCAAAGTTGAACGAGAATTGCAGGGATGCCAGACGAGAACGCGATCTAACTCTTCTACAGGTCGCACAAATTCATGGACGCGTACACCTTTTTCCTCATCCACTATGACGGCCCCACCATTAACCGCCAACAACAAGCAGCGCCCTACTACATCAAATTCAGCGACAAGAGTTTTGAAGCACCCAAAACAAAGACCACAACTTCCGCAAAAACTTCCTCTTGGTTGCTTGACAGATTTAACGAGGGCGCTCAATGCCATCGTTGCAAAGGCTATGGACACATGATGCGGATTTGTCCAAGCAAGCGTGTATTGATTATACGTGATGATGGTGGGTATTCCTCTCGCTAGTGATTTAGATGATGAAACATATGCTATGCTTGCAAATGACCCTGCAGGACATGATGATAAATCTAACCATGAGGAGGAACATGTTGACGCCGAAGATGCCGACAAGTATTTGAGCATTATAGTGCAACGCGTACTAAGTGCTCAAGTGTCTCATGCCGAAGCGTAATCGCCCATAATTTATTCCAAATCAAGGGCGTTGTCAAGGAACGCTCCATTCGCATAATTGTTGATGGTGGGAGTTGCAATAATTTGGCGAGTATGGATATGGTGGAGAAGCTTGCGTTGTCGACTAAACCTCATCCCCACCCATACCATATTCAATGGTTCAACAAAGAATGGTAAGTTGAAGGTAACACGGATGGTGAGAATACATTTTTCTATGGGTTCATACCATGATTATGTTGATTGCGACGTTGTTCCCATGCAAGCTTGTTCATTATTATTAGGAAGACCTTGGCAATACGATACTGATTGTATACATCATGGTAAGAATAATCAATACTCTCTCATGTTCAAGGGAAAGAAAATTGTGCTGCATCCTATGACTCCTGAACAAATTGTTAAAGATGACCTTGCTAGAGCTAGAAGAGAGAAGGAGAATACTAAGAGCGAAAATCAGATTGTAGCAAAAGAGCTTGAGCAACATATAAAGAAAGAACCTAAATCTGTTCATGACAAAAATAAAGAAATTAAATTGAAAGGTGCTTGTTTTATTGCTACCAAATCGATATGACTCAACCGGATGCTAGTAATTACATTTGCTATGCATTAATTTGCAAAGAAGCATTATTTTCATTTGAGGATATACCTTCTTCTTTGCCACCTGCTGTCACTAACATTTTGCAGGAGTACAAAGATGTCTTTCCAAAGGACATCCCGTCGGGGCTGCCACCGCTTCGTGGGATTGAGCATCAAATCGATTTAATCCCCGGTGCATCATTGCCCAACCAAGCACCATATAGGACCAATCCAGAAGAAACTAAAGAAATTCAGCGCCAAGTTCAAGAGTTGCTTGATAAAGGGTATGTGCGCGAATCTCTTAGCCCTTGTGCTGTTCCGGTCATTTTGGTACCAAAGAAAGATGGATCATGGCGCATGTGTGTGGATTGTAGAGCAATTAATAATATCACCATTAGGTATCGTCATCCTATTCCTAGGTTAGATGATATGCTTGATGAATTAAGTGGCTCTGTTGTCTTTTCCAAGGTTGATTTGCGTAGTGGTTATCATCAAATCCGCATGAAATTAGGCAATGAATGGAAAACGGCTTTTAAAACTAAGTTCGGGTTATATGAGTGGTTAGTAATGCTTTTTGGTTTAACTAATGCTCCTAGTACTTTCATGAGACTAATGAATGAGGTTTTGCGTGCTTTCATTGGTAGATTTGTGGTGGTTTATTTTGATGATATACTTGATATATAGCAAATCATTAGAAGAACATCCGACCATTTACGTGTTGTTTTTAAGGCTTTACGTGATGCACGCCTATTTGGTAACCTTGAGAAGTGCACCTTTTGCACCGATCGAGTCGCGTTTCTTGGCTATGTTGTTACTCCACGAGGAATTGAAGTTGATCAAGCCAAGGTTGAAGCAATCTGAGTTGGCCGACTCTAACACGGTCCTGCAGGTGCGGAGTTTTTAGGACTTGGCTGGGTTCTACCGCCGCTTGTGAAGGATTTCAGACTATCGCCGCACCATTGAATGAGCTTACCAAGAAGGGCGTGCCATTTGTTTGGGGCACCGCACGAGAGAATGCCTTCACCACATTGAAAGATAAGTTAACACATGCACCTCTACTCCAACTCCCCGATTTCAAGAAGACTTTTGAGCTAGAATGTGATGCAAGCGGAATTGGTTTAGGTGGTGTGTTGTTACAAGAAGGCAAACCTATAGCATACTTGGTGAGAAATTGAGTGGGCCTAGTTTGAACTATTCTACTTATGATAAGGAGTTATATGCCCTCTTTCGAACCTTAGAAACTTGGCAACATTATTTATGGCCCAAAGAATTTGTTATACATTACGATCATGAATCTCTAAAGCATATTCAAGTCAAGGTAAATTGAACCGTAGACATGCAAAATGGGTTGAATTTATTGAGTCTTTTCCTATGTCATAAAACACAAGAAGGGAAAGGAGAATGTTATTCTTGATGCTTTGTCTAGGAGATATGCCATGTTATCACAACTTGACTTCAAAATTTTTGGATTAGAGACTATTAAAGAGCAATATGTGCACGATCTCGATTTTGCAGAGATATTGTTGAATTGTAAAGAAGGAAAATGTGGAATAAATTTGTCATTAATGATGGATTTATGTTTAGAGCTAACAAGTTGTGCATTCTGCTAGTTCCGTTAAATCTGCTTTGTTACAGAAGCACATGGAGGTGGGTTAATGGGACATTTTGGTGTGAAGAAAACAGAGGACATACTTGCTGATCATTTCTTTTGGCCAAAGATGAGACGGGACGTCGAGCGCTACGTTGCTCGCTGCACTACATGTCAAAAAGCTAAGTCACGACTTAATCCTCATGGTTTATATATGCCTTTACCCGTTCCTAGCATTCCGTGGGAAGATATTTCGATGGACTTTGTTTTAGGATTGCCTAGGACAAAGATGGGGAGAGATAGCATTTTTGTGGTTGTTGATAGATTTTCTAAGATGGCCCATTTTATACCTTGTCATAAGAGCGATGACGCTACCAATATTGCTGATTTATTCTTTCGTGAAGTTATTCGCTTGCATGGTGTGCCTAATACGATAGTTTCAGATCGTGATGTTAAATTCCTTAGCCATTTTTGGAGAACTTTATGGGCTAAATTGGGGACTAAGCTGTTATTTTCTACTACTTGTCATCCCCAAACCGATGGACAAACCGAGGTTGTGAATAGAACTTTGTCTACCATGCTTAGGGTCGTGTTGAAAAGAATTTAAAATTGTGGGAAGAATGCTTGCCTCATATTGAGTTTTCTTATAATCGGTCATTGCATTCTACTACAAAGATGTGCCCTTTTGAAGTTGTTTACGGTTTTGTGCCTCGTGCTCCTATTGATTTAATGATCATTCCATCTTCGGAGAAATTGAACCCTAATGCTAAACAGCGTGCTGAATTGATTTTAAAAATACATGAGACAACTAAAGAGAATATAGAGCGCATGAATGCTAGATATAAACTTCTTTGGTAGTCGGGGAGGAAACATTTAACTTTTGAACCAGGGGATCTTGTTTGGTTGCATTTAAGAAAAGATAGGTTTCCCGAATTGAGAAAATCAAAATTGATGCCAAGAGCTGATGGTCCTTTCAAGGTGTTAGAAAAGATTAATGATAATGCATACAAGCTTGAACTGCCTGCAGATTTTGGGGTTAGTCCCACATTTAACATTGCAGATTTGAAGCCATACTTGGGGGAAGAGGATGAGCTTGAGTCGAGGACGACTCAAATGCAAGAAGGGAGGATGATGAGGACATCCCTACCATGGATATAACCGTGCCTACACACACAACTCAACCACAACCAGTATAAGGACCTCTTACCCGAGCTCGTGCTCGCCAACTTAATTATCATGTGAATTCGTTCCTAGGATTATATACTACTGAGAATAGACCGCTACCTAATGCAAGTGATTTAATTGTGCTTAGGAATATGGGAAAGGACCATGGAGAGGCATGTGGATTCGTGGAGATGTATGGAAGGCATAATGGAGATCATCACGTCACTTTGGGTCCAAGACAAGCAAGAGTTCGAGCCGGGCTCGTTCGAGTCGATTCGGACTACGGCGTCGGGACTAACTTTAAACGGGCGTAACTTCTTCATACGGACTCCGTTGGGGCGTTTCGACTTCATGGAAAGCTTATCAAGTCTACTTTCTAACGGATCCAACCTCATCATCAAATTCTATTCGAGCCGCCGCAATTATCAAAAGAGTCCGTGATCCGTATCGTAGTCCGAGTCGAAGGGTGTCGCGCCACCTCCACTTTGGCCCACGGCCTTGTAACCCTAGTTGGTCGTTTCCCCTATATAGGAGCCGCCGTCTCCCTCGCTTGAACTTGGATTTCGTTGAGTTTAGGTTTAGCCATTGTGCAAACTTTGTTCTTGATTGTGTCGAGCGACCACTGTCAAGACGACTTCGGATCCCATCTTTGCTATTCGCAATACAATTTATGCTTCCTTCATATTCGCAATATCGATTGCCTATGTCTTATTCTTGCTAGTTCTTCGATTGCTCGCGAGGATTGAACTTCGTGTTCAGTTGATCACGCCTCGGTGAGGTCAATAACACTTCGAGTTGGTTCGTGATTGCTAAAGCGCAAGCGTCGTCGTACGGTTGTAGTCGGATCGTGAGAGTCAGCGCCACCAAAATCGATAGTTATCAATCTCATCGAAAGATCGGACACCTTGTCTTCATCATATTCCAATCAAAGATCGTGAAGATCCTTGGAAAAGTAATGACCTTTTTCCATTTGAGAAAATGATGGTTCAAAACCGAGACAAAACGAAAACTAGATCCAAAATCTTACTCGTGGGTGATTGATGATCAAGATGATCCTAGATGTGTTCCCACATATCACATCAAGCTAGATCACTTGAAGGAATCAAGAAAAAACTCACGGATCAAAGAAAGACTCAAAATCACCAAATAGAGAGAGGAAAATAAATAGACAAATCTTTGAGCAAACTTTCCTTGGATTGATTTGATATGGATTGGGTTTACATCCACTCCATCAATGGAGGACAAAGCTCAATCTATGAGCACGAAATCAAATCAAAATTCTCTAGAACCCTAACCTCCACTAATCATCTCCTAAGCAAAACTAGGGTTTCAAAACAATGAAAGGGTTGAACGGGGTGCAGCCACCTCCCTCCTCTATTTATAGTGGAGGCTTATACCTTCGAGAAGATTTACTCAAATGGGCTCCTGTTAAGGCCCAACACAAACGGGTCACACACGCACGCATTTTAAAGCACCGTCTTCATCGCCTCTTGACCTAAACCGCTTCTCCTTGCGTCGTCTTGCGCCGCGGTTTAGCCAAAAGCAAATAAGGCGGTATTTTAGTGATATTACGAAAATACCCCTTCTCGATCCTTCTCCAAAAATCGAGTCTATCTGTGCGAAGCACTCGCCTGCTTCGCCACGTGTAGGTTGATCAACGGCTCTCTTCATGTCGGCAAGTCTCTCCCATCCGGCTCCCACCGAAACCACCATGGCACTTGCACCGACCCCCGCGTCGCTTAATCAAACCAGTCGCACCGAACTGTCTGTTCGGTCACCCTTGTCCATTCTGCACCACGCTTGAGTTCATTGACCTCACCCGGCATCGCCGATCGTTTCTGGACCTCAACTCACCAAGCCTAGTCCCGATCATCCTCGCGTTGACCACCAAGCAGCCTGCACAACAATACAAGCAAATCGAATCCGGAAACAAGTTCTTCACAACTTGACCCACGTTAGTCAAAACATGCATCATGCAACACATATGCACTGAAACTCATGACTTTGACCTAACAACCAAACATCGCCGCCACGAAGGACGATGAAACAAGTGAAAACCAGTCAGACCGCCACCATGGCCGGTCTGACCGCCACTTATTGGCCGGTCTGACTGCCCGGCTGGGACTTAGCCGAATTTCCTCCCTGGAAATCCGAAACCTACTAGAACTTTCAAACCAATAGAACTTTTGCTTGGAGACTCCAAAAACTATGGGACCAAGTGCAATAGAATTTCCTCTCTTGCCTACACCCTCTATTTTTGGCCCAACTCAAAACTCCAAGTTTTGTATCTGGCCGGTCCGACCGCTGCCATGGCCGGTCAGACCGCCTAAGGCCTGACAGCATTCCAACTTTGCCGAAAATACATGATTCGACAAACCTTCAATGCAATTGTCAATTGTAATATCGTCCTAATATCATGAGCATATCACTATGATATCCACATAAACACAATGCATAAGTGTCTCTAGTCGACTGGACACATATATTTGTAGGCTTTGTTGATCATAGGGTGGTCATAGTAAAACTTATGGCCATGAAGTGATCGTAGTAAGGTTTATGGTCATTAGATGATCGCAAGAAATCATATGGCCACTAGGTAGTCATAAAAGTACTTACGTATACATAGTGGTTGTAAAATAGTTTACAGCCACTCGGCTAAGCTTCTCCTTTATTAATGATAGGAAGTATCTTTACGAATAATATGAAAATATTTTTATCTACGATAATAATTACAGCTAGATAATTTAATTAATTAAGAATTACTATATCCTCACCAGCTCCTCTGCTTAGAAAAATGTTGAAGGAGGCCCCGCCCCCCCTCTGCTTAGAAAAACCCCCTACTTCAAAAAAAAATGTTGAAGCCCCTACGTAAAACGACCAGCTTGAAGCCAGCGTGAGGAGGAACTCTGGAGAAGATGTTTCCCCTGTCGCACTGTAGACGATGTATTTAATGTTGCATTGCTTGCATAAATTTACACACACCGCATAAATGTAATGCATTCCTTGCTTGTGTGCAACATGAGCTGATGATGAACGATTGACTGAACGAGTACGACCATCAAGATGACATGGAGGGGATGGCAGCGCTGCCGATGCCACCACCGACGGGATTCGGGGCGTTCTTCTTCCTGGGGAAGGCCGAAGGCGTCGACGTCGGGCACCATGGTGCCGCTGCCCAAGCTGCCACCGACGGAGGAGGCGTCGGCGGATGACGACTTTGGATGACGACTTTTGATGGATCATGTGTCTTGTTCTAGCTTTCAATAAAAAAGCTAGGCTTCTGCCTATTTTCTTTGGTTTCGGTTCTTTATCACTCTCCTGTTTTCTTTATTTTGTTTGGAATTTTGGCTGAGTGCTCTCTGTTTACCATGTGATCATTTCATGGTGATTATAGGTAGCATGTCCCCGCGTGCCTCTAAGGTTAGTTCTGGATTCTAGGCCTTGGCAGTCCCCACATGCCAACGAATATATATGCTCTTGTCTATGCTAGAAAGATGCAGAGAAGCTACTATTCAGTTACAAATTGCATTATGATTTATGATATGGGTCTATTTTTCCTAAGTTTCTTTGATAGATGATGTTGTCTATGACAGAAAGATGTGGAGCCTACTCTATTCACTACAATTTATTTATTGCTCTATCGTTTGGACGCTCAGTTTTCTGAGCTGTGCTGCCTTTTTTGGCATTCATGCAAAGACTAGATTTAAGAAAAATATGTGTTTAAGATATATGTTTTCATGTCATGTCACTTATAATTCTTCGGAAGAATGTTGAGATTACATGGAGGTTCCGTCTGATGTCGTCCGGAAGTAACCTGTCCAGGAGGGAGCGTCTCCAGGACCAAAGCGCGTCATGACCCCCGTCTCTAGAGAAAATATTAAAGCAATGTTTAGTGTTACTACTTAAATGCTAACATAACACTAAATTAGCCCCCTTCTTCCTTAGTTATCTTAACATATGATGTTAGATTGGCCTCCAAGCTCCACCATTACGGTGCTTAGAGGTAATTGAGATACTTCCACTCTAAAATAGCAACGGTTGATTAAACAAAGGGTATTTGGGTATGATTTTTTTGTAACCACAGTAACAGTTAAAAACCATAATTTATCTTGTATTTTACTCTCTCTAACTTGTGAAATGCCGAGCAGGCACCAATTCCCCTAATTTGCGATTTACCCTAGGATTTGTCATGTAAATATGTATATGTTCATTTCCATTATGAATCACGAATGTCATTACATGCAAAATGCTAGATGCCTGACACCTCGTTACTATTACTTCTTTCTCCTACTTTATATTGATTTTTTGAGTTTTTTCCCAATAAATTTGTTACTTTTTTATGCTTTCTTGTAGATTGAGCTCTAGAGCTTCGTCGGTGTTTGTCTGAATTTTCGTGGCTCTGTGAACAAGGAATGAAATGGAAATATTACGTTCTACAGTATGAACATTTTTCTCAACAATAGTTGACTTGGCTCTTGTAAACCCTACTTCAACCGACATCTATTTCTTCTGATTGGAAATGAAATTGCACTTTCAACGCTACATTGTTACAAAATGATCGAGCCTTCCTGTGAGTTTGCCATTGACTCGACAGTCAAAACTGCCTCAACCTCTGTGGGTATCCTAAAACTTTATGCAGGCCAGCATGCTTATTTCCATGAACTCAATTGGATTCGCTGTATGGTGTGCTGTACTTGTGCTATTCATGCCATCAATGTGTTCCAAGATATGTTGTGGACTATGGAGCCAACCTGTAATATCGTCCCTGTCATGCACGTTCCCTTCCATGCATAGCAGCAAATGTGCTGCCTTCCCATAAAACATTGTGGGAACGCCGTTGAGATTCCCATCCAAGCACACATAATGAGAGTCAAGCCAAAATATAGGATAAATATTTGCGGACAGATAACTTCAAATTTGGAGTAAAGCAACGCATATATCTGAACCAAAGAGAGCATATGTAAGGTTCATCCGACAACTAAACAGTGCAAGTATTTGAACTGATGAAAGTTCATAACATCTACTGGAACCCAACGTATCCTGATCTGGAAAACATCAGATCAAAAGCCCATACACCTTGGCCATTAGGAAAAACTTCATCCCAAAGTACATCGGATTTGATTAGGATAAGAGAGCTCAAAACAAGACTCATTTGTTCGATGATGTAAAGAACTGCAACGCAAAATCTACTCGATCAGGTCATCATCGTCATCTGGCAGTGGTTGCGCTGCAGCTGCAGCCAGCTCAGCTTCGTGCCTGCAAAAAACAAGCAATCAGAAATCGTGAAACAAGGAACACCTTTACAGTAGTGGGGAAAGCATAGTTCCCATGGTAGAACACTCTTTTTACGAATAATCTATGGCACAATACTCACTGCTGCTGTGCTACCAAATCAATTGTGACATCCGGAGGAGCAAGAGCCGGGGTTTCAACAAAGTGGAGATTGGCATCACTGACAGAAGGGGAAAAAACAAGAGTTAGTTTTATCCAGTAAATGAATTGCTGAAGAATGAAAAGGTTGATAATTGAAGTCATTACCCAGCAAGCTTCCTGGCAAGGTACAAGAACGGCTTCTCAAAGTTGTAGTTGCTCTTAGCTGAGACCTCGTAGTACTGCAAGTTCTTCTTCCTATGGAATGTAACCTGCTTTGCTTTAACCTGCCTGTTCTTCACATCGACCTTGTTCCCACAAAGCACGATTGGGATGTTTTCACAGACCCTGCATCAAGAACGATTAGTTTCCACCATCAGTGTGGTTAAATCATTTGTTTAAGTCCAGTGGAAGACTTACCTGCATAAATCACGGTGCCAAGTTGGAACATTCTTGTATGTCAGCCGCGAAGTAACATCAAACATAATGATAGCACACTGGCCATGGATGCTGCAAAAATGAAAATAGAATTACAATTGAAAAGAAATAAAATTCCAGAGTTCTGTTATACAATAGCATACAATAATTTTTGCTCAGATGCAACAAAATATAAGTGATATATGTTAACCAAAGGATGCAACAGAAGGCCAGATGGCACAAGAGCAAAGAACCTTGTCACAAAGTACTACCAAGATTTATATGAAACGAATGACATTCCTCATAGCAATTATGTACACCCCCCAGAATCATAAGCATAAAAATGCAAACAAAAAAATACAGTCTTGACTGCTCAAGTCCAGCATTATAAAGTTATAGAACAAAAGTAAACTGAATAATCATGTGCCACCTCAAAATTGAATCAGTGTTTGCTCTAAGTAAAATTGTCATCGAACATCAGAACTAAATCCTGAAACAAAAGAAAAACTCATGGATATTGGCCAGGAGATACCCCCTTCCTTATTAACCCATTATAAACAAATTCCAATACTACTGTTACTGCATTTTGGTTTAAGAACAGTAACCCATGGCATTTAGGCTCGTCCATACTTACTAGTAACCATCCCTGAGCCCACCAAACTTCTCCTGCCCCGCGGTGTCCCAGCAATAGAAGCGGATCTTGCCGCAGTTAGTGAAGAAATCCAGGGGATGGACCTCAACACCAATGGTAGCTGCAGCACCGGAATCAAATTAGCAAGAATAACAGAACGATCCACCGCACAAATACGCAGGGGCAGAGCCAGGCCTCGGGCCACTAGGGCAATGATCTGAGGCCTAGGATCACAAGCCCATCAAGATTGTCTAGGTAAATCACCAAAAATACAGATCCTGCCCAAAAACAGCTGCCCAGCCTGAGGCTTGGCAATGACAATGACAATGTACAGGATTAAGGCATCTAAAAGAAGATACTCACGCTCATACTTCTTCTCGAACTCGCCAGTCAGATGCCTCTTCACGAAGGTGGTCTTGCCTAGAACACAAAAAATAGTTGCATGTTTTCAGAACAGAATAGACACCCATGGAAAACACGGGAAACAAGAAATTCCCCGATCATATATACTCGTTTTCGAAACTAAAATAGGAGTGAGTCCGCCACATTCATCGGCGGCCAGTCAAAACTAACACAGTTGTCTTTCTCTCTCTATCTCGATCTTGATTTAGGGTTCGACACAAAATCATCAGGATCGCACCAATCAAAACATCCGCAACAAATAGATCGAAATTTGTAAGTTTACTCTCTAAGAGGGAGGGAGGGATCGTGAGGCTGACCAGTGCCGCCGTCGCCAACAATGACGAGCTTGAAGCTGGGGTAGTCCACCGTCTGCTGATTCGGGAGCGCCTGAAAAAAAAGAATGAGATGAAAGACATCGAAACGAGTAACGGAAACGGTGGTGGGGAGTGGGCGATTACCATTGGTAGCCTCCTTGTGTGGGAGTTGGGGAGATTGGTTTCGATTTGGAGGTGGCGAGGTGGGAGGGGGAAGAGGAGGAAAGGGGAGAAGAGGCTGCTGGGATTTATGGGCGGCGGCAAACCCCAGTAGCTCCTCAAGAATGGGCTTTCCAGACCTGTCTAAATGGACGGCCCGGTACAGCCCCGATTAAGCACAGATGGCCCGGCTAACTAATGGGGTTATCGCTGTGTTGACCCATTGGTTGGAGCACGACGATCTCTCAGGCCGGTCCGGGCACGACAAAGCCCGACAGGCTTTGGTGGGCCCGTTCCTACACCCAGACTCCACACCCGATCGTCCTCCTCGTCATCTTTGTGTCCAGCCGTCGCTGCCTTCGTCGTCGGCCATGTCGTGACTGGTCCGGCACTATACGTGTCGTGTTGGACCGGTCTAGCGCCGATCGAATCACGGTATGTCTGGTTGGACCATGCTGGCCCGATCCGAGTACAGTGTCAGGTTGTGTCGTTCCTAAGTGGGTCAACAGTCCTGTGCTTCAGGCCGACCAGACTGCCACAACTCATTTGGACAACTCTAGACTATTTTCATTTCTTTTTTAGATGGGGTTTTATCTCCCTTTTTATTTTACTCAATTTTGGCTTTTATTATTTTCCCCTTGCAATATATAAATGGGTTTTGTTTGGGAAAGAATTATCTGTATACATAGTATGTATTCAGTCTGGGATGAATATTAAGTAAAAATTCATAACATATTATTTTGAAAAAGAGGAAATTAATGTTAGACGTATTTCTACTTAACTTATGACCAATGTACTTATGACCAATGTACTTGTTTGGATATTGAGCAAGATTTCTAATTTGAAAAAACTTCAAATAGGATGTCATTTTGTTCGTACGGAGACTACAGTGGCACGGTGTAAGAGTGAGAAAAAAAGCTCAAAATTTACGAGCCAACTCGGCTCATTAAGGATTCGATTCAAACTCATGCTATAAGCGAGCCGAGCCGAGCAGAATGTTTTGCTCATTAGCTTAATGAGTTGAGTCCAAACCGAGTCGCAAAGTTACTCGTTAGGCTCATTAAGCTCGGTGCCCCAGCCGCCTCCTCCTAGCCCCTCTGCCCTTCCCAGCTACTCCTTCGCCTCCAGTATCCAATCGTCTCGAGCTTGTAAGCCTAACGAGCCAGCTCGGACCCTTTTCTCAAGCCGAGCTAAACATTTTTTTTTTAACTTGTTTACTTAACAAGCCAAGTCGAGCCAAGTTGCTTAACGAGTTTGGCCTAACCGACTCCTTAACATTAACAATGGCAGTAGTGAAGAGGCGGTACACACCAGGCCCATCAAGGTTTCACACAATCGCTCATCCCCAAATCTCGAGGAGAGGGTACCCAACGCCCTACGGTATGGTGAGTGGGTGGTGGAGTAGCCGATCGTGAGGGGGTGATTGCCAATTGGGTTGTGTGCTAGGTGCAATGGAAAGAGGAGGGGACGCGGCTTGCCTGCTCCTCTTCACTACCCGCCGCACGGCATCGTCTGCGCCGAGTAGCAGCCCACGGTGGCGGCGCCACGACGTCTTGACTGTCGCTCACCTGATGTGCTCACCATGAACATCAATCAGTACGTATGTACCAGGCAAAGGAACATCTGAACGACGAGAAGAAGCAAATTGATTGATGCTGGATGGAACTTCCTAAATGAATTGGTTCCTGGTCGTTGACGCTGAGCAGTCCTTCGCCTCCATGCCGGGCCGCAGGTACCCGGGCGGAGTCGTGGGGGGCTCTGCAGTCAAGCGGTTAGGCGGAGGCGGGCGTGATGCGGCAGCAGCGGGCGACTAGCGGGGAGACAGCCTCAGCTGGTGGGCCGTGGGCACCCGAGCGCGCGGCAGTGTGGGGACAGCGACAGCGGCCAGCGGGGCCGGGGCTCGCGGGTGCCGCCTGTGCGGTGGCCGATGGCCGGCACCCGGGGGCTGTGGCGCTGTGCAGTGGCCGGTGGTGCCGTGGTGGGCTAGTGCCTGATGGGTGACGGACTCGCAACGTCGGTGACTAAATTCTTACTTTTCAGTGAATATGGTTGACTTGAAGATTGATGAATTGATACAAGATTAGAACAACAAGATTACTTCCCCTTAGATTTAGCATTTTGGCATGTTCAGCTTTGTTAGTGTGATCTCACAAAAGCATTGGTATTTAAGCATACTATATGCTCCCCTTACATATTAACCAAAGATGCAGGCATCAATTTTTTTTAAAAAAATTGATGGAAAAAACAAGGCATTGCAAAGTTGAGGAACCAGAAAAGAGTGGTCATTTCTTTTCACAAAAGGCAATCTAAACCTGAAGCTCTTTAAAGCAGCCATCTACTGTTACACACACCAATAAGAACACAAGAAAAATCACAAGAACTTGCCACAAAGATGATCATAAACTAAAATTTGTAGTCTTGCAGAAAATTAACTAGGATAGATAAGGGAGAGACAGCATGATTGTTAAGTGTATGAATGCAATGCCATACATTCTGATTGAGTTATGGTTTCATGGTTTGTTGTGGACTTGTAGTAGTTCACCATGTAAGTGTATGAATGCAACACAAACTGTTATATACAGTAGCCATTATCTGATTAGCCAATTTGTTTAATTGGTGATTGTTACTTGTTTAATTTTTCTTAGATTTGCAAAAATAGAGAAGCGAACTTTGCATAATTACTTGGCATTTCGATGGCAAAAGACCGGTTAATATACCTTTGGTATGCTTATCTTGTGTTATAGCCTCAACAACAGAGCTCCACTCTATTTTCATTCTGGATTCGTCACCACTTGTGCACACATGAATGTGCTAGATAAAAATAACAGTGAAGTTCTATTTGACTCCTTTATTGCAAAAATGTTACTAATTGATAACCTCTTTATATTTTTGTGGCTCCGTCCCTGAGTGGAGGAGAATAGTGAGGCGCAACCACTGCCAACAGCGACGCAACAAGCATGTGAGCAGCACAATCTTCAGGCAATTTGGGTGATGGAGGAAGCCTTTGCACTTGTCATCGGAAAGCTTCTTCACCTTGCGCGTCTTGTGCATGGCGTTGTGGAGCAGCGGCTCGCCAATCTGAGCCTTGCACATTACGAGGGAGAGCGAAGAGCGATGCTTGCTTTCTTTTGCTGAGGAAGACGATGTTTGTGGTTGTGGGCCCCCACCAGGACTAACCCAAAAAATTAGCACCACGTGGAGGAAGTACCAATGGGGAGCATGGGCGTGGAGGAATTATTTTTAAATAATATTATTTAAAAAATTACAAAATAAATAGTAAAAATACAAAACTAGGCAACTGTTGCCATTTGAAATGGCGAAATTGTCCTGTCGCCATTCCAAATGGCGACAGTAGCCTAGAACAGTGTAGAGAGGACCCCGTCGCCAGTTGAAATGGCGACAGAGACCTCTACATGTTTTTCGACTGTCTATTTCTGACCATATATTTTATGGACAAATCACAATGATATTATAAAACATTCAGCAAATGTCATCTCGTTTTTTGTCGACAAATTATAATGATATTACAGAATATTCAGCGCAACGTCTTTACATATTTTGTCGATAAATTACACTGATATTACAAAACATTCAGCACAACATCATCACCTAGTTTTTTGACAAATCAAAATGATATTACAAAGCATTGAACACCATATATTTCAATAAGACGAACCTTTCCCATGGCCACGACCTCAACGTTCGCCATGTCGGCCGCCTCAAGTGGGGTGATTGCACGAGGTCCCCGCGGCGCCGTTCGACCTACCGATGTCACTTTCGTCCCGTGGATTTCTCGTATAGCATTTCTTGAAGGTGCTCTCAGACTTTCTACAAATGGAATACTTCTTCGTATGATGTACGGCTTCTGCTTCGTCCATGTCTTTCCTGATATGTCATATCTGTCGTTGGCCAACCTTTCCCTTCAGCCTATCAATGTCTCTAGCCCAGATAAGTTACTCCCAGATTGGATAGCCAGTGACATGGCCAACCATGTCGTAACCATATAGTTCTGCACTCTAGGTTTGCATCATGTCCTACTTGTTGAAATAATTAAAGAGCTACTAGCCGGGATGCTACACCACCATCGAATATGTGGCCATGATATATGAGCAGGGCCTATGCAGAAGAAGAGGCTTGTTGCAAGTGCATACGCAACTAGCGCAGCGTAGCGTGCACTCGTGGGTGATCCTCTAGCGGTTCATCTCACGATGTCCTTTATCCCTGCACAGTATCTCAAAGCGAAGCACTCTTGTGCCCATCTTGAATGACCAGTGCATCTCACCCTTCTTGCTTTTGTGGATATCATGGGGATATGTTCCAGATCTTAGGATGATGTGACAATTGGCAATTGCTTTTACGGTTTGTCGTTTCACGAGTTTTCGACAAAGTTCAGGCATTCTGGACAGGGGCGGTCCGACCGGCCATAGCATGGCGGTCCGACCGGTCCCAAATCGGTCGGACCGGCCATGTGCGGCGGTCGGACCGGCGGTGACCAAGAATGGTCAAAACAAGCTGGGCCAAAAATAGGTGTTGTAGGCAAGTGAGGGGATCCCAATGCACTTGGTCTCATGATTTTTGGAGTCTCTAGTAAGAAGTTCTATTCGATTTAAGTTTCCAATAGGTTTCGGATTTTCAGGGGTTAAAAATCGGCTAAGTCCTTTCGGGCGATCGGACCGGCCTATGGCTGGCGGTCCGACCGGCCCTGAGGGGCGGTCTGACCGTTTGTCACTTAAACGTCGCCCGTCGTGGCGGCGTTGTTCGTTGGTTAGGTCAAAGTCATGAGTTTCAGTGCATATGTGTTGCATGATGCATATTTTGACTAACATGGGTCAAGTTGTGAAGAACTTGTTCCCGAATTCGTGTTTACTTGTCTATAGTTGTGCAGGTTGCTTGGTGGTTAACGACGGTCAACGTCGAGGAGGATCGGGACTAGACTTGGAGAGTTGAGGTCCAGAACGATCGACGATGCCGGGTGAGGTCAATGACTCAAGCGTGACACAAGATGGACAAGGGTGACCTATTGGCGAATCCATGGCGCATGGTGAAGCGGTTTAGGTCAAAAGGTTAAAGACGGCACTTTGCGAAGCGTGCGTGTGTGACCCGTTTGTTAGTGGGTCTTAACGGGAGCCCAATGGAGTCAAACCCTAGGATTTCTAGGCCTCCACTATAAATAGGAGGAGGTGGTGGCTGCACCATCTAGCTCTTTCATCTCTCGCCTCTTTTAGGTTTTAAAACCCTAATTGGCTTAGGGGAGTTGAGGTGGAGGCTAGGGCTCTTTATGGTTTGAGGTGATTTTCGTGATCTTGGATTGACCACTGATCCATGATGGTGTGGGTGTAATCCAACAGCAATCACAAATTTAATCTATGCAAGGTTTGCTTGAGATAAGTCTCTTTTCGTTCTTGCTTTCAATTTCGTGATTTTATGGCTTTCTTTGATCCGCGAGTTTTTGATTGATTCTTTCACTTGAATTAGCTTGCTGTGATATGTGTGAATCTATCTAGGATCATCTTGATCATCAATCATTCACGAACAAGCATTAGGATCAAGTTTTTGTTCTTGCCCGGTTTTAGACCTTCTGTTACTCAATTGACAACTGTTCAGGATCTATCCAAGAATTATCATTATATTCGATTGGAATAGGTCCTCAATAGCATAGAGAAGGTGTGTGCAAAGTTTCGTGAAGTTTGGAGTTGAGAATCAAAAGTTAGACCTAATTGCAACTTTGTCATCGGGCTGTTTTTTTGCTCGAGTCTGGGCCGAGACCGCCCCACACCGATCGGACGATTTGGTACCTGGTCGGACCGCCCGATTACAACAATGATCGACCGACCAGCCTTTGATTAGATTTGATTCTTACTGATTTTTGTCACATTGCTTAGGGGTTTAATTGGATTCAATACTAGTCTTCCGCTGTACTGGTATATTGATCTTTATAGCTTCATCATAGTTATTGGAGTGAAATTGTGTTGAATTCATATTTTGTGAAAAAGTGAGCGTGCTCCTATTCACCCCCCCCCCTCTAGTCGCCTTTTCGGTCCAACAGCTTTTCTCCTCCATGTACTTGGTGATCATGGCAGAGTACAGTACTCTATCATTTGTCATGGCGAGCGACGCGTTGTTGCTTCTGTTAACAAAATAATTTATGGTATCGCGGAGAATTGACTCCACGATACCAACCAAAGAGAGGTACCTAGCGCTGCGCATGGCCTAATTGTACACCTAGCTAGATTGGTTGTCATAACACCATATCGAGTACCACCCCTGTCATGTAGCAGTGACCACTTCTCCTTAGGCTCATGCTCAATCCAATCTGAGAAACATGTTTCCCCTCCACGCCCGGCCACCGCACGTTGTCGCCCGGCAGCCAACGTCCACCTCCGATCGCGCCACCACCACCCTTCGGTTCGCCTTCCCTCCACGGTTCCATTTTGCTCGCCCACGGTAGCCGCCGAAGCTCCCCTCGCTGGCGTTGTATGCCACCCGAGCCACCTCGGCACCTCCTCTGCTTCCATCCCTGTGCTCCCCTCTCTGTGGCTGTTTCTCTCTGTAGGCAATGCCAAGTGGGCCCTCTCCTCAGCAGCTCTATATCTCTCTCTCTCTCTGTTGGTGCCTGGCATTGGGCCCCATCAAAGCAATTGGTTGATTAAAAACACTTAGATAACTAGTTGTTGGAGAGATTGGCAATTGCATATTGATTAGTTTAATTGGTAAATAACTTTATGGAGAGGGCCAAAGCAATAGAGTAGAGTAGTAATGATATATAAATCTCATTGACTCGTGGGTCCTAGGCCGCTGTTATGCGGATAAGATAAATGATGATAGGTTTGCATAAGGTGGTGTTCCATGTCCTAGTGATATGGTAAATATGGTTGACCTCAAACCATAACCCTACAGTGTGACATATAGGATCACTTACATTTGAGATTTGAAGTTAGCTTATAGGAGTGATCAGAGTTGATCGTTAGTTCTTAAGCTTAGATGTATCAAACTAGCTAGGGTGCCAATGTCAGGACCCTCATTTTGTTTCTACTAAGTCCTTACGTTAGTTAAGTTTGATTAACATGTAATAGTAAAACAACTTAATGAAAGCTAATAGGGCATCACTAGTACATGCCAAGCCATCGTAAGTAATGAAATTAACCAAAGATCACCTTAGAGGTGAACCCAAACTCGTAGACACCCCTGATCAGTGTAAGGCTGATATCTAACCAATGCCTGGAACTTTCAGTTGAAGCTCATGGAACTTCCTTGATAAATATAAAATCATAAAATTCATTAAGTGAACTAGGTCCTATGTGTCAGTGGGACTTATGTCTATCCAAAGCCAACCCCACACTCATGCATAGGTCTCACCTGACTTTCATGAAACTTCATCGGTAAATAGGAAGCAATAACTAAAGGAATCATTAGAGCAACTAGGCACCGTGTATGGATAGCGGTGATATGTCCCCTAGTGGGCGATAGTAGTTCAACCACTAATCAACATTGTCTAGGCTCTAGCCATCACCCCTCTCTATTTGTTCCCGATAGAAGGATAGTTCGTGATCCGAAGGTGGATCAAGAGAGTCCTACCTAACAAGGTGATCACTTCCATCTAAGTAACTGGTGAGGAATATTCCTATGAATATTCTTCCCTCTCCTGGAGTCCTAACTCCTTGCACCAGCGGACTTCAGAGAGCTCGATCCCTTTTGCCCTATCTTTGGATTAAACGGCTACCTAACCCCAAGTATGATTAGTTTCATCTGTAGTATTTCATTTTTTCAAGATGTTGTTAGATATGTTTGCTTTCATTTGAAGTGTTTTCATTTGGTTTAAATGTCTTTGGATTTATTGGATTACATTTTATTGCTTTTAGATGTTCTCGAGTTCAATCGTAGTCTGTGTAGATATAATCTGAAACTATGATGGAATAGCAGTCCGAGATAGAACAAGAACAAGATTATCAGAACATTGAGCAAGACGAGTCAACACTTTGATCATGTTGCACCTACTTTTGAAATGCAATTATATTATTTTAAATTATGAAATTGCATTGCTATGATTTATACAACTATGTTGGTATAGCTTATAGTTAATACATTAATGATACTTGAATATAACATTTCCATCCTTGAACTTGGACATTATCCTTTGTCACCCTAGAACTAATGATATACATACTAGTTGATAAGTCTATATCTAAGTCACATGCTTAGTTTTGCTTAGATACATTGAAATGTGGGCAATGATTTGCCCTGACATCACTAAAACATTTGAAAATGAATTTGGGTAGTTGAGGTTGGACTTGGCTGGTATGTGAAACTAGAGAAGTATTTTAAAACAAAAGGAAAACCAAAAATTGATTTTGACTTGGGCGGCTAGAAAGTGTGGTGGGTGCTGATAAGAGCACGACAGAGTGGGTACTGGGTATGGGGAAGTTTCGCCTAAGTCAATAAAGGACCGAGTTATTGTAACTGCCTTATCTTGTAAAAATAGTGCAACCACAAGTCTATAATGTGTACAACTTGGCTAACCAATTTATTCGCCTCATTGCAACCTCACCATTAGTGGGTGTGTAGGTGGGTATGGGTAGAAGCCACTGAACTACACAGCACAAATGGAGACCTCCCAGGGGCACGGTCCAAGAAGGTGATGCGTAGCGGTTTGGGTTTGGGGTTGCGGTGAGGTGGGGCATTGTAAAGGCATTATGATAATCAACTTAGCCGCACACCTATGGAAGTGTGTTGGGGATATTATAAGTTGATTGTCTCTTGTGGGTAAAGTGTGCGAACTCTACAGAATCTAAAAACTATCTGGATAGTCGTGCTCACGGTCATAGGCGGCGCTAAGAACTTACTTGAATTAGTTTTCATTTTTATAAAATAATTTGAGTGGAATAAAAAGGTGGGTTCGAACCCAGAGATTTGAGATGGCCTGGTTGAGAATTAGTGAGATGGTGTGACCTGAGAAAAGAACATGGACATTAGGTGAATAGAGTCACTTAATGGTTAGAAGGTTGGAGCCTGCACTAGTACTTTACAACAAAACTCAGTTTATCAAAACTTGTGCTAGTTAAAATGCTTAGTCTTAGGAATTACTTACTAACTATTTTAATTCAGACTTAGCTTCGTGCAAAATAAAAGAACCACAAACCTCCCTTTGATCAGCCTTGCATATATAATAATTGCATTATGTGTGTTGGCTCATGAGTACGATTGTGTATTTATACTCGCTTAATATATTCTTTTAGTCAGCAAGCATAAAAGAAGAAGGTTATGTGGGCACTTATGAGCATTCGTCAAGACTGGAGATCAAGAAGGCCAAGAACTATGCCGTGGGCCCCAGTCGATTGTCTGTGAGTATATCTTGCGGGTTTCACGTGCTATACTTTTATTCTGCTTCAGCTGCTGATTCTTCAAAGGCATTTGGCTTGGTCGGCCATCTGATATGTGTTTGATATCCAATGATGCAACTGTGGGCACTAGCTACTGATCCAGTGATTAGTACTGTGAACACAGAAGATTCTAAATTTCAAATTTAGAGTCTAACACTTGTCTGCCTCCGTCGATTAAACAGGGGATTCATCCACCCCAACCTCCGACAACTGAAGATCCTCGCCTTCATTTCTTAGACTGAAGATCTTCTTCTTGTAAGTCCCTTGCTAATTTTCCACATCATTCCAATGCGCCGGACATATAGTTTTGTAAGATTCTATCGGAAGCTTTATTAATTTGTTGGTATTTGTTCTCGGACTTCATACCTTCAGTAAACAGATTATGATCTATGACATCAATGCCTCTTTGGATGGTCAAACAATGCATATCGCCGTTACCAATTTGCTGCCGGAAACTAGGTGAAGAAGACATGAAGGTTGTTTTGAGTTGAGGGTAGATGGCTAGATGCTATGCATGGTGATTAGTACTGTTAAGTGGTGTTCGGTTAAATCCTGATTTGTGTTCTCTCCCTCTCTCGAGTCCTGCTTCAACTATACGAAGTGAAGTGTGATGCCTCGATCTTTCCATACGATTAGCCTGAAAGAAAAACAGTAACGTTTGCCAGTAATTCTGTCTCATCTTTGGTTTAATTTGGCCTCTCAGGTTAAAAGTTTATTAAACCCTTGGGCCAAACCATGCACCGCCTCTTCTTCACAGGTAATTAAGAAACCAAACACTGACACAAGCGCCACTGCAGGTAGAACCACAGGGCACGCAAACGCAAACGCACATATACCAGGCACACCAAACCCAAAAAGACGCCTACCGTACTACTCACTCCGGCCGTGCATGCATTATACGATGTAAACGCGCGCTCCAGACGACGGTTTTTACAGCAGCAGCCGGCGGCCGGCTGGCTTCTTGCGCAGGCCCACGAGCGAGGCGTCGTCGATGACGGGACCGCAGAGCGTGCCGTCGGCCTTCATGTGGTAGAAGGTGCTCTGGAACACGATGCGGGTGCGGTTCGCGATGGCCGCGAACTCCAGCACGGCGCGCTTGTACCCTCCGGCGCCCTTGGACTCGTAGGGGACCTTGACGGTGGCG
This sequence comes from Hsuehochloa calcarea, assembly GCA_036346395.1. Classification (NCBI taxonomy): domain Eukaryota; kingdom Viridiplantae; phylum Streptophyta; class Magnoliopsida; order Poales; family Poaceae; genus Hsuehochloa; species Hsuehochloa calcarea. The sequence continues at coordinate 27,376,843 of CM070593.1, read as the reverse complement.
CGCGCCGCGTAGGCCTCGGCGACCATGGACCCCGCGCAGCCGTCGGCCGCGTCGCCCACGGCGAAGGACAGCCGGTAGGTCCACCCGGGCACGGTGCGCACCTCCTGCACCAGCGCGCTCTCCTTGCCGCCCACCAGCTCCACGGCGCGCGCGCCCTGCGGCACAGCGAAGTGCGCGGCGTCGACGTACTTGACGGCCTTGGACGACATGATCATCCACGCCGGCAGCGGCGAGTGGTCGTCCTCGATGTTGGGCGGCACGAGCACCCCCCACGACGCGTTGGGCAGGAAGTAGGGGCCCTCCTCGAACCCGCCGTTCTTCAGCATGTTGCCCCTGGTGAGCGTCGGCGGGTACAGCGCCCTGATGGCGACGGCATCGATGAGCGGGCCGCAGGCCGGGTCCTCCTCGACGCCAGGGTTGTGGATGACGAGCGTGACGGCTTCGAGCTTGGCCTTGAAGGCCCAGGCGTACGAGTCCCAGCCGTTGCTGCCGTAGATGGTCTGCATGGGGATAACCCCCCACTCGGGGCTGACGGAGACGTTGAGGCGCTCGGCCTGCGCGCATGTGCGCGCGGCGCTGAATGTGACGGCGTAGTAGGAGCCGCGGGACACGGCGAGGCGCTGCCGGACGGAGGCCTCGTTGCCCAGCCGCACGGCGTGCGCGCCCTGCGGCACCACCAGGAGCATGTCCCCCTGCTTGTGCCCGGACTCGATGTACTCCACGAAACCCGACGTCTCCCAGGACGGGATGGCGTTCGACCCCTTCACCACCGTGCCGTTCACCAGGTCCGACTTGGGCGGCCCGTCCTCGAAGTTGCCGTTCGGCAGAAGCCCTGCGCGCCACCGATTAATTTTGTTAACTCAAGCAATCACTAGTAAGCTAGTACACTTCGGTAATTTCGTCAAGCTGCCGCTGCCTGATGGTCTGTCTGGCTGCGCATCCACGCATGCATGCATGGCTGCCGCTGGAGCTAGCTGAAAAGAAAGCTACTGGTAGCAGTCTCTCTCTCTCTCTCTCTTTTTCTTACGAGTACAATTAATGTAACTGCAACCTAGCTACAGTCTACTAAACTGACAAGGTGCACGTTAGTATGATATCTAGCTACTCGTGGCTGTACGCATGTCTGTTTGGCTGCGTCGATTGGGGGCCCAGACGCATTCACTTCCACTCCATCTACCACATGCAGTGATCTGCATGCGTGGTTCTGCACACGCATGAGATGCAGCCAAACCGCCAAAGTGCTAAACAAGAAACCAAATCGAAATCAAACAGTAGGTTATGCCACTACTGGTACAATATAATGATATGATCAGTGTGTGTTTTTTTTCTTATTGAAAAGGATCTTTTGGACGGTGAACATGTGTATTCCGTACCAGACACCTGCAGCAACACATGCTTACAGGCTAGCTAAGCCTAAATACCCCCTCCTGAATTTGACAATCCAAGAACATGAAAGCAGTTAATCTACTTGGCACATGACTAAGGGGAAGTGAGTTATTTTGTTGCAGTGGCCGCACCCACCTAGGAAATGCTTGACGTGTCGGCACACATGACACACCTTGATTAGCGCGTTAGATCTGAGCCGTCAATTTCTCGACAAAGAGTGATCGTGCCATCTATATTTCCATACTACGCCCATATATCCAAATTGGAAGCGCTAATGCATACGAGCACAATGACATGCATTAGATCATTCTTTCCACCGTCCAATCAAAAAACTAGATCAAGCGCTACAACACCTAATGAAAATTACAACTCCACAGCTACAGTGGAGCATCCAGATCACAAGACCCATGGGATGCATGCATATGCTTGTGATTTTGTATGTCATCTGCTTCTGCACAACACCGCAGGAGATGTGCTTTAATTCGCCACCCATGCGACGCAGATGCATACCATGTGAGTGTGGGACAACCAATATACCCCTATGTATGGTCCTCCAATAATCAAATCACGATGTTTTCTCAAAGAAAAAAAAAACAAATCATGATCGAGTCCATGCGCGAAAGCGATCGGAAATTAAACCATTTCATCATGTTACGAGCGATCGCTTATGGATGGCCCAGATCTAACCAAATCAGTAATGACATGATGTTAATGCGTATTGGTAAACTGATCGGTCAAACACCGACTTGTCAGAATTGCCGAGTGTGCATCTCAAAAGGGGTTTTTTTTTTTTTTTGCAGAGTACGCACTCGATCGTACGTACGTATAGAATTAAGATGCTAGATTTGTTTTATGGACCAGATGCATACTGCATCAGGCAAGGACTGGCTAGAAAGTTAATGGGGGCAATTTGCTCAGTACGTAACACTATACAGATACGTCCTATGGCTCACCTATCACCTTCACATTGGATATTATTTTCTAATTTATACATCATTGCAATGTATTTGCATCAAATTTCCCCAGAGTTTTAATTGGTCAGCAAAGCATCAGGAACCAGCATCCGTCCTAAATTTTAGAAATTTCTTGTGGAGTAGCTAGCTCATACAGTTCATGGAGGATGGAGAAGGGGAAATTCTTTTTTTCTTTTTTTACGTGGAAAATATCAAGAATCAATAAACACCTGATAGATATTGGCTTACAAGTACCGTTCCACAGAATAGTACTGGGTATAAAACACTCGAAAAAAGGATACCACAGCGTACTACTACTACTACTGTACTCTGCTCTGTTCCGTTTTCTGAGAACAATCCTTGATTGGTGTTTCGCTCAATTATATAACCTACTGGTCACTCCAAAATTCGTCCATAGCGGAACAGCTCTCGTGCGTTACTAGGTTGATACTTCGTATGGACGGCAAGAATTGACAACATAGTGGGTGGGAAATAAAATCTCATGCCATGACTGAGAAAACGATAATTTGAGGTAACTCAGTACTCCTACAAATCATGCATGCAACGAGTAGTAACTAAGTAACATGCAGCATATAGCTAGATGTTATATATTTTCAACTTGCAAGCAAGCTCTCACCGTCCGTGACGACGGCCGCGGCGCGCGCAGCCGCGCAGACGAGCAGCAACAACACGGCGCAACGCATTGTGCTCTTCTTCTTCTTCTCTCTCTCTCTCTCTCTCTCTCTCTGCTGCTGCTGCTGCTGCTTCAAGTTCAAGCTGTAACTAGGTGGGGAGGAGCATGGATGGGGGCGATCCAACAGAGCAGCGTCGTGGCTGCACTTATAGAGCAACAGCTCGGCTAAACAGCCTCGAGGTTAGCGTCTATTAGCAGAAAATGCCACTGCGTGCCCCGGATCAGGGCGGTCAAATCCCGCCCGTACGCGTGTCCCCGGGGAGCGCCGAGCGGACGGCGAGAGGCGCGCCGGATTGGCGGGCGGCGCCTCTCGGTTTTCAGCCGCGGCGTAATGTCCACTCTGCCCTTGTGGGGGCGTGCGGTCACATGGCCCCTCTCCCTGGCTTCCTGCTCCGTTCGCTCGCGCGTGCGTGTCGCCGTTTTCTACACGAGCGCGCTTGGCTTTCGAGTTCCGGCACGGCTCGGCCGCGGGAGCCCGGTGCGGCGGCGGCCATATATGGGCAGTCTCGTCATTTCGCGGGTTCGGCCGCGTCGGTTGCGTCTGACCGTGGGACCGTGGTCCGTATGTAATCAGGTCAGTTCGTCTTCGCGGTGGTTCATCACGAGATCTGACGAGAGCGCGTACGCGAACGCGTCGGTGCTTTAGAGTATGTACTTTGTTCACTTAGCTCCCGTTATCAGACACCTTTCTAATTTCTACTGGTACTTGCTCATAGGGGTCCCAGCGAATGCGGTATATATATATTTTTCATATGATTAACGAATTCTTTTATATTCGTATTCGAATTCGTGTAAAGAAATATGGATGCGAATATATTAAGAGATTTGAATTGTTTTTTTTAATATGCGAAGTTCTATTGAAATCGCTGCGTCCCAAACACCTCCAATTACTGAAAGCAGGAAGCATTATGCATGTGACATGTCGTGTAGATCTTGAACTAACTCTTCGAAGAATGACATAACTGACGGATAGCGTTAGTACTACTCACCAGAGAGGTGTCTGAGTTTCATGTGGGATTACAGTCAGTGGGCATGCAAATTAAAGCATCAAGTTGTGCAAAGACGTGACGTGCATGCGAGAGCTGTATTGCTCATGCGTTGGCCCAATTCGCTATGAAATTGGTACAATGTGCTGTGCAACTTCTATGTTGAGATTCATGTTCGTCATGTCAGTTTTGCCCTGCAAAAATTATGTCATCGTTCAAATTAGGATTATACTGTCGGTAACAATGTTGCTTGATTATGCCAGGTTTACGTGCTGTCCTCCATTAGTCTTAGACGCCAATCACGCCCCGTACGTACGATTCAAGACGGCTCTACACGTTCACGGAAATCACAACGGCAGGTGACGCTGGGCAAGAGTATCAGGAACATCGACAAAGATACCCATCAACCTCAACTGGCACATGGCGCCATGTGTGCATGCATGTGCCTTAAGCCATGCGGCGACGTTTGCCCCTCGTAAATTGCATTAGACAAAAAAAAAAAAAAGGAGAAACTTTAATTTATTTTATTCCATTTAGTTTTGTGTTTAACCCACTTGGGGTTTTGCTTCTTGTTTTTTTTATTCAATTTAATTTTTGGTTGTTGCAATAATGAATTTTATTTTTCCCAATTTATTATTTAAATTTTTTAAATTCCAAAATCCTTTTAATTTATTTCGCAATTCCATTTTTTTTGGATTTATTCGATAAATTTATTTTTGGGTTTTTTTGTTCAAATTTAAATTATAATTTTGATCTAACAAATTTTTTAAATTTTAAATTTTATAAATTTATTTATTAAATTTTTTATTTTTTAAGATTATTACTTCTAATTTTTATTTTTTGTTTGCTCTTTGGGTTATTGAGGATTTACGGAATTTGAGGAAAAACTTTATTTGAATTTAGAGTATACCCGACCATTTTCCCTTTTAAAGATTTTAATTAATTCTGCATCAATTAAGATTTATTTAAACTTTTGAGTTATGAAATTTTATTTTAACCATCCGGAATTCAGTCCGATTCCCGAACCTTTTGGTAATGGTAAAGTGCCCCGTGGGTTGGTGGAAAGTTTTTATCCACGAATTGTCTGTCTCTTGTTATAAAGACAAGAAAAATGGAGCTGTTTGGACAGCTTTACAGGCTTGGGCAAATGGCCTTTCACGGTTGGTTTGGGTGGCGGGTTTCTTTGGTTGGGATTTGTGGGAAGTTGTAAAATTACTTTCTGCTATGGGTTTGGTTAAAGGAAGGCTTGCCTGGTAAAATTGATCCCGGTCGGATCACTGAGTTTTTTCGCCAAAAATGTTTTTGGGTAAAATAGTTGTTGGGTACTGGTCTTGTTATCGTTTCTCACTTAAGTGCTTGTGGAAATGTCCTCTGGAGTGAAGTAACTTTCGAATATAGGTTATAATATGAAAATCCGAAATTTACCAGTAATGTTTTCCATTAAGCCTTAAGGCTTTTTAAACCGGTATTAATTCCGAAAGTTTTGGCCTTTGGAAAACCTTGTTAAAGAAAATTTCATTGGTTTTTTTCAATCTTAAATTTAAAAAGAAAGTTCCATTTAACAATAAAGTTTCCCTTTAAAACAAATAATTACCTTTCCATTTAGGTGTGGCCTGGGCCCGGTTGCTAGCTTACTTGGAATGTTTCGGGGAGGATCTGGGCTTCCAGAAGTTCATGAAGGGCTTAATTATCTTTAGGGTCTTTGCTATTAAATTAAGGTACTACCTTTTTTGGATGGCGGGATAAAAGGAGCCTCTATTCGTGGGTAACTCACCTTAATCAAACCTTATTTTTAAATTTTCTTTATTTCTTTGCGTATGGATCGATTTCCTTTGTTACCTAGACTAAGCTTCCGGCTTAGTGATTAAACAAAAGGTCTGAATCGTAATTTGGGTCCCAACTTTCAATTTGGAATTTTCCTTTCAGAGGGTTTTCCAAGATGGCAAACCTTCTTGCGAGCCTGCCTTGGACGCATCTGATTCGATGGTTGCTGGGTCGTTAATCTTCATGTTTTTTCGGTTCAAAAATAACTATTAGGCTGACGCTTGGTCTCATGCCATAAATAAGGAGAGTTTAAAACCTCTCTCTTCAGGAAAAAGAACGAGTACGATTTAATTGCAGAAGTGACGCCCGACGCCGCCCAAAAATACCGGATAAGGTCATGGCCCTGCACGCCGCCGATCCTGCTAGGCTGCCCTGTGCCGCCAGAAACAAAGGGGCCGATCTTACCAATTTGGGGCCCCATTGGAGTGGACCGTACCCGCCCCCATGTGTCGGCCCGCCATTTGGGGCAGGCGCGTGCAAAGAAGGGGGAACGAGGTGCAACACAGCGTGGTTTCCGTTCTTTATACTAGAAAATTTATTTAATATTTTTGGCGGAAATATTCTATCTAAGGAGTTTTGACATCAGTTAAGCTGACTTTGAGGGAACGAACCATTTGGGGTGGGTTTAGCGTCCACCCCATTAACTAGCGTGGCCATGCCTTCCTTTCTTTGCTTTCCATTGAAGCACATGTCCCTTTCCAGCAATCGTTATTGGCCTGGAAAACATGCCCAATTTGCAGCCTATCTCGCGCGGGAACCATTGCTTTTTCCTAGCCTGCGATCGTATTTGCCTTTGTTAATTTGTTTTAAACGAAATTTTCAGGATGTATGTCCAACTAACTTACCATGAAAATGCGAAACCATTTCAATTTAAGTTTTTCGCTCTCTTTTTTGTTGGTTGGCAAGAGCCTTTTGTTTGGATGAAAAAAGATTTCCCTATGGTTTAAATGATTTTTTGTTTATTTTACCAAAGGGGTTTTAAGGAAAAAAAAATAATTGCTTTTTTTTAAATTATTAAAATTTAAAAATTTAATTTTAAATTTAATTCAAATTTCAATTTTTTGGAAAAAATTTTGAGGATAACCCGAAATTAAAATTTTCTTTAAAATTAATAAATGGATACCCAGAAACTTACTTTAAATTTTACGATAAAATGGAATTTCAATTTTGAGCGAATTTGGACGTTTAATTTTTAATTTTTAGTTTAAAAGGATTTGGGGTTTGGGTCTTGTTGAGGAAAGTTCATGAAAATATGTTTTCCCTTTTTTAAAACAGAAAACAAAACTGCAGAATGGAGAAATCCCGGGGCCCTTTGCAGTTCCGCCTTTAAATTTGGGCTTTCACTTCCAAATTTGTGGGTAATTCCGTTGCAAAATTGAGGGAATCTCATTCAGAAAGGGTAAACCCAAGAATTCGTATTTGGTCATGCCCCAAATTGTTTCTGCTCAAAGAATAAAATGGTTTCTTGGGGAAAAATATTTACAAAGTTTTGGGTAACATTGTTGGAAACCCCTTTCTGAGCTTAAGGTGGAACCTCCACCGGGGCAAGAAGGTGTAAATTTGGGTTCAGTTAATATGTTTCCACCAAGAAGGGGAAAGGCAACTTGCCCCTCCATTCAATGCAACTCCAAGCCACCTTGCAGGCCGGATATTAATTCCAGAAAATTTTGACACCAACCCTTCTAACCAGAAATTCCGATCAGCCTGTTGCCCAAAGGGAAACCCAAAGACAATTCCAGTTTAACAATACCGTCGTACCAATCAAATCAATTAGCCATCATTTACTGCCTCGGATAGCCGAATTTAAATAAAAAGGGCTTAAAGGGAAAGCATTAAATTTCTTTAATAATGGGTTCGCCAAGGGGCTAATTCAAATTTATTAGGTTTTAGTTTTATTTAAGTTATTGTAAAAGGTGTCGCAGGAAAGAGGAGGGTCCCAATAGTTCCAACCTTAAATAAATTTTTTTCTTGAAATCTTAGATTCCTACAATTAGCGAGGTATCGTAATTTCTCAAAAGGGCATAAATACCCCGGGCACAATTGGAAAATTAAGAAGGCCTTTTGATCGAATCGTTTTAGATCCCAAAATTCCGTTTGGCTTTCCAGAGATCAAGGTGGAAACCTCTAATCTACAAAGCGACGAAAGGGAAAATTTTGAAGGATTTCTTAAGAAACTAATATTACATAATATTAGATTGCAAACCATCTTTCTCGGCGAGAAATTAATTTCTATTTGATGATAGATCGAATAGGATGTGGATTGAAAAATAATTAAAATAATGGGCATAATATCGATGAAAGAATAAGGAAAGTAGCCCCATAATACCTTGGGAAATTTTACTCGCCTAGGGGAGGCCCACACCCTGGCCATTGGGCCTGCATAGGCCACCATTGGAATGAAGGCCCACCCATGCTCCTTCGAAAACGCAAGTAGCAATGAAGAAAAGAAAGAAGGAAATTTCCCGACCCTATGTGGTTATCGGAGAAAGCCTTTACGAACTGGTTTTGGATTTAAATGCCATAAATTAAAGGCCCATCGGCCCTGTCACACGTGGCTGGGTTTCACCATGTTGGCCCGGCGATTTACCCTTTTCTCGCCCCCCCACCGCACTCGGTCCGACCCCCCTTTCGGGGGAAGGTTTTGCCACCTCGAACAGCGCCAATGGGCCCTTCTGGTTGGATTATTTTACGCTTTCCCACTTTGGCCCTTGTGGGAGGCCCATTCCAAAGCTTTTGGGGTTTCATTGGGGGGCAACTTTGGGCTAAAATGACCCAACATAACCTTTTGACCTTGACGCCTGCGCCGAAAGGGTCGTTTAACTAAAAGAGCCTTGAAGCCCTGTAAAAGTTCGTTCGGCCAAACAAATCCAAGATAAAGCAAGGAGCATCACCTTGCCCAATCTAGGTGTTGAAGAATTTGAAAAGCCAAAGGCTTCCAAAAGAAAAGAAAAAATTGGAAAGTGGTTTTAAATTATAAATTTATCCAGCCGGAATTTGCAAATCCCCTAAATCCAAAATTCGGGGAAAAGGAAAGAAACTTGCATAACCCGAAATTGAAAATTCCTGAAAAACCAATTAAAACAGTAGGACCTTTAAAAACAAAATTTTAATTCCAAAAGGGATTGGAATTATTTGGCAAACATGTTAACTTTTAATAATCCGCAATTAAATTTGAAATTTGGTTTTGATTATCGTTTGAAGAAATGAATATAAAATTATTAAACGGACCATAATAAGGAAAGGTTTAAAAATTTTTAAAAAATTTTATCAAATTACGTTTAATCCTATTAACTCTTTATAAATTAAGTTCATTATCAAGATCGGAGTGGCCCAACAACGAAATTTCTCTAAATTGTTGGAAGGAGTGAAAAAAAATTGAAAGAACCCTCCTTACCGAATTGTGAAATCCCAACTTAGCGAAATACTGAGTTGAAATTGTTACATAATCAAGTTTAAAATAAAATTGAATTCTAGGGAACTAATTTCCTCATCTATATTTTGGGCCAAACCAAGTAGAGCTCAATGAACCTCTTCAAAAAAGAAGGGTTAGATGGGGAGCGAGAATATGAGAAGGGTAAAGGACAAAGAGGCAAATCGCCATTGAAGAGATCCTGGAAATTGGGAAAAAGATGTGAACCCTTGCAAAAAAATTTTGGTTTCCCAGCCTTCCTATTGCCCAAGGGAAAGTAATTTGTTTGGGAAAGAAATAAAATTTTGACAATTTGTGCCAAGGTTTTATAACTTTTAATAATTTTATTCGATGGAATTTAAAAATAATTGGGTGGAAATGTGGAAGGAAGCACCTTTTTGGAATTTGGACGGTTTTTTGAAGACAGACATGCCACCGACCGGGAAGGCAAGAAGAAAGGGCTTTTAAGGCCAATAACAGGCTTGGTCTGAACAAAATAGGCAAGGGTAACCAGGTGCACCGGAGGGAGGCTACGCAATAATATTTGGTATTTTGAAATAATATGTATTTTAGAATTTGTTGAAAGGGTAATTTATCGGAAATTTAAGGAACCTTACCAATCGATTGGAATGATTTGGGAAACAATTAATTGGTTATGACTACCTTAATCTTTTGAAATATTAGTTTATGCTCACCAAAAGTTTTAGAAGGTTGTTTTCCTATTTGAAATCCATGTAAAAGTCTTGAAATAATATCAAGCCCTAAACTAGAAGAAGTTTTAAGTAATGAATTCCAAAATAAGGATGGGAAATAATTAAAGTCTAGAATAGAAATTGAAATATTGAACCAACAATTAAAGTCAAAAATAAAGGATTTGCAGAATTAGGAAAACCTTCACTTATAGGAAGGACCAGTCCATGTTATAAATACGAGAGATGGTTGAAATCAAGAGATGAAAAGGATCCCAATCCCATCAAGGCTTTAATAACTTTGGCCCGAATTCCAGGAAAGGGCTTTGGGAAAGGTGAAGGACTTGACAACCAATTAATTCCGGGACGAAGGCCCAAGAGAATAAGTTTGGCCTTGGGAAAATTTAATTTAAATTAGGAGAGAATCGTAGTTCCACTCAATAAAAATAAAGCTTTTTCCCCAATTGGAAACGGTTTGGAAAAGAACTTAAAGTATCCCCTATTAAAAATGATTAAAAATGAACCAAAAAATCTATGAATACAAATGGAATTTACATTATTTTCAAAAATTCACAATCTGTTTGAGGCCTTGGGTGTGTGGATTTAGAACCAATCGAGGGAGATCTTTCCAAAACCCATTTTAAAACACAGATTAGTTCCGAGAAATCCTAAAATTAAATTGAAGGGATTTACTTTTCCTTAGAAATTTGAAACTATTTAATTAAGATTTTAATTAAAGAGTTAACAATTAATTATTTACACATTTGGGTGAATGGTTATTTGCTTAACTACTATGGGTGGAGCCAAAGGTAAATTTAACCAAATTTAAACCCAAGGAATGGATTTGGATCGGAATCAAAATGAGAATCTTACATAAATAGGGCCTAAATCCTTATTGAATAAGAAAGATCATTGTAAATTAAAAGAAACAAATCCCGAATTATTAATTTGAATAAAAAGTGTTTTGGTTTTCTTCTTCCTTATACCCATAGGCATGTGATTGGAAGAAAATAATGAATAAACAAGGTTTTTGCAAATTTCACCAGTCTGGGGGCCTATTTGGAATGGTGGGCCTAAAGGGAATAACCGATTTAAAATTGTTGGGGTGTGCAACCGGAGGTTCGGTAAAGGGTCCGAGCCGCGAACGAGAAGAGCGGATTTCCTTAATTGGGTTCCGTTTGGGTGGGGCCTTGGGAAAGCCCTTTGCCTAAATTTAGGCGAGTGGATCCGGCGGTTTCAGAAAAGGACGAACAAGAGGTTGGGGGATTTATCCGCCGTCCCTGTGTAAGGGCCCCCGGTGGAAGTGGGCCCCCGGCCTGGAGAATTAAAAGCGTTCTTCCTCGATTGGAAGGATTTGGGTAAAACCAAAAGCAAGCTTGTGGCCTTGTCTGGGGGGGGATATCGGTCAGTCGCCCACTCCGGTGAGAAAGGTTTACTTTTAAATTTTCTTGAAAGTGCCAAGGTGGGAGATTTTCCTTTTGTCCAAAACCTGGAAGAGAAGGTTTGGTTTGTTCCCTCTTTGGCTAGGACACCCATTCTTAAAGTTGTTTTACGAATATTGCTTTTATGAACCTATTGGAAGTTTGGCCTTTTTAAATTGGGGTGGCCTCTTAGCACCCAAAGGGAAAGGGGGTTTGTTTTACAAACAAGGAAATCAAATGGGTTCACGGTTGCAATATTTGTTCGGATATTCAACCCCCTTTTTTCTTTGGAGGGAAAACAGGAAAATGTTTAACAAATTTGTATCGCTTCGAATCACTTAAATCTAGGGGTCACTGGTCCGAGTAGTTTGGTTCATGCAATGCGATTCCAATACTTGTTTCGTTAAACCCTATGTAGAAACATGAAGTTGTTTTGAGTTGAAGGAGATGGCCGACTTAAAAGTGGAAAATAAGTTGTTTGTTTTGGTTGGTTATTATTTTTCCCTTCCTTCCGGTCCTCTTAATATACGAATAAGGTGATGCCGATCTTCCAAGAACGAAAGAAAAACAAACCCATAACGTCCTTTAATTTGGCTTCATTTTAGGTTAAAGGGCCCAGTTTAAGATTAAACCCTGCCAACCAGCCCGCGGCCTCCAACGGAAATTAGGAAACCAAAACCACAACGCCCTGCAGGGAACCCAGGGCCCCAACGCCTACCAGGCCACCCCCCAAAGCGCCCCGACCCATCCGGCCGGCTGCTTAACATGGGTAAACCGGCCGGCCGGGCGTTCCAGCGCTCCCACCCGCCTGCCGCGCCGGCGGCCCGCGAGGCCCGACGTGCGCGGCTCGTGTGGGCCTGGACCGCAAGCGTGCCGCGGCCCGGGAGGCGCGGTCGGCACGGCGCCCTGCCTTCGGGCCCCTCCGCCCCCAGGCGGCCCTTGGGCGGGGCCGGCGCTCGGGGGCCTCGCGACCGGTTTGGGGGCGGCGGCTCGCCCGACCAAGGAAGCCAGGCCCCCGGCCCGTGGTCCCCTGGGAACCAGCCGGGTCCCGCCGGGCGCCCTGCCGCGCGGCCGCCTGCCGGCCCGTTGGGCCGCGGGCGGCGGCGAGGCCGGCGCGACCGGCGCGCCTTGGCCAATGGATTCCCCCCCGGGAGTGGTCGTCCAGTTGGGCGGCACGCCCCACGCGGTTGGGGCGGAAGTGGGCCCCCCGACCGCCGCTTCGCTGTTGCCCCGGGGCGTGGGGTACACCCATCCGGCGGATCGATGAGCGGCCGCAGCCGCTCTCGCGCCGGGTTGGGTGACAGCGGCGGCTTAGTGGCGGGCCCTGGTGCGGTCCCCCTTCTGGAGGTCATGGGTAAACCCCCGGGTACGAGACGTTAGGCCTCGGTCTCGCTGCGCCCTGATGGCGCGGTGGCCGGTTGGCCCCGGGACTGCGGACGAGCTCGTTGCAGCCCGGGCCCGCCTCTTGCCCCACGGACCCGGGGTTGCACACGGAAAATGAATGGTTTTTCCCGACCGGTCTTGGAAACGTTTTCGACGGCCGGCCCATTCACCCACCCAATCCGTTCCGGGGCTTCCACGCATAATTCCAAGCAAGAGCTCACCGAAATGAAACATCGTCCACTGACAATTTTGGTATTGGTTTGCCGCTTTGGCTACTGATGACCCACATTACCAAATACCCCAATTACTAACCATCCTCTCTTCTGTTTTTAAGACAATTTTAAGCCAACCACTACAAATTTAAATTGACAATGCACTTAGATTAACTTAACTCGGCCGTGTCGTTTGGCCCATTCCCAACCTTACTTATTCCCTACCAACTGAGATTGTGCTGGTTCTCTGCTGTGCACCAAAGCAAAGTGCTAACAAAACCAAATCAAATCAACCAGAAGGGGACCAACACGGCATAATGATTGATAGTGTGTTTTTTTTCTATAAAAATCCTTTGGGGTGAAAATTTATTCCGACCACATCGCAACCAGAATGGGAAACCAATACCCTCCAAATTTACCAGAATTTAAAACAAATACAATGTAAGCATTGGAAATGTGAAAAGGCCCAAATATGTGCATGCTTTTTCCCAGATACCAAATGCGTTGACAATCAATTTGATTCACCGATTGTAGCCTCTTTTCCAAAAGGATTTTTAATTAAGGCAACTCATACAGCAATGAAGCAAATGCACTTTCCCTTCAAAAATCAACAACTTAAGTAAAATTTCCCCAAGTACGACATCAGATCCCAGGATCCACCATTTTTCTTGTATAGCTTCACAATAGCAATGGAATTTTTTTGGGAAACAGGAATCTAATTGATTTTGTAGCACCATTAGGGATAAAGAAAGGTCCTAAAATCAAACAATGTTTGGTTTCAAACAAGATGTTGGTAAACAAAACCATAAATCCATTTCATTTAACTTCCTTGTTCCGATTTTCTAGAAAATTGGAACGTATGGAAAACCTGACTGAAAACCAAATTTAGGAACATCCTTGTTATCAGGGATAATGGAGATAAACCAAATGAGTAATTTTAAGTAAAGTACTTGAGCCACGATTCAAGAACTGCACAGCAAGATTTTTTCAATTGCCTGCTCCTTACCGTTCCTTAGATGCGTCTTGGCCAACAAGCTCAACAGATGGCAAATTATCTTCTCCTTTCGTCCTTCAATACCGCCATGGGTGGTTCGACCATCAGAGGATCCGGGTCAATTTACTGCAAAGTTCGAGGACCAGAGTTGCGCCAAAGCACCGGCCGAATTCCCCTTTTGGGGGGAAACTTGGGGGCCCTTTTTCACCGGGGTAGGGTTTCTTGGGCTCGTTACTGAATTCCGGACCCCCGGAGGGTTGCGCGCTCCCTTTCTTGGTTCCCCGTCGGGACCCCTTATGGTTCGTCTTTCGGGTTCTACTTTTGGGCGCTCCAATTGTTAGGATTCTTGTTTATCCATTTAACCTTGAAGCCTTGGTCAATAGTGATTGGAAAATCTATTCATGGATTAAAATTTCGAATGAATAAATTCATAAAAGATTTTTTAATACAATTCTAAAGATGGATGCAAAATTAAACTAAGAAGGCTAGTCTAAGTTAATTGCAACCCAAACCCTGAACGGAGCACCACGGAACGGGTCTGTTCCTTCTCTTTCCTTCGGTGCTTTAATCTTTAGGGGTGACTGGTGGGTTAATTAGTGTTCGCAGGGAGGAAATTAAAGGGTCAAAGGAATTATGGCGACAGCGGTAACCGCCATGCCGTAGGAAGCAGTGGTTCGGTGGCTGTCTTATTAACCATCCGCCCTTGCGTGCGGGGTCACAGGCCCCCGGCATTGCTGGGGCGTTCGGTCCCCGTAAGCCTCCGGCGGCGTGGAAGGGCTCCACGGCCGGCCCGATGCTGCGGGGGAAAGAAACAAACACGGGGCGGTTCGGACAGTGCCGGGCCAGGGAAGTTGCCTTTGCCCATGGGAGAACCTATCGGAAAAGGTCGGTTCTACGAGAGCCGTAACCTTTAACCCTTAATCAAATATGGCAATGGTCTTTGTTTAGGAATTTTTTAAAAAATCCCGAATGCAAAACCTTTTAATCCTACAATTGATTAAATGGGCGTAATTTCCAGTTTTTGTTTTTAAAATAATTTTTGAAATTCCCTGGTCATTTCCAATTCTTAAGAAACAAAGGCAATTAATTCAAATTAATTTTTTAATTCCATAATTAAAAGAATCCTGGTCCCTTTCATTCAAGCGGGTGTTTTTAAAATGTTGGGAACCTATTTTAGAAGCCCATGGCCAGGAAATCACTCATTTAGGTGCGTGGCCATTGGGGTTAAAGGGGGCTTTCAAGCCTTTGATAATTGTTGTCATGGAGTGGGAGTTTGGAAGTTTTTATTGTATTTAATTCTTTAATTTGTTATTAGCAATTTCATGTGTTCATTTATTAGACTGCCAAAAACAATGGAAGGTTAACTTCCGGAAACCAAGCGATTTTAAATCCCAACTCGGCCCCCCCAATTTCCTTAGCCTCAAAAGCCAGCCCATAAAGCGGCGTTTCCCCTCAAATTCATTAAAGACGAGAATAAACATTGAACCAAAATCCTTACCTCAAACCCGGACAATATTTGTTGTCCATTGAAATGGATTTGCCTTCCGTAATTTTCACCAAATTATTTTAAAAATTTTAACCTTTTAAGCTCAACCAAAATTTTTTCCTCACCTATGCCACAAAATGAAATTTTTTTACCTGGTTATCCCTTGGTCTCCCAATTTGGCCCTTAATTAACATTTCAACCTTTTTGAAAACAGATTATTAATTTTAGTTTAAAATAAATTATTTAAAAAAATTTTAATGTAAATTTATTATTTAATTCCAAATTTTTTTTGGCCATAAAATTGATTATATTTTACCTTTTTAGTTTTTAATTCAATTGAATTTAATCCAAACTTAATTTAATTTCTTTTTGTTAAAAGAATTTTGGAATTTTTATTTACAATTATTCTTAATTATCGTTTTGTCTGACCGGACGATTTTTTAGGGACATTGGTGTTGGGAAATCCCTTGGTCCATGCCTTTTAGTTTGGAATGCACTTGGGCCTTTAAGCCGAAATTCTGCCCAGTTGTTTCTCCTTTTTTGAAGGCCGACCTGCCATGGGTTTCTTTACGTTATGCCAGGGATCCCGGGCCCATTGCTTTGCGTTTAGCTGGTGGTTCGTTCCTGCTCTATTTCTTTTGGCCGCAAGGGAAGGTTGGCAAGTATTTTGGAAATCCCTGGGATTTTGAAATAAAAGGTTCTTGGGTTTTTCACCTTTGACCCCTTTCGTTTTAAATCGTGGAATTCCTGAAGGAAAAGGAAATATTCCCGGCCAAGGTGGCTCTGGTTTTTCCCGTCATGACCCAACTCTGAAGGGTTTAATTCCAAAGTTTCATGACCTTTTCCCCAAAATTTCAAGCCCGGGCTGTTTAAACATAAGCAATCGGTTACCGTACATCCAAATCTTTTATTTCCTGGTTTAACATGCCGTTAATTAATTGGAATGTTCAAAATTCTTCCCTTAGCCGGTTTATTTGACTTATAATATGTTTTCAATGGTAAAAGTGGCGGGAATAAATAAAGGTTTTAATCTACTTTTTGCTGTTTGTTGTTTGTTCCACATTTACTTTCTTAGGTTTTTTTTAAAACCTCTAAGTTATTTAGCAAACATAATAATTTTTTTAGATTTCAATTCGATAATTTTTTTTTTTTTTAATCCCAACCCGAATCTTTAAAAATTTAATTTTCCAAAATATTATCAAATCAATTAAAATTTATCAAATCTTTATTTTTGGATCTTTAATATTAAGATGTTATTACTTTTTATTTTTTTTGTTCGGAATTATATTTAGGTGATACCCTTTAATAACTAAAGCGCCATTCCCCTTTAAACAAACATCCTACCTTATTTTGGAATTCAATTAAACATCAATTAAATTTATGTAGGCTTTAGTGCGAGATTAAAAAACTTGAACCATGCCATTTTTTGGGGGCCTTTTTGCCCTTGGTTGGGATTATTGTTATTGACCCGTGGTTGGCCTAATTGGGCGGGTCACTCGTTTCCGTTAATTGGGCATGGGTTTGGCGTCATCATTGAATATCCCAAAAACCAAATTCGGGATAACATGGTTTTGGGTTCCTTCAAGATTAGATTTGGGATGAGGGGATTTTTGAAGAGGGATGAGTGGGAGCGGTTCCTTAACTTGGGCTGCCTTGCTTGCATGCTTTTCCTTTCGCAATTCCTCAAACCCACATTCTTGTTTCATACCGTATTTCCGGAAGCAGCCTTTAAGCCTGGCGCTTATGCTAGGTCAGAATTGTAATTATGAAAATTGTTTTTCTGTACCTTAGGTGCAAAGTAACCTTTCTGGATAAAATTATTTTAAACTTTTGAATTGAAAATTGTAATTTTTTAGGTAATTTATGTTTAATATTTAAATTAGGTAATGTAATTTAAAAATGGGATTTTCAATAAAATTTGTTATTTAAATTTCAATTTAATTGTTAAGGGATTTTAATCATTGGATTTTTTTTTTAATTATATTATTATTAAATTTAAATTGTTTTTTTATTTGTAAAACTAAAAAAAAGTTTTAAAACTTAAACATTTTTTTGGAACTTTATCTTCAAATTTAGTCGCTAAACCGGGGCGGCTTTTGGGAAATTCAATGTTTTTGTTGGGTTCCCGGTTTTGATGACCCATTGGAATTGAAATCCACTTTCCATCGGGTTTCTCTTATATTTGGACTGTATTTGGGAATGACTTAAATCCAAATTTTCAATACTATATAAGCTTGAGTCATATTTCTTGTCTTTGTGGTGTCCGTTTTGAGCTTTTTGTGAAAATAAGGTTAAGAAGTCAAAAACTTTAGTGCAGTAATCGTGCCGAATGCCCAACCTGTTGTTCTAAAGTTCCTGACCACCAGAACCCTGGCCGTTAATAATTTTCATTCTTGGCAAAGGAAATTTAGGCTCGACTTCATAAAAATATGTAACCCCAAAGACCTTTCCTTTCCCAAGGAATGTCTATTTAACGAATTATTCAATGTGGGACGCATTAGCACCATAATTAACCAAATAACGGGAAACTTGATGAGATTAAGTGCCGGTGCCAGCCTAAATTTAGATTAGGCAATTTTGCTAATTTGGGGACCGTGGATGAAAGGTATTACCGGTCCCAACCTCCAAATTTTCGGCCCGCTGTTCGGGGGAATGGAAGGGGTTTCAAAAAAAAAGGAGGAAGGGAGCTTCCGCATTATAGTACCTAATATTTAACTTCAAACCTTTCAATCCTTTGTTTCAATTTTTTCTTCATGGTATTTGCCTTTTAATCTGAAAAATGACAAAGGCCCTTTGGAAAATTTGAAATTGTGGTGGATCTGATTAATTCAGCCATCTCCAAAGATGAGTCGCATGTCCAATTTAGAATTGGTTTATCCCCCAAATTATTGCCAATCGCTAAAAATGTTGGTTTGGCCGAAAACTACTTCTTGCCCTCTTTCCCAACCCTTTCCGAGCGGAACCTTCCCTGGAACCCCATGTCGATTTGAATTACACAAGGAAAATTTTGCTTCGCTTGTTTCCATTGTAAACAGAAAAATTTAAACAAGTTGGCACGCCCCACTACCTGCTTTATCCCACTTCCTGCTGTTCCTTTGCCGAACCTTCTCTTTTCTTTGGTGGGGTTAACGCCTCCCGGGACAAGGCCTTTTGCTGTTGTTATGTTAATGTATTTACATGGGTTTGTAAAAATTGATTTTTTGATTATCCCTTTTTTGTTTGAAACCTTTAATTTATTTTGTAATAAGACCTAGGCAAAATGGAAATCCAATTGAATTTTTGTGGAAATAAATTTTAGGTAAAATTTTATAAAATAAAATTGAAATTGCTAATTCTTAAGATTTATTACAGCTTAAACCCAATTCTATGGTGGAGAAATTCATTACGATTGAAGGATTTACGAATTTTCAAGTAAATTGAGGTTAAAAGAAACCATTTAGGGTAAAAGGAAATAGGAAATTTGAAACCTTTAGAAATTACATTTGAAACGGGATACCAATTAAATTTGAAATTTGGAGAAAAAAGGTACAGCAATTACAACCAAAATTGTAGAAATCGGGGGAATTTGACTTTATTTTACCGTTTGAATGCACCAAATTTTCTTTATTTTCAAATGAAATCTGAAATAGACTAGAGTTGGAAGTTATATTTAAAAATATCTTACGCACTAATTGTTCTCCATAAATTGATGTTAATTTGGGAAAAGTCTTACAAGAGGCCGGAAACTGTGGATCCCCTTTTGAGGTCTGAATGAAGTAAAACCTTACCTTCAATGATTCGGGAATCTAATTACCAAGCCCAATGGAAGCTCAATTAACTTCAATGAATCCAAAAATTAAGGGATTATCATTAAGAATGGATCTAGTGCTCAATGAAAGAAAAGGAATGGGGGAATTCTTTAATTAGAAAAAGAAAGGGCACCCCTTTCTTTGACCAACATTAGGTATTTGTGTGGAGAATAATAACCCTTTTTTTAACAGTCTAGAGGAAAATACATAAATTTCGTTTTAAATCTTGGGAATTTGATTTATTAATGGGAATTTATTTTTATTTGGTGAATTAATTTGGCTAGGGTATCTGGAACGCGAACCAATTAAAAGGAAAATTTTGGGCCAATGTTCACAATTGGACTTGGACTGTTTAATACTAAGGGCAAGTTACCCGTTTCAAACCTTTCTAGATAGCCGACAAAAATGACCCCGAGAATAAGTTTTAGTCCTTATGAGTGGTTTAATTCTTTTTAAATTGAAAGCTATTTGGGAATTGGAATAAAATTTGTCAAAAATATGCTATACCTATTGATACCAAGTTTTGATTCAAAATTATTTAGAATTTTTAAGAATTTTCATAGATGATCGTAGCATTAGGAATTGTTGGATATACAATTAGGGGAAATAATTGATAAAATTTGAATAAAAAGGGCCCATACTTGCAAATAATGAAAGATTGATCGGAAAAGATTGAGCTAATTACCGATTGGGGATGGCTTGCAACAAGGATGCCATTTTGATTTAAACGATAACGACTCTTGAATTGAAGCTGCACATGTGAATAGCCAATCCCAATTAGATAAAAGGTAACCAAATAAAAGCTGAAGATGGCAATGGAAAAAGCAGGCAAAGGGAAAATTTAATGGTTGTGGTTACACAGAAAATGATTAATTGCCAGCCCCTATTAAGAAATAAGATTTTTACCCAAGGGGCCCGGTGGGTCAAAAGAACCGTATCCAATTGGCCCAGGCAAAATAAGTCCCCAGGAAAACTTAAATATTCCAACTTAAACCTGGCCGTAATTTTTGCCAGCCAACATGATCGACCCTGGTTTTTGACCTTTCCGGTTTCAGAAAGGACGTACCCCCCCCAAACAAATTTTCCCCGGGGGTTTAAAATATTGCCGGGGGCCCCGTTCTGGTCCCCAAAAAACCCTTTTGAAAAAAAACCTTTCCCATTGATTTGGCGGAGGCCAAAATTTCTAAAATGGGGCGGCCAGCCCTTTAAGTGTTTATTGCGTTTGGGGGTTTGAAAAGGGCCTCCCAGTTAGAAAAGAAAGGGGAAAAAAGGGGAAAAAGTTTATCCAATAAAAATTTGGGGAAAAGCCCCGGCCCATCCCAAAAAGAGAAAAAAAAAAATTGGAAAAAGGGTTTGGGTTTTAAATTAGGAAAATTTTAAAACTTTCCCCAAAACTCAAAATTTAAATTTGGGAAAAATTTGGGGAAAAACTCCCGGAAAAATGAAAAAAAATTTGAATTTTTAAAATTAAAAATTGGAGTTTTTAGAAAAAATTCAAAATTAAAAAATTTTTGTTTAAAAAAGGGTTTTGGATAATTTACATTTGGAGTTAAAACAAATTTTTTAATATTTTTTGGTTTTTTAAACTGGAAAGGTTTAATTGGAAAAAAAAAAATTTGAAAATTTTAAAGGGAGTTAAAAAAATTTAAAAAAATTTTCAACCTTTTATCCCAAAATTTTAACCAATACCTCAAAAAATTTAAAATTTAAATTTAAGAAATCGAAAGGGGAATGGAAATTTTAATTTCCAAATGGGTTTAAGGAAAGAGAATTTGAGAATTGAAAATTTTCTTAAAATTTTCTTGTCCTATGATGATTCACAGATTGTTTTAAATACAAACCGTCGTAATATTCAAGACATCACGCATCGTTTGTTTTAAAACCGCTCGTGATGATTCACAGACGAAGATTAACAAGAACCGCTCTGTGATAATTATCTATCACAAACGGTTCTAGCCATCGCTACATATCATAGACGGTTCTTATTAAAAATCGTGCTCGTGATAGTACAACACGCATCGCTCCAAAGAAACTGCTCGTGATGAGGCGCCCAAAGATGACCTGTTTTGTAGTAGTGTAACTTTCTTTCAAGAAATCACCTCTTATCCTTGCACTATAAATAGAGGGTGAAAGGTAGGGAGAAAATGACTTTTGGCAAAACACCTGAGTGGGAAACATTTGAGAGAGAAGAGGAAGAAAATTTCGTAAACACTTGAGAGAAGAGAAAGAGAGAGCCAAGCTGTGCAAAGAAGGTAAGATGTTCACTTACTCTTTTTGCCCTTAGGTTCGGTCATCATGACACAAATGATGGAGCTCTCTTCCTCCTACCCTCTTCATTTTTTATGTTTTTGCCCCCTTAGGTTTGGTCCGGTTAATGGATACAAACCAAGAACAAAGGATCAAATCCACGTTTCTTAGGTTTAGTCCCGTTAGTGGATACAAGCTAAGAACGAAGGCTTAAAACCTTGTTTCTTAGGCTCGGTTCCTACACATGGATACAAGCCAAGGGTGAGAAGCAAGAAGACTCTGTTTTTTATGTTCGGTCCCTTAAAGCGGATACAGATCATGAGCGGGTGTATGCTGAAAAAATAATGTGCTGAAAATCTCTAAATAACAAAACATCATACTCCGGTTACTCTGGCACATGGGTTACATAGTCGCGAATACCATGTCATGAGTAGTAACACGGACTAAACAAATAATAAATTATACCCGATTACATTCTGCACATGCACTCCGTATTAATGAGTACCATGTCATGATTTAGTAGTCCAGGTGAAAATAATATAAAAATATAAAACAACTATCGTCTTGGTTCGGTTGTGCTTGCAGATGGGTTCCATATTCGCGAATATCATGTCATGGGTAGTAAAACGGACCAAACAAATAATAAATTATTCTCCATTACATTCTGTACACGCGCTCTGTATTAATGAGTACCATGTCATGATTTAGTAGTCCGGGTGAAAATAATATAAAGATATAAAACAACCATCGTCTCGGTTGCACTCGCACATGGGTCCCATATTCGCGAATACCATATCATGGGTAATAACACGGACCAAACAAATAAGAAATTATACCCGATTACATGCTCTTTATTCGTGAATACCATGTCATAAGTAGTAATACGGATGCAACAAAAAGAAATAAACTATGTGTCTCATTTACGCTACATGCACAAAATATGTATCATGCTAGTAGTAACATAGACATTAAAAACAACTTTTGCTTCGGTTACACTACCAGCAAGCGCTCAATATTGGCAAGCACTATGCAATGCTAGTAGTAATATAAGACTGAGTAAAACATAAAACATAAATATGAAATAAAATAAACTACGTGCATAGGTTCTCTAAAGATGAATACTATGTCGTGCTAAAAAAATAAAAATAAAATGAATACAACTAAAATACCCTCGAACAAGCATCCATCAGTGACGTCGAGTGGGCTTTTTCTGTTATATTTTGTAGTGGTCATATATTGTAATTTGTTGTTATCTTTATGTTGGAATTCTTAATCAGGGGTTTTTTCACGAGAGATATAATTAACAGAATTTTTATGTAAATGTTTGAATCCCGGAAGTAATGTACCTGCAATGCTAGATTCCCTTTGTCTCAATTTCACCTAAAATTAATCAACTTGTCTAATGACGCGGAGGCGGTTCACTCCCGTTTTCCGTCACCAATGTTATATTAAACACATTAAGTATGAAGCATATATGGTTCGTTGCTGCATTTATAAATTTTGCTCTTCATTGTCGATTTGTTCGTTTGGCAGCCTTCAAGACAGGAAGCATGTAATCAGCAGGGTTGTAGTGATTCCGAGATGACAGAGTCGACAAATTCCAAGAGAAGTGGAATGTCTGGTTGGTTGATGGCATTGGTTGTTCTCCTAGGGCTTTGTTTCAATTGGCGGCATTGCATATACCAGCTACAGTTACTACCTGAGGTGAATATTCCCATTGGATTACATTGTTTAGCTATTCCTCTTTGCTTGTGGATATTGATGAGTGTTTATGGCCTTCTTGTCTATAGTTCGCAGTGATGCTTTGCATGCACTCCGTATATAGTCAATAGATAATACACAAACTTAAAATGACAGCTTGCACTACTTTCCAGTTAAGAATAAATGGTAAGTTGGTCACTTTGAGTTCGACAGCATCCATTTATGCAATTTCTTCTTCTTTTGAGTCATCTTATGCAATCGATATATCATTTTCTTGAAGGAAGAATTTGCATTTTGATAATAAGACACGCTAACTGCATTTTTAAACTACATGAAATTACTGATGTGACATTATTTCAGTTACGAAGTAACCTTGTCAGAGCTAATGTTCTTGCATCTGGAAGTTATTATTTTCAGGAATGGACTGTAGTCCTTCCCAGATTTGGTGACGAAATATACTTGTTTTCATATTCGTGTCCAACTCTTTTTCCTGAGAATTTCTTGTTATTAACAGGAGAACCTCTGGGCCGAGTGGTTTTGTTTGTGTCATGATGGAAGCTTGTTCTTGAGAGGATCGTTTACCTGTGAGGAATGAAGAGTAACGGTTAACACTTGAATTTGGAAGAACTAGTTTGTCCATTGTTTGCTGTACTATATTGGTTGTCGAAAACAGTTTATCTCCTGCTGCCAATTCATGCGCAGCCTAGCTGATCACCTGTGTTAATTTCTACCGATCTTCTCCTCGGACCTAACCCCATGCTGTGTATGTCCATGGAAAGCAATTCATCACCTGAGGAAGAATAAACTCGATTTCTGGCCACTATGAGCAATAGTATCAAATTAAATTGGGGAATTTAAGTATTGAGAGGTGGAACATGATACGACATGAACGGATATCAACATAGAATACCAAATCGAGATATCAACGTGGCAAGTCGCACGGAATGACGGGGCGGGAGGAAGCACCTACCTTGCTTTGCTGCAAACCACCTGCCATGTCGAGTCTAGTTGGATAATAAAACTCAAAAAGGAAGGAAAAAAAAGAAGTCCACTTTAACCCCCTTAAACTTATGATCCGAGTCCAAAAAACACCATCAACTATCAAACAGTTCACTTTCAAACCCAACTAGCGGAACCAGTTGTCGATGGTTTAGTATCGATCTTACGAATGAATTCTGGAGACTTTCCTTGAGTTAAACTACACAGAAAAAGATACACATATTTTACACAGGTTCGGGCCTTCTCCTGAGAGAATAATAACCCTACTCATGTGTTCTTGTATTGACTATACTTTACAACAAAGAATAAATCACTAGAACTAGGGCTTAATGACTTCTCTCTGCTGATCTTGTCGCTACTTGTCTTGTGTTTATTGTCGTTGTTCCTGTCCTTTGTCCACCGGCTTTACTCCATATATAACACGTGAAAGGGTGACAGTTGTCCCATATCAAGAGGCGTCTCACTGTTTGATGAAATGCCCACGTTCAGGGACGGTTATTGTCAGAGACTAACACCCATGTCGTTTTGCAGTTATGTCAGACACAGGGGTTTAATACATGTAGTTATCACGGATATTAACAACACATATCAACAACTGTGTGTATTAAACACAATGCATAAGTGTCCTAGTCAATTGGATCCACATGTTTGTAGGCTTTGTTGACCATAGGGTGGTCGTAGTTGACTTGGTCGTGGTAAAGCTTAAGATCATAAAGTGGTCGTAGGAAATCTTATGACCACTAGGTAGTCGTAGAAGTACTTATGACCAGATAGAGTGATCGTAAAATAGTTCACGACCACTCAGCTAAGCTTCTCCCTTATTAATGATAAAGGGTATCCTTACGAATAACATGAATATATTGCTATCTATAATAACAATTACAGATAAATAATTTAATTAATTAAGGATTATTAGATCATAGCCCCCCAACTTTAAGTGAAAGTAACTTAGTTGGAAAAGATGTCGTAGAATAGTGCTCGGAAGCAGAGTCTTTCCGATTGGTATTTCATTTGACCAGAAATTGACTTGGTCAATAAGGTAATTTTGCTTGAGTTGAAAAGACAGAACCACTTTTCCGAATGGACATATTAAAGAACATCAATCGACTCTCATAGATATGTCCGTTGGGAGCGGGTCCCGAAGGGATGGTAACTGTTGAGTTCCCACAATCTTTATCTCAGACTCGTGGTTATAAATATCTACCAAGGGTGTGACTTAAGGTTTTTTACTTTCCCCATTTGCTTTAACTTCTCTCAAGTTTTTGATCTCTTCGCCGCCAACCAAGTCTGCAATGCCTCTTCCAAATTCTTCCAAATCCAAATCAAACTCACTCAGAAGAAATGGCCGGGACCGTATCCAAGTGGGAGAAATCTGAGATGGATGAGGAGAAGTTGACCACTCTGGTTGTAGAAGAAAAGATCCCGATGCACACTTTGGTGAAGTGGACCAACGCTGAGGGTTAGTATTGGCCCTCGGGTGAGAAGGACACCATTCCAGTATTCCAAGCATACTGCTAATACAGTTTTCGACTACCCACTCACCCTTTTCTGATGGTCGTACTCCAGCATTTTGGGGTGGAAGTGAACTTGATTCCCAATTCCATTAGAATCCTGAGTGTATTTGTTTATCTGTGTGAAGCCTATCTGGGAATTTTTTCTAATTTGGATCTCTTCATGTATTACTACGGGATGGGTAAGCATAAAGGAATCGCAGTAATCATGGATTGAAGCTCCACGTCGGGAAGCCTAGGGAGTACATTCAGATGTTCACCTAGTTCTAACTTTGCAAAAAGTAGGCATAGGAGACTGTCAAGATGACCAAGAGGTCGAATTAAAGAATGTAGAAGATGAGTCAAAGGAAGACATAATTCCTCTGACAAAAAGGCATTGCCTTGTGAAGGTCGCCGAGAAGAAGAAGGATGGAAGTTTGAGTTCCACCTTCCTTCGACCACCCTCATTAGACAGCTTGTTTTGCGTACATGATCACCGCAGAAAAGGCGTGTGGTCGAAGAACTTCAAGATGAAGCCCCGAGACCAAGGTACCCTTCTACTACGACAATAAAATACTTTTTGTTTCTGCTTCTCAGGACTTCGTCAAGTAAATAAAAAAGGAGCAATGAAAAAGTTTTATGTCTTTTCTGAAGGCTACCTCTGCAATAGCGGAGTATGTGGTCGAGGAGAGCACTGTCCTCAGGTGGCCGAAGCCGGTTATGACCATCAAGAGGGGCAGGTAGCTCAAGGAGCTCTAGCTCTCATTCAAGACCTACGACTAGACGTGGTCGTAGATGTCCTAACTCTTACTAAAGACATTAAATCATAAGTGGTCGAAGAAATCCCAACCTCTTAAGCTCGTGACACTGGAAGCATTTCAGAGGCTGAAAGTGTCACAAAAATTAGGGCAGCCGAAGAAGAAGAAGAAGAAGAAGAAGAAGAAGAAGAACAAGAAGAAGAAGAAGACGTCTTTCTTGGGGAATGTTTCTTCTGGATTCAAGATTGTATATAGGAAGCCAAGGTATGTAAAATTAAAGTTTTAGAAATTGTATTTACCTTTTAATTCTACAGTTTGGTATGTCTTCCCCTTTTCTCGTTGTTTTAGTCCCGCTTCTCCAAATTTCGGGATACTTATGTTGAGAGGTCCACCGTTGTTTTGTCTCATGCCGTGAGAGTATTGGTTTCTCCCGCGTCAGAAGACAACAACGGAGTTGGTCGGCTTCACCACCATCCTGATGTGGCGATGGAGGAAGTTACTACCGTCGAAGCAACCACGACCACTAAGGTGGTCGTAGAGGAGGAAGCTACTGCCGCCGAACCATCCACAACCACCGAGGTGCAAGTAGAGGAGGAGGCAAAGACGGTGGAAGACCGTGACACTCTGGCGGCCGAGTTGATTGTTGATAATATCAATAATCGGACAAAGAACTTGGTCTTACGATCACCGGAAGCGGTCGATCAAGCAGAGTAGAGAGATCCGACCACCGTGCTGGGAAGGTGGTTGTGGAGGAAGTTCCTCTGGGTCCTCAAGGTGGAGTCACATCTTCTATCAACAACAAAAAAGAAGACGTAGAAGAATCTTTCGACCTCTTCCCCAATTTCTTTTGACCATCGACTATCGGGTCCTCTTCGTTTAGGTCTCGTGACCGAGTCCCACACTTTAAGTATATTCCCTACAGGGGACATATCTTTGACGACGAGCATCTTCAAAGAATATGGTGGGACAAAGTCGACGGGTTCTATAAACTGGAGGATTCCAAGACGGTGTACACCCATTTTACTCGGTCAACCATCGAAGTAAGTACTTGATATCAAATATTTATATATTTGGGTTTTTATTTTCCTCAATATGTATTTCTTTGTTCAGAGAGCTCTCTAACAAGTTGCTATTGTTGGTGAATACCACAGGCAACTGGTGTTGCTGAGAAAACAAAAGCTGAATTCTGCAAACAAGTAGTGAGCTGGTAAGTTATTGTTAGGATATTTCGACCACTAGTTTAGTACTCATGTCTAATTTAACATTTGTAGGTTTAAAACTGACGAAAAAACCTTGGCCGATGCACTCGACTATGAAAAGTCGATGCGCAAAGGCTAAAGGATGAAAAAGTAGAATTGCTGAAGAACCTTCATGAGGCAAATTCTGCAACTTGCGAGCCGTAGAATGAAATAAATAGTAAATAATTTACTAACTATTTTCCATTTCTACAACTTTCTTTTCTTTCTCTGACTCCTTTTCTTTTTTAGAGAAAGTGGTTGATATGGCTAAGCTTCGCACTAAGGTCAATTCAAAGATCTTAGTGATCAACGAGCTTACTCGAATCTCAGAAGAAAAAGATAAAAGTATAAAAGAATGGGAAGAGCAGTGCGCAACAGATGCTACCTCCCATGATGGTGATATCACTCCTCTTGAAGACATCATGGTCGGACATACGAGCATTATCGGACAGCAAGTCGGAACTCTCCAGGAATTGACAACAACTCTGAAGACCAACCAAGCTGATTCGATAAGATAGACGGTCGAAAATGTTGTAAGTTTTGCTCAACTAATCAAAGAGGTGCAGCCAGTCAGCAAGAAGGTCGTAGAGGAGATGCAGATTGGATCTCCTCCATTAGAGTAGTTTGTAATATGGTCTGTAATTGTAAAAACAATTTATTGCTTATGAATATAAATCTTTATTTTCCTGCAAATTGACTATTCGAGTAGTCACTAACTCATAAGACAAAAATAGAAATTGAACTGAATTTTAAGACTAATAATTGAAGTCATATTTATAACTTTATCCTAGCCCCGACTATTTGTTTGGTTTAATTAGATAAACTAAGTAAATAGTGAAAAAAGGTACGCTTAAAAATTCGTTCAGTCTTTCTTATTGAACTCGATTTTCTTGTACTGGTAACAAGAGTTAGAAATAGCTCGACGCTAGAAAATTCCTTATAGTGGGTAAGGCCACGTGCAGAGAGGAAAGTTTTCGATTAGGTGATGTTACTTCCTCTGACCAGGTTAATCAAATCGAGTGTATTGAGAGTAATTGAACAAACTATGAAAGCTAGACTCACTTAGAAAATTCTTCATAAAATAAAGAAGTAAACTAAGTTATTGATTGAGCTTACTAAGAATTATTTCGACCATATTTTGTTGAACCTAGTTTATTTGTATTGGTAACTAAAGTTAGGAACAGACCAACGCTAGAAAGTTCCTTCTAGTGGGAAGACCACGTGCGGGGAGAAAAGACTTCGACTAGGTGATGTCACTACAAGATGAACACCCCTTTAACAACGCATAGGTTGCAACGCTCTTTACATACGTTACGAAGTAATATTATGACTACACATAATATGTGTTGCAAAATCTATTCGTCATAAATCATATGAATGGCTACAGATAACATACGTTGTAACTTTATCGTTGCAAACACTTGAAATGCAGGTAGGCCTATTGATGCCAAGACAATTTTGGGACTAGGTGGGCCTAGTATTTCTCTTTTCTTTTTACTTCTGCAGATCAGCTTAGGTTCCTCGTACAGTTTCACTTATGCAGATCAACTCCCAAAACTATTTTCATCTCCCTCCATTCGTTCCCTCCATTTTTTCGTGTCTTTTTTTATCCCATTGTTTTCCCTCTTTCAGAGTCTCCATTCCCACCTATTTTTTAGTTGTGCAAGCTAACAGCTGGGTTATATAGTTATATAAAGAAAAAACTCCTCACCTCCCCTGTAAATCTGCTCACACCTCCGCATAAATTGTGGGTTTCTTCTTCCCCATCCACGCCTCCCCACCTCCCCTGCAACTAGCTGCAGCGGTATTCTGCACGCTATCTCCTCTCTCCCACAGGGCAGCTATTCTAATTCCTTCCACGCCCTAATCCTCCTGCACCGCGCCCGCTCATCTCCTCTCCTCTCGTCGTCTCTCCCCGTCTCAGCCTCTCCCTCTTCTCGCCGCCCCAGCCTCGCTCCCTGTCTCCATCTCCGCCTTGGTCCCGCGCGTGTGCGCGCCCGCAAGCTCGTGCTCACCTGCGCTCGTCCCCCTGCCGGCCCGGCCGCCGGCGCCTGGTGGTTGTTCCTCCCCTCGACTCAGTCCTACCGGGCTTTCTGCTCTGTCTGCGGCTTTGGCTCGCCTCATGAGCCCCTCCCAGTGGTCGCCCACTCACATGGCTACGCCCGTGGCCATGGCGGCTCGGCCACGCGTGCCATGGCTCGGCCCTAGAACTTAACCCCGATTTGTTTTCGCCATTTCTTGATATACTGATTGTTATGCTTTTATTGACTCATGCCCTGATGCTTGTTGTCTATGGTTTATGCATTTCTTGACCTAAACTAGTGGAAAATTCACCCTCTTATCTTATTAGCTCACTGTACTCATTCCTGTCTAGATTTAGCTGGTACATTCTATTTGTATGCATCTCAATGTTAAACTTCTGCTAATTTGGTTTTGTTAGGATTGAAATTGCAGCTAACAGATAAGCAATTAATATGAGAAAAAGTTTACAACACTAATATACTGCTACACTGTGTGCATCTTTAGCTAGTAAGCTTAGCCTTGTACAGGAAAGATTTATATATATTCAATTTTCGTGAGAGCATCTAGCTTCTTAGTTGCTATAATTCAGCACATGCTAAGTATGAACATTCACAGATTCTGACGATGCCAAGATTGCTATAGCTATAGTTCTGTCAGCAAGTGGATATGGAAGATGCTGATTTTTTATATTGTAGTTCTGTTCTTTTGATTCAGCTATAAGAATGAATGCCTCATATTGAATGATATGATATTCTTGGTTCTTTGCCCCCTGAGGTGAGTAACATCAAGGATTTACTAGTGTTAGCACAGAAATCTGCAAATGAATATACATTTCGCCAATCATGTATGCTTCATTATTCAAGTTCCCGATGGAATGTCATTCTAGTAAATTGAATTAATCAGAGTATGATAATTTTCTTAGCATTAATAACCTGGCTATCATTTTAATTTGCATGAATAATTCAGAATGCATCTTGATTGTGTGTGTGTGTGTGTGTAGTGTGCACAAAATGGAGGGTTTGTTGATACTCTGTAAAAACAATTGATGCATGCCAAGGAAGGAGGCAAGTCCACATTATTACGTGGTTGAACTTGCTTAATTTTGTTAGATATCCCTAGTGCTTTACTTGAAATTGATCTATTTTTTGTTAGAATATTGCTTGTACTATAAAGAAAGCTAACATCTTATTGTATAATGCCTTCGTTGAAATAGCTACAGGATGCTTGTTTGTCTGAAATATTGCTTTCAGGGCCTAGCATTTCCTCCAGGTTAGTAGCTGTACCATTCAATGCAAATAATTTTCCATTTCATATATTCAATGACAGGTTAGTGGTTGACCATAAACTATGTTTTCCCTATATTATTGGGCTTTTGCTGGACCTAGAACCTTGTAAATTGTATAATGTGCTAGTAAAACTATGTGTGTAAAGCTTAAATTGACTTTCACAGGATAGTTTGGAACCAAGAAATGTGCTTTTTCAAAAGTTAGTTCACTTCGCTATTGCTTTTTTATCAATACAATATGAAGTTCATGAGATAAAATCTGAAGACAATGTTGCAAACCTTTTCAGAGGATGCCTATGCCACACTGCATCTTGATGGAGTCATTATTGACCTTTGCCCTCTGAAGGTCTCACCTTCCGTACGCAATTATGCCGTGAGCCCTACATTTACGCCTCAAAGTTAGCATAACCATGAAATCCTTGTGCAGATTGAAGCTAAAAAGGAGATGTGTTCAAGGACTATCTATTGTACTAACATCCATAAGAATGTATGCAAGAACTTAATTTTCCTTCTTCCTAAAGATTCTTTTCGCACATAGTTGTTTCCAAGTGTTCTTCCTTGTTATGTTTCTGTGTCTCTTAGTGGGCTCTGAAAGAATTTTGCAGTCTACTTTGGTGAGGTCAGAACACAATCATATAACAATTTGTTTACTCTACTTGTTTATACTGCAAGGGCACAAAAGCTATTTGTTTTTTTCCTTTCGTTCTTTCTTTCATTGGATTATAGGTTTCTCGATCAGGCTTCTCGATGATGGCACGCCACTCACTCGCATAGCTTTCATAGAGTTTGCGAGGTAGTACTCTCAATATCTCAATCCAAAGATAGCTTTTCCTGTATTCATGTGTAGTTTGTTGCTTTGTTTAGATCGGATGTCATACGCACACTATTTTCATGCTTGCAGATATGCTAGCACATACATGCATCATTTCCATTGTATAGTTCGATTATCAACAATAGATACATGATTATTTGCGTAACTGTGAATACATATAAACTTGCTATATATGATGCTCTTATAAGAAGATAGAACTCCATGAGATGTTCTCACATGATCTATTTTTCAGGCATAGAATAATTCCCGATCCCACCTTCATTCATTGAGAGAAGAACGCAATTTTGATTGAGTCAAGATGCTCGATTCTAAAGTATTTGAGGGTTTTCATTCTTCTTGTGGAAAATACCCCAACATATGCTATCTACTATGGATGGATACGAAAGCTACTTTGGAAGTTGTCAAATGTGCTTTTCATAGGAGAGTTTGGAACCAAGAAATGTGCTTTTCACAAGGTTAGTTCACTTCTCATTGTTTGGAACTCATGAACATGTTCGAGCATCAAAATAATATAATACGTTGTTCCTTTTAGTTTTGTTACTTTAATATTGTGATTTGTTTTTCATAATGGTGCATTGATGGACTCCAATTTTTCATTGTAGGTTGATAAGATAAATGGATAATATGTTGAATGAAGGTGGAGAATGGTGACATAAGGAGGCGATTTTCATTATGTTTAGATTTCATTATGTTAGGAAATGATGTTCAAGCAAAATATTTATATCATGTCTTATGTGGATGGTTCTCTATGTAATACAACAATTTCTTTTTAATACATGAGTGTTCTTTTTACCATGCTACGACCGATAATGATTTTTTTTACTTTGATTTCTACACTTATAATCGTTGCAGCAACCTAATTATATCCATTGCCAAAATAGCCAAAGTCATTTGTATGGTAAATACCAACGCTTCTATGCGTTGTGACAATATAATTATGTCCATTGTCAAAATTGTAAAAGTCATCCATGCATGGTAAGTACCAACGCATACAAGTGTAGTTACAGTATGACTATATCTGTTGCTATGTCGCAACGCCTATTCATATCTATTACCAACGCTTGTTTATCTGTTGTAATAGACTCTCGCGACGGCCTCAATGGCAACGCATACTAAATACGTTGGTATAGACCATAACAACATTTATTTGGACTTCTACCAACGCATACATGCGTTGCTAAAGGGGTGTTCATGTTGTAGTGTGTAACCATCCTTCGACCATTGTAAAGAAAACCAAGTGTTTAAAAAGTGATCAAAAAAATTATTGAAGCGTTGCTCAATGAAAATTTTAAGACAATACAGATTGGAGAAAATATAAACTTTATAGAGAATATAAGACGTTACACATAGAACTCGCGTAGCTGATCAATGTTCCATGAATTAGAAAGAACTCTACCATCTTCCTTTGCTAGTCATACCGAGGCTGGCCGCGTGACTTTGACCACTGTGTAAGGACCATCACACTTAGGGGAAACTTTGTTCCGATTAGAATAGGATAGAATCCTTTTCAATACAAAGTTACCTACAGCAAGGCTGCGAGGTTGGACATTACGATTGTAGTATTTGCATAGAGCTTGTTGGTAAACCACCGAATGGATTAAGTCTTGATTCCTCTTTTCTTCGAGTATGTTGATGTCATCATCTCGAAGTTGTTCTTGGCCAGAGTTGTCGTAATTTTCGACCCTTGTTGATCGAATCTTTAGTTTAGGTGGAAGCATGGCTTCAACACCAAAAATTAAGAAAAATAGTGTTTCGCCTATAGCCCGACTAGCAGTCGTGCGAATTGCTCATAATACCGAGGGTAATTCTTTTAGCCAAGCTCCCGAGTGCTTTATAAGCTGATCAAAAACTCGAGTTTTAATTTCCTACATAATTTGGTCATTTGCCCTTTTGACTGCCCTATTGCTTTGTGGATGGGTGATAGAGGCATAACATAGCTTAGTACCCAATTCTTTGCAAAATTCTTGAAATTTTGCGCTTAAAAATTGTGTACCATTATCTGTGATGATTCGACTTAGAACGCCAAATCGAGTGATCAAATTTTTAATCATAAATTTTTTGGCTGCTTCCGTTGTTATCTCAGTCACAAGGTCAGCTTCAATCCATTTTGTGAACGTATCACAAGTTGAGTTGGGTGGTGTATTTGCCGGCGATGAAATTGGCAATGTACACATTTCTTAACAAGCTCTTTAGCATCATGGAGGGCTGTTGGCCAGTAAAAATCCTGTCGGAAGGCATTTTCGACCAGCATTCTTTAGGAAGCATGAGTTTCACAGATGCCTCCGTGTATTTCTTAAAGGAGATTTAATCCTTCTTTCTATGATATGCATCACATGAGAACCCCTTGAGTACCTCGCTTGTAGAGGATTCCTTCGACCAAATTATACATTTTGGCCTTACGGGATAAATGACCAGCCTCAAGATCGTAATTACGTACTGTGCCCTTCTGAAAATACTCTTAGATGGGACTCGTACAGGTATACTCATATTCTAGGGAGTTTGTCTCAATAGGAGTCATCTCTGATGTTTCGACCAGGGACGGCTTATGGAGCTGTTTCAAGAAGACTCATTGTGGTACTTGAGATCGGGAAGAAGTCATTCGAGCTAACGAGTCAGTGAGGAAATTATCCTTTCGAGGGATATATTGTACCTCAAAACTGAAAAAAAATACTTTTCAAGCTTACTGACTTCCTATAAGCACTGAGACATGGTCGGTTTGGAGCATTGGTACACTTTTTCGACCTGATTCATGACCAGTTAAGAGTCTCCTCTCACGAGTAGTCGTCGAATCCTGAGAACTTTCGCTGCTCGTATGCTAGCCAATAAACCTTCATAATCTGCCACATTATTAGTAAGAGAAGTTTACTGAACAACATATTTTAATATTTCTCTTATAGGAAATACCAAGACCACCCCAGCCCCCGAGTCACTTAGCATAAGTGACCCATCAAAGTACATTGTCCACTGGTTCAAGATTCGTCTATTTGCCGATAAAGTATGCTAAGATCTGAGATTTAATGGTTGTTCAGGACACGAAATGTAGGTCGAATTCACCAAGTTCAACTAACAATTTTGCCATGTGCCTCGTTGCTTCCCTATTCAGGAGGACCTCTCCTAAGGGAAACTCAGATGACATGATTAACTTGTGCACTTGGAAATATTGCCTCAGTTTCCTCAATACATGAGGAGGACATACAGAAGCTTTTGGACCTGAGGGTAACACTCATAAGGCCCACGTAAAACTTCACTAACGTAGTAAACTAGTCGTTGAATGTTTTCACGTTCTGCGACCAGCACTGCGCTCACTGCTTGTGGTGTAGCAACTAGATATATTAGGAGTGTTTATTTACCTCTTGACATCCTTGAAGGCTTTGTTTGCCTCCTCTGACCACTCGAAACCTCATGTTTCCTCAGAAGTTTAAAGAAAGAGGTCCTTTTTCTCCTAGTCGTACAATGAAATGACTTAAAGTTGTCATGCATCCTGTGAGTTTCTTGAGTTCTTTCTTTGTGGTTGGAGGGCACATTTGTTCATTGGGTTTTACCTTTTCAAGGTTTGCTTTGATTTCAAATGATGTTTTCTAAGGTTGTCGAATATTTCTTGTGCAAAGATAAGGAATCCAAGCAACTTTTCTGAAGAGACTCCGAACACACACTTCCCAGGATTGAGTTTCAAATGATGTTTTTTGAGGTTGTCGAATATTTCTTGCGCAAAGATAAGGAATCCAAGCAACTTTCTTGAAGAGACTCCGAACACACACTTCCAAGGATTGAGTTTCAAATGATGTTTTCTAAGGTTGTCGAATGATTCTTGCGAGTCAAAAATATGATTAAGGCGCTTGATGCTTTTTATCACCAGATTGTCAACATAAGCTTCCAAAGTTCGGCCTAGTCGAGGTAGGCAGTTCTTTTGAATCAAGCATTGAAAATAAGCGCCAGTATGTTTTAGACCAGATGATATTTTGACATAGCAAAATACTCTAAATGGTGTAATAAATGTGGTCTTTTCTTAATCATCTAGGCACATACTTATCTGATGATAGCCATAATATGCCTCTAGTATATTTCACAACCAACAGTAGAATAAACCAACTGATCGATACGAGGAAGGGGAAAATCGTCATTCGGATAAGATTTATTAGAATCGGTAAAGTCGACACACATACGCTATTCACCATTAAACTTTCTAACCATTACAGGGTTAGCCAACCACTCTGGGTGGTCGACTTCTCTTATGAAGCCTGTTTTAAGTAGCTTCCCTAATTCAGATTTGATGGCATCTCATCGATCAGGTGCAAATCTTTGTAATTTTTATTTTACGGGTTTCTTGTCAGGCCGTAGAGCTAGCCTGTACTCGATCACCTCCCTGGGGACTCCAGGAATGTCGGGTGATAGCCACGTGAAGACCTCTGAGTTTCCTCGGAGGAAGGTGATGAGGGCGTCTTCCTATGCATGGTCGGAAGTGACCCCGATGCGAATGGTCTTCGAAGGTTCCTATGTATTCAGTTGAACTTTTTTGACTTGGTCGTTCGACTTTGGTGCAACTTTAGGCTTCGACTGCTTGGTCGAACGTTGTACTTTGATTGCTTCTCGAGTTGGTATTCGGCCAACCATCTTGATAGATTTGTGGTTGCATGTAAGCGCCATTTTTTTATCACCGCAAACTGTGATTACTCATTTGGGACCTGACATCTTAAGACATTGATAACCATAATGAGCATCCATTAGGAATCATGCTAGAGTTGGTCGACCGAGCATGGCATTGTATGCCATGTTGAAATCGACAACATCAAAAGAGATTTTCTCCGTCCTCAAATTGTTTGGTGACCCAATTATTACAGGAAGAGAAACCTGGTCAATAGATTTAGCTAAAAACCTCGGTGAGTATCGTACAGGCTTGATATTTGTCCTAGGAACTTGCATCTCGTCTAGGTCACTCGTAAAGAGTATATTTAGTGAACTCCCACCATCAATTAGCACCTGATTGACTCGACAGTTGTTCATGGTGGGCACAACCACGATCGAAAAATGACCAGGTCGAGTAGAATGGATTGGATAGTCACCTGTCTTGAAAAAGATGGTGATTTCAGACAACTTTGGCACTTTATTGACAAGAGGAGGATTCATAGAATTTACCTCACATTTGATAGCTTTGAGCTGTCGTTTCGACTCGTATGCAGAAGATCCTTCATAGATGTAATTGATGGTGTGTTCTAGATCTTGAACATTATCTCATCATCATCATCCGACAGTGTTTTGACCACTCGTTTGCCCCACCTCTTCAAGTGTAGAAAGCGGTCCTTTGCCGGTGTAGTAAACCTCAATTTTTTGTTGAAAAACTGGGCAATTGCGAAGGCCGTGTCCTTTCTTTTTGTGGAAAGGACATCACCTAGGCTCGTCGTTCTTCTGTTTGGGACATTTACCTTTGCTCCAGTCGAAGTATGGTTTGAAGCTCTAAGGCTCCTTGTCGTTCACGGCTAAGACCTCCTTAGAGCTTTTGACTTGAAGCTTTTGGCCTTTAGTCTTGCTCTTGGATTTTCCAACATTTTTATCCTTTTTCTTCATGCCTTCGCCCGCTTCTCGAGTGTCCTTATCATCACGATCAACCGTGCGATTCTACTCGACCGCTTCTGCAGTAGTTGCACACGGCCGACCATTTCAAAGAGCTCGACGACAGTGGACGGAGGATTTAGAGAGATATCCTCTGTGATCCTTCGATTGCAGACTCCCTTGTTGAAAGCACTGATGATAGAAGAGTCAGAAACTTCAGGAATTGAATTGCAAACTGGTCAAATGCTTGATAAATTAGCGAAAGGTCTCGTAGGAATCATATTGTGTTCTGTGCAGGTCATCCTCCTTTCCTGGGCAGTTGTAAGTGCCCTAAAAGTTGGCTAGCAGTAGGTCGCAGAGGTACTACCACGAATAAATCGACTCTTGTGGCTGATTTAATAGCCACGGCCGAGTAGAATCTTCGAGCACAGTAGGAAGTTAGTTGGCCATGACATGCTCTCGTCCTCCTACTCGAACAACAATAATATAGATTTGAAGAAACTCGATGGGATTTTGTGACCCATCAAACTTCTCTATGTTCATTGGTCGGCCTGGGCAAACAAATAACTACTCGAAGGTCAGGCGAAAACGTCTAACATCTGGTAATAATATCATAACGCCTTATCTGCGAGAAAGATGGGTTGACATCACGAGACAATTGTACTTGACGAAACCCAGTGTTAAGTGGACCTGACCTATTATAGATCTCAGCCCTACAAGGGGAATATTCCTCGTACTCCATCTGCTGGTGCAGATTTTTTTGAAAGAATTGGTGAACGACCACTCCCTCTAGGAGTTTGTCAATCACCAATTGTTCGATGGACTCTTCTCCGACTAGGGTCATGGTTATGAGCTCGACCAGACATGTTGTCTTGTTGTTCTCCATGAGGAGAGTCATCTGAACGACTAGCGTTCGATGGAGTTGCCCCAGTACGACTACCAGGATGGTGTTGTCGAGTCCGCTCGAGCCTGACCATCGTGTCCCAAAGTCTTCGTGCGATCTCTTGAGCAAAGAGGTCATAGCCTGGCGCTTATCTAGGATCTTGAGTCGTGTTTTTGATCAAGTTATTGATTCATTGATGTTCTTGAGCCTCCTCTGACTGGTATTGGATGCGCCAGGTAAGGACTTTTGGATAGCAATTCTTCTTCACCGAATGGTTACAGGATCATCAATGTCTGAGTTAGCTGGATTATGCCTCAGTGGAGAGCAATTATTTCTATTATTTCGACCACGCTCATGAAGGTGGAGATCTCGTTCATCACTAGAGGCGTTCTCGCCATCACCATGAGAGCCCAAAGTGAGTGCACGATGGGAAGCATCCCTAGCCCTACCTCTTGGAGAGAGATTGTGATATGAGGGGATGACAATGACCTCCTGGGTGCTATTATCTCCATTCGCGTCTGAGTCCTCCTGACTCGTGGAGTAGACGAAAGACAACGCCTTGCAACCTGGAGAAATCCCCTCCAAGAAGGAGAATTCCGGGTTATGACTGTCTCTGACTAAAGGTGGACCATGCGGGGGTGTGGTCGAATCCGCAGGTGAAGTGGGCTCAACAATGCACTTTGTGCGAGTAACCAAAGGGTGACAGTTATCAGGTGTTGATTGTGTCTTAGAATCATGGATTACAGGACTTGTTGTGCTCTATCGGACGACCTTAGATGGGCTTGAACATTTGGAGAGGGAACTCTCGCCGTGCTCTGTACTCCTCGTAGCGTGATCCTAACCCTGGTCAGATGGACCCTTGCCCTTTCAGGAGTATGGTTTCTCATCTGGGCGTAATGTCATGGGGGGAGAGCTCCCTATCAACCTTGTCCTTGGCATGGTCTCCTAGGCCTGGTGAAGGATCCCTGGAAATGGCGTCGCCATCAGGTGAAATGATGCTCTACTCGTACTCGTAGCAGGCGTCGATGTCAAGTTCTACGTAGTTTGCCAAATTTAACCAATTCTCCTCATTCTACTCTCCCGCTATGAAAGCAACAAAGTTAAAAAATGAATACAATTTGTCGAAAAGAGAAGGGCAAATTGGAAGGTCCCCACGGACGACGCCAACTGTCAATGGTTTAATATCGATCTTACGAATGAATGTTAGGGATTCACCTTGAGATAAACCACACTGAAAAAGACACGAGGATTTTATATAGGTTCGGGTCTTCTCCTGAGAGAATAATAACCATACTTCTGTGTTGTTGTATTGACTATGCTTTACAACAGGGAAGAAATAACTAGAACTAGAGCTTAATTACTTCTGTCTGTATATCTTGCCGCTACTTGTGTTGTGTTCGTTGTTGTTATTCATGTCCTCCCATATCAAGAGTCTCATCGTTTGCTTAAATGCACGCGTTCAGTGATGGTTATTGTCAGAGATAAGTGGTTAATACGTTTGCTGAAAGACAGAGGTTTAATACGTGCAGTTATCCTGGAGAATAACAACACATATCAACTACTATGTGTATTAAACACCACAGATAAGTGGCTTTAATCGATTGAGCCTACATGTCTGTAAGCTTTGTTGATCATAGAGTGATCGTAGTTGATTTGGTTGTAGCGAAGCTTATAATCATGAAGTGATCGTAGTAACGCTTACGATCATGAGGTGATCGTAGGAAATCTTATAACCACTAGGTAGTCGTAGAAATACTTATGACCATATAGGGTGGCTGTAAAATAGTTTACGACCACTCGGCTAAGCTTCTCACTTATTAACAATAAGGGGTATCCTTACTAACAACATGAAGATATCGCTATCTACAATAACAATTATAGATAAGCAATTTAATTAATTTAGGATTATTAGATCCTCGTCACTAGTGCAAACAACCCCAGTGATGGTTTCATCGGTGATTTTGCCACGTGGCCTAGTTTTGTGTTGATGTGGCATCACGATCAACATCACATAATTAGTCAATAAATAAAAATTTAAAAGGTGTCTACATAAGCAACCACGTCACCACCCCTCCCCTTCTTCCTCTCATTCACCCATGCATCTCTCGCTGTCTCCAACCGCCTCCTGCTATTTCCTCCCAGTAGCACGAGGCTCACCGGAAGTTAGGATCGCCACCAACCACAACTTTTGATTTGGTGCTTGAATTGTTGTCGGCCAGGAGGAAGAAGTGGTGGTGGAGTGGTCGTCGACCAGGAGTAAGAAGTAGCAGCAGAGTTGGAGAAACAATGGAAAAGGTGGAGCTCAATCTAGACCTCAGTTCGTAGCAGGGCCGCTAAGTCCTGGGCTACCGCAACCTCCATATTCGAGTGTGCTGGTTGTCATGATGGCTGACTTGTGGGCCCATTTGTTTGTTATTTTGTGATTCATATATACATGCATATGTGGATACCATATTATCAAAACTTGAACACGTAGATACCACTTTAGTCAAAACTAGGGTGATTTTTGTTGGGAAACCATGGGCTTGGCCCAACAAATTCTACCATGAATGGGCGCCTATCTTAAACCCTAGCAGGGTCTGTAGGCTATACATAGGAGGTGTTAGTCATTATAAAAGGCTGATCGTATGAAGAGCAATAAAGAGAAGTAAGAAACCCCACTACTACACAAAAGCTCATCACAGACGGTTCTAAACCATCATCATAGACGGTTCTAAACCATCATCACAGACGATTTTTGAACCGTCTGAATTTTTTGATATATTTTCACAGACGGTTCTAAACAAGAACCGTATGTGATAGTAACATCACAGACGAATCTTGTTTAGAACCGTCTATGATAGTTTTTTCTATGGCAAAAAAATGAAAACGGATTTTCACTTCGTCTGGAGCCTCCCAAGCTTTGCGAATGAATCTGATATGGATTTTCGGATTGAACTTTTCACTAGCTTTCCCACAATAGCCACAACATCACAGTAGCATCAACTCAATCCATTCACAGAGCACTAAAAACAACATGCATGCATCACCAACATCACAGTAGCATCAACTCAATCCATTCAAAGAGCACTAACACATCACAGTAGTAATCCACATCACAGAGCAAAAGGAGGGAGTAGAGAGAGTGAGGTCGTGGGAGGCTGGGGTGACGAGGTCATGGGAGGCCGGCGACGATGAGGCCGGGGCGAGGTGGAGGACAGGGTGACGAAGTAGAGGAGGCCGGGGGCGACAAGGTCGTGGGAGGCCGGCGACGACGAGGCTGGGGCGAGGTGGAGGAGGCCGCGGGCGACGAGCTCGGGGGAGGCCGGAGCGCAAGGTCAGGGCGAGACGGAGATGGCAGAGGAGAAATGGCAGAGGAGGAGATGGAGATGGCAAAGAAGGGGATGGAGATGGCAAATGAGGAGATGAAGGACTTTGTTAATATAGAGAGATTTTCGGTAGCCCACCCATTAAGTGCAAATTTTTATTTTCCTGCCCAACAAAACAAAAGTATCACAGACGGTTTTTAAAAACTGTCTGTGATGACATATCACAGAAGGTTCGTATCATGAACCGTCTATGATAAACGTCTCATCACAAACGGTTCTTAATACGTATTAAGAACCGTCTGTGATGAGTGGTTAGAACCGTCTGTGATTTTAGGGTTTTACCATGGTTTGGATTTTCTTTACTCTGGCGCGGTAGAGGATTAGCTGCCGCGGCAGAGGATTGACTGCCCAAACCCTACCACGGTTTAGGGTTTTACCATGGTTTGGATTTTTACCATGGTTTAGGGTTTTACCATGGTTTGGAGTTTTACCATGGTAAAACTCCAAGTTATGGTAAATCTAAAATCACATACGGTTCTAACCACGAACCATCTATGATATTCTCAGTATCACAGTCAGTTCGTGGTTAGAACTGTCTGTGATATTCTCGGTATCACAGGCAGTTCATGGTTAGAACCGTCTGTGAAGTATCAAAGACGGCTCTAACCATGAACCGTCTGTGATATTCTCGGTATCACAGACAGTTCGTGGCTAGAACCGTCTGTGATATCTACATATCACAGATGGTTCTCTAGAACCGTCTGTGATAGTTACATATCACAGATGGTTCGTCTTGGAACCATCTGTGATTATTTTATCATAGACGGTTTCAAAGAACCGTCTGTGATGAGGCGCCTTCTATGACCTGTTTTGTAGTAGTGCCCCCTACATCTCTGTGTTCAATCTACTATTCTGTTCTTGTATGCTTGCATCGTTCTTACAATTATAAGTTTGTCTACGAGGTAATTGCTCGGACTGGATTTGCCAGCGACGGTTCCTCAACACGTTATTAGCACGATCAACTCTTCTTGGATCGAAAGGTAACCGTAGAAGAACGACTCTCGTATATTGAATTATTTTTTCTAGATCGCTTTCAATTATGCAAATTTAGCTTTCTAGATTGGGTTTTCTACGGAGCAAATCCACTCTAATCTACCGCGAGCCGACTTGAAGTCGACGGCACAATGTTGATCGGTAGATTGTATGAAAAAGTGGATGTCGATTGTACCGTAGATTGAAAATTGCAAATATGTTATAATCTACCGCGAGCTAACTTGAAGTCGTCGGCTAAGCCGATCGGTAATTGCACGAATGATAATTGCATAAATAGTAACTCGCATGAACAGTGCATTGCATCGATGAAAAGGAAAAACATCCGACGGCCCCGTACGGCCTGCCGGCGCCCCCACACGGGCCCCTCACACTACCGCCGGCTTGAAGTCGGGACATCGCCAAACCTCCACAAAGACACAAAGCTCGCCTCCGCGCCACCGCCCAAAGTCGGCGCCGCCCATGCATGCCCGCCGGTTGCACCCGTGCCCGCATGCGCCATCATCGGCTTGGAGTAGCTCAACCACCCGCATGCGCGGCGCCACCTCCGGCGAGGGCCCCGCATGGTCATTGGGCCACACCACTACCGACGCAAAGCATTGACGCACGGCCATGACATAGCACAAAGCAAAAAGAAAGTAAAAAGGATGGGAAGCGCCACGCC
The DNA here is from genome assembly GCA_036346395.1 of Hsuehochloa calcarea. Classification (NCBI taxonomy): domain Eukaryota; kingdom Viridiplantae; phylum Streptophyta; class Magnoliopsida; order Poales; family Poaceae; genus Hsuehochloa; species Hsuehochloa calcarea. The sequence goes on along the minus strand of CM070593.1, from coordinate 27,333,594 downwards.
ATGGAACCGGCCGCCGCCAGAGCTTTATGCGCCGCTAGAGCCTCCCGACGCACCGTCGCCCCGCATGGGGCCCCAAATCGCCGCCTCCCACAGAGGTGCCGCCGCTACACCGGCTCCTACACGCGACCGTCTTGCTGTCGCGCGGCCGGCATTGCCGCTCGAACGCAGCCGCACCACGCCGCCGCCGCCGATGAAGCCGCCGGTCGGCCACCGCGGAACTCACAGATCGCGACCACCCTCAAACCGCCGGCCGCCTCCGCAAGGCGCCACCGCCGCATGGTGCCGCCGCCCGTATGCCACGCCCTACACGCCGGAGCGCCGCCACCACGGGTTTGAAGACTGACCGACCACGTGCATAGGCGCTGCCGCTTATGAGACACGATGCTAGGGGAAACCCTAGCACCGCTTTGAAGCCACCACTTGGCCGTGTGGGCTCAAGGCCGACCCATGAAGGCCCATGATGGTTCGACCGGTTCAAAATTTCTATAAAAAAAGAGAAAAGGAAATCCCGAAAATTTACAGGTTAACCTCTGGAATTCTGAAAATTACGAGGAAGTTTCGCGATAAATAAAATGTTGTGAAAACCCCCTAGAAATTGAAAAATTACGCAAAATTTTTCTACAGAACTGAAATTTCATGATTTAACCCCTAGAAATTGTAGAATTCACAAAAAGCACCTTTTCCAGCAGAAAAGGGCCTCTGGAATTCAAATTTTAAATAATTTTTAACTTTTTTATTGTTATTTATATGCAATTTATTTATTGTATTTACTATTTTTTTATTATCTGTGATTGTTTATATTACTTTTAATCACTAAATATAGCGGTAAATCATGAAAAATGCATATAAAAATACGGGATCACGAACCAGAAGTTTGAAGAGCATTATGAGAATTTTGTAACTATTTTACGCAAATTACCAGTAGTAATCTTATGAACTCTTTGGATAAACATGAAGATGACTAGCATCACGAACTAGGAGTTTGAAGAATTGACTCAGCATGGCCATAATTTTTACGAAATTTATACCAGTCTTCAATTCTGTGGTAAGGTAACCACAGATGAGCAGAAGATTAAAAAGACTCTCTCTACTTTTCACTCAAATACGGTGCAATCCGCACGCAACTATCGTCAGGACGGCTACAAGAAGTATGCCGCCTTAATTGACACCATGCAGGTTGCAAAAGCTACAGATGATGTTCTCAAGAAGAACTACATCTGACAGCCGCCTAGTAGCAATGTTGGTCATGAAGCCAATGCTAGCAGCTACAAGGTGAGGAAGCCTCTCACAAAGGAGAGGGGCAAGAAGGGCAAGGTCGTGGGTCGCAGCGCGTTATTGATGCTTTTCGGTCAAAGAAGGAGGGTAAAGAACAACATGAGGCACACCTCGTCATTACAGGCACAAAGGATCTATACCCATTAGTTGCACTCATAGATGTGGACAGCCCAATAGCAGCCCCCATCACTCCTTCTTTGGACAGCGCAGCGGTCGCAACCGTAGTTGCCCAAGAGGGGAAGATCGCCATGGAGCAGATTCAGGCAGAAGTTTCTACAAACTTCGTTGATTCGATCTAGTGCATGCATTGCACTTAGATCTTTTTATAGTCACTTGCAGTTTGTGATTGTGATGGAACTTTGAATAATAGTTGTAAGCTCTAAGAGAGCAAAGCATTAGAATTCTTATGTTCAGTCATGCATTGCTTAATTTTTCCATATTTATAATAGCAAGTTTTTTTTGGTATCTAAAGTGGCGCCCTATGGAGGAAGTGTGTTTAGTGGATAGCGGCACAATGAATACCATCTTGAGAGAGACGAAATTTTTCATTCGATCAGTAAGAATGCTGGTAGTCTTATGACAATCGCAGGCAGCGATACTTATAGAATAGGCTCAGGAAGGGCCACAATTATACTCCCGATGGGCACAACTTTGGTCATTGAAGAAGCCTCGTTGTACCCAGAATCGACCAAAACTCTCAAGGATATTCGCGCTAACGGTTTCCACGTAGACCAAGAATAGTATGGTAAGGAATAACTGTTCATTACAAAGCGTGAAGAAAGTGAAAAAAATGTATTAGAACGACCTCTTTCATATGAAATAGGGCTATACTACACTAATATTAAGGCACATGTAGCCTATACTGCTCTAAAAACCGTATTTAGAAGCTCTGAACTTTTCTATCTCTGGCATGATAGATTATATTGCCTAGGTCTTAGGATGATAAGAAATACAATTAATAATTCACAAGGATATAATGTCAAGGAAAATAATTTCCTGAATTAGAAAGATTTTGTGTGCCCTACATGGGCCACAAGAAATTAATTACTTGACATTCTGCTCTGAAAGCGAAGGTTGAAGTCCTTGCATTCTTAGATCGTATCCAGGGAGACATTTACGGTCCTATACAGCCCCTGTAAGGGTCATTTATGTATTTTATGGTGGTCATCGATGCTTCCTCGAAATGATCGCACGTATATTTATTGTCTATGAGAAATCACACTTTTGCATAGCTAATCTCGCAGATAATTAGAATTGAAAATAATTTCTCTGGTCATCATGTGAAGTCCACCAAATTGGAAAACACCAGAGAATTTATTTCGAAGGCATTTAATGATTATTGTATGGCAATGGGAATTAAAGTTGAGCATTCCATACCGCATGCCTACACTCAGAATAGATTAGCAGAATTTTGAAGAATTATAATTTATCAACTACATATTGGGGACACGTAGTTCTGCTCGCAACAACTCTCATCAATTTTAGACTGCCAGCATATAACATCCATTCACCTATACAACTAGCGCAAGGGTCAGCACAAAAAATTTCTCATCTTCGCAGATTTGGTTGCAAAGTTTATGTACCTATACCACAATTGTAACGAACTGCAATGGGCCCTCTCCAAAAGTCTGGGATATACGTTGGTTATGAGACTAAGAGACCATGTGAGAGGTCCTCCATTGTGAGTGATGAGTATTTGACAGCTTGTTGAAAAGTTTGTGATGAGTACTTGAGTTTGTTTTTGGGCTTTCTCTGCGTAGTCGAAGTCTGTTTCGACCACGCCATAGTCGAAGTCTGTTACGACCATGTTTGTCGTGGTCGGAGGTCACCAGGGAAGTATTCGACCACGTTGGCCGTAGTCGAAGTCTGTTTCGACCACGCCATAGTCGAAGTCTGTTACGACCATGTTTGTCGTGGTCGGAGGTCACCAGGGAAGTATTCGACCACGTTGGTTGTAGTCGAAAGTCTGTTCCGACCACGCTAGTCGAAGTCTGTTCCGACCACGGTAGTCGAAGTCTGTTTCGACCTCGCTAGTCAAAGTCTGTGTCGACCACGTTGCTATGTGATCTGAGGTCGGAAGGTTTTCGACTCCGGCGTATGTGGTCTGAATGGAGTCTGACCACGGAGGAAAGCTTTCGGTCGTATGTCCTCCGGAATCGGTCGTTCGAGTTGGGAACCGGTCGTATGGTTTTGTTTTGCAGTCGTAGACCTTGTGCATTTGATATATCATCATTTCGACCGGTCTTGTTGCAGTCTAATCTTATTTCGAGCTCTGCTTTGCGAGGTCCGGTTCTTTGTATTGTGCCGTGCTATGTGATGCTTTGTGTTTGATTTGGTTGCAGGATCTTGGAGACAAGTCTTGGTGAGGTTTGGAGAGGTCGGGACTAGACATAGGAGATGTTGAGGTCCGTAACATTCGAAACCACTGAAGACAAGTCTTGCAAGGTGATCGTAACGAGTTGACAAAGAAGGCAAGAGGAAGAAGCTTCCAGAAGGCAGTTGAGGAGTATTTTGGACAAATACCTAAAGTCGCAAAGGGAAGTCATCCCTCCGGGAAAGCAATGGAGTTGTTGGTGCTAATGGGCAAAGCAAAGGAGCCGTTGTCGATAGTAATGGGTAAAGCATCGTGCCTCTGGAAAGCATCTTGTTCTGTTAATGGGTTGTCGTGTTTGAAACCCGATAGCCGAGGCTATAACAAGAGATGTTAGGTTTCGGAAGAAGTGTGATGAGAGAGGATGTTAAAGTGAGCGCCCCGAGCCTTTTCTGCCTAATTTGTGTGAGTTGTCTCTGGTAAGAGCATGGATGCTCGTGTATCTTGATGAAGTGGTCGTATGAACCTCTATGATCAATCATACATTTATCAGTATCATTCTGAAGTTTTGCCTTGCTTGAGATGTTTTGATTGATTTTTTTGGTCCTCTGCTTTTCGTTTAGACCATAGCTTATTTGCCGTGCTCTCTCTCATCATCGCTGATTCGACCATGAGTTGGTGATCGACCAAGGCATAAGCTTTTACGGATCATTGTTCAACCACGGTGGTTTCTCGACTCTCGACCACGGCTATTATTGAATATGGTGATTCGATGTGAATTTTAATAGAGAGTTTTTAAGGCACCATTCACCCCTTCCCCCTCTGTTGCCATTTTCGGTCCTTCAATTGGTATCGAGCCGAGTTAGCTCTTCTTTATAGATCTTAACGGTCGGTTGAGCCATGGCAATGAACAAGTATTCCACCAAGCCTCCGAGCTTTGATGGCATGGATTACCCCTACGGAAGAGCCGAATGGAAACTTACATCCGTGCTCGGGGTATGCCATCCGGAGAAAGGTGAAGGTTAGATTTGCTTTGTTCTGCCGATGAAAACATCAATGTGGAAACATGCCCGATGTTGAGGCAAATGTTAAGGCAAGGAACATTATCATTCGAGGTTTGAGCGTATGAGTTTGATCGCATTTCTTATTTGATTTACGCTTTTACATCCGGGTGACCCTCGATGCATACCATGAGGGCACCACCGCATTAAAACGGTTCGACAAGACCAGTTCAAGCGAGAATACAACAAATTTGAAATGCTTGTCGGTGAATCTCTTGACGAGTGCTTTTCGCGTTTCCACAAGATTTTGAGCAACCTCCGAAGCGGTCGGTCTTACATACCCGACTCGGATAACGCTCGACGGATGCTTTCGCACTTGATCTTCGTGTTTGGGAGATGAAAGTGACTACCATCAAGGATAGCACGGACCTCTCGACCACGACTCTTGATGCGCTTTACTCGCGCCTCAAGACTCACGAGATTGACATTGTCTCTCGAAGGTCGAAGTCACGATCGATGGCTTTAGTTACCGATCCCACCTCTGGATCTTCTTACGAGTCGACACGCTGGTTCTCCTAGTTGCTCTCTCAGTAACATAGCGATGATCGCTTAGAGCAACTTGAGGATGAACAGCTAGCCCTCCTAGCTCGGAAGTTTTCCCATGCTTACAAGAGGAGGAGGGATGAAAAAGAGGAGGTCCTGTGATTTGTTTGAGTGTGGTGGCCCCAACCACATCCGAGCAAACCGTCCCAAGCCGAGGAAGGGCAAAGGTGACTATGGCGGTCCGAGCAAGAACGACTACATCGACAAGAACCGCAACACGAAGCCCTCAAAGACTGACCAAGGCAAGAAGAAGTTCCACAACTTTGGGAAGGCAAAGAAGATGTTCCATCGCGTCCTCACCGCCCTCGACAACCGGACACCAGCCGAGGTGGAGGGGTGGAGGACGATGATGTGAAGGACGATCATGATCCCAAGGACGACTCAACTTCTCCCAAGATGTGCTTCATGGCCCTCGAGAATCGAGCGACAATGAGTGTGCATTTCCGACTCGATGAGGTTAGTCCCACTTACGACCGCTTAATGATGCTTTTCTTAAGCTAGGTAGATTTCATGCTAAGTCTAGGGCTAAGTGTCGAGTTGGAGAAGGAAGTAGCTAGACTATCACGGAGCTTACTTTACTTACATCTGCTCCCTCCCGGATGATTGTGACACATCTTGTGCTTTGCTTGATGACATGGAAAAACTAAGGACCTTGCATGATAGTGTGTCCTCTGAACTTGACATGATTAAAATAGAGAACATTAGTCTTCTTCTCGAATTAGAGATGAGTAGGGTAGCACCTCCTTCATCTACTATCGTTGAGGCTCTTTGCTTGCACCTCATGTGAGGTTAAGGACAATTCGCTTAGAGGTCTTTATACCATGTTGCTCGATCCGCTCGAGACTTGTGAAAATTGTAATAATCTCAAGATGAACCTAAAGCAGGCGGATCACAAAATTCTTGAATTCGAAATTGCGCTTCTAGAGCCCATTGTTTCTTGTTTAAACTGTCCTAAGTTAATGCTTGAACTAGAATCAGATTCAAGCGGCTTCAAGAAATGATTGATCATAATAACAAACTGGCTCAGTATGCTTCTAAGGACCTTGTTAGCTCACCATGCAATCAATGTAATAAACTAAAATCTGATTTGGTTGCTTTGGATGAAAAATGTGTGAAGATAACTAAGGACCTTCTAGAAACACAATCATCTGCTTGTATTGTGTGTGCTGGGAAGAAGTCTAAGGGTTTGGTAGAGACGCCTAGCAACGTGAACCAATCTGCTAGCAGTAGGATTGTTCCCCCAAAGTCGGCTGCATGCACAAGCCAATCTTTCCTATGCTGTTGGTTCTTCTTCTGCTCCCTTACCTTCTGTTGTTCCCTCTTCCCCCTGCTCTTCTTGCACCTCTCTCTTTCGTGAGTGTCAGTATCTTATGAACACTCTCGAGAGGTTTGTAGGAGGCAAGAAGAAGCTCAATCTCATTCTAGACCAATCTAAGATTTGCAGATTTAATCAGGGTCTAGGATATGACTTTCATGATGATATGAGGAAGCATCACCTATCGTGCTCGTAACCATAGCACTGGTGTGATCAAAACTAAGCCAGGATCAGAAAGTAAATTTCAAATCGTGGGTTTTGTTCAAAGGATCTTTGACGACAAGGCAATTCCACATGTAACTTCGGCCCCTCAAAAGGCGAAGTATCATTGCACCTTCTGTCAGAAGGATGGACATTTGGTTGATCATTGCTTCAGGCGCGCCAAGATCGCGCATAGAGACCGTGTTGAGTCTGTTAGGTACATTCGTGGTCGACCCGGACCTTGAGTGCACCTAAGACCAACACGAGGTCTAGGTTTGATAGAACCGATGATTTAGGGCAAAGATCGAGGACTTGGTTTTTACGAGTTTTCGATTTTCATCCTCGTGCTCCTTTGATCGTAACCCGTCGCTTTGAGGGTAGATCTCGGTTTCCCTTTCGAGATGGCTACTCACAAGCGTGATCGACATGTTATCGTAATTCCGACTAGCTCTTCCATAGCGATCGGATTCAACAACACCAGTCTGCACTACGCACCTTCCGACTTGTTGAGTGACGAGGCGTAGGGTAGATAGAGGTCGGTCTTGCTTGACTACTTCATCATTCGCCGTGTTACTCGGTATTGGGTGCCAAAATCATCGTTGATTCACCCCAAGATCGAGACTTTACTCTCTGCTTGACTCGTGGTCGCCGGCCGGGAAGGAAAGGTCCGGATTGTAGACTCGGTTGTTCTCGCCATATGACCGGAGATTCTCGTTGGTTTTCTTCCCTAGCCCGTGCTCCGGTGATGAGGCGATCACCTTCGAGATGCTTCTTTTAGGCGCGTCATCGCTAAAGGTACTGTGAGCATTAATGATTCCTTTATTTTAAAAGATGTTGCCTTAGTAAGTAAGCTGCGGATAATCGCTTTCGCCTCTCATCTTACCGATGACGGTTCTGAGGTGAGCTTTAAGAAAACAATTGCAAAATTCTTGATTCTTCTGTAGTCTAGTTTATGGGATATCTCGATATGGGAGGATCTTTCGTGCTTTTTTTTCGAGTCTTCCGTGATCCTCTCCTGTTTAATTGCTTCAATCCGTGATTTGACCTTTTAGCATAGGAGACTCACCATATAGGCTTTGATCATCGACACGAGTTAGCGCCACGATCTTATTCGTGGTGCGCCAAAACTCAAGATGGTCAAGGATCTAGTTTGCTCTCCATGCCAAAGACGGTAAGATGGTTGCCGCTTCTCACTCTCGATCCAAAGGACAATGATGATGCACCGTGACAACTGCTCCATATGGATCTGATTGGTCGGCTCGAGTCTTGATCGTGAGGAGGGAAGTGGTATATTCTTGTTGTGGTCGATGACTTCTCGAGGTACTCTTGGGTGTTTTTCTTAGCCTCAAAGGATGAGATGTTTACTCTTTTCGTGGTCTTTTGATGAGCTTTCTTTGAGCTCCGGGTGCATTACGAGCAATTCGCAGTGATAATGGCACCGAGTTCAAGAATTCCTACTTTGAGAGTTTCGTGGTGAGACAGTGTAGAGCACCGTTCTCGTCTCCATACGTCCCTCAACGAATGGCGTTGTGGAGAGGAAGAACCGCACCTTAGGTCGAGATGGCGGGACGATGCTTGATGAGTACTCTACACCTAGGAAGTTTTGGACCGAGGCCATTGCTACTCGCTTGTCATGTTTCTATGAGTCTTTCTTCTGCACTCTTGCATCGCACTTCTTATGAGTTGAGATATGGCGAAAACCAAATGTCCTCGCATTTTCGTGTGTTTGGTTGCAAGTGCTTTATTTTGAAGTCAGGAACCTAGATAAGTTCGAATCACGATCTTGTGATGGGATCTTTCTGGGTTACTCGACTTCTTCTCGTGCCTATAGAGTCTGGAACTGCGAGTCTAGCAAAATGGTAGAAACTCGTGAGGTGACCTTCGATGAGGCGGTCAGGGACTAGGCACGATATCTCGAGTTCTCTAGAGCGATGCCGAGTCCATCTTTGTGGACGATGAGGAAGATGGAGATGAGGGTTGTCTACCCGATCCAGTTCTTCCTCCTCCTCTTGAGTGCCTTCTTCCTCTGCACCTCGAGGAGATCACCCTTACCTTCCGTTTCTTCTGAAGCTAGTGGCTCTGTTCCTATCTGAGAGACCATGTGAGAGGTCATCCACTCTGAGTGATGAGTATTTGACAAGTGTGTTAATTAGATTGAGAGTTGAGGTTTTCGGTTTGGACTATTTACGGGTTGAAGTCGAAATCGGAACTACCGCTGTGTATGGAGCGGAAGTTCGATTAATCTGAACTACGGTGTTGGAAAAAGGAACTTCCGATTTACAGGTTTTGGTTTGGTTGAAGGAAATCGGAACTTCCGCACAAGGGTAGCGAGTGTCAGATAATTCGACATTAAGTGTTCTCTCGAGATATCAAATCGAATTAAATATCCGGGAAGTCGGTTGTTAGGATATCGAAGTACCGCCGTGTTGAACGCGAACTTCCGATATTCTGACAAATCTTGGATGTTCGAAATCGGAACTTCATTTGTGGTAAATCGGAACTTCGATTGTGTCGAATCTGTCGAGAGAAGATGATTTTGTGATTTTGATCTTGTATGAGTTTGAGTCTTATACAAATATTGATGCTATGTTATTGTGCAATGCTATGTGATGTGTTTTTTGTCTATGTTGACTGCAGGGCATCAAGATGGAGTCGTGGCGAGACACGTGGACGGACTAAGCGCGGAGGCGTTGAGGTCGAACAGGTCGGGATGTGTCGAAGGCGGCGTGAATCTTGAAGCGATTGCGAGTCGTGCACAACAAGGTGTACGGAGGCTTCGGAAAGGTGCGCAAAGGCGAAAGGTCTTTTCGCAAGCGGCAAAAGTGGAGGCGGTTCCGTTCGGGTGTAGCGGGCTTAATGGGTTGGAGGCCCATTAGCAGAGGCTATAAATAGGGGAGAACCCTGGGGTTAGGGTTAGACCTTTTGATAGAAAATTAGGGTTAGCTCTAGAAAAAGGGTGTGTGTTGCCTTTTTGAGAGTTTGTTGAGTTGAGAGAGAATGAACTGAAAATCTTGTAATCATTCCTCTGTATTTCCTTTGAAATCTTTTGATTTCTATTAATGAATCTCTGAGGTTTTGATTACTTGCTTATGCCTTTCTCTATTCTCTTTCTCGTTCATGTTGAATGTTTAGGGTTTTGATGTATCTTTTGATTCGTCTTATGAAACAGCATGAAACTTGATATCTAGAGTCGTTTTGCTATTACTAATGCATCCTCAAAGTTTCATGAGCTAAGAATCTGAGAATCTCTCTTATTGTGAGTTTTGGTCTTTCTTGCCCCTTCTTCAAGAAATCCGTTTTTGGCTTGATCTTTAAATCTTTGTTTGCGATTCTTCTCCATGAGGTCAAGATGTTGTTTAGGATGATGTCTGTGAAACTTGACACGAGAAGAGCATTCAAGATTTAGGATTTGGATTTTAGGAAAAACCGAGCGCCTCGTTCTTCGTCGGGACAATCGGAACTTCCGATTGACCACGGCGAAACTCCGCAGCGGAACTTCCGCTGAACCGGAACTTCCGTCTTGGAACTCCGCACGGTAGAATCGGAACTTCCGATTTCTACAGAACAGTCTGAAATTTCTGTTTTCATTCTCTGATTTTGCTTCACACGTCTTGAGATATCCAGAGGACTTTGTAGGTCTTATTTAATTACAGCAAAGGGGAGTTATTAATTTTAAAGCACCATTCACCCCCTCTGTTGCCATTTCGGTCCTTCAATTGGTATCGAGCGGTTAGCTCTTCTTGATAGATCTTAACGGTCGGTTGAGCCATAACAGCGGATAAGTATTCCACCAAGCCTCCGATTTTTGATGGTGCGATTACCCTTCGGAAGAGCCGAATGGAAACTTATATCCGAGCTCGGGGTATGCCATCCGGAGAAAGGTGAAGGTTAGATTTCTTTATTCTGCCGATGAGAACATCAATCCTGGAAACATGGCGATGTTGAGGCAAATGCTAAGGCAAGGAACATAATCATTCGAGGTTTGAGCGAAGTGAGTTTGATCGCATTTCTCATTTGATTTACGCTTACGACATCCGGGTGACCCTCGATGCATACCATGAGGCACCACTCAGATTAAGACGGTTCGACAAGACCGGTTCAAGCGTGAATCTGATGAAATTTGAGATGCTTCTTTGGTGAATCACTTGGCGAGTGCTTTTCGCGTTTTCACAAGATTTTGAGCAACCTCCGGCGGTCGGTCTTACATACCCGACTTCGGATAGCGCTCGACGGATGCTTTCGCACTTGATCTTCGTGTTTGGGAGATGAAAGTGACTACCATCAAAGATAGCACGGACCTCTCGACCACGACTCTTGATGCGCTTTACTGCGTCTCAAGACTCACGAGATTGACATTGTCTCTCGAAGGTCGAAGTCACGATCGATGGCTTTAGTCACCGATCCCACTACGGATCTTCTTACGAGTCGATCGTGGGTTCTCCTAGGCGCTCTCTGTGACATAGCGATGATCGATTAGAGCGACTTGAGGATGAGCGACTAGCCCTCCTAGCTCGGAAGTTTTCCCATGCTTACAAGAGGAGGAGGGATGGTAAAGAGGAGGTCTGTGATTTGTTTGAGTGTGGTGGCCCCAACCACATCCGAGCAAACTGTCCCAAGCTGGGGAAGGGCAAAGGTGACTATGGCGGTCCGAGCAAGAACGACTACATCGACAAGAACCGCAACACGAAGCCCTCAGCACCTGACCAAGGCAAGAAGAAGTTCCGCAACTTTGGGAAGGCAAAGAAGCTGTTCCATCGCGTCCTCACCGCCCTCGACAGGCCGGACACCGGCGAGGTGGAGGGTGGAGTAACGATGATGTGAAGGGCGATCATGATCCCAGGGCGGCGGCAACTTCTCGGCATGTGCTTCATGGCCCTCGAGGCGAATCGAGCGGCAATGAGCCGTACCGACTCCGATGAGGTTAGTCCCACTTACGACCAAGCAATGATGCTTTTCTTAAGCTAGGTAGATTTCATGCTAAGTCTAGGGCTAAGTGTGCTGAGTTGGAGAAGGAAGTAGCTAGACTATCACGGGAGCTTACTTTACTTACATCTGCTCCCTCCCGGGATGATTGTGACACATGCTGTGCTTTGCTTGATGACATGGAAAAACTAAGGACCTTGCATGATAGTGTGTCCTCTGAACTTGACATGATTAAAATAGAGAACATTAGTCTTCTTCTTGAATTAGAGATGAGTAGGGTAGCACCTCCTTCATCTACTCTTTGTTGAGGCTCTTGCTTGCACCTCATGTGAGGTTAAGGACAATTCGTTTAGAGGTCTTTATACCATGTTGCTCGATCTGCCTGAGACTTGTGAAAATTGTAATAATCTCAAGATGAACCTAAAACGGGCAGATCACAAAATTCTTGAATTCAAGCTGCGCTTCTAGAGCCCATTGTTTCTTGTTTAAAGCTGTCCTAAGTTAAGCTGCTTGAACTAGAATCAGTATCAAGCGGTTTCAAGAAATGATTGATCATAATAACAAAGCGGCTCAAGATGCTTCTAAGGACCTTGTTAGCTCACCATGCAATCAATGTAATAAACTAAAATCGATTTGGTTGCTTTGGATGAAAAATGTGTGAAGATAACTAAGGACCTTCTAGAAACACAATCATCTGCTTGTATTGTGTGTCTTTGGGAAGAAGTCTAAGGGTTTGGTAGAGGCGCCTAGCAGCGTGAACCAATCACGCTAGCGATGGGATTGTTCCCCAAAAGTCGGTTGTGCATGCACAAGCCAATCTTTCCTATCTTTGTTGGTTCTTCTTGACTCCCTTACCTTCTGCTGTTCCCTCTTCCCCCTGCTCTTCTTGCACCTCTCTCTTTCGTGAGTGTCAGTATCTTATGAACACTCTCGAGAGGTTTGTAGGAGGCAAGAAGAAGCTCAATCTCATTCTAGACCAATCTAAGATTTGCAGATTTAATCAGGGTCTAGGATATGACTTTCATGATGATATGAGGAAGCATCACCTATCGTGCTCAGAACCATAGCACCAGGTGTGATCAAAACTAAGCCCAGGACTGAGAAAGTAAATTTCAAATCAGCGGGTTTTGTTCAAAGGATCTTTGACAGCAAGGCAATTCCACATGTAACTTCGGCCCCTCAAAAGGCGAAGTATCATTGCACCTTCTGTCAGAAGGATGGACATTTGGTTGATCATTGCTTCAGGCGCGCCAAGATCGCGCATAGAGACCGTGTTGAGTCTGTTAGGTACATTCAGGGTCAGCCCCAGACCTTGAGTGCACCTAAGACCAACACGAGGTCTAGGTTTGATAGAACTGATGATTTAGGGCAGCATCGAGGACTTGGTTTTTCTGAGTTTTCTGATTTTCATCCTCGTGCTCCTTTCGGTCGTAACTTCCGTCGCTTTGAGGGTAGATCTCGGTTTCCCTTCGAGATGGCTACCGCGGCGTGATCGACATGTTGTCGAATTGACTAGCTCTTCCATAGCGATCGGTTCAAAGAATGACTTCAGTCTGCACAGACCTTCCGACTTGTTGAGTGACGAGGCGTAGGGTAGATAGAGTCGGTCTTGCTTGACTACTTCATCTGTTCGCCGTGTTACTCGATGTTGGGTGCCAAAATCATTTTGATTCACCCGATCTTGAGACTTTACTCTGTTTGACTCGAGTCATCAAATTTGGGAAGGAAAGGTGCGGATTGTAGACTCGGTTGTTCTCGCCATATGACCGAGATTCTCGTTGGTTTTCTTCCCTAGCCCGTGCTCGGTGATGAGGCGATCACCTTGGAGATGCTTCTTTTGGCGCGTCATCGCTAAAGGTCTTGTGAGCATTAATGATTCCTTTATTTTAAAAGATGTTGCCTTAGTAAGTAGGCTGCGGTATAATCTGCTTTCAGTCTCTCATCTTACCGATGACGGTTACGAGGTGAGCTTTAAGAAAAACAATTGCAAAATTCTTGATTCTTCGGGTAGTCTAGTTTGCGGGATATCTCGATATGGGAGGATCTTTCGTGCTTTTTTTACGAGTCTTACGGTGATCCTCTCCGGTGTTTAATTGCTACGAATCCGTGATTTGACCTTTTGGCATAGGAGACTTGGTCATATAGGCTTTGATCATCGACACGAGTTAGCGGCCACGATCTTATTCGTGGTGCGCCAAAACTCAAGATGGTCAAGGATCTAGTTTGCTCTCCATGCCAGCACGGTAAGATGGTTGCCGCTTCTCACTCTCCAGTCACAGTGACAATGGTGATGCACGGGACAAGCTGCTCCATATGGATCTGATTGGTCCAAATCGAGTCTTGATCGGCGGGAGGAAGTGGTATATTCTTGTTGTGGTCGATGACTTCTCGAGGTACTCTTGGGTGTTTTCTTAGCCTCAAAGGATGAGATGTTTACTCTTTTTCGTGGTCTTTTAGTAGGGCTTTCTGTTGAGCTCCCGGGTGCATTACGAGCAATTCGTAGTGATAATGGCACCGAGTTCAAGAATTCCTACTTTGAGAGTTTTGTGTGGTGAGGCAGTGTAGAGCACGGTTCTCGTCTCCATCGTCCCTCAACAGAATGGCGTTGTGGAGAGGAAGAACCGTACCTTAGTCGAGATGGCGGGACGATGCTTGATGAGTACTCTACACCTAGGAAGTTTTGGACCGAGGCCATTGCTCTTGCTTGTCATGTTTCTATGAGTCTTTCTTGGGCACTCTTGCATCGCACTTCTTATGAGTTGAGATATGGCGAAAACCAGTCTCGCATTTTCGTGTGTTTGGTTGCAAGTGCTTTATTTTGAAGTGCAGGAACCTAGATAAGTTGAATCACGATCTTGTGATGGGATCTTTACGGGTTACTCGACTTCTTCTCGTGCCTATAGAGTGCAGGCTGCGAGTCTAGCAAAATGGTAGAAACACAGTGAGGTGACCTTCGATGAGGCGGTCAGGGACTAGGCACGATATCTCGAGTTCTCTAGAGCGATGCGAGTCCATCTTTGTGGGCGATGAGGAAGATGGAGATGAGGTTGTCTACAGATCCGGCTTCTTCCTCCTCCTCTTGAGGTGCCTTCTTCCTCTGCACCTCGAGGAGATCGCCCTTACCTTAGTTTCTTACTCAAGCTAGTGGCTCTGTTCCTATCGAGAGACCATGTGAGAGGTCCTCCACTCGAGTGATGAGTATTTGACAAGTGTGTTGATTAGATTGAGAGTTGAGGTTTTGGTTTGGGTTGTTTACGAAATTTGAGTCGGAAATCGGAACTACATTGTGTATGGGCGGAAGTTCGATTAATCAGAACTACGGTGTTGGAAAAAGGAACTTCCGATTTACAGGTTTTGGTTTGGTGAAGAAATCGGAACTTCCGCACAAGGGTAGCGGAGTGTCAGATAATTCGACATTAAGTGTTCTCGAGATATCAAATCGAATTAAATATACGGGAAGTCGGTTGTTAGGATATCGGAAGTACCGCGATGTTGAGCGCGGAACTTCCGATATTCTGACAAATCGGATGTTCGAAATCGGAACTTCATTTGTAGTAAATCTTGGAACTTCGATTGTGTCGAGCTGTGCGAGAGAAGATTATTTTGTGATTTTGATCTTGTATGAGTTTGAGTCTTATACAAATATTGATGCTATGTTATTGTGCAATGCTATGTGATGTGTTTTTATGCATGTTGTTGCGGGGCATCAAGATGGAGTCGTGGCGAGACACGTGGACGGACTAAGCGCGGAGGCGTTGAGGTCGAGCGGTCGGGATGTGTCGAAGGCGGCGTGAATCTTGAAGCGGTTGCGAGTCGTGCACAACAAGGTGTCTGGGAGGCTTCGGAAGGTGCGCAAGGCGAAAGGGTCTTTTCGCAAGCGGCAAAAGTGGAGCGGTTCCGTTCGGTGTAGCGGGCTTAATGGGTTGGAGGCCCATTAGCAAAGGCTATAAATAGGGAGAACCACAGGTTAGGGTTAGACCTTTTGATAGAAAATTAGGGTTAGCTCTAGAAAAGGGTGTGTGTTGCCTTTTTGAGAGTTTGTTGAGTTGAGAGAGAATGAACTGAAAATCTTGTAATCATTCCTCTGTATTTCCTTTGTAATCTTTTGATTTCTATTAATGAATCTCGAGGTTTTGATTACTTGCTTATGCCTTTCTCTATTCTCTTTCGTTCATGTTGAATGTTTAGGGTTTTGATGTATCTTTTGATTCGTCTTATGAAATAGCATGAAACTTGATATCTAGAGTCGTTTTGCTATTACTAATGCATCCTCAAAGTTTCATGAGCTAAGAATCTGAGAATCTCTCTTATTGTGAGTTTTGGTCTTTCTTGCCCCTTCTTCAAGAAATCCGTTTTTGGCTTGATCTTTAAATCTTTGTTTGCGATTCTTCTCCATGAGGTCAAGATGTTGTTTAGGATGATGTCTGTGAAACTTGACTGAGAGAAGAGCATTCAAGATTTAGGATTTTGGATTTTAGGAAAAACCGGCGCCTTGTTCTTGATCGGGACAATCGGAACTTAGATTGTCCACGCGGAACTACTGCATGACGGAACTTCATGCTGAACCGGAACTTCGGAGCGGAACTACGGCGGGTAGAATCGGAACTTCCGATTTCTGAGCGATCTGAAATTTCATTTTTCATTCTCGATTTTGCTTCACTCTTCTTGAGATATCGAGAGGACTTTGTAGGTCTTATTTAATTACAGACAAAGGGAGTATTAATTTTAAAGCACCATTCACCCCCTCTGTTGCCATTTCGGTCCTTCAATTGGTATCGAGCGGTTAGCTCTTCTTGATAGATCTTAACGGTCGGTTGAGCCATAACAGCGGACAAGTATTCCACCAAGCCTCCGGTTTTGATGGTGCGGATTACCCTTACGGAAGAGCGAATGGAAACTTATATCGAGGCTCGGGGTATGCCATCTGGAGAAAGGTGAAGGTTAGATTTCTTTGTTCTGCCGATGAGAACATCAATCTGGGAAACATGGCGATGTTGAGGCAAATGCTAAGGCAAGGAACATAATCATTCGAGGTTTGGCGAAGTGAGTTTGATCGCATTTCTCATTTGATTTACGCTTACGACATCAGGTGACCCTCGATGCATACCATGAGGCACCACTCAGTTAAGGCGGTTCGACAAGACCGGTTCAAGCGTGAATCTGATAAATTTGAGATGCTTCTTTGGTGAATCTCTTGGCGAGTGCTTTTCGGCGTTTTCACAAGATTTTGAGCAACCTCGGCGGTCGGTCTTACATACCCGACTCGGATAGCGCTCGACAGATGCTTTACGCACTTGATCTTCGTGTTTGGGAGATGAAAGTGACTACCATCAAAGATAGCACGGACCTCTCGACCACGACTCTTGATGCGCTTTACTCGCGTCTCAAGACTCACGAGATTGACATTGTCTCTCGAAGGTCGAAGTCACGATCGATGGCTTTAGTCAGATCCCACTACGGATCTTCTTACGAGTCGTCGTGGGTTCTCCTAGGCGCTCTCTGTGACATAGCGATGATCGGTTAGGCGACTTGAGGATGAGCAGCTAGCCCTCCTAGCTCGGAAGTTTTCCCATGCTTACAAGAGGAGGAGGGATGGTAAAGAGGAGGTCTGTGATTTGTTTGAGTGTGGTGGCCCCAACCACATCAGAGCAAAGCTGTCCCAAGCTTGGGAAGGGCAAAGGTGACTATGGCGGTCCAAGCAAAGCGACTACATCGACAAGAACCGCAACACGAAGCCCTCGGCTTGATCAAGGCAAGAAGAAGTTCGCAACTTTGGGAAGGCAAAGAAGGCATTCCATCGCGTCCTCACGCCCTCGGCAGGCTGGACACCGGCGAGGTGGAGGGTGGAGTAACGATGATGGGAAGGGCGATCATGATCCCAGGGCGGCGGCAACTTCTCGGCATGTGCTTCATGGCCCTCGAGGCGAGCGGCGACAATGTGTGTACTCCGACTCCGATGAGGTTAGTCCCACTTATGACCCGACAATGATGCTTTTCTTAAGCTAGGTAGATTTCATGCTAAGTCTAGGGCTAAGTGTTACGTGTTGGAGAAGGAAGTAGCTAGACTATCACGGGAGCTTACTTTACTTACATCTGCTCCCTCCGTGATGAATGTGACACATCTTTGTGCTTTGATTGATGATATGGAAAAACTAAGGACCTTACATGATAGTGTGTCCTCTGAACTTGACATGATTAAGGTAGAGAACATTAGCCTTCTTCTTTGAATTAGAGATGAGTAGGGTAGCACCTCCTTCATCCACTCTTGTTGAGGCTCTTGCTTGCACCTCATGTGAGGTTAAGGACAATTCGTTTAGAGTCTTTATACCATGTTGCTTGATCTGCACTGAAACTTGTGAAAATTGTAATAATCTCAAGATGAACCTAAAGCAGGCGGATCACAAAATTCTTGAATTTCAAGGCTGCGCTACTAGAGCCTATTGTTTCTTGTTTAAAGCTGTCCTAAGTTAGCTGCTGAACTAGAATCGTATCTAAGCGGTTTCAAGAAATGATTGATCACGATAACAAATTGGCTCAGTATGCTTCTAAGGACCTTGTTAGCTCACCTTGCAATCATTGTAATAAACTAAAATGTGATTTGGTTGCATTGGATGAAAAATGTGTGAAGCTAACTAAGGACCTTCTAGAACACAATCATCTGCTTGTATTGTGTGTCTTTGGGAAGAAGTCTAAGGGTTTGGTAGAGGCGCCTAGTAGCGTGAACCAATCTGCTAGCGATGGGGATTTGTCCCCCAAAGTCGGTGTGCGTGCACAAGCCAATCTTTCCTCTGTTGTTGGTTCTTCTTACGCTCCCTTACCTTCTGCTGTCCCTTCTTCCCCTGCTCTTCTTGCACCTCTCTCTTTGGAGTGTCGGTATCTTATGAACACTCTCGAGAGGTTTGTAGGAGGCAAGAAGAAGCTCAATCTCATTCTAGACAAATCTAAAATTTGCAGATTTAATCGGGGTCTAGGATATGATATCCGAGGAGGATATGAGGAAGCATCCACATCGTGCTCAAAACCATAGCACGGTGTGATCAAAACTAAGCCGGGGAGAAAGTCAATTTTAAGTCGTGGGTTTTGTTCAAAGGATTTACGGCGACAAGGTGATTCCACTGCGGCTTGACCTCTCGGAAGGCGAAGTATCATTGCACCTTCATCGGAAAGATGGACATTTAGTTGATCATTGCTTGGTAGCGCCAAGATCGCGCGTAGAGACCGTGTTGAGTCTCTTAGGCACATTCGAGTCGACCCGGATCTTGAGTGCACCTAAGACCAACACGAGGTCTAGATTTGTTCCATCGATGATTTTGGGCGACATCGAGGACTTGGTTTTTACGAGTTTTACGAGTTTCGTCCTCATGCTCCCTTTGGTCGTAACTTCCGCCGTCACGAGGTAGATCTCGTTTTCCTTCGAGATAGCTACGCATGGCGAGATCGACATATTCTTGGCACCGACTCGCTCTTCCATAGCGATCGGATCGACAACAGTGAGATCTTTGACTTGTTGAGTGGCGAGGCGTAGGGTAGATAGAGTCGGTCTTGCTTGACTACTTCATCATTCGCCGTGTTACTCGGTATTGGGTGCCAAAATCACTGTTGATTCACCCGATCTTGAGACTTTACTCTGTTTGACTCGAGTCGCCGGGTTTGGGAAGGAAAGGTGCGGATTGTAGACTCGGTTGTTCACGTCATATGGTGGTGAGTCTCGTTGGTTTTCTTCCTAGCCGCGCTCGGTGATGAGGCGATCACCTTGGAGATGCTTCATTTGGGCGCGTCATCGCTAAAGTCTTGTGAGCATTAATGATTCTTTTATTTTAAAAGATGTTGCCTTAGTAAGTAAGGCTGCGGTATAATCGCTTTGATCTCTCGACTTCTGATGGCGGTTTCGAGGTGAGCTTTAAGAAAAACAATTGCAAAATTCTTGATTCTTGGGTAGTCTAGTTTGCGGGATTTCTCGATATGGGAGGATCTTTCGTGCTGATTTTTACGGATCTTACGGTGATCCTCTCCGATGTTTAATTGCTACGAATCCGTGATTTGACTTTACGGCATAGGAGACTTGGTCATATAGGATTTGATCATCGACCGAGTTAGCGGCCACGATCTCATTCGTGGTTTGCGAAACTCAAAATGGTCAAGGATCTTGTTTGTGCTCCTTGCCGCGCGGCAAAATGGTTCTTCTTCACATCCTCGATTCTGATGACTATAGCGGATGCACGGTCAAGCTGCTCCATATGGACCTGATGGGACCGGCTAGAGTGCGATCGATGGGAGGAAGTGAGTGCGTACTTGTCGTGGTCGATGACTTCTCGAGGTATTCTTGGGTGTTTTCTTAGCCTCGAAGGATGAGGCGTTTACTCTTTTAAGTGGTCTTTTTAGTAGGCTTTACTGTTGAGCTCCCGGTGCATTACGAGCAATTCGCGATAATGGCACGAGTTCAAAATTCCTACTTTGAGAGTTTTGTGGTGAGGCAGTGTAGAGCACGGTTCTCGTCTCCATCGTCCCCCAACAAAATGGCGTTGTGGAGAGGAAGAACCGTACCTTAGTCGAGATGGCGGGGCGATGCTTGATGAGTACTCTACACCTAGGAAGTTTTGGTGAGGCAATTACTCTTGCTTGTCATGTTTCTATGAGTTTTCTTGGGCACTCTTGCATCGCACTTCTTATGAGTTGAGATATGGCGAAAACCAGTCTCGCATTTTCGTGTGTTTGGTTGCAAGTGTTTTATTACGAAGTGCAGGAACCTAGATAAGTTAGTCACGATCTTGTGATGGGATCTTTACGGGTTACTCGACTTCTTCTCGTGCCTATAGAGTGCAGGCTGCGAGTCTAGTAAATTGTTAGAGACACGTGAGGTGACCTTGATGAGGCGGTCAGGGACTAGGCACGATATCTCGAGTTCTTTAGAAGCGATGCGAGTCCATCTTTGTGGGCGAAGAGGAAGGATGGAGATGATGGTTGTATACGATCCAGTTCTTCCTCCTCCTCTTGAGGTGCCTTCTTCCACTTGCACCTCGAGGAGATCGACCCTTACCTACAGCTTCTTACGAAGCTAGTGGCTCTGTTCCTATCTCATCGCTAATGAGGTAGAGGCCACTTCTTCATCTCACCTGGACCTCCAAGACACATTCAAAGGACCATCCTTGAGCGGATAATTGGAGATCTCTTTGGCGAGTCACTCGTTCAAAAGCGGCATGTCTCTATTACATCTCCATTACGCCTTTGTTGCCTCGTTTGAGCCCAAAGGCGTTTGTCATGCTCTTTCGATGAGTCATGGACTAACGCCATGCATGAGGAATTGGAAAACTTTGAAAGGAACAAGGTGCGGTCCTTGTTGAGCCCCTCAAGGTCACAATATCATTGGGACCAAATGGGTGTTCAAGAACAAGCAAAGTGAAGATGGGTTAGTCATTGAAACAAGGCTAGGTTTGTAGCTCGGGGTACTCTCAAGTTGAGGTCTAGATTTGAAGAGACCTTTGCCCTGTAGCTAGACTTGAAGCCATTAGAATCACCTTGCCTTTGCGACTTCTAAGGGTTTCAAGCTTTACAGATGGATGTCAAGAGTGCCTTCCTCAATGGCCTTATTGAGGAAGAAGTCTATGTCGAACTGACCTCTGGTTTGAGAACCCCAAATACCTAACCATGTCTGAGCTTTCCAAAGCTTTGTATGGACTCAAGCGAGGCTCCCGAGCTTGGTATGAAAGGCTTAAGTCCTATCTGTTTGAGCCATGGTTTTGAGATGGGTAAAATTGACAAAACCTTGTTCATCGCCGTCTTGGCGCGATCTTACGCTCGTCGGATCTATGTGGATGACATTATCTTTGGCGGCTCCTCGCATGCTCGTTTCCCGGTTTTCCGATGTCATGAGCTCGGAGTTTGAAATGAGCATGATGGGCGAGTTGAGCTTCTTCCTTGGCTTCCAAATCAAGCAGACTCGGGAGGTACCTTTCTTCATCAAGGCAAATACACTCGAGACCTCTGAGCGTTTGACATGAATGATGGAAAGCGATATCAACTCCAATGGCATCTCTGGTGCTCTGGATCCGGATGAAGGCAGCGAACACAGTGACCAAAAGGAGTTGGGAGCATGATTGGCTCTCTCTTGTACCTCACGACCTCGAGACCGGACATACACTTCTACGTGTGTCTTTGTGCTCGGTTTGAGCTTCTCCTCGCGTATCTCACCGTCGAGCGGTGAAGCGCATCTTCGGTACCTTGAGCTACCATTGACTATGGTATCGGTACTCTTCCTCTTCTTGTCTATCTCTTAGAGCCTTCTCCGTCTGATTTCTTTGGTGTAGGATAGATAGGAAAAGCACCGGCACTTGCCAATTCATTGGCACTTCTCTCGTCTCTGGTCGTCGAGAAGCAATCCGGTGTTCGCGCGATCCGCTGCGAGGCGAAATGCGTTCTTTGCGACCGATTCTTTGTAGTCAAGTGCTTTGGATGGTCTCGACCTGCGAGATTCGGGCTATCTATCATTGCGTTCCACTCTTACGTGATAACACGTCTGCGATTTGCATTGCCAGAACCCGATGCAACATTCTCGGACCAAGCATATTGATATCGAGATATCACTTTCTTGAGACCATGTAGAGAAGGGTGACATTGTGCTCCATTTGTGGAGAGTGAGCACCGGTTGGCGATATCTTCACTAAGCCTCTGGGCGACTCTCGGTTTTGACTCTGCGGGAGAGCTTGGGGTGGTTTGTCCTTACGAATTCTTTGTGAGGGCGTTGTGCTACTACTATATTATATTATATTATATTATCGCTTACTCCTTTACGGTTTCATTTCTTTTAATATTTGGTTGAAGTCCTTCGGCATAGGTTAGAGTGTTTCTCTTGCCACATTGCTTTGACTACTACTTCTTGTCTTGTGCTTCTAGGATCTTGCTTATTAGTTGTCTCTTCCCTCTCTAAGTAGAGCTTACTCACTTCTTATAGGTTCTAGCGGTCGGGCCACCCTTGGGTGAGGCGAGGGCAGTGTTTGCTCCTTAGTGTTTGTGTAGATCGGTAATAGTCCTAGAATCATATGGGGTAGATAAGAATGCATGCGGCGATAGTTTTCTCTATATCTTTTCTATGCTCTAAAGGATTGCCTTTTACGGTTTACTTATCGATTCTCGTTTTGTTCCTTTGGTTGGGGAGTTATTCTTGGTTATTCCATATTCTTAATTGTGTCATAACTCAACTTTGAATTAAAAGATGCATCTCATTACGAAGGAATCTGGATTTTTGTGTATTTCATCAAGCATTGCATAATAATCAAATGGAGCCTTGTTTATTATCCCTTATGATCTGTTTTCACTATTTTACATCTTGCCATGATTTATGCTAAAGCGCTAGATCTATCATGACTTTTTATGTGTAGTTTAGTCTTTGCCATGCTAAGGTATTTAAAATGCTAAACTTGAATTAAAATCTTGTCATGATAGCTCTTGAGACTAGTCAGTTGAAACTATCCTTTTATGATATTAGCCATGTCAAGTAAGTGAGTTGAGTCTGAATCTCTTTTGAACTTTTGAGTAAGCTATGTCGGTTTGTTAAGAAACATGACTTATCTCTAATCAACTGGTCTAAAAACTTCAAAAGCAAAAATGATCTCTTTTGTGCGAAAAAGCTGATCTCACCAAATCTTTCTCATGAGGCGGCTTGCCATTGCACTAGGCATGAACTCGGGGAGCCTTGGATGACCTAAGATCACCTCCTTAAGTCATTGCTTGGGTGGTCGCATAAGGCTTGGGATCTAGCACATGGCTAAAAAATGGTTGAAGCTTAGGAGGCGGTTGTGGATGGCACCTAGTCGAGCTTGCTTTCTTGAGATAAAACCATAAAAGTCTTGAGAAAAAGAAAAATGTGCTAAAATTGCTTATCATCAAAGAGACCAAGTTACGGATAAAATGAGTCCTTCTTCAATGGTAGCACTCTAAAGCTATTCGATATGAGTCTTCTTGGTTCAACTTAGATTATTTGACATGGCTTGTATCATCCTTGGATATCTTTAGCTAGACTTCAATCTTGACTTATTTGACTTGCTAAAGATTTGGATCATTAATCAGATTATGGACTTTACATCTTAGCTCTTCTATACATCGATTGTCATGATCTTGATAGCATTCTTACGTGTTATGGCTTGGTGTAATACTCTAATAGTCATTTTGGATAATCTACATGGCTCCTAATGCTTAAAATGAACATCATATAGTCTTTTCCTCCCTTTTCTACATATTGATGATTTTATTGCCAAAGGGAGAATGTTGTGAGAAAAAGCCTTACGAAGAAAAGCCTTGAGTTTTGTGCGAAAATTGCTCTTTCATCTCATCTCAAGTCTTTCTCTTTTTGTCAACTTGGTCTTGAGCTTAATTCTCTTGTTTAGACCTTGGTTGTTGTAATCTCAAACTCATCTTATGCTTTTTGGTAATTGTCAATATACTCATCAAGGGGAGATTGAGAGACCATGTGAGAGGTCCTCCACTCTGAGTGATGAGTATTTGACAAGTGTGTTGATTAGATTGAGAGTTGAGGTTTTGGTTTGGGTTTTTTACGAAATGAGTCGGAAATCGGAACTACATTTGTGTATGGGCGGAAGTTCGATTAATCAGAACTCTAGGTGTTGGAAAAGGAACTTCCGATTTACAGGTTTTGGTTTGGTGAAGAAATCGGAACTTCCGCACAAGGGTAGCGGAGTGTCAGATAATTCGACATTAAGTGTTCTCGAGATATCAAATCGAATTAAATATCTGGAAAGTCGGTTGTTAGGATATCGGAAGTACCCTTTGTGTTGAGCGCGAACTTCGATATTCTGACAAATGCGGATGTTCGAAATCGGAACTTCATTTGTAGTAAATCTTGAACTTCGATTGTGTCGAGCTGTGCGAGAGAAGATGATTTTGTGATTTTGATCTTGTATGAGTTTGAGTCTTATACAAATATTGATGCTATGTTATTGTGCAATGCTATGTGATGTGTTTTTGTCTATGTTGTTGCGGGGCATCAAGATGGAGTCGTGGCGAGACACGTGGACGGACTAAGCGCGAGGCGTTGAGGTCGAGCGGTCGGGATGTGTCGAAGGCGGCGTGAATCTTGAAGCGGTTGCGAGTCGTGCACAACAAGGTGTCTGGGAGGCTTCGGAAGGTGCGCAAGGCGAAAGGTCTTTTCATAAGCGGCAAAAGTGGAGCGGTTCCGTTCGGGTGTAGCGGGCTTAATGGGTTGGAGGCCCATTAGCGGAGGCTATAAATAGGGAGAACCACAGGGTTAGGGTTAGACCTTTTGATAGAAAATTAGGGTTAGCTCTAGAAAAGGGTGTGTGTTGCCTTTTTGAGAGTTTGTTGAGTTGAGAGAGAATGAGCGAAAATCTTGTAATCATTCCTCTGTATTTCCTTTGAAATCTTTTGATTTCTATTAATGAATCTCGAGGTTTTGATTACTTGCTTATGCCTTTCTCTATTCTCTTTCTCGTTCATGTTGAATGTTTAGGGTTTTGATGTATCTTTTGATTCGTCTTATGAAATAGACATGAAACTTGATATCTAGAGTCGTTTTGCTATTACTAATGCATCCTCAAAGTTTCATGAGCTAAGAATCGAGAATCTCTCTTATTGTGAGTTTTGGTCTTTCTTGCCCTTCTTCAAGAAATCCGTTTTGGCTTGATCTTTAAATCTTTGTTTGCGATTCTTCTCCATGAGGTCAAGATGTTGTTTAGGATGATGTCTGTGAAACTTGACTGAGAAGAGCATTCAAGATTTAGGATTTGGATTTTAGGAAAAACCGGCCGCCTTGTTCTTCGTCGGGACAATCGGAACTTCCGATTGTCCACGGCGGAACTCTGTGAGCGGAACTTCCGCTGAACCGGAACTTCGGTGCGGAACTACTGCGGGTAGAATCGGAACTTCCGATTTCTGAGCGATCTGAAATTTCTTTTTCGTTCTCGATTTTGCTTCACTCTTCTTGAGATATCGAGAGGACTTTGTAGGTCTTATTTAATTCTGACAAAGGGAGTTATTAATTTTAAAGCACCATTCACCCCCTCTGTTGCCATTTCGGTCCTTCACTATCTCATCTTCTAATGAGGTAGATGCCACTTCTTCATCTCATCCTGGACCTCCTAGACACATTCAAAAGGACCATCCTTGAGCGCAGATCATTGGAGACCTCTGTGAGCGTGTCACACGTTCTAAAGTGGTTTGTCTCTCTTACATCTCCATTACGCCTTAAATCGCCTCATTTGAGCCCAAAGGCGTTTGTCATGCTCTTTACGGCGAGTCTTGGATAAGCGTCATGCATGAGGAGTTGAAAAACTTTGAAAGAAACAAGGTCTGGTCCCTTGTTGAGCCACCTCAAGGTCACAATATCATTGGGACCAAATGGGTGTTCAAGAACAAGCAAAGTGAAGATGGGTTAGTAATTGAAACAAGGCTACTGTTGGTAGCTCGAGGGTACTCTCAAGTTGAGGTCTAGATTTGAAGAAACCTTTGCCCTGTAGCTAGACTTGAAGCCATTAGAATCACCTTGCCTTTGCGACTTCTAAGGGTTTCAAGCTTTACGAATGGATGTCAAGAGTGCCTTCCTCAATGGCTTTATTGAGGAAGAAGTCTATGTCGAGCTGACCTCCGAGTTTCGAGAACCCCAAATACCTAACCATGTCTCAGGCTTTCTAAAGCTTTGTATGGACTCAAGCATGCTCGAGCTTGGTATGAAAGGCTTAAGTCCTATCTGCTAAGTCATGGTTTTGAAAAGGGTAAAATAGACAAGACCTTGTTCATCGCCGTCTTGGCAGCGATCTTACCTTGTCGGATCTATGTGGGCGACATCATCTTTAGCGGCTCCTCACACACTCTCGTGTCTCGGTTTTACGATGTTATGAGCTCGAATTTGAGATGAGCATGATGGGCGAGTTGAGCTTCTTCCTTGGCTTCCAAATCAAATAGACTCGGGAAGGTACTTTTCTTCACCAAGGCAAGTACACTCGAGACCTCTGAAGCGCTTCGACATGAATGATGGAAAGCGATATCAACTCGATGGCATCTCTGGTACTCTGAATCCAAATGAAGGCAGCGAACACATTGACCAAAAAGAGTTCGGGAGCATGATTGGCTCTCTCTTGTACCTCACGACCTCGAGACCGGACATACATTTCTCTGTGTGTCTTTGTGCTCGGTTTGAGCTTCTCCTCGCGTATCTCATTTGTCGGTGGTGAAGCGCATCTTCGGTACCTTGAGCTACCATTGACTATGGTATCGGTACTCTTCCTCTTCTTGTCTATCTCTTAGAGCCTTCTCCGTCTGATTTATTTGGTGTAGGATAGATAGGAAGAGCACCGGCACTTGCCAATTCATTGGCACTTCTCTTGTCTCTGGTCGTCAAGGAAGCAATCCGGTGTTGCCTGATCCACTGCGCGAGGCGAGTGCGTTCTTTGCGACCGATTCTTTGTAGCCAAGTGCTCTGGATGGTCTCGACCTGCGGGACTTTGGGTTATCAATCATTGTGTTCCACTCTTTTGTGATAACACGTCGCAATTTGCATTGCCAAGAACCCGATGCAACATTCTCGGACCAAGCGTATTGATATCGGATATCACTTTCTTAGAGACCATGTAGAGAAGGGTGACATTGTGCTCGGTTTGTGGAGAGTGAGCACCAGTTGGCTGAATCTTCACTAAGCCTCTGGACAGTTCTCAGTTTTCATCTCTGCGGGGAGAGCTTGGGGTGGTTTGTCCTTATGGACTGTTGTGAGGGGGAGCTTGAGTTTTACTATTGTATTATATTTTAATTATGCTTACTCTGTGCAGTTTGCATTTCTTTTAATATTTTGGGTCGAAGTCCTTCCAGCATAGGTTAGAATGGTTCTCTTGCCGAGTTGCTCTGTCTGATAATTCTTATCTTGTGCTTCTAGGATGCTGCTTATTAGCTGTTTTTTCTCTCTCTAAGTAGAGCTTACTCACTTCTTATAGGTTCTAGCAAGGGTCGGGCCACCCTTGAGTAGACAGGGACAGTGTTTGCTCCTTAGTGTGTTAGTCGATCAGCTGATAATCCTGGAATCATATGGGGTAGATAAGAACCAGCCTGAGTAATTGTATTCTCTATATCTTTTCTATGCTCTAAGGACTGCCTTTTCTGTTTCTCTTATCAGTTTCTCGACTTTGTTCCTTTGGTTCAGGGGGAGTTCATTTTGTTTCTTCAAGTTCATATTTTTGTCATAACTCAACCTGAATTAAAAGATGCAATTCTTTCTGAAGAGGTTCTGGATTTTCGTGCATTTCATCCTGCATTACAATATAATCATTTGGAGCCTTGTCTATTATCCCTTATGATCTGTTTTCACTGTCTTACATCTTGCCATGATTCATGCTAAACTGCTAGATTTATCATGACTTTTTATGTGGACTTTAGTCTTTGCCTTGCTAAGGTGATTAAAAAATGCTAAACTTGAATTAAAATCTTGTCATAATAACTCTTGAGACTAGTCTGATGAAGTTATCCTTTTATGATACTCGCCATGTCAAGTAAATTTGAGTTGAGTCTTGAATCTTTATTGAGTTTCAGAGTAAGCTTTGTCAGTTCGTTAAGAAACTTGACTTATCTTTATTCGTTGGTCTAAAAACTTCAAAAGCAAAAATGATCTCTTTTGTGCGAAAAAACTGATCTCACCAAATCTTTCTCATGAGACTACTTGCCATTGCACTAGGCATGAACTCAGGGGGAGCCTTGGATGACCTAAGATCACCTCCTTAAGTCACATTGCTTGGGTGGTCGCATAAGGCTTGGGATCTAGCACATGGCTAAGATTTAAAAAATTGGTTGAAGCTTAGGAGGCAGTTGTGGATGGCACCTAGTCCAGAGCTTGCTTTACTAAGAGAAAACCATAAAGAGCCTTCAGAAAAAGAAAAATGTGTTAAAATTGTTTATCATTAAAAAGACCAAGTTCTGGATAAAATGAGTCTTTCTTCAACTGGTAGCACTCTAAACTGTTCTATATGAGTCTCCTTGGTTCAACTTAGATTATTTGACATGGCTTGTATCATCCTTGGATACCTTTAGCTAGACTGCAATCTTAGTTTATTTGACTTGCTAAAGAATTGGATCATTAATCAGATTATGGACTTTCTGTCTTAGCTATTCTTACATCAATTGTCATGGTCTTGATAGCATTCTTCTGTGTTATGGCTTGGTGTAATTCTCTAATAGTCATTTTGGATAATCTACATGGCTCCTAATGCTTAAAATGAACATCATATAGTCTTTTCCTCCCTTTTCTACTTCTTGATGATTTTATTGCCAAAGGGGGAGAATTTTGGAGAGAAAAAGCCTTCTGGAGAAAAGCCTTGAGTTTTGTGCGAAAATTGCTCTTTCATCTCATCTCAAGTCTTTCTCTTTTTTTCAACAAGTCTTTCTCTTTTTTCAACATGGTCTTGAGCTTTACTACTCTTGTTTAGACCTTGGTTGACTTTAAACTCAAACTCATCTTATGCTTTTTCGGTATTTGTCAATATACTCATCAAGGGGGAGATTGAGAGACCATGTGAGAGGTCCTCCATTGTGAGTGATGAGTATTTGTGACTTGTTGAAAAGTTTGTGATGAGTACTTGAGTTTGTTTTGGGCTTTCTGCGTGGTCGAAGTCTGCATTTCGACCACGCCATAGTCGAATCTATTCGACCATGTTTGTCGTGGTCGGAGGTCACCGAGGAAGTATTCGACCACGTTGGCGTGGTCGATGCTTTCGACCACGCCATAGTCGAAGTCATTACGACCATGTTAAGTCGTGGTCGGAGGTCACCGGAAGTATTCGACCACGTTGGTCGTAGTCGAAAGTGCATTCGACCACGCTAGTCGAAGTGCATTCGACCACGGTGGTCAAGTCATTTCGACCTCTCTAGTCAAAGTGCGTATCGACCACGTTGCTATGTGATCCGAGGTCGGAAGGTTTTCGACTCCGCGTATGTGTGCGAATGGAGTCGACCACGGAGAAAGCTTTGGTCGTATGTCCTCGGAATCGATCGTTCGAGTTGGGAACCGGTCGTATGGTTTTGTTTTGCGATCGTAGACCTTGTGCATTTGATAGTTCATCATTTCGACCGGTCTTGTTGCGGTCTAATCTTATTTGAGCTCTGTTTGCGAGTGCAGTTCTTTGTATTGTCTTGCGTGCTATGTGATGCTTTGTGTTTGATTTGGTTGCGGGATCTTGGAGACAAGTCTTGGTGAGGTTTGGAGAGGTCGGGACTAGACATAGGAGATGTTGAGGTCGAGCATTGAAACCACGAAGACAAGTCTTGCAAGGTGATAAATGTGAGTTGTGACAAGGCAAGAGGAAGAAGCTTCGGGAAGGCAGTTGAGGAGTATTTTGGACAAATACCTAAAGGCGCAAAGGAAGGTGTCCATCACAGGAAAGCAATGGAGTTGTTGGTGCTAATGGGCAAGCGGTGGAGCCGTTGTCGGATAGTAGCGGGTAAAGCAACTGTGCCTCAGGAAAGCTTCTTGTTTGCTCTTTTAATGGGTTGTCAGTCTTTGAAACCCGATAGCTGAGGCTATAACAAGAGATGTTAGGTTTGAGAAGAAGTGTGATGAGAGAGAGGATGTTACGTGGCGGCCACAGGCCTTTTCTGTCTAATTTGTGTGAGTTGTCTCTGGGTAAGAGCATGGATGCTCGTGTATCTTCAGTGAAGTGGTCGTATGAACCTCTATGATCAATCATACATTTATCAGTATCATTCTGAAGTTTTGCCTTGCTTGAGATGTTTTGATTGATTTTTTTTGGTCCTCTGTTTTTCGTTTAGACTATAGCTTATTTGTCGTGCTCTCTCTGTCATCAGTGATTCGACCATGAGTTGGTGATCGACCAAGGCATAAGCTTTTCTGGATCATTGTTCGACCACGGGTGGTTTTCTCAGCTCTCGACCACGGCTATTATTGAATATGGTGATTCGATGTGAATTTTAATAGAGAGTTTTTAAGGCACTATTCACCCCCTCCCCCTCTGTTGCCATTTTCGGTCCTTCAGAGACAACATCCATAATCAGGTATTTGGACTCCTTGACTGAAGATTTGAATGCAGCCTGCTTCGCTGATAGCATATTTGATGAGAATTATTTCCCATCATTAGGGAGAAATCAACCCTTGATGAAAAATATCGGAAATAGAAGTCCATAAGATAACTAAAGTACAGAAGATAATTAAAATACATGCACATGACCCGTGCACTAGTGAAGCAAATAGAGAAGTCCAAAAGATAATTGAAATCCAGAAGATAATTGATTTGCAAGCATTAGCAAATCAAATGCCTGACCACTTGAGTGATTTGAAGAGCGTGACCAAGTCGCATATGCCTATATGCAATGCACCGGAGAGGGTTGAAATACCGATGAAGGTATCCCTAATCCCGTTCTAAGGCCTCAAAAGGGCGAGAACTCGGCCCCTCTAATCCAAATGTAGGGGCGCTGATGAAAAGGATAAGAAGACATACCAGATTTGAACATCTCCATGAATGGACATATCAGCATGGATGTGTGAGCACACATCGGAGCCAAAAAAACTAAAGGGACTTGCCCTCGCAATTGGAAGCAGCGGTGAGCAAGGAGAAGCATTAGAAGAATTGCCCCTTGAAGAAATAGCTATAAACTTTGTGATCTCGGGAGAATCTATGAATAAGACAACAGTCAATATCTACATTGATTTTGCAAAGAAAATTACTGCAATCATCGATTTTGATTTACTGCCTGCATCGCTCGCTGAATGTAAGAAAAGATCAGATTGGGATGATTGGAAGAATGCAATAGAAGCAGAATTATTATCTCTGAATAAAAGAGAGGTGTTTGGGCCTGCCTCCCTATGTGCACCGCGTAGGGCATATGTGAGTATTTGTTTGAAAGAGAAATAAAAAATGAAGTAAAGCAAGGCTTGTTGCACAAGGTTTCACTCAACGTCCAGGAGTTGTTTATGAAGAAACCTATTCCCCGGTCATGGGCGGAACTACCATTTAGATATTTAATCTCAATGACAATCAACTTGAAATTTTAAAATGATATAGATGGATGTGGTAACTGCATACCTTTTTGGAAATTTGGATTCAGACATTTATACGAAGGTACCTAAATGTATCCCTGTCCCAAAGCAAGATAGAGCAAATAGAAATTTGTACAGCGTGGAACTTAAAAAGTTGTTGTATGGACTTAAGCAATCAGGCAGGATGTGGTATAATCGCTTGAAGCGACTTTCTATGCAAGAAAGGCTACACGAACAATGAGAATAATCCCTGTGTATTTATACAACGATCACATGATGGATTTTGTATAATCTCAGTATATGAAGATGATCTGAACATCATTGGAATCCTGGAAGGTATTAAGAAATCAAGCTTTTACCTGGAATCAGAGTTCAAAATGAATGATTTGGGTAAAATCAAATGTTGCATAGGCTTGCAGCTTAAGCATGCCCCCGAAGGAATATTAGTATATCAGTCAACCTACACTCAGAAGGTGTTAGAAATATTTGATTTTGAAATAGCATACCCTTTGAAAATGCCAATGGTTGTGAAATCTTTGTAGCAAGACAAGGATCAGTACATACCTAGAGAAGAGGGAGAGGAAGTCCTGGGACTGGAATTCCCATACTTAAGTGCAATAGAAGCACTTATGTACTTAGCAAACTGTACTAGATCGGACATTGCATTTGCATTGAACCTGATAGCAATGTATAGTACAGAATCTACCAAAAGACATTGACAGAAAATGAAGGACACCTTTTGATGCCTCAAAGGAAGCAAAGTGTTCTACAGAAAGAACCAAGATCTGTCTATGAATGGTTATGCAGATGTCGGGTACCTATCGGACCCACATACAGCCAAGCCGCAAACAGGCTATGTATTCATGTGTAGTGGAACTGCAATTCCATAGAAATTATCTAAGCAAAGTCTTGTATCGGCTACGATGAATCACTAAAAAATCGTAGCATTGTACAAGGCCTCACGACTTCGGCTGATGATTCACCACATCCAACAGTCGTGTGCATTGAATACCGTGTAAACCACACTATTATCTATGAAGATAATGCAGCTTGTGTTGCACAAATGCAGATTGGTTATGTGAAGAGTCATCTCACAAAGCATATCGACCCCAAGTTCTCCTATGCTCATGAATTGTAAAAGATAGACGAAATTAAAGTACTGTATACTAAGTCATGTAAAGATTTTACAGATTTATTCACTAAGTCACTTCCAGCATCTAGCTTTGAAAGGTGCATCGTGGAATTAGCATGTGAGACTTAGATAAGTCACGAATTGAGAGGAAAATCTTCACGAACTCATCATCGAAACTTGATCATGAAGATCAGTACCCAAAGAGTAATTCCTAGGATTAAATGAAATTGGGTGGATTGTACTCTTTTCTCTTGTGAGTTTTCTTGAAGTTTCTCGGTTAAGGTTTTTAACGAGACAATTAAATATGTACGACAAAAGCGTGTCATATACTCTTTCTCCAAAATTTCTCCACTGGATTTTTATGGAGTTTTTGATAAGATATAAACATGTGAGGATGGGTGCCCAAGGGGGTGTATTGGGAAACCATGTGCTTGACCCAACAGCCAGGCCATGTATGAGCGCCCTATTCCAAACCTAGCAGAGTATGTAGACTATATATATGGGGTGTTAGTCATTGTAAAAAGCTGATCGTACGAAGAGTAATAAAGATAAATAAGAAGTTTCTATATCTCTGTGTTTATTCTACTATTGCACTTTTGTGTTTTTGTATTATTTTTACGATTATAAATATATTTGCAAAGTAATCGTTCGTATTGAACTCGTCAGCGAAAATCGGTAACAATTTTAAGTGAAAATAGTACTCTGCGTTAGTTTTGTTAGCTAGGGGCGGAAAGCTAACGATTTTTAGAGTTTGCAGTGTTTTTATTTATTTTTGACTCGAACCGCGAGTCTAAGTTGAGGCGGTGAAGTGTGCTTCTAAAAACGCGGCCGCTTACCTCAGACCGCACTGCAGCGTATTTTCCAACCCTCCCCTTTCCTCTCCTCTCCTCTCCGCCCACCGATGCACCAGCCGCAGCGCGTGCACCGCGACGCCGGCGGCGAGCCGGCTACCGGAGCCGAGACCGACCCCCTCCTCGCGCACCCGCCGCCCGAGCCCTCGCCGGAGATAACGGACGAGGAGATCGAGGCCGCCTCCGCCGCCTGCTGCCGCATCTGCCTCGAGTCCGAGTGCGAGCCTGGTAAACCCCCCGCGCTCTAGCTCCTCGGAGTTAGTTACCATCCATTAGCTTCACTCCGTGCGCAAAGGGAGGTTGCATGCTTTAGGTTCAATTGGTGCTTGGTGCCTTGCGTACGGATGCGAAGGGTTTGTATTTTGCTGATCAATGTTGCTTTTCTTGGTATTCGCTGCAGGTGATGAGCTAATATCGCCTTGTATGTGCAAGGGGACGCAGCAGTTCGTGCACCGCTCCTGCCTTGACCACTGGAGGTCCGTTAAGGTAATTAATGCCTATTGCGACTCACATTTCTTCTGTCAAATTTTGGCTTTGAGTGTTCTACCGTCTAACGAAAGCTTTAGTCTACTGTTGTGGGCAAGTGGATTTGTAACCATCGAGGCACACTTTTTGCAGTCTTACTTTAATCTTACTGTTCCCCTGGTGCACAAAACTCAATAGCTCACTAAGTCCTTATTAGGCAGAAGATTGTACATGCTAACATCATATATTTGCAAGCTCTTATGATGATGATACCATGAGCTACTTACTAGTTGCAACTGTACTCTGTTAGATCAAAACGGTAGCATTTACTTGTGTTACTGTGACATGGCTCTGCAGGAAGGAACTGCCTTTTCACACTGCACAACATGTAAGGCGCAATTCCATCTCCGCGTCGATTTTTTGGCAGACTACATGTGCCGTAAAATAAAGTTCCGACTGTTTGTTGCTAGGGATGTTATCCTTGTATTCCTTGCTGTACAGACTGTAAGATGACTGTTCCCTCTTGTCCTCTTTTGTTATTGTTAATCATTCATATGTATGTTGGCTTAAATCTGGAAAAGATTGCATTTGTGATATCTTTGGGTGGAAGCTGAGTAAACCAGGGTTACAATTGAGCATGTAGTGTTTTGTTTTCAGCATGCAGCTTTGCCTTACATTATCAAATGCTTATTCTGCAAGATAATTTGGTACGGACATCTCATTTGCTCTGCTTTGCCTTTTCAGGTCATTGCTGCCATTGGTGGTATGGCATATTTGTTGGATAAAAATGGAAATTTCAGAAACAGATTTACTGATGGTTGGGATCGTATCCTATCAAAGCATCCCGTGCCCTTTTACTACTGTGTTGGTATACTGTTTCTGCTTAAACTCCAATTGCAATTGCTATGAAGATGGATATGATTGCGTGAAACAGTTCTTACTGAGTGGCTGAGTACTAAATACCATATATACAATAGGCATGTGCCAATTCATTCAAGTCTAGACTCTAATCTGTGATAGAACTACTAAAACATCCGTGTTGCTTCCCTGCTATAATCATAATCTCCCATCTCTCATGTTTTCTTGTCCACTGAAAATAGAAGGGGGTGTCTATGCTTCAGGTGATTGAAATTTCTTTATCTATCAATCAGCTTCTCTCACTGTTGAATCAACATTCTATTGGTCAGATTGTCTCTTTCTAAAATAGACAAAAGTAAATCTAGGTGAACCCTACAAATATTAAAAAAACAAATAGAATTAAAAGTTACAGTAAAGTTATGCTAAAATTGTACATCACTTGATACTATAATTTTAGGCTTAGTACTGTGCAATTATAGGTGACTGATGGATAAGAAAATTTTAAGCAACTGAAAATTAGCAAATCTGAAAATAGAATCGTATAGTAATTCGAACAAGTCACACCAATTATCATATAATCATAACTTTTCATATCTCTCTTTTTTTGTACAGATTTCTTCAAGTAAAAGATGTTAGTATCCTGTTCTAACAAGCTAGTTACTAATATCTGTGTCGATAAATTGGTTCAGGTGTAGTGGTGTTCTTTGTACTGGTTGGATTCTTTGGGCTAATAGTACAGTGCTCATCTTTCAACAACAATGATCCATACTTGGCTGGAAGCAGTAACTGTTGCTATGGGTGGGGTGCAATGGATGATTTCCCAGCATCAGTGGAAGCTTGCCTTGCTCTGGCTGTCATATGTGTCATTGTTTTTGCCATCCTTGGAATTGCATATAGCTTCCTTGCTGCAACCATGGCAATCCAGAGGATCTGGCAGGGACACTATCACATACTTACCAAGAGAGAGCTCACAAAGGCAAGTATCTTGCGCAAAGCGTGTGCTGTTGTGATTCCCTTTGAAACAGTCAACTATTTGTTCATCAACCGGTTTAGTACTGTTGCTTGCTTGATGATATGCAGGAATATGTAGTGGAGGACCTGCGAGGGTGTTACACACCGCCAAAGATGGATCCAGAGCTCGAGCAGCGTTTGAAGATGTTGCAGCTCCTGTAGCTTCCACTTCTGCAAACGGGCGCAATAAACCTCTTACCGATGCGTGCAGAACATTAGCATGCTGTATAGTGTAGATTCAAACATGTTGAAGCAATCCACTGGACGTTCCAGTAATCCACGAGTCCAGTTACTGAAATACTATTCGAACAAGGGTTGAAGATCTGTTTATGTACATCAATTCTCCGATGACACGAGTTTCTGGTTGGGGCGCACATGGATCTCTGTGAAGTTGACTTAGCCTTAAAAGGGGGGAGAAGTACATACTAGATTTGTTTACGAAGGGAATTAAATTGTATCAGCCACAGTTTTCATGCCTGTACTCATTCAGTTGCCTGCACTAGCAATCTGGAGCAGCATTGAGCTTCTTGATTGCATTCCTTGTATATTGACTTACTGTTTTTTATATTTCTTATGGCAATGGCTCTCAGGCTTGGTACTAGCATTCTACCAATTCTGGACAGAACTTGAATGTTGATTGGTACATATATGGCTTGTTTTGTACTGTTAAGGGAAACGGACCCTTTTCATCTCAAGTCAAAATTCACAGCGCTGCATTATTGTGCATTTCCTCGCAAGCATCAGATCGAAATCCAAAGGCCGTGATCATCTCTAGGTACTGTTTGGTTTCTGTAGCATTGGAGCTAGTGAATTAATGATCGACTGAAATGGGCTTGGACTTAGGGTCCTTTGTTCCTCTTTTTCACAGATAGGTGGTGTAGATAGAATACGAATCGGATGGTGGTTATATCACATTTTTATCATATTTTCGAGTTGAATACGAATACAATTATTCAATTCGGTTGAATTTGGGTATCCACATAATTTGTGCAGTGCAAGATAACGATTGGCCTATATTCTCACATACAACATGGTGAAGCAGTCCATATGACATTGTCCAATACAAATTTGGGGCAATATTTTGGATGGAAAAAATCCTTACCGAATTCGCGTCCACATTTTTATGTTGGATTCAAATACGAAATTGAATAAATGAAGAAATTGTTGTTGAGATAGAAAAATTCTTTACTATATTTGCATCCTATTGAATTGAAGTAGAATAATTTGGATAATTTGTATCCATGTGTTTGCAGATTCGTATCCCTTGACATTGCATAGTAATATCACCACGTACCAATGTATACAGAGAATGGTTCGTGGTGATATGTAAAGTGATACGAATCCCATGCTTGCATATTACATCCCTAATTACAGATTTACTTGTCGCGCACGTGACGTAGCCACCGGTTCCCGTTCCGTCACACCAGCAGTCACGAAACCCCGCCGCCCAAGGCGACTCGTCGACTGTGGACGTGCCGGGGTCGCCGCCCGCCCCCCGTCGCCGTGAGAGAAAGCGATGTCGCCTCGCCTCCTCCGCTTTTCTCCGCCGAGTCTCCGCCATGTCCTCCTATCAAACCTTTTTTTTTTTTTGCTTTGTTAGCCCTACATGAGATCGTAAATGAATATGGTCAATAGGATGTTTTCTGTTTCATCGAATGGTCCAACAACATGCCCTAACTTATAGAAGGAAATTTGCTAAGGGAGGGCTCTCCCATCAGTCGTTGGATCAGCCCTCTCAAAAATGATTCAACGCTTGATGAGGAGAACTTCACTGTGCTAGGAGTGAGGCCTCACATGAGACCCTCCCCATCAGCCGTTGAATCAGTCCTTTCAAAAACGATTCAACGGTTGATAAAGAGAACCTCACGGTGAAACTCTCCCCCCATCACATTTTTTTCCCTAACTTATGGGAGACCACAATCTCCTAGTAAGGCTACTTTATCATCTTTGGCAACTACACCGCTGCTATATGCTCATGAGTCATGACCACCGAGAATCTTACTCTACAGGAAGCCTTAAACTTGGGAAAAAAAAAGGTTTGGTAAATCTTTAGCCACGAGTTTGCTCAACGTTTATCAAGCGGCGACGTACGCCTCAGATTTTCTATCGTAGCTCGTTTGCAAGGACTGTACCCCTCTTTCTACCGATCAATAGGGGCTTGTGATTTAAAAAAAAAGGTCATAAGTGGCATAATGTGAAGGACCCAACATTTGGGGTGAATTATAGTTTGTATAGTGGAAAATCTTAAAACGTCATTCTTTACGGTCACATATA
Organism: Hsuehochloa calcarea; assembly: GCA_036346395.1. Lineage (NCBI taxonomy): Eukaryota > Viridiplantae > Streptophyta > Magnoliopsida > Poales > Poaceae > Hsuehochloa > Hsuehochloa calcarea. The sequence goes on along the minus strand of CM070593.1, from coordinate 27,295,375 downwards.
ATCAATTCCAACGTAACAGTCCCACTTTTTCATCAAAAAATAAGGTGCCTGAAGCTCGGCCAAAAAAACACAGCTCGCCCGCCACCGCGGTTCCTGGTGAGCCTCTCCTCGATTCCCTACACCTGGAGCACCTCCTCGCCCTCCCCGTTCACTCCCTCTCCCTCCCCGCAGCGCCGCCACCACAAGGACCTCGCCGCATCGCCCGTGGCCCGCATCTCCTGTGGCCCACGTCGCCGAACCACCTCTGCCTCTCTCCGCCCACACGATCTGCGTTAGTAGGTTCCTTCGCCTCTCTCTCGCTCATGCTCCCCCTACTTTCCTCCCTCTCCCTCCCCGGCGTCGTCGCCCCGTGCCTCGCTCCGACTACCGCGCATCGCCGCCGCCGCCACCGCCACCAATCGCCTCAAGACACACCGCCACCACCCATGGGTTCGCCTTGGCCACCGTCCCCTCCGCCGGCGCCACCCTCGCCACCTGGCCGTGGCCACCTGGCCCACCTCCTCTATTTCCCGGGAGAGGAAGCCCTTCTTTGTCTCCCTCTCTGTGGGTTCTCTGTGAGTGCAGGGGTGAGTGACAATAGGGGCCCACCTATAATAGATTAGGGACAATTATTGGATAATTAATCAGAAGTTGATTAGTATGTTAATTAGTGAGTAATTTTAAAATACTTAGGGATTAATTCAAAATACTCATTGAGATGTTACCATATAAACTACAATGACAAACTTAATTAGAAATTATACTAATTCATTTTCCAATGCAATCCAAATCGAGTAACTGATAGTTAAGATATCCAAATTTAATTCAGGCTACTAAGATATTTATTAATTATCGTTAGGAGGCAATTGGCAATTAAGTTTAAGGAGCAAGTTTAATAAGGAGTTATATGAAAAATAAAGTTACCTTAAATGACATGATGGCCCTAGGCCCTTTGTTATAATAAATAATACACCATGGTTAATAATCAGTGGATCATATCAGTTAGGGTTTATACCAAATATAATATCATGTTTAAGAATGCCTAGTTAACAAGAAGGTCCTAAACCATTAGCAATTATTTTCAGACTTTCTAGTTAAGATTAATATAGTTATACAGTCTAATGAAATGATAATATGAAAGGAAGACCCCACACAGATGCGATTAGTAGGTTCACCATTTATAACATGGTTAGTTAAAACCGAACAATGATATAGTCATGTTTAGGTATGTACATACACACACGATCCAATGGTCAGTGGACCTAGGCCATTGTCATAAAATAATATATCATAGACACATACACTTACAAGTAGACCCTTACTAAATTGTTGATTAGGTAAAATGATTACTTTCGTTAAAACCTAACTAGGGTTATGCTACATTACCGATACTTAGACCTATACATTAATAAGTAATAATAAGCACTATTAGACAGTCACAAAGGTTAGCGATAGCCATGACCTAGCTTCATACTAGTAAGAGTAATCCAGATGATAGGGTTGATCGCTAAACAAGGACAAGTAGATAAGAGTTCATAGGTCTTGCAGTATAGTTATCTACTTAACGAGAAGTAATCATTAGCATGTGTTGTACCTAAGGATCAACCTAGTATGATAGGTTTACTTCAGTATATACCAAACCACGTAAGGTGTAAGATTGGCGCTTAGCCAATGCTTAGAAGTTCTAGTTAAGGCTCATGGAATTTCCTTGATAAATATGAATAGATAAGAAAACTATTAAATAAACTAGACCCCATGTATCGATGAAACTTATGTCTACCCTATGCGAACCCCCAAACTTATGCATAGGTCTCACATGACTTTCATGGAACTTCCTCGATAGATAGGAAGTAATAACAAAAGGAAGTCATTAGATCAGCTAGGCGCCATGTATGGATAGCGGTGATATGTCCCCAAGTGAATGGTGGTAGTCTAACCTTCAAACAACATCATATAGGATCCAACTGTCACCCATCTACATCTGCTCCTCGTGGAAGTGCAATCCGTGATCCGAAAGTGGATCAGAGAATCCTACCTAGCAAAGTGATCTCTCCCATCTAGGTAACCGTTAAGGAATGTTCCTACGGATATTCTCTCTCTCTCTCTCTCTCTCTGTGTGTGTGTGTGTGTGTGTGTGTGTGTGTGTGTTGGATTCATAACTTTCTACACCAGCGGACTTTACAAGAGCCTTATCCCTCTCACCCTCACTCTAGATCAACCGGTTACCTAACCCTAAGTTTGACTATCAACCCAAAACTCCACCACTAGATCAAATGAATATGGTTTGTATTTATCTACTTTGGTCTGAAGTATTTCCTTTATTCCAAATATCCCTAGATATACTTCATTCCGTCTGAAGTACTTCCTACATCAGTTTTCTTTGGATATACTTTGTCTGAAGTATTTTCTTCATCAACTTCCTTGGATATACTTTGTCTGAAGTATTTCCTTCATCAACTCCACTATGTATAATTAGTTTCATCTGGAATACTTCCGTCTTTCAATATACCATTAGATATGTTTAATTTCATTTGAAGTGTTTTATTTTCTTTGAATGTCTTTCGATTTATTTGATTTCATTTGAATGCTTTTAGACGTTCTTGGGTTCAATCGTATTCTACGTAGTTAGAATCTGAAGCCATGATGGAACAACAATTCGAGCAGGCGCAAGAACAAGACCAAGGTTATCAAAACATTGATTAAGGTGGGCAACACTTTGATCATGTTGCACCTACTTTTGAAATGCAAGTATATTATTTTAAATTATAAAATTACATTGCTATTATTTATACAAATATGTTCATTTAGCTTATAGTTACTATCTTAATGATAATTGCGTATAAACTTCTAATCCTTGAACTTGAACACTATCCTTGTCACCCTAGACTAATGGTATACATACAAGCTACTAAGTTTGTACCTAAGTGTCATACTTAGCCTTCTTGAGTATATTGGTATCACGGCAATGATTTGCCCGACATCATTTAAAACTTGAAGCTGGATTTGGCGAGTTAAGGTTGGAGCACAGCTAGTATGTTGACTAAAAAAGTATTTCAAAACAAAAGAAAACCAAAAATAGATTTCGACTTGGACAGCTGGAAAGCGTGGCTGGTGTGGATAAGAGCACGATAGAGTAGGTATGGGGAACTACCGCCCAAGTCAATAAAGGACCGAGTTCTTGTACGACCTCTTGTGTAAAAACAGTACGACCACAAGTCTTAATGGGTACAACCTGGCTGACTAATTTATTCGCCTCAACGTGGCTTCACCATTGGTGGGTGTGTGGTGTAGGTAGAGGGTAATGAAGCCACAGGGAAACTACATGGTGCAAATGGGAGACCTCCCGGGGGTGAGGCGCAAGGAGGTGATACCTAGCGGGTGGGGTTATGATGAGGTGAGACATTGTAAAGACCTTGTGATTATCATCTTAGTCGCACACCTATGGAATTGTATTAAGATGGACATTATAAGCTGATTGTCTCTTGTAGAGAAAGTGTACAAACTCTCTGAGTCTAAAACTATCTAGATAGTTGTGCCTACGGTCATGGACTTTGCGAAGAACTTACATGAATTAGCTTTCATTTTTATGGGTTGGAGCCCATAGATTTAATATGTCCTGGTTGAGAACCAGTGAGAAGTACGGCATGTGACCTGAGAAAGACCATGAGCATTTGGGTGGATTGAGTCACTCAATGGTATAGGAGGTTGAAACATCCACTAATATTTTACAACAAAATTTAACTTTGTTAAAACCTGTGTTTGTTAAAAATACTAGGTCTCAAGATTTGCTGCTACTTAATCTATTTCAATAAATGGCTTTATTCAAATAAAAGAACCACAAGTCATTCCTTTGACCCGGTAGTACATATTATATAACCGCATTACGTGTGTTGGCTCATGAGTGCGGTTGTGTACTCATACTCACTCAATATTATTATTCAGTAAGTGTAAGAGAAGAAGGCTATGTAGACGCTTATGAGCATTCGTTACGACCAGAAATCAAGAAAGCTAAGAACTAGGTCGCGGCCTCAATCGATTGCCTGTGGGTATATCGTGAGGGTTCCATGTGATATATCTTTATTCTGCTTTCGTTCTTTGTTCTTTGAAAGGTATTTGGCCTGTTCTGCCATTCTGTAAGTCAAAAGTCATAAGGTATATTTATGTTTTGTTTATTATTATGCAATAGCATTACATATTCGTGATATGTGATTGATATTCAATGATACAACTATGAGCACTAGCTGCTAATCCATGGACTAGTGTTGTGAACACAAAAGATTATAAATTTCAAATTTGGGGTCTGACACCGAGGCGGAGTTGGGTACAGAGGACAGCGACATCGGTGAGGTCGAGTACATGGCGTCAGTGCGGGGAGGCGACATCGGGCGAGGAAATCAATGACGGTGGGGGAGCCAAGCCCTAATCGAGGCAGGCGAGGTGCGGGAGCCGAATTGGGAGAAGAAATTCGGAGTGAGGAGGAGGAACGAGGACAAAAAATGATAGGATTTTGACTTATATACGATGATATTTGGTGGGTAATTTCAGCGAAGTTTAGTGGCAAAGGGTCATTCCATCCCGTAAAAGCTAAAAATAGCACCCCTCTCACGGCTTGTAAGATCCCAATTTTTTGAGCTTTTAAAAATAGCACCCCATCAGCTAGGGCACTTCGCCAACCAATGTCCGCAAAAGGGAACAGTAACTCCAGTACGCTTCAACCTTGGAGCTACACCAGCCAAGACACCAGCGTAGAGCAACAATCAGGGAGCATCTCAAGTTGTCGGCCAATCTGAAGGAGCACCGCAATCCATGGTCAGAGGTCGTGTCAACCACATCACTCTAGAAGGAGCCCAAGGAGTACCTGACGTCATACTAGGTAAGTTTCTGGTAAACTCAGTACTTGCATCAGTTTTGTTTGATTCTGGAGTTTCGCATTCGTTTATTTCTGGAGTTTTTGCAACCAAGAATAATTTAAAAGTTAAGCATCTTAAGCACACTCTGTTAATCTAGTCACCTGGAGCAGAGCTAAGCTCTAAAGTGGGATGTTTAGGGGCTAAGTTACTCATAGCTGGAGTTGAGTTTCTAGCCAACCAAATTATTCTAGACACCCAAACCTTAGATGTCATTCTTGGTATGGATTGGTTAACAAAGCACAAAGTTGTGTTAGATTGTGGCCGAAGAGCTGTAACAATCGAGGATACAAATAGAAAGAAAGTGGAGTTTCTAGCCACCTCCGTTCGTGATGGACATCTGTTAGTCAACAATCTGAAGACCGTATCTTTGGAACATGTGCCTATCGTCGGAGAATATCCGGATGTATTTCCAGAAGAGTTATCAGGAATGCCACCAGACCGTGACATCGAGTTTGTCATCGATCTAGTACTAGAAACAGCACTAATTTTGAAGAGATGCTATTGGATGACAGCCGATGAGTTGGTAGAGATGAAGAAGCAGATTGAAGAACTTCTTGAGAAAGGTTTCGTAAGACCTAGTTCATCGCCATGGGAAGCGCCAGTCTTGCTTGTCAGGAAAAAGGATGGAAGCATGAGAATGTGCATTGATTATCGTTCTCTGAATGAAGTTACTATCAAGAACTAGTACCCATTGCCCCGAATTGATGATTTGTTTGATCAAATGAAAGGAGCCGGAGTATTCTCGAAGATTGACTTGCGATCAAGTTACCATTAGTTAAAGATTTGTCCGAAGGACATACCGAAGACTGCTTTCTCAACGCGATACGAAAATTATGAGTTCTTAGTTATGTTCTTTGGTCAGACTAATGCCCCTACCTACTTCATGAACATGATAAACAAGGTATTCATAGAATATTTGGACAAGTTTGTAGTGGTATTCATTGATGGTATATTGGTTTACTCCAAGTCAGAAGAAGAACACGTTGGACACCTGAGGTTAATCCTGGAGAAACTTAGAGGGCATCAGTTGTATGCTAAGTTTAGCAAGTGTGATTTCTGGAAGAAGGAAGTTGATTTCCTTAGTCACATGATGACAACTGAAGGAGTAGCAGTCGACCCAGGTAAAGTTAAAGCAGTGTTACATTAAGAGAAGCCCAAGACCGTAACTCAGATTTGTAGTTTCTTGGGAATGGCGGGATATTATCGCCATTTCATCGAAGGATTCTCAACGATTGCTAAGCCTCTTACGCAATTGTTGAAGAATGAGAAAAAGTTCACTTGGACCCCAGCCTGTGAAGAAAGTTTTCAAGAATTGAAGGATCATTTGACTTCAGCCCCAGTGCTAATTCTGTCGGATATTCGGAAAGATTTTGATATCTACTGTGATGCTTCGCGTCAAGGATTAGGATGTGTCCTGATGCAAGAAGGAAGAATTGTCGCTTATACATCAAGGCAATTGAGACCTCATGGGGAGAATTATCCTACGCATGATCTGGAATTAGCTACCGTAGTGCATGCTTTAAAGATTTGACGTCATTACCCCATCGCTAATTGCTGTGAAGTATATACAGACCATAAGAGTTTGAAGTATATTTTCACTCAGTCGGATCTGAACATGAGACAGAGAAGATGGTTGAAGTAAATAAAGGATTATAATCTTGGAATCTATTATCATCTTAGTAAGGCCAATGTCGTTGCAGATGCTTTAAGCCGTAAGAGCTACTGTAATGCTTTGGAAGTGAGACATATTTATTCAGAACTTCTTGAGGAATTTTAGAAGCTGAAGCTAGAAGTGGTACCCGAAGGATTCGTAGCCAGTCTAGAGGTACAGTCTACTTTGGAGAAGAAGATTCGTGAAGCTCAACCAAAAGATCCCGTGTTTTCGGACATTAAGCTCAAAATGGCAGAAGGAAAATTCAAAGACTTCACCAAAGATGATCAAGATACATTGTGGATCAATGAACGTATCTGCGTGCCAAAATATTGATGGTTTGAGGCAGCTAATCTTGAAGCAAGCCCATGACTCAAAGTATTCGATTCACCCAGGTAGTATTAAGATGTCCTAGGATGTTAAAAATAAATTTTGGTGGCCAAATCTGAAACTAAAGGCAGAACATCAAAGACCAACAGGTTTGTTACAACCCCTGAAGATTCCAGAGTGGAAATGGGAAGAAATTAGAACAGATTTCATTACCGGTTTACCCAGGACTCAATCGGGTTACGATTTGATTTCTGTAATAGTTGATCGTTTGACTAAAGTTACACATTTCTTGCCAGTCAAAACCACTTACTCAGGAGATTATCTTGAAGAGTTATATATGTTAAAAATTGTCAGTTTACACGGTGTGCCTAAGAAGATAGTGTTAGATCGAGGATCCCAGTTTACCTCGCGTTTTTTGCAGAGTCTGCATGAAGCTTTGGGAACTCACCTGAACTTCAATACTACCTATCACCCCCAGACAGATGGACAGGCTGAAAGAGTCAATCAAATATTAGAGGATATGTTGAGAGCTTGTGCTCTAGCTAATGTTACCAGTTGGGATAAGAGTTTATCGTATGCAGAATTCTCGTACAACAACAGTTATCAAGCCAGTCTGTAAATGTTACCATTTGAAGCTTTATATGATCGTGCTTGCAGAAGCCCTTTGATTTGGTCAGCAACAGCTGAACGTTTGATATTTAGACCAGATATTATTCAAGAAGTAGAAGAATAAGTGTCTATGATCAGAGAAAGATTAAAGATAGCTCAATCAAGGAAGAAGAGTTATGTTGATAATCGCCGTAGTGACCTCAGCTTTGAACCGGAAGATTTTGTTTATCTTCGAGTTACTCCCCTCAGAGGTGTAAAAAGGTTTCATGCAAAAGGGAAGCTTGCCCCTAGGTATGTTGGCTCGTTCAAGATTTTGGATCGCTGTGGAGAAGTAGCGTATCAGTTAGAGCTACCGCATTCGTTAGCAGGAGCGCATGATGTCTTTCATGTCTCGCAGTTGAAGAAGTGTCTTCACGTGCCAGAAGAACAAACCACGTTGGATTTAATTGAGTTGAAAGAAGATCTCACTTATAAAGAGCAGCCAGTCAAGATTTTGGACGTCGCAGAGCGTCGTACCAGAAGCAAGATCATCCGTTTTTGTAAAGTTCAGAGGAGCAACCACTTAGAAGGAGCAGCAACGTGGGAGCGTGAAGAAGAGCTAAAAGCCGAGTTTCCCAGCCTTTTCTCTAGCTAGCCAGAATCTCGGGGTCGAGATTCCTTTAAGGGGGGAGGTTTGTAATATCCTAATTTTCTGAGCTTTTAAAAATCTTTTATTAGTTAGTAGTTGGAAAATTCACCATTATGATTTTATTTGAATTTTATTAAAGCTTAACATGGACTTTCAATATCAAAACAATTTAATATGATTAATTCCAACATCAACAATTGTCAAATATATTTTATTTGGATTCTATGTGCTTGAATATATTTTATAGATTTTTCTAAAAAAAATTCGAGTTCATTTGCTATTTTCTAATTGTCATTTGCATTTTCTATATTTTCTAAAATAGAAAACCTATTTAAAATCTCAGAATAGTAAATGGGTCAAAACCCAACCCTATTTCCCGCCGGCCCATCACAGTCTGGCCCGGTTGCCCGCGCGCTCGTCCCGCCTCCGACTGACATGCGGGGCCCGCATGTTAGCGTCCCCTCTCTCTCGACAGCGCGCTCACCCGACCCCACCAGTCAGCCACAACCGCATTGTTCGCCATGCGGACTCGCACGACCCTTCGCCTATAACATGTGGGCCCCACCAAATCACTATTGATCGTCCCCGAATCCGTTGAGGATTCTGTTCTGCCGCCGCGAGGACGTTTTGGTTGTTTGCGCCCTAGACTCTCCTAGCCGACCGCGTATAAAAGGGGAGCAAGCCCCTGCCGTCCGCATCCCAACCCTAGCTGCCTCAGCGCCAGAGCCAAACCCTAGCCACCAGAAAAGCTCGAAGAAGGATCTGCGCCGCCGCAACTCCGACGAGCGATTCCGCCGCAACTAGAGCCGCCCGAGTCTCGTGGTCTGCACCTTCGGCATCATAAGAATGAGGGCTTCATCCTGGCCGCCTTCACTTCATCGGAGCATTGTCATAACCCTACTTCCGTCGAGCCCGTGACTCCGTCGCCGCTTCGACCTCGCCGTCGGCCTACTCAATCGTCCTCTTGCGCCCGTGAGTGCAATGTCGAGTTCTCCTGAGTCCCCTCTACCCGATGGTATCACCCACCGCCAGCGAGACACCGCCGTTCGCTGTCGACCATCGGGCCCAGAGCTGCGCCGCCGCCGGACCAACGTGTTGTGGCACGTGTGCGGCCACATCAGCTTTCGCGTCTACGTGTCGCTTGCGTGGCGTCGTGTCAGCGTCCACGTGCACGCGTACGTGGACGGTTCACCTGGACCCGAGATCCAAACTTTCGTAAACCCAATGTATCGTGAGTCGTTCCAATGACAATGGACACCGTTGTCAGGTGCACTGTTCCGTAGACCAGTGAGCTCGTGGACCAATAGATCAGTTTCGTGGACCCGGTCCATGGACTGTGGGACACACATGTCATTCTTTGTAGGTTTTTCCCAAGATTTATTTTAATTTAGAAATTCCCCTATTGACGTCGACTGACGTCATAATCCGGATTTTTCTTTAGAAAAATAATCCATAAATTCCAATTTAGGTTATTTCTTTAATTTTGATCTTCCAAAGGCCATATCTTCTTCATCTGAACTCCGATTGAGCTCATTCAAATTCATAGATTCATATAAATTTGAACTCTATTTATATGAGATTTTTATTTAATTTTTGGAGTTGTTTTTATCTCTATTATTTATTTATTTATTTATTTCTTTTGCGAGTAGATATTAATTCTTCGGGGACTTTTGAAGAAGGAGTGCACCAAGATCAAGACAAGTACCTAGACCTATTCGAAGGTAAGTTGTACCTTTGATCATATTGCACCTAGTTTTCAAAATACTTTGATTCAAATTATGATATTTTACTTTAAGTATTTATTTAAATACTTTTGAGTTTAGTTATTAATCCAATTTGTTACATCCACCTTGTCTATTGTTATGTCATGATCTTTTATCACCCTAGGTTGATTCATTACTAGTTGGTATTATCATAGCATCAACGTGGGTTGGTTAGATACGAGTGGATTGCTTAGCCATGCTACGAGTCATCATCTCATGTGAGTTAAAAATATAAACTTGACTAAGTGATTATGAAACTGTGTGATAAAAATGTGTGCGTTGTGTGCTATTACTCGTTGATGGCATGTGTTGCACTTAACCAATAGGGTGGAAAAAGATTTATAGTGAGGCAAGTGGTGGATACTGTGCGATATGGTGGAAGCTGTGTGCATGGGAATATTAGTTTGAGTGACATTAGTTAGAAATTGAAAGTCTTGCCTTGGTCAATTAAGAACTTAACTTTGTGCGCCATTGAACTGAGTCTTCCGTACAACCACATACCTGATAGGATGGGTCTAACTTAGTAGGTTATGGAGTTTTGACATTGACAACTCAGGTTGTAGGTTAGGCTGTGTGCCAGGGTGGAGGTGTGAGTCTCAAATCGCGGGATAGTTCGCATCTTCCCTGTCTAACGGTGTGTGTCGTACCAAGAGCTGTGTGTATAAATTGGACGGCGGTAAAGCACATCGGGAGTGTAATTGTTTGAGATGATATTTATGAAAGGTTTTGTTATGATTAGTGCTAGTTACACTGATTATATCTTGTGGGTAAAGTGTACAACCTCTGCAGTGTGTTAATTAATCTATTCGAATAGCCGCGTCTGCGGTCATAGATATGCTCGGGGATTTCACACGAGGGTTAGATTTTCGTAAAACATTTGGGAAGGGAGCTGTGTGATCTAAGTCATATGGCTGTGTGAATAACTTGTTTAGACTGTATGTCCTTTGTGAAAACAAATGTCAAGTTATTGTTGTTTATTTGTTTTAAATATTGTTTTCAATCTATTATTTGTATTCAATTGCAAATGTTGCTTTATACAAAATAACCATAGAAATCATTCCTTTGGAATAAGTTGTTATCTATAAATGGCATTATGTGGTATGACTTGCGAGTACGGTTGTGTACTCATACTTACTTCAAACATTCAACAGAAGTGGAGGAGTCTTCGTCTGCATTTGAGGAGTTCTACGAAAGTGTTGATCGTTAGGGTCATGATCCCAGTCAGTTGCATGTGGTGAATTGATGGGATTCCGCTAGAGTTTAATTTTGTTCCACTGTTGCTATTTTATTTATTGCCAACCCTGCGATGCTTAATAAATGTAAACTCGACCATAAGGTCAAAACTATTATTTTCTATTCAAATTAGTCGTTTATTCTATTAATCGTCTTGTGTGGATCGATATTCATCTATATTGATACTGTGTGCACTAGCGTGATTCTAAACTAGTACATTACACACAGAGAATCTAGAATTGCATTTTTAGATCCCGATATGACTTTTGGTTTATAGGTTTAAAGTGGCTTAAGTCATTCATAAGTCGGTTGAAAAAACCACTATTTATTTAGACTTTGATTTTTTTACTTTTAAATCGAGGAAAAAACATAAACAAGTATGGCCTACGTAGGATCAACTCTGACAACCTTGATTACTAAGCTACGACACAGCGTGATCCCTCTTCGAAATGAAGAAAGCTCAGATAATTGACACCGACAGTTCAATTAAACATGGCGCGGGCGCGCCAGGTGGGCTTGGTTTATAACTGCCGCAACGAGATACGAATAAACCATCCATCCATCCCTCTTTCACGCGGCCGGCCTAACCCCCCATCACGCTGCTGCGTTGCCAAACGCTTTGCTCCGCCCCGAAGCTTCCCTTCCTCGCTTCTCCTCCGCAGCCGCCGTCGCGGCCGTCGCCGGCGAAGATGATGTCCGGCGGTGGCTACTCCGCCATCGACGACCCCAAGGCCTCCGGATCCGTCCCGGTAAGTACCCCCGCCTCTCCTGGCGCTCCGCCTGTCTTCTTGCGCGCCACCACCTCACTTCCCCTCTCTCTCCTCGCGTCGTGAAGGCGGCGACGGGGCCAGATCCGCAGACCATCAAGTTCGCCGACTCCAACCTCCAGACCTTCCCACCCTCCGAGGCCAAGGGCAAGATCTCCGGCGCCTACCGCCCGCCCACCGACGCCGATGGTCAGATCAGATCTCCTCCTATTTTCTCTCTCCTCTCCCATTGGATCTCTGTCCGGATCTGACTCGGTTCTAGTGGCTGTGCTGCAGACACCTTCTCGTCCAAGGCCGGAGGGGGCGGAGGCAGGGGTGGCGCCGCCGCGGGGTCGGACGATTCTGGGCAGGGCGGTTGGTTCCGGATGTTCTCCGTGGCAGCGTACAAGCCCTACTTCGACGTCGACACCTCCGACGTTGTGGAGAGGATCTGGGAGTCGGTCTTCCCCTTCCGCGGCACCTTCACCGAGAAGACCTCCGAGAGCCCCGACCTGTATTCTTCAATCGCCTCCCCTCCTCTTCAATTTGACTCATATTGTTGCAAAGATCCGTATGCTTAGGCAGCAAATGCGATAAGAGTAGTGATAGGTTGGAATTGTTTAGGTGTTTTGCTGGGCATGATTCTTCATAGGGTGTCTTCAGTTGCGGAATGCGAGTGTGTTTGGTTTGTCAGCTGATAGTCAAGTAGTTGTAAGAATAAGATTTTTAGTTTCATGAATTGATAACTGATTGCTGCAAAAGCTCAGTGTTCTGGTTTAGTGGAATGTGTTGCTCTTGGTTCAACTGATCCTTATACTCTTAAGAGTGATGACTAATGCCTGCGTTAGCAGTGGGAGGGCTGTTGAGATTATTCCCTGGGTTTGAAATGATATTGCAACTGTAGGCCCTTTATTGGAAGAGGGGGTAGGGTTTATTTTCAGCAGATGGCGAGACTTCATTGGCTGTTGACATTTGATTTCCTAGTTAAGTGGAATATGAGATATCCCTATTTCGTAGTTGTTGTGCACTAGGAAATTGTTGGTTGCATATTCTTTTTACCACTCGTGAGAATCGCTGAGGGACATTTACATTTGGTATCCTGAAGTGAATCATTTGCCGGCACGTTATGACTAATTTGTAGGACTCTTTCCCTGATCCTAGGCTCCCAAACTTTTATATATTTAATATGAAATATAACTATCCCACGCCTTGGAATATTCGAATTTTAAAATTTCATTTCAGCTGTTTCGTGGCACATCACTACATCACTGTACAGTTGGAATTATTTTAGACTGTTTCATCTCGCTAGTTTATGATATAGTTAACAAGATGGTCTGTTGAATACACCTTTTTTCAGTTGCAACTAAAAGTGTTACTTTACTACATGGTACATATATAGCCTCCTCCTCCTGTATTGGATCTACATAAGTAGACGTGAATGTGCCTGTCTGAATGCTTCTTCCTGGAAAAAAAAAACAATACAAGCCTCACCGATAGCAAACAATTCTAGGTCATAAAGAATTAGTATTTGTAACTGACAGTGGAATAATATTGTAAATAGCTTGGGAAATGTGCAGAATATCCTCAGTAGTTTGGGAAATGTGCACTTGTGCAGAATTTCCATTGCAACACTTAAAACTTTAAATGATATTTGTACTACCTATTTTGTTGTCTTCTTCTGACATTTCACAATGATGGGAGCTGTGTATGCTGGTTTATATTTTACAATTAAATCATCATGTTTTGATATTAGCTAGCCTAGTCTGTCAATTCAGTGGAAGTCTTTTTTACCTGTACAAATGATTAATTTAACAGTCCTTTAAACTATTTTAGTGAAGGATATATTCCTTATGAAATTAGCACTTGCAAATTTGAACTTTTTATCGAGTTACTTTCAAACTGTTTAAATGCTGATTATATGCCTGCTAGTTCTTATCTTAATTTGTTTTTAATAGGTATGGCCCATTCTGGACATGCACCACCCTGATTTTTGTTGCTGCATCCATTGCCACCTTTGTCACGTACTTGTCCCACAAATGGCACGAGAAAGATTGGAACTATGATATTAACCTGGTTACATGGTCTGCTGGCTTATTCTACGGCTACGTGACATTTGTTCCCCTTGGTTTGTATGTCATTCTTAAGTACTTCTCAGCGCCTGCTGGACTAGTGCAACTGTGGTGCCTGTATGGATACTCTTTGTTCATCTTCATTCCAGCATCGGTAAGGATTAAGGAACATATCTAAAATGCAGATAGACTAAGTTATAATTCTATTTAGATTTTAGAGTATTGTTAGTTCTATTATGGGTAGTTTTTTGAGTTAAGGCTTCTATCTCAAGCTGATATAAATGCACTGAAATTAGTTCCTGTTTGCGGTATCTAAGAAGTTGCTCTACCTTATGTGAAACAAATTCATTTCCAAGGACCATAATTTTCCCTTATATAAGCTATATCTTTTATTTACTGATCCTCTGTCAAGGAAGTTTTCTATTATTTGATGTTGTAGGTATCATGCCCTCTTTAGTCTTCAACCTGCAAGCCCATATTCTGTTTAAATGATCTTGATTTACTTCTGCCTACACTTTTGCTCCATAAACTAAGTAAAAGTACTGATTTTTTAACCCAAGACTAATCTTCTCTTTTTGTGTGATAGCTTCTGTCGATTGTGCCAATAGAAATATTCAGATGGGTGATTGCTGGCGTCGCTGGGTTTATGTCTGCTACCTTCGTTGCCGTCAATCTTCGTGCTCACATTGTAAATTCGGGAGAGCGATGGTTTCTGATCGTTGCTGGGATATTCTTGTTGCAACTGGGACTGGCTGTTTTGCTGAAACTCTATTTCTTTACTATAACTGTATAGGGAAATGGCATCTTCGCTTGTATTAGTCAGGAATGAATACACAGTTCTCCAAGTCGAATTGCTTCCCGATTTATTGATGTAATTTTCCAAGTATACATCCACCTTACAAGTGACACCTAGGAACACCACGTCGTTAGCCTCTGAAATAATACTAGAATGGCAAAATGTCCTTTTGATTGCTACGAGGTTAAAGTGTCTGTTTTGTACTCTACTGTGTGTTCCATTACTTGATATTAATTAATTATAAATCACGAATGGCTATATTTTGCCTTCCTTTATCTGAGGTTAATGGATCACAAGTGGTTTCGCCGTAGCGCATGGCTCTTGTAAGTGCACAACGGATGGCAGGTTGTGCCTATGTGCTGTATAGAATAAAACATGAATAGACACATAGAAACTTGAGTATTTACCATCGAATAACTCTATTCTTCACGTATACTATGGAATAATTTCTTCATTCTATACTACTAGGGTCCAAATTGTCTATACAATATATCATCGTCCCTCAAATATCATGTTTCACTCCATGCTATGATGCTACTGTGAAATTCATTAATTGCCATTCATGGAATTGATGCCCCCCGTTGCAATGGCAAAGAATAGAACAACATTCATTTCACAGTGGTATCGAGTGAAACGTGATATTCGAGGGTAAAATGGTCTTTTCTTATGGCTTAACGGAGGGGCACGAACGGAGAAGTGATGGCGATGACATACTGTAAAGAAAAAAATTTGAAACCCGATCGTACAGAATAAAAAGGGAGTTATCCGATAGTATATAATCAATTTTCTCTTAAAACTTACGTAAAGGAAACAAATAGCGCAAGGTACGTGAACAACCTCAAATTAACAGGAGTCGAAGCCTTTTATAACATGTTCATTTATGGGCACAATTTCTCCTGGTAGAAACATAGCATTAGGGATCACGTTCATAGTAGTTTTTAGGATCAGGGAAGAGATGCGATACAAAGTAGAGAGAGAGAGATGATTTGATTTCATTCCATAGGTAGAGATTTAATTTGGTTGTTGAATAGTAATCGTCCAATCTCCCAGATATATTCCAACTGTGTATGATCTCATGTATGATTCGGTTACCGCTTCCTTGCTTGGCAAGCTGAAGCACCATATATACCAACGTATGATCACCCCCGGTTTTGGTGTGGCGTTTCTCCAACTCTTCCTTGTTTACATGGTATCAGATAGGCTACGTTCCTAAGCCTTCCTCTTCTGCTCGCAATTCCCTTGCCGCGCCATGAGCGCCTCGTCCTCGAACACTGCTTCCTCTACCGCCATGGCGATCTTCTTCAGCTCGTCATCACAGCAGATCCACCCTCGGGTGACAGCTCCTGGCCTCGATAGGATTTCCTTGTTTGCTCATGGATCTATGCCTCTATTTCGGAGGAAATATTGAACATCATCATGGAGCCCGGCCATTCTGCGCGCTCGGCATGGCTCAATATCGAGGATCTTTTCCTTGATAACAAACTGAGCCATGCCATCTTCCTCGAGGCCGAGTTCCGTGCTCTTGTCCAAGGCGATATGACGATCACTGAATACTGCCACAAGATTAAGACCTTCTCTGATGCTCTCCGCGATGTCAAACAACCATTTTCGGATCAAACCCTGGTGCTTAACACGTTCCGCGGGTTGAACGAACGCTTCTCTGACATGACGACCATCATCCCAATGTATAACCCATTCCCTAGCTTCATCCGCACTCGATCTCTACTGTTCCTCAAAGAGACCCAACTCTCCCACACCACGAAGCTCTCCACTGCCATGGCTCTTCTAGCCAACGCTAGTGGTGATTCGTCCTCTGGAGATGGTGATGGCCATAGCAATCATAGCAACCGCGAGGACAACAACGGTGGCCGCAACAGCTCCTATGACAACGCCAACTCCTATGGCAACAACAACGGCGGCCGCACCAACAACTACGACAACAACAACTCCTACGACAACAACAACGGTGGCCGCTACAACTGCAACACCGTCGTCGCTGCAACTGTGGGGGTGATCAGAACAGCACCAATGGTGATGACAGCTCCACGCAACCCAACCGTGGTGCGCCCTCCTCCTCCCCAATCGGTCCTTGAATCGTCTTCAACCCCTGGACTAGTCAGATTTAGCACATGGCGTCTCTTGGCCCCTGGCGTGCCCTCGGTGCCGGAGTCCTTGGCCCTCGCCCGACGGCTCCCGCACAACACACGTACACCCACCACCTTCGCGCCTCTCCATGGCGCACATCCGGTGCTGCCTGTCCCCTCCGGCACCGGAACCTCTCCCACCTGGGACCAAGCCGGCTTCATCGCAGCAATGAACAACTTGTCCATGCAGTCTCTGTCGATCGGTGATTGGGTCATGGATTCCGGTGCCGCCTCCAACATGGCTTTCAACCCTGTATTCTCTCCAGCCCTAAAACCTTTTCTTCGTCATCTCATGTCACTGTTGGCAATGGGTCTACCATCCCCATTAGCCATGTCGGTCACACCTCTCTTTCTTCCTTCCGGCTTAACAATGTCTTTGTGGTTCCCCACCTTGTTAAAAATCTGATCTCTGATCGCAAATTCACCTCAAATAATTCTTGCTCAATCGAATTAGACACGTTTGGTTTTTTCTGTCAAGGATCTTCGTTCCAAGAAAGAGATACTTCGCTGCAATAGTGGAGGCTATCTCTACCCCTTTGGCCACACCACTCCTTCCACTTCCAGCGCCTCCTTCGCCTTAACAGCCTCCACCGATCGATGGAACCTTCGTCTCGGCCACACTAGACGCGACACCATGTCTCTCCTTCGGAAGATCCCTCATATTTCCTGTAATAAACCCACACACACCATCTGTCATGCTTGTCAACTTGGCAAGCACGTTCATTTACCTTTTGTTAGGTCCAATTCAATAAGTGTCACTCCTTTTGCTTTAATTCATTGTGACTTGTGACATTTCCCATTCTGACTAACTCTGGAGTTAATTTTTACCTAGTTATTCTTGATTACTTCTCTCACTTTCTATGGACTTATCCCCTTCGACGCAAGTCTGACATCACTCAGACCATCCTTAATTTCCTTGCTTTCGTTTGGACCCAATTCCAGCAGCCCCTCCTCTCTATTCAGGCTGACAATGGGAGTGAGTACATCAACACCTCACACTTCCACCCAGACCCGTGTTGGAATCACCTTCGCTTGTCATGCCCCTACACCTCACAACAAAATTTCAAAGCCAAACATGCCGTTCGCACCACCAATGGTGTTATTTGCACTCTTCTTTTCCATGCTCACATGCCACCTTCATATTGGACCGAAGTACTAGCCATCGCCACCTACCTCCTCAACCAGCGCCCTTCTCAGTCCATCCAATCCGCCACTTCCTATGAGCGCTTATTCCGTACCTCAGACTATCGCCATCTCCGCGTGTTTGGTTGTCTATGTTATCCCAACACGTCTGCCACAACACCTCATAAGATTTCTCCTCGCTCCACAGCATGTGTCTTCCTCGGATACCCTAGTAATCACAAGGTCTATCGTTGTCTCAACCTCGCTACTCATCATCATATCTCATCATGTGATATTTGACGAATCATCCTTTCCCTTTGCGGCTCATAGCTTTCACCGTTCGGTATCTTCCCTCGACTTTCTCCTTGACTTTGTTTCGATCTACTCACCACCTGCTATCACCCTTGTTACCACGGTCAACTTAGCAACCCCCGCTGGGTCTGCTTCCTTTCCTATCGTGACGCCTCCCCTGGCTACCGCGGCAACCTCGCCCTCTACCCTAGAGTCCCTCCCTAGTAACACGACAAGCTCGACCTCTGCCACGACACCCTTTTCGCCTGACGTGGCAACCTCGGTTCGGTCACATATGCCTACTGAGCCTTCGATCGTGCTCCCTAGCCCCCTTGCGCGCCCCGGTACTGGTCCTCATAGCATGATCACTCGGGCCAAATTTGGCATTGTTCAACCCATCAACAAATTGAACTTGTTAGCTATCTACTCATCTTTGCCCTCTTTTCCCAAGTCCTATCGCAGTGCTCTCTGTGATCCTCACTAGCACCAGGCTATGCTCGATGAATTCCAGGCTCTCACTCAAAGCAACACCTGGACCCTTGTTCCTTGTCCACCTCATGCCAGCATTGTCACCGGTAAATGGATCTTCAAACACAAATTCAACTATGATGGTTCGCTTGCTCGGTACAAGGCACATTGGGTTGTTTGTGGCTATTCCCAACATCCTAGCGTTGATTTTGATGAGACCTTTAGCCTCATTGTCAAACCATCTGTCATTCGGGTAGTTCTCACCATTGTCGCATCTCACTCCTGACTGATCCACCAGCTTGACGTTAAGAATGCCTTCCTCTACGACAATCTTGATGAAACAGTCTACTGTCAGCAACCGACCGATTTTCTTGATCCCTCTAGACCCGATTCCATTTGCCTCCTGGACAAGTCTCTCTATGGACTCAAGTAGGCACCTTAGGCATGGTACTAATGCTTTACGCACTATGTCCATTGCATTGGTTTCATTGCCACCCAGTCAGATGCTTTTCTCTTTGTTCTCAAAAGAGGTACAACCCTCCCGTATGGCCTTGTCTACGTCGATGACATTATCCTCACTGCTTCCAGCACATCTCTCATTTGTGATATCACTCGCTCCCTCCATTACAAGTTTGCCATGACTGACCTTGGTCCCCTCAGCTATTTCCTTGGCATCTCCGTCACTCGGTCTTCTCAAGGCCTTTTCCTCTCTCAGTTCAGTATGCGCATGAGCTTCTTGAGAGTGCTGGTATGGATCACTGCAACTCTACTAGCACCCCGATTGAAACTCACACCAAGCTCTTGTCCACTGCTGGTGCACTCCAGTACCTCATCCTCACTCGATCGGACATCGCCCATGCCGTCCAGCAAGTTTTCCTATAAATGCATGATCCACAAGAGACGCATCTCAATCTCATCAAGCGGATCTTGCGCTACATTAAAGGCACTCTTGGCTATGGTCTCCAGCTTCTTCCTTCGTCGCCCTTCTCCCTCACTGCTTATTCCGACGCAAACTGGGCCAGCTGCCCCAACACACGCCGTTCCACCTCTGGCTATTGCATTTACCTCGGAGATAACTTGTTTTCATGGTCCTCCAAGCGACAGGCCACAGTCTCTCGCTCGAGCGCCGAAGCTAAGTATCTTGTTGTTGCACATGCTGTGGCTGATTGTTGTTGGTTGCGCCAGCTCCTCTAGGAGCTCCATCATCCCATCACCTCGGCCACCATGGTATACTATGATAATATCAGCGATGTCTATATGTCTGCCAATCCTATTCCACACTATAGGACCAAACACATTGAGATTGCCATCCATTTTATTCGCAAGAAGGTTTCCCTTGGGCAGGTCGTGCCTTCTAGTCATCAGTTTGCCAATGTCGTGACAAAAGGACTTCTAACGCAATTGTTCCAGGATTTTCAGTGTAGTCTTTGCGTTCGCTCTGTTCCCACTTCGGCTGAGGGGGGTGTTAGATATATGATTTGATTTCATTCCATAGTTAGAGATTTAATTTGGTTGTTGTATAGTAACCGACCAATCTCCCGGATATATTCCAACTGTGTATGATCTCATGTATGATTTGATTATCGCTTCCTTGCTTGGCAAGATTAAGCGCCATATATACGATGTATGATCGCCCCCAGTTTTGGTGTGGCACTTCTCCAACTCTTCCTTGTTTACAGAGTGTTGAATCGTCACCAACTCACAACATATTTTAGGACTAAGGCAGACCATCTTCATTATCCACATCCTAGTTCAAGAGCACACAAGGCCGAATGAGAAGTCCATATAAGGGCATGTTTGGTAGGTCTCCAGCTCCCAGATTCTCAACCGAAGTAGGAGCCTAGCCAAACACCTCAGCCCCCTCTTTTTTTTTAGAATCTGGATCTGTCATACCCCAAATTTGGAACTTAGGACCTACTGTGTTAATTTGTATCATTCTCTGGATCAGTAGATAGAACATATAGTTACATTGTTGGTTCAAACACATATCACAAAAATGTAGAGCTATTGCATAACATTAAACAAAGAGTAAATATATATTTCGGCTTTTGGCTTGCAGAATGGCTGGATAGGCCAAATACTTTCAAAGAATAGCAGCAGAAGAAGAATCAAAGTATAACATATGGAACCCTCACGATATGCCCACCGGCAATCGACTGTGGGCTCACGACCTAGTTTCTGGTCTTCTTGGTCTTCAGTCTTGATCAATACTCATAATTGTTCCCGTAGTCTTCTTTTGTGCGTACTAATTAAAAGAATCTAAATAGCGAGCATGAGTACACAACTGTACTCGCGAGCCAACACACAATGCAATTATCATACATGTAGGGCTAATCAAAGGGAAGGCTCTTGGTTCTTTTATTTTGTGCAAAGCCACTTATTTAATTAGATTATGTAATAGCAAATCCTTAGACTTAGCATTTTTAACAACAGGTTATATAAACTGAGTTTTTATTTGTAAGGTACTAGTGGAGAGCCCATCTCCTATACCATTGAGTGGCTCCATCCACCCAATGCTTGGGCTAACCCGTAATTACCACTAGTCCCCGACCAGGCTTTCTCAAATCCCCGGGGTCCCACCTTATCTTTCCATTCCACACCCACACACAAATGATTTTATAAAAATGAAAACTAGTTCAAGCGAGTTCTCGGCACTACTCTTGACCGTGAGTATCTAGATAGTTTTCTTACTATGCAGAGTTCGTACACTTTACCCACAAGAGATATTCAACTTATAATGTCTCATACACACTTCTGATGGTGTGCGACTAAGTTGATTATCCTAAGGCCTTTACAATGCCCTCCCCAATGCAACCCCACACCGCTAGGCATCACCCCTTGGGCCATACCCCTGGGGGTCTCTATTTGCGCCGTGTAGTTTTTGTGACTACTACCCATACACACACTACACATCCACCAATGGCAAGGTTTCAAGGAGGTGAACAAATTAGTTAGTCGGGTTGTACCCACTATAGACTTGTGGTTGCACTATTTTTACACAAGAGGTCATTACAAGAACTCGGTCCTTTATTGACTTGGACGGTGTATCCACATACCCCACCGATGTGCATCACTAGCACCAGCCACTCTTCCCATCCGCCCAAGTCGAAATCAATTTTTCAGGTTTTGGTTTGTTTTGAAAATAACCTTTAGTCAAACATACTAGCCAAGCTCCCAGCCTCGACTGTCCAAATCTAGTTTTCATGTTTAGAAAGGTTTGGTGTTAGGCAATTTAATGCCCACACGACAATGTATCCAAGCAAGGCTAAGCATGACAGTTAGATACAGACTTATTAACTACTATGTAATCCATTAACTCTATGGTGCCAAATGATAATGTCCAAGTTCAAGGATTGGAAGGTTATACTCAGTTATCATTAAGGTATTAACTATGAACTAGATCAACATAGTTGTATAAATCATAGCAATGCAATTTCATAATTTAAAGCAACATAATTTTCAAAGACTAGGTGCAATATGATCAAAGTATTGACTCGCCTTGCTTAATATCCTGATAACCTCAGTCATGGTCTTGAGCAATGTCCTGGTAGTAATCACACTCAATATGTTGGTAATCATCCTGTTTAATGCTCTGACAGTCTTGATCTGGACCTCGTCCTTGTTGGGGTTGCTGTTCCATTATAACTTAAGGGTCTAATTACGCATAATACGATTGAACTCCAGAACAACTGAGAATGGTCAAAAAAAAATCCAATAAATCCCAAAACAATCAAACAAATGAAAATACTTCGAATGAATGCAACCATATCTAACGATAACCTGAAAGAACAAAGTACCTCAGATGAGACTAAAATATACTCATCTAGAGTTGATAGAGGGAGTACTTCAAACGAAGTATAATCAAGAAGTTGATGAATCCAATGGAGAGGGGGAGAATGTCCAAGGAACATTCAAAAAGGGTTACTTGGATGAGAGGTTATCCAGTTCCTTATGACTCTCTGATCTACTTTCAGATCACAAATGATTCTGCTAGAATTGGGCACATATGTGTAAAGGCTCATTCATTCCTATAGTTCCACAGCAGACAAATTCTTGGACTAGAAGTATTAGACCAGTGTAGTCGAAGACATGGACTAGTAGGGTCGAAGTAACCTGGTCGAAGCCATAGACCATGGTGGTCGAAGGCATAGACCAGTATGGTCGAAATAATCTGGTCGAAGCCATAGACCATGTGATCAAATGTATAGACCAGTATGGTGAAATAATCCGGTCAAAGTCATAGACCATTGTGGTCGAATGTATAGACTAGTATGATCGAAGTAATCTGGTCAAAGCCATAAACCAATATGGTCGAAGGCTTAGACTAGTATGGTCGAGGTAATCTGCTTGAAGCCACAGATCATTGTGGTCGAAGGACTAGACTAGTATGGTCGAAATAATCTGGTCGATGCCACAGACCATTGTGATCGAAGGCATAGACTAGCATGGTAATCTGGTCGAAGCCATAAACCAATGTTGTCGAAAGCCTAGACCAGTATGGTTGAAACCACCTGGCCGAAACCGTAGCCCATTGGGGTTGAAATTGAGTGGTCGAACCATAGTGGTAAAAAATGAGTGATCAAAACTGTATGATCGAGACACAGTGGTTAGTCTAGATACAAGTTCTCGATCTCGAGTACTGCTCAGTATTTCGATCACCTGGTTGGAGGGGTTTCGACTACCCGGAAGGAAAGGGTTTTTGAGTACTATTCATAGCTTCGACCACTCGGTTGGAATGGGTTTTGAATACCTGGTCAAGGGGGTTCTCGAGTACAGTTCAAAGTTTTGACCACCAGGTCAGGATGAGTTTCGAATACTAGGTCGAGAAGGTATTCGAGTACTGTTCATGATTTCGAGTACTGCTCATTATTTCGACTATTGTTTATTGTTTTGACTACTGTTCATTGCTTCTACTAATGTTCACTGCTTTGACTACTGTTTATTGTCTCGAATATTGTTTATTGTTTCGACTAGCTGGTCGGAGGAGTTTCGACAAACTGGTCGAACGAAGTTTCGGCTGCCTGGTCGAAGGTGTTACGACCATTGATCGAATATGTTTCGACAATCGAGTCGGAAGGGGTTGCGACTAATTGATAGAAGGAGTTTTGACTAACTGGTTGAAGAATTATCGACTATTAGTCGAAGGAGTTTCGACATTTAGTCAAAAGGGGTTTTTTGACTAATTGGTCGCAGAAGTTTCGACAAGCTGGTCGAAAGGAGTTTTCGACGATCTGAAGAAGTTTTGATGATCTGGTTGAAAGGAGTTTTTGACTAACTAATCGAAGAAGTTTCGATAAGCTAGTCGAAGGGGGGTTCGACTATCTGGTCGAAGAAGTTTCGACAACTCGATCGGGAGGAGTTTTTTTACTAACTGGTCGAAGAAGTTTCGACAAGCTGGTCGAAACGAGTTTTTGACTATCTGGTCAAAGAAGTTTTGACAATCCGGTCGGAAAGAGTTTTTCGACTAGCTGGTCGAAGAAGTTTCGACAAGCTAGTCGAAATGAGTTTTTGACTATATGGTCGAAGAAGTTTCGACAATCCGGTCGGAAGGAGTTTTTCGACTAACTGGTTAAAGGAGTTTCGACAAACAGGTCGAAAGGAGTTTTCAACTATATGGTCGGAGGAACTAGTCGAGATGAGTTTCGACTATATGGTTGGAGGGAGTTTCTACCATCCAGTAAAAAGGAGTTTCAACTATCCGATCTAAGGGAGTTTCGACCACCAAATCGGAAAGAGTTTCGACCATCGAAAGGAGTTTCGACCACCCAGTCAGAGAGAGTTTTGACCATCCAGTAAAAAGGAGTTTCGACCATCCGGTCGAAGGGACTTTCGGATATCAAATCAAAAGGAGTTTCGACCATTCGGTAGGAAAGAGTTTCGACAAGTTGGTCGCAAATATAGGCTCGGCCACATTAATAGGAGGGGAGGAGTTCAACTATCGAAAGGTTCGACTATACCCCAGGTTGGAGGAGGTTCGGCCACCTGGGGTGTTCAAGTACAACTTAGGTCTACAATGCATTCGTTCATCTAGAGTGAAAAGGAGCCTCTAGTGGCCACTAGGAATGTACCGATAGGACGCGGAAGAAGCGAGCTAGCCGAAGACGCTCGGGTGACGAAAGTCTACGACGGTTGAAGAGGCTCCAAGTGGCGGTGATGGCCGATGGGGTCGATCCAACTACCTGGCTACTCTGGTTGGAGGGGAGGAAGATAGAGGTCGGTGGCAGCTCCTGTGGGCACAGAGTGGAACCAGATGAGGGGAACCGCCTCTGGGGTCAGGGAACAAGAGCTGACGCAACCAAGAAGAAGAGGGCTTCACTGATGGCGTCAAAGCTGCTGGCGACGTCGTGGAGGCACCGGCTGAAGCGAGCACTCAAGCCTTGACTGGAGCTCGAGCTCTCCTAAAGGATGGAAGAATGGAATAACTAGCTCTCATGGTGTGGAAGGATAGCGGGAGGGCCTGGGGTTGCTATTTATAGGCGCAGGGGTGGAGGTCATCTGGGGCATACACTGCATCCAACGCTGCGCAGTACCACAGAGTGGTTGGCGATATCGACAGAGTTGGCAGCATAGTGCAGCGGTGTGACGGGTCGAGCGATGGTGCTTAATGGCTGAGCAACGGCGGCTGCTAGCGCACACGCATTATCGCATCAGGGCGTCCGGACTCGGCAGGTGTCGACGCTAGCAGGAGAGAGGACACACTGACTTGGGTCCACTCAAAAGACCACGACTAGGGGTGGTCTTCGGTCACACTAGGATTTGACCGGCACCCGACTTGGGTCTGCTCGGACATCCATGACCAGGGCGCAGTCTCGGCTACACCGGTTTGGCTGGGTTACTGGTTGGAGGAACAGTGCCCAATGGATGCGTCTCAGGGTGGTATTGTGATGCATTGGAAGGAAAAGGGGCTGCCACAGCCAACAATCGGAGCTCGGTCTTGCTAGGTGTTTCGGACTCAATTGACGATGGGAGAAGTTGTATGGTGGTCTAGGGTGGCGAAGAAAGGCAATCGGGAGACTCAGGGTTGCTGTATATGTAAGCAATGGGACGGAGATGCCCGAGGGTGACGATGCGCCCGGTTGAAGCCACAGCATGGTCTTGGGTTGGCATGGGCGAGGATTTGACGTGGTTTGGCGGCACAGTGCGACAGAGCGACGGCTTGAGCAACAACGAGTAAAGGTCGTGGTGACAGGAGCAGTTGGCGGGTATGGGCGCGTGACCACATGCGTTGACGCTGGGCGAGGGAGAGGATGACCGAAGGAGCTGCCTTGGCTGCACCGGGTTTGACAGGCACTGGTCGGAGGAACAGGAAACAGGAGGGCGGATGCGGTGATGCTAGTGCACGGCATGGGCACTAGCGGAATGGGTGTCTAGCGCTAGTGAGGAGCAAAGGACTAGCGGCTGTAGGTGGGCCCAGGGCAGAAGAAGGGACGCAGTGGCTGAGCCTAGGCCTTGACCTAGTTCGGTTGCAACATAGGTGCCTCAGGGTGATTCAAGATGATTGGTCAGAGGAAATAGTAGAAGGGGGAGAGAATTTTCGGGTTGCTAAAATTCTGGTACTTGCTTTAGGAAATTATCCCTTGGCGATAGAAAATTCTAATTTTTGCTAAAGGATTTTGATTGGGCTTTTGTTTATTTGGAGGATCAGGTTTTGACTGCAATTTTGATTTTAGCATTTCTACTCCAAGCAATATTTGAAAGGCCCATGCCTTAAGTTTATTTTGCTTCCGCAATTTATGATTCTTGAGTCCACGATTTTAGGTTTATGTATTCTAGGGTTTAGGTACTTAGGGTTTCTATTATACATTACTTGTGCTGACAAAAGAAAATATTAAATAACTCCCGAAGATGCAGGAGAAAATAAGATGGCACAGATAATCACACAAAAATTTTTAAAAATCTCGTATTTTTGCATTTAAGCATTTTTGGGATGTTACATGATCTCCTCAGGAGCGGAGTGAGATTGCAGTAGAAAACTCAGAGCGGCCTTTGGGCCGCTCCACGCAAGAATCAGCACGTCCGTTATGAAAATGCCCCTCAAGTTGAGGTGTATTTACCCACCTTTTACCACTACATGTAATGTCTTATTCGGCCCCTCCTGTCGCCCCTTCCCATTCATTTCTCTTCACTCTCTCGTTCGGCTCTCTCTCGATGTCATGGAACCGTAGCGGCGCCGCCTCCGGAGTGACTCGCCACCGGCCCCAACTCCCTCTCCGATGATCGTTCTCGATCTCTCCTCCAGTCGCAAACACCCTCACCCTCGAATCCCGTTGCGGCCGGCATGGAGTCTCTTCAACCATTCTAGCCTCTAGAAGCTTCTAGAACCCAAGGAGTCACGTAGTACAAGCCATCGTGCACTATATTCTTACCAGCCGGCGATGACCGGAGGTGGGTGGCATGCTAGGGAGGGAGGTCAGCCTCAAGAACTGCACCATGGCGGCTAAGGCTAGCTAGACTGCTCTGTTTCTTAAGAATCTAGGCACTATTTTAATGTTTTACTAATTAATGACGATCCTTTTTTTTGACTAATATGTTTTATCAAGTAATTGAGATGTTTAGCCCCGGGCATGATCAAGAGCATAAAAGGCACCCGATGATTGGACATTAATATAATCTAGCTCAAGGCAAAGGTAAAATAGTTGGCTAATGATATTTTCATACTTTTTACCTGTCTAAGTGTTTGGTGGATTAAAGACTGGATTCCTAGAATGGGCCATCATACTATTAAGAGGGATCTTCGGCTAGTATCTTGATAGCATATAGTGCCACTTTGCTCAAATTCAGTTGAATGCTCATTTTGTCTCAACTCCTAAAATATTCATCTATTGCTCTCCTTGCTTTTTGGTCCTAGCTGGACTGACCGCATGCAAGAGACCGGTCTGATCGGGGTAGCGGTCTAACTGCATCGGTCAATGTTATCCATTAGGTTTTTCTACTGTCTCTATTCGCTACAGTCTAACCGCAGTTGTTGGTCTGGTCTGACCGGCCCTGTTGTCTTACCGGCGCGATCAACGTTTTCCATAATAGTTTTTCTAGAGCAACTGTGTGACTTTTTTGAACTCCGGACTGACCGCCATTCCTTGAGCGGTCTGACCGCACCGGTCAAACTTACCAAAAGGCCCTTTTCTCTGGTTAATCCTACAGCCCTGTTTTTTCATCCGGACTGATCGCAAACCTTGGCACATTCTGACTGGCCCACTCAGTCTGACTGGAGCGGTCAACATTTTCCAGTAGCATATTTCTTGAGCTGTTTTGAGGACATCTTGCCCCCGATCTGGCCGGTGGCGTGAATGCGGTCTGATCGTTACCCCGGTCTGACCGGACCTAGTATAACGGGTATATTCTGTAGCAATCAATGCTACATAATTTTACCGTTAGGACTGGAGTCCGGTCTGACCTACCTCATTCCTGTGGTCTAACCGGGAATGCTGTTTATGCAGGATTTCTTGTCCTAATGGCTAGTGGAGGGAGTTGGGGCTATAAATACCCCTCCACCTTAAAAGGGACACTCTTGAACCCTCATTGAATACACTTGAGCCCTTGCTTCATCTCCTACACCTTGTGAGCATAAGTTCCCTCTTCTCAAGGTTGTTGAGTGCATTCAAGTGCATTGAGTTGAGTTTGAACTTTATGGCACTTGAGCATCATCAAGTGAAGCGTTGTTGATTTATTACTCTTGGAGGTTGTCGCCTCCTAGACGACTTGAAGGAGGTGCATTGGTGATCTTATCAAGAAGTTTGTGAGAAGACTCGGTTGATTGTGAAGGTTGGAGCTCGCCTATCCAGAGTGGAGAAGATATACCACTGATCATGGGGTGTGCTCCTGTGGAGCCAGCTTGATTTGTTCAAACTTCCTTAACGTGGATTAGGGGAGACTGGCAAGTCTCTGAGACCACGGTAAAACATTGATTGTCTTCATATTGTGGTTTATGACCATTGCTCTTCTATCAGTGCATTTACTTTCTTAGCATATATTTGTCTCTTAATTAGGTTGTTTAGCTTCAGAGCTTGGATTCTCATCATTAGGCTTTACTGCCTAGGGAGAAAAGGATGGCTAGAGATGGATTTTACATTGATAAGACACCTCAATTTGATAGCACAAACTATGAATATATGAGAAGTATATGGAGATTTGTTGGAGAGGGTTTTTTTATGCCCCTTGATCCCAATCATCTCACCAATCTAGATGAATAGAACACTTTCTCAGCGCTCAAGCAATGAACGTTCTTTATGGAACCTTGAACGCAGATGAATTCAATAGAGTGAGCTCTCTTAAGACGTTTTATGATTTTTGGAAAACACTCTCCGAAATTCATGAGGAAACATCTGCAATCAAGGAGGCCAAATTGCATATGCTTAAAATAACTTATGAGTCATTCATCATGTTTTCCCATGGGAACATCAATGAGATGTACTCAAGCTTGAACAACTTGGTGAATGAACTCAAGGGCCTTGGTTCTACACCAACCGATCTTGATATTGTTTGAAAGATGCTTAGGTATCTACCGAACAAGTTTGAGATGTTGGTGACATTGTTCCTCAACTCCTCCGACTTACCAAAGATGATTCCTACCAGACCTAGGGCAATCTCATTACAAATGAGCTATACAAGAAGGACAAGGAAGAACTCTTATAGGAAGTCGCCTCTAAGAACAAGAACATCACTTTCAAGGCTAAGGTGGAGTTAAGTGATGAAGCAAATAAAAATGAAGATGATGACTCCGATGAAGAGATAACTCTCCTTGTGGGAAGAATGAATAGATTTATGAAGAGACGCTCAAATCGAAGTGCAAACTTTGACAAGGCTAACAAGGATCAATCCTCAAGCAAGAAGCGCTACACCAACATTCGGTGATATTAGTGTGATCGGAAGGACCACATTCCCTCTCATTGCCCTAACAAGAAGAATAAAAGCCCAAGTCATTCAAGAAGAAGGTCTACAATGGCAAGAAGAAACTTTTCAACAAGCTTCATAAGAATGGCAAAGGTGAAACTCATATTGGAGAGTGGAATTCCGACTGACTCTGACGATGATGGGTCCTCAAGGAAGAGGGAACTTGCCGGAGTTGCCATCAAAGAGGCTCCATCGCTATTCTCTACACCTCATTGTCCTATGGCAAAAGGGGAACACAAGGTAACAAATGATAATAATGATGAGCCTACTTATGATGAGCTTATGGATATGCTAGAGAACTTGAATGCGAACATTGGTAAGGAGAAGTCGAAATTTAAGATTTGAAGAAAGAATTTCTTTCTCTCGAGGACTCTTGTGAGGAGCTAAAGTAAGCTCATAAGACTCTCCTTCTCAAGGACCACTCAATGTCCTCGTCAAAAAAAGGATCACTCAAAGTCTAAGGTGGATATAGGCATTATTTATGATATCAATGATGACATGCCTAGTATAAATATTGCATTTTGCATTCCATCTAAGGCTAGTGTATCCACCTCATGTAATGAATTGATTGTCATGTCATGTAGCTCGAAGATTGATAATATTACTTGCATGAATTTCTCTAGATCCTCTTCTTGTTGAAAACAATAAGCTCAAGGAACAAGTGATCAAGCTAAGTAAGAGCTTGGATAGGTGTTTCAAAGGAAAGACAACCCTTGACAAAATATTGAGTGAGCAAAGTGCTCATACAACAATGAAGGTCTTTGTTTTGTTCCCAAGAAAGGTAAGAGGTCAATCTACAATGCTACAAGGTTTGTGAAAAAAAAATGATAATTTTTGTTACAAATGTCATGATGTAGGGCATTTGGCAAAAGATTGCCCCATTGGTAGTGCTTATAACCCCCTTTGTATTTGATTCTTGTTATATGCTTAGGAAATATAATGATGGTAGATTTGTAGCTAAGTTTATTGGTACTCCTATACGTAGTGGTAAAAATAATATCACTTGGGTGCCCAAAATATTGGTAACTAACCTCTAAGGACCTAAACAAATTTGGGTATATAAAATAGTATGATTTTCTTTTGTAGGTGAACTACAAGGCCGGTGGAAGACATTGTGTGCTTGATAGTGTTTGCACCCAACATATGACCGGGGACCAGAAAATGTTCACCACATTTGGAAACGGGAATGGAAATCATGACGATCGCATTTGGTGACAATAGCAAAGGGAAGGTACTTGTATTGGGTAAAATCACTATCTCCAATGACCTTTCAATTTTTAATATATCTCTAGTTGAATCTCTTAATTTCAATTTGCTCTCGATTGCTCAAATTTGTGATATTGATCTTATTTGCAAATTCTCTCAAGAAGATGTTACAATTTCAAATGAAAAAGATAACTCTTTGGTTTTCAAAAGTTTTTTGTTTTGGCAATCTTTACTTAGTGGATTTCTCCACAAGTGATTCTTGTCTAAAAACTTGTTTAATTGTAAAAACTTCCTTAGGTTGGCTTTGGCATAGAAAACTTGCTCATGTGGGGGATGATTAAACTCAAAAAACTTTTCAAACATGATTTAGTTGTGGGTTTGAAAGATATGAAGTTTGATAAGCATAACCTATGTAGTGCTTGTCAAGCCAGCAAGTAGCAAGTTCCCATCCATACAAGAGTGTCATGTCTACCTCTAGACCATTAGAGCTCTTGCATATTGATTTGTTTGGGCCAACAACCTATAAGAGCATCAGATGAAATAGTTATTATCTTGTGATTGTGGATGATTACTCAATGTATACTTGGGCTTTCTTTCTACATGATAAAACCGAAACCTCCGGTATTTTCAAAAGCTTTGCAAAAAGAGCCAAAAATGAATTTAAGTTTAAGTTAAAGAAAATCCAAAATGACAATGGTTCCGAGTTCAAGAATTCTAGAATTGAATAATTTTGTGATGATATTGGAATAAAACATGGATTTTCCGCTACCTACACTCTGCAGAAAAATGGAGTTGTAGAAAGAAAAAAATCGAACATTAATTGAAATAGCTAGGACAATGTTTCATTAGTATAATACTTCTGATAATTTTTGGACGGAAGCCATTAATATCACTTGCAATGCTATAAATCGTATTTATTTGCACCGTCTTCTGAAGAAAAAAAAAACTTATTATGAGCTTCTCATTGGAAGAAAGTTAAACATCTCTTATTTTCGCGTCTTCGGTTGCAAGTGTTTCATTTTAAGAAAAGGTGTTCGCCTTTCAAAATTCTAAATTTGTTGCAATGTTGAATTTCTTCTTGGATATTCTTCAAATAGCAAGGCTTGTTGTGTCTTCAACCAAGCCATTAGTTTAGTTGAGAAGACGTGTGATATTCAATTTGATAAAACTAATAGCTCTGAGGAAACAACGTGGTTGGTTGAAACTATTGAAGTACTGATTCTTGTGACGGAGGAAAAATGATGGTCCCGTCCTTCGCATTAGATAAACCATGGATGAGCGCTGACATGATCTCGTCCCAATCCCTGAAACGGCTGCCATCATTGACTGCGTTTTTTTTTTCCGAATGTCCGAACTCGAATTTTCATCCCATGTCTTGTTACACTGGAGTTAACTGAATGTTGGGGGAAGACTCCTTTGCTTGAAAGCATGTCGTCATTAGTAGCAGCATTTGTTAAACTCGCCGACTGTAATAATCATTGCACAAATTAACTTACTTTTGTGTACCAGCTGTTCATATCCATAACTCATTACCTGACAGCAGTAAATACAAGGGTATGTGTTTGTTGGTTCCTAGATCTGGAATTGGTGTTGTTGTTCAATTAGTCAAACTAGTGTGTGTATATTGTTCATGTACCCTCTGTGCATGATGTTTTTGCTGTTCAATTATGCTGCTGCCGGTCCCTGGTACGAATGATGTTGAGTACGAAATAATTTCAGATGGGAGGAAATGTTGAATAGAGTGATGAGAATCTCAGGATTGAACAGGTTGATACAACATTATGCGGTCTTTTTTAGGGAATATGTGGTCTTTTGTTAGCACCCAGTTACATTCATATGATATCCCATTCAAATAGACTATAGGCCAGTACCAAAAATTTCTACAATTTTTTTAGAAATTATGTACAAGTAGAAAGGAGCACGAACCAAGAGGCTTGAAGTGCTAAAAACAGGGGTACAATGGTATTTTCCCCCTCCAATTCTCTGGGTTTTTGGAGTCATCTTCAAACACTTCCGTCAGCCAGCTCCAGATTATCAAATGAGTGGATTCTAAGAGAATCAAGACCAGAAGCTGAAAAAACAAAATCTAGAGCTATATCAAACAGGAAACAAACACACAGCAAATCAAGACTACTTAGTTAAGAAAGGCATTCATGCTCATGGAGTGGGGACTGGGAAAGGAAACAGTCAATGTAAATGATGTCTCGGTGCTATAGCAAGGCTTCTGAAATGTCTGTAATGTTAGCACTCACAAAATGAAAACACAGCACAAACTGCAACAAGATCACAACTATCTCACACAGCACAAACTGCAACAAGATCACAACTATCTCCGACAACTTGGTGGTGGTGACGTCACAAAAGGAGCGGTGGTTCATTTCTTAGTAGCAGCCTGACCAATAAATTTGGTAAGAACATAGCAATCTGGTGGCGTGATGTTTGTGTAGTAGTTATGTATCGTCTCTGTTATTTCGAACCCAAACTTCTTGTAGAAAGCAATGGCGTCGTCGTTGTTTGTCTGAACATGCAGGTATATCTCGGAGATGTTCTGCTTTGCACAGAGATCTATAACGTGGTTCAGCAGTTTCGTTCCTGTCAAAATAAAACCAAGCAATTATTAGACAGCATAGATGCTTTAACTAGTATCCATTTCTGTAACACGCCCTCAAAAGAAGTTCGTATTGTTTCCAAAAACAGATTGTCCATTTCTGTGTATAGAGAGAAAAATAATTCAAAAGTGCAAACGTTTTGGAATGTGTATTTCAAGCACTTCACAAGTCGATATTCATACTCCTTCAACTAGTATTCATCTTTCAAAATGTGTTACAGTATTGGTAGCCAACAAAAACTGCTGCAGTGTAGCCTCCATACACAAACTTTCTTATCAAATACTCCCTCCGTTTCGCTATATTTATCCACAACCCACATACACATAGACCAAGGAAGCACTAAATCTACGAAATATTTAATGAGAAATGACCACACATACTCCTATTAAATCAGAGATAAAATTCGGTTACCGGTTACCGGCCGGGGTCCGGGATCCAAAATCTCGGCCGGTTTTTCCGGGTTTTGCTATTTCAAATTTCGAATTTCGGTTTGTTTTTAAGCAAATTCTAATGAAATTCAACCAGATTTTTCCCGGGAAAACCGATAACTGGCCGGTTACCATTCCCACCCCCCTGCCGGGATTCGGTCTAGTAACGATTTTTTTATCCCTGTATTAAATAATATACCACAATCACTTAACCTCTTCTAAAGCATTTAAGCAGTGGTAGAGAGAAATTTGCAATAACTACACTCTAGATTGCATCAATAGACAAATATATTAAAACAGATACTCCCAAGACCATGGACAAATATAGCGAAATGGAGAGAGTAGCACTTTCTAAACAATTCTAAAAATGAGCATGTCAATCTATTTTTCTTACAAATGAATTCAAAGTGTTGACAGTATAAGCTGTGGTACAGGGCCACATATGCTTTAATGTTAGATTGTGTAAACTCTTAAAATTCCATCTACCTAAAGGAATCTGACAGCCAATAGGCTGCCATGTTAACAGGCAATAGTACAGTTTGGGAATGGTGTTAGCTTAGCATTTAGCGGACTCTGAAACTTATGAACAAACAACAAAGTTTACATAACTGTTTTATGTTTAGAAACTAGCTGTGCAAGGCTAACCTCATGTGCTACACAATCATTAGTATCAAAACAGCCATACTAACTTATTATGCCACACAATCAATGGATAGTAAGACATGCATACTCGGCACAATGATTCTTTAACCTTATTCTTATTGGAGTTAAAGTCACAAGGTATTTACCTGGATATGAAAAGAGTTAAAGAGCAATCTAACTTTGGTTGTGCATTTGTGCTAACACGAGGGTGAAGCCAGAATAAATGGTGTCATTGCCTGCACATTATTATTTAACTTGTTTTTTTTTCTGTGCTGATACTTGTAAATTGTTGTTTAAGGACTAACACTAGAGAAAGCAGCAGCGGAGATTAAATACAAATAAGTTTTAGAAGATAATACTGCCATGGATGGTATAGCAATTTTTGACTCACTCTTGCAAATAAGTTATTGTGGGGCTCATTTTTAGATCCTTTTTCACAGAAGATATTATTTATTTATTTATTTATCAATAAGGTTACCATATACACAGCACATACCATGTCCTACAGAACATGCCAGTACTAAACCTAAATTTGATGAGCAGTTGAGCACATACTACTCTAGAAGGCGGTTGCTATCCAAGATCCTTTACACCATAACTCAACATAATTTTTATTAAAGATAGCAGCAGAAGCATGATCATCATTGTTCATAGAATTAAAATTAGGTTACAAGATAAAATGCAGATGATGCCAATGCAGTGCACATACAACTATACAGCAACTACTATTTGATCGATAATGTCAACAATCAGGAAAAGCACACAAATGGTCTCTTCACTGGTAAGGCATATCTAAATCTCACAGCCAACAGGATGATCTATTCACTTAACTGAAAATAAAATAAAAAAGGGGGAATTCTCACCGATCCCAAGACCACGATACGGTGCTAGTACACCCAGAGTCATGATATAAACACGGACTGCCCCTCCTTCCTTCTTCTCCAGGCGACACGCGACAGCACCAACACATATATCACTATAGTAAGCTACATATACAGACATCAAAATGAAACAATCAGTAATCACCAACAGCAGCATCAGCATATTACATCTTATGGAATCAGCAAGACCCAACAGAGGGACCAAGAGAACAGTATCCCAAATGCACCCATTTCAACTTAACGGGCACATACACAAACTTCCTTATGCTTCAAGTAGGGAGCTGTGGACCAGTAAAACAAAATACTCCTAAAAATTAAGAGTATTTACCCACAAATTACCACTCAACTACCCCCGAACCAGCCTCCCTTCCCGAACCCTCCACCCCCACCCCTTCGCCTCCGCCCCTCACCCCTTCCTCCCCCAGACGCCTCCGCCCCCCCCAGCCGCCTCGCCCCCCCCCTCCGCCCCACGCGGGCCGACTCGCCCCCTCTCCTCCGCCTCCCCCCCGACGCCTCCGTCCTCCACCCCTTCGCCTCCGCCCCACCTTTCGCCTCCTCCCGCCCTCGCCTCCTCCTGCGCCCCACGCCACCTCCGCTCGCGGCGTGTCGGCCGCGACGGTCTCCCCCCGCGCGTTCGACCGAGCCGACTTCGACGGCTTCGTTCGGCAAACCTGGCGCGGCGCCAACGCCAGCGCCGAGCGGCTTCATGGAGCCCGAGGAATCCAAGGAGGCAGCGAATCAACCGATGGACGCTGAGGCCGGAGACCGAGTAGATCCCCGCGAACTAGGTAACTTGCTAATCCCCCCAACTTCTGCTTTAGATGGCTAATCCAAGAACCAGACCTCTGCAAATTGTGCAAGAAACAGCAGCTGCTTGTTCTGTTCTAATTAATGCGCTACAACAATACATCTTGTTCACTACCTTGTGCTTGGATTGCCAGAGGTAATCCTTTACTGCTTCACATATTGTCGACTCAAGGAGGAGACTCTTGTATTGTAAGATGCACATTAATGTGATCGATTTATATAGATTAGTAGATTTATTTTACTGTTAGACCTTACAGCGATTACTTTTCCTAATGGTGAAGAAGCTATCTTTTACCATTACTCAATTTACGGTTGTGGTGTAACCGCCTTTGTACAATTGATGTGTAGGGCAATTGTCATCAGTTGATCAATTCAATGAGAATCAAAAGCAATGTCTCTTCTACAATCATGTTTATAAAAGTTTTTTTTGTATATTAGATCATTAGGAGTAACTATGTGAAGTTGTGACCATATCTTTCTCATAGAATCCACTTCCAGGGCTCACAATGATCAAATTGATTGGTTAAAGGGTTGGGACAAACAATGGAATTTCTCACTGTATGGTCTATTTGTCTAGGATAACTGTTTGTTCCTGAAAGTTTATTTTCTTAATTTGGTTTTGCTTGTATGGGAGAAACACTTCTGGAAGTGGAAGCCACTATTGTCAACTAGTTAGGGGCATCAAATAAATACAAACCTTCATAAACTTCTTCTGTGATGGAATGTTGACTGTCATTTCCTCATTCTGAATATGCAACTGTAGGATTTGTTTCTATTGAACATGCTATCTGATTGTTTGAACAAGACTGAGAACATCAGATGTGAAAAAAATCTGCAGGTCTAGTTTAGTGCAATTTGCTCACAATTCTCAGAGTAATTGTTTTGTATTGTAAAGTCTGTAACATGAATATCTCTGAAAACACGATGTTGTTGTTTGGTTTTACAATGTTCAGAAAGACCTTACTTTGTAACTTTGAATGCTTCAAATCTTCTCCTATTATTTGTCTTTCTTATTATTAAACACTATATTGGTACTACTGATTAGTAGAATTCTCAATGCTTAATTGTGGATGGCCTTTGTTGATGTTCAGGCATGAAAAGTATGCAAACCAGTACCGTGCAATGTTTGTTGTGAGGTCTGCTCAACCGAGGTCTGCTCAACTGGCGTACAAGGAAAGAATGTTTTTGTAATAGTTGTAGAAGGTGAATTGGGCGAGCTACCCTTGGGTGTTTTTCTTTTCATTTCATTGTTTTCATTTGATGTAGTAGTTTTCAGACCAAGAATAGTAGCTTTGATTAATAAAGATGAACTTTGTTGAATTAGAACCTTTGTTATGAACTTTGTATATTTATGTATGTTTTATTTAAAAAAATTCAAGTAAAAATTTCGAATGTGGGCGAAAAAGATGGCACAACAGGGTACAACATGGCAAAAAAATAAAAATAAAATAAAAGCATAACATAACATAACGAAAATCAACTTATTAAACTTTTATAAGTTAAGCAAGATAAAAAAAAGATTACAAGTCACAAAATAAAGGTAATGCAGTCTTTTTACGATAATCCTTCTCATTTCTGCAGCTGGAGTCAATTTTCTAATCAAACACCTCCTCGTACTACTCCAACTTCTCGTAAGAGTGGATCCAAGAGTGAAGCTGGAGTTAGAGTTGCAAAAACTTAGAGCAAAGCTATACCAAACAGGCACAATATCATGGCTACCTACACCATCCGAGATCGGTCCTAACCAAAAAAATCGTCACATTTCACACATCACATTCACATTCACACCTCCCCAGTCCGAAATCTAAATCCAAATGGTTTCTTCCCAATATCGCCGCAATAAATCGTTTCTTGGCTCCAGTCCGCAGATCCAAAAAGTAAAACAGACACAACCCAATACAAGAGCAACCGGAGGTAACGAACTGATCCCGTCCGGCTGGATGCGGCGTGTGGTAGGGATTGAACAAAGGAATAGAGGGGAAGAGACGGATGGGTGTGCGCACCGAGCTTGGAGAAGTCCTTGGAGGTGATGGTGTCCTGGTAATACTTGTCGTTGTAGCGGACGGGGAAGAGCGCCGTGTTGAGCTTCTTGAGCTGCATCACGTTCTTGTCCCGCACGACGTCCAGCGACGTCCGGTCGCCGCCGCCGCTCTTCTCCTTGCTCGCGGCGATCTCTCCTTCCCCCGCGCCCATCCTCCTCTCCCTCCTCTTGATCGGCTCCTCTCTCTCTCTCTCTCTCTTCGCTTCTCTCGTGAGTTTGCGTGCGTGCGATGCGACCACGGCGGCGGGGTGCGTCTTGCGACCAAAAACCCTTCCGCTCTTTTGCTGTTTCGCTACTTCCGCGTAATCTCGCTGGCTTGTGGGGCACATCGTGCAGCCACCGACCGGCGAGTGGCCGGCTAGAAAGATGGGTTGCCTTGCGTGCCCTTGCAACTTGATCATGTGGTGTTCTTTATTCTTTTAGGTAGAAAAGCTAGGTTCGAGTACTTCCGACCGAACCTTAATGGTTTTTTTCTCTTAAGATTTCCTTGGAATGGTTT
Organism: Hsuehochloa calcarea; assembly: GCA_036346395.1. NCBI lineage: Eukaryota > Viridiplantae > Streptophyta > Magnoliopsida > Poales > Poaceae > Hsuehochloa > Hsuehochloa calcarea. The sequence continues at coordinate 27,256,633 of CM070593.1, read as the reverse complement.
TTTAAGCCCTCTTAAGAAAAAATTTCTTCAAAAGACACTTAAAAACTTTATGTGTCATTGCATTAAAAGATGATAAAATAACAATCACAAAAAGTCTCACAACAAATCGATCCTTTGCTTAAAATTATCCGCTAGATTAGAAGCATGAAAAAGAAAAAACATAATAAACAAATGTCTACGTCAATGGCAAAGAAATATAGGAGAGCTATAGTTGGAAGTACGTTTCTTCTAAATCAAATTTTAACTCCAATACAGCCACGTACAAAACTAAGAATGAGACTCGTATTAACATGATGTTAGCAATAAGTCTGTTTCGATGTTGAGAATTAGAACATCAAGCTAAATTATAGTCTCTCACATCCAAATATGCCCATGAAGTTAAAATAAAGTTTGTTCCGTATAAAATAAGGCCGCATATTCAGTTGTAATTAAATTTCTCACTAAAGTGGATTAGTGCGGCATTAGGGGGCTGTTTGGTTCTAAACCAATGCATGCCAAATTTTGGGTTACCAAAGTTTGGTAACACATTGGTTCTTTCATCATTGCATCTCTAGTTCATTTTTTGCCAAAGTTAGCCAAAACCTTAGTCAAGAATTCCATAATCAAATTTTGGCACACATTAGGGCTTGTTTGGAAAGGATGGATTAGAACCAATTCCTTCGGATTAGAAGAGAGTTTAGTTCAAATTCTGAATCAATACGAAGGGATTGGGTCGGATCACAATGTATTTAAATAAGCCCTTAGTAGGGTTGTTATGGGTAACGAAACAAACGCACCCTAGATTTCATAACCACCCATTTGCCAAAGCCCACCCTCTTCATTACACTTTCCGTGAAATTCCACCCCAAACAGCTTTGCTCGTATCTAGTTTAACGGCACACCAGCCTGTGTTTCCTTGTCTGTCTTTGGAGTTTTTAGCGTATGTCACAGTTGCAGGTGTTTATTTGATGAAACTAGCACCTCTTGCAACGCAACGCCAAAAATAACACCTCAGTCACATGCCCACGGGGCGGACACGTCGTGTGCCCTACACGTGGACTGGTCTGCACGTCCACCGACCAGACGAGACTCGTCCGCATGCCCACCAATCTGATGAGCGTCCACACGACCACGGGCCGGATGCGCCGCATCCTATTTATTCACCGATAGATCATTGCATTGCGCTTGCATGAGTGATATGATCTGACATGCGTGCATGCAGGGCCTAAGATTGGAGGTATGAGTGATGTTTAGTGTGCACGCTCGATCATACATGTTGCTGTAGAGATCAGTATGATCGATGTTGCCCACCATGAGTTATTGATTTGGCTATTCTGCGCCACGGTGTCTTTGTCCGTATGAATCGCTGCAATGCCTAGCAAGTGGCCATCATATCTTGGACATTAATAGCCACGTCGTTGTAAAAGTGCAAGAAATATCAGAACCGATACGCATGCACAACTAGTTCACTTTTTGTAAATTTTGCTTGTTTGGTAGCCATTTATGTGCGAAGGCGGCGCGTCCAGCCTGTAGCAGTGCGAATGGGTGTGACCAGTGGGCATGCGGACCAGCCTATATGTTGGCCACACCACATGTCTGGTCCATGGGCGTGCGGCCGAGGTGTTATTTTTGGCGTTACATCGCAAGAGGTGCTAGTTTTGTCAAAAGCGTCCGTAACAGTAACATATATGCCAAAAAAAACTCCCATTTTTCATGCAGTGGAACAAATCATATGCGAGCAGGGACATTGGCAGTGATTTGCCTTCCCGGTAAGAAAGCTCTTGCATTTGACATCATCTGGCGTGATTTGTTTCAAGAGATAAGTCCATACTTTTCAGATAATATTGTATATATCTCTACTACTTAAAATTAAAGTTGGTAGTCGTCCGTCCCCCTCTCCTCCCTCCCCGGCTCCCCCTATCACACCTCCCCTAACACCTACATGTGGGCCACACCAAACAACTATTTTTTCATTGTCTCTTCCCCCAAAGCCTCCTCTCCTACTATCACACCAAAAACAAACTGTTGTGCCTACACTTGTTGCGCTCCCTGCACTCCTCGTCGTCTCCCACTCTTGCACTCCCCGCTCTCCCTCTTGCGAGCCTCCCTCCTTTGCTCTCGCCACCGCTTCACTGGCCGCTCACCCGCCACCATCGAGCCACTGAACCCTTCTAACGCTCCCCGTAGAACCTCCCTTCTCTCTCCCTCGCGCCGTAGCCGGTTCCGCTCCCCTGCCATTATCGCGCCCCAAGCCATACGTTCCCTACCGCAGCTCGCATAGTTCCTAGCCGCCAGATGCGACACTGTAGGCTTACTCTGGCACCGCCATCCGCCACCACGCAAGCTGACCACGTCAGATTTGGGCCGGTTCGTGGTGGATTCGTCTCCTCCTGCGGCCGACGCTCCTGCTCCGTGTTGTCGGCTCCCTCCGGCACTGCCGTCTGCCACCGCACCCCGCGATAAAAGACAACAAGATCAATTGATTTGGGTCCCAATGAGTTTCACTATATCGGGGTGAGGTTACAACACCGGATTTACTCTCATTTCTTATCCCAAACGTCTATATATATCTCTAATTCCTAGGATCATACAGCCCCTGGTGCACCCTCACTATGGGAAACTGGCCTAATTGATGTATAGAATTTGGATCACAAATCAACAGCGACAACATCAGATTTGGGTGGGTTTGAGGTGGATCTGTCTCCTCCCACAGCCACCGCTCCTGCCCTGGCGAGATGGCGATGACTATTGAAGGTGAGTGTCACTGTGGCCTCCTCGGTGATGATACTTCTTCTTCCTCCTCTTCTATGTCCTCTCTCTCTCTGCTCCCCTCTTGGTTCTATGTTGCGCTGCTCTCCTTCCCTCCTCGCGTGCAGTAACGCTACTTCTCTCTCGTCGCACACACGACAACTGCTAATTCGCTCCCTCGTGCGTGGCAACCATTGCTTTTCTCCCTTTAGGTGAACTTTATTTTTGGACTTTTGCCTCTGTGGTATACTCTGTGCTATGTGGATTAGTGTCTTTAGTCTGTAACTTGGTCTCCATCAAAATTGTAAAACTGAAGTACTCAATTAGTGGATCACTTAATTGTATCTCTTGCTATTGTGATGACTGGGACTAGAAAATGTGGCTTGTGCTAGTATTATGAAGAAATCTGCTTGCTTTTCTTGTGACACTACATCTCTGGGTTATCATCGATTGCATTTTTTTTTGCCCATATACTACTAGGATGTCATCTTGGAGTAATGATTTTATGGTCTATGCGCACACCAGATGCTTGATTGATTGCCGATAATAAGTTGAGTGAGATAGATTCAGTTAGTTGTTCATTTAAAGAACCACTCTTCAGCTAAGTAAATTGATGACATGTTATCTCATAAGAACTAGGATGCAAATTATTGCTTCACTACAAAAATTTGATGATGCGTATTCAATGCTAGAAATTTGTTGTTTCTTGCTAGATAGATGTTTGCCTGATTGCCTCTATGACATTATTTTATTTTCCATGACTATATAGTAGTAGTATGAGTAAATATTACATTTATACTAAAGTAATTATGACTAGAATTTTCAGTATGGTGGAATATGAGAAAAATTCCATGTTCAATGCGGATTATCCACCCTCCCTACCCCTCTACTCGCTCTGGCCTCGAGGCCCCTGCCCTCGTGCTCTCCTCCCACGGTGCCGCAATGGAGCTCATGGTCATCCCCAAGAAGAAGGTTCGCTCACATCTCTCGTATCAATGGAATCATTTGGTCAGATATGCTATTCACTAAGCTTCGGTTTTCTCATTGTGATGTATGATGCAGGTGGGGATTTGCAGTAGCATAGCTTATGTGCACCAGGTGTTCGTTGACTTGCTCATGAGTTGTGGTAGCAAAAAGTTATCCTTTTATTCTTTGAGTATTACGTTCTGCGCACAACTTTTACTTAATGTTGCTTCTTTTCTTTTATTTGCTTGCATGGAAAATTCGCCTCGACGACAGATGACCTGAGCAAGTTCTTGATACGCAAGACACATATGGAACATCACCTCCTTGATTTTGTTACAAGAGTGGCTAGGTAATACACCATGCTGCCTAGATGGACCTCTGAATTTTACTGGGACCACAAAGTAAGCTCTCTCCTTCTCCATCTTTGATTTTTTTCTGAGATAAACAAGCTTATAAGGGATTATTCTCTTCAAGTTACAATAGACTTCATGATGGATTTGGCATCTCACTTTCTCTGTTTATCATTTTCAGGAGATGCACCACTGTTTCGCAGTAGTGGCATGCAATGGAATTCTGCTAAAGAAACAAAACGAGGAAGAATGGAATATTGCTAATGAGACAAAATGAGCAGGAATATAATTCTACACTTCTTACTTTGAACACTGAAATGCAGTGCACATGCTGCTTCTCGATGGTGTGGCCATCTTATCCCAAAACAACAAATGTTTTCTTCTATTAATTATCATATATTTTATTTTTGAACTACTATCTAGCTAAAGCTTCTTAGACGAGTGATCATAACTGTGTTTTTTCATATCTTGTAGACTATCAGTTAAACACTTAAACTCCTCTCTGGATGATAGTATGTAACGACTATCAAATGTAATTTATCGAGTCACTGATTCTTGCAGGCATTTATGAAGCTGAAAAAGAAGGTAATGATATAGAAGACACAACAGAGTTGAACGGTATACCATCAACTAACAGGTTTGTGAAAAGTTCCTTTCTAATGCATTCTATCTCACTGACAGAACATGCATATTTTTTAGCTACGTAAGAAGAAATTTCTAGTTGAATATTTCTGGATTATTCAACCGTAATAATAAGACGGATAGTAGTGAGAAATACACCTATAAACATACTTTTCTATACACATAAACCAACTGTTTCTTTCCTCAAATCCTAATTCACTGTTCCAACAAATTTTATTTGTCTGGTTTTGCTTTCCTCGTATTAGTAGTAGTTGTCAGGATGTGCTCGCACAGAGGAGCATGCACCGCTTCAAATTGAGCTCATAGAATATTGCACATACACCTGCATAGACTGTGAAATTTGTAGGAATCTGCATAACTGGTTGTGATAAAAAATAGAGCATCATTTGCACATTGTCATGTTCAGGGTTTGACAGTTTAGTTATGAAGTGAACCTTGTAGACATTTTAGTTTCTTCATAAAAAATTTGGCATCCTTTAGACTGATGGCTTGTAAGACATGGCTTCCGTAGAAACAATTTAATGATGTAAATTTGATATTTGTTTGTTCCAAAATATCGTTCTATTTGCTGCAAAAAGTTTTTATGAACTCAAGACTGCCATAGAACATTTGGTGCAAGTTGAAATTTTTATCAATAGCGTAAAAAAATTTAACTAACAAGAGAAGGTTTCCTAACATCCGCTGCTTATGTAAGCTACAATAATAGATCTATTTCAGTATTTATAAAGATAACTCCTAAGGAATGAATAATCACACAAGCATATATTTGAATTTGCAGTTTGCATTTTCTAGATCCGATAGCTGAATCATACCCCATAAATGATAGGATCGTGGTACAATTTAGGATCAAGTTTGATGATATTGTATCATCCTCTTTTGAAACTCCATTGCAACGAGCACTTTACTAATATCACATTAAAGAAAAAGGGCAAACACGTCAAAGGTCGACCACTTCCCCGTCAGACACCCATCATCGATTAATGCAGCACGCCTCGTCAATCTGATGGAATGGAACAGAAGATTAAGTGGTCACTGATGCCACATAAGCAGTCCCATGAATGAGAATAGATAGCCAAGTCATGAACTTGAAAAATATACACATTTCATGATTTGCTATCCAACATATGCAGCAACAGAAGGGCATCGTTCGTGCGTTGGCAGGCACACATGTAAGATCTAACTGATGTGCACGGTAACCTAAAACAGCCTCTGGTTTCCTAACTTGCTGCAATGGCTACTACTGATTTCTGAAGCTATGTCCTGAGAATTTCCCCTCCCTTTCCTTTCCTAACAAGAATGTTCTACGGAACATCAGCGGTCAGGGTGCGGTAGTTAGTCCCCCTCGAAATTCAATGAGTGGATGCCAAACATAAACGGTCGGTGCATATCCTTCTTCCGCAACGAAAAAAAAAACTTGCAGACAAGTGTTGCTTCAGGCGAACAATGCACCAAGCTCCAAGGGATGGTAGTCAGTACTCGGTAGAGAACTCCATCTGACACGACACAAAACAGGCTGGTTCCTAATGCTTAACCAACTCCACAGAAGCTATTTACTTTCCCATCTTCCTCGCAAAAGTCTTCCTCTCTTCCTTGTGTTTCTACAGGCAAGAATGAACATGCAAAATTAAGGCCTGGATGTATAAATCACGCAAATGCATAGAGATCTCCAGCGGAATTGTATATACCTTCTGAAGTATCCTAAATTTTTTATCTTGCTTTTCTCGAACAAGCATCCAGTCTAAGGCCAAGTCATACTCCATTGTGTTGGGTTGAGAACAATGTGAGGTTGATACTGCCTTCTTCTGCAGAAAGAACAACAGTTGCATAAAATATCAAGTCAAAAAATGAGAAATTGTAACAAGCTTAATCATGGAACAACATCAGCACCTGCTCTTCTCGTTGCTTTATTGACATTTTAAGGTTATTGATGGTTAAGTGCCCGACAAGAGCTCCTGAAGGTGTTGGAACCTTAAGTGACCCGTTGCTGCAGTAAACGGGTCTGCAAGTAATACAATAAGCAAGAAGTATCAGCAGTTAACCAAAAATGATAATAACAAACTAAACAAAGTTACTTAATTCATAGTAGAATTTCAATCCAACAGTGAGCAGTGCAAAATGGCAATCACATGCAATCTTTACCAACAAACTGTCTAATAAGCAATTGCAATGTGGTACAGTACACTCCCTGTCTGAGTTGACAATTAAAGAAGTAAAAACGCATAAATTGATGTGCATGGTAGCACTGCAGAACCAATAGCTAATGCAAAACTCTCTTCATTCCAATTCATAAATTTGCAGTTGGTTTGCAATGAGAGACATCATCTGAAACATAACAAACAGTGCCCCCACTTGATACAAAATTCGTTACATGCCAGCACTGAACATATATACAGTAGATTTCATCATTCCAATAAGTATAAACACAACAGAGTGAGGTACCTTCCACCCACAACCAAGCCTGAATTGATTTTTGAAATAGCAGTGTCAGCAGCAACTTTATTATTGAATATAGCATATGCTTTTCCTACAAATAAGAAAACCACTTGTATTTAAATTGCATTAAATAAGAAGATTACCTGGAACATGGCAAAATTTTATGTAGAATGTTAAATTTACAAACAAAACCCACTCACCATTGTTTGGATCATCATAAGTCGGGTGGTTTATAGGCTTAGCAATACAAGTTAATTGTAATGCCTCACGAATAAGCTCCTGCCAACATGATTATCAGGAGAAATATTACGAATGTTGATGGGATACTTGATAAAGGAGTAGATAAGACCTACAGAACGTTAAACATGAAGACTAAACAAAGCAAGAGCAGAATGAGTACCATACAAGATTGACAAAGATCTTTAAGTAAAAGGGGATGGCTATGGTCAAAAAGTTTCTCAACTTTTTCCTCACCATTTTTTCCACTTGCCCCCACTCCTACTAGTAAAATGAGTAGTGGGTGGTGGAAAAAAGTGTATGTAAAGTGCATAAAATACAAACACATGTACCATTGTTGCATCTAAAGTAAAATTCATACAGAGATAATGTAGAAGTTAAGCGGGCAGAAATCAAATTGTACAGAGTTGTGTAACAGAGTAGACAGCGAAAACTATTCAAGAAGTTGATAAATTCTAGGCCAGAAATATAATAGAGAAGCAGCTTGGGCTTTATGACAACAAAATAGACAAGATACTACCTCTATGTCAGCAGCTCCAAACTGTATGTCAAGATTCTGAATATATACTAGTGTCCCCTTCTCATCAGCATTTCGTAGTCTGTCATCCCATGACTGCAAATTTCATTTAAAAGATCATCACATATAACTAAAGGTCAAAGGAAATATTTTCTTAGTTTCATTGTATTTTTGATGAATTCACTTCTCAAGTGCAGGGTATAACATATGCTTTATCACAATCGTATCATATTAGCATATGCACAAGAGACACTGTAGTGAAGAAAGATCACTCACAATCTTGAACCATTTGCTTCTGTCCTGTTAAATAGCACAAAAGTGTCTCAGCACACCAAAGTAAACATGATGAAAATCAATAGGACAATTGTAAATGAGAATATTTTGTATATAGTTTATTACTTCTAACCTACCAGTTAATAGCAATTGTTCAAACCTTAATAGCAAAAGCAGATAATGTTCAGCCGAATAAATCCTTGAACAGAAATAATTGAAGAAACATTTGGCCCTTTTACTTGTTGTCTACTATTACAGAATCTATGTGGAATAGATGAGGGACATAATTTTAACTGAGTTGCTGGGGGAAAAGCTTGTAAAACTTAACATCATTGCCAAAGGTTTAATCTATAAATCATGGTTATTAAGTCGGCAAGTCGGTCACTAAGAGCACAACACAGCCAGCACATCACACAGCCAGCACACACACAACACATCACACCACACAGCCACACACACAGCACATCACACCACACCACAGCCACACACACAACCATCACACCACGCAGCCACCACACACATAGCCACACACGCCACACAGCCACACACACCACGCAGCCACAAGGAGGGGGAGCAGAGGAGGGCGAGGGCGATGGGGAGAGGGAGCAGAAAAGGGTGAGGGTGATGGGGAGATGTAGAGGCACTCGGCGCAGATCTGGAGGGGAGGCGCAATGACGAGGCAGAGGTTGAAGGCATCGAGGAGGACAGCCGAGTGTTGCTGGACCCGGGATGAAGACAAGGCTGCTCCAATGGCGCAGATCCGGAGGAGGCTCGACGAAGCAGAGGCACTCAGCGCAGATCCGGAGGAGAGGTGCAACGACGAGGCAGAGATGCTCCGGCGGCGCAGATCCGGAGGAGGCGCGACGATGAATGAGGCGGGGGAGCTCCGACGACGCAGATCCGGAGGAAGCTCCAACGGCCAGAGAAGGCGCGACGATGCAGTCACGCGTGAGGGTGAGCCCCCGACTGCCCTCACTCCCTCACTCACTCCCTCTTGCCTCTTTGCCACTGCCTCTGATAGCCGGGCCCCACGTCTCAGCCGGCGCAAGTCGAGTCGGCACCTCAAGTCGGTCGTTCTCCGGCGACTTGTAGAGCAGGGTCGTGATCACTGGCAAAGAAGCCGGCAGCAGTGATAACAGAGGAGAAGCAGTCAAACCAAGCACGCGGGGCTTGTTTGAGCCCATAGAGAGAACGACGAAGGCGACAAACCATGCTATCGTGACGAGAATACCCGGTAGCGCCGCATGTAGACCTCCTCACGCAACTCGCCGTTGAGAAAGGCATTCTTAACATCCAATCGAGAGATGAGCCATCGGCGAACGTGGCCCCGCAAGAAGGAGAGTACGAACAGTGGTCATGTGAGCAACAGGGGCAAAAGTCTCATCGTAGTCGCGACCATGCTCCTGCTGAAAACCACGCGCTACAAGACGAGCCTTGTAGCGCTCAAGGAACCATCCGAAGCGGTCTTGATCTTGTACACCCATTTACACGTGATAGAGTAACACGCGCAAGCAAGGCACAAGATCCCAAGTGCTAGTGCGCTCCAAGCAACAATCTCTCGGACATCGCGAGTGCCACTCGGATGAGCAAGACCTCACCAGAGGCCGTAGGCTCGAAAGAGCAACAGGCAAGGGCCATAGTCTTGCAGCGGCCTAATGGTGTGACGATCACGAAGAGCATATCTGAGAGAAGGCGGAGCTGGACCCAACAATGATGGAGAGGGAGGACTAGGAATAGGGCCCAGCAGAGACAGAGGCTCAAGAGAGGAAGTAGGAGGCCGAGGACGGCGAGAGTAGTGCAAGGGTAAAGATGGAGCCTCAACAAAAGAGCGGGAAGGAAAATCCAGTGGAGGCGGAACAGATGGAGCCGGAGGAGTAGATGGAGGATGAGGCGAAACAGTGGTGGAAAGCTGAGAGTCAGGAAAAATCAGAAAAGAGATCGACTCAGCAAGAGAATCCGGGCTGACAGTGGGGGAATGAGGGTAGTAAGGGCGGGACTCGTCAAAAGTGACATCCCGAAAATCTCATCCTACGAGCAATGTGGTCGCAAAGAACGATAACCCTTATGCTCAAGATCGTAGCTAAGAAAACACACTCAACCGACCGAGCGATCGGCAGTGCGCTCACGAGGTGGAAGAAGGACGAAACAGACACAGCCGAAACTACGAAGATGACTGTACTCTGGAGCTCGACCAAAGAAACGCTCAACAGGAGTAGAACCCTGAAGAGCAGTAGAAGGCTGTAGGTTGATGAGAAAAGCAAGAAGAGAAACAAATTTCACGGCCCGCAGTGAGGAACAGAGGAGGCAAGCATGAGAGCGCAAGCGGTCTCAAGCAAGTGACGATGTTTAAGCTCAGAGACACCATTCTGAGCGTGAGCACCAGGACAAGAGTACTGAGGAAGAGTGCCCTGCTCAGCGAGAAAGCGACGCAAAGCAGCAGAGAGATACTCACCAGCAGAGTCCGCACGAAAAACACGAATGACCGAATCAAACTGAGTGCGAACCATGGTGGCGAACATCTGATAAATAGAAAGAACCTGGCTGCGCTCGGACATAAAGTAGATCCAAGTATGACGAGAATAATCATCAATAAAGATCACATAATCATCAATAAAGAACCTTTCGAAACGAAGGAAGCCAGACCCCAAACATCAGAGTGAACAAGATCAAAAGAGCAAGTAGAAATAGAATCACTAGTGGGATAGGGGAGCTGCAGCTGCTTGCCAAGCTTGCAACCCATACAATGTAAAGAGGTGTTCCCAGAAACAGACCCAAGAACACCACGACCGACTAAAGACGATAGACGCGAGCCGCAGAGATGACTGAGACGATGGTGCCACTGAGCAAAGGATGTAGTGGAGGACGCAGCAAGAGCAGAGGTAGTGGTAGTGGCCGACTGGCTGGTGGAGACAGCGGAAGGAAGATGAAGCCAGTCGAGCTCCCAAAGACGCTGCGAATCACGGCGCCGAGGGCCAATACCAAGCAGAGTCCCCGTGCGGCGGTCCTGAACACAACAAGAGTCAGACTCAAGAACAACACGACAGTCGTGATCAGTGATTTGACCAGCCGACTTAAGCTGCATAGTAAGCTGAGGAACATGAGAGACTGCAGGAACATGAAAAGAAGAAGTGAAAAGGGTGCCTCGGCCTGTAACAGGATGGGAGGTACCATCTGCAGTCTGAACAGTGGAAGAAAAATATGTGGACCGCACAGAAGTAAGGTGGGTAGAATCTGGTGTCATGTGAAAAGAAGCACCAGAGTCCAAGATCCACGGAGACAAGATACCTGACGAGGGAGGAAGCGGAGGCGAAGGCGAGGAAGACTGCTGAGAAGCAAGAGCCAAACGAGCAGAACCCGAGGAGTCTGAGGACGAGCCGACACCGAGGCGCTGAAGCAGTGAGAGGAGCTGCTGTTTGGCGTCACCAGAGGAGCCCTGGCGAGAGAGGCCATCTCCTGAGGGAGAGGAACCTCCAGAGCCCTTCGGGGGACGTCCACCCCGACGACTCTGGTCCCTCCTCCGCTTGTAACAATCCTGATACCTGTGACCGGCACGCTGACAGTAGGTGCAGTGGAGACCCGCAGTAGAAGCAGCAACCACAGGATGAGTTGGGGGAGGGATCACGGTCGGTCGGCGAAGGAGCGAGAGCAACCACCGAGGAGCCGAGTGAAGCGCATAAGACAGATCGCATCTGAGCCACGCCACGGTGACGAGTCTCCTCAGCACACACAGCCGTGAGTGCCTCCACCAAGCTCGGGCGCGGGTGGCGAGTCAGGAGCTGAACGCGCACAGTCTCGAACTCAGGCCGGAGACGCGTCAGGAAGTCGTAGAGACGGTGAGTCTCCTGGTGAGCGTGGAGCAGCACACAGCAGGGACAGGTCCGGCAGACATCCGACCCCAAAGAGTCAAGCTGACGCCACACCTCTGACAGCTTCTGGTAGAAGTCATCAACGGTGGCATCGAGCTGTTGAAGAGAGTGTGCCTGATGCCCAACTGAGAGATACATAGCATCGCTCGTCGGTGATAGTGAGCTCGGGCGCCCCACATAAGCCGTGTCGTGGCGCTCCGCCACATCCATGGAGATGGTCACGGTATGCTACCCACCAGATGGCGTAGCACGAGCCTCGGCCTCTGCCAGCCTTCGACGCGTGCAGATCGGTAGAGTTGTAGCGCATCCTCTAGTGCAGCATTGTCGACCTCTGGGCGCCTATCCGCACCAACAGAGGAGGCCAGCGGTCGCGCAAGGTGTAGGATGTGGCGGACATGGTCGCCACCGATGAGATGACCCCAGACGCTGGCCGTTGAGGCGGATCTCGGTGAACGACCCACTCCGGAAGTTCATCCCATTAAACCGAATCGTGGCGGGGATGGCGAAAGAGCCTCCGTAGAAGCTATCAACCTTTTTTCTTTCCTTCTTTTTTTGGGCTGCTCACCAAAGGATAAAAGGAAGAGGGGGCTTGCAAAGACGCACGAGAGGAGGAACTTTAGGGTTCCTCCGAAGGCGGCGGCGCGCGGAACCGCGACGGCCGAGCGGCGGCAATGCGGCCGGCCGAAGGCGACGCGGCGCAGCTGGAGCCGGCAGCGGCGGCAAGCACCGGCGGTCGGCGAGCCCGAAGCGGCGACGGCAAGCGGCGGCGAGCGAAGACGGCAAAGGGCGACGAGCAAGCACGAGCAAAGGCGCCGGCGCGCGCGAGGGCAAGAGGATGACAGATCCGCGGCCGAGACCAACGTGGAGGCGGCGGCGGCTACGGGAGCGGCGGCGGTGGCCGAAAAAGGGGAGGAAGGCGTGGAGGCGGCGGCGGCTGGTGGCTAAGAGGTAGGGTTTCGAAACCCTAGCTCTGATACCATGTTTGAATATAGCCTTAGTATATTCCAATGGGCCAATAGCCAATATATAGCAAGTACAAGGTGGGAACAAAAGCAAATAACACCCTACACAATATATATATCTAACATCGACGACTTGATAAGCATGCTATAAATGTAGGGAAAATGGAAAATAGTTGTATGTATAACTAATGCTTAGCATAGCAAGTCCAAAAAGACACGAGTTGCAAGCATTGCCCCAAATACCCATTCTAGTGCACAATGGGACTTCATCATGCAAGGGACTGTTTTATGGCATGGATTGTTAGTTGTCAGTAGAAAGATAAATTCAAACATACTTCTGAGAGCTCTAGCAAGATAAAAGTGACTATATCCCAACAGCATACATTGCAAGATGTTTCAGATATCTACTAACATATTCAAAGTTGTAGGTCCCTTGCAGCGTGCCTTCGTCATATGGGTTGGTATTAGGTTTGTCAACCAATAAGAAACCTTTTCCAAAAAAAATTATTTCCCCCAAATTTCCCCTTTTTATTTTTGTTAAGTGATGATATGAGAGAGAGATCAATTATTTCCCTTGAACATGCATCTATGTTTCATGTTCAAGAATGTGCACATGTTAACTGCTATGGCATAAAGAACATGCATTTTTCATGTTTATGCTATGGGCCATTCTGCACTAAATTTATCATTCTGAAATATTCCAGCACAGTTATTCATTAGTAAGTTCGAGGGTGTAGCCACAGCATTAGTTAGTTCAGAAAACTTACAGCATGTCTCGTTGTTAGTTCCAAAGGTCCAGGGCGAACTGTTCTGTCAGGAACATCTGGGGCCACGTTCTGCAATGTAAGATCTTGGGATAATTTCAACTTCTTTGGAGGCCTGTCCCCAGAGAGAACTTTCTGTGTAGGTTTGGGAACATTCTGTGTAGGTTTGGGAACATTCGTTGCAGGTTTGGGAACATTCTGAGTAGGTTTGGGAACATTCTCCTCCTTAACTGCTGCCTGGGGAAGGGGAATGGCAGCAGCCAGATTTCCATCCTCCTCCTTGACCACTGACTGGGGAATGGGAACTGCAGCAACAGGACTTTCATCCTCCTTAACTGCTGACTGGGGAAGGGGAACTGTGGCAACCGGACCTTCATCCACCTTCTGATCCATGCCTCGCAATTCCTGGTCTGGACAGGATGTGAGTTGCTCATCTTTTGGATTAAGCAGAACATTGACTGCGCCAGAAGGACGATAATTAGGTACCTACTTGGATATTATGTATTGGGGCATGACAACACATTTAAAATGTAATTTACTGTATAAATGAAGTCTAGATTCATTGCTGACCTTCCAGCCCTGCAATTTTCTCAGGTAGCTGATCAGAAAGTGTGCAATTTCCAACATCGAAGAACCTATAGAAGACATAATCAGCCATTTCTTGTTCCCTGGAGGAAGGCTGACGATTCCTCTCATTCTTTGAAATGCAAACAACAGTGCATTTGCCAGCAATAGCTTCCTAATTGAACAATAAACAAATGGCTATTAGAAGTTAGAACATTGTAGTTGTAAGAAGAGTAAAAAACGAAAAGGGTACTGACATTGACGAGTGATACATAAGAGCAGGAAGTTCCAATCTTGTATCTTAATTGTTGATACTCTACTAAACTGATATGCCCAACTAGCTGAAAGAATGTTTAACTGTTAACTAGAAATGTTCCCATGCTTGTCGCCTTGTCCTAACCAAGCTGGCTCTGCTCAGGTTTTGTAAATGACCAAAGCCAATCCTGATCCAGCTCAGTCAGGCTTGGCTTATACCTACTTCTATTCCCAAATATACTTCCAATATGTGTAATTTAACAATTGCTCTTCGCAAATTGTTAGCACACTTTTTATACATAAGAATTAAAACTACTTTAAATTACATTTGTGATTTGTGAATCTACCAAAAATACAAGAGTACATGTGGGATGATACAATTTAAAGTGGCAAATGGGATACTCGTCTCACTAGCAACTATTTACTAGCACAACTTGCCATGTCAATTTTTTACAGGTATTTAAAACTTGTAAGTAAAAAAAACTATTAAAAAGATGGGGGTCAAAATGGATAATTTATAACAATTAACTGCCCGGGAGACCAAATTTACTAATGGAGACATCTTCAGGAACATGCTAAGTTAAACATCAAGTTTAGGAACCTACTGGGTACATGCTTGCAAGTTTCTAGGCCTCGGTGTAATTATTCAGTGCAATCAAAAGAGGGATAAAGAATCTCAAATGTAATTATTACAAATATGTCAATTGGAGAATCAACAACAGCACCACCATACAGACCAAGGTCATTCACTTATGAATTATAGCTCTAGGCCTCTAGCTATCAATGAGGGCATCTTCAACCACAGATATTTGCAAATAGCAAAAAGTGGACCTTATTCTAAGTGATTATATTGTTGACAAAATATTGACAGGCTCTCATCAAGAGATCAAAATGCAAATATATTAATATATTGCAAGAAGGCGTGAGGCAAGGATGAGAGTCAAGAAAACTAATGCACAAATTATGGCAGAAGTTATTAACAAAATACCAGTGGGTTGATATCCGCAAGGCCAGTGCCTTCACCAGAAGCAAGAAAAATCTCCTTTTCCATCACAGAGCCTCTTAAATAATTCTGAATCTCATCCGGGAGGAAAAACCAAAGAATCTTTACTTTCTTAGCTTGATTTTGCTGCCATATCTTTACTATTTTTCCAACGTATGGTTCAGGATTAACATTCTTAAAAAGATATACACAGTCATACAATGAATACTTCACATTGTCAAATGTGAAGGAGTCATAAAACTGTATATCCATCTTAGCACGGCCTTTTCCTCTCTTCTTCCCCCATGAGAATTGAATATTCTCGCTAATTCCATCCATTCTGATAATGATCACTGGTAGCTTACTCTCCCCTTACCATAGGCCTACAATGATAAAAACCAGCAGATTAAACTTTGAGACAAATTAAGCAATATCAAAGTTATCAGTAATGGTAACACAGAATATAACTAGTTTGTGAAGCCCATGATGTTGTCAGGTAATTATGCAAACGTTTTAGTGAAGTGGTCAACAACCATAAGAACCACGTTTCTAAACTACTATATCAAGTATGAATTTGGAACCTTACTTCATCACCAAAATCGCGTACTCAGTTTCTTCCAATCTGCTGAATTTCCTTATTGCCCTTTCTGTAGTTAACCTAGCAAATTTCAACAATTGATTGATGAAACCCAATGGTGGCCATTGCAAGATGGGTCTACCTCCCATTAATGACTTTATTTGTATTATGCAGCCAATATGTATGTTAGGTTGTTTGACGAATGTGCAAATAATAACTGCAGGTGCTATTTTATCAATATAGAATGGAAAGCCCTTTCTCGCAAGTTTTAAAAAATCCCTCTTTTTTGCAGTTGAATGAATGCATATTTCTATACAAGGTTGATAGTGTGTCTTCTCTCTTTCTATTTCACTTGCATGTGGGGATGCAAAAGATAATAAATTGATTCCAGATTAGAGCATAAAAAATACCACATGCACTCAAATTATCTAGACTTTTTGTATTCTGTGAATCCGCTTGCGCACTTGAGGAATCATAAGTTAATTCAAGGAAAGATATGTCGGAGATTATACTTATCCACTGTACATGCATCACCTAGTAGTTGCAACAAACTATAACTGCTACACTAGAAAATTAACAAAAATGAACTGGCATGTCAAAAGAATCATTAGAAAAGAACAAAATGCACACTAAAAGGCCAAAATTAACCACTATGAAATTCTCAACATACCAAAATGTTGCAAGAAAAAAGATGATAAATAAAAGCAAAAGCCATTTGACACCCTGAACTCTTCTGAAAGTTCGGAAATCACCCCTGAACTACAAAACCAGACACCAGACCCCCCTCAACTATCAATATCGTTCACTTTACCCCCTTGACCATAACCGGAGTGGTTTTAATCTGATGTGGCATCCGAGTAGCAACTCTAATCAACAGCAACAAATAAACAAAGAATAAATAGTGGGCCTGGGTCCATGTCAACCCAGTTCATGTCAATGGATCAATACTTAATCCTCGGATAAATTAGAAAAATTATTATATTAATGTGTAGGGTCCACCAGTCATTGAGATATTACACTTAATACGAGATTAATTAACATAATCCAATTCATGGGGCCCGCTGGTCAGTTGGACAGAAATCAGAGGAGAACATGGGAAGCCATGGCTGAGCGCTTGGGCAGGCTCGCCGGCGGCAAATGCGGTGGTGTCAAGCTAGGGATGGCCTCAAAAATGGGTTGCAGGGGTCTAGTGGAAGCTTTTGGTGGTGCTGATGAGGGCAGTGGTGGCGGAAGGCGAGCAGGCGGCAGTGCATGGCGGCGGGACTAAGCACAACCATGGCGGTGACTGCACAGAACGCTGCGTAGAGCTAATCCATCTAGTGGACTAGCAGGGGACCCACAGGAACTCACACCTGCTATTTATTGAGTCATGGAGCCTTGTAATGGTGCAGCGATAGGGAGCAGCGGCGGCGGGAGTGGTTTCACGGCGGTGGACCTCCACAGTTGCGGTAGGCTTCCAAGGGGCAGTGGGGATGGTTGAGGAGGTGCCATGTATGCTAACTGTGCAGCCATTTGAGGAAGAAGCTCATTGGAGGAAGGGATTTTGAGGGTGAGCTTGGCAACCGGAGTTGGAGAAGATAACCCAATTGGACCAAGCGCTGCACAAAAACAGAAATTGAAGGAGGGGACATGTATTTCGGGAGGTGTAACACAAAGTGACGCGAGCGATTCTACGAGGAAATCACCGGTGCGGTGGGGACACGAGCGACGTGCCGCGGATGTGCTCGCCAGAGACAGGAGAGAAGGTGGCGCTCCGGTCAAAATAGTGGGGCACAAGAGCTGAAACTCGAGTGAAATGTAGAGGGGGTTGGGGAAGAAGATGACGCGGATGTTTGGGATTATAAACCAAGGATTTGGCAATATTTCTCTCGGGATTTGGCGTGGTGTACTCGCACCAAATCTGGTATCCAAGTGGCGTCCACAGAGCACCAAATCCAGCCACCATCGCCGCGTCGCCTCGTCTCTCGCCCACAGTGATCAACCTCTGCGACTGGAGTGGGCAGAGGAGCGCGAGGTTGCCGACAACGCGACGGTGTCCTCGAGCGATGTGCTGTCCCTGTCCGCCACCTAATCCTCCGCGGTGTCCCACCCCACCCCTCCGACCGCGCCGACACCTGGGTGCTCCTCGTCTTCAGCAAGAGCCTCTCCTTTTGCTACTCTGCCTGCGCCTGCCCGCTCTCCTCCTCCATCTCCACCACGTCCGACACGTCGCCGTGCTTCCATGGCAGCACTTGGGGGAGCCCATGGCTGCCCTCCGTGCCCCAACAAGCTCGCGGCCACCCGCCTCCTGCTACCGCTGTAACGCTCGCTCGCCCGCCCACTACTTTCTCCCCCAAGCGCGTTGGTGAGAAGGATATATAAGAGAGGGATGCGTGATTCAGGAATGGTGGGAGTATTAGAGTGACATGCGGAGGCCAATGCTGATGACGCTTCATTTGACAACGAGGATCCGATGTGGCGTCCCCATCCAGTCTATATGTCAAAACCACCGCCACGTTAGCTCAAAACCGGATTGGAATTGACTCAAGAGGGTAAAGTAAACAGTACTAATAGTTGATGGGGTCGGGTGTCCGGTTTTGTAGTTTATGGTTGATTTCCGAACTTTCGGAAGAGTTCATGGGTGTCGACTGGACTTTTTCCTAAATAAAAAAACCCACCACAAATTCATGAAATCTCTTGCAACAATAAACCTAAACCAAGGTGGCTATTGTTCACGAGACAGAATAGCTATGGGTTTTGAATCCACCAGAATGAGGTGCAAAGCAAGGCCACCCATTACCGCGATTGGATCGGCACAAGCCATGGCAACAAAAAATTCGTCCGCCACAAGTGCAGAACATTCACGGAATGATTATGGAATTGAGCACAAACAATACCAAGAAGCTCGGAACCGGTACAGCAAGCTTGTGAAACACTAGTAAAGGTGCGTCTGGAATCAAAGAATGGTGTGTCCACAACCGACGTATGCATAAACAGCAAGCCACGAACTTTCTGGAATCACGCCGACGGCTAAGGAAGAAACCACCAAACCCTAGACGGGGCAACGCAACCAAATGTGAATCTCGCACGCGAAATTCCTAAAATCGTATTAACCCCCGAAGAGGAGGGCAAGCTCCATTTGGACACGAAATTTAGCACCCAACCCACCGCCCGTACGCGCCGCATTTCCTCGCGCGCGCAGCGCAGCCTGAGGCCACACCGCCGCAGCGCCGGCCGCGCGAACAGGAATTGGAACCCGACAGGAGATGCGGAGACTCCAGCGCGGCTGCGATCCTGGGACGGGATAAGAAAGAAAAAAAAAACACACGCCGCGCGTGGCGCTGCGAAATCTAGCGCAAAATTACGACCGAGAAGGAGAGGGAACTCACCGTGTGTAACCGCCGGTGAGAAGGGCGGGAGGGCTGGGGGAACGCGTCGGCAGTAGGGTAGTGAGTCCCAGGTAGCTGGAGTTTACAGGGGGAGGCTGCGCCGCGTGCGTGTTTCTTTCCGGAACAGCGCGAGAGAGACGAGGGGTTTGCTAAAATATAGGAATTTTTTTAGCACGATCGGTAGTACCGTCGTTCACTGATCAATAATACTATATCTCTAAAAATGCATAGTAACAGTTATCACAGAAGCATTTAATACGTCTAAAAGAGCTGTTGGAAATTTAGCGCAGTACTACCGCCATTGATCGTATGATAGTTCTATTTATCCATCATTTCGATCAAATAGGACGGTACGACCGCTTCCTTTGAGATCCGAAAATGACCCTTACTTGAAATAATGTACCGCTTTAAAAGTTTCAGTTATACCAGGCTGCGGTAGTTTCGCGATAACAACTGTGGTACTACTGCACCTCCAAGAGAGCAAATAACCTCAGAAATGCGACATTCTGTAAAATACATACCGCTCTAAAAGTCTTGGTTATACCGGGTTGCGGTAGTTCCACGAAAACCACGACGGTACTACCGCACTTCCAAGAGAGCAAATAACCTCATAAATGTGTCATTCTGTAAAATACATACTGCATCAAGAGTCTCGGTTATACCGGGTTGCACTAGTTCCGTGAAAACCACGGCGGTACTACCGCACTTCCAAGAGAGTAAATAACCTTATGAATGCTTCATTCTGTGAAAAACGTTCCGCCAACATAACCTCGGTCCGACCGGGTTGCGGTAGTACTGCACTACATTCCCGGTCATACCGTTGTGTGGTAGTACCACCAAGAACACTCTGGTACTACCGATTATCCTGAGAAAAACACAGTTGCCTTTCAAAACAAGCTCTAAGTGCATGCATGATCCTAGATTGATCCAAAAGACGCAATAACATGCTATCAAACTACTAGTCGTGATCTCTCTTAATAGTACGGTATTTAACCTAAAATCCGATCTTCCATCCTTTTCTCATAAAACCGGTAAAACATAAAAGGATCCTATACAACTTTTACCTTGCCTTTGAACCATATTGATCTTCATGTTGATCTTTAGCATGCATCTCCAAGTTGTTGTATTCATCACTGAGACTAAATCTTTTTAAACACTCAATAAACATGTTATTCTCATATTCACATATTGTCATTAATTACCAAAATAATTTTTAGCGGCCTAGATACTTTCATTGGTAAGATGAAACTCTACTTACCTAATGCTTAAGAGTCTTTTATCATACAAGATCATTTTTTATATTTTTATTCAAACACACTATCAGAGCATTGATGGTATGATACTACTAACTGAGCAATATTTGTTCATTGATGAGAAGATACTGCAGTTTTTAGACATTTTTTATGAGGTTATTGTTGCTTTGTCCACTGTCTACTATGCAATATCTTCTATTATTATGCATAGTATTTTACAAATTAGTACTCAATTGAAAATATATAAAAATGACTCGGTTTTAAGCGACACTGTTGTTGCTATGAAAAGTAAATATCTTAAATATTAGAGAGAAATCTCTTTCCTATATGAATTTGCATTTATTTTAGATCATACAGGTAAAATTGAAGTATTTGCTAATATTCTTGATCTTCTTAGTGATGCTATAGGGCTAGACTATTCTAACTATTTTACTAAAGTTCATTATCGGTTACGCGAGGTTTACCAAAAGTGTAAAAATAAGTTTCAGGGAGTCCGCCTTCAATGACCTCTAGTAGCCCTCACATCAAGTAGCAAGACAAATACGTGGGGCAAGATCTTCGGTGGCTATTACTCTAGGTCCAGATTTTGTTCTTATACAGCGGCACCTTCTCAACAAAGTCCAAGACCAACCTCTCACCTAAGGAGTAGAGAACTATCTGCCTATCTGAACAGCGATACGGTGGATTTCAACTTAAAAAACTTTGAAATTTTGCACTGGTGACATGAGCATAAGTTAGCATATCACGTGTTATCCATACTTACACGTGATGTGTTAACTATTCCAGTTTAGACGGTTTCTTCTGAGTCTACTTTCAGTATTTCTTGAAGAATATTGGAGGATAGAAGAACACGTCTCAGAAGTGAGATGGTGGAGATACTTCTAACCGTGAAAGACTGAGAACAAGTTGATTCACGAACACAACACTCTGTGAACAATCCAGAGTTATCGGATGTGTTCAAAAATATGTATCTAAACAACGACATGTAGAACAATGATGTATGTAGAGCTATAGACTGTACTCTTTTTCCTTTGCTAAAGTTTTCTGATGTTGAGTTTTTACTTAGCAAATGTTTTAACAAGGCAACCATTTAAACATTAATAAAACTTCTTATTACATTTTCAATATGCATGTCTTATTTTTTACAATCTTCATATCTATTTCTGAATTCTACACATTTTTATGATTTTTGAGATTTATTATTTTTTTGAATTTTTCGGACCTAACGAGTTAAGTGGGCCGCAATCGGCCCGTTGAGCTAAATGGGCTCGAGTGGGCCCAACACGGCATGACAGACCATCGGCCGTGCCTGAGCCGCCTCTCCGGCACGTGGACTGGCGCAGCACGACCTATCAATTAATCGGACCACGATGGGTCATACCGAGATAGACCGAGCCGCATCGTGCCCATACTATGCGGAGTCGGGTAGCCTATCTGGCCACCACGATTGGGCGGTGTTTGGATTTGGGCTGGGTATGGGCCGGGCACCCCTGCCCGGCTCTGCCTGCATTTGCGTTGGTTTGAGGGACCCCGTCACTGCAGTGATGGCACAATCCATTTCTGGTCACTCAAACCAATAAGTAGGTTGGGTTCGAAGCTAGGATCTGATAGGCTATACAACGTCTAGTTCCTCAAACAAAAACAAAAATTTTGACAAGTTTTTGCTACGGTTGAGATAGATAACATACGGAGGAGGCTGTATACTTGTGATCGATAAGATCTGAGACCAAAGAAAAAGGAAAGATGAGTTGTTAGATAGTTCATAGTTGTTGCATTGTATTAATTGTAGAGAATCCGTTGATTCCAACGATGCCAAAATTTGGAAGAGATAAGATAGGATAGCTTTATAAATCTTGTGCTTCTCGGATTCATTTTGAATTGTCTCTTCACCATAGCCTGGTACTACGGTATGAAAGAAACTGAAAACAACAAGCAATAAAATAAAGGGTATTGATTGGATGCATACGTATGATTGGAAAAATAAAAATCGGACTCCTCCCACTCGGCCGCACACGCCGACACCCCGGCACCATCCGATGCCCCTCTCCAAGCCTCACTTTTCGGAGCCTTTCCCATCCCCCACCCTGTCATCCCATCATGCACAGTAGCCACACTCCAACTTCATTCCCACTCATTACTTTTGTCCAAACATACCCATGCTTCTATCCATATATTCATCACCTCTCAGCCATAACCTTCTCAACCACTCCATCTCAATCGAATCCTCTCCTACTCCATCGATAGTGGCTCGCTGGCGGCTCAAGCTTGCCGCTAGAGTCACACTCCTCGCTCCCCCTCCCTTTCCTCTCTCTATCTATCTCTCAGTATCTCTCTAGCTAGATCAATGAGGATAAGGGTGTCATCCAACGAGCCGACGGAGTTGGGGCGGCCAAATCTAGGCCTCGACGAAAACCAGTGGGAGAGGCCAGCGGTCAGACGCTGGGACGGTCTTGCACAGTTTTCATTTGGGTAAGTTTTGTTGCAGACATTTGCTAATTTT
The DNA here is from genome assembly GCA_036346395.1 of Hsuehochloa calcarea. NCBI lineage: Eukaryota > Viridiplantae > Streptophyta > Magnoliopsida > Poales > Poaceae > Hsuehochloa > Hsuehochloa calcarea. Next base: position 27,233,397 of record CM070593.1, on the reverse strand, counting down.
GTTGCAACAGTTGGCTCGAAATGTTATATCGAGTGTTTTTATTGTTGTGGTGTTCTTATATCAAATATTACGATAAGAGATATTTTTGTTGCAGAAGAGTAAACTTTTTGTTGCAGCCCTTTCACCATTTTATTGTTGCATCATTTGATGCAGGCGAGGTGCCCGATCTTTCGATGAGATTGATAACTATATATCTTATGTTTTCTTCACGCCAAAGTGTCTCATCAGTCCATCTCCATGCGATTCCTGTAACAACAACAAACGAATGGAGCTAGCTGGAATTCATAGTTTGTTAGCTCTAAACACAAACCCATCATTAATGATGAATTTATTTCACATTTTCCCTTCTTTACAATTCAACAATATATCCGTAAAATCACCATCATGCACATATTGCTTTTTAATAGTCTATAATCCAAAAAATTTGAAGTCAAGTTGTGAAAGTATGATATATCTCCTAGATAAAGCATCAGCAATAACATTTTCCTTTCCCTTCTTGTGTTTTACGACATAAGGAAAAGACTCAATAAATTCAACTTACCTTGCATGTCTACGGTTCAGTTTATCTTGACTTCGAATATGATTTAAAGATTCATGATCAGAATGTATAACAAATTCTTTGGGCCATAAATAATATTGTCAAGTTTCTAAAGTTTGAAAGAGTGCATATAACTCCTTATCATAAGTAGAATAGTTCAAACTAAGCCCGCTCAATTCCTCACTGAAGTATGTTATAAGTTTACCTTCTTGTAACAACATGCCACCTAAACCAATTCCGCTGGCATCATATTCTAGTTCAAAAGTCTTATTAAAACCGGAGAGTTGGAGTAGTGTTGCATGTGTTAACTTATCTTTCAACGTGGTGAAGGCGTTCTCCTGTGCGGCGTTCCAAACAAATAGCACGTCCTTCTTAGTGAGCATATTCAATGGTGTAGTGATGGTGCTGAAATCCTTCACGAAGTGGCGATAGAATCCAACAAGTCCTAAAAAGCTCTATACCTGTGTGACCGTGTTAGGAGTCAGCCAACTCTGTATTGCTTTATCCTTGGCTTGATCAACTTCAATTCCCTGTGGACTAACAACATAGCAAAAAAACGTGACTCGATTGGTGCAAAAGGTGCACTTCTCAAGTTTACCAAATAAACGTGCACCACGTAAATCATTAAAAATAGCATGTAAATGGTCAAGATGCTCCTCTAATGATTTGCTATGTATCAATATATCATCAAAATAAACTAGCACAAATCTACCAATGAAAGCACGTAAAACTTCGTTCATTAGTCTCATGAAGGTGCTGGGTGCGTTAGTTAAACCAAAAGGCATTACTAACCACTCATATAACCCGAACTTAGTTTTAAATACTGTTTTTCACTCATCGTCTAATTTCATACGAATTTGATGATACCACTACGCAAATCAACCTTGGATAAGACAACAAAGCCACTCAATTCATCAAACATATTATATAACCTAGGAATAGGATAACGATACCTAACGGTGATATTGTTGATTGCTCTACAATCCACACACATACGCCATGATCCTTCATTATGCCTTCCATGCATGTCCATGACTCCACATGTCTCTCCTTCGTCCTTTCCTATATTCTTAAGCACAATTAAATCACTTGCATTAGGTAGCGGTCTATTCTCAGTAATATATAAACCTATGAACGAATTCACCTGGTAATTAAGTTGGCGAGCACGAGCTCGAGTAAGTTGTACTTGTAACACTTGTTGTGGATGAGTTGTGTGTGTAGGCATGGTTGTATCCATAGGAGGGATGTCCTCGTCACAACTGTTCCAAAAATATTGCAACAATTATTTTCGGATATTTTCTCTGTTATTTTCAAATGCTGCAATGTTTTTACATCAAAATTTGTTTGTTTGGAATATTTGAACTAATCTTTAAAAGCACAGCTAGGTTTTAGAACGATGGTTTCATGTGATTTCGATGATAATATATTTTTCCCCAAAATTCTTCTTGTCATTGTATTTGTATTTGTTTTTTTTGTGATTTTGTTGCACATATGAATTAAATTTGTTGCACACGTTGTCTACGGGTGTCATACATCCAAGCACTAATTGCTCCCTAAAATAAAAGTTACCATGTACTAGATATGCATCGAGATTGATGTAAATTTTTAAAATTCAAACCATTGTCTCATCTTGTAATAATTCAATATCTCTTGCACGAACCTTGAGGTACTTTTGAGGGTTATATGTATATGTGATTTTGTTTTTTTTTTTTTGCATGTTCCACTACGTATACAGTTTATCAGACTAGAAGCCAATGGACTTGTACAAACTACAATGACACTGCTGGCTACCCTCCCCTGTAGCATCACAGCAAAAAGATGAAATAAATAGAACGAAGCAGTGTAGCACCACAACATTATTCGTGTACAACCCTTGGCTACAGAAGGGGACACTTGGCTAGCCTTGTATCTGCCTCAAGAGCGCACCAACACTTTTGACTCCGAAAGATATGATTAGCTATATCTGCTCTCCAGTTCAACGCTCTTATTCGATTAGCAGACCTCATTCTGCAACAGCAGTAGCACCTACAAGATATCCAACAAACACGGAGTCTTGGCTGTAGGAACAGTATCTCTACAACAGGAGGCATTAAGGATATGTAGTATATCCAAGGATCAAAGAACTAGCATCGGACCAAATCCCCGTAGGGAGGTGGGAACGGTAACCGGTCGTGTCGGTGTATTAGAACCGATCTTACGTAAAGATTATTTGATTCGGGGGGTCTCCTAAGGATGAGATCACGCAGAGTGGATTGACACGGATGTTTAGACAGTTCAGCCTTCTCCGAGAGAATAATAACCCTAATCTGTGTGTATGGTATTGTTGATGATCTAGCAAAGGACTAAAACTATTACAGGGAATAGTGCTTGTGTTTCTACTTGACTAGCCCTTGTTTGCCGTTGTTCTTCTCTGTCTCTCTTTGTCTCTCTGTTTGATGCCCTTATATAGTCGTGAAGAAGTAGCCGTTTTGCCCTGCGGGAGATGTGCCTAATTAATGTAGTGCTTGGCGCATGATGGCGTAATTACCGCCTTGACTTCTTCACGCCATCCGCAATTATCTTCCGGAGATAATGGGGTATTTACACACCATTAATACGGAATAATAGTGCGTGTAGACCGTTCGATTCCTTAATCAATTGGACCTACTCGTGCAGTAGGTTTGATTATAAGGTGGTCGTAGTTTTCCGGTCGTAGAGGACTTACGACCGGTAGCGATGAGAAGAACTTACGACTATGTAGTGGTCGTAGAAGGACTTACGACTATGTAGTGGTCGTAGAAGGACTTACGACCATGATATAGTCGTAGCAAGGCTTACGACTATGGGGGTGATTGTAGAAGAACTTACAATCACTTGTTAGGCCTCTCCTTATAGATATAAGGGGTACTGGGACTATGTGACATCATATTTACCCATAATAAGAATTATAGATAAAAGATAAAATGAGGATTATTAGATCCTCGTCATCTAGCCCCCACTTTAAGTGAAAGTAACTTACTTGGTAAAGGTTTCAGTAAATGGACTTACGACCATGAACATGTCGTAGAAAGATAGTCGAAGGAAAAACTCTTCCGATTGATACTTCCTTTGACCGTAAAGATTTGGTCAAGAAAGTAATTTTACTTGGAGGTGATGAAACGAACCTAACTTTCCCGAGCAGCCATCGGGAATTGCAAACAATCTCTGGATCTGTTGATGAGACGGTTCCTGGCGATTGCAATCGTGAAGATTGCTTACGACTATCAAAAAGCGTAAAAACCCCTACGACCGTCGGTGGTCGTAGTAGGGAATCGGAGAAAAGCCTTCCGATTGATATTTCCTTCACCGTAAATACTTGGTCAAGAATGTAATTTCGCTTGGGGTGACAATACGCACCTAATTTTTCTCGAGCAGACCATCTGGGAATTGCAACCGCTCTCACAGACTTGTCCGATGAAGCGGTTCGGCGGTACAACCAATTCCTCTGAGACCTATAGGCGAGACGGTTTCAGGCGGCGGAGATCGTCTGATTATAAAAACTTACGGAGGTAGACTTGGGTTTTACTTTTCCCCAAATCACTCCATTGTTCTTGAGCTCTTGCTTTCTTCGCCCTCGACTAGGTTTCATCTTCTCCGCCGCCAACCCAATCAAAAAACTTCTTGCTTCGAGCGAAATGGCCAAGAGAGTTTCGAATGGGAGGAATCGGAGATGGATGCGCTAAGATCAAAATCTTGGTCGATGTCGGAAGATCCCGAGAAGGCTCGGTGAAGTGGATTCCGCTATCGGGCAACACCGCCATCGGGGAAAATGGGCAAATCCCGTCTTCCAAGCGTATTGTGAGTCGGCCTTGATTACCGCCCACCCTTTCTTACGAGTAGTACTCGAACACTTTGGGGTGGAACCGGTGAACTTAGGTCCCAATTCCATTACCATGTTGAGTGTGTTCGTGTATCCATGCGAGGCATACACGGGATTCCCGGATCTCGAGTGTTCCAATATTATTATGGGATGGCTCGACAAACCGAATTGCTTAGGAGTGCGATCTGAAGCTCCACGACTCAAGTCGAAGGAGTACATTGAGCTTTACCCGTCTTCGTGGTCGGCCGGAGGAAGAGGTGGTTCTCTTGGAAGGTCACCTCAAGACAACCTTTCTTTGAGGGAAGGTCGCTGAAAAGAAATCTTCATGGGACTCAACCCAAAGATATCACCGGATTAGCCCTTATATTCAAGCTATTAAGGACTTGAAGGAAGAAGGGTCGACCGGATGGCATGTGGTGAAGGATTTCATCACACGCCGAATCGATCCTCTGAAGAAGCGAGCATCTCCTATGTGGAGGTACTCGGAAGAGGAGACCCCACCGAGACTATGAGGAGGGTAAGCAATTGTCGATTTAGCTCTCCGTTTGGTCTTTTTAACCTTGTCTAATATTTTTATCTGTTTACAGATCTTTCACAGTGAGGTTGACTCAGTCGACTCATTTGTGAGAAGTCTCCGCCACTCAGGGGCGGTTCCTCAAGTCATTCGGTTTTATCCGCAGATGAAAAGATGGATCGCCTAAAGGTAATCAAAAATCGATTCTTTCTTTAGGACTTTATAGTCGTAGGAGATACTTCGACTAATGGTGATCGAGAATATCTTACGATCAATAAAAAGTCGAGAAGAACTTACGACTTAGTACTAGTCGTAGAAAAACTTACGACTAATTAGTGATTCTCCTTTTTCTCGCTTTGCTTTACGTAGTAGGCATGGAAAATCGTCGGGACGACGAAGAAGTCGTTCGATGACTATTAGTCTTTGGGTTGTCGAAAGACAAAAGCTCGGCTCCTCCCTCGAAAAGACGTCGACTTGTAAAATCTGCGGCAAGGGGGAGCAAGTTCGAGTTCGGTCTTTCGACCAAACCTTCTACAAGGCACCGCGGCAATGTAGTTGTATCTGGCCGAGGCCGCAGTGAGTCGGCCGAGGAGGTTGAAGCGGTTGAACCTCTCAAGCGCAAACCTCGCAAGGCTAAGGTACCCTTCTATTATGACACGGAATCTTTCGCAGCTTGGTGCCACTCCTAGTTTTATTAAACAAGCTGGAAAGGGAGAAGCTGGAAGGATTTTATGTCTTTTATGAAGGACGATCTTTGCATCGGCACAACTCGCAATCGAGGGCGATCTTTATCGGAATGGTCGAGGCGCCTCGTCCATCCGAAGATCGAGAAACCGTAGCTCGGTTCTGTTCAAACTCTACGACGGCACGTGGTCGTAGTGAGCCAAATGTTGAACCTCGACCAGACGTGGTCGTGGAGAAGAAGAGGTCCTCCGTTGGGAGGATTGCTCCAAAATTCCTGGTTAAGACCAGGTGCGAGAGGTATGTGAAATGTCTTGAAGTGTAAGAAGGACATTTACCTTTTCTTTTCACAACCCGATTTGCTTTTTTTATTTCAAACAGACTCCTTGACCCGGGAATGCTTCTGCGAGAAGTCCATTGCTATCCCTTCACTCTTGGAGAGGTAGCAACGAGGTGGTCGAAGCATCACCCTTGGCCCAGGTGGCCGATGAAGTCGAGACTCCCAGAGTGTCTCCCACATCTGCTGAAGTCGTAACTACGACTCTTGAGGTAGCGGTATTCTTGTTGAGGTGGCGCTCGACCTCACGAAGTCGTAGAAACAACAGAGGCACTGGAAGCCTCTGTCAAGGTGGTGACCACCTGCATGCACCGCTGGGAAGGAAATCGTGGGGCGTTCCTTCCCTACCCAAAGAGAAATCACGAGAACCGAAGGAGAAAATTTCAACTTCGTGGTGACTTCTTTGGGCTGCCTCCATCGTGGGTCTTCGCACAAATCTCGTGACCGAGTCCCCATCCCAAAGATATTCCCAATACGGATAATACTTTTGACAACGAGCCTCGAGAAGGTGTGGTGGGACAAAGTCGCGAGGATAGATAAGCTGCAGCACCGGACCTTGTATATTCGATTTTTGCTAGAACGACTATGAATGTAAGTATCTTCAGAATACTTATATATGTGGCTTTCCTTCCCTTCTCACTGTTTTCTTTTTGCAGAAAGCTCTGGAGCAAATTGCTTTGTTGTCGGTGAGTATCATCGACAACTTTTAGAGCTAAGACAAGAGAAAGAACTACTCTGCGCAGAGGCAGAGAGGTGGTAAGTCACTTATAATTCATAGTTGTTTTTGACTTAAATACTCGTAAAAAGTTTCACGAGAATAGTCATGGAAGAAACTCATGACGAAAGTATCAGTCGAAAAGAACTTACGACTATTTACGACCAGGTAGTGGTCGTAGAAAGACTTACAACCATATCTTAGTCGCAGAAAAACTTACGACTAGGTCAGTGGTTGTAGAAGTATTCACAACCATTCAGCTGATGTTTATCTTCGTTCCTGTTTTTTGTAGGTTAAACAGTGATACGAAGACCTTAGCTGACTCACTTTCATTGTGAAAAAGAGGAGTCGAGGAGGCTAAGGAATGAAGTATTAGTTCTCTCGGATAGACTTGAGAGCTGTCTCTCATCTAAAAGATTGCGGGAAAAAATAAACGATGAAGTTCTCGAACTTAAGATGCTTTTGGTCTTTAACCTTTACTCGACCCTCCTTTCTTCTCCGGATAAAGAAAAGAGATCACGGAAGCTCGGACCGAAGTTCAAGAAAAATCTTTGGTTATTCAGGAGTTTTCCCGCATTACCGCGAATAAGGATCAAGAACTCGAGAGTTTTAGAACTCGATTAACAGGTAAGTAAATCTTTACCTGTTATTCTTTTTTGAGTATCTTCCTTTTCTAATGCCAATTTCTTGTTCGAAATTGTTTGCCCAATTGAGAAGCCTCGAGGTGAAATCCAAGCAAAGACCTTAATCGCAATGAGTCCGTCGCATTGCTAAGATGAATCTGAGAGGACATCGAGCATGGGAGCAAAAGCATCTTTGAAACTATTGCTTCCCATCGAGAAGAGGTCAAGAAATTGGATTCTCAATTAGTAGGTAAGAAAAGCTTTTACCTATAATTATCTTTGTGTTATCTTCCTCTAGAAGTATATCTTTGTTTGACCGATATTATTCTTTTCGAACAAGTGGTGAAAACAAGAAGCTTCATGAGGCTTCGACTTGTACCCAACAGGAGATGGAGTCGATGAAGACTAGTCTTCAAGGCAACATCACTCTCTGAACAATGTGCTTAATGAGCTACATTACGAGGAAAAACTCCTCGAGAAGATACCGTAGCTGCTCACACAAGTACCATTGGGGAACAAGTCGGAAAATTGCAAGAAATGGTGACCACTCTGAAGACTAATCAAGCTGAATCGATAAGGGAAGCGATCAAGTGCGATAGTTACGCTTTGGCGAAACTTAAAGCTCAAGACCCCGCCTAATGTTAAACCAATTGAAGCCGACTTGATATCACGAATCGAGGCAAGTCGTGCGATTGAGAAATCGATCGATTGGTAAAAAGGTGGAGGAAATGCAGCTAGGCTCTCCCCCTTCAGAGTAATCTTGTAACTACTTTGTAAGGCAGACAATTTTTGTTAATGAGTAATATATGATCCGCTTCATTTCCTGAAAATCATCTTGTCGAGTAGTTAGTAACTCAAAAGATAATAAACGAACGAAAGACTAAGAATTGAAGTCAAATTAATAACTTTATCCTAGCCCCCGACTATTTGCTTAGATTGTTTAGACAATCTAAATAAATAGTGTTTAAAAATGGGGTTTCAAAAAACAGAGAGGTTTATTTAACTTATAGCTTTTGTTACGGTTGTTAAGCACTGGTCGAAAAGAGTAGAAACGACTTGACACTAGGAAGTTCCTTCTAGTGGGCAGGACCACGTGCAGAGAGGAAAGACTTCGACTAGGTGATGTTCCCATCTCTGACTAGTTTAATCAAACCAAGAACAGCAACTTGAGTTAAATAAACGTCTTAGAGTACTTTAGTAATTCGTTCGTCCTTTTTTGGTGGACTTCGATAAGTCTTTTCCAGTAGCAAAAGTAGGAGACTGAGCAGCGCTAGGAAGTTTCCTTCTAGTGGGCAGGACCACATGCAGAGAGGAAAGACTTCGACTAGGTGTGTCTCTTCCTTCGACCAGTTAAAACAAATCGAGTACATCAAAGGTGGTCGAACAAATGTAAGAAAGTGTACTCTACTTAGAATATTTTTTGAATTGACTGAAAAAATAGACTAAGATTGAGAGAGTTGGCTTTGAGAACATTTCGACTGGATAGAACCCGGGCTCTTTGTACTGGCAGCAAAAATGAGTAACGAGTCAATGCTTGGAAATTCCTTCTAGTGGGCAGAACCACATGCAGAGAGGAGAAGTTTCGTCCGGATGACGCGTTTCGCTTTCGCCGGTGTAAAAGAAAACTGGTGTTCTCATATCATAGTCGAAAGATTAAAAAAGCACTACTCGAAAATAAGGCAAAAAAGAGGTAGAAAGAACCTGGACTTTTATTGCTTGAGAAATCGGTCACACATAGAATTTGCGTAACTGGTCGATGTTCCAAGAGTTTGAGAGAACCTGTCCATCTTCCATTGCTAGTCGTGCAGGCCACAGCCGAGTTACTTCGACCATCGTAAGGACCTTCCCATTTAGGGAAAGTTTATTCCTTAGACTTGGATTGGCGAGCCTCAATACCAAGTCACCTACACAAGGTCGCGAGGTTGGACCTTCGATCATAGTATCTGCAAGCAGGCTTGTTGGTAGGCCGCCAACGAATTAAGGCTAGGTTTCTCCTCTCTTGAGTAGGTTAATGTCATCTGCTTTCGAAGTTGTTCTGGTCCGAGTTGTTGAAGGTTTCAACTCGTGTCGACCGCAATTTTAGCTCGGAGGAAGCATGGCTTCGACTCAACACTAGAAAAATGGTGTTTCTCCTGTTGCTCGATTGGTGGTTGTCTGAATCGCCCATAATATGGAAGGTAATTCTTGTACCCAAGCCCCGGCGCTTAACAAGTTGGTCGAAGACTCGAGTTTTAATTCCTCGCATTATTTGGCCGTTTGCGTTCAACCGCCCCATTACTTTGGGGATGTGCAATGAAGCATAGCATAACTTGGTACCCAACTCGTCGCAAAATTCACGAAATTTTGCACTTGCGAATGTTTACCATTATGCGTAATTATCCGACTTGGTACTCCAAATCGACTAATTACGCTTCTCATCATGAACCTTTTGTCGCTTAGTTGTTATCCCGATTCTGAGTTCAACTTGATCCATTTTGTGAGCGTGTCAATAGCCACAAAAGGAATTGAAACCTCCTGGAGCTTTGGGAAACGGTCCTAGGATATCAAGCCCCAGTGTCGCAAAAGGCCAAGAAAGAGGTATTGTTTGTAATGCTTGAGCCGGTTGGTGTATCATCTACCATGAAATTGGCACCGGACACACTTTTTAACCACCTCTTTAGCATCGTCAGAGTGTAGAGGCGGTAAAAACCTTGTCGAAAGGCTTTACCAACTAATGTTACAGAGGAAGCATCGTCCACAGATGCCATTGTGTATATCGTGAAGGAGTGTTATTCCTTCATTTTGCGGAATGCATCGCATGAGTATCCCTTAGGTTCCTCGTTTATAGAGGACTCCTTCAACCAAAGTATACATTTTGGCTTTTGGGGATAATCGATGCGCCTCAAGATCATCTTGGTCTGGAACCCTTGCAAAGATACTCGTAGATGGGAGTCATCCGTATCCTCGTAATCTAATGAGGCCATCTCAAGAGGAGGTGCCTCGGTTCTTCGACCGAGAGGCGGTTTTGGAGTTGCTCCAAGAAAACTCCTTTTGGTACTATGGATCGGGAAGAAGCCATCCGAGCAAGTTGGTCTCATGAGAAATTATCCTTCGAGGATAAATTGTACCTCGAAACCTAAAAATGTTTTTCTAGCTTACGTGCTTGATAAGTACCGAGCCATTGTTGAGTTAGAGCACTTGGTACTCTTTCCCAATTTGATTCACGACTAGTTGAGAGTCTCCTCTACGAGTAGTCGGCGAATCGAGAGTGCTTCGCACTCGTATGCCGGCTAGCAAACCTTCGTGATTCGCCACATTGTTAGTGGCACGAAAGTTTAATTGTATGGCATACTTTAAGGTTTCTCCGGTAGGAGATACCAGACCACCCCGACCCAGAGCCACTTAAAGTGAGTGACCCGTCAAAGTACATCATCCACGGTCGTGGGAATCGTCTCGGGGATCTGAGCGAGTTCGAGATTTGTCCATTCGGCGACAAAGTGCGCCAAGATCTGGGATTTTATGGCCGTTCGGGACACGAAATGGAGGTCGAACTCCCAAGTTCGATGACCATTTTGCCATGCGTCCATTGTTTCCTTATTATGGAGGATTGCTCCCAAAGGAAACTCGGGCAGCCTGACTATTTTGTGCGCTGAAAATAATGCGCAGATTTCCTCGAAGACATGAGGAGGGCATACGAAGTTTTGGACTGAGGGTAACGCTCCTTAGGCCCGTGTAAAACTTCGCTTACGTAGTAAACCGGTCGTTGTACGTTTTCACGTTCTACGACCAGTACTGCGCTTGCTGCCTGTGGCGTGGCAGCTAGGTAAATTAAGAGCGTCTCTTCCGGCTTTGGAGAAACGAGCAGAGCACTCGAAGATACCTCTTGACATCCTCAAAGGCAATGTTTGCCTCGTTCGACCACTCAAAACCTTCATGTCTCCCGAGAAGTTTAAAGAAAGGTAGTCCTTTTCTCCTAGTCGTGCGATGAAGCGACTTAAAGCCGCCATGCACCCAAAGGTGAGTTTACGGACTTCCTTTTTGTGTTTGGAGGTCGATCGGAGGATGGCCTTTATTTTTCGAGATTTGCTTGATTCCTCGTTCGGATACTAGGAATCCAAGCAATTTTCTGAAGAAATTCCAAACACACACTTCTCGGATTAAGTTTTAAATGGTGCTTTACGAGGTTGTCGAATGTTTCTTGTAGGTCAGTGATATGATTAAGTCTCTTAATGCTTTTTACGACTAGGTCATCAACATAGGCTTCCAAATTCCGGCCTAATTGAGATGAAAAAGTCGATTGCATTAAGCGTTGAAAAGAAGCACCGGCATTCTTTAGACCAAATGGCATTTTGATATAACAAAAGGTACCAAATGGAGTAATGAATGCGGTCTTTTCTTCATCGTTTAGACACATATTGATCCGTGATATCCGAATATGCATCTAAAAACTTAATATTTCACAACCCGCATGATAGAATCAACGGTGATCAATACGAGGTAAAGGAAATCATCTTTTGGACAAGCTTTATTAAGATCGATAAAGTCTCGCACACACGCCATTTGCCGTTTGACTTTTTGACCATTACAGGTTAGCCAACCACTCGGGTGATTGACTTCTCTTATAAAGCACGCCTTAAGTAGCTTATCAATTCGATTTAATAGCATCTCGTCGATCGGGCAAATCTCGTAATTTTTGTTTCTGGTACTTTATCGGTAGTAAAGCTAGCCTGCGTGCTCGATCACCTCCTGGGGACTCGGGCATGTCGGATGCTTGCCACGCCAAGACATCTGCGTTAGCTCGGAGGAAGGTAATGAGGCGTCTTCCTATTTGGGATCGGAAGTCTCCCAATGCGAGCAGTCTTGAGGGTTTCTGCGTCGGAGGAACCTCTTTGACTTGGTCGTTCGGCTTTGCGACTTTGAGGCCGACTTGCTAGTCGAAGGTGACTTTCATCTCGAGTTGGTATTTGACCAACCATCTCGAGGATCGGCGATCGTGACTATCGCCATCTTTTGTCACATTGAATTGTGATCACTCCTTTGGGACTGGCATCTTAAGACATTGATACCCATAATGAGTAGCCATTAAGAATTTTGCCAAAGTTGGTCGTCCGAGTATGGCGTTATATCCGATCGAAATCGACCACATCAAAGGAGACTTTCTGTCACAAATTACTTGGCGAGCCAAATGTTAAAGGAAGAGAAACTTGGCCAATGGGTTTGGCGAAGACCCTGCGATTCCATGGAAGGAATATCGTCTGCGCCTTACCTTTGTCCCGGTACTTGCATCTCATCCGGGGCTTTGGTAAATAATATGTTCAAGAACGCCACCATCAACCAACACTCGATTTACAGGCAGTTGTTGATGGTGGGTTCGACCACAATCGAAATCGACTGATCGACTCATAGTGATCGGGCGGTCGTCCTTCTCAAAGAGATGGTAACTTCCACCACTTGGTAATTTATTGACAAGAGGAGTATGTATGGAATTTACCTCTCGTCCGTGACTTTAAGTTGTCGTTTGGAGTCGTATCTGATGATCCTCCATAGATATGCTCAACGGTATGGTGCGGATCTTGGAATGGCATCTCCTCATCATCGGCGACTTGACCACTCGTATGTCCTACCTTTCGAGAGTAGGGAGCGGTGCTTTGTTGTAGTAGTCCTCGAGCTTTCTTTGGAAAACTTCGGCGATTCTGAGGTCATGTCCTTCCTTTTTATGAAAAGGACACCATCTTGGTTTGTCGTTCCTACGATCAGGGCGCTTACCTTTGCCTTGATCAGGGTTCGACTTGGTGGTTTGGGGCTCTCTATCTTTTACGGCCAAAACCTCCTTGAAACCACTAGTTTGTGGCTTTTGACTTTTTATTTTCTTCTTGGACTTTTTTGCTTTTTTGTCCTTACCAACCTCACCTGGCTCTCGAGCGTGTGTTTCTCGATCGATAGTGTTATTCCACTCATTGCCTCGAAGCGATTGCATATCGATCGGCCATCTCAAAGAGTTCGACAGCGGTGTTGGGAGGATTTAAAGCAATATCCTCTGTTATTCTTCTACTACGGACTCCTTGCTTAAAAGCCCTGATCACAGAGGAGTCAGAAATTTCCGGAATTGAGTTACGAACCTGACTAAAGCGTTTGATGAATTGACGCAAAGTCTCGTTGTTGTTCTGTTTGATCCGGTGCAAGTCGTCTTCCTTTCCAGGGCGGTTGTATGTGCCTTGGAAATTTGCCTGTAGAAGATCACGAGGTGTTGCCAAGAGTAGATCGACTCAGTGGTTGATTTAATAACCACGATCGGCGGATCCTTGAGCCGATTGGAAGGTAATTCGCCATTACGTGCTCTCCTCCTCCTGCTTCTCGGACAGCTGTTGTATAGATCTGAAGAAACTCGATGGGATTTTGAGATCCATCAAATTTCTCCATGTTCACTGGTCGAAAATGAGGTGGCGTGAACGCTTTCAAGGTCGGCGAAAATGCGGCATCCGTAATTACTTCTTGACGCCTTCTTTGTAGGAAAGAAGGGTTAATGTCGCCAGTGATCGTATCTGACGATACGACAGCAGTGACTGCTCATTGTAGGTCTCGGTTCTTGAGGGGAATACTCCTCGTAATCCACCGTTGTGAATTTCTTTGCGGAGTAGTGATTGATCACCTCCTCGGAGGCTACTTGATCATCGGCCGATCGAAAAGTATTTCTCGGATAGGAGATCGATGTGACTTATGACCGTGTCGATTCCTACGTGAGAAATATTCGATTGATCAGTAGTGAAGAAGTCGCATTACTACGACTACAGAATGTTGTTGACGAGGTACTTCGGTCTTGTCATCACGAGTCAAGCCTGCGCAATCTCCTCAAAGAAAGAGATCGTATCTGGCGTTCGAGCAAGCTCTTGATTGGGATTCTCAAGCAAGTCGTTGATGTTCGGAGTTCTTGTACCTCCTGTGGATCGATATTGAATGCGCCCGAGCGAGTTCTTACAGGCTGCAATTTTCTTTCTTCGGATGACCTCAAAATCCTCCCGTCGATCTTTGAGGCCTTCTCGGTGGAGTGCGAGAATGTCGAGGATTTCTCTCGCTCATCGTGAGTGTTGGTTCTCTCTGTCGCGGTGGTTCCCTTGCCATTACTACGAGGAGGCGCAGTGCGTGATCTTCGGGGAGGGTTCTCATTTCGTCCTCCATGAGGTTGACTCTGATTTGAGGGAAGGACGAAGACCTCCCGTTTATGATTCTTACTTGCGCTTGAGGCCTCCCCGCTTGAGGAGTGCTCGAGAGACACCATCTGGCGACTTGGAGTAATCCCCTCCAGGTAGGGGAACTCCGGGTTATAACTGTCTCCATCCGCAAATGAGATCTGCGGAGAGACGGTCGTATTCGTAGGAAAAGCATGCTTGATCCCACTATCTCTGGAGTTACCCTGAGAGATAGGATCACAAGATGCTGGTGGAGTCCTGGAATGGTGGCTTCCAGGACTTGTCTCACCAGGTCGGACCGCCTTAAGGGAACTTGGACACTTAGAGGAAAAACTCTCATTGTGTCGTGAGTCCTCACAGGTGCGGTTCGGTCGGATTGACCCTTGTCCTTGGAGGGAATTGGCTCCTCTGTTGGACGTATCGTTGTGGGGGATAAGGATCCCTCCTCAACTCCATTGATGGGATGGTTTCCTGGAGAATAATCTCCGGAGGCAACATCACCATCAGCGGATGCATCACTCGGCTCGTAGTCGAAACCGGCATCCATGTCGACGTCACAGACCGCCAAGTCGAACCAGCTTCTCCTCGTTCCATTCTCCTGCCATGCTTGCATGAGATTGGAAAAAAGAGAGTATGTTGACAAGAGATTACCGGAAGATCCCCACGGACGGCGCCAACTGTCGGTGTATTAGAACCGATCTTACGTAAAGATTATTTGATTCGGGGGGTCTCCTAAGGATGAGATCACGCGAGTGGATTGACACGGATGTTTAGACAGTTCGAGCCTTCTCCTGGAGAGAATAATAACCCTAATCCTGTGTGTATGGTATTGTTGATGATCTAGCAAAGGACTAAAACTATTACAGGAATAGTGCTTGTGTTTCTACTTGACTAGCCCTTGTTTGCCGTTGTTCTTCTCTCTCTCTCTTTGTCTCTCTGCTTGATGCCCTTATATAGTCGTGAAGAAGTAGCCGTTTTGCCTGCGGAGATGTGCCTAATTAATGTAGTAATTGGCGCATGATGGCAGTAATTACCGGCGCCTTGACTTCTTCACGCCATCTGGCAATTATCTTCCGGAGATAATGGGGTATTTACACACCATTAATACGCGGAATAATAGTGCGTGTAGACCGTTCGGATTCCTTAATCAATTGGACCTACTCGTGCGTAGGTTTGATTATAAGGTGGTCGTAGTTTTCACAGTCGTAGAGGACTTACGACTGGTAGCGATCGTAGAAGAACTTACGACTATGTAGTGGTCGTAGAAGGACTTACGACTATGTAGTGGTCGTAGAAGGACTTACGACCATGATATAGTCGTAGCAAGGCTTACGACTATGGGGGTGATTGTAGAAGAACTTACAATCACTTGTTAGGCCTCTCCTTATAGATATAAGGGTACTTACAGGACTATGTGACATCATATTTACCCATAATAAGAATTATAGATAAAAGATAAAATGAGGATTATTAGATCCTCGTCAGGTCGGTTACCGATTTTCTTGGAGAAAATCAGGTTGAATTTCGTTTGAATTTACTTAAAAATCAACTAAAATTTAAAATTACAAATTACAAATTTTGAAGAAAAAAAACCGGCCGTTATTTTAGATCTCAGACCCCGACCGATAACCGGTAACCGACTGTTACCGACCGGGAATTTTTTCCGAGTATATCTCATGCATATTGGGTATAGGTGGACATAGCAAATCTGGATCGTCCAAATCTTCGGCCAAGATCAGCGGACCAAATCCCCCCACCCAACGTGGTTTTGCGAAAATGCCCCCGCCTGAAATCTCTCTCGCATTTCGCCCCCATCGTCGTCATCGAGTACAGCGACTGCTGCATCGACGCCAAGTCGAGGGAAGACTGCAAGACGCCGGAGCAAACCGACGTCGACTCCTCGGACGACGACGGCCCGCCGGGCAAAGCGTACCACTCGGGAGCTTACCAGCAGCAGAATATAACGCTCTTCGGGCTACTCAACTTCATCGATCGGTTGTACTCAACAAGCGGCGAGGAGCGCATCATCGTCTTCACCACCAACTACAAGGACCGCCTCGACCCAGCACTTCTCCGGCCGGGGCGCATGGGCATGCACGTCAACATGGGCTACTGCTGCTGGGAGGCATTCAGGGCGTTGGCCTGGAAATACCACCTCGTTGACAGCCACCCGCTGTTCCGGAGATACAAGAACTACTCGCACATGTGGAGGTGACACCGACCGAGGTGTCCGAGATGCTACTGCGGAGCGAGGACGCCGACGTTGCGCTGCGAGTGCTTGCAGAATTCCTCCAAGACGAGAAGGGGGACAAGGAACGACGTAGTCACGTAGCAGAGAAGGCATTGTAGTACTAATTCTTCCTTTCACGGGCCATTTTGTTTCAGGAGGAGATTAGGTTGACACAGTAGAAACATGGATTCTATTACGCATCAATTATGAGAACACAAAATTTGGCTTTCTAATGTCTTTTGACTGTTTTCAATCTTATGGTTCTGATCAACTGATCAATACAACTGTTATGTACAAGAATCTGCGACTTGGACAAAACAAAACTCACAACACAAAAGTCTGAAAGATAAAATCCAACAAAACTTTCAACTGTTGTTGTTTCAGTGAATAATCATGCCATTTTACAGCGGACCATATCAATACATTGTAACAGTTTCAGACTTTCAATGTATTTCCTTGCAAGTTTTTCGCGGAACTGGAAACATCAGCTTCTTCAGTGGAACCTGCTACCCCTAAAATTCCTTAGCTGAGTCCCAAACTCTTGTAAAATTTGAAGGTCCTCCATCTCTGTTCCTCTCAAATTGACAGCTTTATGCTACCTCTTCATTACCTTCTTTTCCCAGTTGGGGAAAATTTGGTCATTGCAACATTTCACCCTTGACATCATAGGCCATCAAACATATGTTGTGGCGGGGGTTGGCGTTGTTGAGTGCTGAGGCGAGGGAGTAGATGAGCGGACGCGCTGCACGGAGAGGGAGCGGTGCGACGAGAACGACGATGACGAAGAGGAGGACGAGGAGGCGGAGGAGGTCGGTGACGCGGCAAAGTTGGGCCTGTCGAGGGCCAGCTTGAGCGGCGGGCATGCGGGGTGGGCCGGTAGCCGCAGCCACAGCAGCCACCAGCAGGGCCGTTTCTGTCATTTTGGAGGTCCTGAGACGAGATAAAATAGGAGGTATTTTATTCTAACATGAATATATAATGCTACTTTTTATATCAACTGTAAAGCTATTCAATACATAAAAAAGATACAAACTACTCATAGAAAGCAATTTCTTCTAACATTTCTAGATGCGAAGTCATTGATACTAGTTGGGTAGGCCTTAGTTGCCGATTAAATAATTTAGGCCCATGTCTTGGGCTCTCGACTAGCTCAATGCATCAATCTAGTTAGTAGTTATACAGTCATGCAGAACAATAGAGCGTATACTGGATATACAATTATACATATACATATATGTAGTATGATGTATCAGAATCGGGGGCCCTTGGCTCTGGTGGGCCTTGGGCGGTCGCCCCGGCCAACCCTCCTTTAGGAACGGCCATGGCCACCAGCCACGGCGACGCTCCGGATCGACGCGGCATGCGACGCCTGCCTGCTTACGAGGTGGAAGAGGAGGAGCAAACTGATTTGGCATGGGGAATTAGGGATCGGCTCGGCTTGGGGGTTTGATTGTGAGAGACATAATTTGAGCAGGGGTTTTTTCGCAACAAAAATGTTAAGTGGGTGGGACTTGGCCTGCTGCGCTCTCGGGCGCCACCGATTTTCGTGTTGAACAACCAGGATTCGCTATGTCTATATTTCCACCAATACCCCTATGTGTATGAGATATGTTATCCACAAGTGGTGGTTTCATCATCTATCGACACAAACCACTCAAGATAAAGCCCCTATCTACCCAATGCATGAATGCTTCGAATGAGCCACAAATAATTTTGCATTCCAACCCTTTAATTTCCCATTTTAGCCCTTACTTTCTTTCTATAAAGTATGAAATTTTACACAAGAAACCCGAAAAACTGAAAAGTTATTACATATATACACCTCTGCCACACCCTTAGCCCACCTGTTAGTCTATACAATGTTTGAGCCCATAACCCCCTCACCCACACCTCCTCTCCTCACCCCGATATCACCTCTCCAGCTCTCCTCACATGCGCCGCCGCTCTCAAGCTTCTTCCATCGCCGGCGCTCTCCACTCTCCACTCTCCGCCTTCGCCTGATACAGACGTCTCCATCCTCAACCCTAGGCCAACACCGACGTCTCCGTCCTCGGCCCTCGCCCTAGCTTCCTCTTTATCACCGTCGACCCGTGCTGCTCCCGCCGCTATTCTCTACTCAGAGAGGTCGTCGGTGTCTAGATCTGAACGAATCTGGAGAGGTCTCCGACGTCTAGATCTCGACCAATCCGTAGGCGAAGTCCAAATCCAGTCACCAGCGGTGCTACACGTGGCGACGGCAGCGTTGCGCGTCCATCAACGGCGACAACAGCCTACGGATGCGCCGGCAGACCACCTTCCCTTCCCTCTGCCCTAGACCATCTTCTCCCTCCTCCAAGCCACCACAGCTTGTGTATGTCTCTTTGACACACTGCAAACCACCGACTTTCATCCCTCCCTCCTCCACTATGGCTTGGCTCCGACGTGGACATGCGAGGCGTTGTACATGCCCTTAAGCAGCCCTTAAGCACCGAATTATGTGATCTGCCAAAAAGAGGAAAATAAAAGAGGAAAATAACAAAAAAGAAAAAAGCAGCTGGACCACATGTTCGACATCCTGATAGAAGGTTTCGTCCAAAATAATTTACAGTGTGCTGGATGGGTACAGTCAAGCTTTCGCTGGCCTTGTTGCTTGAGCTAACGTGATTATGCCCACAATCACTCCAAACAGTCCCAAAGCGCTGCCGAATATCTCAATCACCAAGATCTTTACAAAGAGTGATGAATTCTGAGCATCAGACAGTGCACACAGTTGCTTCCAATTATTCCCACACATACCCTGTAGGTCGGAAAATCAATCATCTAGAACTATGGAGCATAATACACAAGAAAGCATGTAAAGGTTGGTGCTTACTCACAAAATACGACCAGACGCAAAGATTGCATAGCTGGCCCGGGAGATTCTGGAGCATACATTTGAGCTGATGGCACACTTTCAAGCTTTGTTTGAAGGATGATTGCCCCGATTATACCATAAATTGCAACAGCCTCACAGAAGATGGCACTGTAAAGCAAAGGTAGATGCATAGGTATCACAAGTTAAAAGTCAAACATTGTGATGCAAAAAGGTCGCACAAGACATGTTGTAACATTCACTTTTTTCCAACAGCAATTAGATTTTGGTTTTCAAAAATTTCAAATCCAAATTTCTTTGAATTCAACCGTACCTTTTCTTTTGGGCCCCGATTTGGCCCAGATCCCGGCTCGGCCCGCCCGCCCGCCTCGGCCGCCCGCCCGGACCCCCTCTTCACCTCCTCTCCGGTGTCGCCGCCGCCGACCCCCCCCCTTCCGGCTTTCCGCGCCCATGCCCCTGCCGACCAAAGACTGCCTCCTCCACAGCTGCCAAGGCTACCAGTCTGTAGCTGCCCGCGTCGCGTGCTCCCAGCAAGGCGCTCCTCCATCTCCGCCGACCCCTCGCTCCTCGCCCCCCCTCCTCGGCTATAAAGCTCGACGCCTCCCTCTTCTCCTCCCCACCCGCCTCCTCTCTTCTTCCGCAGGCCGTTGAAGTTGAGTCGCCGTCGCCCCGCCCCATCTTCTCCGCCTCTGGCCACCGCCGCCCTCGCCCTCGAGCCGCCGTCACCTCCACCTCCGGCTTCCCCCTTGCCCCCAGTACCACCCGAGCCCTCCCTTCTTCTTCCCGTGCCCCCTCCTCTCCCGCTCCCTCTCTCTCTCTCCGTGCCGCCGCCCGCACACGTCGCCATCCTCTTAAACCCCCCACCCTCGCACCGCGCGATCGAGTGGGCCCCACTCTGATGCTCTGTGAGATCGACAGTGAGCCCCACCCTTTGCTCCATAGACCC
This sequence comes from Hsuehochloa calcarea, assembly GCA_036346395.1. Lineage (NCBI taxonomy): Eukaryota > Viridiplantae > Streptophyta > Magnoliopsida > Poales > Poaceae > Hsuehochloa > Hsuehochloa calcarea. Next base: position 27,212,958 of record CM070593.1, on the reverse strand, counting down.
GTGCGTCGATGCGCGTAAACCCGGTCCACGCACTGTGCGGTGGACCGAGCACTGTTCACGTGCCACGTGTTAGCACGAGGTATTTTCTGATTTTCTTTTCAATTAAAAATTCATTTGAAAAGCTTCAAAAATTCATATCTCCTTCGTTATAACTCCAAAAATTATGAAACTTGTTCATAAAATTTTCTAACTTCAAGATCTTACTAATGGCACTGGTCTTGTTTAATTTTGAGTTTATTTGTTATGGATTTGTATTTATTTGCTCTCTTTGCTGTTGTGCCTTTTTTCCGGTATATTCGTCCGATTAGGGTTCGAAGACGCGGGAGAGCTCCATTTCGATCAAGCTCAAGAATACCAAGACCCTACTGCCTTTTACCAAGGTGAGTCAATACTTTGATCATTTTGAGCCTATATTTTATGCAAATTATATTTATTCAAAATATCAAAATTGCATGCTTTAATTATGTAATCAAATGTATGCTAAAGTTTAAGGTAGTTAACCACTCATTTTATGATTAATTAATTATTATCCATCCTTTGATAATTGAATCCATTATTTCCATGTTACCCTAGTAGATATGTGGTAAATACTAGCATCGGTTGTACTTAAGCGACATGCTAGTCTTGCTTAATTACCGGGACAATAAATGTCCTAATCATCATCTTTTAATCATAAAATTAGTTTTTGGCAGTCATTGTGGGTAAATAACTGGCGTGTTATGATAATTGGCTTTTCCTCCCCAAAACCCTAAACAACTTACTAGTACCACATCTGGACGGCTGGAAAGAGTGGTGGGTGCTGTCGTACACGAGAGTGGTTAGTAGGTGGTATGAATCGTCCGGATGAATTAAGGACTTAATCTTGTCATGACCTCCCGTGTAAAATAAGTACAACCGCAAGTTTGCGGAAGCAAAAAGGGGGGTAGAGCACATCTCTCCACAGGCAAGCGACTAGGGAAACCTGTGCGTCCGATATTAACCAAAGACCTGGATAATATTGGATGCACACAAGCACCAACAGAGTCAGCTAGACTGAGGCGAGACCTAGTATAAAAGAACTACACTACTCTTTATCATCTTCTAGGCCTCCAACGTCTGGATCCTCGTAGTAGGCATAATCTCCATGATTTTCTATTTCTGAGAGTTTGGGGAAAGGAGCGAGGATGAGCACAACTTCCGTGCTCGCGAGCCAACACACATAATGCAGTAATAATACATGCAATATTTAATAAGGATGGCTCATGTTCTTTTATTTGCTCAAAGCAACATTTTCAGTGACTTAGCACTTTGACCAAATCTCATTTTTAAAAGAGATATTGTGCAATTTTATAATGACAAATGTTACCTCCATCTATGCTTAAATTTGAGTGGAGTCACCTCCACATATTAACATCACTAGGTACAACGACCCAGAAAAAATCAACCCTCATGCTAGGTGAGCCGACACTGTAATCATCCCACCCACAAGGATTTATAAACAGAACTAACTCAAGTTAGGTTCTCATGTCCACCTTTAACAGTAGGCGCGGTTGTTTAAATAGTTTAAACTCTGCAGAGGTTGTACACTGTACCCACAAGAAACAATCATACTCATTGCCCCACATGATTCCTTAGTCATGTAGTTGAGTGATCGTCACAGTATCTTTTCAAAATATCTTGCCCCTTCCATCATCTCACCCATATGGGCCACACCCATAAGTTGTGCGGAGTGTTCACCTCAACAACTAGCGTAGCTGGATTACCCACAACGTCTAGCGCAACTAGCAAATTCACCTTGCATTGGTGTCCCATTCAAGCCGGACCGTATCCAGTGCTTGCACGATCCCGCTACCCCTCCAGCGAGATGACATTCAGTGTTTAATAAATTTACTAAGCCAAGTTGTACTTTACAGACTTGTGGTTGTACTTGTTTTTACGTGGGAGAACATAACAAGATTAAATCCTTAATCCATCCAGGCAGTTCATACCACATACTAACCACTCTCGTGCTCTGACGGCACCCATTACCTTACCATCCACCCAGATGAGTTAACAGCAATTTAATAGAGTTTTTGGGGAATAAAATACATTACCACAACAGTCCAGTTATTTACCCACAATGACTGTCCAAACTACTTTTATGATTAAAAGATGATGATTGAGGCATTTAATACCCCGGTACTTAAGCAAGAATAGCGTGTCGCTTAAGTACAACGTATAACTAGTAATTATCACATAGTTACTAGGGTGATATGGAAAAATAAATTCAATTGCCAAAGGATGGTATAATAATTAATTAATCATCAAATGAGTATTTAACTACTTTAAGGTTTAACATACATGTGCTTAAAAATTTAAAGCATGCGATTTTGGTAATTTAAAATAATATAATTTGTGTAAAATGTAGGTTCAAAATGATCAAAGTATTGGCTCGCCTAGAGTGAAGGTGAGAGATTCTTCCAAGTCCTGCGCTTGATCAAACTGGAGATCTTCCGCGTCTTCGAACTTTACTCTGACGAACGCATCGGGAAAAAATAAATAAGCAACGAGAACAAATAAATACTAATGAAATAACAAATAAAGTCCAAATCAAATAAGACTAGTGTAATTAGCAAGACCTTGAATTTAGATAAATTTAGAAACAAAAATCACTAGAGTTATGACGGAGGAGAACGGAGCTTGTGAAGTTCTACCTTCGAGTACTGCCGGTTCCGAGTACTATTCGTTTCGAGTACTGTGGGCTTCGAGTACTGTTTGTTTCGAGTGCTGATCATTTCGAGTACTGGCTTCGGGTACTGTTCATGTCGAGTACTGTTCGTTTCGAGTATTGTGGCTTCGAGTACTGTTAGTGTCGAGTACAGCTGGCTCCGAGTTGACTCAGTCGGGGAGATGTTCGACTAGAGGACTTAGTCGGAAGGAGGTTTTGACTACATATGTAGTCGGAAGGGGTTCGACTACAGGTGGTCAAAAAGGGTATTGACTGCATATGGTCGTAAAGGGTATCGACTACAGGTGGTTATAAAGGGTATCGACTACAGGTGGTCGAAAAGGGTATCGACTACATGTGGTCGTAAAAGGGTATCGACTACAGGTGGTATTAAAGGGTATCAACTACAGGTGGTCGAAAAGGGTATCGACTACATATGGTTGCAAAGGGTATCAACTACATGTGGTCGTAAAGGGTATCGACTACAGATGGTCGAAAAGGGTATCGACTACATATGGCCATAAAGGGTATCAACTACATGTGGTCGTAAAGAGTATCAACTACATGTGGTCGAAAGGGGTATCGACTACATGTGATCGTAAAGGGTAGCGACTACACGGCGTGGACCGAGGGAGTTCGACAACACAGTGTGGTGTGAAGGAGGTTTCGATAATGCGACTACCTGGTCGTGGTCGTAGTAGTAGTTATAGACGTAGTCGTAGACATGGTCGAAAAGGATTTTCGACTGCTCGGCGGGGTCAGCAAGTCAAGAGGGAGAATCGGGCACGGAGAAAGGGGGCTTACCAAGACCGAGAAGGAGGTCGGAGTTGGTCGAACGACTATAGGGGAGCTCGCAGTCGGTGGCGAATGAGGATGGCGACGAAGGGGTCGACCGGGATTGAAGGAGAAGAGGAAATGCGACGGTTCCTATGCCACAAAACTAAAATCGAGTGAGAGGATCGCTCCAAGGAGCTATGGGCACGAATTGACACGGGTAGAAAAGGGCTGCACTGGTGCGACGAGAACCGAAAGGAGGCGTGGCGGCTGCTCGAACTAAGAGCTCGGGGCTTCGGGCAACCACTACAGCACGAGCGGAGTGGGGGAGCTTGGAGGTGAAAGGGTTGCTCAGGTTCTTCGCTTGTGGCACTTACCAGAAGTGAAGGAGAGATGAGAGGAGGCGAGGGAAGGCTCGGAGTCCCTTTTATAACCAGCGAGAGGGAAAAAGGAGTCGTCGGAGACTCGGAGATGCGCAGGTTTCCGAGGCAGTCATGCAATGGGCGCCCTGGTTAGAGAGGACGGGGCAGGCGCACGTAGCGGGGAGGTGATGGCAGCGATGACTCAGGCGGGAGATGCAGGTGGCGGGACCAACATGAGCAGGCACTGGTGACGAGACGGGGCGACGGAGGCGCCAGAGTCAAGGACGGGTAGAAGGGAGAAGGTGACGCCAGAGGGCCAGGAGGTGCAGATGCGCGGCCGTGGTGCTGACACGACAGCAGGACAGGCGACGGGACGGGTCGACTTCAGGGGCGGAGCAGCAGAGGCTGGTTAATGAGACATGGCAGCAGAAGACCAGGGGGATGTACTGGCTTGACTAAGCCAGAAATGGAAAAAGGAATGATAGGTCGGGGAGACGGGAGGGGATGTGGTCAGTCAGCCCAAGCGGGGGAGGAAGATGGGCTGGGCCCAAAGAGAGTGGGGTTTTGAAATGGAGGTAGAAACTACAGATTTTGAAAATATAACTTAAGTTAAAATAAAATTTTAAAACCAACTGACAAAAGCAAATACTATTCACAATTCAAAAATGAACTGTTACACCTGTGCTGGTCCGACTGCTATTCTCTGCTTGAAGAGGTTGCCGGCGTCTAGATCCGATTGGATCCAGACAACAGAGGTCCAAATCCGGTTGCTGGCGGTGCTACATGTGGTGACGGTAGCGCTGCGCATCCATCAATGATGAAAGAAAGGGAGAGAACGAGAAAGGAAGGGAGAGGAAAGGAAAGGAATTAGTACCATATTTGCAGGAGCACCGCCGCCTGCAGCCGCCATGAGACCCTCGCGTCTCCTCTGCTGTCGCATGTGTGAGGAGGCGTCGTGGTCTGGAGGCTGGTGTTGTTGTAGTGGGTTGTTGTTATTGGGTTGTGCCGTATCAGAGAGGTATCCCACACTATCAAAGTGATTTTAAAAAAAATAAAAATAGCCTGATACTCCTTCGTACCGGTGTAGTATCGATATCGGATACGGTATCCGATACTGCTAGGCTGACTCAGAGAAGTATCGGTACTTCCTAGATACTAGGCATATAAGGTGCATACTTCGTAACAAAATGGAGCAACCTTATATAGAGACTATATATCGAATTCATATAAACCAAAATTAAATTTGCGCACGGTATCACGAACTTGCGAATCCACCCTGCCGAGCAAATTTCACAAAAAAAAAAAAGCTTCTGGCCACCTCTTATGGTTAGCATTCATGTCACCGAAGCTCCTGGAAACTGATGTATTTTCATAAGGCCACTCGAATTCCGATCCTCTGAGTGCGTCGAGAGGTCGGCGCGCGGAAGATTCTAGAAGAGGATTGGAGTAGACAAGTAAGGTAGGAGAAGCAATGGTAAGGGAGGCAGATGTTTTCCTCAATGTGCAGGCAGCAGCTATATATATAAGTACTTGGATTGGATGCATGCTCAATTGGAACCTCAGTTCAAACAAAGATCGATCAGTTGATATATGAGTTATAGCCGCACTTCTAACTTGGTCTACTGACAAACCTTCCTTAAAAAAAACACTTGGTCTACTGACCACTCACTACTGAGTCTGTTTATAGACATCTTTTGTTTCTGCTATGTGGCCAGCAACTTCCTCATTTCCTCCCTATTGTATATCTGTACCTACTTTCTGTTAGTTAGATTACTAGTCAAATCATGAACTTTCAGAGGCTCAACTTTATCTAACAAGCTACAAACTCCTTGTTCTAACAGAATCCATGATGACTACATATCTATTAACTCGCAATATACTAAGTAATTAAGGCTGTATTCTGTTATTCTCTGTTTGAACCAGAAATTAATAGCATTTCTAGCCTCACCAACTGCATGCATGCATGCCATTAGACTGCTATGCAGGTCAAGAAACTTTGCAGCGTTGATCAGTTCGTCCCTCTCATGTGAAACCGGCGAAGGTCACTCTTGACCACCTACCCTGTCTGCCACTTGGCTCGGGTCAATTCTACCTGGTTTCTTCTTCAACTCGGGGGTCAGCAACTAGTAGCGCTGGCAGCCTAGAGCATACGGATTCACCCACCAAATCTACTGCAGTACATTCGAAGCGTGATGTGCTCGCGCGCGTAAACCGTTGGATTGAAAATCGACGTCCCAGATTGATTGCAGTGGAAAAAAGAAGATGCAATTTTATTTTTTGTCGGTGATTGCTGACATAACCTGAACCGCCGATCATGTGATCGGACGGTCCAAAACTCACGCAGGCCTGCCCTGAGCTGCAGCCACTCCAGCGTACCTGTATTAGGCTTGGGCTAGATCGTTCACGAAATCATGCCAGTGAATGCCGTTTTCAAACTGTTATTTTGAGAATTTTTTTTAGAATACGCAAAAGATTTGCACATATTTGCATCAGGCTATTGAGAAGTTGCATACTGACTTGTACAGTTTCGTATCCGTTCTGACGGCTTTAGGGATGTGAGGTTGAAATTGCTGTCTCGTGCTCTTGTCGAAAATTGATGAGTCATGACAATGTGAATCTGAAGAAATGGACTTGCGGAATTTGCAGGTTATTGCTTTTAAAAAAGTGTTTGTAGGTTCCTGCTGAAAGTGTTTTCTTCTTTTTAGTGTGTTGTTTCTATCACTTACGATTTACGACTGTAATTTGCGCGCGAATTCCTTGGGAGTAAATCCAAATAATTAAACGACAATATGGTGTGATGTTTACGTGTATGTCAGTTCACCTCACTCTCTTTTTTCTCGCCCAACACCTGTCCAACTCGATTCGTCAGTACGTAAGAACTTTGTACGCCTCCAAGACAGAAATGCACGCCATTGGATCCATGTACGCACAGCAATTCAGTCCACTCCTCCTTTCTTCTTCTTCTAAACATCTGTCCAAATTGATGATCCATGGCAGCAGAAAATGTGTCCGGATTGTGTGGCCAATGGAACAAGCTAATTAACGAGATCGACATCTTGCCGAGTATTGACACTTCGAGTGGCAGCTAAGGGTTAATCCATCGATCGACCGGTCAACACAGCCATTTTGCTGAATTCAAAGCTCGTGAGTTTGTTTTGAAGGCGGGAAAAAACAAGTTACACTATTGTATTGGGCGTGATAGGGATAACTGAAGCTAAAAAAGAGAGTATAAATTTAAGCTACACTGCTAGAGTGATTTTCATCTCTAATTCACCGTAGCATCATAGTTTGTGGCTGATGACTAGTTTTCGTCTCCAATCAGTAGTGCCAACTTAGGGCACTGGATGCTTCCTTTCCTATGGAAATGTGACACCATATAAGGGCGCTATTGTCGTTTTACTTTGAGTGAACTTGACTACTACAATATATAGTCCAACGACTGAACAAACTAACTCTACTTGAGTGTCAAACCAAAACTTGCAAATGTAAATACCTCTATCGTATGCCAATCTTAGGATAGTCTAGCGATGTGGCACCTTGTTTCTCTCGCTGATGACCAGAGTGCGACTCATACTAACAACATATTGGGTATATTATTTGTGTATTTTCTGGGATTTGAACCCATGACCTACGGGTTGTGAGCCTTGCACTAATCAGTTGTTCCCATCATCTAAAAATATCTATATCATATATTAATTTGGGATTGACTAATCCAAATATACCCCAAACTCCTGCTTAGTGATAACTGATCAGTAGTTGTTCTTGCATGGAACACTGGAAGATTGGTTGTAAATCTATATCTGTTGAAAATGAGGGTAATATTTTAATTTTAGATTTTAATAGAAGGCAAATATCACAAATGACTAATGATGCATAAATCAGTACTAACAGCAGACAACTCATTGTACTTTGCAATATAGGCAAAAACAAAATGTAAATAAGTCAATCAGTCACACGAAAGACTTACAGATGGATCCGACGAAGAACAAGAAGCAGCGCAGACGCAGACTCGATGCAGCGTAGAAATATAGATGAATCAACGAAGCGAGCGGTCGTGCAGATGTGCGCTGCCCAAAAATCTTATTGTCGCCCCCTGTGCAGGTCTTCACGACAGCAACGGCTCGAAGATACCGCTCCTCTTCTTGATGGTGCACGCCGAGAAGAAGAGTCGACGAGGTTCAGATGGTGCAATACAACAGCACAGGTTTGCAGAAGAAAGAAAAGAAGAAATGGAGGCAGTAGTTCTTCACGCTATGCTCTGGACATCTCCAGGCATAGATATATAGATGCAGATTGTGAACTGACCTAATTAAACAATCATTTACTCACAGATAACTGATACATTTAACAAGTCATTTACTCATTGGTAACTGTCTGTCATCAACACCCAATAAAGCTTCAAATTCAAACATTTGAATCTCATTCAAACAGGGAGAAAGAGAGATACATAGTTTAGCATAAATAAGGTGGACTTGATCTGCCAAGTGGCGTTCCACGTCATGGCACTGTCGTGTGTCGTAATTCACAAGTAACGCGATTTTCCACGTGAAAATACGCAAATGCGCGCGCGCGTGTGTTTAACCAAAGCTCTCCTCGTGCCACCCTCATCCATGTGTCATATGTTTCAAAGAGTGGTAAGGACTTCACCTTATATATTGGTCACCTCCACCTTGCCTTAGCAATATGGTACTAAACCATACATGCTTTTGAATTATAGAAAATGAGCCTCACTCATATAGGCCAATTTCCAATAATCTTCAACAATTCCAAAGCAAGAAGCAAAAATATGTCAAAGATATTGTGTTGAAGTACTGTTAATATACCAGTCTTTTAGTGTAAGTCTCGCACGGGGTGAACTTGCACCTAGAATGACAAGATTCTGAAGGATTTTAGTAGGGCTACGATAGCACAAAATAAAATTTTTACCGCGCAACCAAGGAACCTCCACTAGTAATAGATCACGAGATTAACACTAGACGCGCCGACTCGAAGCGGAAGTAGAGTCGATGTAGCGAGATGATGCGGTCGTAGTCGTACTCGCCGCGTGTCTTCTCCTCCGAGTAGTCGTACTCACCGCGCATCTCCTCCTACGACTCCTGTGATCATCACGAGTTGTGGATCGTTGTAGTGTTGATGCTTCGCAACAACACCTCTAAGGTATCCACACGTACGGGGCAGGGACACCACGCACTGGAGTGCTAGCACCGGCAGCGTGGTTGAGGAAGGCCTGACTATTAGGATTTCGGAAAGTTCTTCAAAAGATCGTCCTCCTCCCTCACCCCATGCCACCACCCCTTTTTATATAGGCATCCATGATGGGTCTCGAACTTGAGGCCCATTAGGAACTCGTGGCCTATACGAATTCGGATCACCATCCAAAACATATCACATCCCTTTAAGTGTGCGACCCTATATGTTCATGTGTAATCGGTTGTGACTCGGAAACTCTTTTCTGACTACTAGTCGTCAGCGGTGCACATAACGATTCCCGAACACACAGAGAATAAATCAGACGAACCTTAGTGTGATATGATCTATGACCAGGCCCTCATCACTTACGGCCAGTTCGTATCTCTATACGACTAGGTTGTATTTGGTCACGATCAGTTTGTAACTCCTTACGACCAGGTTCTTACCATTCTGTGATTACGTTCGACCAATCTACGACCAGCTCGTATCTCCATATGACTAGTCCGTAACTGATCGAACTAAGCGACCTACTCATGCATTCTCCCTTTGCCTCACGATGTCTGGTTGAACTCCAGGTGAGATGTTGTGTTATCCATTGTGGAGATCATGGGGATATGCTCCAGATCTTAGGATGATGTGACAATTGGCAATGGTGTTAAAGATTTATCGTTTCACGTGTTTTCAGTAAAGTTGCTGTGCTGTCAGGACTTTGGCGGTCTGATCGGCCGAATCGGCGGTCAAACCGGCCAACTTCAGAAAGTGTTGTTTTGAGCTGGGCCAAAAATAGAGGGTGTAGGCAAGAGAGGGGATTCTATTGCACTTGGTCCCATAATTTTTGGAGTCTCCAGTCAAAAGTTCTATTGGTTTGAAAATTCCAGTAGGTTTCGGAATTTCAGAGGCTGAAATCGGCTAAGTCCCAGCTGGGGGTCTGACCGGCCAATAGGTGGCGGTCAGACCGGCCAGGGTGGGCGGTCAGACCGGTCACTTGGATCGTCGTCCTTCGCGGAGTCGATGGTTGGTTGTTAGGTCAAAGTCATGAGTTTCAGTGCGTATGCATTGCATGATGTATGTTTTGACTAACATGGGTCAAGTTGTGAAGAACTTATTCCCGGATTCGGTTTACTTATCTATTGTTGTGCAGGTTGCTTGGTGGTCAACGACGGTCAACAGCGAGGATGATCGGGACTAGGCTTGGAGAGCTAAGGTCAAGAACGATCGACGATGCCGGGTGAGATCAATGAACTCATGCGTGGTGCAAGATGGACAAGGGTGACCTACTGGCTAATCCGCGGCGTAAGATGACGCAAGGTGTAGCTAATTAGGTCAAGATGAGATAAAGACAGCGTATTAAAATGCGTGTGTGTGTGACCCGTTTGTTTTGGGTCTTAACGGGAGCCCAATTGAGTCAAACTTCTAGAAGGTCTAAGCCTCCACTATACGTCTCTTTTGTTGTTAGAAACCCTAATTTGCTTAGGGAGAGCTTTTGTGGAGGCTATGGTTCTAGAGAGTTTTGATGTGATTTTTGTGCTCTTGGATTGAGCATTGTCCTCCATTGATGGAGTGGTCAGAAGCCCAAATCATATCAAATCAATCTAAAGAAAGTTTGATCAATGTCTTGTCTCTTTACGTTCTTTCTCTATATTTGATGATTTTGAGTCTTTCTTTGATACGCGAGTTTTTGATTGAATTCTTCACGTGATCTAGCTTGCTGTGACATGTGGGAACATATCTAGGATCATCTTGATCATCAATCACCCACGAGCAAGATTTTAGATCTAGTTTTCGTTTTGACTCGGTTTTGAACCCTTCTTCAATCAAATGGAAAATGATTGTTATTCTTCTAAGAATTGTCACGATCTTCGATTGGAATAGGTTTCTGACATCATAGAGAAGGTGTGTTCCAAGTTTCATCGAGTTTGGAGTTGTAGATCAAAAGTTTCATCTATTTGCAACTTCGTCATCGGGGCTGTTTGATCTGTTTTTTGCCGGCGGTCGACCGCTGGTCAGTCGGTCGACCGCCAGACCTGCAGGTTAGACCGCCAAAGGTAATCGCTTTGCCTTAGCTTGTGTTGATTTTTGTTGTATTGCGTAGGGGGTTAAATTGAATTCAATACTAGTCTTCCGCTGTGCTGGTATATTGATCTTCATAGCTTCCATAGCTACTGGAGTAAAATCTTATTGAATCAATTATTTGTGAAAAAGTGGGCGTGCTCCTATTCACCCCCTCTAGTCGCCTTTTCGGTCCAACATGCATGGACTGTTCAATACTTTCTCGATCGAGTTATCAGATAACTTCATGTGGTCGACACTTCGACCACTAGTGCATGGCCATGCACTTTCTTTCTCCGACCACAACGAGGGGCCCAGAGACATCTCTCCTGTTTTGTTAGGAGTGACAAATCCCATCTCGACCAGTCACATCCCTCTGCATGTTTCGTAGCATACCCGAAAGCTACCTTTATGACTACCCAGTTACGAGTAGCGTTTAGTAACCCCTAAGAGTGCTATTGTACATGTAGGAAACTATGCTGATCTCAGGTCTAAGGATTTATGCATCATCATTACATGAGACCAACTCATGACAGAAATAATCATGACAATCTCAATAGTATCTCAAGGATGGGTCTATCCAGCCCCATGTTCTCTAACATGTGCTCACATTATTGATTCGATATCCCTATATCCATGACTGGTGAAACATGGTCATCAATCAATACATGTGCTGGTCGTAGAGTCACTGGTGTTCCGACCAGGGATACATTTAGAATGACATCATATGAGTTAAAGAGTTTCACCAACAAGTCACATACTTATTGATCTATAACTAATGATTCATTTAAGGAACATGATAACATATTATCAAAATCATGAACATAATAAAATATCATCATCTCTATGATTGCCTCTAGGGTATATTTCCAATAGATTCATCTTCCCACAGGTGATAAATATACTATGCCTGAATTCACAGCTCTTCGTGATCAAACATCACCTGAAATCTCAACTGATACTAGGCTGTCATTGAACCACGTCTGAACAAAGCGTTATATGGTCATGATCCCTTATCTACTCATGAGATTTCTAGATAATGCCCTGTTCTCGTGAATATGGTCATGATCCCTTATCTACTCACGAGCTTTCTAGATAATGCCCTGTTCTCGTGAACTGCGACCACACAGTTAGGCTCAAATAGGTATATTCTTTCTATGTATCCTACATGATAATATATTTTCCTCATTTGGACAATAGAATATATTAAGGCTTTATGCCAACCTTCCATATAGTCGAGGGTAATTTGTCTATTAGGACATGAGTTCAATGAATATGTATTCTCTTGTTACAATATCAACTTGTTTTTCCTATTGCCTAAGTCACGAGATCTCCGATCAAGGAGGTATGGGTTACCATTGTGATGTAACTCAAATGAGCCTTATTCCCATGTCCATAGATGCAACTGAATTCGCTTTCTGTGTTAATCCCTTTGTAAAAGGGTTTGCCAAATTTTTCTCAGTGCGAATATAATTCACAACAATCACCCCAGAGTTTCTCAGTTTTCTGATAGATTTAAGCCTATACTTTACATGTTTGGAGGACTTCATATTATCCTTAGTACTTGTGACTTTAGCCAATATTGTTTGATTATCACAATACATTAGGATTGTCGGTTTTGGTTTTTCAACCAGTGGCAAGTCCAATAGAAGCTCTCTCAGTCATTCAGCCTCAATAGTGGCTGTGTCAAGTGCTAAAAGTTCTACTTCCATGGTTGACCTTGTCAATATGATATATTTACAAGACCTTCATGAAACTGCAACATCAGCTAAAGTGAACACATAGCCACTTCTAGCTTTGATCTCATCTGCATTAGAGATCCAATTGGAACCACGGTATCCTTCTAATACAGAAGGATATCCAATATAAGTAATTCCAATAGATGTTGTGCCTTTCAAGTAACGCAACACTCTTTCAAGTGCCTCCCAGTGATCATCTCCTAGGTTAGATGTAAACCGACTTAATTTGCTCACAGCAAATGAAATATCAGGTCTTGTGGCACCAGCTAAATACATGAGTGATCCAATAATTTGTGAATATCTTAATTGATCTTTTCCTGACCTTTGGTTCTTTCGAAGCTTAATGCTCGCATCATAGGGCGTTGGAGAAATTTTACAATTTTCATAGCCAAAACGACTTAAGATTTTCTCAGCATAGTGGGATTGGTTCAAAGTGATCCCATTCTCGTTCTTGATCAATTTAATATTCAGAATGACATCTGTCTCTCCTAAGTCTTTCATATCAAAGCATCGAGATAAAAAAGATTTGACCTCGTCAATTACTAGCAGTTGTTTATTCCAAATATAAGTACGTCATCCACATACAGCACAAAATCACTCCTTAACCCCCACTATAAAGATAATATACACATTTATCGACTTCATTCACAACAAAGCTAACAGATATCAAAGTTTTATCAAACTTATCGTGCCATTGTTTAGGTGCTTGCTTTAGACCATATAAGGATTTTAATAATCGCATACCTTATTTTCCGTCCGAAACCACAAAACCATCCGGTTGATCCATATAGATTTCTTCCTCCAACTCTCTATTAAGAAAAGCTATCTTTACGTCCATTTGATGAACATGTAGACCATAGAAAGACGTTGACACAATGAGCACTCGATGGTGGTTAGTCCGCAACATGAGAATAGGTATCGAAGAATCTTCTCCTCTTTTACGGTGCAACCCTTGGCCACAAGTCTTGTCTTGTACTTCTCAATAGTACCATCAGATCTTAGTTTCTTTTTAAAGACCCACTTACATTCTACAGGTTTGCACCCAATAGGACGATCAGTGATTTCCTAAGTCCTGTTAGCCATGATAGAGTTCATCTTACTACGGACTGCTTCTTTCCAATACTCAGCATCAGAAGATGCATAAGCCTCTGAAAGAGTCTTTGGTACATCATCCACGAGGTATACAATAAAATCATCACCAAAAGTTTTCTCAACACTTTATCTCTTGCTCCTGCGAGGAGCTTCTACGACTAGATTGTTATCCTCCTCAAGGATATCACATATTGGTTCAGAAATGCTGGGAGGTTCAGAAGCTTGATTATTATCACTTTTAATATTTTCAGTTTAAACATTTTCGGTTCGTGAAGTACCGCATACAATTCTCATTGGAAAATAATCCTCAAAGAATGAAGTATCTCTATACTTCATTATTGTGTTAGCAATAATCTCAAGAGTTTCTGATTTAATTAGTAAAAATCTATATACCGTGCTGTTATGAGCTTATTCTAGAAAAACACAATCGATTGTTTTAGGTCCAAGCTTTCTTTTTTCTGCAATGATATATTGACCTTTGCCAAACACCCCCAAGTTCGTATAAAATCTACATTAGGTTTTCTCTCCTTCCATCCCTTATATGGAGTAATCTCACTTTTTTAGTGATTACTCTGTTTAGGATGAAAGTTGTTGTCAATATATCTTCCCCACCATGCTTTAGGCATACCAAAGACTCTCTAATATGGCATTAGTTGTTAGTGTTCGGTTTTCCTCTCACTACCCCATTTGATTGGGGTGAATATGGTGGTGTAAATTCATGGACTATTACATGCATAGAACATAATTGGAAAAATTCATGAGAGATGTACTCTCCTCTACCACTGCACCATAGTCTTTTATTTTCTTCTCTAGTTGGTTCTCAACCTCGGCCTTATAAGTCTTAAAGTAGTTTAAAATTTCATCCTTAGTTTTTAGCAAATGCACATAGTAGTATCATGTTGTATCATCAATAAAAGTTAGAAAATATCTTTTGCCTCCTTTTGTCAACAATCCATTCATTTCACACTAATATAAATGAACAAGATCTAATTGTGTCAAGTTCTTTTCGTCCTCTAATCCCTTAAAGGGTTGCGAGGTTGCTTTGTTTGCACACATGATTGACACTTTGATCCTTTGATAATATTATATTTTGGAATTAAATATAATCTGGACATTCTAACAATACTATTAAAACCAATATGACATAAACGAGAATGCCAAATATTCACATCACATTTATTTAAACCAGTTGTAACATTCAGAATAAGGCTCCGCTCTCATAGACTTTACAAATAAAATTTTCAAACTTAGACATTACAATTTTATTTGACTCAAAGACTAACTTATAATCGTCCCTACATAGGACATAACCACTAATGAGTTTATTGTTTATTGTAGGAGCATGCTGCACATTCTTCAAGAGGATAATCTTCCCTGAAGTAAGATTCAGATCCACCGTACCAACACCAAGAACAGAAGCATGCGACCCGTTTCCCATTAGGACGGAGGAAGCCCCTGCTGCCTAGTAAGAAGAAAAGAAGAAAAAATATCAGAACATACGTGAACATTAGCACCAGTATCAACCCACCAATCAGTGAATTGACATCTGAAAAAACAACAGGAGAATTTTCAAACCAAGTCAAAATAGCGAAAACTTGATCCAAAGTCTTGCTCGTGGCTGATTGATGATCCTAGATATGTTCCCACACGTCACAGTAAGCTAGATCACATGAAGAATTCAATCAAAAAAATCGCGGATCAAAGAAAGACTCAAAATCATCAAATATAGAGAAAGAACGCAATGAGACAAGACATGATCAAACTTTCCTTTGATTGATTTGATATGATATGGGCTTACAGCCTCTCCATCAATGGGGGACAATGCTCAATCATAGAGCACGAAAATTACATCAAACTATCAAGAACCCTAGCCTCCACAAAATCTCTCTCTATTCAAATTAGGGTTTCTAAGATAAAGGAGACGAACCAAAAAGAGCGAGGGGGTGTAGCCACCACCCTCCTCTATTTATAATGGAGGCTTAGACCTTTTAGAAGTTTGACTCTATTGGGCTCCCGTTAAGGTCCAAAACAAACGGGACACATACGCACGTATTTTAATGCACAGCCTTAAGACCAGTTGACCTAATTAGCTACACCTTGCGCCATCTTGTGCCTCGGATTAGCCAATAGATCACCCTTATCCATCTTGCGCCACGCTTGGGTTCATTGACCTCACCCGGCATCTTGATCGCTCGGACCTCAGCTCTCCAAGCCTAGTCCCGATCATCCTCGCCGTTGACCGTCGTTGACCACCAACCAACCTGCACAACAATAGACAAGTAAACCGAATTTGGGAAAAAGCTCTTCACAACTTGATCCATGTTAGTCAAAACATGAATCATGCAACATATGTGCCATGAAACTCAAAACTTTGATCAAACAACCGAATATCGCCGCCACGACGGGCGACGACCCAAGTGAAAACCGGTCGGACCGCTTCGGGGCCGGTCGACCACCACCAATGGCCGGTCGACCGTCGATATGACTTAGCCGATTTTCATCTCTGGAAAACCGAAACCTACTGGAATTTTCAAACCAATAGAACTTTTGACTGGAGACTCCAAAAATTACGGGACCAAGTGCAATAGAATCCACTCTCTTGCCTACACCCTCTATTTTTGGCCCAGCTCAAAACCTCACTTCTGAAGTTGGCCGGTCCGACCGCCTGAGACCTGACAATCCTGAAACTTTGCCAAAAACGTGAAACGATAAACCGTTAACGCCATTGCCAATTGTCACATCATCCTAAGATCTGGAGTATATCCCCATGATATCCACAATCTCCCCCTTTATGAACACATTGGCAATAATCCACAAAATGTAATTTGGAGGTTTAAAAAGTAAAATACTTTCATTTTCGCACAAAGGCACAACTTGGTCCATAAGCAAGGGAAAGCAATAGAAATGACCAAGCTGGCATCAGAATAGCATAGGCAAGTCATATAAGGCAAGAGAAAGCATACAAACTTTAATTTTCAGAAAAGAGTAAAAAATCTCACTTAAGGTCCATATGAACGAACATTTGTTTAATTGACCCATGATCGTTATGAGGATTAATGAATGCAATTCAAGTTCAGAAAAGTCAATAAGACAATAAGAATGCAATTCAAAAATTCTCCTTCACTATGATCCTCAAAAGAACAAGCCAGCATTTCTAATATTGCACAAACAACATATCAGGCCTAACAGCGCTAGCAAGATCATGATAAGACATATATATCAAAGCTAAGCACGATGGCTCAAAAAATAAAGCAATAGATTTGATCAATTTAAGCAAAGCTTCAAATTCAGCAACTTCATCAACAGGGATCCTAAAGTGAAACTGGCCATATCAAAATGTCAAAGTAAGATCAAAAAGCTAACAAAGACCACATTAAGAGTCAATCAGGTCCTGTATTGAATCATTTTGCTCAAATTTCTCAAGCGTCCATTTTTCAACAATTTTTCATTTTCACTGAATATTGAAGTTGACTAATGGTCTAACTTAGTGACAAGATCCTGGACTAGGAGCCATCCACAAACTCATCCTAAGCTCCGATCGTAAATTGATTAAAGGTATATCTCAAGAAGAAGATCCTGTATTAGGAGCCATCCACAAACTCTTCCTAAGCTTCTACCAGTATGACAAATCTTGAGGTTCATGTCATTTCGACAAGCGGTCCCCATGGGATCGTTCGATCATCAAACTATCTCCAAGTTCATGTCTTTGACATGCGGTCTCGTAAGAATAGTTTGTACAGTTTAAGGATAAGACAATCTTGAAATTTGATTTTTTCATGTTTCACAAGTGCATTTTAGAATCTCAAGAACACAAGAAGTTCAAGTAATGGTCAATTTTAGATTCAAGAGCTAACAAATCAATTACGACAGGCCAATGTCACAAAAGAAGCACTAATTGTGCAACTAGCTAAAACATCCATAAATTGAAGTTTTTAGTTCGAGTTGTTTTAGAGTTCTAGCTCATACAACAAAGACTTATCTGTATATGTGAAAGCATGATAATTATAGCAAGTCAAAGAATTAGACATGGCATTGAGCAAGAATTGAAATACTAAAGCTCCAAAGGGTAATAGGCAAAGCTTCATCAATTTTAAAAGATAAGCATAAAATCTTATATTACAATGCATCTTTTTGGATACCACTTGTTGAATTTTTCATATGAATGCAATATGATACAATGAGATGCAATAAAAGCCTAAAAACCTAAAAAGTTCAAAAAGATTAATAAGTTCGAAAAGAACAAGAAAAGATCAAAAGAACAAGGTAAGATCAAAAGATCGAACTCCCCCTCAAACCAACCCATAGGGATAAATTACCCCTAACTCGCTTCTCAAGGTGGCAAACCTAGTTGAGTCTAAAGGCTTAGTGAGGATATCAGCCAGTTGAGCCTCGGACTCTACAAAGTGTAGCACAATATCACCTTTCTCGACATGGTCTCTAAGGAAGTGATAGCGATTCGTATTTTTCTCGGATAATTTTCGGATCGGAAACGGATTCGGATTTTTTTGTCGGAAACGGAAACGAATACGGTAGCCATGCTATCCGACGGATACAGATACGGATACGGATTATCCGGATGAGACCAAGTCTGGATATCTGGATTTCGGCCCAAAAGAGAAAATGAGATTTTAATTGATTTTCGAATTTCAGAAAATGCAACAAATCAAATAGCCTTTTAGAAAATAGCAAATAGAGTTAAAAAAATTCTAGAAAATATCATAAAAATTCCTTTAATTATTTTGAACTTAATAAAATTAATTCCAAGTTAAAGTTGGTTTTTATTTTTGCATATAAATTATTTTTAATTCTTGAAAAAATAGGAAAACCCTTTTTAAAATCCAAAAATTTCAAGAAATTAATTATTTTTTCATTTTCACTTTAAATTCAATAAAATCCCAGAAATCTTAATAAATTTTATTTTTGACATTAAAAATTAGTAAATTAAATAATTGGCTTTATTTTATTTTATTTTTAACCAAGAAAACTCTTTTAAATCTCATAAAATCCAATAAAATAATAACTTTATTAATTTTATTTTTGGTAATATACTTTGGGATGTTAGAGTCATTTGTGTATAAATTAATCATCTAGCTTGATCAATGTTAGTGTGAACTAAGTTTTATGTATGTGATGAACTAAGTGTGAATGTGTAATGACTTGTGACTTTGTGAGTTATGACTTATTAGCTAAATATAATAAATTAAGTGTTATGTTTGTGATGAACTAGTTAATGCAACTTGCTAGTGCCAATGTTACGTGTGGTTGCTGAAAATATGAACAATTCATGAATGTTTGCATCAAATAAACTAGTTATATATTTTAGTTAATTTCTGGTATACAATTTAAGTGGTTTTCATGTTTCGAAAAATATCATGACCGTATTCGCTTCAATTCGTATTCGCTCGTATTCAGATTCGATATTATTCAGATCCGTATTTGTATCCGGGTATTCGTATTCGTATCCGAATCCAAAAAAAATAAAAACAAATATGGCAGAACCATTATCCGTCCGTATTCGATCCGTTTTCACCCCTACTTTGGATAGCTTGAACACATGATATGGGTACTTGGGATTCTCAAAGCTTGGGGTTACCTAACATAAACTTCCTCCTCTATGAAACCATTTAAAAAGGCACTTATAGCATCCATCTGATATAATCTAAAGCCCTTAGATGCAGCAAATACAAGCATAATACGAATGGCTTCTAGTCTATCAACAGGAGCAAAGGTTTCATCAAAATCTAACCCCTCAAGTTGGCTAAAGCCCTGAGCTACCAACCTAGCCTTGTTTCTAATAACAGAACTATCCTCATTTTGTTTATTTTTGAAGACCCAGCGGGTTCCTATAACATTATGGCCACTAGGAGGTTCTACTAGGTTTCAAACCTTATTCTTCTCAAAATTCTCTAACTCCTCATGCATGGCATTGACCCACTATAATCCGATAAAGCATGTGATATATCGTGAGGTTCAAAAGAAGCAACTAATGCAGAATGTGAGTAGAGATTTAGATCATGATACCTGGAGCGAGTGACTCGCTCATGGAGATTACCTATTATCTGATCCGGAGGGTACTGCCTTTGAATGTGAAGTGGTGCACCCGGAGAGGAAAGCATCTCTTCAACCTCCGCAGGTACTGCTGATGATGAAGATGCAACAGGAGCCTCATCTGAAGGCGAAGTAGTCACAAAGAGTTCTTGTGCCGGAATAGGAGCGCCAATAAAGAATGTGGAAGAACATCAAATCCTTCATCATCTTCCTCTATAAATATGCTCTCTGTCACCTGTGTATCACCTGAAATATCTGATCTATTTTCAGGGTTAGTCTCATCAAAAGTGACATTGCATGTCTCCTGAACAAGGTTAGTTTTAGCAATAAAAACCCGAAAACCCCTCGAATATGCAGGATAACCCAGAAATAAACCATCAAAAGTTCTTGACTCAAATTTATCTAGATTTCATGTTTTGAGAACAAAACATTTAGATCCAAAGACTTGAAAGTGCGAGACAGAGAGTTTTCTACAAAATCGAAACTCATAAGAAGTCTTCCCCAAAGAAGGTCACACAAAGACACGATTTGCAATATGGTAAGCGTATAACGACTTGGCCCAAAATCTCCTCGGTGTGCTATACTCATCTAGCATCGCCCTAGCCATCTCGACTAAGGTCATGTTCTTCCTTTCCACAACACTATTTTGTTGAGGGACGTGTGGAGAAGAGAACTGATGCTCAATTCCACGCCAAAGACAAAAGAAGTAAATGAAGCATTCTTGAACTCCGTACCATTGTCATCATGGATCGCTCTCAAGGCATCCGGAGGTTCGAAGCCAAACGAAGAACAAGATCATGATAATAATCAAAAGCTTCATCCTTCGAAGCAAGAAAGAACACCCAAGTGTATCTAGAAAAATCATCGACTATGACAAGAATGTACCATTTTCCTCCAATCGACCAACCCTAGCGGGACCAACAGATCCATATGAAGCAACCGTCCCGTCCGTCACCATGATCATAGTCACTGAAGGGTGTGAGGCGGCAACTTGCTTGCCATGCCTACAGGGCACACATATAACATCCTTGACGGCTTTGAGTTTGGGCAAACCTCTCATGAGCTCAAGGTTGCTAACTCGCGTCAGATGATCAAAATCAATGTGCCCCAAATGACGATGCCAAAGACAGAACTCAGAAGAAGAAGATGCAATCAAGTATTTTAGAGAACCAGCAAGAGATTCAGAAAAGTCAGCTCCAAAGATCCTAACAACTCTAGTAATCCCAAAAACAAGCTCACCAGTTGAATCAAGCACCCGACAAATATTTTTCTTAAATCTAGTCTCATAACCATCATCAAGAAGTTGAGACAGAAACCAAATTAAACCTTAGCTTGTCCACAAGGGCGACGTCCTTGAGGATGAAACTGTCGTTCACCCTGATCGATCCCGTTCCTTCAATCCGCCCTTGTTTATCATCTCCAAAGGTGATGAAATCATCACCCGTCGACCGCGTGAAGGAGGTGAACCATCTTGAGTCTCTGGTCATGTGGCGTGAATAGCCGGAGTCGACGAACCACGTGTCCTTCCTTTTTCCGCGGTAATCCTAAAAATCAAGGCAAAGAAGAACGATGTGTCTCAACATCAAGTTAGTTAAACAAGACTTAGGAACCCAGTACTTAGACACACATCTGTGAGTAGTATGCAAAGCAGAAGTTCTATCCTTGATTTTATTTGAAGTTCTGTTATGAGCAATGGTTAAACTAACATGAGAGTTATTCTGTTTAGGAGCATGATAATGAGCATGTGACACAAATCCTAAACCAGGTTTATTCTTTTCTATGTTACCATGTCTCATAGAAGCTTTAGGTTGATTATATGAAATTCTAGTAAAATTTTTCTTATCATTTTTCAACCTACGCCAACAGAACTCAACCAAATGCCCATGCTTTTTGCAATAGGTGCAATGGTACTTGATACCACTGGGAGAAGCACCCTTTGACTTAACAGAAGGTTGGGCAACACCTGCAGATTTAAAGATAGTTTTTGCAGGTTGGGTTTTGAATTCAACTAACCTATTTTTCAAGACTTGAGTAATTTTTGGGTTAGAGTTATTTTGAACAAAGTTGTATCCTAATCCTTGTTTCTTATAAGGAGTTTTAGACTTGTCCATAATCATGTTTAATTATTTCTTACCTTTAGAGAATTTTTCTAAGGTATCCTTAAGATAAGCATTTTCTTCTTCAAGATTAACACATGACTCACATGTTTTACCCTTAATGGTTCTAGTATATTTCTCCTTATATAAAATAGTTTCAAGTTTAAGAGCTGAACAGGAAGCACATGTAGCAGACTCAATACTGTCCTTAAGCTTGGCATATTTAGCTCTAAATGTTTCTAAAATATCTTTGACTTCATGTTCTCGTTCTATGCAGAAAGTGCAAAGGCTAGAATCAACCACACCAGAAGCAACTAACTTGATAGACTCTAAGCATTTTTCACATGGAGCAGATTTAACCTCAACAAGCTCAGTCCTAGTTGCAAAGCAATATCATGAGCAGATTGCAGTTTAGCAAATTCTGAGTGCAGAGCATGGCAAGATGAACATTCATCAGATTCAAGAGTCTTAGTATTTGTAAGTTCTAAAGTCAAACTATATACCTATGACTCTAAGTCCTCGTTCTTGGCCATGACAAACTCTAAAGCCTTATCCTGACTCATGAGTTGCTCAAATATAGATTCACATCTATCAGCAAGGACATCATAGGAAGGAGGTACCTCATCGTTATCGTCGTCAACAGAGTCAGCCATGAAGCACAAGCCGGTGAACTCCTTGGCCTTCCCCTTTTTCTTGTTTTGAGGGATCTCCTCCTCCTTGTCCTCCTCGCTTCCGGAGTCCATATCGCTTAAGGATTGATCCTCAAAGCGGCAAGCACCCGGTGAGCGACCTTCGTCAGATTGGCAGTGTCATACCTTGATTTGTTCCATTAAGGCTTCTTCTAAGCTGACTTTCCCTCCTTATGGTTGCTCTTACCTTTCAGCTTGGGGCAATTTGCCCAGATATGATTAAGCTCACCACACTTATAGCAAGTCACGGGACCTCCTCTATTTCTGTTTCTCATATTGTTATAGGCCCGTGTGACCTTTCTGACTATGAGGGCCAACTCAGCCTCAGGAAGACTCTCAAACTCCTCTTCATGGATTGCAGATAAACTAGCAAGTGAAAATCCAGAAGAAGGCTCAGAAGACCCATCAAAAGCTCTCTTGAGCGGGTCTGCTACCAAAGTCATATTTTCCTTTTTGTGATGATCAATCCTCTTGATCTCATGAGTCTTGAGCTTGCTATAGAGCAGCTCCAAAGTTAGATCGTAAAGATTTACATTCTCCTCAATGGTTGTAGCCTTTATCTCCACTCTTTAGTGTTGATTGCGGTAATTTGTTGGACCGAAAAGGCGACTAGAGGGGGGGGGTGAATAGGAGCACACTCACTTTTTCACAAGTAATTGATTCAATAATATTTTACCCCAGTAGCTATGGAAGCTATGAAGATCAGTATATCAGTATAGCGGAAGACTAATATTGAAACCAATTTAAACCCCTAAGCAGTACGCCAAAATCAACAAGGACAAAAGTAATTCAATGCACTGGCGGTCGGACCGCTGGGTCAATGGCGGTCTGACCAATTGCCTGCCGGTCTAACCGGTTGCCTTGGGCGGTCTGACCGCCGGCCTGAACAACAGAACACAAACAGCCCGATGACGAAGTTGCAAATAGATAAAACTTTTGATCTACAACTTCAAACTTGATGAAATTTGGAACACACCTTCTCTATAATATCATGAACCTATTTTAATCAAATATTGTGATAATTCTTGGAAGAATAGCGATCCTTTTCCGTTTGAGACGAGAAGGGTTCAAAACCGAGTCAAAACGAAAACTTGATCCAAAGTCTTGCTCGTGGCTGATTGATGATCAAGATGATCCTAGATATGTTCCCACACATCACAACAAGCTAGATCACATGAAGAATTCAATTAAAAACTCGCGGATCAAAGAAAGACTCAAAATTATCAAATATAGAGAAAGAACGCAATGTGACAAGACTTGATCAAACTTTCCTTTGATTGATTTGATATGATATGGGCTTACAGCCTCTCCATCAATGGGGGGACAATGCTCAATCCAAGAGCACGAAAATCACATCAAACTATCAAGAACCCTAGCCTCCACAAAAGCTCTCCCTATTCAAATTAGGGTTTCTAAGATAAAGGAGACGAACCAAAAAGAGCGAGGGGGTGCAGCCACCACCCTCCTCTATTTATAGTAGAGGCTTAGACCTTTTAGAAGTTTGACTCTATTGGGCTCCTGTTAAGACCCAAAACAAATGGGACACATACGCACGCATTTTAATGCACCGCCTTTAACACCCCTTGACCTAATTAGCTACACCTTGCGCCATCTTGCGCCTCGAATTAGCCAATAGGTCACCCTTGTCCATCTTGCGTCACGCTTGAGTTCATTGACCTCACCCGGCATCGTCGATCGTTCTGGACCTCAGCTCTCCAAGCCTAGTCCCAATCATCCTCGCCGTTGACCGTCGTTGACCACCAACCAACCTGCACAACAATAGACAAGTAAACCGAATTTGGGAACAAGCTCTTGACAACTTGATCCATGTTAGTCAAAACATGCATTATGCAACATATATGCCATGAAACTCATAACTTTGACCAAACAACCGAATATCGCCGCCACGACGGGCGACGACCCAAGTGAAAACCGGTCGGACCGCCCCCAAGGCTGGTATGACCGCCCACCCTGACCGGTCTGACCACCACCAATTGGCCGGTCAGACCGTCAGTTATGACTTAGCCGATTTTCCTCTCTGAAAAACCGAAACCTACTGGAATTTTCAAACCAATAGAACTTTTGACTAGAGACTCCAAAAATTATGGGACCAAGTGCAATAGAATCCCCTCTCTTGCCTACACCCTCTATTTTTGGCCCAGCTCAAAACCTCACTTCTGAAGTTGGCCGGTCCGACCGCTTGAGACATGACAGTCCTGAAACTTTACCGAAAACACGTGAAACGACAAACCGTTAACGCCATTGCTAATTGTCACATCATCATTAGATCTGGAGTATATCCCCATGATATCCACATAATTACCATACCCTCCTGAAGCTAAGGCCTCGTCTATGATCACGTTGACAGCCTTCTTCTTTTGATGATCGTCATCTCTGCTCTTGCGGAAACAACAATCCTTCGCTATATGACCGTCTTTTCCGCACACAAAGCAGGTGACGTCTCTCAAATCCTTTTTCTTAGTTTTCTTCTTCTTAAAGCTAGTTCTATTGTTCAGTTTGTAGGATTTGTACTTCTTTGCAACAATCTTTTTCTCTATGAAATTTGCATTATTCTGACCAGAAGTGTTTGGTGCATCTTTTGCTCTTGTCTTTTCTTCCACATCGAGAGCAGCAATGAGATCTTCAACATGAAGTTTGACAACAATGCCTGCAGCCACAAACTTAGAAGGAAACACACAGCCCATGTGTACAATCTCACCAACCAATAGCTCGAGATCATGAGCTTGTCCAATTATGGACTTAGGCTCATCCATGCTAAAGTCAAAGAATTTCTCACATATGTAGAGCCAATGACATGTCTCTATCTTTGCATATTTGTGTTCTAGTGAATCCCACAACTCTGTGGCGGATTTATAGTCCATATACATATCGTAGAGTTGATCTGTCATAATAGTCAGAATGCAGCTAAGAGTAGAGTTATTCGCATTATCGAACTACATAAATTAGTTAATCGTAAATGGATATTAAGGGTGGATTAGCCACCACAGCCCCAAAGACATGAGCCAGAACTTGGCTCTAGTCTGCCATCTACGAAAATTTTGATCAGAAAACATCTCAGGTTTCATAGCATCAGAAGCACCAGCCATTGCTGTACTGCAACAAAGTTGAGAATAAGGTTTCTGGAATGTTGAAAATGAGGGCAATATTTTAATTCCAGATTTTAATATAAAGCAAATATTGCAAATGACTAATGATGCATAAATCAATACTAACAGCAGGCAACTCATTGTACTTCACAATATATGCAAAAATAGAATGTAAACAAGTTAATCAGTCACACGAAAGACTTACAGATGGGTCCGATGAAGAACAGGAAGCAGCACAGACGCAGACTCGATGAAGTGCAGAAACGTAGATGAATCTGCGAAGCGAGCGGTTGCGTAGATGTGAGCTGACCAGAAACCTTATTGCCGCCTCCTGTGCAGGTCTTCACGGCAGCAGCGGCTCGGAGATACCGCTCCCCTTCTTAATGGTGCACGCCAAGAAGAAGAGTGATGTGGTTCAGACAACGCAATACAACAGCACAGGTTTGCAGAAAAAAGAAAAGAAGAAATGGAGGCAGTAGTTCTTCGCACTATGCTCTCGACGTCTCTAGCCATAGATATAGAGATGCAGACTGTGAACTAACCTGATTAAACAGTCGTTTACTCACTGATAACTAACATATTTAACCAACCATTTACCCACTGAATCAATCAGATAATTGAATTGAATCAATCAAATTGACCAACTAAATTTGAATATAAAGTTCAGAAGGTTAGCACTTTCTTGGTCATCAGCCAAGAAAATCAAACATTTGACTCCATTAATTATTTACACATAGGCCTCTATAACTCTACTTGTATTTTTTAAGCTCCACAAGTAGCTATTATATGCTAGCTATTGTATTTTTCATCACCATAGCTAGTGCCGCATGTCTAGTTTTCATCTCCAATCGGCAGTACTTAAAAATGGTACTGTTGTATATATGTTTCCTTTCCTACGAAATTCATACATCTCAAGTATGACGTTAAAATTTGAGAGCATATAAGAACACTGTTCGTCTTACTTGGAGTGAACTCGCAAATTAATTGACAGCTGTACAAACTAATTACCTAATTGCCAAATTCTACCCCAGGTCATGCTTACTCAGTTAGTTGTCCTTACATGACACTCTGGAAGGTAGCAAATCTATATCAACTTCGCTGTATGACCTAAAATATATGTAAGAACGAAGAAATGACATAACATTGTCGGTTAAGCCATTTTTTTCGAGTCAAGAGATGAACAAGATGATCAAGCAAATTAAGTCAGAAATATTGAGTTCCTGACACCCATAATTAATATATGGCAGTTTTTTTCCTACTTGGAGTATATCACCATGTCACCATGATAGCAAATTGGAGTCATACAAACATCAGAGTAGGTTACAGTCGTTTGAAAATCGAATAACTAAATTGAATCAATCAAATAACTAAACTGAATAAATCAAAGCAGCTAATTTTGAAACATGAAGCTCAAAAGGTAAGTAATTAAAAACTGTCTATGATAAATACGCATTTCAGACGGTTTTAGCCCTCGCTAGTAACATAGATGGTCGCACTTATAAAACTACCTGTGATAATTATAATATTAATGAATTCTGAGAAATTATCTGTAATAAGACATCCAATATAATCTTTTTTTAGTAGTGTATCTGACCCTATTATTCACACACAGACGTTTTTATCTCTCTAGACAAGTAGACTAAAAGCCCTTGCATCAGAGCACATGAAACTGTCAGTACCTACTCCTTTGGAACAATCCTAGACCTCAGTGAGAAAGAAGGAAAAAAAAGTTAGTTAGTACGGTGAAAGAAAAGAGTGAAACCCACTATTGCAACTGAAAAGCCACCAACCAATTAATCAAATCAAACAGTTCAGACTTGGAAACACATGCATTATTCGTTTCCGAAAATGCCTTTAAAAAATCTACATCATAATTAAGTGCAAGTGTAATAGTATATATTATTTGCAATTTTCAATCAGCGATGACAAAAATAAGAGCCAAAATCGTCTTATATCCGAAAGTAGTGACAACAGACAGACTAGCTAGCACTTTGGTACAACTGTAATCAGTGATGTACAAGCAAGCAAGCTCGCTCGTCAAGACTGAAACTGAACAGATCTGCAGGACACTTTCTAGGCAAGAGAGAATAGCATATTGCCTTCTAAAACCCCAATTTGACCGCTGCTAACAAAATACAGTCCAGACCATCTTAATTAATTATCTCAAAGAAAGTGACACAAGCTATGGAATTAATTTACACAGGCAAGCAAGTTCAACATGATCGGAAATTCGGCCCCAAATCCGATTTTGGGACTGTCTATGTATAAATTGTTTGAAAATTTATTACTTTTCAGTCACTTGTTCACACCTTTAGATTTCCATCTAACGGCACGAGAAAAACGTAACAAGGAAAAAAATTAAACTACACAAAAGTAAATCTAGGTGAACTCTACAAATACAAAAAAAAAACAAAACAAAATACATAAACAAACATAATTAAAAGTTACAGTAGAGCTGTGCTAAAATTGCACATCACTTAGTATTGTAATTTTAAGTTTAGTACTGTGCAATTGTAGATGACCGATGAATAAGAAAATTTCAGCCAACTGAAAATTAGCAAATTCAATTTTTTAAACTCATTGCGCGTGATCGGACGGCCGTGATCACCCCGAAGAGTCAATTTTCGTGTTGAAGCACGCAGCCTGACTCCGCCCGTGTCACCGTGAGCCGTCCGACAAACAGCCCGACGGTCACATGTGCGCCTTTTCAAGTTTCAACTCCCTTATCATCCTAGCTGAACACGATTTGTTTAAGTATATATACCAACTTATTAACAGTTATGCGTTATAGTACTCTGCAAGTGGCTACACCACGGGCGATCAGTCAGCTCCCCTATCGCGGCGGCGAGAGGGATGAGAAGAGTAGACATTCAGAATAGCAGCCTCGAATAATTCTCATCATTACGCATGTTGACTACCGACCGGCTCCATGCATGTACGGGCGCCCGGGCAAAACTCCCCGTTGATGGATGCCAGGAAGCTCCCTTGCGCGCGCGAAAAAAATGAAGTGATTGCTTTTCAGCGAGCTTACTGTAGGATAAATTAAACAAGCAGTAGTACGACCACATGCCAAGTCCAAGCTCGCACAGTGCCTTGATACGCTAATGTGTTGTTGTCAGTCAAGGTCAAGGTAGACGAAGCTCACCAACTTCACAGCCGTGTTGCTTCCATATATATATAGGATATAGCAGCAGCATCCACTCCTCCTGCAGGCTAAACCTATGCAGAGGCAGAGCTGATTGCAGCCTACCTCCTAAAGGCACCCAGCTCCAAACAGGAGTTGCTCCAGAACGAGAGAAGCCAGCAGCCAGTCCAGAGAGGGAAGCTAGCTAGCTATTGCAGGTATCTACTGAGGCTCTGAGAGAGACAGAGAGAGAGAGAGAGAAGTAACAAGTACAGCTAATTAGGATGGATCGGGAGATCCACCGGATGGCGAGCCTGCAGCGGGACAGCTCGCTGTGGCGGCGCGGCGACGACGTGTTCTCGCGGTCGTCGTCGCGGTTCCAGGACGAGGACGACGAGGAGGCGCTGCGGTGGGCGGCGCTGGAGCGGCTGCCCACGTACGACCGCGTGCGGAGGGGCATCCTCATGGCGGAGGAGGGCGGCGATAAGGTGGAGGTGGACGTGGGCCGCCTCGGCGCCCGCGAGAGCCGCGCGCTCATCGAGCGCCTCGTCCGCGCCGCCGACGACGACCATGAGCGCTTCCTCCTCAAGCTCAAGGAGCGCATGGACAGGTAAATCATCTTGCAAGTGTGCAGTGATTAACCGCATGCATGTTGGTTAGGCAGATCTGATTAGCGATTAACTGTGCGTGCATGTACACGCATCGCATGCAGGGTTGGGATCGACTACCCGACGATCGAGGTGCGGTTCGAGAACCTGGAGGTGGAGGCCGAGGTGCACGTCGGCAACCGCGGCCTGCCCACGCTCGTCAACTCCGTCACCAACACCGTCGAGGTCAGCACGCAACTGATTGATTTCTTCATCAACCAACCACACAAACAGTGGCAGCGCGACACTGGCCATTAGTCTGGTCTCCAATTAATACAAGGTCCCATGTCTAACTCGTCGCCACGTAAGGGTTACAAGATAAGTGCTAGTTAACCGGCCGGGGTCCGGGTGTCAGGTTCAAACGACGTCTCAGCGCGCGATCGAGCTCATGTACGCTGATTAATTACCACCCCATTAATCAGTTTGGCTTGCGATCAAGTCCATGTTGTTTCAGCTAACGCTTGAACAGTAGCTGACACGCCATGGTAGGGCCAGTTAATTAATCCATCAAAATCATACAAGGAGCGGCTGCTTTTGGCACAGTTTGCAGGAGTGTGGTTGTCAAATGTTCGATCGTGTCAAAAAAAAAACACGCGATTTTTTGGCTTCAAACACCACCAAACGCACGTTGCATAATTGTTGTTCTACCATTAGAAAGTATAGCTAGCAGCTAGCTAGTATCAACTACCATCAGCAAGGGGACTGGTCGAAGTTAACCAACACTTTGTTTTTTTAGGGCGAGCTAACCAACACTTTGTCCTTGTATATTATTCTAAATAAAAAATTCCTCTAAAAAATATAAACTGGTTAGGGAAAAAAAAAAGAGAGAGCACATGTAGTGGGGCCCACGAAAAAAGCCCAAACTTTTTTTTTGTAACGTGGGGCCCGGCCCAGAGAGGAACAATTTACCTTGCCAACCAACCAAACCGTCCGTCTCCACCCTCTCCCGGCATCTCGGCCCTCTTCCACCAACCTCCATCCATGGCCGCCGCCGCTGGCTGCCCCGGCGCCTCCACGGACGTTTCCTACCTCGCAGTGCCACCGAAATACATCCACGCCACGGAATCGATCGCCGCCATGACATGCGGTCGTCGCGCCGCGGCCGCGAGGCTCTGCGGCATTTCGTCGAGCACATGGCGCGCGCGCGCGCGCGCAACTACCTGTAACTTTATCGTTTCGGGTGCGATAGCTTGTCAACTTCACTGCAAAAACTGGGTTTTGTTATCTCTGTGTGCTATGACGCGCTAAAATGGTTGACGTGCTGTGCTAAAGGCTATCGGGAACGCGCTCCACATCTTCCCCAGCAGGAAGCAGCCCATGACCGTCCTCCATGATGTCAGCGGGATCATCAAGCCCCGGAGGTGAAACCATAAGCTGCCTATTCATATTGTACCTCCAATATTTCTATTTCTTGTAGCATTTTCTGCGTGCCGTGGCTCTAACCATCCTGGTTCTTGTTTTTTTCTCTCTCTTAGGATGACTTTGCTATTGGGACCTCCTGGGTCAGGCAAGACCACGTTGCTGCTGGCGTTGGCCGGGAAGCTTGACAAGGACCTCAAGGTCTCGGGAAGGTTACCTACAATGGCCATGGGATGAACGAGTTTGTCCCGCAAAGAACCGCTGCGTACATCAGCCAGCACGATCTCCACATTGGGGAGATGACTGTGAGGGAGACATTGGCCTTCTCGGCACGGTGCCAAGGTGTTGGCACTAGATATGGTATGCACCTGAATGCTGGTTTATTCGAGGCCATTTAATGGGATATGCCATCTTTGAGATAAGTACTGAGCTTTGTTGTTTTCCTTGCTCTAGAAATGCTTACTGAGTTGGCAAGAAGGGAAAAGGCCGCCAACATCAAGCCAGATCACGATATTGATGTCTACATGAAGGTGAGGATGCTATCACATAAGAGCATTCTATGTTTCTTATAACTATTTATGTAACTAGTATAGCATTGAACAGAATCATTTCAAGAGGACTTCTCGCATATATTATACTTGTTTATTGGCAAAGTAGGTAACATTTGTTTCTGTACTTTACTCATGTAGGCCTCAGCTATGGCAGGACAAGAATCCAGTGTTGTTACAGACTACATACTGAAGGTACAGTCTGCTAGCTGTGGATCTAACTGAAGCACTTCAAGGATGATTTCTTATCGGACATTTGTTTATTGATAAATTCTCATGCCCGCTGCTCTGCTACATAACTGCAGATACTAGGATTGGAGATTTGTGCTGACACGGTGGTAGGAAATGAGATGTTAAGGGGTATATCTGGTGGACAACGGAAGCGTGTCACAACAGGTATTACTAACCGCAAACCAAGGTGGAGGTTAAGTATAGATTTGTTGGTTTTAGATTTCTACAGTAATGATATACTCATCTGAGAACTAACATTTATTCATCATAATGAAATACTTTAATTGTGCTAAAATATAATTGTATTATTTTAGAAAATTCTAATCGCCTTATATATCTTCAATGCATAGGTGAAATGCTTGTTGGTCCAGCAAGAGCTCTGTTCATGGATGAGATATCCACTGGACTGGACAGCTCGACCACGTACCAGATTGTGAATTCCCTTAGGCAGACTATCCACATCCTTGGTGGAACTGCTGTCATCTCCTTGCTTCAGCCAGCGCCTGAAACATACAACTTGTTTGACGACATTATACTCCTCTCTGACGGCCAGGTTGTGTACCAGGGCCCCCGTGAACATGTGCTCGAGTTCTTTGAGTTCATGGGCTTCAGATGCCCCACCAGAAAGGGTGTTGCTGACTTCTTGCAGGAAGTATGTGCACCATCTATAAATTCCTATGTCAATTAGTGATTCTGATTTTCAAATATGAATGGTACTGATATCTCTGATACATTGAAAAGGTGACGTCAAGGAAAGACCAGGAGCAGTATTGGTATAGGCGTGAAAGGCCATACCGCTTTCGTGTCTGTGAAGCAATTTGCAGATGCATTCCGTTCCTTCCATGTGGGCAAGTCCATACAGAATGAGCTTGCAGAGCCATTTGATAGGACCAGGAGCCACCCTGCTGCTCTGGCTGCTTCAAAGTTTGGTGTCAGCAGGATGGAGTTGCTCAAAGCCACTATTGATAGAGAGCTTCTACTCATGAAGAGGAACGCATTTATGTACATCTTTAAAGCTGTTAATGTACGTTCATATCTTTTTTTTATTAGTATCAATATTATTAGATGGCATCAATCTGAAGTTTTTCATCATGGCAGCTAACTCTGATGGCATTCATCGTGATGACCACGTTTTTCCGTACCAACATGCACCGTGATTTTACTTATGGAGGGATCTATATGGGGGCACTGTACTTTGCTCTTGACACAATCATGTTTAATGGTTTTGCGGAGCTTGCCATGACTGTCATGAAACTTCCCGTTTTCTTCAAGCAGAGGGATCTTCTTTTCTTTCCTGCATGGGCCTACACCATACCGTCATGGATTCTTCAGATCCCTATCACGTTTCTTGAAGTCGGAGTTTATGTTTTCACCACATACTATGTCATTGGATTTGATCCCAGTGTAAGCAGGTAAGATGCATTGACGCACATGTCTCCATGTCTGAAGAATCCAAGAAATAAATGCTTCTTTCATCTATGCTCTTGGCAGTTATTATTATTATTTTGGGATGAAGTAATTAAATTGAACATGCCACAATATATGAATTTGTTCTATGAAGTCTAAAGGATTACTTGTGCTCAGGTTCTTTAAGCAGTATCTGCTGCTCCTTGCACTCAATCAGATGTCATCTGCACTGTTTCGCTTCATTGCTGGAATCGGAAGAGACATGATTGTGTCTCACACCTTTGGACCCTTATCATTGTTGTCTTTCGCAGCATTGGGTGGCTTTATCCTTGCAAGACGTAAGTTACTGGATTGGCCATGATAAATTGATGTTGCCATCTTTACTTGACATTGATGGCTTTAAATGCTAATAGTTGCTTACATGATTCTATCTTGATTTTTTTTTTGTCTTTTCTAGCCGATGTGAAGAAATGGTGGATTTGGGGTTACTGGATATCTCCACTATCATATGCTCAGAATGCTATTTCAACAAACGAATTTCTGGGGCACAGTTGGAACAAAGTAAGTACCCTACCTGTTGATAAGAAATCAAACTTACCACTTACACAATAGAAAATTCAACTTGTATTCTCATGTTACAGATTCTTCCTGGAACAAATGAGACCGTGGGAGTTAGCGTGCTTAAATCTCGTGGTATTTTTACTGAAGCTAAGTGGTATTGGATTGGGCTTGGTGCCCTGATTGGATACACTCTTCTCTTCAACCTGCTCTACACCGTAGCTCTTTCATTTTTGAGTCGTAAGTATATTTAGAAGACTATATTTTATTTTATAAATCCAAGAATTAGCTAAGCAACATTTCCGAGTTATAAGATAATAACTGTAGCTACTTGCTTCTTTTTTTTGCAGCATTTGCTGACTCTCACCCATCAATGTCTGAAGAGGCATTGAAAGAAAAGCATGCCAACTTAACTGGTGAAGTTCTAGAGGGTCATAAGGAAAAGAAATCTAGGAAGCAGGAATTGGAAATGCCCCACATTGCTGACCAAAACTCTGTGATTACCAGTGCGGATTCTAGTTCAACCAGGAAGGGGATGGTACTCCCATTTGCACCATTGTCACTTAGCTTTAACAACATAAGATACTCAGTGGACATGCCAGAGGTAATTTTCCTTTCAATGAATGATGAGTACACAGATATATCTGTATACCCAAGTTTGCTTACCCAATTATATTGTTTTACACTCGCAGGCAATGAAAGCACAAGGAGTAACGGAAGATCGCTTGTTGCTTTTGAAGGGTGTCAGTGGTTCTTTCAGGCCTGGAGTACTTACTGCATTAATGGGTGTGAGTGGTGCCGGAAAGACAACTCTGATGGATGTTTTAGCGGGGAGAAAAACTGGAGGATACATAGAGGGGAACATCACCATCTCAGGCTACCCAAAGAAGCAAGAGACCTTTGCCCGTATATCAGGATACTGTGAGCAAAATGATATTCATTCTCCACATGTAACAGTATATGAATCACTCGTATTTTCTGCATGGCTGCGGCTTCCTTCAGAGGTTGATTCAGAAGCAAGAAAGGTTAGTTAGCTAGATTATAAGCAAATACTCAGTTCTTGAATTTTTTCCTCAACTGATTAGAGATAATACCTGCTGAACCTTGATAACAGATGTTCATTGAGGAGGTCATGGATCTCGTAGAGCTCACATCATTGAGGAGTGCACTTGTTGGGCTTCCTGGAGTGAATGGTCTATCAACTGAGCAACGCAAGAGGCTAACTATTGCTGTGGAGCTTGTTGCTAACCCTTCAATCATTTTTATGGATGAGCCAACATCTGGTCTTGATGCTCGGGCAGCTGCAATTGTGATGAGGACTGTTAGGAACACTGTTAACACTGGTAGGACCGTTGTTTGCACCATTCACCAGCCAAGTATTGACATATTTGAAGCTTTTGATGAGGTGATTAATTCTTTATGCTCTTTTTGGGTGATTATTGCTAACTTTCTTAGATAAGGTCACATATTGACTATGTTGTTGTCATTTATGTATGAATTACAGCTATTCCTAATGAAGAGAGGAGGAGAAGAGATATATGTTGGTCCGGTGGGCCAGAATTCCTCAAAATTGATTGAGTACTTCGAGGTAAGAAGAAAAGTAAAACAAACAGTTATCACTGCACGTTGTAACACTTGTTGCCAGCTAAATCACATCAAACGTAAAATCCTTTTGTTCATTTGTGCAGGGAATTGACGGCATTAGTAAGATAAAAGATGGATATAACCCAGCAACATGGATGTTGGAAGTGACATCTACTGCCCAGGAGGAGATGCTCGCAATTGATTTCTGTGAAATCTACAGACGATCGGAACTATATCAGTAAGCCTCCCCGCATGCCATTCTGATGCACTGCAGTGGGCAGGTGTATTTGAATGAAAATTCTAATTACTTTGTGTTCTCGCAATTTCAGAAGGAACAAGAAACTTATAGAGGAGCTAAGCACACCACCTCCCGGTTCTACTGATCTCAACTTCCCTACGCGGTACTCTAGATCATTCATTACACAATGCCTAGCTTGCCTTTGGAAGCAGAACTGGTCATATTGGAGGAACCCATCCTACACAGCAGTGAGATTACTCTTCACTGTCGTTATTGCGCTAATGTTTGGAACAATGTTCTGGGACCTCGGGAGGAAAACGTACATATTCTAACTTTTATTCTCACCGCTTCTATCTTTTTTATAATAGTATCTACTTTGTCTAAGATATATGCTGACGCCTTACTCATATCATGGTGCAGTAAAAAAGAACAGGATCTATTCAATGCCATGGGATCAATGTATGCTGCAGTTCTTTACATTGGAGTGCAAAATTCTGGTTCTGTTCAACCAGTGGTGGTGGTAGAGCGAACAGTCTTTTACCGAGAAAGAGCAGCTGGCATGTATTCAGCTTTCCCATATGCATTTGGACAGGTAATTTGTCTTAGAATATCTCTGTTTACCTTGTTCCGGGTATATGGATGCACAACTGTAAAAGATGGAATGCCCTTGAAATTTAACTCATATTTGTGGTGGAACAAAAAGTGCTGTTGAGCACAGCTATTTGTTAACATTGTCAAGTTATTTTGGTCCTGGAACCTAACAATTGCACTTTGTCCTTTTGTAGGTTGCGATTGAATTTCCATACATCTTGGTTCAGACTCTGGTATATGGCGTACTAGTCTATTCAATGATTGGATTTGAGTGGACTGTTGCCAAGTTCTTGTGGTACTTGTTCTTCATGTACTTCACACTGCTGTATTTCACATTCTACGGAATGATGGCAGTGGGTTTGACACCAAACGAGAGCATAGCAGCTATCATCTCATCAGCATTCTACAACGTATGGAACCTCTTCTCAGGATATCTGATCCCCAGACCTGTAAGTTACTCTTCCGTTGCATTTTGCCTTGCTGTCATTTACTCAAACTTAAACAGTGCATCGTCTTCACATGACTGAATACGTTTAACTTTTACTTCAGAAAATTCCTGTTTGGTGGAGGTGGTACTCTTGGATTTGCCCGGTTGCATGGACGCTATACGGATTGGTTGCCTCCCAGTTTGGTGATATCCAACATAACCTCGACGGCCGAAATCAAACTGTGGCCCAGTTTATCACGGAGTACTTTGGCTTCCATCACGACTTCCTGTGGTTTGTCGCAGTGGTGCACGTCGGTTTCACCGTGATTTTCGCCTTCCTGTTCAGTTTTGCGATCATGAAGTTCAACTTCCAGAAGAGATGAGGAAGAGGTCATCATTGTACATTGTTTTGCATTCGTTGTATTGGCAGAGGATGCACTATCTTCTGCACAACACCCATTGCCAACGGATTAAATTTAGTAGTTATCCTGTAAATGATATAGAGGTTATTTTCTATTTCAAGCATGTGGAGTTCTTACATCTGCACTCAGTAGGATTTATAGGAAAGGCTAACAAAGCCTTGCTGAGCCTCCTGCTTCTTGACCAGCTCTAGCTGGTATTTGTCAGAGGCACCCAGTGCTTCTCGGAGAATGTATATCAAATGATGTTGTCATTTTTGACGAATTAATGGAAGTAGAAATTTTGTTGACCCAATCCCTTGTTAAATCACTACCCAATTCTCCACTGGAATTGCTGTGCATTAAACCGTGTTCCTCGTCATATGTGGACCATATTGTGGATCATGACAGTCATCTCTGGCTGGTAGCATGCTGGAAAGGATTTTTTTTTATTTATTTACAAAGCAACTGTTTGATCTGTAGATTTTGATTAATGACAGTGTAAATCTATGCAATGCAGTGATGCCCTGTCTGGTGAATAGGGGTGCAAACGGATCGGATAATTCTCATCCGACCGATTGACCGAATGATAGTGGAGCGGATACGAGATGAAGAAATTAATATCCGATACTATTTGTGTCCGACATCGACTCTAAGGAAAAAATACGGAATATGATATATGATGTGCGATATTTGTCCGTATGTATTTGTATGTCGGTGGTACAAGGAAAGCATGTTGTGACTTCACTTAGGAACAAAAAAACAGATAAGTGGGTTGTTGTATCTGACGCGATCGGTGTCGGTGTACTACTGCCCGCCGTCATGTCGTCAAATAATGTTTCACATGCATCGTCCATCGACTCACCGAGCCACCGAGGGCTGCGAAGGGTGGCGATGACGACGGTTAACACTCATGTTTGAAGCTACGTGTGTTCTGCTCTGCCGTGATTTAATGTAAAAAAAATTATGGATTTTTTTTTCTGATACATGTGATAATACATTTGAAGCTGCCAATGTGAGGTAAAAAAAATAAGAAAAAAATCCAAATATTTTTTTATAATTTTAAATAGTATTTGAAATAGTATCTGAAATGATTTTAAATCTATTTTTTAACCCCCCACACCTCTCGTGGTGGTTCGCCTCCTCTGTGCCGAGAGGCACAGACTGGCGTTGTCTGTGGCTCTGCGGTGCCCTGGAGACCGGACCCAGCCCAGTCTGTGTCTCGGGGATCTGATTTTTCACACGTGATAAACGATGAGATGCTCGGCCTCTTGAGGTATGGTGAAAGATGTCATTTTTGGCATTTGCATGGGAAGAAAATCAAAATTACTAAAAGAAACTTGCCAGGGCAGCACTTTAAAGTTTGAACATTATTACTAGAGCGCTACACCAGTCCATATTCGAGGCCGCCTTCTCCTATGCAGTGGCTGACAAGTGGCCTCACGGATATTTCCTTCCTATTCTCTCTTGGGCTTCTGCATTACCCGCCACTCCTTTGCTCCCTCGTTTGCTCGTTCCCGCCAATCTGAATCCCACTCTGCTTCGCCGCCACTGCCTTATGACGTACGGGCCAAGCTTAGCCACGCGACCTGCAATCCGCGTCCCACTCGGCCTCACGCCGTCACGCGCCATAAATCGCCAGTTCCCCCCGCATCTTCCCATCACCTCTTGCACTTGCGGCCCTCCCCAAGAGCAGCAGCGCAATCTTCCAGCGCCTGATGCCGCGCACGGCGCCCGCCGCCGCGCCCCACGAGATGATGATGCCCCCGCGCGCGCCTCCCGAGATGATGATGCGCCCGGTAGCCGCCCCGGCGCCTGTGAGGAGCTGCGGCTGGCCGACTTCGACAAGGTTGGCGACCTCGGCGCGGGCGCCTGCGGCGTGGTCACCAAGGTGCATCTCCGCGGCTCTGGCGCGGTGTTCGCGCTCAAGACCGCGTACTACCCCGACCCCAACGCGGAGGGGGAGGCAGAGGTGCTCCGCCGCGCGGACGGGTCGCCGCACGTCGTGCGCTGCCACGCCGTCTTCCGTGGCGACGCCGACGAGCCCGCGATGCTGCTCGAGCTCATGGACGCTGGGTCGCTCGACCGCGTCCTCTGCCGCCGCGGCGGACGCAGCCTCCCGGAGCCCGCGCTCGCCGAGGTGGCCGCGCGGTGCCTCGCGGCGCTGGCGGACCTCCACTCCCGCGGCGTAGCGCACCTCGACCTCAAGCCGGACAACCTCCTCGCCAACGCCCGCGGGGACGTCAAGATCGGAGACTTCAGTGTGTCACGGATCTTCCTCGGCGGTGCCGGTGAGCGCCTCCGGGTCTCCGTCGCCGTCGGCTCGACTGCGTACATGAGCCCCGAGCGGTTCGCGCCCAACGCCCGCGCCGGGCCGCTCGGCGCCTGTGCCGCCGACGTCTGGGGCTTGGGCGTCACCATCCTGGAGCTGTTCTTGGGGCAGAGCCCCATCCTGCCTGCCGAGGAGAGGCCGTCCTGGGAGATGCTGATGGAGGCGATCTGCTACGGTGAGCCGCCATCGGTGCCAGAGAGCGCGGCGGCTTCGGCGGCGCTGCGCGAGTTCGTGACCGCGTGCCTGCAGAAGGATCCAAGGAGGCGCGCCGCGGTGTCGCAGCTGCTCGCGCACCCGTTCGTGGCTCGGCGGGACGTCCACGCATCGCGCCGCGCGCTACGGGAGGTCATCGTGGAGACCATGTAGTACGACAGAGAGAAATAGTGTACTTGATCAATTGATCTGTGTAATTAAATTCTTGCTATTGTATTTCTTTGTTAATTAGTTGTAGTTTAGGGTGCCCAACAATTCTGAGTATGCAGTGCTATTTAAGTTCATCCATTAATTAACCTTTCAAGAGTCACTTTATCCAAAAATCTCGTTAAGTTCGAACCAATCTGCTTGAACTTCTTCCAAACTAGGGCATGAATCAATGATCCAATTTTATTTTCGTGCTCTTCAACAAGTTAGCCAAATAATTTTAGTCGTTCACTCATTTTGGTAGCTCAGTGTCAGTAGCTAACGCCAATCATCGCTGCTTTACTTTCTGTTTCTTACTCGTCGCCTTCAGCTCATGTTGCGGCAAAGCGTGAGGAGCCAAAGCCACAATACAACTAGATGAGGTATTGCGATGGCCGACGAAGCATGAAACATCCCCGCGCAACTAAATCTTGGAGTGGTCGAGTAATATGGTCATCAACCTAAGAAGTGGTTGTTGCTTTCTGTCGTCATGCGTCTCTTCCTCCATTTTTTTTAGAGTAAATATATACACGTATCTTGCTGAAATAAGGTAGTTTATAACAAAAATATGGACAAGATCACCAAAAAAAATTCCGATAGCTATAAATTCTACCATGCTGTAGTAAATATGATTTAGGCTCAAGCTCGGTCTGTCAATTGTTCCTGTTTATTGTAACTTACTTGGGAATTTTTGCTGTAGAGCAATAAAAAGTTGCATTTTCCTGTGAGAATTTTGTTCTCTGCAGTCAATAAATTATTGTCTGCATTAGCAATTTGTAAGGGCAAATTAGCAATTCACCGTTTCCTGGCAGAGATTTGGTATCTTGGCCTTGGTGTTCTTATTTTAGGTTGACGTGTGCAAATTGCTACAAAACAGCAAAAGTGCAAATTGTATTGGATTTTGGTCTATCCTGCTCACTGGTGGCTGTCTTAGAAAATTGGGGACTTCACACACGAGAAGCTAGCAAATTCAGAACAAAAACACATGCGAGTGCCATAGATCTGGACCGGTAAAGCTAGATCCAACCACCAAGATTGCCTTTCACACCTTAGTATCCAAAACACCCTTTCATTCATACTAATATGTCAGTCCTTGTGTTGAGTGTTGATAGGTCGCACCACACGAGAAGCTCAGATTGCTCGATGATTAGAGATATGGGTTCAGCTCCCGCGGAAAGTGCGTTCACTCAGCTCTCACGACGACAATCCCCTCAGCGCATCAACCCCGTCCATTTCGAGATCCGGGCAGACAACACAGCATCCGGTGGCCCATCCTTTGTTGCCATGCCAACCCACCTCGCCTGGTCCCATGCAAACCACGCACGCACCCCCTCGCGCTCCCGCGTGGGCCTTTCGCTTCCGCACTGGCCCTCCACCAGCTCAGGCCGCGCGAAAGATCGGGGGCCCGCCCGCCTCGTTTTTTCACGAACATGCCCGCGCGGCGCACCCTAGATTGTGCTGCCACAGCGCCGTGACCGAGCAGTCCTGTCATTTCTGTTAAGAAATCACGTCCGAGTTCAGATTTAGGTGAGCTCCTTATCCACCTAGTTGTCTATATAAAGAAAGAAGGATTATCAACATTGTACACGATTACGTAAGAAGCGATAAAGAGAAGTTCAAGCTCCTCATATTTCGCTTCAATCCACTATTCCGTTCTTACGTTCTTGCATTGTTCTTACGATTCTGAATTTGTCTACGAGGTAATCGCTCGGACTGGACTCACCAGCGACAGTTCCTTAACACGTTAAGTAGAGTCCAGCTGATCTGCCACAAGCAATCGATTGGGGTAGCGGCCTAGTCGTCGAGATCCACACCGGTAGCGAAGTCCTTCTCCTCTGAACATTATTTGCATTAAGCAAGGGTGAGCACAAACAACAGTGCTCCGTAAGTTACACACATAACAGAGTTAATGCATGTATAAATATTATCAAAGGAATGTTTATAGGGTTATTTGTGCAAAACCAATATTTAACATTTCAAATACAATACAAAATTCAAAAGCTTAAGTTTTACAATATCTAAAATCGAGTTTTATTTGAATTAATAAAGCTAGTGTAGGCACTAACCTAACACTAGCTTAAACATGGGCACCAACCCGGGGCTTCAACATATAATTTTTCTCATGGACACCCATCCATATCATAAACTATTTTATAAAACGTTTTGAAATAAAAAACAAAGTCTAATATGCGAAAAGCTTTGTTCAGCATGTCTATAACCGTGGACACGGTTATTCGAATAGTTTTACACTATGTAGAGGTTGTATAACTTTACCCCACAAGAGATAATCAACTTTTAATATGTGTTTCATACACTTCCGTAGGTGTGCGACTAAGTGATTATCACAAAATCTTTACAATGCTCCATCTCAAAGCATTATGCATGCTAAGGCAT
Organism: Hsuehochloa calcarea; assembly: GCA_036346395.1. Classification (NCBI taxonomy): domain Eukaryota; kingdom Viridiplantae; phylum Streptophyta; class Magnoliopsida; order Poales; family Poaceae; genus Hsuehochloa; species Hsuehochloa calcarea. Next base: position 27,170,889 of record CM070593.1, on the reverse strand, counting down.
CACCTCCATTGGGCCACCAGCCCGCCGAAAGTCTCCCTCTTGCACCAAGTGGGAATTTCTATCTACCCGACACCCGCACATCCAAATGGCACGACTAGCAAAGGAATGTCGCAAATTAGTTAGCCATGTCTATCGCATACTAGACTTATGTTAGTACGGTAGGGCTTTACAAGTCGCAGCTCGCGGACCGGTCCCTAACTGAATTGGGCAACTTCCAATAAAACCCCTGGGCCTCAACCATTCTCGAATTGAGCCCGTGCATAAACCTGCATCCACCAACTATCCATTTTGTTCAACTCTAAACCAGTTTTATTTTATATTATTTTTTCATATCAAACTATTTTCTAAAATTTCTATGGTAAGACAATACCACAAACTCAATTTAAATCAAATTTGAATAAATTGGCTAAACTCCCCAAATCAATGTTTTTGGTTTAAGCATCGACTAAGTATAATTTTTCAACATATTATAGTCATACTAATGTACTAACCGGATTTTCAACTAGGGTAGCAAGGAATGATAAACTCAATGACAAATTTGGCATACAATAGAATTGGAATAACTATAAATTTTAAACAGAAAGTAAAATTAACTTAAATAGAAATATGCATGAAATAATGATTAAAAACATAATTTAATAATTTAAAATACAAGGATTAAATATGATCAAAGATGTAACTTTTCTTACTTGATTAATCGTTGTTCTCAAATGACGTCGAAATCTGACTCTCGGAAGTCGTTGAAATTTATATGCGAATATGAGCCAAATTAAAATAAACTCTAAATTAAATAATTTAGGTTTATTTTTCTAGATCTTGAATTTATATGAATTTAGAAATTTGAATCGTTGAATTTGGAGCTCGTATGAAGGAGAACAAGTCCCTGAAAGTTCAAACCCTAAAGAAAATACTAAAAATAGATTTATGGAATTTAGCCGATTTATTTTACTAAAGGAAATTCACTTTATGACATAGGCTGACGTCAGCAAAAAAAATTCAATTTCGGCTGAATTAGTTTCTTAAAGGAAAACATGCTGACATGTGGGCCCTTGGTCAATGGACTATGTCCACGACGGTCAACTAGTCCACGATGAACTTGGCCTGCAGCACAGTGTTAGGGCTGCACAGGCTGCTGATGTAAGCGTACATGCGGCGTTGACGCGGATAGGAAGAGGTGAGCTGGTGCTGACTTGGCACCATGTGGCGCCACTTGGTCGACCACGTCAGCACTCGGTGTGGCGCCGCTCGGGGCCCAATGGCGCTAGCGAACGGCGACAGTTCAGTCGTCGACGCGGGTACTAGGAGGAAGAGGGTGCTATGCCGAACCCGATGCTTACCCTAGTTGCACGAGGACATGAAGAAAAGGCCGGCGGCGAGGAGAAGTAGTGACGGCGAGACTAGGGCAAACGAGGCGGCGTTGATCCAGAGGTTCTCTGGCGGAACTAGTGCATGCACGAGAGAGAACTCGTGATGGCGACGCAGAAGAGGTGGTCGGGTTCGACGATGAGCCCTTGTTGGCATCAGAATCGAGGAAGAATAAAGCTTCGGGCGACGAGGTTCCAATGATGATTCCGGGCGCTAGAGTGAGGGAGGAGCTAGGAGAGTTGGGGGCGCTGGGATGAGCGGAGAGAGGAGTTGGGGCATGCTTAAAAAGGGTGGGCGCGAGGTAGAATCCACGTAGAGCGCAAGAAGATCCGAACGGCATTGTCTTCGGGGATTAGGAAAATTAAGGCGGAGATGGAAGGAGAAACGTGAAAACGGACGCGAGATTGATTGACGAATTGAATGCTGCAAAAATCTCGAAGAATCACGGTGATTTGTGTCGGGTTTGGAAAGCTCCAGAGTGCGGCAATGGTGGAGTCGCGTGGCGCTGCGAGGTAGAAGAAAGGAAGTAGTGCGAAGACATTGGCAGGTGGCCCTGACGTGGCAGTGGGACGGGATGGAGGAGACAGAGACAGGGTGGGCTCCCTACCGTGAAATGAGCAAGTCGTATGAAAAAGAAATTTGGGCGCGGTTTTGGTTTTTGCCCGAGCAGTTAGGAATTTTAGATTGATTTTCTATTTATCGAATTGTATTAATTCATTTATACTTTTAGAAAATAGTAAATAAAGTCCAAATATTATGGAAAAATTCAAAGAAATTACCTAAGTCCTTTTGGACTTAAATAAAATATTTTCAAATCATAATTGGTATTTATTTTTTTGCAAATAATTTATTTTAAATTTCTAGAAAATAGGATATGCCTTTTTAAAGTCCAAAAAATTCAAGAAATTAATTAAATTTTCCTTTTTAACTTTAAATCCAATAAAAACCCAAAAAACTCAATAAAATTTATTTTTGACTTTTAAAATTTAGGAAATTCAAGAAAATCAAAATTAGGAAGTAGTGTTCGATCTTAGGCCTGATTAACCAAAATTAGGAAGTACTAAAATTTAGGAAATTCGAGAAAAGCAAAATTAGGAAGTAGTGTTCGATCTTAGGCCTGATTAACCAAAATGATCTGGCCATCCCCTGCCTCTGCGCCACTACCCGGTAGAACCACCATCGCACTGGAAATCCATTTTTCCTTGTCTCGAGCAGCCACTGCACCGTTAGCCGCCGGCGAGCTCATGGAGCTAGTGATGCACTGTGTGCTGCTCTTCTTCTTCTGTCTTTATAACTTGTGGGTCCACATAATTAGGACTTAATTAGCACCAATTGATAGGGATTAAGGTTATTAAGTCACTTACATGTGGGACCAACTAAAAAGATAATCAAAACTAAAAATATAATTTAAAATGTGTTTAGTAAAAGAGTCGCTGTGATGCGGGAGCCATGCACTGTTTTCGGTTTTAAAACCACATTTTAAAATTGAGAGGCTGACAAGTGGACACCACATGTCAGAGGATTACAATCAAAATTAGGTTTAATCATTTAGTTAATATTTAATGAGTGAATGACATGTGGGACCGTCATTGTTTTCATTAATAAAATAAAATAAAAATCTAAAACCCACGAGACTGACATGTTGGCCCCACATGTAAGTAAAGGATTTTAAGAAAAATATAAAAATAGAAAATCCATTTTTAGTATAAAGAAAATACGCTTTCTCTGTTGGCAAACATAAACTTTAGAAAGTATGCTTTTGGCGTCACCCTTTTTATTATTTCAGGATTTGTTAAACCGAGCAAAATTAAAATGTTAATAACTTTTGCATATGAACTCCAAATTGAATTAATATTTTTATAAATTCATCTAAAATCATGCTCTGTCTTAATATGCAAAAATATTTGAATTTTGTTACTGTTGAAATTATTTTACTATTTATGATTTATTTTCGGCTCTTTCAAATAGACGTCGGAAACATGAAAGAACTTTTCGATGATTCATCACCCTCATACTCAGAGATACCAGAGCAAGGCAAGCACCTCCTTTGACAATGTTGATCCCATTATTTCAATTATTGTATTTCATTTTGTAAAATCTATTATGCATGCATGTATGTTTGGCTAAAAATTTTATGTTGGGGATAACGGTAGTTAAAATCATGTTGTACGCATGATCCTCCTTGAAATATTGATATTCTTACTGCTATAGCCTTTAGGATATGGGTTGGACAATAGATAAGGTCAATTTGGGTATTCCGATTAGGAATGTCAAATAGATGCTTAGTCAGGCTCTAGTTTTGCTAAAATTGAATAACCATTGAAAATGTGAGTACAAATTTGAGAGAATTTGAAATATGGTCTAGAGGGGTGACCTTTGTTCTTTTGTATAAAAATGAAAAGGAAACATGTAGTTTGTGATGCGAGCGGGTTATATTATAAAACGAAGAGTGTGAGAGGTGTATCTCACAATTAGATAGAGGGATCATTGCCCGGGTCGATTAAGGACCGAACGCCGTTATATCTAACCTAAGAGTAAGAGTACAACCACACAACTGAACTAGGACGATCTTAGCTAATTAAGTTATCTACATCCTTGCATGTAGGTAGACCACAGTAGTACGAGCATGTCCGAGTAGATTTACTCGAAGGGGCTCCGTTCACTGAGATGTTGGGACCAAAGCCTTCCGATACAACAGTGAATTCCTCACTGAGACGGGGGTACCTGGGTTAAGTGAGGGTGTTTCATTCGCCGGGCTAGTGCGAGGTTTGAACTAGGTGATGTAAAAGTTTCGTTACGAACACTAGACTACTCACCAATGAATAGTGAGTGGTGGTGTTAATGGATGTCAAACAAACTACAGAGCTCGTATCGTGTGGATAAATTTGTATACCTCTATATAGTCTAATTATATTTAAATAGTCATGCTCATGGTGATGAGCGTGCTAAGTGTTGTTTTGCTGGGTATAGTCTTGATTTTTGCAAAAAAAAAACAGTTTGTTGGAAAATGTTAGGATGGTTGGTTTGTGTGAGTGTCATGTCTATGGCTGAGAATTAAATGTTGATCACAACTGAAGAGGCTTGTGAATTTACTATTGTTATGTTACATATTGTTATTTCGTTGTCAATAAATTGCTCTTTAAAATTTCCGTTGCAAACTATTACATATCAATATTGCAAATAAAACTTGCTTAATGATGAAAATAACTTGTAGTATAAAACATCATCCTTTGATAGACTTGTATTTATAATTATGTTGTGATACACTACAAGTCTTGCGCGTACAAAATGTACTCAATGTTGCTTAAAATTATTGATAAGAGTATGAGGATGTGCCTATACCGGACAACGCGTTGTTTGCACTAGGTACCGGAGGGTTCGGTGGCGGGTTTTGCTAGATCTTATCCTTGTCGATTGCCTGAGGGTATGGATGGGCACACCGCTGGAACTTTTGAGTTTATTCGCTATGCTTTCGCTGTTTAACTTGTTACTTATGCTTTAATTTGACTGGTCGGTTATGTAATAAATACTTTTCATGTAAACGCTTAAGTTTATGTACACACACGAGAGCTTGGGTATTCTACGCCTTGGGGTCCGACAGCCCCTGAGGCAAATGATGGTTTGTTTGATACCATTTAATGACAATTAATAATAACTAACGATAATTAACAACAATTGATGACACTTTACGACAACTACTGTAATTAACGCAATCAACGACAATTAACACAATGGACAAAAATTACTGCAATTACCGATAATTAACATAATTGATCGCAATTAATGATAATTAACAATAAGCAATCATTGCAATAAATATTTATTACATAAATAATTAATTTACAACAGAAAAAAGACAAAAAAGAAATTTGAACAAATAAAAAATCGGTGGCGGTGTCGGTGGAGGACGGCAGTGGCGGTAGCCGCGTCAGGGGAGGGCGACGTCGGCGGTGGTGGTGGTGGCTCGGAGGAGGAGGGAAGGGGAGTGCGGCGTCGGTGGTGGTGGCTCGGAGGAGGGAAGGGGAGGGCGGCGTCGGTGGAGGATGATGGCGGCAACGTCGGGGAAGGATGACGTAGGCGGCGGCGGCTCGGAGGAGCAGAAGAGGAGGGCGGTGGCATGGGGTGGAAGAGGAGGGCGGCGCGGCGCCACTCGCGGGAGGAGGAGATGGGGAGGGCGGTAGCCACTCGGGTGTCGTGCATAGGGAGGAGGAGGAGGAGGAGGAGGACGGGGCAGGGCGGGATGGTGGTGCGGGAGAGAAGAGGGAGGTGGCACGGGAGGAGGAGGAGGAGGAGGAGGGAGGACATGGGCGGGCGGGGTGGCGTTAGGGTTGGGGTTCGAGCAGAGGAGGCCGGTGGGAGGGGGTTTGTTCCGTGTCAAAAGCGGGTAATTACCCCTAACTCTTGGGGCAAAGTCGGGATAGGGGTTGCGGGAAGCTGCCCCTTGGCGACTTTCGGCTTTCCTATGTTATATGCGGCTTTCGGCTTCAGGAAAAGCCAGTGAAAAAAAGGCGTCTTTTGGGATGGCTTTTGGCTTTTCTGAGCGAAAGGTTAAAACTGAAGGTGTCCCAAATAAGGCCAAAATAGAACGGATCTGATGGTGGTGTACCCCTGTGGATAGATCGACGGCCCATAATAAATTCTTTTTAGAGAGTACAAGACAGACGCACATACTCAACACACATCATATCACACCCTCTAAAGAAAATTAGGAAGTAGTGTTCAATCTTAGGCCTGATTAACCAAAATGATCAGACCCAGCTTGTATGATAGTGCAATTAACCTGTTCCTTGAAACTACTACGAGTGTAGCATAATTAACCTATGTAAACTTATCCAAGATGATAATATATAAACAGATAATAAAACCTTGCATCTCCGTCACTTTGCCTAACCCTATCTCTTCCTTGAAACTATTTGATAATATATAAACAGATTATTTTTTGGTTTGCTGACGGCGCCAACGTTGGACGACCGCCCAACTTGTCCCAGTAGTGGATCCATTAATTCTTTCCTGATTTGAATAGCAAAGTGCACGTAACCATTAATTACTCGGAAGTCCAGAGACATATACCGTACCGTGGATATTTCCACAGGCAATAAAAGTTAAGAAAAAATGGTAAGGATTGAGACTCTGAGATGTTAATCAAGAACAATTAAGTTCTTCAAGCTCGTCGCTTCTTGCTGACTAATTGCTGGATTAGGTGCGTGGTTGTAACTTTGTTAACACAAGCTCTTGCTTCTATTCGAACCGGCAGAGAATGTGAAGAAATGGTTGATATGGGGCTACTGGATCTCCCCATTGACATACGCGCAGAATGCCATCTCAGCGAACGAGCTCTTAGGACACAGCTGGGATAAAATCGTGAATAACTCTAATGAGACCCTTGGTGTGCAAGTCCTCAAGTCCCGTGGAATCTTCCCGGGTGCCAATTGGTATTGGACCGGCTTCGGTGCAATGCTCGGATTCACCTTGCTCTTCAGTTCTCTCTTCACTCTTGCCCTTACATTCCTCGAGTGTGGGTACCTCCAGACTGATTTGTTAATCATTCTTCCATTTGACAATATCTCAACTTGAAAATGGTTTTCCCTTCTGATTTTGCAGCATATGGCAAGTCCCATCCGTCTATATCCGAAGAGGCGCTGAAGGAGAAGGATGCCAACCTGAAGGGCGAAGTTCTTGCTGACAATTTCTTGGTATCAAGAGGTACTCATCGTGTAGCAGTCAGCAATACTGAAATTGGTTCAGCAGTTGTTGAAGGCGATTCTGGCCCTACGCAAAGGGGGATGGTCCTTCCCTTTGTCCCGCTTGCACTCAGCTTTGACAGCATCGGATACTCTGTTAAAATGCCACAGGTACAAGATAGAAATCGTTTCTCTTATGTTGTCGAATTTGAGCCACTGCTCATAAGTCGGTAACGTTTGGTATGAAATTAAAATTCAGGAAATGAAAACACAAGGCGTGGTCGAGGACCAGTTGGAGCTCCTCAAATGTGTTAGTGGGTCTTTCAGGCCTGGAGTGCTGACCGCACTGATGGGCGTCAGTGGTGCTGGTAAGACTACTCTGATGGATGTGTTGGCAGGGAGAAAGACTGGTGGGTACATTGAAGGAAGTATCAGCATTTCAGGATATCCAAAGAAACAAGAGACCTTTGCGCGTGTATCAGGATACTGTGAACAAAACGATATCCACTCACCGCAGGTGACAGTCTATGAGTCATTGCTTTTCTCAGCATGGCTCCGCCTTCCCAAGGATGTAGAATTAAACAAAAGAAAGGTCCGTCACATAAAATAGCTGCAATTCGCACCTTCAGTTGATAGTTGATAGTTGATAGATATTTTCTTACCTTTGTTTATGCAGATGTTCATTGAGGAGGTGATGGAGCTTGTGGAGCTCCAACCACTGAGAGATGCTTTGGTTGGACTTCCCGGAGTGAATGGTCTGTCGACTGAGCAGAGGAAGAGGCTGACCATTGCTGTGGAGCTGGTTGCAAATCCTTCAATCATTTTCATGGATGAGCCAACCTCGGGGCTTGATGCCCGAGCAGCTGCAATTGTGATGAGGACTGTAAGGAACACTGTCAACACTGGTAGAACTGTCGTCTGCACGATTCATCAGCCTAGCATTGACATATTTGAAGCATTCGATGAGGTGAATGAGATTTCACCTTAGAATATTTGCTATACTCTTTTTTAGGTTTGTTCCCACCAGTGTCAGGAATCTGGATAATTGGGCTGAATTGGTGAAACTCAATTGATTTCGGCCATTCCCTGAACAATGCTGCTAAGTCTAAGACGTTTCATAAACGCTTGCAGCTTTTCCTAATGAAGCGAGGAGGAGAAGAGATCTATGTTGGTCCATTAGGCCATCATTCTTCAGAGCTGATCAAGTATTTCGAGGTAAAGTGGTGTTACAGGACTCTGAGTATTCCTATATTTAATTTCAGCAGGATTACTGATAATCACATATGGTTTCGTATTTTTTAGGGGATCCCAGGAATCAACAAAATTAGAGATGGCTATAATCCAGCAACATGGATGTTGGAAGTGACAACAGTGTCTCAGGAACAGACATTAGGTGTTGATTTCAGTGACATGTATAAGAAATCTGAACTCTGCCGGTGAGTAACTTACTTGCAATCCAACTAACCACTTCATTTTTTGGAATATCCTTAGGTGGTTACGGCAACAACTAATCTACATGAGTAAATAATTAAAATTAACTAGTTTTGAAGAATTTTTGGAGGGTCTCTGATGTGAGGTGAAATATATAAATCCCTGTGAGCTTTATTTTTTCTACTTAGTTACTTGTTGCCATGCATATATGAAAGTTCCCTCCATCATGTGAACACAAACCAACCCAAGTATCGTAAGTTACCTTTGATATGATTAAAAATTTATAGCTAGATCGATTGGCTCACGCAATTGTGCAGGGTGGTCCAGTATCTTGCATAGATTAAAAATCTTTCACAAGTGAAAGATGATCTAAAATGTATCTTATTGAGAGTTATGATTTAGGATTATTTCTTATTGTATTATTTAAAGTAGCGGAGTAGCTTGTGCAATCATGCAGCTAGTCCTACTATGCACAAATTAGTAGTTACAGTTTCTTTGCTACATATTTTCTTCCGAACCAACTGTTATGAATATTGTGTTATATTATTGAAGAGGTCCAAAGGGCAATATATATAGGAGTACAAGGTACAGATAAGGATATGTTAGATATAGATTCTATCTCTAACATATCTCTAACACCCCCTCTCAAATGCAAGACGTATACAATAGTATTGCATTTGGAAAGGATTGACACTAAAAAAATGAAAAATCCAAAATTCGAGTCTTGATAATGTCATCGTAGCATGTAGCTCTTGGAAAATATGTCGAGTATCAAAAGATCTTCTCCCATCCAGTGTCGTGCGACGGCTCATAAGGCACAAGGTGCGGAAGCAAAGTTGGCCGCAGCAACAGGACGAAGAAGATGATAAATCCGACATGAATAGATAGAGCTGTCAAATCGAGTCGAATAGGAATAGGTGGAAGCATAGCAACGCAGATCGAAGCCCAAGACGGCGGCGACGCGAAAGAAGCGTGGCGGCCTTAAAAGCTCGGGGCGGCTACTAAGAAAGTGGCGGCATCATAACGACTTCTACGATCTGCATGCGGCTCAGAAAGAAGAGCGGGAGCGGTGGCTGCGGCTATGCATAAGGCAATTCCTATGCTTCTATGACTGACAATAAATTTGTGGACTCGCATGGCTTAGACGAACTCAAAAATTGAGTGCTACGGATTTGGATGGACGCAATGGAAGAAACGACACAAAGAATAAAAACCTAAGGATAACTAGCAGAAAAAACTAGCAAGACTAGCAGCAGCAAAGACTCAATCTTCACCGACCGCAGCAGCACACAGTAGCCTAGATGCAGAAGCAAAAAACCTAAAAGAATGAGCTGCCCAAAAGACTACACCAAATTGGCTCAAATAGCAGCACATGTATAACTCGCAACAGATCTCCACCAACGAGAAGCTTCGACACCCAATAGCCACACCCCAACCGATAGGCGCATCCACTCATCCACAAATAGAATATGCCAGCACTAAACTCCACTGACTTTGGCGCAGTCTTTGTGGGAACAATGGCGGCTCTAGTGAAGACGGCAAAAGCCGCTGGTGTGGATGGCGAGCTCGGGCAGAAGGCACGCAGAAGACCTCGGCGAGCGCCAGGACGGCGGCGTCGGTCGCCATATCGCTCTCCAGGACCTTCACGGAGACGAGGGGGCGGCGAATCCGAGCGCCAGCGACCGGATTCGGGCGGGAGAAGACCAGGCGGCGGCGGATCCGCCAGGAGAGACGCGGATCCGAGGCGGCGGCGACTGGATCCGGGTGATGACGGTTAGTGGAGGCGAGCTCGGGGTGGAGGCGGCTCAGAAGGCGCCATCCAACGCCGAGTGGTCGCCGGCCGCGTCGACCGCTCGACTCCACGCACGGCCGACCACGTGCTCGCCGCGGACGACAATCGCGTCGCCAGCAGATCTAGCCAGGCCGCAGCGCTGACGAGCCCGAGACGATGGCGAGTGATCGGGCCTAATGCCAACGGCGACTGCATCGGGCGAGAGCTCAGGGCATCCCGTCGCCGGAGGTGGTGACGAAGAGGAAGCGCGCGTCGGCGTCGGGAAGTAGAGGTGGATGGATCTCCAGGCGCGTAAGCGCAAGAAGCAGAGGAAGATGTCTCCAGGCGAAGCAGCCTGAGGTGTGGCGACCTCCGGGCGTCGAATCCACTGGCGGCTCGAGCAGGGGAACCTCATCGGCTACGACGACGAGGAAGACGAGTGGCGACGACGAGAGGCTGGCATGAATTGATCCGCCACCCCGTGCGAAGATTGCACCTCCGGGCAAAATAACAATGAAGCTAGGTTGTAGGCTAGGGTTTAGAACATCTGCTCTGATACCATGTTATGAATATTGTGTTATATTATTGAAGAGGCCCAAAAGGCAATATATATAGGAGTACATGGTACAGATAAGGATATGTTAGAGATAGATTCTATCTCTAACATATCTCTAACACACTATCTCTAACATATCTCTAACACCAACGAACAGAAACAACTAACAACTATTAATTGTTCTCCTATAAATTACTCACCCCGTTTCACTATATTTGTCCATGGCTTCGGGAGTATCCGTTTCAATATATTTGTCCATTGAGCAAATCTAGAGTTTAGTTAAATGCTTTGAAAGAGGTTAGATGGTTGTAATATGTCATTTAATAAAGGTATGTATGGTCATTTGTCATTAAGTATTTCTTAAATTTATTGTTTCTTTGGTCTGTGTGCATGATGGACAATGGATATATATAGTGAAAGTGTGAAACGGAGGGAGTAGATAACATCAAAATAAAGGTTCATATAACTTTATAATTGTTATCCTATAACTAATGAGAGTTGTTTCTTTTTTTTGTGATTTTGTAAGGGTTCATAATTTAGAATTTACATGGTAACTCTTATCTCAATGTACACTTATTTGCTTTGTGATTGGTGAAGCTTTTTGTGCCTATTAAACCCATCTACAGGAATATAGTTTCCTTCCAATTGCCCATGCAATTTCATGGTCAGTTGTTTCCTTCCAATTAAACGTTAAGAGTTCACTTACTCCATAGTTTTTTCTTTTCAATCAGAGATTAGGGTTCTTTAATGGTTAGAGTTTTCTTTTTGCATATAAACTAATTGCTAGGGCCATCTACTTGTTATTATTTGATAGAGTGTCCTATCCCAGCACACATGCTAATATGGTGTCATTTTTTTTTCTTTGATTGGTCTGATTCTGTGGTAACAAAGCACTTTTACCTCTGGAAAACTTTCTTTCCTTTCTAAATAGTTTGTTTGGACTTTTGGTGTCATATGGTAATGTATATAATCTGGATAAATCTTTTCCAGGTTCAACTCAAATTATTAGTCCAATTTATGCTATTCTATTCAAATTATTCTCTGCTAGATCCTTCATTTTCCTCTTGATTAACAAGAAGATTCAAGAGTTTTTCTAATTTAAGGGTTTATGTAGGAATTATTAGCCCTCAAAAGCAAATGAGGTGTCTTTTAATCTCACCAGTTGTTTATAGATAGACATTGTCGAAGTTTTGCGCCGCCAAATATCGAAGCGGGAGAGGGAGTTGTGGTATTTTTTAGATAATAGAAGAGAAAAAACTCTCCCGACATCTGCATCAAGGATGCACACAGCCTATTTTATTATAGACTTGATAGAACCAAAAGAACCGACGAATTAAAAGTCTCGTGAGGCCTTACAACCAAAGATGACTGAGAGTTAAACTCATTCGTTACAAATCCTGTGACTAAACCTCCCCCCATGAATGTTTAAGATTTGCTTCATCACAAACTCCAACCTGGCACTTCCAGCCAACATAGCCTCCTTCCAGGCTAATTTCTGCAAAGTTGTCCAAGCGCTCAGCCAGAACTCACTCGATAAAATAACCTGCAAGGGATTAGGGATAATCTTTTTGTTAAAAATCACATCATTCTGACATAACGAAATAGACCAACATAAGGCACTAGTTCCCACTAGGAGTTGTGACTTTAAAATTTTTGGAATACCGGCTAACCAATTCTCAAACATATTTGCTATACTCGCAGGAGGAGATAAATTAAACGCAGATTGAATAGTCCACCATGCAAGACGTGCAAATTGACATTCAATAAAAAGATGTTGAATTGTTTTCTCTCTAATACAAAAACAACACTTTTTGCTTCCCTTCCAATTTCTTTTGACCAAGTTATCTTTAGTTAATACTACCCCTTGTTTGAGATACCATAAAAAAATTTCATTTTTAATGGAATTTTAATGAACCAAAACACGATTCCTAATTGGTGTTCCATTAGTTCCAATTAGTGCCACATAGAAAGACTGTACCGAGAAAAGGTCAGATTTATTCAAATTTCACCTGAAAACATCTTTTTGAGAACTCAAATGTAAATTAGCCATTCTCAAAGTTGACTCATTCCAAGTATGTAACTTAGACCCAATAATAAGCCTTCGAAAGAAAATATGTAAAGGAATCCATCTCAAGATATTTGCCACTATATCATCTTTTCTCCGCACCATATGGATGGGTAAAATAGATTGGCAACGTTTCCCGTCCCCGTCCTGTCACTGTTGGCATGCGCAGTCGTTGCTACTACCCATCTGTTGAGATCTCTTGTCACTAAGGGTGGCAATGGAGCAGGGGATGGCCGGGGGGCACTAAAATTATGATTAAAAATAAATTTTTACTTGCTAATATAATTTAAACTATTGAATTATAAATACTTATGTATTTGGCGATTTTGAGCTTCAAAATTTATATCTTAACATATATGTTCAACTTTTAGCCCCAATGTATAAGAAAATAGTAAACATCACATATTAAAAATGTATAATACATAAACAAAGTAACATGTTTTAAATTCCTACTAGGTCCCCACAGGCTCGGCCCGCTAGCCTATTGGGGCCATCCCCGTTCCCCTGCCGGGGGGAGTTCCACACCAATGGGGATTATTCCCACAAGGGAATTGTCATCCCTGCTTCTCACCGGTGGACATAGATAAGGAAAGATTGTAAGTTTTTTGGTGTATTTTCTCCTTCATTTGAGAAAATATTTTTTATTAAGTGCGGTAGCGTATGGAAAATTACAGCAATTTCTGCACAAACACGGAACCCTCTAGCCTATTTTGCCTGACAAAGAATGGAAGGACAACCTGTTGCTACATACCTATGCACTCTGCATTGCAGTTTTCAGTAGGATTCAACCTTTTTTTCTTCTTCTCCAAAGCATTTCTTCCATTGCGGATCTAACATCAGCTGTTAACTTTTACAGGAGGAACAAGGCCTTGATACAGGAACTAAGCAAACCAGCACCTGGTTCAAGTAACCTTTGTTTCCCTACCCAGTACTCGCAGTCTTTCTTCACACAATGCATGGCTTGCCTGTGGAAGCAGAACCTGTCATACTGGAGGAACCCTCCTTACAATACCGTCAGGTTCTTTTTCACTACTGTCGTAGCTCTTCTCTTCGGCGCAATCTACTGGGACCTTGGCGGCAAACAGTAAGCCCTGCCATGTTGTACATATCAAGCAGATGGGTCACCTTCAATATATTATGCATGTTTTGCTTCTGGTACTGTTATAGCTCTTCTCATCCTCACCACCTTCTTGATCCAGGGAGAGGCCACAAGACTTGTTCAACGCCATGGGGTCGATGTATGCCGCCGTACTGTGCATCGGCGTCCTGAATTGTGGCTCAGTTCAGCCAGTGGTGGCCGTGGAGCGCACAGTATTTTACCGTGAAAGAGCTGCCGGCATGTACTCAGCTTTCCCGTATGCATTTGGCCAGGTGAATGATTTTTTTCGCTGCTGTTTGTTGCACTCTTGAATCTCGACAGACCGCATACACTGGCCAACATCTCTCTTGCAGGTTGTCATTGAACTCCCGTACGGGCTTGTTCAGGCTAGCATATACGGAATCATAGTTTACGCAATGATCGGGTTCGAGTGGACTGCTGCCAAATTCTTCTGGTACCTTTTCTTCATGTACTTCACGCTGCTCTACTTCACATTCTACGGCATGATGGCCGTTGGGCTGACACCGAACTACCACATCGCCTCAATTGTCTCCTCGGCATTCTACATGATCTGGAACCTTTTCTCTGGGTTCATCGTCCCACGACCAGTAAGTCCCACCATCCTCGTTTACCTGCATCTACCTTTATTTCAACATTTCCACAGCTCATTTCCGTTTTTTTTCCCCTGACACTACGTGCAGAAAATTCCAATCTGGTGGAGATGGTACTGTTGGGTATGTCCTGTCGCGTGGACGCTGTACGGGCTGGTCGTCTCGCAGTTTGGCGATATCGTGACGCCCATGGATGATGGCACCCCTGTTAACGTCTTCGTGGAGAACTACTTCGACTTCAAGCACGGCTGGCTGGGGTGGGTGGCCACTGTGGTCGTGGCGTTCGCGGTGCTCTTTGCCTTCTTGTTTGGCTTTGCCATCATGAAACTCAACTTCCAGAGGAGGTGATGACTTTGTAGTGCCCATCTAAATTACAGGGTTTCTTTCTCTCTTGGCAATAGTGTTCCGTACCATTGCAAAGACCGTGGAGTTGGAAAATATCATCTAATCTAATGTGTCCTTGACATGTGGGTGATGGTATTTTCTAATTTATACATCTTTGCGATGGTACTAGGCTAATTTTTTCTTCTCTTTTTGGAAAGATCGTATATTGTTCTGTAAGAGAAATTGGCTATTATAGGACTCCAAACGTTGGGTTTCTCTATAACAAGACTCCTAACATTTGTTTCTTCAAAATAGGACTCCAAACAATTACAATAAGCTCTAATGACATTTTGTTTCTTTTTTAATCTCTTTTGTCATCTAAAAATACATGTATTTTTCGTATTGACCCTATTACCCTTCAGCAAGAGAAATTGGCTAGCAATGTATCAATTCATCTATTCTGGATTCCGTCGTTTCATCTACTCCGTATACGCGCAGTCGCGAGAACACCGACGCTCCTCCTTCCTGCGCGAGAACACCGGCGCCCGCAGCTTCGCCCGTGAAGACCGCCGCCCTCTCCTCCCCACGCCGGCGATCTTTTTTTCAAACGACACAACAATCATCACAAAACATCAAGGGTAAACGGTCACGTTAGGAACAAATACATGTATTTAGATGTTAAAAGAGATTAAAATGGGCCGAAATGTCATTAAAGCTTATTGTAATTGTTTGGAGTCCTATTTTGGAGAAACAAACGTTAGAAATCCTATTATAGAGAAACCCAACGTTTGGAGTCCTATAATAGCCAATTTCTCGTTCTGTAACGGATATTTGGAAGGTTGTATGAAGTTTATATGTAAAGGGAGAGTTTCCACTTTGGTAATCAATTCCAAATGGGACGACGATAAAACCAAACATAGTAATATCTAATGGGATTTGCCAACTATAGGACGTCCATCCGAAACACTTATGACATTTGAGAACTTTCCAATGTAGTTCTTGAACTTTCAACAGAATATACCGCGTAGTTTCAACAGAAAGACTAAGGTTACAAGCGCGGAATTGCCAGCAGACCATAATGAAGTGAGTGGTAGCGGTGCAGATGGGTGGCATTGGAGAGGCATATAGATTGGAAGACGTTGGAATTGTCGGCGGATCGACTCGTCTTCGGCGGCACTCCTCGGGACAACCTAGAGTATATATAATGGTGTAGGCAACTGTTGTCTATAATATCTTTTTCTATCTCAACTGTTGTCTATAATATCTCTTCCTATCTCTATAATGAATTATTTTTTTATATGTCCCTGGACATCTACTCCATATATAATGAGTCTTGTTTTTCACGTTACAGTCAGGGAATTTTTTTTCAGCCGAAAATCGGCCATACCAGCTGTGCCGGCCACCCCAGGTAGAACTACAAATCGGATCCGAAATTTTGGTTTGGATGGATTTTGTCCCAATAAAATCGAACTTGCTTGAATTTTGATAGAATTTGATTTTTTTTTTTTAAAGATAAATCCAAAAAATGAAAAAAAAAATGAAAATTTCGGCCGAATCTGACTATGCGAGACACAATTCCTTCGTTCTTCGCAAGCAGGTGTCATCGCCTTCTGTTCTCTAGCTACTGCCTCCACCTTGCCTTCTCAAGCTGGCGTTAACACGGGAGCCTCCTCGGACTTATCGGCCAGAGCCACCATCATAGACGAAGAGAGGAAGAAGACATGGGCATTATGGTCAAATAAGGAAATACGCACAGGAAATACGTAGAATAGTGGCATATTCATCACTATATGAAGTTTGCAATGGCATTTTTATGATTCGGCACTTTGCAGTGGCATTCTAAACTTCCCTAGTATCTTTGCCTCCATCATGGACCAACAACCAGAAACGACCATATAACACTAGACCTAAGCCGGTTCTGGCTCCCGAAAAAATGAGTGCTTTTTATGTAGCAAAAGAAAACGAATTTGAGATTTTCTCGAAACGTGGTATTTGAGACATGTAGCAAGCACAAATACAGTTATTCAGCTCTCGAAAAAAAAATGTACACTTAATCAGCCTAAAATAGGGATGGTGCCGAATTTTTTTTATTTGTAGGAAAATAATAAATGAAATCTAAACATCTAGGAAAAGAAGCATGGGAATTTCGAAAGTAGGAAGGAAGCTGACTATGCTAGCGTCTCAACTCACGGCGGCCGTGTGCAGCGCCGGAGCCCCATGCTCCCTGCTAACAACCAAAGAAATGCTGGGTTGATTAGCTCGTCGAACAAGTTGATGTAGCCACGGTTAAAGATATCGGCCGGTGAAAATAGTTTCTATCGGCTCCCCCGGTAGAAATTCAAATCTGCTCCGAAAATTTCGGTTCACATGAATTTTGTCAAATATAAGATAAATTTGTGCCGAATTTATCTTAAAAAATTTAGACCGATCTTTTCAACCGATTTTCGGCCAAATTGTTTTTCAATTATTGATTTGAAAAATTAGGCCGAAAATTTCCGATTTTCACCAAACCGGACCTACCAGAACCGTAGAATTTTGATACCAGTTTTCAGAACCTTGGATGCAGCCGGCGACGTTACCGATTAGCGAGGAGAAGAGCTCGGCGAGATCACGAGGAGGCACCCCGGAATCCGGCAACAGAATGCTCGACGACGGTCACGGCAGCGAGAAAGACTTGATTGGCACTCGGTGCATCCAGCACGGAAACGGAGCCCACTGCCGGCTCGATGGCGAGGCGTATGGCAAGCGATCGAGCGAGAGATGGAACGCGCCGTCATGTCGCACTAGTTGCCCTTGGAGTTGAAACAGAAATTGCAGCTGCCGCGGTGGAAGTGTGGAGGACAACGGCGGCTTCCGAAGAACATGCATGAATGGAACCGATAGCTAAACTACTACTAGCGCCATCGCCTTGTGCACGCGCCACAGCCTCCGCAGCAATGCAAAGCTGACACCGCCTCTGCACCGTCCGTCACCACCGCCTCCGCAGCACCGAACGGGCGAAGCTAGGGCACCTACTCCATCCATGGCGAAGGACGGAGCGGAAGCCGCCACCATCGTAACCGGCGAAGACGAGGTGGGAAACAGGTGTGCGCCACCACCTTCGTGCTGCACCATCACCGTCACACCGCCCGTGGTCTGCGCTGTCGTGTCCCGTTGCGCCGTCGCCACCGCTCGCCTCTGCGAGTGCGTGTGTGCATGTGACGCTAGCCGAACCAACTAGGATTTGGGGAAACCCTAGTATACCGGCAGAGGGGTCATGAAAGTTGACCCAAAAGGCCCGGTCGGGATGGGATCCGATGGACCTTGGTGTTTTTATAGAAAATCCCTCATGAGTGTGTATAATTACGCGTAAGTGTAACACTCAAGCTCAGCACAGAAGTTGTAATACCACTACCCAAACTAACTAATATTCAACTGCTCGTTATAAAATTCTAGCAAACAAAGCATTAATGAAATCTGTCCACGAGTCACAGTAGAACCTGAATAAAGACTTGTCAAGCATAACTAAATAAAAGAGGAAAGCATAATAAAACAAAATAATTGATAATTATAGTTAATCTCTAATGACACGTACAATGAAACTCGTCCACAGGTCAGGTGGGGAGACATAAGTATAGATAATCTATAATAACATGTACACTGGTAAAGATAATTGATGTCTGCAGTATCCCTCCATATCATCTACAGACAAGTCCTATAATCGATTGTTTTTTTACATATCTCTATAGACAACTCTTACATGTACAATATATTTTGTTTCTCGTATTACAGTCGACTACTGCATGAGAGACGAGTCAATTGTCTATGCTCTCACGATCTCTCAACCACATCATCTCGTGTCCTACTTGACAAGACTCATAGACAGCTAACGTCACACTATTGTACATGCAAATATGTGGAATTTCGCATCTTATCCATTAATTCCTTCCCCCATTTGTAATCCCCCTCTCTTCCTTGAAACTATTCGGAAAACATGGCGGCTTGTTAAGTTGACGATGACGAAGGCTAGCTGGTTGACCGCGATCCTACATGGTTCTAACTTTGTTACGTAGCTCGTGGAAACTTCAAAAAATCCTACATGCATGCATGCAAACATTCGCAAGGAAATTAATTTTTAGTCGCGTCGCGAGAAAACAGAAAAATGACGGAGTTCAAGCAGCCAGAGATATGCATGGTGCATTGAACGTACGTCCGTTCTCGTGAGTCATCACAGGTCTCGCCAATTTTTTCAGAGAATAGGCAGGAGGTCGCATATCATATTAATAGAGGTGAAATTTTTTTGAAGTATAAGTGAATTGTACGTTTTTTTCTCATCAGATTAAGATTTTAGGTGAATTAATTGGTGTATGCAACTCAATATAGTAACAGAGTCGAGAGGTTTTGAATTCAAGACTCGGTTGACGCAATTAAAAAATAATAATTGCAACGCACTTCTATTCCACGTTTTAGACCCGAGGGAACCTATACGTAAGAGGGAGTTTTGAAGTATAAGTGAATTGTATGTTTTTTCTCATCAGTCTAAGTTTTTGGATGAATTAGTTGGTACATACAACTCAATAAAAACAAATACAAAAGATCGGAAGTCTAGTACGTAATTAGAAGCTTAAATACACAGAAAATTTTGCTATTTTATGACCAAGTTCATGAAACTATAAAAATACCCGAAAGGAAATTTACAACACTACTAGCAACATGTCTGTTAAGTCAACTAATTACGGCATAATGACATTGTTAACTACTAGGTCTTCAAAATAAACTAACTACACAACTAAAACTACTATGTTGCTACAATTCATCTAATTGCATCCTAATCACATTGCTAAAACTACCGATAATACTAATCGAATGCGAATGACACTTACCTTTTTTAGGTGCTCGCAGCAGGCTTCAAAGCTTATTTTCTACGTGCTCGTGATTTTTTCTGACTCGTAGATTTTTTTTCACAAATTTTTTTCACTCTAACCGTGTCGACGAGCCGCTGAGGGAGGCTCCTCACTGCTCCTCCCTTTATAGGCGCAAGGCAAAGATTGCGCCGCAGTGATGGTCGCTTTGCGCCTCTGCGCAGCGCATAGCGCCCGGCTCGCCCTGGCGCTATGCGGCGCTTGGGCGCGCGCCTCGCTGCCCCGCGCCGCCACGTGGCGGCAACACCCGCCCGCCCGGGTGGGGCAGGCAGTCTTGCCTGGGACGGCAAGACCTCATCGCGAGGAGGTCATTTTTAGAATTTTTAGATTTATAGGGCTATTTTTGAAATTTTTATTGCACAATAAGGCTAATTTAGTCCAGGCTTCCTAACTTTGTTACGTAGCTCGTGGAAACTTCAAAAAATCCTACATGCATGCATGCAAACATTCGCAAGGAAATTAATTTTTAGTCGCGTCGCGAGAAAACAGAAAAATGACGGAGTTCAAGCAGCCAGAGATATGCATGGTGCATTGAACGTACGTCCGTTCTCGTGAGTCATCACAGGTCTCGCCAATTTTTTCAGAGAACAGGCAGGAGGTCGCATATCATATTAATAGAGGTGAAAATTGTTGAAGTATAAGTGAATTGTACGTTTTTTTCTCATCAGGTTAAGATTTTAGGTGAATTAATTGGTGTATGCAACTCAATATAGTAACAGAGTCGAGAGGTTTTGAATTCAAGACTCGGTTGACGCAATTAAATAATAATAATTGCAACGCACTTCTATTCCACGTTTTAGACCCGAGGGAACCTATACGTAAGAGGGAGTTTTGAAGTATAAGTGAATTGTATGTTTTTTCTCATCAGTCTAAGCATTTGGATGAATTAGTTGGTACATACAACCCAATAAAAATAAATACAAAAGATCGGAAGTCTAGTACGTAATTAGAAGCTTAAATACACGGGCGCTCCGGCAAAGGGTCTCGGTAACTTTTCCCCCCTGTAAATTCGCTGTACGTACGTGTATCTAAAAAATTAAGAATACCAGGTTATATTATTGGGCTGGTCACAACCTAATTGTATTGGCCTTCCTCTTCTGAACGAGGCCCCGTAATGACAGGGGCTTGGTGCGAGTAGCGATGACGATGCCTGAACATGGAAGCAACTGAACAAAAGCACTGGCTGCTACGTACACTGTATTGTGCTAAACGACTCTCGTAACAACGGATTTGGTGTGCAATAATTGCGGCGCCTAATGATGGGTTAGGCAGAAAACAGTACTAGTACTATATCGAAGGCTCCTAAACTTCTTTTTAAGATGAGATTGGGGCTGCTGCACTTTTGAGTTCTGATGTTGATTGCTTTCGCGAGTCCTTGTCGCTCGTATCTGGGTGCAAAGGTATTGTCATGCGAAATAGAAACCTACCCTCTCTAGCCACCTGCTCGATTAAACTAGCCGAATTATGCACGGCTAGATTTCTGTTAAAAAAGATTTGTGAACATAATTGTATTTTATATACGACTGTAATATCTTACGATTGAAAATATAGTTGTAATTGTTATCCAACTGTAGCAGTTCTAATAAATCTGATTGATCTATATCGTTGTGTTTGGCTTCACCAAAATAAGTTGAGTACGTTATTCTCCTTTCTCACAATTAACAATAGAATGCTTAGCCTTTTTGTTAACAAATTATTGTGGAAATTTCTAACCCTTTAAACGAAAGAAATGTCTTTAATCTAACCAGTGATATATATTTATTAACAAGCTAATTTTTTCTAAAAAAATTGTTGAATCCGCATCATCCATGCATAGGCTAGCTTGTGTTCAAGAAAAGGACTTAAGAGTTTGCGAAGTTAAGATGTATACAGTGCAAGAGTACTTAATTGGGAGATGGATAGACGTACGCCACAAACTCTCACAATGATGTACTGTTCCGAAGCGTACATCACTTGTCCATACTATTCGTTCATCATATATAATGTTGATTTCGAGTTTTGGCGGTATTTTAAAAATCTAGTACTCCTCGAGCCACGTGTGCTCCACTGCACACCTCTAGCCCAGACAGCCACTGTCCGTGTGCTGTATGCCCGAACGCGTTGAAAACCGCACACCCCTAGACCGGATTCACTTGCAACTGACGCTTGGCAATTCCATGCGCCCCTAGCCCGGACGAGGGCATGTCGGTCGGCCAGCACCCAGACGTGCCTCCGCATGCCACGTGGCCACTCCACCGTTCACTGGACACTTGGACACCGCATCCGATCCTCCCTCGCCCAGACGCCATCCTCTACCGCACGCTCCATAGGGCTATAGTGTTGGTCCTAAGCAGACCGGAGCATAGGAGCTCACGGCGCTCTCGGGCCACGTTGCCGCCAGCGAGCTAGGCCATGGGAACACCTAGGGAGCCCCAAAATGGGTTCCCCGCAGGCATGCAAACCCATTGGCGCTTGCGGCGAGGGCCGAGGTGGTTCACAGCGGCAGCGCGACAACTGCTAACGGCGGTGGCATTCGGGCTCCAGGGGGTTTCACATTCCGGCGAAGCCCTAGGCTAAGTAGCGAGCACATGAGCATCTTGGGGACTCTAGTGATTCACCGGTGGGGTGACGGATGTGGTCAGAGGAGGCTTGACGGCAATGACCCGAGGCGGCACGACGGTCTTGGCAACGGCAACCTAGGAAAAGGGAGGCGCCATGAGCTACCAGGGAAGCTCAAGGAAGGGTAGGTGGTAGTAGGAGAGGAAAGAATCGGTCCCAGCCTTATCGAAGAAGGTGTGGCGGCGGAAGTTGCGGTTTTGGCTGGAAACGAGGAAGATGAGGTTGCCGGTGGGCACCTGAGGATGAAGAGGCAAATTAGTTGAGGGGAATGGTTCCTCGTGTCCCGGAACACATGGTGACGCACACGGCGAGGGGAGGAGCTCACTGAGACAGTGGCGCAGTGATGGCGGCGTTGGCGGCATGGGTGGCCAAAACAAAGGCTTGCGCTTCCTTGGATGTTGTGCTCGGTGGAGAAGGGAAAGGGAGGATCGGATGCGGCATCCGGGCGTCCAGCGAATGGTGGAGCCTCATTCAGGCTAGGGCCGCACGGACAAGCCCTCGTCCGGGCTAGGGGCACCCAGAATTACCACGCGTCAGGCATAGGTGAATCTGGTCTAGGGGTGTGCGGTTTTCAATGCGTCCGGGCACACAGCGTACGGACAGCGGCTGTCTGGGCTAGGGTCGCGCAGTGGAGCACACGTCTGTGCTGCCAATTTTGGCAATATCGCGCGAGGAGTGCTAGATTTATAAATACTAGCTGCAACAGTGCCATTGCCAAAAATTCGTTGATTTCATCTTGTATAGTGGGCATTATTCTTTTGAGGGGATAGCTGGCAAAAAAATTTATTTAGTAGTACTCCCACCTAGGAGAGCCTTTTTTATTTTTAAATATTTTTTAAAAAGTTATTTTAAAGATAGTTTCTTTCCAACTTTATTTCTAATGCTAACATCTTTGGTCACGCTATGATCCGTAGCATGATCAAACTGTGCTGTCACGCCACCGACCGCGGCGTGACCAAACTGTGTTGTCACGCCACCGACCGCGGCGTGACCAAACTGTGTTGTCACACCACCGACCCCTTTGGACGCGTCCGTTTTTTAGCTAAGTTCTGTCACGCCAAGAGGAGTAGCGCGACAGCACAGTTTGATCACGCCGTGGTCGGTGGCATGAGATCACAGTTGGTCACGCCATGGGTCACGATGTGATCAAAGAGGGTTAAAATTGAAAATAAAGTTAGATGATTGCTGTCTTTAAAATATTTTAAAAAAGAATTAAATAATAAAAATGATTCCACCTAAAGTTCTACTGTACTGCGTGCATTATTTCTATGATATAGTAATAACAGCAGTCCTACCATATCCTATGTCCTAAAATAGCCTCCTCTTAATAATGGCTGCATCTGCATGCCTACCCCTGCCACATTGCAATTAGGCTCTACTTTTTTTTCCCAGGAGAATATTTTTTTTGCAGTATTTGAAAGGGAAAACTGGGCCCTACTCTTGATTCTGAATTTTACGTCTAGCCGTCTCATATTATCCTTAATCATTCTGCTGCAACCATACATTGGCCATAAAAATAAAAACTAAAGAACGATCTAACAGTTTTCGAATTAAAGTGATTCATTCATTCATTCACCGATCACGAGCAAAACCCTGAGAGAGAAGCTGAACCTGCCGGGCATCCGATATCACGGACGTGACCGAGACAGGGGCAGGTACATGCATCTGCCTCAGTCCCTACGAGAGAGAAAGGGCGTCAAGTGCCGTGCCCATATGTGCACGAGTCAGGGTCGCTCACACCGGCACGCCGAGTCGCCTATCCCGCTTGCCAAAATGCTGCAGGAATGGTGCGGCCACGAGGTTGTCATCTCTCTGCCGACGCCGTTGTCAATCTAGGAGAGATCCTATACGTTTTTTCGTGACCC
Source organism: Hsuehochloa calcarea (assembly GCA_036346395.1). NCBI lineage: Eukaryota > Viridiplantae > Streptophyta > Magnoliopsida > Poales > Poaceae > Hsuehochloa > Hsuehochloa calcarea. The sequence goes on along the minus strand of CM070593.1, from coordinate 27,146,622 downwards.
GTGAAAGTCCCACCGAAATTTTCCGCGCGGCGCGTACGTAGGTACCTGCACAAAAATGCCCGCAAAAAAAAAAACACGTAAATGAAAGCTAGTGAAGGAGCGATGTTTTATTTTTTCAAGTCAACGAGATACTTCTTTCCTCGTTAAATTCTCTTTGTCATTTGAAAAAAGTTTAAAAATATCTTTTCCCCTTCAACTGAGCTGCGCTCAGTTCTCAGTGGCAAATCTTGAACAGTTTAACCGGGTGTAAACAATGGTAAACTGCCGTCACTGATGTCTGTAGGAACAGCGAAATCAGTGGGGTAAAACGCTAGCACAGTAACACATGGTCGCCCGTGCGTGAGAGACTCCGCACGTGGTTTATGAGCTTTTGCATTCTAGTTATAATCATACAGGGGAAGGTTCCCTGGATTTTCTGACCATATTATTTATAACCAGGACGACCGCTTGACAAATTACTTCAACATAGGAGTAGTAGCACAATGTAGCAGCTTAATTGTAACATCCTCAGCTTTCAAAAACTTTCAAAATCAAAAATTTACGAATCAAATTCAAAATCTTTAAATCTCAATCGTACCTGGGTTTGGGCCCGACCCAGCCTGGTTCTTCTCCGCCCGCCCCAGCCCAGGGCACCGCTTCCCCAACCCCCCCCCCCCATCGCCCGTGTGCGCACGCCACCGCCCCTCCTCGCCAATCCCTCCCCTCTGCACCCTCCTGCTCCCGTCCCCTCTGCGAGCCTCGACTGCAGCGCCTTCCCCCACCATGTATCCATCACCACCCCTCCTCGCCAACACCCGCCGCGCCCTGCTTTGCCCGATCGCCTCACAGCAGCACTCATGGTCGACCTCGCTCTCTGCAGGCGCCCGAGCCTCTCTCCTCTCCTCGCCCTCGCCTCCGCCAGCTATAAGAAGCTGAGCCTCTTCTCCTTCCCCCCTCCACCCCTTCACCTCCTCCGCTCGCCTCTCGAGCCGTCGCCGGTGCTTCGCCTCCGGCCTCGCTTTCTCCCTCTCCTCGAAGCCGTCACCACCTCGGTCGCCGTCGCCTCCTCCGCCCCGCCTCCTTCTCCGGCTCCGGCCCCAACTCCGGTGCCGCCTCTCTCTCTCCCTCCACCCAGCTCTCGCCGTCGTGCGCCTCCCACCCTCTCCCCCTCCTCTCCCCGCCTCGTCTATCCCTCCCCCTCTCATTCTCCGCGCAGTGGAGAACGCAAGGCGTCGCGTTTTAACACCGTGCCGAGGCTGACAGGTAAGGCTCGCGTCGGTGCGTGTGCCGCTGACAGGTGGGCCCGCGATAATGTTCCGTAGACCGATGGTCCCGTGGACCAGCACAGTGCAAGTGCCTCCGGTCCACGCAATAATATCGTGGACCGCGCACAGTGCAGGCCACGTGTTAGTGCCCCGTTTTTTCGCAGTTTTTCTGATTTAGTTTTCAATTAAAAATTTAATTGGAAAACTTCAAAAATTCTTATCTTTTTCTTTATAACTCCAAAAATTATGAAACTTATTTCTAAAATTTTCTAAAATCAAGATCTTGCCAATGGCACTGGTCTTGTTCAATTTTGAGTTCATTTATATTGAGTTTAGTATTTATTTACTCTCTCTCCTGTTGTGCCTTTTTCCGGTACTTTTGTCCGATTAGGGTTCGAAGACGCAGGAGACTGCGACCAAGCTCAAGAGTACAAGGACCCCACTGCCTTTAACCAAGGTGAGTCAATACTTTGATCATTTTGAGTCTATATTTTATGCAAACTATGTTTATTTAAAATATCAAAGTTGCATGCTTAAATTCTGTAATCAAATATATGTTAAAGCTTAAGGTAGTTAAACACCCATTTGATGATTAATTAAGTATTAACCATCCTTTGATAAATTGAATCCCTTATTCCATGTCACCCTAGTAATTATGTGGTAAATACTAGCATAGGTTGTACTTAAGCGACATGCTAGTCTTGCTTAAGTATCGGGACAATAAATGTCACAACCATCATGTTTTAATCATGAAAGTAGTTTTGGGCAGTTATTGGATGTAAATGACTGGCGTGTTGTGTTAATTGGTTTTACCTCCCCAAAACCCTAAACAACCTGCTAGTACCACATGAAGGGTTCGCGGCAATGCTACGATAGCACAAACAAAAAAATTACCGCGCAATCAAGGAACCACCGCTAGTAATAGATCACGAGATTACCGCTAGACGCGTCGACTCGTAGCGAAAGTAGAGTCGTTGTAACGAGTTGATGCAGTCGTAGTCGTACTCACGACGCGTCTCCTCCTTCGAGTGGTCGTACTCGTCGCGCGTCTACTCCTCCGACTCCGGTGATCGTCATGAGTTGCGGATCATCCTAGTGCTGATGCTTCGCAACAACACCTCCGAGGTATCCACACGTACGGGACACGATCACCACGCGCTGGAGTGCTAGCACCGGCAGCGTGGTTGAGAAGGCGTGGCTATTAGGGTTTCAGGAGTTCTTCCAAAGATCATCCTCTGCCCTCACCCCATGCCACCGCCCCTCTTTATATAGGCATCCATGATGGGTCTCGACCTCGAGGCCCATTAGGAATCCGTGGCCTATACGAATTCGGATCACCATCCAAAACAGATATTAGCCCTTTAAGTGTGCGACCCTATAGGTTCATGTGTAATCGGTTATGATTCGGAAACTCTTTTCTGACCACCAGTCGTTAGCGGTACCTAGCAGCACATAACGATTCCCGAACACACATAGAATATATCAGACGAACCCCATGTAATATGATCTATGACCAAGTCCTCATCACTTACGACCAATTCGTATCTCTATACGACCAGGTTGTATTTGGTCACGACCAGTTCGTAACTCCTTACGACCAGGTTCTTACCATTCTGTGATTACGTTCGACCAGTCTACGACTAGCTCGTATCTTCATACGACTAGCCCGTAACTGATCGAACTAAGCGACCTACTCATGCATTCTCTCTTTGCCTCACGATGTCTAGTTGAACTCCAGGTGAGATGTTGTAACATCCATGGACTGTTCAATACTTTCTCGATCGAGTGTCGGATAACTTCATGTGGTCGACACTTCGACCACTAGTGGCCGGGCCATGCACTTTCTTTATCCGATCACCACGAGGGGCCCAGAGACATCTCTCCCGTTATGATAGGAGGGGCAAATCCCATCTCGACCAGTCATATCCCTCCGCATATTTCATGGCATACCCGAAAACTACCTTTGTAACTACCCAGTTACGAGTAGCGTTTGGCAACCCCTAAGAGTGATATTACACATGTAGGAGAAAGATCTAGACCCGCCATTATGAGTTAATGGAGTGTTTTGGTGATTAATGACAAATCCAAATATGAGACTAACTCTCTTGTCAAGTATTATCTTTGTGTAGTCTCATTTGGATATAAAGGTGAAATACAACGAGGTATGCAATCGACATCTTAATCTTATATATTGTTGCATTCCTCGGATCCAAAATATAGGATTGAACTCAACCATAAGTCAAACTTGAATATGTGCATATGATCTTATTACACATTTGTGTATGCACACATTTAGGGGGAGTTTTATTCTATACTTTGTGGTTTCATTAGTATTGATCCATATTCCATTCTCCACATATACTAAGGATCTTTACTTTGAAACAAAACCTTTGAGTATACAAAACTTGTGTAGTTCGTATATACTCATATTATGAGCATATAGAACTTGTGTAGTTCTTGTATACTCATGTTAGAGTATATATAACTTGTGTAGTTTATATATACTCATTTGTTACTTCAATTATCTACATTCAATTTATGAGTAATTAAGTGGTTATCATCAATTACCAAAGAGGGAAAGATTGAGGTATCTTGTCCCACCATTATGTGTAAATGGTATGATGTGGTAATTAATGATAATCATATTGTGGAACTAACATTTTCCATGAGTTGAATGAATAGGTTATGTTCCAGAATGATGAAGACTTGGGATGATCATGAGTTGATCATCAAGTCAAGAGCTTGGTGTAAAGGATGCATCATGAGTTGATGCTTATCAAGAAGAAATCATCATGTGTTGATGATGTTTAAGATAAGATCTCGAAGTGAAGAAATCATCATGTGTTGATGATGTTCAAGACAAGATCCCGAAGTGAAGAAATCATCATGTGTTGATGATTGTCAAAGTCAAAGACCCGGACTTGAAGTGCTGATGTGCGTCATCAAGCTTCAAGAAGATTCAAGGCAAAGGTATGACTAGCTAGGGCTAAGGATGTGTTCCTAGTCTTTTACCGGTCTCGGTGTTTGGTTGATAGACCGGATTGCTAATATAGGATTGCCGTACTATTAAGAGGGGTCTTAACTAGTAGTTTGAGTTAGTCATGTGTTGATAGCTCATTGTGTTTGCTCTAGCTCATCTAGGCATGATGCTATTTATTTACGAATGTGTTTTGCAAATAATCGAGGCTCATGCATAACCCTTGTAGCATGTGACTTAAGTTTGCAAATGCGTTTTGCAAATGGTGTAAGTCCATGTACCTTATTCCTTGTGATGAGTATTCTAAGGGTTAGCAAATGTGTTTTGTAACCTACTGAGAATATCATCTTTGAAACATTGTCAAAAATTGCATTCAAATGAGCGAATGCGTTTTGCCATTTGAAGTGGAGCAAATTGGGTTTGGCTCTGTAGTCTGCCGGTCGGACCGGCAGTGATCACCGGTCTGACCGGTGGCAAATCGGTCTGACCGGTGTGCTATGGGCGGTCGAACCGATTTCTCTTTATCCGATTTTTCTGTGCGGAAGTTCCGCCGTTGTAAAAACGAAACTTCCGCTGTGAGGAAGTTCCGGAGATCGAGCGGATCGTTTTTTCCAGAGAGCTCCCTTTGTGGGACTTAGCCAATTTTGCGACGGGCGGTCGGACCGGCCAGCACGGGCGGTCGGACCGATTTGGCGGCGGTCCGACCAGCCATTGCATGGCGGTCAGACCGGCCGAAGGCCCAACTGCTATTTTTCTAGCCGTTGGCGCATGGGGCGGTCCGACCGGCCATTGGTTGGCGGTCAGACCGGCCCTGTGCTGATTTGTGGGAATCTTCTCCCAACGGCTAGTTTTTGTGTGTGGGCTATAAATATGAGCCTTGGCCGGTTGGGAGAAGGTGCTGAAAGTATTGTGGATGGTATTGGCTGTGTGCTAGACCATTTGTTGAGTTCCTTGAGCTTAGAGCAAACCCTCTCTTCTCTTTTGTGCATGTGTTGCACTTGGTGAGATTTGAGAGCAAACCCTAAGTGCATGTGTTGCCTTAGGTAGTGGATTGTGTATCCACGTGAGCATTGGCACTTGATTAGTTCAAGTGAAAGTTTGGATTTGTTACTCTTGGTGTTTGCCGACACCTAGACGGCGTGGAGGCGTCGTGCGCGGTGATCTTCTCTAGAAGCTTGTGAGAAGGCCCGACGGTTTGTGAGTGGTTTGGTGCTCACCATCTCCGGAGTGGAGAAAGAGCAACCATAGTTGAGTGAGGTGTTAGTTCGGTTAGGAACCGGTCCAAGTGTTTGGACTTACCTCAGAGGTATTGGCTTAATTAGTGGAGCCGGTCCAATTTGTTTGGGCTAACCTCAACGTGGATTAGGGAGACCAAGAAGTCTCCGAACACCACAAAGAAACATAATCGTGTCATCTTGTTTTTACTTGTGCTTTACTTTGAGCAATTTACATTCTTGCTTTAATTGCTTATATATCATTGTAGGAAAGAAGGGTTAATGTCGCCAGGTGATCGTATACGACGATACCCTACAACAGTGACTTTGTCTGTTGTAGGTCTCGGCTTGAGGGGAATACTCTCGTACTCCACCCGCTGAATTTCTTTGCCTAATAGTGAATGATCACCTCCTGAGGGCTACTTGATCATCACCGATCGAAAAGTATTTCTCCGAGTAGGGGATCGATGTGACTTATTGCCGTGTCGATTCCTTCGCAGAGAAGTATTCGATTGACTGGTAGCTGAGGAAGTCGCATTGCTACGACTACCTGAATGTTGTTGACGAGGTACTTCCAGTCTTGTCATTACATTCAAGCCTTTGGGCAATCTCCTCAAGAAAGAGATCATACTGGCGCTCGAGCAAGCTCTTGATTGGGATTCTCGAGCAAGTCGTTGATGTCCTGGAGTTCTTGTACCTCCTGCGACTGATGTTGAATGCGCCCAGGCAGGTTCTTCTGGGCTGCAATTTTCTTTCTTCGAATGACCTCAAAATCCTCTTCCTCAGATCTTTGAGGCCTTCTCAGTGGAGTGCGAGAATGTCGAGGATTTCCCTCGCTCATCGAGTGTTGGTTCTCTCTCACACCGCGGTTCCCTTGCCATTACTACGAGGAGGCGCAGTCGTGATCTTCGGGAGGGTTCTCATTTCGCCTCCATGAGGTCGACTCGATTTGAGGGAAGGACGAAGACCTCCCGCTGATGATTCTCACTTGCGCTTGAGGCCTCCCGCTTGAGGAGTGCTCGAGAGACACCATCCGGCGACTTGGAGTAATCCTCCGTAGGGGAACTCCGGTTATAATCGCTCCGTCCGCAAATGAGATCTGCGGAGAGACGGCGATTTGTAGGAAAGCATGCTTGATCCCACCCTCTCCGGAGTTACCCCGAGAGAGGATCACCAGATGTTGGTGGAGTCCTGGAATGGTGGCTTGTAGAACTTGTCTCACCAGGTCGGACCGCCTTAGGGGGACTTGAACACTTGGAGGAAAAACTCTCGTCGTGTTGTGAGTCCTCCTGAGTGCGGTTCGTCGGATTGACCCTTGTCCTTTGAGGGAATTGGCTCCTCAGAGGACGATCGTTGTGGGGATAAGGATCCTCCTCAACTCTATTGATGGGATGGTTTCTGGAGAATAATCTCCGGAGGAACATCACCATCACGGATGCATCACTCGGCTCGTAGTCGAAACCGCATCCATGTCGATGTCTCGCGTAATCCGCCAAGTCAAACCAGTTCTCCTCGCTCCATTCTCCCGCCATGCTTGCATGAGATTGGAAAAAGAGTATGTTGACAAGAGATTACCGGAAGATCCCCACGGCCGGCGCCAACCGCTTGGTGTATTAGAACCGATCTTACGTAAAGATTGTTTGATTCGGGGTCTCCTAGAGATGAGATCACGCAGAGTGGATTGACACGGATGTTTAGACAGTTCAGCCTTCTCCGAGAGAATAATAACCCTAATCCTCGTGTATGGTATTCTTGATGATCAAGTAAAGACTAAGACTCTTACAGAGAATAGCACTTGTGTTTCTACTTGACTAGCTCTTGTTCACCGTGTCCTCTCTCGATTGATGCCCTTATATAGTCGTGAAGAAGTAGCCGCTTTGTCTCAAGGAGATGCGCCTAATTAATCCAATGAACGGCGCATGATGGCAAGAATTACCGCGCCTCGGCTTCTTCACGCCGTCCGCAATTATCTTCCGAGATAATGGGGTAATTACACACCATTAATAAGCGGAATAATAGTGCGTGCGAGCACTGCTCGGATTCCTTAATCAATTGGACCCACTCACCGTAGGTTTGATTATAAGGTGGTCGAGTTTACCCGGTCGTAGAAGAACTTACGACTGTAGTAGCGATGAGAAGAACTTACGACTGTAGCGATCGTAGAAGGACTTACGACTATGTAGTGGTCGAGAAGGACTTACGACCATGATATAGTCGTAGCAAGGCTTACGACTATGGGGGTGATTGTAGAAGAACTTACAATTACTTGTTAGGCCTCTCCTTATAGATATAAGGGGTACTTCGGGACTATGTGACATCATATTTACCCATAATAAGAATTATAGATAAAAGATAAAATGAGGATTATTAGATCCTCGCCATCTAGCCCCCACCTTCAAGTGAAAGTAACTTACTTGATAAAGGTTTCAGAATGGACTTACGACCATGAGAATGTCGAGAATGATAGTCGAAGGAAAACTCTTCGACATTTGAGTGCTTCTTTGACCAGAATTTGCTTGGTCAGAAGGTTGCTTACGACTATCAAAAGTCATAAAAACCCTACGACCGCCTGCGTGGTCGCAGAGGGGAATCGGAGAAAAACTCTTCCGATTGATACTTCCTTCGACTAGAAAGACTTGGTCAAGAATGTAATTTCGCTTGAGGTGACAATACGCACCTATTTTTCTCGAACGGACCATCCGGGAATTGCAACCGACTCTCATAGACTTGTCCGATGAAGCGGTTCCCAAGTGGTACAACCATCTCTCATAGACCTATAGCCGAGACGGTTTCCGGCGGCGGAGATCGTCTTGATTATAAAAACTTACCAGAGGTAGACTTGGATTTTACCTTTCCCCAAATCACTCCATTGTTCTTGAGCTCTTGCTTTCTCCATCCTCGACTAGGTTTCATCTTCTCCGCCAACCCAAAAAACTTCTTGCTTCGAGCGAAATGGCCAAGAGAGTTTCGAATGGGAGGAATCGGAGATGGATGCGCTAAGATCAAGATCTTGGTCGATGTCGGAAGATTCCAGAGAAGGCTCGTAAAGTGGATTCCACTATCGGGCAAAGATCGCCATCGGGGAAAATGGGCAAATTCGCCTTCCAAGCGTATTGTGAGTGCGGCCTTCGATTGCTCGCCCACCCTTTCTTAAAGAGTACTCGAACACTTTGGGGTGGAACCGTGAACTTGGGTCCTAATTCCATTACCATGTTGAGTGTGTTCGTATCCGTATGCGAGGCGTACTGGGATTCCGCGGATCTCGAGCTGTTTCAATATTATTATGGGATGGCTCGACAAACCGGAATCGCTAAGTCATGGCTCAAGCTCCACGACTCAAGTCGAAGGAGTATATTCGAGTTTCACCCGGTCTTCGTGGTCGGCCGGAGGAAGAGGTGGTTCTCTTGAAGGTCACCTCAAGACACCTTTCTTTCGTGGGGAAGGTCGCTGAAAAGAAATCTTCATGGGACTCAACCTCAAGATATCAAATAAATTAGCCCTTATATTCAAGCTATTAAGGACTTGAAGGAAGAAGGGCTGACCGGATGGCATGTGGTGAAGGATTTCATCACACGCCGAATTAGTCCTCTGAAGAAACGAGCATCTCCTATGTGGAGGTACTCGGGGAGAGGAGACCCCACCAGAGAGTACGAGGAAGGTAAGCAATTGTCGACTTAGCTCTCCGCTTGGTCTTTCTCAACCTTGTCTAATATTTTTATCTGCTTATTACGCATCTTTCACAGCCGAGGTTGACTCAGTCGACTCATCTGTGAGAAGTCCCCGCCACTCCGAGGGGCGGTTCCTCAAGTCATTGCGGCTTTGTCCGCATATGAAAGGATAGAGCGCCTAAAGGTAATCAAAAATCTGATTCTTTCTTTAGGACTTTATAGTCGTAGAAGATACTTACGACTAATGGTGATCGTAGAATATCTTACGATCAAGAAAAAGTCGAGAAAAACTTACGACTTGGTACTAGTCGTGAAAAAACTTACGACTAATTAGTGATTCTTCTTTTCGCTTTGCTTTACGTAAAGTAGGCATGGAAAATCGCCGGACGACGAAGAAGTCGCTCGATGACTATTGGCGCCGGGTTGTCGAAAGACAAAGGCTCGACTCTCCTCAAGAGACGCCGACTTGTAAAATCGCCAATAAGGGGAGCAAGCTCGAGCTCGGTCTTTCGACCGCACCCTCTACAAACACCGCGGCACCGTAGTTGTATCCGGCCGAGGCCGCACCGCCGGCCGAGGAGGTTGAAGCGCTTGAACCTCTTAAGCGCAAACCTCGCAAGGCTAAGGTACCCTTCTATTATGACACTAATCTTTCGCAGCTTGGTGCCACTCCTAATTTTATTAAGCAACTGGAAAGGGAGAACTGGAAAGATTTTATGTCTTTTATGAAGGACGATGTCGCATCGGCTGACAACCTCGCAATCGAGGGCGATGTTTGCTTCCGAATGGTCGAGACCGATCTCGCCCATCCGAAGATCGAAAACCGAGCTCGTTCTGTTCAAACTCTACGACCAGACGTGGTCGTAGCTGGGCCAATTATTGAACCTCGACCAGACGTGGTCGTGGAGGAGAAGAGGTCCTCCGTAGGGAGGATTGCTCCAAAATTCCTCGTTAAGACCAGGGTGCAGAGGTATGTGAAATGTACTAAAGTGTAAGAACAACATTTACCTTTTTCTTTTTCACAACCTGATTTGTTTTTCTTTATTTCAGTCCGACTCCTTCAGCCCCCGGGAATGCTTCTGCTGAGAAGTCCATTGCTATTCCTTCATTTACTGGAGAGGTATCAATGGAGGTGATCGAAGCATCACCCTTGGCCCAGGCGGCCGATGAAGTCGAGACTCCCAGAGTGACTCCCACATCTGCTGAAGTCGTAACTACGACCCTTGAAGTTGCGGCTGTTACTGTTGAGGTGGCTGCTACGACCACTGAGGTCGTAGAAACAACAGAGGCAACTGTGGAAGCCTCTGGTCAAGGTGGTGACCACCTGCACCGCCTCCGGGAAGGAAATCGTAGGAGGCGTTCCTTCCCTACCCAAAGAGAAATCACGAACGGTAAGGAGAAAATTTCAACTTCGTGGTGACTTCTTTGGGTGCGCTCCGTTGTAGGGTCTTCGCTACAGATCTCGTGACCGAGTCCCCATCCCAAAGATATTCCCAATACGGAGAATACTTTTGATAACGAGCGCCTTGAGAAGGTGTGGTGGGACAAGGTCGCGAGGATAGATAAGCTGCAGAACCCGGACCTTGTATATTCGATGTTTGCTAGGACGACTATGAATGTAAGTATCTTCAAAATACTTATATATGTGGTTTTCCTTCACTTCTCACTGCTTTCTTTTTGCGAAAGCTCGAGCAAATTGTCGTTGTCGGTGAGTATCATCGACAACTTTTAGAGCTAAGACAGAGAAAGAACTACTCGCACAGAGGCGCAGAGGTGGTAAGTCACTTATCATCCATAGTTGTTTTCGACTTAAATACTCGTGATAATGTTTTACGAGAATAGTCATGGAAGAAACTCATGACAAAGTACTAGTCGTAAAAAGCTTACGACTACTTACAACCTGTAGTGGTCGAGAAAGACTTACAACCATATCGTAGTCGTGAGAAAAACTTACGACTAGGTCGGTAGTTGTAGAAGTACTTACAACCATTCTACTGATGTTTATCTTCGCTCTGTTCTTTGGAGGTTAAACAAGGATACGAAGACCTTAGGTGACTCACTCGACTATGAAAAAGAAGAGTCGAGGAGGCTAAGGAACAAGTATTAGTCCTCTCTGATAGACTTCGAGAGACTGTCTCGATCTAAAAGATTGCAGAAAAATAAACAAAGAAGTTCGAACTTAAGATCGCTTTTGATCTTTAACCTTTGCCCGACTCTCCTTTCTTCTTCAGATAAAGAAAAAGAGATGCGGAAACTCCAAGTTCAAGAAAAAGCTTTGGTCATTCAGGAGTTTTCCCGTATTTCCGCGAATAAGGATCAAGAACTCGAGGGTTTTAGAACTCAATTAATAGGTAAGTAAATCTTTACCTGTTATCCTTTTTGAGTATTTTCCCTTTTCTAATGCCAATTTCTTGTTCGTAAATTGCGCCCAATTGAGAAGCCTCGAGGTCAAATCCAAGCAAAGACCTTAACTGCAATGAGTCCGTCCGTATTGCTAAGATGAATGCAGAGGACATCAGAGCATGGGAGCAAAAGCATGCTGAAACCATTGCTTCCCATCGAGAAGAGGTCAAGAAATTGGATTCTCAATTAGTAGGTAAGAAATGCTTTTACCTACAATTATCTTTGTGTTATCTTCCTCTAGAAGTATATTTTTGTTTGACCGATATTATTCTTTTCAGAACAAGTGGTCGAAAACAAGAAGCTTCGCGAGGCTTCGACTTGTACCCAACAGAGATGGAGTCGATGAAGACTAGTCTTCAAGGCAACATCACTCTCTGAACAATGTGCTTAGTGAGCTACATTCGAGGGAAAACTCCTCGAGAAGATACCATAGCCGCCACACAAGTACCATTGGGGAACAAGTCGGAAAATTGCAAGAAATGGTGACCACTCAAGACTAATCAAAATCAATCAATAAGGAGGCGAATGAAGCTGCGCAGTAGTTACGCTTTGGCGAAACTTAAAGCTCAAGACCCCGCCTTAATGTTAAACCAATCGAGCCGACTTGATCGTCTCGAATCGAGGCAAGTCGTCTCGATTGAGGAAATGCAATCGATTGGTAAAAGGTGGCGAGGAAATGCAACTAGGCTCTCCCCCTTCAGAGTAATCTTGTAACTACCTTGTAAGGCAGACAATTTTGTTGATGAGTAATATATGATCCGCCTCATTTCCTGAAAATCATCTTGTCGAGTAGTTAGTAACTCAAAAGATAATAAACGAATGAAAGACTAAGAATTGAAGTCAAATTAATAACTTTATCCTAGCCCCCGACTATTTGCTTAGATTGTTTAGACAATCTAAATAAATAGTGTTTAAAATGGGGTTTCTGAAAACAAAGAGAGGTTTATTTAACTTATAGCTTTTGTTACGGTTGTCAAGCACTGGTCGAAAAGAGTAGAAACGACTCGACACTAGGAAGTTCCTTCTAGTGGGCAAGACCACGTGCAGAGAGGAAAGGCTTCGACTAGGTGATGTTTCCATCTCCGACTAGTTTAATCAAACCAAGAACAGCAACTTGAGTTAAACAAACGTCTTAGAGAACTTTAGTCATTCGTTCGTCCTTTTTTGGTGGACTTCGATAAGTCTTTTCCAGTAGCAAAAGTAGGAGACTGAGCGACACTAGGAAGTTTCCTTCTAGTGGGTAGGACCACATGCAGAGAGGAAAGACTTCGACTAGGTGTGTCTCTTCCTTTGACCAGTTAAAACAAATCGAGTACACCAAAGGTGGTCGAACAAATGTAAGAAAGTGCACTCTACTTAGAATATTTTTTGAATTTACTGAAAAAATAGACTAAGATTGAGAGAGTTGGCTTTGAGAACATTACGACTAGATAGAACCCGAGCTCTTTGTATTGGCAGCAAAAATGAGTAACGAGTCGATGCTAGGAAATTCCTTCTAGTGGGCAGAACCACATGCAGAGAGGAGAAGTTTCACCGGATGACGTTTCTCGCTTTTGGCGGTGTAAGAAAATCTGGGTGTTTTCATATCATAGTCGAAAGATTAAAAAGCACTACTCAAAAATAAGGTAAAAAGAGGTAGAAAGAACTCGAACTTTTATTGCACGAGAAACCGGTCACACATAGAATTTATGAATCGGTCGATGTTCCAAGAGTTTGAGAGAACTCGCCCATCTTCCATTGCTAGTCGTGCGACCACTCGCCGAGTTACTTCGACCATCGTAAGGACCTTCCCATTTAGGGAAAGTTTATTCCGATTAGACTTGGATTGGCAGAGCCTCAATACCAAGTCACCTACAAAGCAAGGTCGCGAGGTTGGACCTACGATTATAGTATCTGCGCAGGCTTGTTGGTAGACTGCCGAACGGATTAAGGCTAGGTTTCTCCTCTCTTGAGTAGGTTAATGTCATCTGCCGAAGTTGTTCTGATCCGAGTTGTTGAAGGTTTCAACTCGTGTCGACCGCAATTTTAGCTCCGAGGAAGCATGGCTTCGCTCAAAACTAGAAAAATGGTGTTTCTCCCGTTGCTCGATCGGTGGTCGCATTTAACCGCCCATAATATGGAGGGTAATTCTTGTACCCAAGCCCCGAGCGCTAACAAGTCGGGTCAAGACTCGAGTTTTAATTCCTCGCATTATTTGGCCGTTTGCACGTTCGACCGCCCCATTGCTTTGGGGATGTGCAATAGAAGCATAGCATAACTTGGTACCCAACTCGTCGCAAAATTCCTGAAATTTTGCACTTGCGAATTGTTTACCATTGTCTGTAATTATCCGACTCGGAACTCCAAATCGACTAATTACGCTTCTCATCATGAACCTTTTGTCGCTTAGTTGTTATCCCATTCTGAGTTCACTTGATCCATTTTGTGAACGTGTCAATAGCCACAAAAAGGAATTCGAAACCTCCTGGAGCTTTGGGAAACGGTCCTAGAATGTCAAGCCCCGTGTCGCAAAAGGCCAAGAAAGAGGTATTGTTTGTAATGCTTGAGCCGGTTGGTGTATCCGCTCTACCATGGAATTGGCACTTGACACACTTTTAACCATCTCCATAGCATCGTGATGGTCAGAGGCCAAGAAAACCTTGTCGAAAGGCTTTACCAACCAATGTTCAGAGGAAGCATGCGTCCCACGATGCCACTCGTATATCGTGAAGGAGTGTTATTCCTTCGTTTTGCGGAATGCATCGCATGAGTATCCCTTGGGTTCCTCGTTTATAGAGGACTCCTTCAACCAAAGTATACATTTTGGCTTTTCGGGATAATCGACCTGCCTCAAGATCATCTTCTGCACGGAACCCTTGTAAAGATACTCGGAGATGGGAGTCATCCATGTATCCTCGTAATCTAATGAGGCCATCTCAAGAGGAGGTGTCTCGGTTCTTCGACTGAGACGGTCTTTGGAGTTGCTCCAAGAAAACTCCTTTGGTACTGTGGATCGGGAAGAAGCCATCCGAGCAAGTTGGTCTCATGAGAAATTATCCTTTCGAGGGATAAATTGTACCTCAAACCTAAAAATGTTTTTCTAGCTTACGTATTTATGATAAGTACCGAGCCATTGTTGAGTTAGAGCACCGGTACTCTTTCCGATTTGATTCACGACTAGTTGAGAGTCTCCTCTCACGAGTAGTCGATTTAATTGAGAGTGCTTTCGCACTCGTATGCCGCCTAGCAAACCTTCGTACTCGCCACATTGTTAGTGGCCCGAAAGTTTAATTGTATGGCATACTTTAAGGTTTCTCCTTAGGAGATACCAGACCACCCGACCCGAGCCACTTAAAGTAAGTGACCCGTCAAAGTACATCATCCACCGGTCGTGGGAATCGTCTCGGGATCCCGAGCAGTTCAGATTTGTCCATTCGGCGACAAAGTCCGCCAAGATCCGGGATTTTATGGCGTTCGACACGAATGGAGGTCGAACTCCCAAGTTCGATGACCATTTTGCCATGCGTCCCATTGCTTCCTTATTATGGAGGATTGCTCCCAAAGGAAACTCGAGACAGACAAACTATTTTGTGCGCTTGAAAATAATGCCGCAGCTTCTCGAAGACATGAGGAGGGCATATAGAAGTTTTGGACACGAGGGTAACGCTCCTTAGGCCCGTAAAACTTCTTGACGTAGTAAACCGGCCGTTGTACGCGTTTCACGCTCTACGACCAAGATCGCGCTTGCTTTGCTGTGGCGTGGCGGCTAGGTAAATTAAGAGCGCCTCTTCCGCTTTGGAGAAACCGTAGCAGAGCACTCGAAGATACCTCTTGACATCCTCAAAGGCGATGTTTGCCTCGCTCGACCACTCAAAACCTTCGTGTCTCCCGAGAAGTTTAAAGAAAGGTAGTCCTTTTCTCCTAGTCGTGCGATGAAACGACTTAAAGCCGCCATGCACCCAAAGTGAGTTTCGAACTTCCTTTTTGTGTTTGGAGGTCGATCCGAGGATAGCCTTTATTTTTTCAGATTTGCTTCGATTCCTCGCTCGGATACTAGGAATCCAAGCAATTTTCCAAGAAATTCCAAATACACACTTCTCTGGATTAAGTTTTAAGCGGTGCCTTCTGAGGTTGTCGAATGTTTCTTGTAGGTCAGTGATATGATTAAGTCTCTTAATGCTTTTTACAACTAGATCATCAACATAGGCTTCCAAATTCGCCTAATTGAGATGAAAAGTCGATTGCATTAAGCGTTGAAAAGAAGCACCGCATTTTTAGACCAAATGGCATTTTGATATAACAAAAGGTACCAAATGGAGTAATGAATGCGGTCTTTTCTTCATCGCTTAGAGACATATTGATCTCGTGATATCCGAATATGCATCTAAAAAACTTAATATTTCACAACTCGCAGTAGAATCAACTAGCTGATCAATACGAGGTAAAGGGAAATCATCTTTTGGACAAGCTTTATTAAGATCAGTAAAGTCTACGCA
Organism: Hsuehochloa calcarea; assembly: GCA_036346395.1. Taxonomy (NCBI): domain Eukaryota; kingdom Viridiplantae; phylum Streptophyta; class Magnoliopsida; order Poales; family Poaceae; genus Hsuehochloa; species Hsuehochloa calcarea. The sequence continues at coordinate 27,130,641 of CM070593.1, read as the reverse complement.
CATACGCCATTTGCCGCTTGACTTTTGACCATTACAGGTTAGCCAACCACTCGGGTGGTTGACTTCTCTATAAAGCCCGCCTTAAGTAGCTTATCCAATTACGATTTAATAGCATCTCGCCGATCAGGGCAAATCTCGTAATTTTTGTTTTACGGTACTTTATCGGTAGTAAAGCTAGCCTTTGCTCGATCACCTCCACGGGACTCGGGCATGTCGGATGCTTGCCACGCAAAGACATCTGCGTTAGCTCTGAGGAAGGTAATGAGAGCGCCTTCCTATTTGGGGTCGGAAGTCTCCCCAATGCGAGCAGCCTTGAGGGTTTCTCTCGTCCGAGGAACCTCTTTGACTTGGTCGTTCGGCTTTGGTGCGACTTTAGGCTTCGACTTGCTAGTCGGTCGACTTTCATCTCGAGTTGGTATTTGACCAACCATCTCGAGGGATCGACGGTCGCAGCTATACGCCATCTTTTTGTCACATTGAATTGTGATCACTCCTTTGGGACCTGGCATCTTAAGACATTGATACCCATAATGAGTAGCCATTAAGAATTTTGCCAAAGTTGGTCGTCCGAGTATGGCGTTATATGTGATCGAAATCGACCACATCAAAAGAGACTTTCTCTGTCCTGAAATTACTTGGTGAGCCAAATGTTAAAGGAAGAGAAACTTGGCCAATGGGTTTGGCCGATGACCCCGGTACGATTCCATGAAAGGAATATTGTACCGGCCTTACCTTTGTCCTGGGTACTTGCATCTCGTCCAGGGCTTTAGTAAATAATATGTTCAAAGAACTGCCACCATCAACTAACACTCGATTGACCCGACAGTTGTTGATGGTGGGTTCGACCACAATCGGAAATCGACCTGATCGACTCATAGTGATCGGGCAGTCATCCTTCTCAAAAGAGATGGTAACTTCCGACCACTTCGGTAATTTATTGACGAGAGGAGTATGTATGGAATTTACCTCTCGTCCGGCAGCTTTAAGTTGTCGTTTGGAGTCGTATGCCGATGATCCTCCGTAGATATGCTCAACAGTATGTTGCGGATCTTGGAACGGCATCTCCTCATCATCTGACGACTTTTGGCCACTCGTATGTCCTACCTGCTCGAGAGTAGGGAGCGGTGCTTTGCCATTGTAGTAGTCCTCAAGCTTCCTTTGGAAAACTCGGCAGTTGCGGAGGTCATGTCCTTCTTTTTTGTGAAAAGGACACCACCTTGGTTTGTCGTTCCTACGATCGGGTGCTTACCTTTGCCTTGATCAGGATACGACTTGGTGGTTTGTGGCTCTCTATCTTTCACGGCCAAGACCTCCTTGAAACCACTGGTTTGTGGCTTTTGATTTTTTATTTTCTTCTTGGTCTTTTTTGCTTTTTTGTCCTTACCAACCTCACCTGGCTCTCGAAGCGTGTGCGTTTCTCGATCGATAGTATTGTTCCATTCGACTGCCTCAGAAGCAGTTGCATATCGATCGGCCATTTCGAAGAGTTCGGCAACGGTGTTAGGAGGATTCAAAGCAATATCCTCCGTTATTCTTCTACTACGGACTCCTTGCTTAAAAGCCCTGATCACAGAGGAGTCAGAAATTTCCGGAATTGAATTACGAACCTGACTAAAGCGTTTGATGAATTGACGCAAAGGCTCATTGTTGTTCTGTTTAATCCGGTGCAAATCGTCTTCCTTTCCAGGGCGATTGTATGTGCCTTGAAAATTTGCTTGTAGAAGATCGCAGAGGTGTTGCCAAGAGTAGATCGACTCGAAAGGTTGGTTTAATAACCACGATCGAGCGGATCCTTCAAGAACAGTCGGAAGGTAATTCGCCATTACATGCTCTCCTCCTCCTGCTGCTCGGACAGCTGTTGTATAGATCTGAAGAAATTCGATGGGATTTTGAGATCCATCAAATTTCTCCATGTTCACTGGTCGAAAATGAGGTGGCGGTGAATCGCTTTCAAGGTCGCGAAAATGCCCATCCGTAATTACTTCTTGACGCCTTCTTTGTAGGAAAGAAGGGTTAATGTCGCCAGTGATCGTATACGACGATACCCGAACAGTGACTGTCCCGTTGTAGGTCTCGCCTTGAGGGGATACTCCTCGTACTCCACCGTTAGAATTTCTTTGCCGAATAGTGAATGATCACCTCCTGAGGGCTACTTGATCATCACCGATCGAAAAGTATTTCTCCAGTAGGGATCGATGTGACTTATTGCCGTGTCGATTCCTTCGCAGAGAAGTATTCGATTGATCGTAGCCGAGGAAGTCGCATTGCTACGACTACCGAATGTTGTTGACGAGGTACTTCCAGCCTTGTCATTACTGATTCAAGCCTTTGCGCAATCTCCTCAAAGAAAGAGATCATACCCAGCGCTCGAGCAAGCTCTTGATTGGGATTCTCGAGCAAGTCGTTGATGTCCCGGAGTTCTTGTACCTCCTGCGATCGATGTTGAATGCGCCTGTAGGTTCTTCTGGCTGCAATTTTCTTTCTTCAATGACCTCAAAATCCTCTTCCTCGGATCTTTGAGGCCTTCTCGATGGAGTGCGAGAATGTCGAGGATTTCCCTCGCTCATCGAGTGTTGGTTCTCTCTCACACGGCGGTTCCCTTGCCATTACTACGAGGAGGCGCAGCGCGTGATCTTCGGGAGGGTTCTCATTTCGCCTCCATGAGGTCGACTGATTTGAGGGAAGGACGAAGACCTCCGCTGATGATTCTCACTTGCGCTTGAGGCCTCCCGCTTGAGGAGTGCTCGAGAGACACCATCCGACGACTTGGAGTAATCCTCCGTAGGGGAACTCGGGTTATAATCGCTCCGTCCGCAAATGAGATCTCATGAGAGACGGTCGATTTGTAGGAAAGCATGCTTGATCCCACCCTCTCTGGAGTTACCCCGAGAGAGGATCACCAGATGTTGGTGGAGTCCTGAATGGTGGCTTGTAGAACTTGTCTCACTGTGTCGGACCGCCTTAGGGGACTTGAACACTTGGAGGAAAACTCGTCGTGTTGTGAGTCCTCCCGAGTGCGGTTCGGTCGGATTGACCCTTGTCCTTTGAGGGAATTGGCTCCTCAGAGGACGATCGTTGTGGGGGATAAGGATCCCTCCTCAACTCTATTGATGGGATGGTTTCCTGGAGAATAATCTCCGGAGGGAACATCACCATCAGCGGATGCATCACTCGGCTCGTAGTCGAAACCGGCATCCATGTCGATGTCCGTGATCCGCCAAGTCAAACCAGCCTCTCCTCGCTCCATTCTCCTGCCATGCTTGCATGAGATTGGAAAAAGAGTATGTTGACAAGAGATTACCGGAAGATCCCCACGGTCGGCGCCAACTGTCGGTGTATTAGAACCGATCTTACGTAAAGATTGTTTGATTCGGGGGGTCTCCTAGAGATGAGATCACGCAGAGTGGATTGACACGGGATGTTTAGACAGGTTCAGGCCTTCTCCGGAGAGAATAATAACCCTAATCCTGTGTGTATGGTATTCTTGATGATCAAGTAAAAGACTAAGACTCTTACAGAGAATAGCACTTGTGTTTCTACTTGACTAGCTCTTGTTCGCTGTGTCCTCTCTCTGATTGATGCCCTTATATAGTCGTGAAGAAGTAGCCGTTTTGTCCTGCGGGAGATGCGCCTAATTAATCCAGTAACGGGCGCATGATGGCAGTAATTACCGGCGCCTCGGCTTCTTCACGCCGTCCGCAATAATCTTCCGAGATAATGGGGTAATTACACACCATTAATAAGCGAAATAATAGTGCGTGCACTGCTCGATTCCTTAATCAATTGGACCCACTCACTCGTAGGTTTGATTATAAGGTGGTCGAGTTTACCCGGTCGTAGAAGAACTTACGACTGGTAGCAATGGTAGAAGAACTTACGACCAAGTAGCAGTCGTAGAAGGACTTACGACTATGTAGTGGTCGTAGAAGGACTTACGACCATGATATAGTCGTAGCAAGGCTTACGACTATGGGGGTGATTGTAGAAGAACTTACAATTACTTGTTAGGCCTCTCCCTTATAGATATAAGGGGTACTTCTGGGGACTATGTGACATCATATTTACCCATAATAAGAATTATAGATAAAAGATAAAATGAGGATTATTAGATCCTCGTCAGATCTATAACTGATGATTCATTCAAAGAACACGATAACATATTATCAAAATCATGAACACAACGAAATATCATCATCTCTATGATTGCCTCTAGGGCATATTTCCAACAGCACATCTGGGCGGATGGAAACAGTGGTGGGTGCGGATGTAGCACGAGAATGTGTGGAATGTGGTATGAACCGTCTGGATTGATTATGGACTTAATCTTTGTCATGACCTCCTGTGTAAAACAAGTACAACCGCAAGTCTGCAAAGTGCAACTTGGCTTAGTAAAATTATTGAACCCTGAATGTCATCCCACAACTGGTGTTTGGAAGTGTGCAAGCAGCAGGATGTACGCTGGCTTGAAAGGGGCACCGGTGTAACACTCCTATTTTTTAGCGATGAATAGTATTTATTCTTCATTCTCTATTTTCGTTTGTATCTTCCATTTGCGGTATTTTCGAAAAGTTTTTGAGTTGCCTTCTAGCTTGGGTTTGTGTTTCAAATCTTCTTGCGTTTTTAAATTTTCAAATTCAAGTTCTTTGTCTCATTTTCGCTTTGAGCTTGATCACGGCCCATTTCTTTCCTCCCCGCCTCAAAGACACTACCTCCTTCCTTCCCTTGGCCCACCTGCCCTTCCTGTCTGCCACCGCCCACCCGCCTCCTCTCTCTCCCAGCCATCCCGGCCTTCCTCTCTACCTCTCCTGGACCGGCCTGCGCCTTCGGCTTGCTCCCCAACTCAGCTCGGCCCAGCGCCCCTCTCCTCTCTCTCCCAATCCGTCTTCTTCCCCCTCTCTCTCCCGAGCGCCGCCCCACCGCTAGCCCCTTCTCTCTCCCGTCCGTGCAAAGCCGACGCCAATAGCTGTCGCCTCCCTCTGCCACCTCTGGCTCCCGCCTGCTCCCATCACTCCCCGCTGACCACCAGCTCCACCTACTCCTACTGCCGCCATCCCCCGCCCATGACTCAGATCACGCACCTCCTCCGCCGGCCCAGCACTGCCGCGCCAAGACTGCTCTCCTCGCCACAGGCCACCGAGTTCCGGAGTCTTCGCCGCCCCATGCCGCCGCTCACCTGCTCCTGCCCGGTCTTCTCCGCGCGCAGGTACCCCATGCCGAGTTCCTCCTCAACGCCTATAAAGCCCCTACGGTGCCACCTCCTACCTCCCCACGCCGCTCTCTTTGCCCGGGTAAGTCCACTGGAGAAATTGCCGTGCAACCAGAGCTTCCCAGTCCAGCCGAACCACCTCCGCCGCCGATCTCCCTCTCCGGTGATCTCCCGGCGCCACCACCCTGGTCACCGTGCACCATTGTCGCCCAGGAGCCTCCCCCTCTAGCCCCGTCGCCTCCGAACCGCCTCTTCTCCCTCGCTTCCGGCCGCCTCCCTCTTCGCCACCGTTCTCCCTCACCCGACCAGCTCCGACCGCCATTGTTGGCCAAGTGAGCTGCGGATACCTCTACCGACCCCATGCTCCCCCATTTCTCTGGAGTGTTGCACCCAGCCGCCCTCACCACCTCCGGCGCAGCTCCCGCCGCCGCCTCCCATGGCCGCGCCCGCCCAGCCTATCCTCTGCCGCCGCCACCGCCACACGGACCGCCACCGAGGGGAACCCGTTTTGGGTAACCCCTGGCACCGCCCCCCCCTCCGCCGGCGATGAGCCGCACCGCCCCAGCTCTCCCCTCGGCCGCGCATTGTCGGACGAAACGGCCATCGAGCGGTTATTGCTGAGATCATCGTGCCACTTAAGGGCTAATCGCTGTTTAATTAGCACTAAGTGTCACTCTATCCCGCCGACAAGTGGGCCCGGCCCAGCAGTAAGCACCGGATTAAATGAGTTATAAAGCACTAAGGTCGACAGTGGGCCCATTCATCGCTTTTGTGGATCGATGGTCCCATGGACCGTGCATCAGGTATGTTGGCCTTCGCCCACGCTTCAAGACTGTGAACCAAAGACACTGCTCGTGCTACCACGTGTCGGCTCCAGATTTAATCGGCCTTTTCTGATTTTTCATTGAATTGAAAATCCTGTTAAAAGCTCCAAAAATCCATAACTTCCTCATTATAGCTCCAAAAATTATGAATCTTCTTCCTAAAAATTTCTAAAATCAAGATCTTGCTAATGTCACTGGTATTGTTTAATTTGGAATTCATTTGCTTGGTGTTTTGTATTTATTTGCTCTGTTTTGTCGTTGTGTCTTTTCCGGTACGTCCGACCGATTAGGTTTCGAAGACGCGGGAGATCTCCACTTCGGACAAGCTCAAGAAGACCTAGACCCTCCTACTTATAACTAAGGTGTGTCAATACTTTGATCATTTTGAGCCTACATTTTATGAAAATTATGTTCGTTTAAATTACCAAAATTGCATACTTTAATTTTGTAATCAAATGTATGTTAAAGCTTAAGGTAGTTAAATACCTACTTGCTGATTAATTATTTAATATACCACCCATTGATAAACTTGAACCATTAACCCTTGTCACCCTAGTAATTATATGGTAACTGCTAGTTGTAGTTGTATTTAAGCGACATGCTAATCTTGCTTAAGTACCGGAACACTAAATGTCCCAAATCATCATCTTTACAACACAAACTTCGTTTTGGGCAGTCATTGGAAAAAAATGACTGGTATGGTTGAATAATTTGTTTTCTACTCTCCAAACCCTAAAAACTTACTAATACCTATCTGGGTGGACGGTATGACTGGAAGGTGAATGGTTGGTTACTAATGTAGCCCAAGGCATGTTGTGGATGGTATGTGGTAAGAACCGCCCAGATGATCTTAAGGACTTAATCATGTGATGACCTTTTATTGTAAGACAGTACAACCACAAGTCTATAATGGTGTCGACCTGGCTAAATAATTGGTATCCTTTTGTACGAGCTGAAACATTGGGGGACTCCCCTTAGCTGTGAGCCCACGAGGCTATGGGTTGGGGTATGTGACTTGCGGGACCCTAGGCGTAAGTCGCATGGCGCAAGAGCGGGTCTGGGTAAGTGGTTGTCGGGTCCCACAGGAGCGAAACCCTACTTAGGTGAAACCTTAGCGGGTGTGGCAAATACCGAGGGATGTCTTGTAAAGGCCTTGTGATAATCTCCCCTTGATTCACATGTCAAAGATAACATGTGTATATATCAAGGCGATTGTCTTTTGTGGGTAAAGATGTACAATCTCTGCAGAGAATAAAACTGTTTGAACAGCCGTGCCCACAGTCACGGGCGGGCTTGCAGAGCTTACAAGAGTTAGTTCTATTTCAAAATCCATTGTGGGTGGGTTGAAAAATGTGCGGGGCTCACCTAGCCCTTGATTTAGATTTTCCCTGGGTATTCTTACCCAGTGTTGGTAATAGGTGGGTATGACCACCATCAAAAAGAAGCATGAGTTAGAGTTTCCGATGGAGGGAACCTCTGCTGTTATTAGTTATTGCACAATTAATCTCTTTAAAAATGCAATTTGGTTAAAATGCTAAGTAATATGATTTTCTAATATATGTATTTATAAATGTTGCTTTGCGCAAATAAAAGAACCCGAGCCATCCTTGTTAAGCCGTGCATGTATATTATTGCATCTGTTGTGTTGGCTCGCGAGCACAGTTGTTGTGCTCACCCTCGCTCTTCTCCAAGCCCTATAGATGATTTAGACCAAGGAGACTACACCTATTACGAGGATCCCGAAGTCGACGGACTAAGGTGCGATGAAGATTAGTGTAGCTTTGTAGTATAGGTCTCGCCCCAGTCTAGTGGACTTGCCGGTGCTTCGTATAACCGATATTACCCAAGCCCTTAGATAATATTAGTCGTACACAAGATACCCAGCCGCTGCCTGCGGGGAGACAAGCCCTATCCCCTTTTGCTTCCGCTGTAGCTACATTTTTTGTGATGTAATATATTTGGCCTGACAGCCCTGCTGTAAAACTTGGCCCGATGTGGTCTATGTTACCCTGTTGCTTGTAATATATGTGTTGGTCCTAATTCACGCTTGTATGAGATAACCCAGCAATGTACCTGTGAGTGCTACCTACTGATCCAGGGAGTAGCACAGTGTTTCACAGATGATTCAGATTTTTGAAATCCGAGTCCGACAACCGGGGAGGGCGAAATTTCCAGCTGCGCTAGTCGTTGTGGCCGGGGCCAGCTGTGCTAGTCGTTGTGGTGAACATCAAGCACAACTTATGGAATTGGGCATAGGGGTGAGATGACAGAAGAGGTAAGGTAGTTTGAAACGTTACTGTGACGATTGCTTAACTACATGACTAAGGAATCATGTGGGGTAACGAGTATGATTATCTCTTGTGGGTACAATGTACAATCTCTGCAGAGTCTAAACTGTTTAAACAGTCGCGCCTACGGTCAAAGGCGGACATGTGATCTTAACCTGAGTTAGTTCTATTTCAAAAACCTTTGTGAGTGGGTTACAACAAGGACGGCTCACCTAGTCTGAGGTTGGATTTTTCCTGAGCCGTCGAGCTAAGTGGTGTGAAGGAGCGAAGGTAGCTCTAGAAAAATGATGCATGTGTAGAGTTCCGATGGAGGGAACATTTACTGTTATTTAATATTTCACTTACTCTATTTAATAAAAATAAAATTTGTTTAAAATGCTAAGTCATAGGAGTTTGTAATTATGATAATTGAAAAATGTTATTTTAGCAAATAAAAGAACATGAGACATCATTGTTAAGCTTTGCATGTATACTATTGCATACTGTGTGTTGGCTCGCGAGCACGGTGATTGTGCTCACTCTTGCTCTCCCCCCAAATCCTCCAGATGATTTGGATCAAGGAGACTACACATACTACAAGGATCCCGAAGTCGATGGCTAAGGGAACCCTGAAGAATAGTCTAGATTATGTAGTCTAGGTCTCGCCCCAGTCTAGTGGACTCGTTGGTACTTACGCGCACCGATATTACCCAATTTCTTGGATAATATCAGCCGTACGTAGGTTATCCCAGTCGCTTGCCTGTGGAGAGATGAGCCATATCCCCTCTTTTGCTTCCGCTGTAGCTACATGCTTTTATTTCATGTAATCAATTTTGCCTGGTGGCCCTTATGTAAAACTCGACCCGACGTAGTCTATGTCACTCTGATGTTTGTTTGTATTTGAAAGACTTAATTCACATCATGTATGAAAATGATTCAGCAATGAACCTGTGAGTATTACCTACTGATCCAAGGAGTATTACAGTGTTTTCATAGAGGATTTAGGATTTAAAAATCCGGATCCGACATTAATTAGCCTGGTCTTCCAACGAATATGTGCCATGCACACAATTAACTTTCCAGCCTACGTAGAGTTTGTTAAAAGTATAAGAAGAATGTAATATGGGTTGGAAACGAAAACACAGGGTTGGTTGGTTGCAACCTTGGGACTCTGCTAAAACAACACATAGCAGTAGTACTGTACTAGTCAATGATCATTCCAATCAGGAACAATCAAGCAACCCGAACAATTCAATAATGTGAAAATCGAAACGATCTTAATGTCGGAAGCTATGAACGAATAACACTGAACAATTTCTTGAAATAAAAAGAGAGTACTCAACAGTAAATACTAAACTTGATGCTGAAAAGGACACAGCCAGGGGGTTTGACCATCCAAACGGTGATCCGTGCGGCCACCACGCTGCCGTGCGATCTTAATTGATTGTTATCACAATTTCCTTGTGATAACAATCAATTATGTATGCCCATGACCATTTTGGCGTGCAAAGAGACCATTGTTGTGTGCAAAATCGCACCAGGGATCAGCTAGCCATCGGATAATTAAAGTGGCTTACTTGAACCAGGATAAACTGCAAATCGGCTTGATTAGTTAACCTAAAAAAATGTTGAAGTATATTGTTCGTCTTTCCTCATCGATTTAAGTTTTTTTTTTGTGAACTAGTGCATATAACTCAATATTATATTACAACATAGAGATTATGACTTCAAGACCCGTCTAACACAACATTTTAAATAATATTTATGATCCACTTCTCATTCACGTTTTAGACCAGAAGAAACCTGAATGTGAGATGAAGTGTTAAAGTATATTACTTTTAGGTGAACTGATCGGTACACGAAACTCAACAAGAAGATCAATGCTGAGATTCTCAGTTGGGCAAAATTGAAGTACTCCTAGGGAAGCTTCTGGTTTAAGTTAGTATTATGCGAGGAGAACGCGAAGCATCTGTCTAGATAAGCAGCAGACGATTGGGGAACGCTGCATGCATGGTGTGGTTTACTTTGGACCAAATATGGATGCCAACCATCTGGAAGGTCAGGCAGGTAGCAACCGTCCCTTGACTTTGCTTCATTGGACGCAATTTACATTCACTGCCACGGGTCAGGTCCTCTGCTTCGTCCAAGTACATCAACGTGCACGACAGGAGAAGTTTATTGCATTGCAACCCACTGATGTGACAAAAGGGGGTGGCTGCAGGTTAATTAGCAAAAATAATTCTTTCCTTTAGTAATTTTGTTTATACAATTTTGGGTGATGAGGTTCAAACAAGGGAGAGACAAATTATGTGCTGTCCACTTCATGTATGTTGCTGCTAAAAATGGGCAGAATATCTCGTATTCTGTAGTGCTGTAGTTTCTGAGACGCAACGCCGAGTTCGAAATTGAGTAAAACTTAATATGGAAAAAGTTTGTATTTTGATCGACGACTACATGTACATGTACAGGGCAAATATAGCACTCCGGTTGCTCAGCGGGAATTGGGGCAAATGGTCTGACCGGAAAGGTTCCACTTTTGGCTATAGACTTAATAGTATAAGCTTAAGCCTCTGATAAAACTTGATTGTAACGCTGATGGAGATCAATAGAAAGCATAAGATCGCCAAATCGGTTCAAGTACATAAAAATAGCTTTTATACTTGCAAGTTTATGTTGATTCGTGCTGAAAAAGCTTCTTTATCTAAACTTCTACGGTACGTCAACTTTCTTGTCACCCTGTGAAAGCATATAGCTAGTTAAATAATTTTATTTATGATCAATAGTATCTTTTAAACGTTTAAATTTGGTCATATAAAATGGAAAAAATAGACTTGGCGCTAAAAATATCTATTTATTATACGTAATTAAGATGACGTTAAAAGGGACTACTATGTTTCACTCCGTAGGACTTAGCGCTAAATTTGGTCATATAGTTATGATTTATTATAATTAGTAGTACTTACTTGCAGCGTTTGAGAGCCACATCTTCCTTTCAGAACAATGCTGGCAAAATAATTTTAGCAGCATTTGCACTCCAAAGTTCTACAAGGCAGCAACCGCTGCCGCCTAGCCTCTCCTTAAATAAATTTACAATTTTTTTTTTTTTTAAAAAAACTACTAGTCTTCTAGAAGCGACAAGCGGCATGGGGATGTGGGGATTTGGCGGAGATCCTCGACGATCAGGCAGTTTCCAATCTCCAGATAGCCCGCCACGACGGCAGCGCTGACCAAGGGATTCATTCGTTCCCACACCACACTACAAAAAACCCCCCACCTCCCCCTCTCCCAGACTCCCATGCACCGCGCCACAGCAGCAGAAACCGGTGCGTGCAAGCGCACATCGAAACACCGCGAAATCCCCTCGGAATCACGCGGAGATTGGTGATTTTGCTCGCTCGGCTCGACATTGGCGCTAGCTGAGCGCGCGGGTGGGAACTGGGAAGTAGGCGGTAGGAACTAGGAAGGCGGAGCAGAATAGGGTCGAGATGGACGCGGCGGGGGATATCCAAAAGGTGGCGAGCATGCGGCGGGACAGCGGGTCCATATGGCGGCGCGGGGACGACGTGTTCTCGCGCTCGTCGAGGGACGAGGACGACGAGGAGGCGCTGCGCTGGGCCGCGCTCGAGAAGCTGCCCACCTACGACCGAGTCCGCCGCGCCATCCTCCCGCTCGGCGAGGGCGACGACGGTGAGGGCGCCGCGGCGGCGGCGGGGAAGGGGGTCGTCGACGTGCTAGGCCTCGGCCCGCGCGAGCGGCGGGCGCTCATCGAGCGGCTCGTGCGCGTCGCCGACGAGGACAACGAGCGGTTCCTGCTCAAGCTCAAGGACCGCCTCGAGCGGTGCGTGCTGGTTTAGTTAGCTAGCCTTCTGCCGCGAGCGCGAGTTGTGGTTGCTCATTGCCTGCCGGGCGTTTGACGATTTGTGAGTGTTTGGCTGCGCAGGGTCGGGATCGACGTGCCGACGATCGAGGTGCGGTTCGAGCACCTGGTGGCGGAGGCCCAGGTCCGCGTCGGCAACAGCGGCCTCCCCACCATCCTCAACTCCATCACCAACACGCTCGAGGTGATCGACGATGACAACCAGAGCATCACTTACTCGCTCTTGTCTTGTGAATTCCGTTTGTTTCCGTGCGCGTGTCCGTGGAAGAGAGACTGATCGGTCTTTCAACTTGGTCGGTGCAGGAAGCTGCGAACGCGCTGCGCATACTTCCGAGCCGGAAGCGGAGCATGCCCATCCTCCACGACGTCAGCGGCATCATCAAACCCCGCAGGTGAAAAGATCTCACCTTTTGTTTACTGACAAGATGCGATGCTCCTGTGGAGTGCTCATTTGTCTCGTTTTGGAGGCCGGATTATCTGTCAATCCGGGTCTCTCGGGAGTCGGGAGTCGGTTTCTTCGCTTCTTCCATTCCACCTCACGTTCTTTTCGTTTATGCAGGATGACTCTGCTGCTAGGTCCGCCGGGGTCTGGCAAGACCACCTTGCTGCTCGCGTTGGCCAGAAGGCTCGACAAAGACCTCAAGGTTTGTAAAAATAACTTCTTTGCTTCGTGTTTCCTTCTCTCTCTTTTTTTTTTTCCGTCGCTGCCGTTCTGGGGCTATAACCCTTGTAAACGCTGCATATTCTGTTGTTTTGCCTCTCTCTTAATGGACATGTAAACTTTTTGCGTGTTCGCGAAGAAAAAGAATAACTTCTTTGCGGTACCTACAATATGATGATGCAATATAAAAAAACCAATCTGTGTTGCATTTTATCAGCGCCTCATCTATAGTACTACAAAATGGCAGCCAAGAAACAGTGCACCCTTTCTGGTGATTGACTGACACGGATTACTGACATACACATTGAGTAATGGGATGAAACAATGTGCAGGTTTCTGGCGAAGTGACCTACAACGGACACGGGATGGAGGAGTTTGTGCCGGAGAGGACGGCAGCGTACATCAGCCAACACGATCTCCACATAGGAGAGATGACCGTAAGGGAGACACTCGCCTTCTCCGCGCGTTGCCAGGGCGTTGGCACTCGATTCGGTATGATTCTAAGCACTTAGTCACATGCACATGCATTTAGGTTCTGCTGCTTGCAGATTCTTTGGGTTTGGCATGGTTTTGATTGATGGGAAATATGTGTGTCAACTTTTCTTTTTTGTTATGTTGTCAGATATGCTGACTGAGCTGTCCAGGCGAGAGAAGGCAGCGAATATCAAACCTGATGCCGATATCGACGCATTCATGAAGGCAAGAGTTTACAAATCTGAGATAAATTAAGAAGATATTGGTGTCTTTTGTTAGTTTTTCATGATTATTTAACCAACGAGAAGTGAACACTTGAAGTAAAAGTTTTTCTGCTTATCTTAATTAGGCGTCTGCAATGGGGGGACAAGAGGCCAATGTAGTCACTGACTATATACTGAAGGTACATGCATCTTTGAGTTACTACAGCGAGTAATTTCAGACTGAATTACCCAAATCTGTCTTGTTCATTATTTTAGACGTTATTCGTTGCAGATATTAGGACTAGAGATATGCGCAGACACGATGGTAGGGGACGAGATGCTGAGGGGCATCTCCGGTGGGCAAAGAAAGCGTGTTACAACTGGTAAGAAAGATAGAATTCCAGCACGATTTCAGTTCAAGAACATCGGCTGTTAGCACACAACGATGTGATTATTTCTGCTTGGATACGTCCTGTAGGTGAGATGCTGGTTGGGCCAGCCAAGGCGCTTTTCATGGACGAGATCTCCACTGGGCTCGACAGCTCCACTACGTTCCAGATCGTGAACTCGCTCAGGCAGTCCATCCACATCCTCGGCGGCACGGCGGTCATCTCGCCTGCTGCAGCCGGCGCCTGAGACTTACAACTTATTCGACGACATCCTCCTCCTCTCGGACGGCCAGGTCGTGTACCAGGGCCCCCGTGAGGACGTGCTTGAATTCTTCGAGTCCGTAGGGTTCAAGTGCCCTGAGAGGAAGGGTGTCGCTGACTTCTTGCAAGAAGTACGTACATTGCCACCGTCTTGTAAATTGTAATGTATACATGGGTACAGTTTTTGGTAACGCATCCCTGTGCAAATACTGAGCAGGTGACTTCGAGGAAAGATCAAACGCAATACTGGGCGCGGCGCGACGAGCCCTACCGGTTCGTGCCGGTTAAGGAGTTCGTGAGTGCGTTCCAGTCGTTCCACACCGGGAGGGCTGTAGCGAACGAGCTCGCTGTTCCATTCGACAAGAGCAAGAGCCATCCAGCCGCGTTGACCACCACTATGTATGGCGTGAGTGGCAAGGAGCTGCTGATGGCAAACATCGACCGGGAGATCCTGCTTATGAAGAGGAATTCCTTTGTCTATATCTTCAGAACCTTCCAGGTGATTGTCATTTTTATTTTATTTTTGAAAATATTCCAGGTAATAGTCATCAGTTCAAACAACGGGATTGAGTAGTATATAAGGAAAAACAACAGCGACATGTCTGACTTCATGACTGACTCCTTGGTGTTCTGGCATTACAGCTGATGCTGGTGTCATTCATTGCAATGACCCTCTTCTTCCGTACGAAGATGAAGCGTGACTCAGTGACCAACGGGGGCATCTACATGGGCGCGCTCTTCTTTGGTGTGCTCATGATCATGTATAATGGTTTCTCTGAGCTGGCACTCATTGTCTTTAAGCTGCCTGTATTCTTCAAGCAGAGGGACCTCCTATTCTATCCGGCATGGACCTACACTATACCCTCATGGATCCTCAAGATCCCGATGACGTTTATCGAGGTTGGAGGGTTTGTTTTCATGACGTACTATGTCATTGGGTTCGACCCAAATGTAGGCAGGTGGGATTTATTCTTATTGAGAATCTCTTTTGTTTAACAAATGTGTATCATCAGCTATCTTTTACTCCGATACTATCCCGCGACTTTCTGAGAGTAGTTGTTGCCTCCAGGTTCTTCAAGCAGTATATGCTTTTGTTAGCAATCAATCAGATGGCGGCATCGCTCTTCCGATTCATCGGTGGGGCCGCGAGGAACATGATCGTTGCAAACGTCTTTGGATCATTCATGTTGCTAATTTTATGGTCTTGGGGATTTATTCTAGTAAGAGGTAAATAGTTACCCTTCTCTTACTCGATAGTTGGTTTCAATGCATCTTTTCATAAGGCAGGTTCTTCTTTCTATTTGAACAGAGAAAGTGAAGAAATGGTGGATTTGGGGCTACTGGATCTCCCAATGATGTACGCACAGAATGCTATCTCAGTGAACGAATTCTTGGGGCACAGCTGGGACAAAATCTTGAATAGCACTGTATCCAATGAGACCCTCGGCGTGCAAGTCCTCAAGTCCCGTGGAGTGTTCCCTGAAGCCAAGTGGTATTGGATTGGGTTTGGTGCAATGCTCGGATTCACCATCCTCTTCAACTCTCTCTTCACTCTTGCCCTTACATACCTCAAGCGTGAGTACCTATCAAACTGGTTTGCTCATTTTTCTTGGATTTGGCAAGATCTAAACCTGCGAACTGTTTCATCTTGTGATTTTCCAGCATATGGGAAGTCCCATTCGTCAGTATCTGAAGAGGAGCTGAAGGAGAAGCATGGCAACCTGAACGGTGAGGTTCTGGATGACAATCGCTTGGCGTCAGCAAGTACTCATCGAGCAACCGGAAACAATACTGAAACTGATTCAGCAATTGTTGAAGATAATTCTGGCCCTACGCAGAGGGGGATGGTCCTCCCATTTCTCCCGCTTTCGCTGACCTTTGACAACATCAGATATTCTGTTGACATGCCACAGGTAAAAGATACAAAATTGTTTCTCTTGTACCATAAGCATCGGTCCTTAATCATAGGTTCATAAATTTGGTATGAAATTAAATTCAGGAAATGAAAGCACAAGGCGTAGTTGAAGACCGGTTAGATCTCCTCAAAGGTGTTAGTGGTTCTTTCAGGCCAGGGGTGCTGACCGCACTGATGGGTGTCAGTGGTGCCGGCAAGACTACTCTGATGGATGTCTTGGCAGGGAGAAAGACCGGTGGATACATTGAAGGAAACATCAGCATTTCAGGATATCCAAAGAAACAAGAGACCTTTGCGCGTGTATCAGGATATTGTGAACAGAACGATATCCACTCGCCGCAGGTGACAGTCTATGAGTCACTGCTTTTCTCAGCATGGCTCCGGCTTCCTGAGGATGTAGATTCAAACACAAGAAAGGTCAGTCAAACAAAATAGTTGTACTCCCACCTTCAGTCGTTACTCGATAGATAGTTGCTAACCTTTGTGTATGCAGATGTTCATTGAGGAGGTGATGGAGCTTGTGGAGCTCAAACCACTGAGAGATGCTTTGGTTGGACTTCCCGGAGTGAATGGTCTGTCGACTGAGCAGAGGAAGAGGCTGACCATTGCTGTGGAGCTGGTTGCAAATCCTTCGATCATTTTCATGGATGAGCCAACCTCGGGGCTTGATGCCCGAGCAGCTGCAATTGTGATGAGGACTGTGAGGAACACTGTCGACACTGGTAGAACTGTGGTCTGCACGATTCATCAGCCTAGCATTGACATATTTGAAGCATTCGATGAGGTGAGTGAGATTTCACCATGCAGATTTCTACCATCTACTCTCCGGAAAATTGGTCTAAATTGGTGAAACTCGATTGGTTGTGGTCGGTTCTCCAAACATTGAACTATGTTGCAAGGTCTAAAATGTTTAAATAATGCTTGCAGCTTTTCCTGATGAAGCGAGGAGGAGAAGAGATCTATGCTGGTCCATTAGGCCATCATTCTTCAGAGCTGATTAAGTATTTCGAGGTAAAGTTATATTACAATAATTTTTAATATATCTCAATTAGAATTTTCAAAATTACCGATAAACTCATATGATTTTGTATTGTCCAGAGTATTCACGGAGTCAGCAAAATAAAAGAAGGTTATAATCCAGCAACATGGATGTTGGAAGTCACAACAGCGTCTCAAGAACAGATACTAGGTGTTGACTTCAGTGACATATACAAGAAATCTGAACTCTGCCAGTGAGTAACTTGCAATCTTACTAGTCGTTCATATTTTAAAACTTCCTTAGGTGGTTAAGAAAACAACCGCCTAACGATAGTAAATAACTAAAATTAATTATGATAGGTCAAAGTTACAAAACTATGCTACAGGTAACTTGGCATACTAACACAACTATGGTACTAAACTATATAGCTTTTTCCACAAAATGGAGAAGTACCAATGCACTCTGCAGTTTTCATTAGGAATATTTTCTTTCTCCAAAGCATTTTTACAATAGTGGATGTATCATTACCTTTGACAGGAGGAGCAAGGCCTTGATACATGAACTGAGCCAACCATCGCCGGGTTCAAGTGACCTGTACTTCCCTACGCAGTACTCTCAGTCTTCCTTCACACAATGCCTAGCTTGTCTGTGGAAGCAGAACCTGTCATACTGGAGGAACCCCTTACAATGCTGTTAGGTTCTTTTCACTATCGTCATTGCCCTAATCTTCGGCACCATTTTCTGGGACCTGGGCGGCAAAATGTAAGTCATGCCACATTGTATACAGCAAGCAAGCGGCCACCTTCAAAATTGTATTCATCTTTTGCTTCTTAATCCAGGACGCAGTCGCAAGACTTGTTCAACGCCATGGGGTCAATGTACGCTGCGGTGATGTTCATCGGCGTCCTGAACTGTACTTCAGTTCAGCCAGTGGTAGCTGTGGAGCGGACAGTCTTCTACCGTGAAAGAGCTGCCGGCTTGTACTCAGCTTTCCCATATGCATTTGGCCAGGTGAATGGTTCTCCTATAAATCAATTCTGGGCACCCTTTTTTCTTTTCTTTTGCTGGTGGTTGTATTCTTAAGAACCAGACACTCATCAACTTCTCTCTCGCAGGTTGTGATTGAACTCCCATACACACTGGTTCAGGCTAGCATATACGGAGTCATAGTGTACGCCATGATCGGGTTCGAGTGGACTGCTGCCAAGTTCTTCTGGTACCTCTTCTTCATGTATTTCACGCTGCTCTACTTCACGTTCTATGGCATGATGGTCGTCGGTCTGACACCAAACTACCACATCGCCTCAATTGTCTCCTCGGCGTTCTACGCTACCTGGAACCTTTTCTCCGGGTTCATCATCCCCCGACCAGTAAGCATCGTCGTCCTCTGCAATCTACTCTCGTTTCAGCTTTTTCCAAAGCTCATTTCCGTTTTGGCCTGACACTACGTGCAGAAAGTTCCAATCTGGTGGAGATGGTACTGTTGGGTATGTCCTGTCGCGTGGACGCTGTACGGGCTGGTCGTCTCGCAGTTTGGCGATATCGTGACGCCCTTGGATGATGGCACCCCTGTTAACGTCTTTATTGAGAACTACTTCGACTTCAAGCACGGCTGGCTGGGGTGGGTGGCCATAGTGGTCGTGGCGTTCGTCGTGCTCTTTGCCTCCTTGTTCGGCTTTGCCATCATGAAGCTCAACTTCCAGAAGAGATGATGACGATAGGAAGCATGTCCTACAGAACAAATTACATCTGCTGCCTTGCAAATACAAGTCGAATTGTGCACATCGGTGGAGCACAGGTGTTAGACTATGTAGCTAGAGCTAAAGTAATTTAACTAATGAATAATTGACAATGTTATTTACTGATATTAATATGAGCATGTTGGTTTGTGTGGATTTATATCGGTCAAGTTGGGAAGAACTTGTGCCCGGAAACTATGTTGGTTTGGTATTTGCATGTGCATGGTAACTTGGAGGCGATCGTGGTCTACGACGGTGACTTGGAGATGGCTTGGTGCGAAGTCATGGTCCAGATGGTTGAGGATGCTGGAGGAGACAGTTGGGCTCGAGTTGAGCGCGTGGAGATCAAAGATGGATGATACGTGTTGAAACTACGGAAGTGCGGTCTGAAGGCTACGACCCACGATAATTTTGAAATATCCAAAATTGATTTTATAATCTGGTGTAAAAGCCCACAGATTGGGCCTTAGGATTTTAGTGGGCCGTACTCGAGTGATTATGTGACTACGCTAGAAGGCCTGTTAAGGATTCTAGGTTTACGCTTACGTGTATGAGCTGTGGGATATAAAGGGCCGGCAGTTTGTGAGGGGCGGCGGTGGACGAAGGTAATTAGATTAGAAGAAATTTTTTCTGGCGGCGGCCGGCGCTCTTGCTGAGAAGAAATAGTGGGCGCTGGTGGTGGGCATTGCGGCGACATGAGGTGTTGCTATCATCCGCGGAAGAGAAATAAATATTGACATGTGCGGTTGTGGCTTTTGTTGGTGCTTGTGAAGAAAGATTTGATTGGATTGCTAACGAAGGCTGTTGGCTTGGATTGACGTGATTTGCTGGTGCAGGTTTTACTTCGGCTGATTTGACCTTTTGCTAATGCAGGCTTTTGCTTGGGTTAGTGCATGCATGCAAATCCACATGCCGATTGCATGCTGCCCATGATGTGAGACGAGTGAAAACTTTCAGCTATTGGACTTTTGGTGGCTGTGAGTTCTGTTCATGCGTCACGGAGTTTCTTCGATCCTCGTTCTGCGAGCCAGGAAAATCTTCGGTGCTTTGTGTTTTGCTTTCTTCAGTCCGTTCGAAGACAAAAGGCAGAGGTGCATCATCACGTAGCACAAACTATTGAAAGCCACCGTTTTGTTTTCTCTAAACCTGCTACAGTAATATATGATCTACAGTACCATAACACACTGGTTGCTACAGTACTCACCCGATAGCGACGTTCTCGTTCTTAATCTGCTGCTACTGTAGTACAATTCGTTGCACTGATTACTACAGTACTTAAGATTTGCTACAGTTTAAAAAAAAATTCCCTTTTTGCTGTATTTTGTTTTTCTGTCGGACCTGGATTTTTTAATTCTGAATTCTCTGCGAATACACCGTGCTATTCACTGGATCAGTAGATAACACTCACAGATACATTACCGAATCATTTCATACATGGCTTAAGACCATACCATTCATTAATTTAACACATCAGAGTTTACATAGACCGCATCGGGTCAAGTTTTACAATAAGAGCCGAACAAGCCAAATGATTACATTACAAAAATGGTGGAAGCGACAACGGAAGTAAAAAGGGTGAGGACACATATCTCCACAGGCAAGCGACTGGGGAAATCTGTGTACATCCGATATTACCCGAAAACTCAGATAATATAGGATGCACATAAGTACCGTGAGTCACTAGATCAAGTAGACTAGAACAACCAAGAACTAAACTAAGCTTCAAGAATTCCTGGGTCTTCAAACATCTGGTTCATCGCAGTAGTCGTAATCTTCAATATTTCCTGCTTCCGAGGGTTTGGGGAAAGAGCGAGAATGAGCACAACTACCGTGCTCGCGAGCCAACACACAGTATGCAATAGTATACATGCAAGGCTTAACAAGAATGGCTCAGATTTTTTTTATTTCCTAAAGCAACATTTTCAATTATCATAATTACAAGTTCTATGACTTAGCATTTTAAACAAATTGCATTTTCATTAAAGAGAATAAGTGTAATATTAAATAACAGTAGAGGTTACCTCCATCTCATGCTTAATTTTGATAACGGTTACATCACTGATTAGCAGCACTGGGCAAGGCTACCTAGGAAAAATCCAAAACAAGAGCTAGATGAGCCCACCACGTTTTTCAATCCACCCACAAAGATTTTTGAAATAGAACTAACTCAGATTAAGTTCTCATGTCCGCCTTTGACCGTAGGCGCGGCTGTTTAAACAGTTTAGACTCTGCAGAGGTTGTACACTGTACCCACAAGAGATAATCATACTCGTTACCACACATGATTCCTTAGTCATGTAGTTGAGCGATCGTCACAGTAACGTTTCAAACTACCTTGCCCCTTCCGTCATCTCACTCCTATGGCCAATTCCATAAGTTATGCGGGATGCTTACCACAATGACTAGCGCACTGCCCCGCCACAATGACTAGCGCACTGTAACTTCACCGCTTTGTCCCATTCAAGCTAGCATACGCCCCGCCGCCGCACACTTCTAAACACCAGCCAGGGATGACATTCGTGGTTTAATAATTTTACTAAGCCAAGTTGCACTTTGCGCACTTACGGTTGTGCTTGTTTTACACAGAGGTCATGACAAGATTAAGTCTTTAATTCATCCGACGGCTCATACCACATACCAACCATTCTCGTATACGTCCGCACTCCACCACTCTTTCCATCCGTCCGCATGTGGTACTAGCAAGTTGTTTAGGGTTTTAGGGAGGAAAACCAATTAACGCAACACACCAGTTATCTACATCCAATGACTGCCCAAAACTATTTTTCATGTTTAAAAGATGATGATTGGGACATTTATTGTCCCGGTACTTAAGCAAGGCTAGCATGTCGCTTAAGTACAATCTAGGCTAGTATTTACCACATATTTACTAGGGTGACAAAGAATACTAGATTCAATTATCAAAGGATGGGTAATAATTAATTAATCATCAAATGAGTGTTTAACTACCTTAAGCTTTAACATATCATTGTTTACAAAATTAAAGCATGCAACTATGATATTTTAAATAAACATAATTTGCATAAAATATAGGCTCAGAATGATCAAAGTATTGACTCGTCTTGGTTAAAGGCAGTGGGGTCCTGGTATTCTTGAGCTTGGTCGAAGTTGAGGTCTCCCGCGTCTTTGAACCCTAATCGGACGAAAGTACCAGAAAAAGACACAACATCAAAGAGAGCAAATAAATACCAAACTCATCATAAATGAACTCCAAAATGAACAAGACCAGTGCCATTAGTAAGATCTTGATTTTAGAAAATTTTAGAAACTGGTTTCATAATTTTTGGAGTCATAAAGAAAAAGATATGAATTTTTGAAGCTTTGAAATGAATTTTTGATTAAAAACTAAATAAGAAAATTCGATTTATCCTGGAGTTGACACGTGGTGGCACTGTGCGCAGTCCGCGGGTACTACAGCAATGGACCGAGTCCACGCAAGACGGCAAGATGGCCATCAGAGCCGCCCGCCCACACGCAGACAAGACGCGGGCCCACTTGTCAGCGGCGCGACGCGTTAAAGCGGTGATGCGTCGGCCAAACGCTGCGCTTCGCTTCTCTCCGCGCGGCGAGCGGGAGGAGAGGGAGCGGCGGGGAGGAGCGGCGCACGGCGGCAAAAGGAAGGAGCGGGTGAGCGGCGGCGGAGGAGGAGGAGGAGAAGCGCCGAGGCGGATCGAGCCGAGTTCGAGGTGAAGGCAACGGGCTCGCGAGGCGGCGGAGGGGAGGCGCCGAGCCGAGCCGAGACGACGGCAGGGAGCCGGCGCGCAGCAGCTCGGGAACGGGAGGAGGAGGCGAGGGCGACGGAAACGGCTCGACGAGGCGGCGACCGGCGCGGAGGAAGGGAGCGAGGTGGGGGAGGGGAAAAGGAGGAGGAGGCCGGGGCTCGGCTTTTATAGCCGAGGCGAGGAGGGGGAAAAAGCCGGGCGCGGCGGGGAAGTGGGCCGGGCCGGAAGGAACCGGGCCGAGGCGGCCCAGTCCGAGGTTAGGGTTTCGCACCAGAACCTCGCCAAAACTAGATTTTGAATTTTTGAAACCCAAATTTTGATTTTGAACTTCTTTGCAAAAATAAGGATGTTACATTTTCTGTTCTTATTGTGTTAACAGTTTGAAAAATCATAACACAGTAGATTTGAGAAAATGTTTTGACTTTATTAGTAATCTACTGTGAATTACAGTCATTCACTCCCCCTTTGATTGCCATTAAGGATCCTACAACAGGAAATGTTTTAGCTTCATTAGTTATCTTGTAAATCGTACAATTTTTTTCCTTTTTTTTGGGAAACATTGTATACTATTGCACCTAGTAAAAAAAAGTTTGTAAGTCTTAAAAGCTCACCTATGTGATTTTTGTTAGGATGTTGACGTACATCATTTCTGCTGTTCGTCACTCTCCCTTTATTTTCTGCATTCAAAATTTTCAGAGTCACGCACTTATGCTACATCAGTCCCACGTGTCAGTGCCACATCCCATGCAGATTTAGCTGCTGCAAACAAACGCTGCATCTCGACGTAGATGCACGTGTTGCATAGGGCCGTCGTGGGTGTTGCATAGGACCATCGGGTCATCCTGGACTCTGCAACCCATTTTAGGGGTCTCATGTGGTCGCCGGAGTCCCCTCCGCCGGTGCCAAGCTCGCCCAGAGCTGACCATAGTTGCTCTGCTCGCTTCCTTGTTCCGAGAGGAAGACGATTACCGTTAGACACTAACGTGTGGGCCCAAGGTAATTAAGTTAACCGTAATTAGTTAGGGATTAGTTAGTAGTAATATCAATATGGCACGTGGGCCTTGATAATTAGAAAATCTAATTAAATCGTAGGTTAGTATAAGTGCGTATGACATGCGAGTCCCACCCTTGAAACTCTGTGCATAGGCCTGGTCTGTAGGCCAAAGTCGCTGACGTGTGGGCCCTGTGAACTGTTGGGTGGATCGAGTCGAGGTGGACCGTGGTCCCACCTGTTAGTCCCTCGGGTTTTTCGAATAAAAATAATCCGTAAAGAAAATAAAAACCCGAGTGGACCCACTTGTTAGCCACACACATTTTTCCTTAAGAAAATAATTAGTAAAGAAAATAAAAACCCGGCTAGACCCCACCCGTCAGCCGTGGGGGATTTTCTTAAGAAAATTAATTGAAAAAGAAAATAAAAATCCGATTGGACCCATCTGTCAGGTATTTCATATTTTCTGTAATTTCATGACTTGAGTTCATGTGTATTTATTCGAAGTTGTCAATTTGCGCTTAAATAGATTTCAACATCGCAAAAGACTTCGCCAATGTTTCAGAACAAGATCAAGACCAACTAATATCCACTATTGAGCAAGGCAAGTCATTACAAATGACCATGTTGAACCTATTTTTTAAATGCAAATTACTTTGATTTAAAGTATTACTTGTATGCTTATTATTATTTATGAAATGCTTTGTTAAACATTGATACAGCAGAAATGTTGTTACGCTAACATCGTAACAAAAATAACATTGGTGAGCTTTTAAGACTTACAATTAGCTTTTTTTTTTACTAGGTGCAACAGTATACAATGTTAAAAAAAGGAAAAAAGCTGTACGGTTTACAAACCGCTTTTACTTTTGCATATATTACATTTTGCAGTCAAAATAAGTTGCTTTCACTATACTCATTAATTTACTGGACGGCTAGTTAGACTTTACTAGCACATGATTTGTGGCCCCCCACCCTCGGGAATTTCTAAAAAAAAAGTAAAAGAAATCACCGAGAGAAGTTGCGACAGTAAAATGGGTTTCACAGAACACTTTACATATATTATGAGGATTACTAAAATATGTGACGTGCGTGGGTAGGGGCGTAGGGGTCATGTCTTCGTGGCCCAAGAAACAAAAGTCTATAGATAGATGATGAGGTACTAAAATAGGTATCACAATTACTTTCGCCTATGTAACAAGTTACTGCCAGATGTGATGTCTCACGGCAAGGGTCACGGGTTCATGGCCTAAGAAAAAAATCAGCTGAGCGATGACGAGAGAGTAAAATAGGTATCACGATTTGTCGTAGAGAGAATGGATAGACAATAGAAAAAGGGGACCCTGCTATTTACGAGGGGTGCTAGGGGATCCTCGGAGAGGGGACCGATTGTTAGGAGAAGTAAATGTGTATTAATTGTCCCAAAAAAGGGTCTTGTTTATTACATACGGGAGGCAGCTAGTTATAGTCCTCCAACATGGTACATGATATTACAAATCTACCCCTAAATAGGTCCTATGCCCACAGGGGTTGCAGGGGTTTTTCCTTCCCCTGTGCGTAGCATTCGACTTATGGTGGACCTCTCTGGTCTTGGTCCATTCGGTTGGTACGCTTAGTCTACCGGTGCTCTTTGCCCTTCGCCACGTGCAGGGTGTCTCCGGGCCGAGGGGCCCCGTACACCCTTCGGCACCCCCGGGGGACTCTTGGGTTTGTGGTGCCTGACCGATCATTCAAAAGCCTCTGCACCACCTTCGGAGCCTCCCCGAAGGTATGCCTGGTACCCTCGGGGAGGCCCCCAACCGCGCCTCCAGTCTGCTGGCCTCCAAGTGGGCTACAGGGCCCTCCCAAAGGCGTTCTTGGTGTCCCTCGTGGCCTTAGGCCACGCCCGCCGCAGGCCTTCTGGGAGCTCGAGGTTGTGCCTCACCTGGCCGCCGCTCCGGCCTGGGCCATCGCGACTGGGCCCATTTTGCGCTGCTGATTTCAAGGACAGTGCTAGTGCCACGGGGGTCTGCGAGGAGGTCGCCCGCTTCGCCACCTCATCCTACGCGGGGGATCTTTTCCAGAACATGTCCCTTAATGGAATGTTCCAGTTCGTCGAGGCGAATGCCGCGAAGGTATGTGCTCTGTGCTTTTTGTCTTATTGTTTGCTTGTGTGACACCTTGCTTCATGCAGACCCTGATGTCGTCGCACGTGCTCGAGAGCAACATCTCGCGTGGCTTCAACGAGATCCAGAAAAGGTTTGACTCAGATCACGCGCGAAGTGAGGCTTTGAGCGCGAAGCGCTAGCTGACAAGGCGAAGGCCTTGGAGGCCAGGGTGGCCGAGCTGGAAGGGGAGCACCCGGGCTTGCGGGAGGAGGTGCAGAGATGGACATCACCCTCGGGCGTCTCCACCATGCCGGGGAAGTGTGCCTACCAGCGGCCCAGGCGTAGGGGACCACTGCACCAAGATGGACTGGACAGCGGCCTTTGCCTCCCTGGACAAGGCCAGGTACGGTCATGTGGATGCCCTCACTATGCGCTCTGTGGCAGTGGCAACCGCAGAAGAGGTTGCGCTGGGCATCGTCGGACGCAGAAGGCGAGCAACATCTTCATACAAGACTTCTGGGCGCCGCGCGACCGTGATGGACTCCCTTCGTACAATGCAAGCCCAGAAGAAGAAGGGCAAGGCTCTGGCCAATGACTAGGAGGCCGGCTAAGTAGTCAAAACCTCCTTCCAACTAAGTAGTCAAAACCTCCTTCCGACCACCTGTAGTAGAACCTCTTTCCGACCAGGTAGTCGAAACCTCCTTCTGACCACCTGTAGTCGAAACCTCCTTCTGTCCAGGTAGTCGAAACCTCCTTCCGACCATGTGCAGTCGAACCTCCTTCCGACCACGTGTAGTCGAACTTCTTTCCGACCGCGTGTAGTCGAACCGATGAGCTGTAGCTGAAACCCCAATTGTTGGATTTTCGCTTCCTTTGGAAATGGTTTAGGATATAACTTTCGCATTCAAACTCCAAATCGAATAATTTTTATTTTTAAATTTATCAAAATTTAGTATATTTCATTGGTCCTAGTTTGGTAAATTTTTTTTGCTTTTTTTGGAATTATTTTATTTATTTAGCTCTTTTCGCACGTATAGATTGCAGCGTTTCCGAAGAATTCTTGGACCCAACAACCGAAGTGTCTCAAGCTATCAAAAGCCTTATATGGTGTTAAACAAGCCCCTAGAGCCTGGTATGATAGACTTAAGTCTTTTTTGTTTAAGAATGATTTTGAGATGGCTAAGGTAAACAATACTTTATTCATTCTTAGGCGTGGTAATGACTTCCTGCTTGCTCAAATTTACGTTGATGATATTATTTTTGTTGGTTCTTCTAATGCTCTTGTTTCCAGCTTTTCTGAGACTATGTCCAGGGAATTTGATATGAGTATGATGGGAGAGCTCAATTACTTTTTGGGGTTTCAAAAAAAGCAATGCAAGGAAGGAACTTTTCTCCATCAGACGAAGTACACTAAAGATCTACTCAAACGTTTCGACATGGGTGATTGCAAGCCAATCTCCACTCCCATGGCAACTTCGACTATTTTAGATCCAGATGAGGAAGGAGAAGCCGTGGATCAACGCGAGTACCGCAGCATGATTGGCTCCCTTATGTATCTGACGGCCTCGAGACCGGACATCCACTTTACGGTATGCCTTTGTGCAAGGTTTCAGACGTCTCCACTTCCCATCGCCAAGCCGTTAAGCGCGTATTCAGGTATTTACACTCTACCATTTTATATGGTATTTGATATTTCTGCTCTTCAGCTTTGTCCATTAGGGTTTTTCGATTCGATTTTGGGTTGTCTGCTAGATAGGAAGAGTACCTCGCACCGTCACTTCCTAGGCACTTCACTTGTATCTTGATCTTCTAGGAAGTAGTCCTCTGTTGCACAATCCATCCTTGGTCAATATGTAGTCATAAGCTAGTTGTCAGAATCGATTCGTGGATGGTAACCACTCTTAAGGATTATGGGTTAAATTTTGCTAGTGTTCCTCTTTCTCGTGATAACACTTCGCTATTAACATTGCTAAGAACCCCGTGCAACACTCTAGGACTAAGCACATAGACATTCGCTATCACTTCCTTAGAGACCATGTCGAAAAAGGTGATATTGTGCTATACTTTGTGGAGTCCGAGGCTCAACTGGCTGATATCCTCACCAAGCCGTTAGACCCAACTAGGTTTGCCACTTTGAGAAGCGAGTTAGGGGTAATTTATCCTTTTGGGTTGGTTTGAGGGGGAGTTCGATCTTTTCTGATCTTACCTTGTTCTTTTGATCTTTTCTTGTTCTTTTCTGAACTTCTTGATCTTTTTGAACTTGTTAGGTTTTTAGGCTTTTATTGCATCTCATTGTATCATATTGTATTCATATGAAAAATACAACAAGTGGTATGAAAAATCCAAGTCATACTCAAAAAGACGCATTGTAATATAAGTTTTTCTGCTTATCTTTTAAGATTGATGAAGTTTTGCCTATTACCCTTTGGAGCTTTAGTATTTCAATTCTTGCTCAATGTCATGTCTAGTCCCTTGACTTGCTAGAATTATCATGTTTTCACATATACAGATAAGTCTTTGCAGTATGAGCTAGAACTCTAAAAACAACTCGAACTAAAAATTACAATTTGTGGATGTTTTAGCGAGTTGCGCAATTAGTGCTCCTTTTGTGACATTGGCTCTGTCAGAATTGCTTTGTTAGCTCTTGAAATTGTGCCAAACTACTCTTACGAGACTGCTTGTTAATGACATGAACTTGGAGATAGTTTGATGAACCAGACGATCTCATGGGGAATGCTTGTCAGAAATGACATGAACCTTAAGATTTGTCGCCCTGGTAGAAGCTTAGAAAGAGTTTGTGGATGACTCCTAGTCCAGTATCTTCTTTACTAAGATATACTTTTAATCAACTTCTGGTCAAAGCTTATGATGATTTTGTGGATGGCTCCTAGTCCAGGATCTTGTCACTAAGTTAGATCATTAGTCAACTTCAATATTCAGTGCAAATGAAAATTTGTTGAAAAATGGGCATTTGAGAAAATTTAAGCAAAATAATTCAATACAAGACCTGATTGTCTCTTAATATGGTCTTTGTTAGTTTTTTTAATATTACTTTGCCATTTTGACATGGCCAGTTTCACTTTAGGATCCCTGTTGATGAACTTGTTGAATTTGAAGCTTTGCTTAAATTGATCAAATATATTGCTTTACTTTTGAGCCTTTGTGCTTAGCTTTGATATATATGTCTTACCATGATCTTGCTAGCGCTGTCAGGCTTGATATGCTGTTTGTGCAATATTAGAGATGCTAGCTTACTCTTTTGGGTAATCTCCAAAGCTTCTTGTAATCAAAAATGGAAAATACAAAAATGAAGCCACTCCATTGCACTTCATGCATACTCCTTCTTATGCTTCTTATGTTTTGCTTCTTTCTTCATTCTGCATTTGTTATCTCTGGATGAGAGGAAGGCGTGATTCCTTGATGACTTCATTGTCAAAGGGGGAGAAGATGTGTTAAAATGTATTAATGCTATGCATAGGGGGATAGATTTTTGGTGAAGATGGATCTTTCAATGTTATATAACATTGCTGTACAAAGAGGGAGAAGATATATAAAAATGATAAAAGGGAGAGAAATTGAAAATTTAAAAGTTTCTGAAATTTGAGGATCATAGTGAGGGGGAGTTCTTGAGTTGCATTCTTATTGTCTTATTGAATATTCTGAACTTGAATTGCATTCATTTATCCTCACAATGATCATAGGTCAATTGAAAAATTGTTCTTTCATATGGACCTCAAGTGAGAATTTTGACTCCTTTATGGAAATCAAAGTGTTTATGCTTTCTTTTGTCTTATCTCGCTTGCCCATACTATTCTGATGCCAGCTTGGTCATTTCCATTGCTTTCTCTTGCTTATGGACCAAGTTGTGCCTTTGTGCAAAAACGAAAGTATTTTACTTTTCAAACATCTAAATTACATTTTCTGGATTATTGCCAATGTGTTCATCAAGGGGGAGATTGTGGATATCATGGGGATATGCTCCAGATCTTAGGATAATGTGACAATTGGCAATGGCGCTAATGGTTTGTCGTTTCACGTGTTTTCAACAAAGTTTCAGAACTGTCAGGTGACGGGCGGTCTGACAGGCCATGGCACGGCGGTCCGACCGGTCCCAAATCGGTCGGACCGGCCATGAGCGGCGGTCGGACCGGCTGTGACTAAGAAGTGTCAAAATGAGCTGGGCAAAAAATAGAGGGTGTAAGCAAGAGAGGGGATTATATTGCACTTGGTCCCATAATTTTTGGAGTCTCCAGTTAAATTTCCAGAAGGTTTTGGAATTTCAGGGTTTGAAATTCGGCTAAGTCCTTTTGGGCGGTCGGACCGGCCTATAGCTGGCGGTCCGACCGGGAAGCTGGCAGTCCGACCGGCCCTGAGGGGCGGTCGGACCGGTTGTCACTTGAACGCCGGCCTTCGTGGCGGCGTTGTTCGTTGGTTAGGTCAAAGTCATGAGTTTCAGGGCATATGTATTGCATGATGCATGTTTTGACTAACATGGGTCAAGTTGTGAAGAACTTATTTCCAAAATTGGTTTACTTGTCTATGGTTGTGCAGGTTGCCTAGTGGTCAACAACGGTCAACGACGAGGATGATCGGGACTAGGCTTGGAGAGCTGAGGTCCAGAACGATCGACGATCCCGGGTGAGGTCAATGACTCAAGAGTGACGCAAGATGGACAAGGGTGACCTATTAGCAAATCCGAGGCGCAAGATGGCGCTAGGTGAAGCTGTTTAGGTCAAAAGGTTAAAGACGGCGCTTTGTGAAGCGTGCGTGTGTGACCCGTTTAT
This sequence comes from Hsuehochloa calcarea, assembly GCA_036346395.1. Taxonomy (NCBI): domain Eukaryota; kingdom Viridiplantae; phylum Streptophyta; class Magnoliopsida; order Poales; family Poaceae; genus Hsuehochloa; species Hsuehochloa calcarea. The sequence continues at coordinate 27,100,244 of CM070593.1, read as the reverse complement.
TTTGGGCCTTAACGGGAGCCCAATAGGATCAAATTTCTAGAAGGTCTAAGCCTCCATTGTAAATAGGAGAGGGTAGTGGCTGCACCACCTCTTAACCCTCTTTATATTAGAAAACCCTAATTTTGTTTAGGGAGAGCTAGGCGTGGAGACTAGGGTTCTTGAATGTTTGATTGGATTTTCGTGATCTTGGATTGACCATTGATCCTTGATGGAGTGGGTGTAATCCAGCGTCAATCACGTTTTAATCTATGCAAGGTTTGCTTGAGATAAGTCTCTTTTTGTTCTTACTTTCAATTTCGTGATTTTAGGGCTTTCTTTGATCCACGAGTTTTTGCTTGATATCGTCACGTGGATTAGCTTGCTGTGTTGTGTGGGAACTCATCTAGGATCATCGTGATCATCAATCATCCACGAGCAAGCGATTGGATCGAGTTTTCACTTTTGCTCGGTTTTAGACCTTTCTCCAATCAGATCGTAAAGGATCCTTGTTTGTCCAAGAATTATCATAATTGTTGATTGGAATAGGTCCTTAATATCATAGAGAAGGTGTATACCATGTTTCGTGAAGTTTGGAGTTGAGAATCAAAAGTTAGATCTATTTGCAACTTCGCCATCTGGGTCGTTTTGCTGCTCGAGCTCGCCAATGATCACCCGGGCCCTGCTCGACCGATTTGGTCTCATGGTCCAACCGCCACTAACACAAAGGGTCGACCGCCAAGATCGATTTGTGCTTTAACTTGTGTTGATTTTTATCGATTATTTAGAGGGTAAATTGATTCAATACTAGTCTTCCAACAGATCGGTATATTGATCTTCATAGCTTCTTCATAGCTATTGAAGTGAAATTGTGTTGAATTTATAATTCGTGAAAAAGTGAGCGTGCTCCTATTCTTCACCCCCCTCTCGTCGCCTTTTCGGTCCAACATGATTCGATTCTGTTTTGGTTGATTATGGCGCAAGAGGGGGTCAGCGTGGCGAAACCTTAGCAAGCACCACCGATTCAAAATAGAGCTTTGTAAAAGCCTTGTGATAATCTCTCCTTAATTCACATGTCTAAGAAATCATGTATTTTATCAAGATAATTATCTCTTGTGGGTCAAGCTGTACAACTTCTGCAGAGTGTTAAAAACTATTCGAATAACCATATCTCATGTTATGGACAATGCCTGGTGATTTCACACGAGGGATAGATTTTCATAAAAATATTAGAATAATAGTTGGGAAGCGATCTGGTTGTTGTTTGGGAAGTGAACGAGGTGTTCACTAGCTGTTTCAAAGAACTTGTTTACTTATGCACTTAATCTTTTAAATTATGTTCATCAATCTATTGTTTTCTGCAAAATAGCCATAAAACTATCATTGTCAAGCCTTGCATAAATACGATTTGCATACATTTCCCCACGACTTACTGAGTCCCAAGGCTATACATCATTTGTTGATCAGTCCCAGCAGAAGAACCAGAGAACTCAGAGTTTTATGATGAGAATTTTTGAAGACTATGAGAACTAGGTCGCGTTCTCCACTCGATTGCCCGTGGGCGTGTCAGATGGCTGCCACGAGCTGTTTCATTCTACTGCAAGTTTAATCTGTTGTCTTAAGCCCTGCGTGGTAAACTCTGTAAAGACTTGACCATAAGGTCTCTTTGCTACTAAGTAATATTAATTTCTTTATTTATTAGCTACCTTGTTGTATAGATATGATTTCATCGATGTTGCAAACTGTGTGTGGGCTAGCTACTGATCATGGGACTAGTTCAGAATACACAGAAGGCTCAGGTCTAGCGACTCGGGGTCCCGACATTATGACAAATTATTCACGACTAATTAATTACCACAAAGTTAATTACAACTTGATAAGTATGCCTAATTAATTACCACCAAAGTAATTATGACTAAAAAAGTATACCAAATTAATTAGTCCTAAGTTAATTACGACTAAATAGTTGCAACTAATTAATTACAGCTAAATAAGCACGATTAAATAATTACGACTAGATTAATTACGACTAAATAATTATGACTAATCAATTACCACTAATAAACTATGACTAGTCAATTACCACTAGTCAAGTACCACTAAATTAATTACAACTAATTAATTATGACTAAATAATTATAACAAATTAATTACCACTAAATTAATTACGTCTAACTAATTACCACTAATTTTTAACCACTAACTAATTCACACTCAATTAATAAAGACTAATTAATTACCAATAATTATTTAGCACTAATTATTTATGAATACATTAATTACGACTAATTAAATATCAATTAATAATTACCACTAATAAACTACAACTTAATTATTTTATGGCTAGTTAATTACGACTAATTTTTTACAACTACATGCTAGTGACTAAATTATTTATGACTAGTTGATTAAGACTAATTAACCACGACTAATGTAGTTACGACAAATGTAGTGGAGAAAAAAATTACCTTCTCTTGATGGCGATCATTCTATACTAATGCGGTCTTAAGAACTGTTCTAGACACTCGTTAAACTCCAAATAAATTTTATTTATATTCTTTGTGTTCTCAGCGACCAGAGCGAGAGCGAAAATGAAATTGAGAATGATTGAGAGCGAGAGCGACTCCGGTATTTATATCCGCGCGAACGCAATTCCCACAGACAGTTCACCAACAAGAGGGGAATCGAATTCTGTAACACTCCGTTTTCGATTAATGAATAGTATTTACTATTGAACCCCTATTTTCAATTCATAAATTTCAATTTGCAGTATTTTCAAATAGTTTTCGAGTTGCCTTCTAGCTCGGGTTTGCGTTTCAAACCATCTCGCAAATTCAAATCGTTTGCCTCATTTTCGGTTTTGGAGCTCCTGCCCATTTTAGCAATCTTTCTTTTCCCATCCGCTCAAGATCCTCTCCCCGGCTCACCCCACTACCCCTTCGCCTCTCCCGCCCATCCCGGTTTTCCTCTCCTCTTCGCCCCGCCCGCTTCTCCTTCCCCGGCTTCGGCCTCGCTATTTCTCCCCTAACCGCTCTACCCATCCGCTCTCTTCTCCCCGAGTCTTCTTCTCCCCCTTTCTCTCTCTCTCTCAACGCCGCCCCCACCTGCTTTCTCTCTCTCTCTCTCTCTCTCTCCCGTGCAAGGGCCGACACCAGCACCGTCCTTCCCCTGCCACTATCGGCTCGCGCCTGCTCCCATCACCCCCTTCGACCGGCCGCAACGCCACCTACTCCTGCCACCACCATTCCTCGCCCATGCCTCTGTACCGAGCGCCTCCCTCCGCCCGATTCGATCGCGGCTGCCTGCGTCAGCTCCTACCGCCACCGCTAGCCTCACGTCAGCAAGCCCCCAGAGTCTTCGCCGCCCCATGCCGCTGCCTCACCTGCCTCTGCCCGGTCTTCTCCAAGCGTTGCCACCCATGTCGCCTTCTCGAGACTTGGGGCCGCCCGAGCTCCTCCAGCGCCTACCCCACCCTTCCGTCGCCTATAAAGGACCCTGGGCACCTCCTTCCACCTCCCCGGTCCACCCCCTTTGCTTCTAGGTAAATCCCACCACAAGTTACCGCAGCTCCTCACTCGGCCGAATCCACCTCCGCCGCCGATCTTACCCCTCCGGCGATCTCCCGGCGCCACCACCCCCGTCACCGTGCACCACCACCACCCAAGAGCATTCCCCTCCAACCCCGTCGCCTCCGGACCAACGCAGCCCCAGATCGAGCCCATCTCCCTCACTTCCGGCCGGCCTCTCCCTCGCCGTCGATCTCCCTCAGCCGACTAGCCCTAGCCGCCATTGTCGTCCTGGTGAGTTCCTGGTACCTCCACCGACGCTGTGCTCCCCCGTTTCTATGGAAATCTACACCCAACCGCCCCCGCCACCTCCGGCCGATCTCCCCGCGCCGCCCCATGGCCGCGCCGCCGCCCGGCTAAACTCGGCGCCGCCACCACCATCGGGACCGCCACCGAGGGGAACCCATTTTGGGAAACCTCCGCCGCCGCCTCCTCACGGGCGACGAGATGCGCCGCCCGCTTCTCCTCTCTCCGTGTCGATGAAACTGTGCATCAGAGCGAAGTTTTACCGGAATCACTGTTCCGCTTAAGGGCTAACCCTGGTTTAATTAGCACTAAGTGCTCCTTGCCTCGCTGATGTGCGGGCCTGGGCTTGCACCGTGACGCCGTGAGTAAGCCGAGGTTTCTTCACGAGATCGACATGTGGGCCCGAGTCACTATTCCATGGATCGTGCACCCGTGGACCGACTATGCGGCGGGCCTTCGCCCACGTAATAAGACGCTGCCGGCCGCTCCTCGCGCGTTGATGACACGTGTCAGCTCCCAGATTAACCAACTTTTCTGGTTTACCATTCCATTAAAAATTATGTTAAAAGCTTCAAAAATCCATAACTTCCCCATTATAGCTCCAAAAATTATGAATCTTTTTCCTAAAATTTTCTAAAATCAAGATCTTGCTAATGGCACTGGTCTTGTTTAATTTGGAGTTAATTTGCTTGGTGATTTGTATTTATTTTCTCTCTTCTTCTGTTGTGTCTTTTCCGGTACGACCATCCGATTAGGGTTCGAGGACGTGGGAGACCTCCACCTCGGACAAGCTCAAGAAGACCTAGTCCCTCCTACCAATAACCAAGGCAAGTCAACACTTTGATCATATTGATCCTACATTTTATGCAAATTATGTTCTTTTAAAGTATCAAATTGCATGCTTCAATTTCTATGCAAATGTATGTCAAACACCTTAAGGTAGTTAAATGCCTATTTGATGATTAAATAATAATTATACCATGTCGTTGATAATTGAACTCCCAAAAACCCTTGTCACCCTAGTAAATATATGGTAACCTACTAGTTATAGGCTGTACTTAAATACTATGCTGGACTTGTTTAAGTACCGGGGTATTACCTATACCCAAATCATCATCCTTTAAATCATAACAATTATTTTGGGCAGTCATTGGGGAGAATGACTGATTTGGTTGTGATAATTTGTTTTATAGTTATCCAAAACTCTAAAAACTTACTAATACCCATCTAGGTGGATGGTAAGCGGGAGGGTGTATAGTTGGGTGCTAATGTAGCCTAGGATATTTTTGTGGTGGGTATGTGGTAAGAGACACCTACATGATCTTAAAGACTTAATCCTGTGATGACCTCCTATTGTAAAATAATACAACCACAAGTCTATAACGGTGTCGACCTGGCTAACTAATTGGTGACCGCCGGTACGTGCTGCACCATTGGGGGACTCCCGTTCACTGTGAGCCCATGAGGCTATGGGTTGGGGTATGCTACTTGCGGGACCCTAGGCGTAAGTCGTTTGGCGCAAGAGAGGGGTCTGGGTAAGTAGTTGTCGGATCCTAGCAACCGAGACCCTACTCGTGTGAAACCTTAGCGGGTGTAGCAAATACCGAGGGACGCCTTGTAAAGGCCTTGTGATAATCTCCCCTTGATTCACATGTCAAAGGTAATATGTATATATATATCAAGACGATTATCTCTTGTGGGTAAAGATGTACAATCTCTGCAGAGAATAAAAACTGTTCGAACAGTCGTGCCCATGGTCACGAGCGGGCATAGGAACTTACAAGATATAGTTCTATTTCAAAACATTTGTGGGTGGGTTGAAAAATGTGCAGGGCTCACCTAACTCTTGATTTGGATTTCCCTGGGTATTCTTACCTAGTGTTGGTAATAGGTAGGTATGATCACCATCGAAAAGAAGCATAAGGCAGAGTTTCCGATGTAGGGAACCTCTGCTGTTGTTAATTATTGCACAATTAATCTCTTTAAAAATGAAATTTGGTTAAAAATACTAAGTGATAGGACTTCCTAATATTTGTATTTATAATTATTGCTTTGCGCAAACAAATGAACTCGAGCCATCCTTGTTAAACTGTGCATGTATATTATTGCATCTGTTGTGTTGGCTCGCGAGCACGGTAGTTGTGCTCGCCCTCGTTCTTCCCAAACTCTCCAGATGATTTGGACCAGGGAGACTACGCCTTTTATGAGGATCCCGGTCGATGGACCAGGATGCGATGAAGAGTAGTGTAGCTCTGTAGTATAGGTCTCGCCTCAATCTAGTAGACTTGTCCGTGCTTGCGTATAACCAATATTACCCAAGCCCTTTGATAATATTAGTCGTACATAGGATACCCCGGTCGCTGCCTGTGGAGAGACAAGCCCATCCCCTTTTGCTTCCGCTGTAGCCACGAGCTTTTGTGATGTAATATATTTGGCCTGACGACCCTTCTGTAAAAACCTGACCCGACGTGGTCTATGTTACCTTCAGTGTCTGTAATATATGTGTTGGTCGTATTTCACACATGTATGAGATGAACCAGTAATGTACCTGTGAGAGCTACCTACTGATCCAGGGAGTAGCACAGTGTTTCACAGAGGATTCGGGTTTACGAAATCCGGGTCCGACAGAGCTGGTATCAGAGCATACGGCCGTAGGAGTTTTAGTTAGACTGGTCGAGCCTAAGGACTTGAGTCCTATTTTGAAAACCTAAGAAAAACTTTTGCAAAAAAATATAAAGTATTATTGCTTTACTCGCCACTCTTAGTTCTGTGCTTATCCATACTTTCTTTAGTTTACTGACTTGTCTCCTGTTTCAAAATTTGTAGATGGCTGCCCCTTCGTCTGATGGACCTTGGGATTACTGATCCCATGCAGAGCACGAGGGATGATACGTGGATATCCTTTGTCAGCTGATGCAGTATCTTGGGTTCACCTGTCCTCCTATCTTCAGAGGCTGGACGACGAAGATTTTGGACCGCGAGTCTTGTACTATGGAGGTTTACCTCTACGCCAGGACCGACGAGATCAACTCCCACACCTTCCAGGGCGATGCGCCTCACCACAGCTGCCTCGACGCGATCCAGGACGCCGCTCGTGTCACCTGCACCCGCCTGTGCTGGCTATACGAGGATCTCTTATTGAGGTATCCCTTCTGCTTCTTCCCGTATCTCCCTGACGGAGAGCGGTCCCCGGAGGTCTTCGACGCCCGAGACGACGACCCTCGCTTGACCCATCAGGTCCAGCTTACCCAGGCGATGACGACGACTATCAACGCTGCCATGGAGGAGGTGGCCCAGCTCCGGATGCTACTCACCGGCAATTACGCCCACTCCAACACCCTCCGCGACAACTTGGTCAGGACCGGCGAGGCCCACTTCGCTGCCGTTCAGGAGAGGGACGCCTCTCTTGCAGAGTTGGCATGTCTCACTGCCGCCACCGCGGTCTCAGCTCCAGCCGCCGCCCCAGTTCTAGCTTTAGCTCCAACTCCAGCCTCCAGCTTCCACCACCGCCGCCCGCCGACGTGGACGCTCGGGCCACCCTCCCGATCAGACGAGGAGGACAAAGGCGCATGAGTGTGCGATGCTCGCCTCTCGCCCGATCGACATCGGGGAGTCCAGTCATGGACGCCGCCACTGGCCAAGGCTCGCTCCTAATCGCCCAAAGATCGCAGCGATCGCTCCCGCTCTACTCGCCCCTTAGCCGAGCCGCCTGCCTCGCTTCTCCGTAACCGCACCGCTTATGCGCACAAGACCGATGGTGGAGTAGTCAGGCTTAGGATAGGTTAGCTAGAAGTGCTTGCTAGGCAGTCTTTTGGTTGAAAGCACTCTTTGTTTCTTTTCTTTTGTAGATGTGTGTTTGTACCTGGCATCATGGCTTAGCATGGCCTATATGCTGTGTTCCAGAAGTCATGTAATGCTTAACCCCCCTTAATGGAATGCAGTCGTTATGGGCTTTGTATTGTACTTGTTCGATCTTGTTTCAATTTGAGTTTCTTTATGTTGCTCTAGAGGGCTAGCAAACCCTCATATAACCCCTCTCTAGCTCTAAGCCTTAGTTTTTCTTCAGATGCCGCCCAGGAGAGCTGCTGCTCCAGTCCGTGGAGCCTTCGCCAGAGGCCGTGGAAGTGGCCAAGGTCGTGGCCAAGAACAGAATCTACCTCCTCTGCCGCCAACAAACCCGACCATGGCACAAGTAATGTTTGAGCAAACTCGAATCCCGCAGGTCCTGTTGAGCAGTCAACAGACCGGACCAGCTGATCGTACTTCAAAACTTGCAGATTTCCTCAGGACCAGGCCACTCACCTTCGCAACAGAAAATGAACCTCTTGAGGAAGAAGACTGGCTCCGAGATACATAGAAGAAGCTCAGACTAGCCCGTTGCCCCGAAGAAGGCAATGTGGATTTTACTACCCACCAACTCAAAGGAGCCGCCGCTGCATAGTGGGATAACTATCTTGCCACCAAAGGTGCCGACAGTGCAGCAACAGATGAAGAAGAAGAGGAAGCTGAGCCAGAAGTAGCATCATCTGCAGTAGGGAATCAGCCAAACCCTGCTACCACAGAAGAAGTAGCTGAGATACCACAAGAGGAAGCTGAATCTGAATGGCAAGGAATCCCATGGGCTGAATTCAAGGCAGCCTTCAGAGCAAACTTTGTGCCAGCCGGCACCATGAGGTTGAAGAAAAATGAATTCAGAACACTCAAACAAGGCAACATGTCAGTGAATGAGTACCTCACCAAGTTTAATCATCTCGCTCGCTATGCCCCAAGCGACATAGCAAAAGAAGAAGAAAATATTGATCCCTTCATAGAGGGTATGCGTGAAGAAATGAGAGGCCAACTCATTCTTCATGACTACCCCAGCTTTCACCATCTCATCAACAAAGCCCTAATGCTGGAAAATGAGAAGACCACTTTCCAAGGTAGTTTTTCTTTCGCACTTCGCACTGTGCCCCGAAGATCGCAGCTTCACCGCTGACTCAAGGAAGAGGTTTCCACAACCTTCGCCTCACTGGGCCACCCGTCGCAATCAACCCCACATCTGAGTTCCGTTGCTTTAGTTGTGGAGAGAAGGGGCACTATACCATTAGGTGCCCTCACCGTCAGAATAATGCTGCAAAGATCAAACCAGGAGTTGCCCCAACACCAGGCCAAGGGTCCAGCCAAAGCAAGAGTCTCCAGACGTCTCAAGCCTCAAGGTCTATTCCGACACCGAATCGTGGCTGTGTGAACCACGTCACAGCAGAGGAGGCCCAGGAAGTCGCAGGAGTGCTAATGGGTACATTCTCTGTTAATTCAGTACCCGTGCAAGTTTTGTTTGATTCTGTAGCTTCGCACTCTTTTGTTTCGAGGAAGTTTGTCGAGAGGCTTAAGTTGCTGACCTTTAAGTTAAAGAAACATGTGGTGCTAATTTCACCTGGGGGATCTCTCTTTGCTACCTCAGTAGGCCCCAAAGTAGAGATTGCTTTGGAAAACTTTGGATTCCTAGCAACCCTTCTTGTGCTAGAATTCCAAACTCTGGATATCATCCTAGCGATGGATTGGTTGGCCAGATACCATGGATTAATAGACTGTGCCAACAGAAAAGTGGTGCTCACCAAGATCCCAGGGATCATAATAGAAGTTAGTGTGGATCGTTCCTCCCCTTCTGACCATGCGGTCCACCACCTCGAGGAGTTGTCCCTAGAGACAACGCCCGTAGTCCAAGCTTATCTCGATGTCTTTCTAGAAGAATTGCCAAGCATGCCTCTAGATAGAGATGTTGAGTTTGTAATCAACTTGAAGCCAGGAACAACTCCATTTGCCAAGAGACCTTATAGGATGACCGTCGAAGAGCCGGAAGAACTCAATACCTAGCTTGAAGATCTGCAGGAAAAAGAATTTGTCAGACCTAGTTCTTCCCCCTAGGTTTCACCAGTGCTCTTTGTAAGGAAAAAGGATGGCTCCGCCAGATTGTGTGTGGATTACAGGATGACCTGTTTGAACAGTTGTTAGGAGCCGCAGTTTTCTCCAAGTAGACCTAAGATCTGGGTACCATCAACTCAAGATCAGAGATGAGGATATTCCTAAGACGGCTTTTACCACCTGGTATGGCCTATATGAGTTCACGGTAATGCCGTTTGGATTAACCAATGCACCGGCTTACTTCATGAACCTCATGAACAAAGTATTCATGGAATACCTAGACAAGTTTGTGGTCGTATTCATAGACGACATCTTGATCTACTCAAGGACTCAAGAAGAGCATGCTCAGCATCTGCGATTGGTCCTTGACATGCTGAGAGAACACTAGCTTTTTGCCAAGTTCAGTAAATGTGAATTTTGGCTTCAGAAGATCAGTTTCCTTGGACACATTGTATCCGTCGGAGGAATTGCAGTTGACCCATCCAAAGTAGAAGCTGTGATTGATTGGAAGCAGCCTACATCAGTTTCAGAAGTGTGTAGTTTCCTCGGTTTGGCCGGATACTACAGCCGCTTCATAGAAGGATTCTATAAGATCGCTAAGCCGATGACCCAACTCCAGAAAAAGGAAAATAAGTATGAATGGACCGAAGCTTGTGAGCAGAGCTTCCAAGAATTAAAGAAGAAATTAACTTCTGCACCAGTATTAGTCCTGCCGAACATACATAAGATTTTGAAGTCTATTGTGACGCCTCGCGCCAAGGTCTTGGCTGTGTCCTCATGCAAGGAGGAAAAGTGGTAGCCTATGCATCCAGGCAACTCCGCCCTCATGAAGACAACTACCCAACTCATGATTTGGAGTTAGCAGCAGTAGTGCATGCCCTAAAGATTTGGTGGCATTACTTGATTGGAAATCATTGTAATATTTACACGGACTACAAGAGTCTCAAGTACATCTTCACTCAATCAGATCTCAACCTTCGGCAAAGAAGATGGTTAGAACTAATAAAGGACTACAACTTGGATGTTCATTACCATCCTGGAAAGGCTAATGTGGTTGCTGACGCATTGAGCCGCAAGTCCTACTGCAGTAATATCATGGTTCAAGAGCAGCAGCCTAAGCTCCACAAGGAACTTGAAGCGCTCAACCTTTGGTTGATAGAACAAGGTGCCACAGATGCTGTGGAAGCACATCCAACTCTAGAAGAACAGATCAAGACCGCTCAACTGGGACATCCTGGAGTCCAGAGGTTCAAGCAACTCATGGCAGAAGGAAAGGCCTCGAAGATGATCAAAGACCAGCAAGTGATCCTATGGTTTGGGAAACGTCTCCTTGTTCCCCACCAGAAGGAACTCAAGGACCTAATTCTGAAAGAAGCCCACAGGTCAGCTTATACTCTGCACCTAGGCATCACCAAGATGTACCAAGACTTGAAAACTCTATACTGCTGGCCGCGAATGAAACGAGACATAGCAGAGTATGTAGCTTGTTGTGATGTATGCTAGTGAGTCAAAGCCGAACATCAAAGGCCAGCAGGATTACTACAACCGCGGCAAATACCTCAGTGAAAATGGGAAGAAATCGGAATTGATTTCATTACAGGATTGCCTCGAACCAAATCCGGATATGATTCCGTGTGGGTCATAGTGGATAGATTGACTAAGGTAGCTCATTTCATTCCAGTTTAGACAACTTTCAAAGGGGATAAATTTGCCGAGCTGTATATGGCTCGCATTGTATGCTTACATGGAGTACCCAAGAGGATAGTCTCAGATCGAGGTTCTCAATTCACCTCGCATTTCTGGGCTAGCTTGCATGATGCCCTTGGAACACACCTTGCTTTCAGTACATCGTACCACCCTCAGACCGATGGTCAAACAGAAAGAACAAACCAGATTCTTGAGGACATGCTTCGAGCTTGTGCTTTGGAGTTCATCGTAGACTGGGAAAAGTGTCTACCATATGCCGAGTTTGCATATAACAACAGCTATCAATTTAGTCTGAAAATGTCCCCGTTTGAAGCACTCCATGGAAGAAAATGCAGAACCCCTCTGCATTGGTCAGAATCGGGTGAGGGATACATTTTTGGACCGGACACCCTCAAGCAAGCAGAAGAGAAAGTTCGACTGATCAGAGACCGTCTTCAAGCAGCTCAGTCCAGACAGAAGAGTTATGCTGACAACCGACGAAGGGAATTAAACTTTGAAGTTGGAGATAATGTGTATCCCAAGGTCTCCCCGCTTCGTGGAACTCGAAGGTTTAAAGTGAAAGGAAAGCTCGCGCCAAGATACATAGGCACGTTTCCAATCACCGCCAAATGAGGAGAAGTTGCCTATTAGTTGGAGCTACCGGAAGACGTGCACAATGTGTTTTACGTCTCCCAGCTTAAGAAATGTCTCAGGGTACCTGAAGAGCAAACTCCAGGTGAAGCCATCGCCCTTCAGAAAGATCTGACCTACTCAGAACATCCTGTCAAGATCCTAGACGTCATCGAGAAGCAAACCAGGCGCCGAACCATCCGCCTGTGTAAAGTCCAGTGGAGCAACCACACTGCAAGAGAAGCTACCTGGGAGAGCGAAGATCAGTTGAAGCGGGACTTCCAGTACCTATTTTCGGAGTAGCTCGAATCTCAGCGGCGAGATTCCGTTTAAGGTGGGTAGGTTTTGTAACACTCCGTTTTCGATTAATGAATAGTGTTTACTATTCAACCCCTATTTTCAATTCATAAATTTCAATTTGCAGTATTTTCAAATACTTTTCGAGTTGCCTTCAAGCTCGGGTTTGTGTTTCAAACCTTCTCGCAAATTCAAATCTTTTGCCTCATTTTTGGTTTTGGAGCTCCTGCCCATTTTGGAAATCTTTCTTTTTCCCCATCTGGGCTCAGCCTCCTCTCCCCTGGGCTCAGCCCACTACCCCCCTTCCCCCTCTACTGGCCCATCCCGGTTTCCCCTCTCCCTCTTCGGCCCCGGCCCGCTTCTCCTTCCTCCTAGCTTCACCACTGTTTCCCCAACCACTCGCCCATCCGCCTCCTCTTCTCCCGAGTCTTCTTCTCCCCTTTCTCTCTCTCTCCTGCAAGGGCCGACGCCAGACCATCCTTCCTCGCCACTACTGCCCCCGCGCCTCCCATCACCCCTTCGACCACCGCAGTACACCGCCTCGCCACCACCATTCCCCGCTCATGCTTCTATACCGAGCGCCTCCCTCCGCCTGGTCCGATCGCGTCTGCCTGCATCATCTCCTACCACCACCGCCAGCCTCACGTCAGCAAGCCCCCGGAGTCTTCGTCGCCCCATGCCGCTGCCTCACCTACCTCTGCCCGGTCTTCTCCAAGCGCTGCCACCCATGCCGCCTTCTCGGGACTTGGTGCCGCCCGAGCTCCTCCAGCGCCTACCCCGCCCTTCCGCCTCCTATAAAGGACCCTGGGCGCCTCCTTCCACCTCCCCGCTCCACCCCCTTTGCTTCTAGGTAAGTCCCACCGCAAGTTGCCGCAGCTCCTCACTCGGCCGAATCCACCTCCGCAGCCGATCTCCCCCTTCGGCGATCTCCCGGCGCCCCCACCCCCGTCACCGTGCGCCACCACCACCTAGGAGCCTTCCTCTCCAACCCCGTCGCCTCTGGACCACCACAGCCCCAGATCGAGCCCATCTCCCTCACTTCCGGCCGGCCTCTCCCTCGTCGTCGATGTCCCTCAGCCGACTAGCCCTAGCTGCCATTGTCAGCCTGGTGAGTTCCTGGTACCTCCACCGACGCCGTGCTCCCCCGTTTCTCTGGAAATCTACACCCAACCGCCTCGCCACCTCCGGCCGAGCTCCCGCTGCCACCTCCCATGGCCGCGCCGCCGCTCCGGCCAAACTCCGGCGCCGCCGCCACTGCCACTGGGACCGCCTCACCGAGGGGAACCCATTTTGGGAAACCTCCAGCGCCGCCGCCCCTCCCTCTGCAAGCGACGAGCCGCACCACCCTCTCCCTCTGTCCCGTTGTTGGATGAAACCAGCATCAGAAGCGAAGTTTTGCTTAATCACTGCTCGCTTTGGTGGCTACCGCGGCTTAATTAGCACTAAGTGCTCCTTGCCTCGCTGACGTGCGGGCCCGGTTGCACCGTGACGGCTGGGAGTTAACTGAGGTTTCCTTCTGCTGAGACTAACATGTGGGCCCGAGTCACTATTCTGTGGATTGGTGCACCCGTGGACGGGGACTATGCGTGTTGGCCTTCGGCCCACGTAATAGTACGCGTGGACCGACGCCCCTGTGCGTTGATGACATGTGTCGGCTCCCAGATTAACCAACTTTTATGGTTTACCATTCCATTAAAAATTCTGTTAAAAGCTTCAAAAATCCATAACTTCCCCATTATAGCTCCAAATTTTTTGAATCTTTTTCCTAATTTTTTCTAAAATCAAGATCTTGCTAATGTCACTAGTCTTGTTTAATTTGGAGTTCATTTGCTTGGTGATTTGTATTTATTTTCTCTTCTTCTATTGTGTCTTTTCCGGTACGACCATCCGATTAGGGTTTGAGGACGCGGGAGACCTCCACCTCAGACAAGCTCAAGAAAACCTAGACCCTCCTACCTATAACCAAGGCGAGTCAACACTTTGATCATATTGATCCTACATTTTATGCAAATTATGTTCTTTTAAAGTATCAAATTGCATGCTTTAATTTCTATGCAAATGTATGTCAAACACCTTAAGGTAGTTAAATGCCTATTTGATGATTAAATAATAATTATACCATGTCCTTGATAATTGAACTCCCAAAAACCCTTGTCACCTTAGTAAATATATTGTAACCTACTAGTTATAGGCCGTACTTAAACGCCATATAGACTTGTTTAAGTACCGGGGTATTACTTACCCCCAAATCATCATCCTTTAAATCATAACAATTGTTTTGGGCAGTCATTGGAGAGAATGACTGATTTGGTTGTGATAATTTATTTTATACTTCCATAAAACTCTAAAAACTTACTAATACCCATTTGGGCGGATGGTAAGCGGGAGGGTGTATGGTTGGGTGCTAATGTAGCCCAGGATATTTTTGTGGTGGGTATGTGGTAAGAGCCGCCCAGATGATCTTAAGGACTTAATCCTGTGATGGTCTCCTATTGTAAAATAGTACAACCACATGTCTATAATGGTGTCGACCTAGCTAACTAATTGGTGACCGCCGGTACGCGTTGCACCATTGGGGGACTCCCCTTCACCGTGAGCCCACGAGGCTACGGGTTGGGGTATGCGACTTGCGGGACCCTAGGCGTAAGTCGTATGGCGCAAGATGGGAGTCTGGGTAAGTCGTTGTCGGATCCTAGCAACCGAGACCCTACTCAGGTAAAACCTTTGCGGGTGTAGCAAATACCGAGGGAAGCCTTGTAAAGGCCTTGTGATAATCTCACCTTGATTCACATGTCAAAGGTAACATGTGTATATATCAAGACGATTATTTCTTGTGGGTAAAGATGTACAATCTCTGCAGAGAATAAAAATTATTCGAACAACCGTGCCCACGGTCACGGGCGGGCATAGGAACTTACAAGATATATTTATGTTTCAAAACTTTTGTGGGTGGGTTGAAAAATGTGCAGGGCTCACCTAGCCCTTGATTTGGATTTCCCTGGGTATTCTTACCCAGTGTTGGTAATAGGTGGTTATGACCACCTTTGAAAAGAAGCATGAGGCAGAGTTTTCGATGGAGGGAACCTCTGCTGTTGTTAATTATTGCACAATTAATCTCTTGACAAATGAAATTTGGTTAAAAATGCTAAGTGATAGGACTTCCTAATATTTGTATTTATAAATATTGCTTTTCGCAAATAAAAGAACCCGAGCCATCCTTGTTAAACTGTGCATGTATATTATTGCATCTCATGTTGGCTCATGAGCACGTAGTTGTGCTCACCTCGCTCTTCCCAAACCCTCCGATGATTTGGACCAGGAGACTACGCCTTTTATGAGGATTCCGAAGCTGATGGACCAGGATGCGATGAAGAGTAGTGTAGCTCTGTAGTATAGGTCTCGCCTCAGTCTAGTAGACTTGTAGGTGCTTGCGTAGAATCATTATTACCCAAGCTCTTGTATAATATTAGTTATACACAAGACACCCCGGTCACTGCCTGTGGAGAGACAAGCCCATCCCCTTTTGCTTCCGCTATAGCCACGAGCTTTTGTGATGTAATATATTTGGCCTGATGGCCCTTCTGTAAAAACCTGACCCGACGTGGTCTATGTTACCTTCACTGTCTGTAATATATGTGTTGGTCGTATTTCACGCATGTATGAGATGAACCAGTAATGTACTTATGAGTGCTACCTACTGATCCAGGGAGTAGCACAGTGTTTCACAGAGGATTCGGGTTTACGAAATCCGGGTCCGACAAATTCCCTCCCGCGCAATGTTTTTCTGCATGCGGGGAATCATTCGCATGCATGCAGGAGCATAGGAGTGATGGATTGGACATGCAATATCCCGTTTGAACATAAAACAAATAAGTGATTAGTATTAAAATTAAATAGAATTAGAGAAGGAATTGAAGGTTTTAGAGGGGCGTTTTGGCTTTTGTTGGAGAACCTAGGCTGTGGGCTTTCGGCCCACGGTGTTTTGCCAAGTGGGAAGCTAGTTTAAGAGAGGCGGGCACCAAACCCTAGAGGTACTGTAGCACTATCAGTACTGTAGCAAACCCTCACCCCTGGTGGCCCTCCCCTACTCCCTGTGTCCCTCCATTGCTGTCGGCCAAGGAGAAAGGTGGAGGAGAGGGAGAAGAAAGGGGAGAGGAGAACCGCGTGGGTGTCTTCATGGGTAACGATCATCTCTCCGCTGTTTAGAGCTGGTTTGATCCTTAATTGCTATCGATTAGAGGATTGTTGAACTGCTATGATTACAATCGTAAATCAGATAATCGCTTTCTCGCGCTTTTGCATAGTTAAGTTCAGAATTGGAGGTTTACTTATGAGATTTGTGGGGTTTTTTTTTCTCAGCTTTCCATAGAGTATGAGATCACCCAATTCGGAGTTGTAGTTTGGGAGATACGTTAGTTTCTTTACTGCTATCCAGAAACCCTAACGAGATTATAGCAGTCGTCTTGTTTAATAGATAAGGTTTAGATAATAGCCGATTCAAGGGGGTATCCCAACAAAACTTTCGTAGGAAATTTTATTAGCTTTCTATATTGATAAAGATAATAAATTTTGGTTCAGTCATTTGAAAGATATGGATTTTTCTTGTACTACTGTTCCTTCAGTCTGTCAGATTCCGACTTCAAGTTTTCAACTGTAAATTAGATCATATTAATGGCAGAGCTAGAGAATCTCGCCAACTAAGTTATTGTAGATAATGTTATTATATTTCCATAGAGTCCTAGACCATTGAATTTGGATGTATCAAATAAAAGTTACAAAATTCCCAAGTCAGTAGTACCGAAGATGATAGAATGATCTTCGGGATTAAAAATAAAGGTTCAGATGGGGTAATTTGATGTTTCGGTTACCTTATAAGTTGTAGCCATGCTTGTGTAGATTCCAGGAAAGTTAGATTCACGACTTTTGGAGTTTTGACTCAAAAGTTATGGATTTTCCTTTGACAGCTGTCTGTTTGGACAGATTATGATTTGGAGTGCATCGGTTAAGTTCAGGTTGCGATTAGGAGCGATTGATTTCATTTTATTCCATTGTTGTGTCATGCATTTTTTGAATAGTATATTTAGTATACTTTACGGTTGCCAGTTGGTGGTGAGAACTAGGGTTGAAGGCTTCCCGTTGTCATCGTTCCTCTCACAGTTGAGGCAAGTACAAATAGTACTAAATGAATTAGTTTGTATTGTTCATAATAAATGCCATGGTTTACTTATGAGTTTTACTTCTATGCTAATGTCGTTGAATATTATACTCTCATGATGGATTGAGATTGTGAAGTTTAAATTGCATCATGGCATTCATTCTTGAACCTTGGACTACGTGGTAGCCAAGGGTTGTTTCTTTTGAGGTTCCCGTCATGTATTGGAGGGGCATGGGTCCCCGCACTTGTGGCGTGTGGGCTTGAGGTCCCTGTGCCTGAGGGCACAGGCTTGGGTATGCATCGACGGATGCACTACTCGACATTACCGGTAATTGCAAAGAAGAAAGATAGAGCATTCATGTCATATGCATTGCCTTCCAGTGTAAGAGATTTATTTATGGTTCCTTGCTAATGTTCATGTGATGAATTGATATCCTTGTTGCCTACTCATGATGTTTTGTTGATTATCCTCGTTGTACTTTGCTGAGTCATAGACTCACGCTTGTTGTTGTTTTTTCTTTTAGGTACCTCTCGAGGCAACGACATGCATGGGAAAGGGTAGTTTGGTGCACTTCACTTATATTCAATCATGGCAAATAAATTAGATTGTTTACCCAAGTCTCATACTCTTGCTAGTACTTTTATGTTTCGGACTGAGTTCACCCTTCGTGGTGATGGATTTATTTGTACTCGTAGTAGCCAAGAATTATGATGGATGTTTCATTTGATGCTTTAATCTTAGTTTTTGATTTTTTTAGTTTCATTTGATAGAATAACATGAATGTCTTGATTAGTTTTACCCCTTGTTTTTCTGACGGGTCTTGATGATTTAGTTTTAATTGATAAAGAGCCACTCGCATTACGTTCCTTTATCCTTTTAGTTCGGTTTGGATGAGAAATAGCTTGAGCTATGCCTAAGTATTCATTAGTTGACTTGTGGTAGTCATATTTCG
This sequence comes from Hsuehochloa calcarea, assembly GCA_036346395.1. Taxonomy (NCBI): domain Eukaryota; kingdom Viridiplantae; phylum Streptophyta; class Magnoliopsida; order Poales; family Poaceae; genus Hsuehochloa; species Hsuehochloa calcarea. The sequence continues at coordinate 27,081,831 of CM070593.1, read as the reverse complement.
GTCTATTTGAAACTTGTGTTAGTTCTTGTTGATTTAAATTAAGTCATTCGTAGTTGTATGTTTTACTAAAAAATATTTTAGTAAATTGAAGTTAAAGGTTGTCGTAAGGTTGTTGAGTAGCATCTTAGCCCCTATGTCAATGGGTCAGTGTTACAGACGTAAGATGGGACGTGGCGGGAGTCTGGGCATTGGTGTGGCAGCACCGTGCCACCATGGCATGGCAGAGGTGCTGCCGGGCGCGCGGGGAGTGGAGGCACCCACGTGGCAGCGTCCGGGTGAGGGGGGCCGGCAGAAGCGGGCGTTTGCGCGCCACATGTGCAGCTGAGGCGTGTTCGTGGCAGGGGGACTGTCGGAGTCAGCACCGTGCTCTGGTGGCACGGACAAGCCATGTTCGTGCGCTAGATGGGCGGTGGCGGCCATGTGGTGGGACGAGGCGAGTCCGAACACCAGATGTGTGGTAGAGATGAAATCTGGGCTTGGGAGGCACGATTTTGGATGTGTGTCCGCCCCTGGCACGTCCACTGTACCCTTTTGGCATTACGGCCCGTGAACAGTTAGTTTCGTTAAAAACAGCGTCAACAGTGCTATTTAGGCCAAAAACTCTTGTACTCACCTCATTTCTCTATTTCACATACTACGGCATGTCATCAGTATCTTTGTCACCCAATTGTGATATCTCTGCAGTAATCTCACCAATGTTCTTAGGAATTAATTTGGTCAGTCTTCTCAGTCTTTTTGATCCCTTATCGTGTAAGTGATCACCTCAAAACAAGGCACAATGTCTCTTTCTTTGGCTGTATTTTGTGACAGAAGTAACAGAAATGATAACATAATAGCTAAGTAGCAGAGAATTCTTATTTGGTGGCAATGTACTAATGGGCAAACCCAGTTGCTTGGAGCCTCGACGGGCTACTTACATCGCAATACGGGGGCCAGGATGGCATATTGGACATTGGTGAATCTATAAAGGCGTTCCTTCTGAGGTATTTCGGTTTCGAGATGGGCTTCTTGAAAACCGGGGGTTATGGCGGTCCTTGGTTTCAATCTCCTCTCTGCATTCATCTTTATAGTGTCCATGAAAGTGCTCTACTTTCAGTCTTGATGAACAACATTGAGTAGCTATCATTTCAGGTACTTATTGGGGAGTCCGGTACTTATTGGGGAGCTTAGTCGTCCTACAGCTAAGCTTAAACAACTAGAATAATCACCCCTTGGTTCTATTCTCTTGAATGTGCCAGGTCATTGTCAGCCCTAACTTGTGCTGTAGAGACGACTAAGCTCCCCAACTATATAAAAGAGCAGGACGGAGGGCTGGGCTGCCTATTATATTAATAGAGGATAGAACACAAAATACAAAAGATCAGAACTCTAATATATGGTTAGAGACTTAATTACACAAGATAAAATACTCCAAGCACTTCACCCCAGCAAGGGTCCAAGCTCTGCCCTCCTCCTTTATCTTTGCAAACAGTTCCAAAGTAGTGGTTGATATGTTATGAAAAATCCTAGTGTTCCGTTCTTTCTATATCTCCCAAGTGGTTAGGATAACCACAGTAGCTGTTGCACTCCTTGGGAGACCTCATACACTATTAGTTTTCGTCCACCAATCCCCAATGCTTAAACTGTCGGCCCAGTGAGATGGATTGAATGGTGCACAACCTAGCCATTCAGCCATCGAATTCCAAACATATCAATGTATCAGCACTCGGAAAAGAGGTGCAATCGTGCAAGGCCTTTTGCAGCGATTGTCTACAGAGGGGGTAGGTACGCTGATTTGGCCAACCCCTCGCATGCAGCTTGAGGTCCAAAGGATTTTTTGGATGGCGAGCTGCCGAAGTACTTATGTTTTGGGGTGCTCGGTTTTACATATTACTTTTTTGTACTCAGTTGTTGTTGAGCCGAGGAACTGTAACACATATGCGGATTTCACTGTGTAGTTGCCCTCTTGGGTTAGCTTCTAGGTGATCTCATCTGAGGTATTTGGGTCCAAATTGACTAGGCTTATTTTCCCCTATAGATCTAGGAATTGCTGAACGTGCTGAACTGTTATTCCTCCAGGTATATTGATGTCTTGTACCCAGCGGCCATCCTGTAGTGTCGCACTAACTATTATGTTTTTCCTTCTAGATATTTGGAATATTTTTGGAGCCAGGTCTTTGGGAGTTCTACCGTCTAACCATGGCGAGGACCGGAATTTAGCTTTATTTTCGTCGCCCACTGTGATGGTTGTTGTCACCGCAAAGAGACGACGATCAGCGTCGTCACACGGTATCTCCATTCCTACCTAAGGTTTGTGGTCAGCCTTCCATTTTTGCCAGAGCCATCAAAGTTTGAGGGCTGTTGTGAACTTTTCGACGTTGAGGACGACAAGTCCTCCGAGTTGCGTTGGTCGGCAAACTTTGTCCCAGTTGACTTTACATTGCCCTCCTGTGATTGCGTCTGTGTCGGACCAAAGTAATCATCGCCTTGTGTGGTCCAGAGCACGAAGGATGCATTTTGGGTCTTTAAGAACCGTGAGATAATAAATCGGGTTCGAGGTGAGCACTGATTTCACTAGGGTGATCCATCCAATTGGTGTTATTAGTTTTCCTTGCCATCCTACTCTTTGCTTTATCCAAAAGGGGTTGGAAGTCATTTCTTAATCTTTTGTAAGTAAGTGGGAGCCCTAGATATTTGTGAGGGAAACTTGATCGTATCACAGGGAAATCTTGGAGGACCACATCAAGGTCGATATGTTCGCATCTTATAGGCGCCATCGTACTTTTGGGAAGTTGGTTTGCATTCCGAAGACGTTCCCAAAGCTTTGGAGTATTTGGATCGTTGTTGTGACGTCGCCCTCTGTTGGGGAGGTGAAGACCACCACATCGTCGGCGTACAAGGATGTCCTAAGCGTGCCAAAACAACCACAGGGACAATACAAGTGATCCAGATTTTTTGCCACCTCTAGCAATGCTGAAGGGGTCAATTGTCGCATGAAGAGGAAATGGGGTAACGGGTCTCCTTGCCGCAGTCCACAGACCCCTTCCATGGTTGATGCAAATGCCAGGGACGCCGTTAAGTAGGACTCTGGAGGACGTAGTCGATAAGTGAGCCAAAAGCCAGTCTCTCCATTTGGCTAGGAAGCCACTTCTTTGAATTAATCCCAAAAGATAGTCCCAACGTATCGTGTCAAACGCTTTTGCTATGTCTAGCTTGAGGGAGAGTGGTGGGTGTTTTGGACTTATAAAGTATTATTGTCAAGTTTGCACACACATGAAGTTGTCTTGGATGCTTCTTGTCTTAACAAAAGCATTTTGGTTCACTGAAACTATGTTGTTCAAATGCGGCACTAGTCGCAACGCAAGTGTCTTCGAGATCTATTTTCCCACCTCGTGTATGAGAATGATCGGTTTGTAGTATGCAACCTTGTCTACGCCATCCTTCTTCGAAATAAGGACGATGTTTGTTGTGTTGACGAGGTGCAGGTTTGTCGTGCGGAGGCCACGGAAACTTTTGAAAATCATGACGTCGGCTTTTATGATAACCCAACATGATTTGTAGGAGTTAAATGTGAACCTGTCCGGGCTTGGTGCTTCGTCCCCTAGCATCTGTGCTAGAGCGTTCGCGACTTCCTCCTTAGTGAAATTCTATCGGTCGAAAAATAAATTATACCAGGACAGAAAACACAAATCAAAATCTACCACCGAAAAAAAAAAAAAGCTCTCTTGCCACCTCAAAGACGATTAGACTCGCACGACCAAATTTATTTCATGGGTTGTGCCGTACCGGCAAGTGGGCCTAGGTGCCGACCAAAGCACGACATGATGGCACCTTGGGCCGACCCGGCACCGTTTGGCCTGGTTGGCACGAGATAAGCACACAGCCAGCCACGCACGCACACGATGTAGCACAGCAACTGACATTTCTTCCTCCCTCCATCCTTCGATTCCTCCACTCCTATTGCCACCTCTACTACGCCCGGGCACCACCGCCTCCGCTGCGCCCAGTCTCCTCCCCACTCCCAGCCTCCTCTGCCGCGGTTGCTGGCCAGGCCGGCCGTGCCGTGCTGGGCTCGGGCTAGGCCAATAGCGTCATACTTCGGGCTGGCACAAGATGCACAATCCATTTGACCACCTCTAGTCTTAAGGAGAAGAGAGATGTAGACTGCGAGAGGGCTTTCTGTGGCGCTGGCCCATACAGAGATGCGTGAACCGAGCATGATTTTTTGGGCTTTCAGAAATCTAGTTTGGGCAGAGAGCCCACAGCTGAGGCTTTTTTTTTTTCTCTTTCCTTTTTTTATTTATGTTGTTGCTACTCCTTTCTCGGCACTCCCCCCTCCTCGAGATTAAAGGCATACATACCGGTTTTGTTTATTCCTTCTTTTTTTACTAACGAGAGGGCTTTATTGATTACTCAACAGTTGGAATACAATCTTTACCGACAAGACGCTCGACAGACACAAGTAGGAGAAGACTCGTGCCACACAACACCACGACTCAAACGCTTAGCTAATCGTGCGAGCTCATGTATTTTGCTCTCATTTCACATGCCTGACGGGGAAACATCGGGACCTGATCCGCAAACTCCAGGGCTTCACGAACTACGAGCGGTAGTCCTTCGTACGATTAACGATATCAACGGCAGCGCTGCAGTCAGACTCCAGCACCGCCGGTCGACGGATCCAGGCCGCAGCGAGACAAAAAAAAAGCCTTGGCGACAGGCTAAGGTTTCAACCTCTATCTGCATTAGACGCAGAGATGACAGATGACTGGGTAGCCTCAAGGGCTTATTAAGCCATTGGTTTTGTATTTAGGCTCTTCAGCTTAATTTGTATTGTTGTCAATGGTAATCTATGTTTTCTTAAGCTGTCCATTTGATCGTACGCGGTGAACTGTAATTCATACATGTCTCGAACGTGGATCGTGTTGGGTTAACAGTAAACAAAATGATGGTCGCAACTCGCAACAGCTACCTGGCGTTGTTAGATCGGGTCGCGCATATAGTAGGTGTTCAGCCTGCCTAACTTCCATAATTCGACTCCTAAAATAATTAATGTTTGCTTCTAGAATATTTGATCTTCAGTTCCCCAAAGGAAAGGAGTATTTTATTTTCAGTTAGTGTTCTGCATGATGTGGGGGACACCGTACATGCACTGATGGGTAAAGATCAACTGAGTTGCTACTTGACTACACCAGTTGGATTTGCCCAAATATGAGCTATTCTTTCTTCTTTTTTTTAAAAAAAAAAAAAGCCGTAGATTATGCCGCATCAACATCTTGAACTAATTATTTGTCTCATATCGGATTTGGAGGGAAACTAGTTTACTTTTCACATAGTTCCCTCCTAAACACTAAACAAAATAGAATTGAAAATTTTCATTCATGCTAGCAAAATCAATTTGAAGCAACACATGTGTTCTACAAAATAGAGTCAAAGGTGAAACGCCAATCTTAATGCAAATCCAAACACCAGCATTGCTGCAAGTCTCCCATATCAAAACAATGGAGCAGTGATAAAAACTAAATCAGATTTAGGGAGCAAGAGTTACGCCTGACGAAGTCTAGTAGCAACTCTAGGAGATCAGATCTGCACTGATCACCTACCGGCTACCGATCTATCTATTATTTAGAAGGGCGTGCTAGCTACTAGCTAGAGCAAACTAAAAAAAAAATTGAAATGTGGACTGAGAAGTGGTCGTCGTGGACTCGTGGGGTTCTAACATTATACTGATATTTATACATGATAACCCTTCATAATATGTTATTCGTAGAATTCGAAGACAAGCATTAGCCGAAAAGACGAATGTTGTGCACGTTAGACAGCCAAACTGATGGAACAATTTTATGTCGTAAGATCACAAAATCTAATTCATATGTGCAATGAGCCAATGACAAGATCTGTCTAGAAGATTGCCAAGTTATTCCGCATGATTCTGAAATGAACGGAGACGTCATGCCTCTTCAGAAAATGTAGCACGTTTGAAATCACAGTGTGAAATCGCAAATGGTAGAGCAGTAGAGGAGTTTTTGGCTTATTTAACCTCTTTTGGAGACAAACTAGTAGGGAACTCGTACGTTACAACGGAACTCTAAAAGAGAGTGATAAATATCAATTTTCTTTCGCACACATATAAACAGAAACATTAACTCCACCTATTGCATCACCTACTACTGTTACTACCTAAAAATTAAAATTTAAGCTCATAGATTGTTTACCTTTAGAAGTTGAAGTTGATGTTGACTTCCCTCCCCGACGTACTGCCTATTTTCAGCCATTGTCGGCTGACAGAAGAGGGTAAGCGTCGATGGTCACCTTCTGCCACCCTGAACCCAAGCCACGACTCGGTTCGCACGCCGATTGGCCTCTGCAGCCCTGCGCATGCACATTGCGGTGTGGAGGTGGGAGGCCAGGAGAGGAGGCAGTGGCGGCGTTGCGGTGGTAAGCGAGGAGGAAGTGGTGGCCTCCCCTCCCCGTACCTCTTCCTGTTGCCGACACTACCTCCCCACACCGCTGTCTCCTACGCTGTCAGATTCCCTCATCTTTGTGCACGCCGCCGTTGCAACCCGCGGACTGAGTGCCAGAGGGGTTAGAATCTCTGAGGTACGAAGAGAATGCCGGATGGACGCAGGTGGTGAGTCGCAACGCGAGATAGAAAGGAATGGGATGGCGACGAATTTCGGTGTGTGCATGTGAAGAAGAAGTGGAGCGGCGACGGTTTGGGTGGTTGCAGAAGAAGTGTGGCGTGGATATATTCGCGAGTCAGGGGTGTCCCTATTAAGTTGGATCCACGTATTGGTGCGCCTCAATAAGGAATTTTGGGAGGGGGGAGACCAACCGTGTGCACAGGGGAAATGATATTGTCCCGCTGCGCGGGGGTAAACTACTTATTTTACCCCTCTTACGAATGAAATAACAAAAATGACACCCTTACCGTGTGATTTTGCCATGAAAAGCCATCTGCCGCTATCCCAGACAGACAGTCACGTCTACGATCCTGCATCACGACACATGGCCTATCGCGAATCCAGTCAGCAACATGTATGTATACCAGTGCGACAGGTGATCTGTGCACTAAAGGCGTGGTAAATCACTTGTCGTGATATGAGAGCGCGGTACGTCGTCCGCCACGGTCGCAGCACTTCGTTCGCCACGGTTTGGAATCGTGACGTGTGGCTTTCGAGGTAAAATCACATAGTAGACGTGTTGCTTTTATCGTTCGAAGGGAATAGTTTCGCCAATTCACCCCAAAAACTCGTCATTAGCCAAAGACTGGCAGTAGAGCGAGTAGTATTGTTGTAGCCTACTAGCACCCTCACGTGGAGAGAGAGGCAGCAGTCGTCGTCGACTCTCTCCCGTTGTAAGAAGGTCGTCATGGCGCGCGTTACTCTGTCCGCGGTGAATCTTCTCTCTTTGAATGGTCGAATTGGTTTCTCGGTAGCAGAAAGTAACCAACAGCTAACACAAGCCGTACTGTCGGCCAGAAGATAGCGTTTCCATCTAGAGTACGGCTTGTTGGTTTGATCATTCATTGCGGAGATGCTCTCTCTCATTCATTGCGGAGATGCTCTCTCTCCCCCGGTGGGAGGAGTACCACCTTGTTAGCCCGCAACCTGACGATGTTGTTACCGACATATATATTCTCTTTCCAAGGCTTATCAATGTCTCGTTTTTGATGTGATCTGCGGCCAAAGTATGTATATGGCTCGCTCGCTCGCTCGCTCCGTACGTTCTCAAATTAATATACGTTGTTCTACGGTACGTACAGGTAAAAACTTAAAACTTAATTTGGCCATTAATTTATATAGATATATTCATAATTATCACATACAAGTGGTGTCAGTACTATCATATTGTTATATTTGTAATAGCTTTCATTAACATCTGGTCAGAAAAATATGTCAAATTTGTGTACGAGAGATTATGTGGATGCCTGGTGTCCGAACCCGCCGATATGATCATATTACGAGAGATTATGTGGATGCCTGGTGTCCGAACCCGCCGATATGATCATATAGCATGGTATAATATATTGGGGTACCTTGCTCATACCTACACTGATGCACCATGAGAGACCTATATCGAACTTATCTTCCCTCACATGCCGGCTGCCCCACCAAATCGTGTGGCTTCTATCTCTTTTCGCTGTCACAACTTTTTTTGTTTCAACCTCCAACAGTAAGCTCAAATCTTGATCGATCTCTATAAACTGTTACCCTTTCAATGCAATACTTTACCACATAGTTATCTTCTACTTATCCCAAATTATTGCTTAATGCTAACTATTACAACATCAACAACATACACATGCAACCGTCGTCAATCCCAGCTGGGGAGACATGTCACGCTCTCTCCGGTGACCCTGAGCATATTCTCTATGACTGTGTCATCTCTACTCCAAGCTTTTTGCACCTCTACCTATGTACGCCCGCGCTTCTATTCTTATAGATACATGCATGTGTATACGCATGCATGATGTTATATATGCTCGACGTCCTCTTCTCTCATGTCGATCGCTTATCTTCCTCAATGTTGGCCAACTCAATGTTGTGATTTTCTCACTAACCGTGGCGACCTCGCATCTTCACTAATGTCGGCATGTCTACTTTAGTCATTGTCTAACGATATAAAGAATCTTTTCACCATCGTTAGCGACGACGTGCCCCTCACCAGTGATGGTACACTCCTAGCTACATGATGGCCCCGTATCGTAATACCTCGTCTTCAATGCAAAGCTTCACCTTCTCTTTGTTAGAGCTTCTTTGGTCACTAACACTAGTACAAAACAGGATATCCTGAACGCTTCATCACAGACGGTTCCTTTGAAACCATCTGTGTTGTACTCATCACAAACGGTTTCAAAGGAACACCGTCTGTGAATTATTACAGACGGTTCTATTTACAGATCGTCTGTGATATGTAATTATCACATACAGTTCCTTTGAACCGTCTTTGATAATTACGTATCATAAGCGATCAGAATAGAACCGCTCGTGATAATTCACGATTTATTCTTAACAATAACCATCCGAGATAGTAGAAACTTCACTGACGGCTCTCAACAATAACCGTCGATGATAGTGGAAACTTCACAGACGGTTCTTAATAAGAACTGTCTGTGATATACTTTCTCGGCTACTTAACAAATATATCATAAATTACAACAATGATACATGCACACATACATAATCTTCTTCAGCTACTTGATATGGTTCAAAATGCGCTCCATCTTCAACTCAAGCATGCTCCAGATATATAATTATCACATAAGGTTTGTAAATGCAACCGCCTGTGGTGTTCATCACATACGATTATTAACAAGAACCGCTTACGATAATTATTTTTTTGTTATCGCCCACGCAAAGATGAAGAATATGAGATAGCACCACACCAACTTCATCAAGCCTGCAAGTTCAATAAGTATAGTTGCTAAGAGATCACATGAAGAGGTTATTTCGTTGTCATTCCTCCAGACACAGCGCAGCTCCTGAGGTGCCTAGGCAACATGAGGAGGAGGATTCTACATGTTGCGTGGCACATCCGAGGCCTGCAATTGTGTCTGGAGAAATGCTAGCGAGGTAGCCTCTTCATGCGCTCTCCTGGCAACCATGCTTCTTGAACTTGCAGGTTTGATCGATGAAGTTGGCGTAGCTGCTGTCTCATCCTCCTCATGCTGCGTGGACAACCGCCAAAAAAAGCAGTCGCATTAGAGATAAAATAATACTAACCTTAGATCACCAAGAACAAATAGTAGATCTAGCACACTTGAAAATCTAAGGTATTTCTTTCACCAACGCTGCACTGTAACCGGCGTATCCTTCAAAGCAGCCGCATATATATCACATTTCTCACTACATATAGATCTAGTTCTAAGGGGATGACCAGATATTTAATAGCGCATATCAGAGACGGTTCTTGTTAAGAACCGTCTGTGATATGTATTACAGATAACAGTTTTAATGTTAAGAACCGTCTGTGATATGCATTACAGATAACAGTTTTAAATCGTCGGTCTTGGAATATCACAAACGGTTCTTGTTAAGAACCGTCTATGATACGTATACAGTTTTACTAAAAAAGTGATACTTCTGATATATGATGCTAGCAGGAGAAAAATAGAACGTTTTTTATATATGGAATGAACTATCACAGACTGTTTAGTGGGATAAACTGTCTGTGACACGTATCAAAACCGGTTATAAACGACAACAGTCTGTGATATATAATTATCATAGACAGTTATTAACAAGAACCGTCTATGATATTTAATTACCACAGACGGTTTGTAATTGGAACCATTTGCGATATGTATCACAGACGGTTATTAACAAGAACTGTCTCTGATAAGCACAATTGTTTTGAATAAGACGGCGAGTACGCCTAAGAAAGAAACCAAGCCCACCACGAAGCATAATCTTTTTTTCGGTTGTCGTCCACCCAGGCATGACCTAATTCATCGAACTTGACACACTCTACTGGCAGCCATGCATGCTTCTTGAACTTGTAAGGACTGGTCATACCGTGACTATATTCCGGCTTGGCACACTCTTACTTCATTAGCATTCTCTTAGAATAGATCTTGGTACTGGTTTTGATCTTGGCGAACTTGCCAGGAAAGTATGTCAGGTTCGATGAAGTAGGCCTTGGCTACCATCTCATCACCTCATACTGGGTGGACGACATACGAAAAAAAGATTTTGCTTCGTTGTGGGCTTGGTTGCTTTCTTATAAGGTGTACTCACCGTCTTCTTCAAAGCGACCACATCAGAGACAAATGAATACTAACCTTAGATCACCAAGAACAAATAGATCTACAAACACACTTGAAAATCTACGGTATTTCTTTCACCAAACGAGGCCTAGAGCCGGCCGACGCCTCCTTCAAAGCAGCCACGTATATACCAGAGATATTTCCCACTACATATAGATCTAGATCTGAGTGGACGCCCATATATTTAAAGGTGCATATCACAGACAGTTTCTTGTTAAGAACCGTCTGTGATACGTATACAGTTTCACGGACGGTTATTGTTAAGAACCGTCTGTGATCTGTGAGGCCTACGATTATCACAGACGGTTGTTATTTAAAACCGTTTGTGATACGTATCATAGACATTTCTTTTTAAGAACGGCATGTGATATGCACAATTAAATATCCGTCGTTCGATCGACTCGCATGATCCGTTTATAGTGACTCCAAATGTAACCGCCTATGTGCGGCTGCTTTGAAGGAGGCGACCGGCACTGGGGCGTTCGGTGAAAGAATTAAATACAATAGATTTGCAAGTGTGTGCTTGTAGATCTATTTATTTTTAATGATCTAAGGTTAGTGTTTGCTTCTAATTATATGCATTATATAATCGAGGTTTATCATCCAAGGAGAGGTTATTAATTAGTAGTTAAGATTTATAATATATAGAACAATGATCGAGCAACATGTACATATACATTGACATGCCCTGTATTGTGTAGCTGCATGCATTAATCTATAATTTGTTATGTGCGTAGTTCAGATGGACCAAACCTGGATGTATGTTGAGAACCGTGCAAGTGAAGAGTACATTGATGGCGTGTCTGCTTTTAGAAGAGATGTCGAGCAAGATATGTTGAAGAAGGGGATAAAATTTATGTATTGTCACTGCATTGATTACGATAATTCGAATATGTTTACCAATCCGGCGCAGATTGAAGGGCACTTGATTCGAAGGGGTTTCAAAAAGGAGTATACATGTTGGACCAGTCACGATGGAGAGCAGATTATACTGGAAGGTAGTAACATCATCGAGAGAGACAACGATATACCGCCGGATGTGGACTGTGCTTTCGATGAGGGTAGGTCGCACAATGACAATCTAGATCAGATGCAACGCGATGCAGAAGGGGACTGTAGTGAGAGAGAGTTTGGTAAACTCGAGGGCCTAATGGAGGACTCGACGAAACCTTTGTTTTCGAGCTGTAAGCCGGAATACATAAGGTTATCATTCGTACTTGAACTGCTGAAATTGAAGGTAAGCAATGGTTGGTTCGACAAGAGTTTCACAGCATTACTAGGTATTCTAGCGGACATCCTTCTAGAGGAAAACGTGTTGCCCAAAACCACCTACCAAGCCAAGAAGGTTCTTTGTCCATTGGTAATGGAAGTAGAAAGAATACATGCATGCCCAAACGAATGTGTCCTCTATCGTAAAGAGTATGCAGACATGCATGTATGTCCGGTGTGCAAAGCATCCCGATACAAGCGTAAGAATCACTCCGATGATGCCGAGGGCATCGAGGTGAAGTAAGGACCTCTTGCTAAGGTGTTGTGGTATCTGCCTATAATTCCCTGTTTGAAGCGTTTATTTGCAAATCGAAAGGACGCAAGATTTCTGCGTTGGCACTCGAAGGAGCGTAAGAAAGATAGAAAGATAAGGCACCTTATTGATTATGCCCAATGGAAAAACTTTGATAGGAGCTTCAAAGACTTCGGTGTGGAACCGAGAAATATAAGGTTTGGGTTGAGTACAGATGGAATGAATCTTTTCGGTAACATGAGCAGCCGACATAGCACCTTCCTCCTTGGATGTTTATAAAGCAAAAGTACATTTTGACATCACTATTTATCCAAGGGCCGACGCAACTTGGGAACGATATTGATGTATACTTAGCACCATTGCTGGAAGGTCTTGTGACACTGTGGAACGAAGGGGTACAGGTATGCGATGCGTACAAACAAGAGAACTTTACTTTATGTGCCATGTTGTTCTGTACCATCAATGATTTTCCTGCCCTTGGTAACCTGTCGGGGTTCAGTACAAAAGGTGCCAAGGCATGTCCGCACTGCTTACATGATACTGAGAGTGTGTGGCTGAACAACTCGCGTAAAACTGTGTACATACGTCAACGTAGGTTCCTTCCCAGGTATAATTCGACGGAAATAAGGAGGACGGTTCACTTCCAAGGGCTTTTAAAGGGAAAGAGGTCTACGATATGGTTAAGGATATCAATGTTGTGCTTGGAAAGGGACGTAAATTGAGGACCCGTCAGAAGAACATCTGGAAGAAGCGATCAATTTTTTGGAATTTACCTTATTGGGAGCACTTAGAAGTTCGCCGCTACATCGATGTCATGCATGTAAAGAAGAATAGATGTGATAGCTTGATTGTCTCTTACTGAATATTCGTGATAAAACAAAGGATGGTGTCAACGCACGACGTGACATGGCTGATATGAACATAAGGACCGAGTTAGCACCGAAAGAGACCGATAAAGGACGAACATGCCTTCCCCCAGCTTGCTGCATCTGTCCAAGGCCGAGAGAAAGGAATTGTGTCAGAGCTTACATGATGTGAAAATTCCGTCTGGTTACTCTGCCAGCATGAAGAAACTTGTTTCTATAGAAGATTTGAAATTAATTTGTATGAAGTCTCGTGATTGTCATGTGCTGATGCACAAATATTTCCTGTTGCAATTAGAAGTATTTTACCGAACAAGGTCCGAGTGGCAATCATGAGGCTGTGTTATTTCTTTAACTCAATTGCTTAGAAGGTCATCGATCCCGAAGGACTAGATGCTCTGCAGGCCGAGGTGGTGACGACTCTATGTCATCTTGAGATGTATTTTTCTCTGTCATTTTTTGATATCATGGTCCATCTCATTGTTCACCTTGTGAAAGAGATAAAGATGTGAGGCCCTGTGTTCCTACGTCATATGTACTCATTCGAGAGGTACATGGGAATTCTCAAGTCCTATGTACGGAATTGATCTCAGCCTGAGGGTAGCATCATCGAAGGTTATGAAACCGAAGAGTTCATTGAGTTCTACGTCGACTACATGGCTCAGGTGGAACCGATAGGTGTGCCTTTATCTCGTCACGAGGGGAGGCTGGAGGGTATCGGGACCATTGGAAGGAAAGCAATCACTCCCGATTTCAATGCGTACACTCAAGCCCATTTTACGGTCTTACAATACATGACCCAAGTGTCCCTATACATTGCCAAGCACAAAGACATGCTACACCAACAGAATCCAGGCCGGTCGGAGGTTAGGATCACAAGAGCGCACAACCGTCGGTTCAACGAATGGTCAAAGGTGCATATCACTGGAAGGCCATCATCAAGTGATGATATGATGCCATCGTTGGCAAAAGGTCCAAAATTTACAATTATGACATAGCAAGGATAATGACATAAATGGGTACACATTTTATACGACGACTCGTGATAGGAAGAGCACAATCCAAAACAATGATGTTCGTGATAGATGCACTTCACGAGTAGTTCAATACCGGGTTGAGCTCCTACTATGGATTCAGAGAGGAGATTTGGGAGCTCGACTATGTACTTTCAAAATCCCTGCTTCAAAGCCATTGGGTCAAATTTCCACAGGGTGTGAAGGTCGACAAGTACGACGTCACTACTATGGACCTCGAATGTGTTGAATATAAGGATGAATCATTCGTACTCCCTAAGCACGTTGTTCAAGTTTTTTATGTAAAGGACCCGACAAATAAGAACCGGCACGTAGTTCTTCATGGAAAAAGAAGAATTGTTGGAGTTGAGAATGTCGTGGATGAGGAAGAGCACAATCAATTTGATGAGTATCAGGCTCGAGGAAGAACTGAGTGAGGAAGCTAGCTATATGTGGTTCGATCATCGTGAAGGGCTATTTTTAAAATAAAATATCCAAGTTTAATGAACACCTATTTGAAAAATTGTTCCATTGTAATTAGGAAACTTTGTGCATCTAATTAAGAAATTATTCCATTGTAATTGATTCACTAATTAAGAAATTATTGCATCTTTGATTGTATCTGCTCTCTTGTTTTCAGAAGGCATGGCTAGCATTTCCTGAGGCTAGCCGAAAAACAAAATAGTAATTTTTTAGATATAAAAGGAACTATCACAGACGGTTTAGTGTAACGCATCGTCTGTGATATATGTAGCACAGTGATTCCTAATTAAGGAGCCAAAAAATTTCACCTCCCGCGCACGCGTTCAAAAATTCCCACGCTGTGCATTACCGATGGTTTCGTAATAGAACTATATGTGATACTTATCACACATGGTTATTAAATATATCCGTTTGGGATATGCTCGATTATTACAAACGGTCCTGGAATAGAACCGTTTGTGATATGCCTACGACCAGGGGGTGGTTGTAGCTTGCCTACGATCATAGAGCTTATCACAGATGATTCTATTATAATAGGATTGTCTGTGATAAGCTGGGGGTGGTCGTAGCTTGCCTACAACCATAGAGCTTACCACGACGATTTTTATAACGTAACCGCTCGTGATAAGTGGGGGTGGTCATAGCTTGCCTACGACCATAGAGCTTATCACAGACGGTTCTATTATTACAGACGGTTCTATAATAGAACCGTCTGTGATAAACTACTTCACTACGACCACCCACCTCCTGTTTGTACGCATACCATAGAGGGTTCTTTAATATAACCGTGTGTGATATACATGTATAAATAGGGGGCCCCGCTAGGGTTTGCGTCCTTACTCCCTTGAGCTACTCTCCGAGTTTCCATCATTACTCCTCGAGCTACTCACGACCTCCTCCTCGCCCGACATCATCCCTCTGCGACCCCGACCTCCTCCCTCGCCGGCGTCATCCTCTGCGTCCTCGACAATGCCGCCCCTGACCTCGACGACGCCTTACTCTCCCGACCTCGACTACCTCTTCGTCCACGCCCGTCAAGTTACGATCACCGTTTTGGATTGTGCTAGAAAAAGTTTCAAATTGTGCTGTTTTGATTGACCCTAAGAAGATATTGCTTTATTAATCTTGTAAGATAGCAAGTAAACGAGACGGCGTCCGCACCGTCTTCCCGGCTGTCATTGACGTCACCGAATGCGTTAGGATCTCCGAGGAAAGTTGTACCAAACTGACATGCCATAGGAATATCAAAAATGACTATAGGCCGAATGACCATCATGGCCGTCAATCCCTCTGCTTCTCCATAAAGCAGCAACAACATTTCGAAACGGGTCCCCATCACCACACAAAAATGAAAGGATGTGACGGACGAAGAGAAAGCGCAGCTGTGGATTGAAATTACAACTTCATTCGAGATCCCACCAGAGTTCTCCGAACTCGTGCGACGACATGTTTTCCTCGCGATGGCACACTCTTGGAAGACCTTCAAGAGCAAGTTTGTCACGGAGTACGTGAACAAGGATCAGACGCCCTGTGCGAAGTATAGTTTTGCGTCGTCGGATACATGGAACGCCTTTGTACAAATGAAGACAACGTACGGATTTCAACAGCAAAGTGATGTGCATAAGCCTATCCAGGCACAAAATATTCACCCCACAGACTCAACACTGCTGGGTACGCGGTAAAATCCTGAAATGGATGCGTAAGGATGATCTGGTAATCCAGTCAGAGGTCTCCCTACCATTTGCCGAGATCACAGACGGGAGCACCTGAAACTGGTTAAGAACGAGGGCCAAAACTATGTCGTCGGGCACCATCTCTTTCACAAACCCGACAAACGAGTGAGTGTGCCAACGCATGGTCAGATATATCGAACTGCCTAGTTTTTAATAAGTCTATAACTTCGTAAGGTCTAATATAACATAATGGCCTCTTGCAGCAAACATTGAGTACTGAATCATCCCAAGGCTCCTTCGAACCAGTCAGAGAGAAGGATATACTATCCACGGCCCTGAGAAACAAGGAGTACCCGGGTTGCACTCGAGGCCTTAGGGTTTACGTACCTTGGAAGCATGGATTCCCACACGACTCCGAGGCATATAGGAGTCGGAAGAGATCCAAGGCTGAGCACGAAGAACAGTGGAAAGCGGAGTATAAAGAACATATCACTACACAATTTCAAGCACAAACAACATCATTGCAGGAACAAATGAATCAAATCCTCAACCGGTCGCAAGACGCATATGTAATTTTGGTAGCCAGTCCCCCTCAACATCAGAGGAGCTTCGCGTCCACGCTTGCACTTTCTGAACTTGGCGACGCTCAATTACATATTGACCTCATACAGGTAATGTACATATCTGGGATGCTCCAAAGATAAACCTGTAGGACGCCTTAGCTAATTGTGTATCATTTTGTAGGTGCCCACACCCTGCAGGCTCTAAGTGCTGGTTGGGTCCATTCATGTTGAGGCTGGCCGGGGGTAGTGTTTCCATGCCACGAAGAGATAGTGGTGTACGGTGCCCAACTTGCACAAGGTTACACCAAGGTCCATGTAGACATGGTACATGATAATTTGATGTCCATCCCGCTGGAGAAGCGTCCGAACGAAAACATCATAACACTAGGGGATGCCGTGCATACTTTTGTCCAGAGGCCCAAGTGGGACATCGCCCTGGACCCTGCAGTGCTGCTTCAGAAGGCCTCCGTATCCTGTACTGTGGAGACGACGCCTGTGGAGATGGCGCTGAAGAAACAAGAAAAGGTTATCGAGTCGTCTTCCAAGAAGACAACTAGCATACGAGGCACTAAGACCAAATCAAAGAAGATTAAGATGCCTCACAAGCCGGGGACGTTCTCCCTCGAAATGTCGTTGGTCTCCCACACAATATTATGCAACATTGGTTTGCTTGCCAGACTTTGCATGACTGGTATATGTGGCAGACCGACAAGGCGAGGGAAGACCGACCTACCGGATTCATTGACAGCTACAATATGAACCATTTCCACCATAAGCTGGGCTACTTTGTCGTGTACTTTGAAGGCTTATTTTATCTATTCAACCTCGATGCCGTCGACACCTCACTTCTATGATGTTGTACACTGTAAGTGAGTACAATCAAGTTCTACATTCACGCAATACTGATAAATAATATTACTCATTACTTATGTATAGATACATGATGCAACAATTTCGGCGATGGCGACAACTGGTGGGTTTCCTCGACCCACATTTGATCTCAGAGCAATGCATCCGCGAAGACGCAAACTACGCTGAGAAGTACATAACAAAGGGATTGTATACTCATAGCGACAAGGACTACATACTGGTGCCCTACAACCAGGTGTAAGTGCTTCACTACTTGCTGTACAAACTTCATTTGTTCTTTATACACAACACGAACTTAGGTTTAATGACTAAATAGACGTACATGAGTACATGAAACTGGGTACTTCTAGTCATTGTACCAAAGTAGAACAAGATAATATACCTTGATTCTCTAGTCAATAACAAGCACGACTTCACCCTTGTGCAAAAGTACTGATGATATGCTCATTTCCTCTATACGTAACTCCATTGTAGTCTCCGTTCGTTTAAAATGTACAAGGATAACTTTTTGGAATCACATAGATCGTTTAGCCCCTATGTTGCTGAGGAAGGGACACACAATGAACCGGGTGCCAAACTGCGACACATGACGCGATTTTCTGTACCTGCTCACACTTCGTAACCAGGCCTCTCGAACTGACTATACATATATCCTATATCATACTTCTATTTTTTTAGTGCCACCGGCAACTACGTTAAGACAACATATGTACATTCTATGTTTGTTGTCATATGCTGGAAATCACGAGTGCTAAGCCGAAGAATCCAAAGGTTAATCTCTTAATAATTATTTTATAATTATGAATTTACATATATATGCTTACTACTTTACTCTTGCTAGTGGCAGGGCATAAAAATACCAGAAGGTAGCTTCGATCTGGACTTACTCGTGGAAGTTCGAGGACGGCTCATGATGAACCTCGGAGGTCCTGATTTCGCCCGATCTTTCGATAAGAAGATAAATTCGGTAGAAGCCGATCAACTCTCATGATCCTGGCTACGAACTCGCAAGGCCCGAAACCACGCAATCGCTGAACTGCTCGACAAGTCGTTATCAACCGTGCACGAATACCCGGATGACCTGATCACGAAGGTCAATTCCAGCATACACCGAAGAAGCACACAAGAACAAGGTAAAATACAATCTCACGTATTATAAATATATGATTGAGTTTAAAAGGTGGAATTCCGCAGAGGTCCTTTACGGTTGGTCTAGTCGACACAAGCGAAGAACGAGAGTTTTCACAATGGAGAACTAATCAAACGAAATCTGAGTTCTAGCGAAAAGAGACAGTGGCTCCTATATAGGGAGACGGCCAGGTGGTGGCGGCCAAGTGGACGACGCCCTAGGGTTACAAGGCCCATGGGCCCAAGTGGAGGTGGTGCAGCACCCATTTGACTCGGACTCAGAAACTAACGTGGACTCTTTTGATGATTGTGGTCGGCTCGAATGGATTTTTGTGATGATCTTTGATCTGTTGGAAAGTAGACTTGATAACCTTTCCATGAAGTCCATAATCGCCCCAAACGGAGTCCGTATGAAGAAGTATGACCGTTTGAACTTAGTACTATCGTAGCAGTCCGAATTCGAATCCAGAATGAGCCTGTTGAGGATTAAAATATTCATATATTATCTTAATATATGATAAAGACCATACGTCTTCGTGGTCGTAACTTCTAAGACCACCGACCTAACTGGTCGTAGGTACTACAGAAGTTATATAATAAATACCCTGGTCGGACAAAGTTCCAAACCTAGTCCACGACCAGGTAGGTGCTCGTAAAGCTATGAACAGGCGTCTGGGTCGAGTCCCCGACCACGCCTCTCACTATGTGATGAATGAACCACGTGTTTCATATTCCGCATAATACAACACTATCCCGGTTGATGGTGTAACGTTTCTTAAAACCATTAACCGCAGAACAGTTGACATCTTCACCAACTGCCTCTGCAGTTGGTAGAACCGTCAAACTGCCACCTCTTTCCGACCAGACGCGTCGCTCCCCAACGGGTGTCTCCTCGTGAGATAACCGCCACCGCTTCATCAAGTACTTAAGGAGGACCATAGAAGGCCAGAAGGGGGGCACAAGAAACAGACAAGGACACGACGAAGACACGAGACAAGACATCAGCAACAGTCCTACAGAAGCACATCAAGCGAGACATAGCAAAGTGTTGTATTTTAGATACTCTCAGTGTTTGTAATCGTGAGTTCATAGCAATAAAGAGCAAGTCAGATCCACTCCCAAGAGATACGCATATTTTTCCTCTTTTCATTTATATATTCATAAGATCGGCGATTTGATCGTCGACAGAGCCCAACTCGAACTCTTGTTTGACATGGACCCAAAGTGACGTGGTGACCTCCATTATGCCTTCCATGCATGTCTATGACTCCACAAGGCTTTCCTTGGTCCGTTCCCATGTTCCTTAGCACAATTAAATCACTTGCATTAGGTAGCGGTTTATTCTCAATAATATATAAACATAGGAACGAATTCACTTGGTAATTAAGTTGACGAGTACGAGCTCGGGTAAGAGGTCCTTGCATTGGTTGTGGATGAGTTGTGTGTGTAGGCGCGGCTGAATCCATAGTAGGATATCCTCATCAGCTCACCACCTTCATAACAGAGGAGATTATTAAAGAGAGTGAAGAGTTTTACCCCGATGACTCTGATTTATTGTATCTCGCTTTGAGTAGATGTAATCAAATCACTTTGTAATTAGATCATTAAAGTGACTTTGTAATTGATATTGAGTTTGTAAATCATTTTGAGTTGTCTTATATCAAATCAATTGTGATATATCTGCTTTCTGCTTG
The DNA here is from genome assembly GCA_036346395.1 of Hsuehochloa calcarea. NCBI lineage: Eukaryota > Viridiplantae > Streptophyta > Magnoliopsida > Poales > Poaceae > Hsuehochloa > Hsuehochloa calcarea. The sequence goes on along the minus strand of CM070593.1, from coordinate 27,061,275 downwards.
CTTGTTTTAAGAGGGCGTGGCTAGCATTACCTGAGTCTAGCTAAAAAATCAAGATATATTTAGATATAGAACGAACTATCATAGACGGTTTTGTGAAATAAATCGCTCAGAATGATACTAATGCATGCCTACTACTAACACTGCCTTTGATATGTATCCGATCACGATGGCTACCACCAACAACCTTCTCGTGATATGTCGCATATCACAGACGGCTACTATAAAAAACTAATTGTGATATCCTTCATATCACATATGGTTCTTGGTGGAAACCGTCTGTGATAGTTGGACTTCACAGACGGTTTCAACAAAAAAACCCTTCACAAACGGTTTCTACCAAAAATAGTGTAACTTCTTCAACAACGCCGACGATCACCACTTGTCATCGCCCTTGGCTCCTTCAACACTGGGCTTTCTCTTCAATGACTCTAGTGAGCAACACGACATTGTTCTCATCTCCGTCGTCGCCTCCTTAGCTCTCCGCTTCCCTGTGGGTCAATTTCTTCTTGCAGAACAAATCGATGATATTGCATTCTTTCGTGGTCTCTTCCAACACCATTTATGCTATCCTCGTTATAACTTGTATTTTAAATCGCTTATTTTTATTTTTATTCTATAGGAAGCAACAATAAAAACACGTGACCTTGAGAGCGAATATGATGTCTTCTTTTGTGTCTCCTACGACACCATTCGTGCTATCATCGTTACAATTATTATTTTTGTTCAACATTTTAGTTATTTTTACTGGAGTTTGTATACAAATCAAATTACTAAGTTTATTCCAAATTTTAGTTGTTCTGGGATTTTTCTTTGGAATTCATACAAAAATCAAATTGCAAATTTTTTATTCAAAGTTTTAGTTATTTTTCTTGGAATTCGTATTTGAATCCATTTGCTACTTTTTCTTTAATTTTTACTCTGAATTATAATTTTTTGTGTATTTTGTATACAAATCTAACTGTCAATTATTATTTAGTTTTTATTTTGAATTATAATTATTGGAATTCATACCTGAATCAAATTGCTAGTTTTATTTTATTTTAATTTTGAATTTCAGCTTTTTTGTTGGATTTTGTATACAAATCTAATTTCCATTTTTGTTTATTTTTTATTCGGATTATAATTATTTAGGGATTTTGTTAGAATTTTGTATGGAAATAGAATTCCTAACTTTATTTAATTTTTATTTTGAATTTCAGCTTTGTTGTACTTGATTTTGACTCTTACTAGGGAATTTGTATGTAAATCATATTGCTGATTTTATTTTATTTTTTTTTTATTCCGATATGTAATTTTATTGTAATTGATATGGAATCTTCTTTTTAATTAATCTAGACCGTTATAATCTGGATCTACCACGATCGACGGTATATATATTTCTCTTTTTTCACCGATTAATACGAGAATTTCTAGCCCTCGATAGCGGACATGGTGACTTCTTTTGATTATACTTCAATAAGATAATAGATAGATAGATAAATAGCCGATTATGTTTTAATAAGATAACAGATAGATAGATAGACAGACATCCCTGCTTTTTCTTTTTTAAAAACGTCAGTATAATTGAATGAATACTCATCAATATGTGTATATATAGGTGTACCATCCGAATTACATCGATCTATGCTCAGCGCAGCTAGCGTGTGATAAATGTACAGCGAAATGCTCGTCGAATTGTCCGTCCTGGCTGATGCGTTGTACATCTATTACCATCGTCCACGAGTAGACCGCGCGATCTTGGCCATCGGATGGGATCGAACGGCCCGGCACCAATCAATCGCGCGACCGGCCAACCACCAGTCCACCAGGATCGGATCGGATCGGATCGGAGTGACCGACCAGCGTTGCCGCGCCAGCGACAAGCCTGCTGATGATCAAAATGCTTGGACGCCCCCACGCCGGCGGTGGGTAAGGTCAAAGGCGCCCTAATTTGGTTGGAACCCCTCTTGGAACTCCAAACACCAGAGGGAGGATAAAACCTACGCGCATGCATGCAAAACGAAGCGAATCCTGATCAGGTAGGTCAGTAGGTGGCATTAGGCCTTTTCTACACTGTACGATCACGAGGACGGTTTTGATCAGTAGTGTACAGTTAAATCACTGTATTATTTTCTATCTAAAGTAAAAATATATTGTTTCTGCATTATTGTTCGTAGTGTACTGTAGAATACTGTACCACTATTGCTACAACACCTCTCTTCAATACCGTGGAGGATCCCGATCATGCAAACCTAGAGCTAATGCATGCTCATCCCTGCCAGGGACAATTGGACATGCATGGACGGTTTTGATCAGTAGTGTACAGTTAAATCACTGTATTATTTTCTATCTAAAGTAAAAAACACATTGTTTCTGCATTATTGTTCGTAGTGTACTATAGAATACTGTACCACTGTTGCTACAACGCCTCTCTTCAATACCGTGGAGGATCCGGATCATGCAAACCTAGCTAATGCATGCTCATCTCTGCCAGGGACAACTGGACATGCATGGACCCCATGGTGACTCATGAATTGGGGGATTTTTGTCGAATCAATGCAAATGTGCAGTGCTGGTATACAGAGATTGGGGGCATGCAGCAGCACCTAGCATTATCTTATTAGGTGTTGGTTGTGGCCATGGTAGCAGTAGGACCAGGATACCTCCAGCAATTTCAGTGTGGAAATTTGCTTTCAATCATTGTACCGCCCATTTCAGTGCCGATTTAGCTCGATGGTCACATGCAGGTGTTTGGTTTGGTTGTTCATATACTCTCATATTGGCTGGTGGATTCATTGGCTAATCCCTACTTATTGGCAGTCTGGCTAGGCTAGGTTTGTGTCATGTAGAAGCTTGGTAGGAATCAGCCGCCTAACAACCGTCTGTCTCTTCTACCGAGTATTGGCTTGTGTGGTGGTATATGGAGTCATATCCGTCCACATTGTAGGTGGAGTTTTGGTTTGTGTTCTCGAGAGATCCGCCTCGCTCGCTTGATCGCTTAAAATCATGACGACTTGAAGCCACCGCAGGAGCCATGCGTCATGACAATTAACCTACAATTTGTGCGCAGCTGCAGGGACGGATCGATCTTGAGCAAGAATATAAAGAAAGAGAATTAAGGATATAACGAGAGTCAAATCTAACAAGATATGCTCAAGGACGTGAGAAAGAGGTGCTGGTTGGTTTAGTATTTTGGTTGGAATCGAATGGTTAAAAATAAGCACTTCTGATCGATATATATATATCTTTGCATTGTACAACAGCTCACTACTCAGTATACAATTTAATCAGCCAGGTGGACTTGATCGTAAATTACTTTGAGCATGTTGAAGAGGTTGTAAAGGCAATCCATCCGTATGTTACTACGTTCATTACGCAACGCATGCATTGGTTGCAGAAAAAGGACGGGCCGGGAAGATAAAAGCATCAAGTCATGCATGTAGTACTCCATGAGTAACTAAATCGCTAATACAATGCCACGTTCGCGAACGGATGGTCGTCGTACCGGCTTTGTCCTGATGAGGCCACATGCGTCGGGATAACACCAAGGTCATATATAATGTGGGTTTACATCAATTGTTCATAGTTTTTACCATATAAAATTTAACCTGATAGGGATAAAAGAGAATAAATAATAAAAAAAATATTGTCTACAGTCCTGTAGTCGATTGTATCACCATAACCAAAGAAGAAATATCTTAGGTCCATGAAAGCATTGAAAGATTGTGTCATCTATAAAGTCAAGGGAAAAGACAACTCATTGTATAAGTTGTCTATAGTGGTGTCTACAAGTGACATAGAGAGTTGTGTCACCTGTAGACATCACTATAGATATCAACTGTCTATGTCATTATACATGTGACAACCCGCATCATCTGCATATTTGTTAACATAAAACATTGCCATTTCATTGCATCAAAAAGATTTTACAATATTTGTTTTACAAGCATTTGCAATGTTTTTGGTAGTAAGTAATTAAAACTCTAGTCGTCTTCTCTTCTTGCCTTTTGTAGGAGCAGCCTTCCTCGTCGCTTTGTTCTTGAGCGCCTGCCCGTAGAGCTACCTCGCGACCCGTTTTCCTCGCTCGTAAGGAAAACCAGCAATCGGTTAGTAAGTTTAGTTGAGAGCCTTTTTCGTGAGCAGTAGTGTATAGAAGTTAGAGTATAGAAAGTGGCCATCAGATTTCCCGAAATGCAGTAGAGTATTCGAAGTAACCTGAGTAGTCGGTCCCTTGACCATCAGGATCCCTGCACCAACCGGAGTTAGTCGGCCCTTGATCGCCAAGATGTCCCGACCACCCAAGATCCTTCAAGATCTGTCACTTCAGTGGTCTCTCATCCGCATTGTTAGAACCCAACACCCATCGCTTGCAATTCCCAAAACCCCAAATATAAACCTCAAGCATATCCTATTCACCACACCCTCAGTCAAGCGTCACCGGGTGCAGCAACCAATTCCAGAGCAGCATTGCCAATTCATCTCCCCTAGCCAAGCCCTTGCAAAGCCAACATTGACCAAATTTCAAAGTTCATCCTCAAACCAAGAAGACAAATGCACCCCCACAAGCAAAGAAGAACCAAGAAATTTCAACATTCAAGCACCAAGAAGACAAACAAAGAAAGCAAAGACAACCAAAGAAATGCATTATCCTCGAAGCCAAGAAGACTGATGTGCATTCCGCCTGCAAAACCAACAGATCAGGCTAGCCCAAATGCATCTCCCCTGCGAAGCCCCAAAGATTCATCCCCAAAGAAGACAACCAAGTTCATTCCCCCCATTTCCCATTCTCAACCTCCAGCCAGTAAACACAAACAAGCCATCCATTCCATTCCACAGCCAGCAGAGGCAAGAACCGAAGGAGGGCTCAACTCAGATCCTCACCGAGCCCAAAGAAGAGCAAGGAGCCACTGTGCCAGCAGCAGAGCGACCAATAAGCCAGAGCGAAAGGAGAGCACCGGCCAGCCAAGATCGCCATCCCCTCTCCCAGCCCAGATCCATCAAGAGGTAACCCCAGCACACATCAGTTTGCATTGCACACCATTCACCATCACTAGATCTCAGTAGAATAATCTAGTAGCTACCAGCTCACCTCAGCAGAGCACCGGTAGGAGTAGAGAGGGAGGTCAGGTGAGGGCTTACCCCAGGGGAGAGAACCGGGTAGGGTAGACCGAGGCAGGGCCGGATCTGGGAGCCAAGGCGGCCGGCAGTCGGGAGGCCGAGTCGGGCCAGGGCCGAAGCTAGAGAAGCCAGAGACGGCGGTGCCAGGCGCCGAGCCGACCGAAGGGAGGAGGCGCGGTAGAGAGAGAACGCGGGGTCGAGCCGCGTAGGGTCGGGTCGGCCGGGCGGCCAGGCACCGGAGTAGTGGCGCGCCAGGCCGGGCCGCGCCGATTGAGGTTGAGCGAGGAGGCGCCGAGCCGGCCGAGGAGCGAGCGACCGGGCCGAGGCGGCCGAGGTAGCAGAGGCGACGCAGCGACGCAGGCGGCCGGCCTCGCCGCCGTCGGTGAAGAAGGAGGCGGAGCCGTAGTCGAGGAGGCGGGCGCAGAACCGGAGGAGGCGCAGGAGCGGCGTCCAAGGCGAGCGGGCGGGCGGAGGCGCAGGGAGCAGCGTCGTGGGGCCGGAGGCGGCAGCGGCTGGAGGCGATGGCGGGGGAGGATCCCGAGAGAGAGGGAGATGCGAGAGAGGATAAGGGAAGGAGAGGCGTCATCGTCGAGGGGGTAAGAAGAGAGAGAGAGAGAGGCGGGCGGTGGTGTTAGTAGTTTAGGGTTAGGTTAGATTAGGGGGTTAGTTAGCCGGTTAGGTTAGTAGTTAGAGGGAGGGTTAAGTTAGTTGTTAGGGGGTATAGATTAGCCAGGTAGGTTAGTTGGTTTGTAGTGATTAGGGTTTAGTAGTTAGTAGTTAGTCAGTTGATTCGAGATTAGGGTTAGAATTAGTTGTGTGGTTTTTGAGTATAGAAAATTAAGAAACCAGTTTAGCCAAAGTGGTAGTGTTTGTCGAGTGTTAAGGCATGATCTAGGCAATCATGGTCAGAAACGAGTTAGTCAGAGAACGATTTTTAGCAGAAGAGTGCTAACCGGGTTTGGTTCCGAAAAGTTTTATTAAATTAAAATTTGGCTAACATAGGAGTTGTATTAGCATTTTACGCGCCTACTATCACTCAAACTCAACTAACTATTTATTTATATATTATTCGTGCTACCGCTTTGCTACAGAGGGCAAACCAGTGCCGATAGGAGGAGCTGATCAGAGATTAGTCATCGCCGACCTTTCCTACAACTCCAAAGGCAACCTATCCTCTTGAACATAAATATAGTTATGTTAAATGTAAACCGTATATTGCTTTATCATATATGTATTGCATCAAAACTATTTCTCAAAATCAAATTGGATTGAGATGATGAGAAAGATAAGAGAACAGAGATGATGAGATGAGAATGAGAATTACTAGGTGGGTAAAGGGGACCCTGGCAGGGGAAACGAGACGATGATGATGATGATGATGATGGTAAGAGGTGGGACCCCTTTACATATGGTTATAATATAAGGACTAACAAAACTCTTACTCGGTCGGGAGCTGTAATTCAGTGCCAACCATTTTCCCGTTTCGGCGGGTAGAAAATGCTACCTTGTTACGTAATTAAGTTCTCCACAACGGGTCACATTGGAATATTGGGCACGGAAGAGAGCCGCCCCAAGGTGGAGTGTTGGGCACGGACGAGAGCCGCCTCAACCAACATTACTAGAACTTGGTGTGTGACGAGGTCAGCACCGTGACTAAATCAACACCGACGAAAAGTAATGGGTGGAGACATAATTGCGTAACCTGAAAAACGTTCTGTATTCTGAACTTGAAGTCGCATCAAAGGAAATACGATGGACCTAGCTCAGAGAGAGTTCAGAGTAGCTATGGGTAAAGTGGTGCAAGCCTGCGCAGTGCTATATCAAATCATGAATTCATGTCAGTCTCCTGGATTGGAGTCTACGGGAACCGCTAGGGGTTTTTCTTCTTTCCGAGTGACTAGTAGTGTTTTCAGAATTAAAATTGCCACTTAATGTTTCAATGTGTATTTTCAGAAAGAGATGATTTTAGAATATGTGATAAAGACCAGAGATCAGTCATGCAGTGCATCTTTTGCTATTAATGCTTGCTGAGTACTTTTGTACTCAACCTTGTTAGTATTCTCCTTTGTTAGATCCTAGTCCGGCCGGGAGCTATCCCGAGTGGGACGAAGGACTTGTAGGTACCGATGCAGCAGTAGGAGGAGAAGGCACCGACTGCGAAGACCTGAGCGAGATGGGTGCCATCTTTGACTCGTGGGACGAGTAGGAGGGCGGTACTCCAGAGCAGACTCCAGAAGCGGAGAAGCTCCCTTTTGTGTTTGTGTAGTAGTTGTATTAAGAATCCTAGCCTTGTGTGGCTACTACTGTAACAAAGATGTACATTTTCTATCTTATTGTTCTGCTGCGCAACTCTGATAAAAAGGCTTGCTATTCGTCGGAGCGGTGTTCTACCGGGCAGATAAATAGTAATCCGTGTGCCTAAGTGTGATTACCCTAGGGGTAATGACACGAGGCGTCACAATACATGCCCTGATAAACATAGCTTTTCAGAAACATTGGAGAACACAAATTACTTCCTTTAGGGATGCATGCTGCCCTAATAGCCAATTATTCAGCCTTGCTGAAATTCATAAGTCATCTCATGGATGTGTAGGAGAGTACGTCATATATGTGGGTGGGGGACTCTATCTGTGATATCTCTGTTACAATAATTCATATTTTATTGAACGGAGCGACTAACGCTTTGACATACGATAGGAAATTTATCATCGTATGCTTTCTCCTACCATTAGATCTCACTTGAATGGTTTCCAACCGTTCAATTCGGTGCAACAGAGAGGCTCACCTATGCTCGATCTCTGGCCACCGCTGCCTCGCTGGAGCTCCAGCTTGCCGGAGGAGGAGGATGCTGTGGTGGACGGCTTACCTCGAGCATGAGCGGCGGCGACCTTGGACCAGTGGCTGGTGTTGGAGCTCGGGATGCCGGTGGCAGGGCTTATGAGTTATGACACCGATGGTCGCAGACTGCCACCATGGAGGAGATGCAGGAAGGGAGAGGACGATCTCCGGCCGTCACTGGCTCGTCAGAGTAGAAGGGGAAGAGGAGGGACCCGGATGGTTGCAACAAATTCACAAAGAGACGCACCATCTATCTGATGAAACATACAACAAAATTCCCATAGGTGCGACAACCAATCACAAACAAAAAATAAAGTAACAAACTAACAACAATATGCAACAAAAACTTTTGCATCAAATTCATAACCCAACCGCGGTAAAAAAAAATTTATGCAACAAATCCATAACCCAACTACAACAAAAAAATTCTTTTTGCAACACATCAAAATGGAAACCGCAACAAAACCTCCTGTGAAATTTTTTGAGAAGATATGTTGCAACAAAATCATACACTTCATGCAATAATTGATAAAAAGTGCAACAAAAATCTGGCGAAATATCCACAACAAGCCTACTAGAATAGGAATGTCATGCGAGCGACGTTGACGGTCCAATGTTGATGAGGAGGGAGCAACAGCGGCTGGCCCGGTGTTGTGTCTCGGCCCAACAATGTTGCCTTGTCGCCAACCCTGCTCACCATACGCCTCCCTTGATCTCCTCCGGCCTCGGCCCCGCTAGATCAGGCGAACTCCTTGCAAGGGGAGATCTCTGCATGAGATACGGTTGCGGTGGACGGCCTCGTCAAGCGCAAGTGCCGTCGAGCTCAGGCCGGCAACCAGCTGCGAAGCTTGGGATGCCAGGGCTGAAGCAGGAGTAGAGCGGCTCGTCAGTGGTGCAAGTGGCTCGGCCGAAACCGGTCCAATGCGTTGGTGGGGAGAGAGAGAATGTGTAGCAGGGAGGTAGAGGAATGGATAGTTGGGGCGAGATGATCTCGTGCAGTAACAACGGATAAGGTCCAAAATATTGCAATCTCGCACAACCAAATTAAACAATCGCGCAGTATACTAAACTGCACGTCTGCATGTTAAGAGAGGCCTCAACCCGAAGGCAAATTGTCCGGTTGTTCCGCGGACTTTCCCGTGTGATGTCCCATTTGTCTCCACGTTTTGCTACAAGCAACTGTACATGCACAGAGACTCGGGTCTCGGATCTTCTGACTTTGGAACGAAGGGCGCATCCTAGATTATCATCAGGCATTCTTCGCTCTTGGGCCCTCCGACAGAGGGAAGAGAAGTTGTGAGATTCCCGCATTCCCATAGTTCTTCTAGGGTTTGTTTGGAAAGTTTATTTTTAGTCAAGATCTATGTGGATGGGTTCAAAATTTGAACTACAATCCCGACCTATTCATGTAGATGAGCAGATATTTCGGTCCAACCAAACAAGACCTTAGAGTATATACAACGCGGTGCTTCCACCAGATGCCCCGCTGAGCCAACTAGGCTCCGTGAAGATGAGATGATGGCTTGCAGAGTGTTAGTGGTGCTTCTGCAAAGTGTGGGTGCTTAAATAAAAATAATACATGGACTAAAATAGAAATGTTTTGCAAGCCATCATGCATCGTGGATAAAAATTTTGTAAAACGGCTTGAGCTAGGGGTGCAAGGGGGCAGTTTGCCCATCCCCAAAAATTTGGCACCAAAAGGTATTGCCCCCCCAACACACACAAAAAAGAGGTCCAAATAGGGTCAATGCCCCATTAACCCTAGGGTCAAACCGCGAGCGACCGAGCAGCGAAAGGCCGAGAGCGATGCGGCCACACCGCCTCCTCCCCCTCTGTGGCGCCACCTCCGCCTACCCCGGAACCCAGTGCCGCGGCGCTGCCTCCTCCGCCAACTACGAACTCATCCCACCCATCTACCTTGAGCTTGTCCACGCCGCCGGCCTCAAGCTCGTCCCCACCTGTCTGCCTCGTGCCCGTCCCCAACTGTCGGCCTTAAGCTTGTCCCTGCCCAAGATGCCTCCAATGCCTCTGCCTCCCCGAATCCCGCCGCCACCGCTCCGTCTCCTCGGCCAGTCAAAATCTTGCCAAACCCTAGCACAACCTCCACACGCCGTCACATCCTCCGCCCGGCCTCAAGATCGTGCCCCGCCGCCGGCCGACATGGCAAGTTCAGAGCTACAAGATTCAGCTCACCCCGCAGCGGAAGGACGCAAGGAATTGCTCTCTCTCTCTCTCTCTCTCTCTCTCTCTCTCTTCTTCTTCTTCTTCTTCTTCTTCTTCTTCTCTGGCGGTGAGGTTAACTCTAGCGGTGAGGTCTCGGGTGGTGGTGGCTTCACCGGCGGTGGACATTTCTCAGTCGGCAAGGTCATCTACAGTGATAGTGTCAGAGGCATTGTGGACACCAACAACAACTCTCGACATTGGTACCTCTCACGGTGAGATTTCGGTTTCTCTTGGTTCCTACATGTTCTTAGTTATTCTAACCAGGCAAGTCTTAGTTTGTTATATTAGTGAATAACCTTAGTTTCTTGCACACACACTGTCTTATTTAGTTTTTGAATAACCTTCTTTGTTATATTGGTGAACTGCACATTGAGCATGCATGAATATCTCAGCATTTACAATGCATTCCATGTATCTTTGCGGATTATATTGCAGATTCCAAGCATTGTGAAAAAAAACTATGTTTATTTCCTATGCAGTACTTCATGACCTCAATTAGGTTTTAAAAAAGATTTAGCATTGTGCATGCACAAGAATTGCTAGTGTGGTCCAGAAGTCTCCTGTGTTGGATAAACATCCCCAAATGCTTCTTTCTTTCTTGTTAAGAGTCAATTTAAGGATGTCTCCAAGCCAAAGTTCTAGCAACATCATGCCCAATGGCGCACACATAGACATCACACCATCCTTTGCTGGTGTGGAATACCTTTTTCCCCCAAGACTGTCACCTGGTGCTACAATGCATGTAGGCGCACACACAGACATCACACCATCCTTTGCTGGTGTGGAATACATTTTTCCCCCTAAGACTATCACCTGGTGCTACAATGCATCGTACATGCCCTTATAAACTACACAAAAGGTTAAGAACGTCTAGCGTTCAAAAAAAGATTACTTACAAACAAAGGGAGAGCTAGGACGGCCAAAGCATCAGGCTGGGCTAGTTGTTTTTTGTTCAGATATGTATTTTTTTATTTACCAAGATAATTTTTATAGCCTTTTTATTCTAAACCTCGGGCATGTCTCCAACCCTTGTTACAAACAACAAACCACCGCTTCTATAGATATCAGTGTCTCGAGCTTCTAGTTTTCGTAATGGTCTTGGAGTTCGCAAACCTACATTACGACATCCTTAAAAACTAGACTTGTGGGACCCCGGGTTTTAAATACCTGAAACCCTCGTATGTGTACCGTATTAGTACCATGATCAGTGGCTAGTACACACATCCACAACATTGATACTCACATCCATACATCATGCATACAACATAAAACAAATATAGTTGTGGGACCTCGGGTTTTAAATACCCGAAACCCTCGTATGTGTACCGTACTAGTATCATGATCAGTGGCTAGTACACACATCCACAACATTGATACTCACATCCATACATCATACATACAACATAAAATAAATATAGGACATAAACTTAAACGTTTACATAACAAGTATATATTGCACGGTCGACCGGCCAAATTAAAACATAAGTAGCAAGTTAAACAGCGGAAGCATAGCAAATAAACTCAAAATATTCAGCAGTGTGCCCATCCATATCCTCGGGCAACCGACAAAGACCAAACCCTAGCAAGACCCATCCCAGTACCCTCCGGTACCAGAAGCGAAGAAAGTGTCGTCCGGAATCAGCTCATCCTCGTACTCTGGTCAACAATTTAAGTAAGATTGTGTATATTTTATACTCAGCAAGACTTGTGGTGTATCGCAACATAATTATATATGCAAGGCTAACAAAGAATGAGATTCTACTCTACATGTTATTTTCAGCATTAAGCAGGTTTTATTTGCAATAACCATATATACTAAGTTGCAACAGAATTTTTAAAGAGCAGTTGATAAATATTAAAATAGCAAGAATGTAACTCAATAATAGCAAAATCACAACCCTCCTCGGCTGCGATCGACATTTTATTCTCAGCCATAGACATGACACTCACACAAACCAACCGTCCCAATATTTTCCAACAAACTTTTTTTTGTGCAAAAACTAAGACTATACTAGATGTGATCACACTTAGCATGCTCGTGACCTCGAGCGCAGCTATTTAAATAGATTTATACTCTGCAGAGGTGTATAACTTTACCCACAGTATATGAGGTCTCTAGTTTGTCCGGCATCCGTCGCTGCCACCACACACAGCATGATAGTATGCAGTCTAGAGTTCATAACGAGGTCCTTACATCATCTAGACATCATCTAGACCTAACCTTGCACTATCCCAGTGAATGTTAATCCTCATATCACCCGGGTTCCTCCCGTTTCAGTGAGGCATTCACCGTTGTATCGGCAATCTTTGGTCCCGACACCTTGGTGAAGGGAGCCCATTCGAACAACCCTTCCTGGATTACTCATACTACTGCGGCCTACCAACATGCAAGGCTAGTACTCGATGACTTAATTAGCTAAGTCCATCTCATACCTGAACATGTAGTTGTACGCTTAGGATTAGATTAGACACACCGACATTCGGTCCTTAATCGACCCGGGCGAGGATCTCCTCGTATCTACATGCGAGATACACCTCTCACATTCCTCAATTCATAATATAACTCGCCTGCGTCAAAATCTAAGTTTTTCATTTTTATTTTATATCAAACTAACAGAGGTAACCCCTCTAGACCAATCATTTCAGAAATATACATTCCATGCTCAATTTTAATCAAGTGTTTGAATTTGGTGAATCTAGAGCCGCACAGCTAAGCATCTAATCGAAATACCCAAATTGACATCATTCTTCGTCTAAACCTTTTCATAAAGGCCACAATAGTAAGGATATCAACATATCAAGGGGGACCATGCATTCAATATGAATTTAACTACCATTATCTCCAAATATAGCAATTTTAGCCAAACATACACACATGCATAATAGACTTTGCAAAATGAAATACAATAATTGAAATAATGAGATCAACATGGTCAAAGGATGTGCTTTCCATGCTCTGGTTGCTTAGAGAATGAGGATGGTGGATCGTCAAATATCTCGTGCGCATTTCCGACGGCGTATATTCTAAAGAGCCTAAAACAAATCATAAATAGTAAAATAAATACAACAGCAACAAAATCTAAATGTTTTTGCACATTTAGATAGAGTATGATTTTATATAAATTTATAAATAAAAATAATCCAATTTGGAGTTCATATGCAAAAGTTATTAACATTTAAATTTTGCTCAGTTTGAAACAGTCTAAACTAATAAAAAACTTGACGTCAAAAGCGTATTTTCTGAGGTTTACACTTTCCAATGGAGAAAGCATGTTTCCTCTGAACTAAAAGTGGTTTTTTTTCCATATTTTACATTTTTTCTGAAAATCGTTTGCTTATATGTGGGTCCTACATGTCACTCTCTTATATTTTTAACTTGTGTTTTAATTAATAAAATAGTGGGTGATCCCACATGTCAGTGACTAATTACCGTTTAAACATAGTTTAGCATGTTAATAGATCTTATGGTGGGTGGGTCGGGTTTACGGTGAACCAGGTTCATGGATATGTTTACTCGGCAGTGGGACCCACATGTCGGTCTCTCGGACTGAAAACATGCTTTAAATACAGATTTAGCAAGTGGGTTCCACATGACATAGACTCACTTAGACATAAGTGACATTGATTAAGTTACTCTAATCCCCACTATCATCATTAGTACTAATCAATGGGCCCACTGGTCAGAGATAGAGAGCAGAGGGGAGCAGAACACAGGAGGCAGGGGAGTGGCTCGGGCGGCGCTCGTCGCCAGTGAGGGGGCTACGACGGCGGATGTGGGTGGTAAAAATTGGACTGTGGAGGGAGTGTGACCTCAAGGGTGGTGACATCGTGGCCAGGCGAGCACTAGAGTCAGCAAGCGGTGAAGCCCAACTGCTAGCGTTGGGGAAGGAGAAGGCACGTAGGCGTATGAGTGGGATAGATGCAAATCTATAGAGAGCATAAGCATGACAAGGGCAAGGGGATCTCACCAGTCTGGTCGGTGAAGGTGGGGGAGCGACCGAGGTAGGTCAGTGGAGTGAGACATGGGTGGCGAAGTGGGTTCCATGGTGGTGGTGACATGGGGTGAATAGCAACTCAAATCAATGGTCGGGGAAGGAAAGGGGGTGAGTGTAGATGCTTTGAGAAAAAGGAATTGGTGCGAAGCTCACCCGAGAAGAAACAACGGTGGCAGCGGTGATTTTGGCTGGATTTGGGGAAGATGATTGTGGCGCCGTGCTTCTGTGGAGGAAAAATAGAATTGTTAGATGGAGAAGGATCCTTGAGTGCCGGAACACGTCATTGCACGTTCAAATAGGAAAATCTTCACTAGAAGGGGGAATCAAGGCGTGTGCATGGCGTTCGGACTTGGTAACGCCGGCGATGCCTTGGGGTTGAATCCATTGTACCACTACAAGAGGGGCGGAACCAAGTCAGGGGAAGTGAAGATGATGCCTTGGAACATGCTTCGATGCCACGCAAAATAGAAGGAACTCACCGAGTGGCAGGAACAGCGAGCTGGGCGGTGACCATCGTCGGGGAAGACAACGGTGGCGTGGTCGTTCCGGGCGACTTGATGCATAGGTGGAAAGGGGAGTGAGCTTGTGAGACCCCAAATTTGTAGCTTGGGACCCACTGTGTATATTTGTTCCATTTCCTGGATCAGTAGATAGCACACACAGTTACATTATTGGTTCAAACATATATCACAAAAATGTAAAGATATTGCATAATATTAAAAAAAATGTAAATATACCTTACAGTTTTTTACTTGCAGAATGGGCGTACATGTCAAATACTTCCAGAGATCAGTAGCGGAAGTAGAACCAAAATATAACAAATGGAACCCTCACGATATGCCCACCGGCAATCGACTGTGGTCTCGCGACCTAGTTCTTAGCCTTCTTGATTTTCAGTATTGATCAATACTCATAATTGTTTATGTAGCATTCTTTTATGCTTACTGGTTAAAAGAATGTAAATAGCGATAATGAGTATACAATCGTACTCGTGAGCCAACACACAATGCAATTATTATACAGCAAGGCTAATCAAACGGTAGGCTCATGGTTCTTTTATTTCGCACAATGTCATTTATTGAAATAGATTAAGTAGTAGCAAAACCTGAGACTTAGCATTTTACTAACACAAGTTTTATAAACTGATTTTTTATTGTAAAGTACTTGTGGAGATTCCATCTCCTATATCATGAGTGAGTCTGTCCACTCAATGCTTAGGCTATCCTATATTTACCACTGGTTCCCGACCATACCATCTCATTTCTCTGGGATCCAACCCACCAATTCCAACTGCTGGGCTCCAACCCACCCATTTTCATTCCACACACACAAATGGTTTTATAAAAATAAAAGCTAACTCAAGTAAGTTCTCAGTACTACTCTTGACCACGAGCACGGCTATCTAGATAGTTTTCTTACTTTGCAAAATTTGTACACTTTACTCACAAGAGATATGTCAACTTATAATACCCCCAACACACTTCCGTAGGTTTACGGCTAAGTTGATTACCACAAGGCCTTTACAATGTCTCACCTCATCACAATTTCACACTGCTAAGTATCACCTCCTTGGGTCGTGACCTTGGGAGGTATCCCTTTTGCGCCATGTGAATCAATGACTCCCTTACCCTTTGCACACTCCACACACCCACCAGTGGTGATATTGAGAGGCGACAAACAATTTAGTTAGCCATGTTTTAGGTGTTACAGACTTGTGGTTGTACTATTTTTACATGAGAGGTCATTACAATATTTGTCCCTTAATTGACTCGAGAGGTACATTCACATACCGACTCTCTCTCTAGCTAGCCAACATAACCAAAGACTCAAAATTACGAATTAACTAATCAGCCCAATTTCAGCCCTTCTGATCGACGGTACGATAAAAATCGTAATTAAATATCTATAACTCATAACGACTTGAAACCGGTGCTCAATTAATCTTAGCGAACCAGGCTACAAAACTCTAGTTGATGGGGTTCTTTGATTCGGCCAAAACAGTGGGCTAAACAACATTTGAAAGCAATCGATGCGACATCCGCCTGCATTACGTAAGCAAGAGAAAATAAATTGATGTAACTTTCAATATACTAATCCAATGGAGGTGATATTTATCAACTTGGAAATATAATTTAAAGTGCTACAATAACCTATTTGGGTGGAAGTTCTGAATCTGCATTTAACTAGATCAAAACCGAGGAACAAACCGACAGTCCCCAGATCTCAGACAGACAGAACAGCGCGCGGTTAAAATTCCATAACTTTTGATTTACAACTCCAAAAATTGTGTTCTTTATCAACTTGTAAAGCTTACTGAATTATCTACAACATTCGTTTTGGGTATCCTTTCTGATCCGGCCTCTAAATAATTCATAATGGCCAGACAAGAAAACTACCAAATCTCGTCAGCTCTCCTGAACAGTCGCAGGAAAATGGCCATATCGCCTAAACCGTAGCTCCAAATCAGATGATCTTGGTGTCTAAAGAAAGCTAAGACCAAGGGTTACAACTTTCTAAGAGGTGGAAAGATCAAAAAACATACAGAACTTACCAAAATATGACAAACAAACCTGGTGCAGAGGGAAGGAGAAGGGTGGCGGCTCCAAGTGGGGGAAAGGGGAGAGGAGGGGGAGTGGGAGGGAGTCTCTAGGGTTTTGGGGGAGGAGACCCTCCCCCTTGGCCAGCCCCCCTAATGGGCTTCCCAACTGGCGCCGGCCCAAGCCCAGGTTGCCGGAGAAAAGCTAAATACCCCCCGACCAAAAAGGAAATTCAGATTTTCCGATTAGCTTCCTCTCCCGAGACTTCTTCTAATACGCCGATTTACTTTTGGGGTATTACACCTCCAACAGGCGTCTCTACCAGGATTAACTGCCACCACTTCATCAACTACTTAAGGAATGATGCAAACGCCAAAAGGGGATCTAAGCCAATTCGGAAGATCAATAGACGATTGAATTTCATATGAAGCATTAGCATAGCAAGTACTGCGCTAAGTGTAATCAGGATTAGTCCATTGCCTTGTCAAGGGTTCCCCCTGCAAAGGATCTAGTTCATAGCAACAAATAGCAGTCCCATCATCTCCCAATAACCCTTTGTCATTTTCCTCTATTTTATTTCTTAAGATCGGCGACTTGATCGTCGACAAACTTTAGCAATTGTAGAGACAAAGTGATTGTCGACAACTTTTCTCCCAAATCCTCTAACTTGAGGGTATCTCAGTGTTAACCGGATCTTTGTCATTTTCCAAATAAAATATTCTTAATTGTTCCGCATTCCCAGCATTGTAATATGTGCACATCAAGTTGCTAGCACTTTCATCTTCATGATGAACCTCTTCATGAGGTATTTCACCTTCAAGGTGAGTTCTCTTTAAGAGATTTAAAGGATTGATTAATAATTGTTTAGACTAGTTTCATTAAATCTTAGATCCGCAGGCGTCCCCAAAAATTTTAGATCAACAACCAATAAGTCAATTTTAGGTGGATATACTATTCAAACAGGGTATTCCACTCTTAATAGCGTATTTACTACAAGTAAACATTGTGGTAACTCCTCCATAATTGGGAAGTATTTGGCAGGCTCCCTGCTTCTGACCCACAGGAGTATAAACTAAAAATTAAGTTTAGCTTGACTAGTGAGTGTATCTTAGTACTAAAGATCTTTTTCTTCTGGAAAATACGACGACATTCGAAATTTTGGGCATTTCTATCCCCCTAATGCCAAGATTCGATCTTTATAAATAGCATACTAGAAAATTCCTCTATCATGGGCATATAATTGATTGAATTACAAATCCAATATTCTCCAAGAACTGGTGGTGGCTCAAAGGTGTATGCTAAAGTGGTGATACATGTGGAAAATATTTGATCCCTCCAACACGCACTTATTTCAATAAGGGTGTCGGTGTTTTAGAACCGATCTTATGTAAAGATTGTTTGATTCGGGGGGTCTCCTAGAGATGAAATCACGCAGAGCGATTGACACGGGATTTTTATACAGGTTCAGGCCTTTTCCGGGGAGAATAACAACCCTACTCCTCTGTGTGTGTGGTATTGACTGTATTCTCGACAATCAAGCCAGAAACTAAGACTATTACAAAGAACAGTTCTTGTCTTTCTCCTTGATTGTCCTTGATTGGCTCTTTGTTCCCCCCCCCTTTGTCCTTCTGATTGATGCCTTTATATAGTCGTGAAGGAGTAGCCGTTTTCCCTGCTGAAGAGGCGCCTAATTAAGCTAGTAATGGGCACATAATGGCAATAATTACCGGTGTAGTGGCTCCTTCACGCCGTTTGGCGCTTATCTTCGAGGTAATGGTATTTAAGCACTATTACTGCGCAGAATAATAGTGCATGTGGACCGTCTGGATTCCTTAATCAATTGGACCCACTCGCTTGTAGGTTTTATTGATTATAAGGTGGTCGTGGTTGACTTGGTCGTAGCAGGACTTACGATTGGGTGCAAGTCGTAGCAGAACTTACGACTGGATAATAGTCGTAAAAGGACTTACGACTAGGTACAGGTCGTAGCAGAACTTACGACTGGACAATAGTCGAAGAAGGACTTACGACCGGGTAGTAGTCGTAGAAGGACTTACGACCATGACATAGTCGTAGTAAGACTTACGACTATGGGGGTGATTGTAGAAGAACTTACAATCACTTGGTAGGCCTCTTCCTTATAAATATAAGGGGTACTTCTGGGGACTACGTGACATCATATTTACCCATAATAAGAATTATAGATAAAAGATAAAATGAGGATTATCAGATCCTCGTCATCTAGCCCCCCAGCTTCAAGTGAAAGTGACTTACTTGGTGAAGGATTTGTAAATGGTCTTACGACTATGAAAATATCGCAGAATAATGGTCGAAGGAAAAACTCTTCGACATTTGAGTGCTACTTTGACCAGGAATTTGCTTGGTCAGGAAGGTTGCTTACGATTATCAAATAGTCGTAAAACCCCTACGACTGTGAAGTGGTCGTAGTAGGGCGATCGGAGAAAAATCCTTTCCAATTGCTACTTCATTCGACCAGAAAGACTTGGTCAAGAAAGTAATTTCGCTTGGAGGTGACAAAACGAACCTAATTTTCTCGAACAGACCATCTAGGTAATTGCAACCGACTCCCACAGACCTGTCGATGAGACGGTTCCCGAAGCGGTGGCAATCGTGCGGTTATAAAAACTCACCGGGAGTTAGACTTGGATTTTCACCTTTTCCCCAAATCGCTCCCATCGTTCTTGAGCGAAGCCTTCTCCGCCAACCCTAATCGTGTCTTCTTTGACAATCTTTTTTCAATCCAAAACTTCTTGTTTCTGAGAGAAATGGCCAAGAAGGTTTCTGAGTGGGAAGAGTCAGAGATGGATGCGGCGAAGATTAAAGTCTTGGTCGACGCCGGGAAGATTCCAGAGAAGGCTCTGGTGAAATGGCTTCCGGCCATCGGACAGCACTGGTCGTCGGGGGAAAATGGGCAAATCCCCGTTTTCCAAGCGTACTGTGAGTACGGCCTCCGACTGCCTGCTCACCCCTTTCTTACGGTGGTACTCGAGCACTTTGGAGTGGAATTAGTTAATCTAGGTCCTAATTCCATTACTATGCTGAGTGTATTTGTGTACCTTTGTGAGGCATACCTGGGCATTCCGGCGGACCTCGAGCTTTTCCAATATTATTACGGGATGGCTCGACAAACTGGAAATACCGGAAGTTGCGGTCTGAAGCTCCACGACTTGAAGTCGAGGGAATATATTCAGAGTTTCACTCGGTCTTCATGGCCGGGATGGAGGAAGAGGTGGTTTTACTAGAAAGTTACCTCAGAAGATAGCCTCTCTTTCGTGGGGAAGGCTGCCGAGAAGAAATCTTCATGGGACTCAACTCCTAAAGATATTAGTCGGATTGCCCCCCTACATTCAAGCCATCAAGGACTTGAAGGAGGAGGGGTTGACCGGATGGCATGTGGTGACAGATTTCATCACACGCCGAATCAGTCCCTTGAAGAAACGAGCATCTCCTATGTGGAGATATTCGGGGAGAGGAGACCCGACCAGGGACTATAACGAGGGTAAGTGAACTTCCGACTTAGCTCTCGGTTTGGTCTTTCTCAAAGTTATATAACGTTCTTATCTGTTTACACAGATCTTCCACAGGCGGAGATTGACGCTAGAGTCAAACTCATCTGTGAGAAGTCTCCGCCACCCCGAGCGGTGATTCCTCAAATTATTGCGACTTTACCCGCAAATGAAAAAATAGAGCGCCTAGAAGAACTTACGACTAGTGGTGATCGTAGAATATCTTACGATCAAGAAAAATATCGTAGAAAAACTTACGACTTGACACTGGTCGTAGAAAAACTTACGACTTGACACTGGTCGTAGAAAAACTTACGACCGGTTAGTAATTCTTCTTTTTCTGTTTTGCTTTACAGAAAGTAGGCATGGAAAATCGTCTAGACGACGAGGAAGTTGCGCTGATAACCATTGGTGCAGCGTTGTCGAAAGACAAAGGCTCGGCTACTCCGTCCAAGAGGCATCGACTTGCAAGATCCGCTGACAAAGGAGGAGCAAGTTCGAGTTCTGGTTTTTCGACCAGATCTTCTACAAAGCCTGCGGCGGACATAGCCGTAATTGAAGTCGAGGCTGAAGCTATCGAAGCCGAGGAGGTTGAAGCAGTTGAACCTCTTAAGCACAAACCCCGCAGGGCTAAGGTACCCTTCTAGTATGACAAGAAATCTTTCGCAGTTTCTGCCACTCCTAGTTTTGTTAAGCAACTGGAAAAGGAAATCGGAAAGATTTTATGTCTTTTGTAAAGGACGATGCTGCTCCAGCACAGCCTGCAGTTGAGGGTAGTGCTGCTCTTGGAGTGGTCGAGACTGGTCTCGGCTATCCAGAGAATCAGGACACCAGAGATGTGGTTCCTGTTCAAATTCTACGACCAGACGTGGTCGTAGCTGGGCCCATTATTGAACCCCAACCAGACGTGGTCGTAGACAAGAAGAAGTCTTCCGTTGGGAGGATTGCTCCTAAGTTCCTGGTTAAGACCAGGGTGCAGAGGTATGCGAAATGTACTAAAGTGTAAGAACAACATTTACCTTTTTCCTTTTCACAACCTGATTTGCTTTTCTTTATTCTAGTCCAACTCCTTCAGCCCCCGGGAATGCTTCCGTTGAAAAGCCCATTGCCACTTCTTCAGTTGCTGGAGAGGTAACAATGGAGGTGGTTGAAGGATCATCCTTGGCCCAGGTGGCCGATGAAGTCGTGGCTCCCAGAGTGGTTCCTACAACCGCTGAGGTTGTAACTACGATCGTTGAAGTAGCGGCTGCGTCTACTGAAGTAACGGCTACAACTGTTGAAGTAGCAGCTACAACCGTTGAAGTAGCAGCTACGACTACTGAGGTCGTAGAGACAACAGGGCAAACAGAGAAGCCTCGGTCAAGGCGCGACGAGCTCAGACACCGCTACCGGGAAGGAAATCGTGTGACGCCCTTCCAAAGGTCCAAAGAGAAGTCGCAGCTACGTAATCGAGGAAGAAGAATATTTCAACTTATGTGCTGACTTCTTTGGACCTGCTACCGTCGTAGGGTCTTCTGCTTTCAGATCTCGCGACCGAGTCCCCCATCCCAACGATATTCCTAATAGAGGAAACATCTTTGACAATGAGCGTCTTGAGAAGGTTTGGTGGGATCAAGTTGCGAGGGTAGATAAGCTGAAGACCCCGGAGCTGGTTTATTCGGCATTTGCTAGGTCGACCATGAATGTAAATATTTTTAGGATACTTATATATGTGGCTTTCCCTTTCTCCTCACTGTCTTCCTTTTGCAGAAAGCTCTAGAGCAAATTGCCGTTGTTGGTGAGTATCATCGACAACTTCTAGAGTCTCACAGAAAAAGAGAAACTCAGATACAAAGGAGAGATGGTAAGTCATCATTATTCATAGTCATTTTCGACTTGACTACTTATATAGTGCTTACGAGATTTGTCATGGAAAAACTAATGACAAGGTATTGGTCGTAAAAAGCTTACGACCAGAGGCTTTGTCGTAGAAAGACTTACAACCAGGTCGATGGTTGTAGAAGAACTTACAACCGATTGACCAATGTTCATATCCACTTTTATCTTTTGTAGGTTAAAAAGTGACACAAAGACCTTAGCTGACTCGCTCGATTATGAAAAAGAGGAGTCGAAAAAGCTGAGGGAGGAAATAGTAGACCTCTCGAAGAAACTTCGAGAAGCCATCAATGCAACTAGAAGATTGCAGGAAAAAAGAAACAGTAAGTGCTGAACTTAAGACTGCTTTTGACTTTGACCTTTACTCGACTCTCATTTCTTTTCCAGAAAAAGAAGATGAAATGAAGAAGCTCCGGACTGAAGTTGGAGAAAAAGCTTTGGTCATTCAAGAGTTTTCTCGTATCACCAAGAATAAGGATCAGGAACTCGAGGGACTGAAAACTCGAGTAACAGGTAAGCAATTCTTTACCTGTCGTTCTTTTCGAGTATTTTTTCCTTTTCTAACGCTAATTTATTTTTCAGAAATTGCTGTCGAATTGAGAAGCCTCGAGGCTGAAATAAATGAAAAAACTCTGATCTATAACGAGTCCGTCCGCATTGCTAAGAAGAATGCAGAGGACGTTAGAACATGGGAGAAAAAGCACGCTGAAACCATTACTTCCCATAAAGAAGAAGTCAAGAAGTTGGATTCTCGACTAGTAGGTAAGAAATGCTTTACCTATAATTATATTTGTGTTCTCTTCCTCTAGAAGTTTATTTTTGTTTGACCGGTTTTATTCTTTTCAGAACAAGTGGTCGAAAATAAAAGACTTCGCGAGGCTTCGACTCGTTCCCAACAGGAGATGGAATCAATGAAGACTAATCTTCAAGGCAACATCACACTCCTGAACCATGTACTTGGTGAGCTACATACTGAGGGAAAAACTCCTCGAGAAGATACGATAGCTGCTCACATAAGTACCATCAGGGAACAAGTCGAAACTTTGCAAGAAATGGTGACCACTCTGAAGGCCAACCAAACTGAATCCATAAGGGAGGCAGTCGAAGCTGCAGTAAGTTATGCTTTGGCAAAACTTAAAGCTCATGACCCCCGCCTTAATGTGCAACCAATCGAAGCCGACTTCGACTTCCCTGAATCAGAGGAAAGTCGTTTGATTGAAGAAATGCAATCGATTGGCAAAAGGTGGCGGAGGAAATGCAACTGGCTCTCCTCTTGAGTAATCAGAATAACCTTGTAAGATAGACAAATTTCTGTTGATGAAAAATATGTGATCCATCTTGTTTCCTGCAAATCATCTTGTCGAGTAGTTAGCAACTCAAAAGATAATTAACGAATGAAAGACCAAGAACTGAAGTTAAATTAATAAGACCAAGAACTGAAGTTAAATTAATAACTTTATCCTAGCCCCCGACTATTTGCTTAGCTTGTTTAGACAATCCAAGTAAATAGTGTGTGAAATAGAAAGAGAGGTTTGTTTAACTTATAGTTTTTGTTATGGTTGTCAAGCACTGGTCGAAAGAGTAGAAACGACTCGACACTAGGAAGTTCCTTCTAGTGGGCAGGACCACGTCCAGAGAGGAAAGGCTTCGACTAGGTGATGTGACCATCTCCGACTAGTTTAATCAAACCAAGAACAGCAACTTGAGTTAAGCAAACGTCTAGAGGACTTTAATAATTCATTCACCCTTTTCTGATGGACTCGATAAGTCTTTTCTAGTAGCAAAAGTGGGAGACTGAGCAACGCTAGGAAGTTCCTTCTAGTGGGCAGGACCACGTGCAGAGAGGAAAGACTTCGACTAGGTGTGTCTCTTCCTTCGACCAGTTAAAACGAAACGAGTACACCAAAGGTGGTTGAATAAATATAAAAAAGTGCACTCTACTTAGAATATTTTTCAAAAAAACTAAGATGGGAAGAGTTGGCTTTGAGAACATTTCGACTAGATAGAACCCGAGCTCTCTGTATTGACAACAAAAGTGAGTAACGGGTCGATGCTAGAAAGTTCCTTCTAGTGGGCAGGACCACGTGCAGAGAGGAAAGACTTCGACTAGATGATGTTACTTGCCTTTCGACCAGTGTAAAGAAAACTGGGTGTTTTTGGATCATAGTCGAAAGATTATAAAAGCACTACTCAAAAATAAGACAAAAGAGGTAGAAGGAACCTGGACCTTTATTGCCTGAGGGGTTGGTCACACATAGAATTTGCGTAACTGGTCGATGTTCCAAGAATTTGAGAGAACCTGTCCGTCTTCCATTGCTAGTCGTACCGACCCTGGCCGAGTGACTTCGACCACTGTGTAAGAACCTTCCCACTTGGGAGAAAGTTTATTCCGGTTAGACTTGGATTGGCGAGCCTCAACACCAAGTCACCTACAAGAAGGTCATGAGGCCGACCTTACGATCGTAGTATCTGCGCAGGCTTGTTGGTAGACCGCGAACGGATTAAGGCTATGTTTCTCCTTTCTTCGAGTAGGTTAATATCATCCGCCGAAGTTGTTCCCGGTCGGAGTTGTTGAAGGTTTCAACTCGTGTCGACCGCAATTTTAGCTCGAGGAAGCATGGCTTCGCCCAACACTAGAAAAATGGTGTTTCTCCTGCCGCCGACTAGTGGTCGCATTTAACCGCCCATAATACGTAAGGTAATTCTTGTACCCAGTGCTCTGAGCGCTTAACGAGCTGGTCGAAGACTCGGGTTTTAATTCCTCGCATTATTTGGCCGTTTGCACGTTCGACTGCCCTGTTGCTTTGGGGATGTGCAATAGAAGCATAACATAACTTGGTATCCAACTCGTTGCAAAATTTCGGAAATTTTGCACTTGCAAATTGTTTACCATTGTCTGTAATTATCCGACTCGGAACTCCAAATCGGCTAATTACGATCTCATCATGAACCTTTTGTCGCTTGCTGTTATCCTATTCTGTGTTCTGGATTCGATCCATTTTGTGAATGTGTCAATAGCCACAAAAAGGAATTCGAAACCTCCTGGAGCTTTGGGAAACGGTCCTAGGATATCGAGACCCCAGGTTGCAAAAGGCCAAGAAAGAGGTATTGTTTGTAATGTTTGAGCTGGTTGGTGTATCTGTTTACCATGAAACTGGCATTGGACACACTTTTTAACCACCTCTTTAGCATCGTACAGAGCTGTTGACCACTAGAAACCTTATCGAAAGGCCTTACCGACCAGCGTTCTGTAGGATGCATGCGTCCCACAGATGCCATTGTGTATATCATGAAGGAGTGTTATTCCTTCATTTTGCGGAATGCATCGCATGAGTATCCCTTGGGTTCCTCATTTGTAGAGGACTCCTTCGACCAAAGTATACATTTTGGCTTTTCGGGATAAACGATCTGCCTCAAGATCATCCTCGGGTACGGAACCCTTGTGAAGATACTCGTAGATGGGAGTCATCCAGGTATCCTCGTAATCTAGTGAGGCCATCTCAATAGGAGGTGTCTCTGGTTCTTCGACCAGAGACGGCTTTTGGAGTTGCTCCAAGAAAACTCCTTTTGGTACTGCAGATCGGGAAGAAGCCATCCGAGCAAGTTGGTCTGCGAGGAAATTATCCTTTCGAGGGATGAATTGTACCTCGAAACCTAAAAAATGCTTTTCTAGCTTACGTACTTTCGATAAGTACCGAGACATTATCAAGTTAGAGCACTGGTACTCTTTCCCGACTTGATTCACGACTAGTTGAGAGTCTCCTCTCACGAGTAGTCGACGAATCGAGAGTGCTTTCGCACTGTATGCCGCCTAGCAAACCTTCGTGATCGCCACATTGTTAGTGGCCTGAAAGTTTAATTGTATGGCATACTTTAAGGTTTCTCCGTAGGAGATACCAGACCACCTCACCCGAGCCACTTAAAGCAAGTGACCCATCAAAGTACATCATCCATCGGTCGTGGAATCGATCGGGATCCCGAACAGTTCAGATTTGTCCATTCGGCGACAAAGTCCGCAAAGATCCGATTTTATGGCCGTTCGGGACACGAAATGGAGGTCGAACTCCCAAGTTCGATGACCATTTTGCCATGAGTCCCATTGCTTCCTTATTATGGAGGATCGCTCCCAAAGGAAACTCGAGACGCACAGCCTATTTTGTGCGCTGAAAATAATGCCGCAGCTTCTCGAAGACATGAGGAGGGCATATAGAAGTTTCGACTCGAGGGTAACGCCCTTAGGCCCGTAAAACTTCATCGACGTAGTAAACCGATCGCTTTACGCCACGCTCTACGACCAAGATCGCGCTTCTCGCTCGTGGCGTGGCGGCTAGGTAAATTAAGAGCGCCTCTTCCGGTTTTGGAGAAACCGAACAGAGCACTCGAAGGTACCTCTTGACATCCTCAAAGGCGCGTTTGCCTCGCTCGACCACTCAAAACTTTCGTGTCTCCCGAGAAGTTTAAAGAAAGGTAGTCCTTTTCTCCTAGTCGTGCGATGAAATGACTTAAAGCCGCCATGCACCCAAAGTGAGTTTCGGACCTCCTTTTTGTGGTTGGAGGGCGATTTGGAGGATGGCCTTTATTTTTCAGTTTGCTTGATTCCTCGCATGCATACTAGGAATCCAAGCAATTTTCTGAAGAAATTCCAAACACACACTTCTCGGATTAAGTTTTAAGCGATGTTTTACGAGGTTGTCGAATGTTTCTTGTAGGTCGCTGATATGATTAAATTTTTAATGCTTTTTACAACTAGATCATCAACATAGGCTTCCGTGATTCCTAGATAATTGAGATGAAAAAGTTGATTGCATCAAGCGCTGAAAAGAAGCACCGCATTCTTTAGACCAAATGGCATTTTGACATAGCAAAAGGTACCAAATGGTGTAATGAATGCGGTCTTTTCTTCATCGCTTAGACACATATTGATCCGTGGTACCTGTAATATGCATCTAAAAACTTAATATTTCACAACCTCGCAGAGAATCAACCAACCGATCGATACGAGGTAAAGGAAAATCATCTTTTGGACAAAATTTATTAAGATCGCTGAAGTCTACGCATACGCGCCATTTACCGCTTGACTTCTTGACCATTACAGGTTAGCCAACCACTGGGTGGTTGACTTCTCTTATAAAGCCCGCTTAAGTAGCTTATCCAATTCGATTTAATAGCATCTCGTCGATCGGGGCAAATCTCCATAATTTTTGTTTTACGGTACTTTATCAGCAAGAAGCTAGCCCGTGCTCGATCACCTCCACAGGGACTCCGGCATGTCTGGATGCTTGCCACACGAAGACATCTGCGTTAGCTCTGAGGAAGGTGATGAGGGTGTCTTCCTATTTGGGGTCGGAAGTCTCCCGATGCGAGCAGCCTTGAGGGCTTCTCTGCGTCCGAGGAACCTCTTTGACTTGGTCGCTCGCTTTGATGTGACTTTATGCTTGACTTGCTAGTCGAAGGCTGACTTTCTTCTCGAGTTGGTATTTGCCCAACCATCTCGAGGGATCGACGGTCGCAGTTATACGCCATCTTCTTGTCACAATGAATTTTGATCACTCCTTTGGGACCTGGCATCTTAAGACATTGATACCCATAATGAGTAGCCATTAAGAATCACTACACCATGGCATATTATTAAGGGCAATGAAACTGTCGCAAAAAAGTGCTGTGTGCGGCAACTTATCTGCCGACAATACCTTTTCCGCACTTGGTGCTCGTCAGAAGTGTCACGGAAAAACATTTCCTACAGATATTTGTATTCTCAGCTTAATCGCCTAGAAAATTATTTTTGCCGGCAGTTATAGTTTCCCAGCTTGGGTTTTTTCCGGCGCTGGAGTTTCTCCTAGCTATACTTATTGCCGGCAGTTAACCCGCCCTTAATTGTCTGTTTTCCCGAACTGTTATGCGCCCTAGAAAAGCTGGTTTTCCCCGGCAGTTGGAGTTTCTCCGGCAGTTATCCTTATTGCCGGCAGTTAACCCGCCCTTAATTGTCTGTTTTCCCGAACAGTTATGCGCCCTAGATAAGCTGGTTTTCCCTACAGCTGGAGTTTCTCCTAGCTTATCCTTATTGCCGTGCAGCTAACCCGCCTTAATTGTCTGCTTTCCCAACGCTATGCGCCCTAGATAAGTCGGTTTTCCCTAGCTTGGAGTTTCTCCAGAAGTATACTTATTGCCACTGTTAACCCGCCCTTAATTGTCTATTTTCCCGAACAGTTATGCGCCCTAGATAAGCTGGTTTTCCCCGGCAATTAGTGTTTCGCCGGCAATTACCTGCCCTCGGTTGTCTATTTTCCCAACAATATTTTGTCAATTATACCACTTAGAAAATGTGATATGAACAATCTAATAAAAGTACATCACATAGATGAAATTCAAATGATGCAAAATATATAAACCTAAAATTTGAAATTACTGATAAGCACAACAGTACATCTGCCACCATACACATGCAATTTCAGAATTCTGAGCATTCTAATATAGGCATAGTCTTCTTGGCATTTACAAAACATCTATCCAAAAGAAGTTGACAATACTAGTCCATCCTTAACACATGTAAATACTATAACCCCTTGTACCACAGTACTAGTCTATCCTTAGCATATACAAAACATCTACGCAAAAGAAGTCGACAATGAAGATGTCCACATAATGAAATCACCACGCTATCATCATTTGCAAAATAAGGACGATCACTCCATCAGCAAACAACAACTTCAACAACCCTTATGTTTTGTACCTGAAAAGAAATTCGATAAGTCAATAACCAAAAATCATATATAAAGTCAAACATGATATGAGCATCAAATAGTGGCATTTCCTCAACTCTAACTTGCAAATGCAGCATGATTATGTCTTACATTTAAAAAATAATGTTTAGCAAACAATATTTGGCAAGCAACATAAGAAAAATATATCATGCTAAACTATCACTACTACAAATGTATATTCAAGAGAATCACTAACATCTATTACACACGCTTAAAAGGGCAACCCCCATCCCCACCCACTAGGGAAATTATCAAACATTAAATGGGCAATTTGGCATCATATAGAACATGTCAACCGTGAGGGCCTTGCCAATAATTTGGCAGCTTGTGATGCATTAGCACAAGGAGGGGGTTAAAGTCCTTCAAGCCTATCAAGTCCCAAGTAAGACACCGGAGTGACTAACCAATCTATTGTTATTGTAACCATGGAAAATGTGCAAATTGATGCTAGATGAAGGACCAACTGCTTATAGTGAATTGTTAAACGACAATAGATTAGTCTGCAAAGTCAAACAAGATGCATATTGAAAATGTAAAGGAAAAAATGCAAACACAAGCATGCAATTGACCAAATGATTGAAAAATGACAAATTCTAGCAATACCAATCCAAAACCCTACCTTGTCGGTAGTCCGTAGTCCGTACCACAAACACACAAATTTTGACAAAGATTACAAGACTAGCACCTTTCATACTTCAAGCTCATTGTAAGGTCCGAACTTTTAGGAATTCATAAGGTCCGAACTATATTAAACACCATACATCCCAATAAAGTCTCAGATCTCAGCCAAGAGAATTGACTAAAACATCTCTCATAACCAAAGATCAACCAAAGTACTCAAAACTTGGGACCGCATCCCAATATTACTCTTTAATCTCTCCATGCAAATTGCCTAGCTCAACTAAAACATTGACATCAAGCCACGTGTGATCCGAATTGCTAAAGAATAGTATATTAATCCCTTTGCATCATATCACCAACTAAAGTCAAAGGTGATGTAAATTAAAGAATGCACATAAACAAGAATACATGTGATCAAATGCTTACACAATAAACAATCTCGCAATAAAAAATCGGTTGCCACAACACTGTAGTAATCAAGAGTACATCCATCCATACAACCTTTTCTTATTCCATTACTCAAGATCTTCGAGACATTTTCACTTCACTAAAGTTTTGCACTTTTCAAATTCACCGTAAGCGCAATTTTTTCTCAATACATGTGAAGATGTGATTATGCGAACATGTTTATACCTCGTGTTCGCCAACTTGTTGTGATGGCCCTCTTGACTTCTCGATCTTCTTTTATCTCGCAGAATACAATAGATGCAAGTACATTAATTGAGAAAATAAATTGTAGGTGGATACAATAGATCGATGCTTACATGCTGATGTGGCCATGCAATAGATCTCCCACAAGCATCAGCCATGACGCTCATATCCCCATAAGGACGAGGCAGTTGAGCAGCCCTTTTTAGCACATGATTAACGACAACTTCACAATATTCAACACCCAACAGAGTACCACCCACTATTGTCCTCCGGTCCGTTGATATAACAAAGAGCCTTACCACAGTGGATATCATGTGGCCCAATAACAGAGTACAAGATAACTTCTTTCCAGATCAAACATGTCATCATTGAATATGTCGATTCAAGTCTAGTCAAATAAATTGCAAAATGGTAAGGAGCAAATCAACAAATAGTGAGATATAAAATCTTACTCCATTTCCATTTTGTGAAGAAACTCCACGCCTATTCAATGTCTACAAGTGCAAAAGGAGAAATCATTACATTAGATATGAACTACAGTATGACAATGGTGAAGAATCTATTTTGTTATTAGCGAGATGTACCTCATCATACAACATGTTTTCTATGGCATTAGACTCACACAACATTGTCACTTTGGGCATGCCGATCCTATAGGCCAATAAAAATAAAAGTGAAACAAACTTCATTCTTCTATACCAACTAATTAATTACAAAAAATTGTATTATACGTTACCTCATGTATAGGTGAATTTGATGCATATCGTGGACTGATCTGTACATGTCGTCCCACATGAGAATTAGTAAGTAGCAATTCCCTCATCTCCACCATTTGCTGACTGAGGGCGTCAATTTTTCTATCACTTTCTGCTTGCATTGTTTCAATGCACCCTAGTAGGAATTCTTTGTCCAATTCATCTTGTCGACGCCCTTCAACAGCCATTTGGAGCTTGGTTGATCTATACTTAAACTTTCCAGGCATCTCCAAATCTCCTGGAGTTGGTCCCTTACCTATAGAACGCACATACCCATTCCTATCAGGACCTAAAACGCGTGATAGGAGGTCACCTTGCTTTATGGATTTCTCTCGTCCACTCGGATGATCTCAGGATCGCGTCCTCAAGTGCTTTCTGCAAATATGGAATATGAACCAACCAAATGAGACTATCATAATCCACGACACATCAAGCCCTTAGACATCAAATGTAACGATTTAATATACTTACAATTTTATGTGTTGCTTCTTGTGAAGGAAGGCCATTTTTATGAGTGTGTGTTTTAATAAACAACTCATCTCTACGAGGCACGACACCATTATCCACGTGCTGCATGGAAAAAGATAGAAAATAGAACATCAATAAAAAATAGTGTACAACATAAGTTATATTTGTGATATTATATTAGAAAGGCATTTATATACCATTTCATGTCCAACACGAGCATGACTCTTGTCGCCGCTTGTATGCAAAATGACATCTTTGCACGATTAGCTTTTCCTATGTCACTACGAGCCTATAACAATGGAAGCAGTAAATAAAAGAGAAATGCCAATATAACAAGTATTGTTTTTTTATGTTTGGCTTACTTTGGCCAAGGGACTTCTCCAATGTTTGATTAGCTATTTCCAGTCATTTTGATTAACTCTATTATCACAGGCAGCAAGAAGTTCCTTATCGGTCTTTGTCTCATCAAAATGTCTTGCTTTCAAATCGCCTTGAAATCCCTCCATATCTTCGCCTTGTCCCCATAACCCAATCTGGACACTTTCATCTAACTCGTAGAATAACTAGTTGCAAAAGAGATGCACAATTAAACCCAAACGAAAATTGTACAAATGAAGCATGTTAATTGGATTCAGATATTACCTTTAAGTCTTTCCACAACTTCAACTTCTGTGTTGGGTCAACCAACCTCCAATCCTTATGTGCAAGTGATACATCCTTAGATTTCACAATTGTAGCTATGAAGTTAGCTAATTCTTTAGCATTTTCGCCAATAGGTTGTCCATACTCATTGAGCTCTAATTGGATTGGAGGTGTATCTCCCCTAGACCAAATGTTGTGCTTTTTAGTGCAGCCCCTACCATTTCTTTTCTTTGCTTGCCCATCATTTAAATTATTATCTATATTATAAATAAATTGCAAATAATAAGCACAAAGTATTAATTTGAACATGTCAAGCATGAAGCTAACTATTATTATATGTACCTTCATTCTCTTGTAAGTGAGCATCCTCTCCTGTCTGGTCATTAGGCATGCATTCATCATGCATGTTGTCATCATTTCTATCATCATCCTCCTCCACATTTTCACCTTGTGTTCCTAGGTCACCTGTTCCACCAACTCTTGCTGACCTAGACCGCAGGTTTGGACATCTGGTTTCTGCTTCTATTGGCTCACCGCTTATGTAAACACATTGTCTACAGGTACATAGAATATGAAATATTAAAAAACTACCATGAACATATTTTAATCACAAGTAAGAAATGCATAACCTTTCTTTTTCTTGTAGGTTGCTGTGAAGAGCTAGCTCGAAGGTGGCCCTCCACTCCATTAGCACTCGCGGTTGGGACAGATAGCTGCAATTTCTTTTTTTTATCTATGAGAGCTTGCAAAAATTTATTGTTTCTCATAACCATTGCCATCCTTTCTTCTTCATAGTCATTGTGGTCACTATCGTTTCCTCCCACGCTTGGCATTTTTCACCCTGCTGAAAAAGGATATTTCCATTAGCAAATTTATTATATATTGCAAAGTACTAGCACTATTCAAAAAGGAAGCAATGCAATTGTGTAAATTCAAATGACAATATAGTAGCACATGAAAAGGTAAGATGGCATACTTCTGCTGATCATTTGCATCAACAATTATTCCATCTATGTCCGCCTAATGCGAGGCACTTCTCCAAAGATCAACAAAATGGTTATATTACCATCTATATCGGGTATGTCACTACATGTTCATTTTCGCACTCTAAATTTTCATTTCAGATTTCATCCATATCATAGAAGTCTCGTGACTTTGACCAATAACAAAGACACCAATCATTGTCAATAGGATCTTCAACATAGTATACTTGGGTTGCTTGAGATGCCAAAATGAAAGGTTCATCATTTAGCTTTGCACTGTATTGAATAAATGCTTCAAGTTCACATCCGTGATGCCAAATTTATCAACCTTAACCCACTTATCTTGTGCACGATTGTCCACCCAATACATTTGAATAGCACAATACTTCCTTTATGCCTATAGTCCAATTCAAGGATTTCAGTAATAACACCATAATAATTCTTATTTCCTACCATTGGATTATTATTTCCACTTGAGAAGGATGAGGTTTGTGCAACTAGAGCCACTCCACTGCATTGGACAGACCTACCCTCATCATAGGACTTTGTGTGGAAATTGTGTCCATTTATGGTATAACTATTGTACTTTGTTGCAACCATCAAAGGCTCATTAGCTAATGTTTCAATCTCTTCAGAAACATTTTCACCATTTTGTAGTAACTGTGCCACATGCAACCTAAACCATTCATGGAACTTCTCGTGATGAATACGACTGATTTCTCTTCCATTTTTGTGACCAAGTGAGGATAGGTAGTCCACATGTTTTCTGCAATGGTTAAACTTTAATTTTCAGTGTGTGAATTGACAAAAAAAAGCATATAGTAATAAATCAGTTAGCATAACTTACCTCAAGTACGTCTCTATATGGTCATAATTAAATAAAATATATCTATGTGCTTGGAGCCATGTTTTGTAATCTAAGGTAACAATACACTTGTCAGCCAAATCTCGACCCAAGTTGCAAAAGAATGGCATGGTGCTAGATATAGCTTGAGGATTAGCTTCATCATTTCGACCTTTTCGATTAAATCTACTTTCACAGCCTTCTAAATAACGAGAGCAAAATGTAAGACTCTCGTCAAACACATAGCTCTCTGCGATTGACCCTCAGATGACTCTTGTGCGTATATATCCCTTTAGCCTCATTAAATACCTACATAGAATTGACACTAGCTAAATCAGATTACAAATAGATTAAATATAATATGACAGTAGTATTTTGATTTTGAAGATCACCTTTCTATTGGATACATGTTGCGGTAATGTACTGGGCCAGCAAGCCTCGCTTGGGCAGGAAGATGTACCATTAGATGAACCATAATATCAAAAAAGGATGGTAGAAATATAGTCTCAAGAAGGCTTAATGTCTCAGCAATTTCTGCCTCTAACTTTTCCATATCACTAACACGAATAACAGGAGAATAAATTTGCTTGAAGAAGTTGCTCACTCGAATCAATGCTGCACTTACTCTATCCGGCAATGTCTTTCGTACTGATAGTGGAAGTAAGTGCTGCAAGAGGATATGGTTGTCATGGCTCTTTAGTCCAATTATCCTTTTATCCTTAACATGTATGTGGTGACGTATATCAGATGCATAACCAGCTGGAAATCTAACTTGTTTCAAAACTTCACAAAACAATCTCTTCTCTTCAGAACTCATTGAGTAAGCCGCAGGAGGCAAATAAAATGAATCTCCTACTTCAATAGGATGAAGATCTCTTCAGATATCTAGAAGTTGGAGATCCAATCGAGCATTCAAATTATCTTTCGATTTCCATCTGTATCTAAAAGTGTATGAATTATGTTGTCACACACATTCTTCTCAATGTGCATCACATCAAAATTATGTGGAAGCAACAAGTCTTTCCAATATGACAATTTAAACCAAATAGATCTCCTATTCCAAATTATTTCTTTCGCTTGCCCATACCCTCACGATTTCTCTTTGATTTTTTCTTGTTTGGGTCTTTCCCAAAATCTATAGGAAGATATTGTGTTTGTTCCAAAACCTCTTCTCCAGTTAGCGGCTTTGGTGCTGTCCCAAAATCTGTAGCACCATCAAATGATGTCACATCTAACCTAAATTTATGATTTGCATCTAAGAACCTACGATGACCCATGTAACAAGACTTGCGCCATTCTTCAAACGTGAGAACAAGTATGTGAGTTGCAAGTGAGGACAAGCTAGTTTGCTGAAGTAACACATGCGCACACATGTCCTAAGCCTGGGAAATCAGTAATGGTTGACAAGATGGCAGCACGCAATTGGAAGTACTCATCCCTGGAAGCATCGTATGTTCTAATACCGTCCTCAAACATTGATATCAAATCATCCACTAGTGGTTCTAAATAAACATCCATGTCCTTCCCAGGTGAATTTCGACCAGGAATTAACAAGGACAGTATGAAATTTGATTGCTTCATACACATCCAAGGTGGTAGATTCAATTGAATAAGAATAACAGGCCAAATGCTATAGCTACAGTTCATTGATCTAAATGGATTAAAGCCATCGGTAGCTAAAGCGAGCCTGATATTGCGGCTCTCTGCACCAAATTCTGGATGTTTGCAATCAAAATCTTTCCAAACTGGAGAATCTGCTGGATGCCTTAATAATCCATCCTTAGTACGCCCTTCAATGTGCCACCATGCATCACTTGCTGCCTTTGGAGACATGTACAATTTTTGAAGTCTCTTCTTTATTGGAAAATAGCGAAGAACCTTTTTGGGAACTTTGTGCACACGTTTCCCATCAAGATTCATCTTCTCTGTTTTCCAACGAGAAGTCTGACATTTCGGACAAAAATCTGCCTTTTCATACTGCTTCCAAAATAGTACGCAGTCGTTCTTGCATGCATGAATACTGACATATCCGAGTCCAAAGCATCTAACCATTTTCTTAGCTTCATTAAAGTTTGTAGGTATTGTTGAGCCCTTCGGAAAAGCTTCTGTAAGAAGTTTTAGTAGCATGTCAAAACTTCTATCGCTCCAACCTCCAAGGAATTTGATGTGGAGCAATTTGACAGCAAAGCGTAGCTTTGAGAAGCTTTTACACCATGGATAAAGCTCTTGATTAGCATCACCTACTAAATGGTAAAAATCTTCAGCACCTTCACATGGATCGTCCAACAAGCAATACGCATATATCATGCATGCATCAGTATTTGACACACCTCATACACATTTTGAATACAACGTTCGAGGACAAGTCAATCAACTGGGATTATTAATATCATATTATTGTTTTGAATTAACACTAGTTGATAATTTTCAACAATTAAATCGTTTACTAGTTTCTGCCAATCATGACTGTGTTTTGAATATACATATGCGGCTTCATTGCTGCAATGAGACCATATGAACTAGTAGGTTCATTATACTTGGGCATTACTTAGACCTTCCAGGGTACAGTGTTAGTCTTCTTAATTATTAGTACTAGTAGTCCTTTTGCATTGAAGTATTACTTGGAAACATATCCATAGTCTTCTAGCTAGGTGATAGAAACATAAATGTTAAACAAATTAACTACAACAATTGGCATCATGCATGGACAATATATAAACCCTAGTAGGGCCTTTGCCAACCCAACACTTGGCAACTACAACAACGCTTCCCCCCATTGGACTGTAAAATATGCAAGCAGATATGGTAGTGATGGCATTTCTTTTGTTTAAGGTCCATGTCCAAGCGACAACTTAGTCTAGCGACATCAAACACACCTTCGCTTAGAATATGCCCAAGAGTACCGAGGGTGCTTCCCACTGTGCCCACCAAATGCCTCTTGCCAAGAATCAACAAGTGCGTAATTTTGTCTCTCACTTGAATATCACTGTAAAATGGTCAAGAAAATGACAAAAGAAACAAAGAAAGCACTTCGAAGGAACCCCTAAAGATTTATGATGTATATGGTAATT
This sequence comes from Hsuehochloa calcarea, assembly GCA_036346395.1. Classification (NCBI taxonomy): domain Eukaryota; kingdom Viridiplantae; phylum Streptophyta; class Magnoliopsida; order Poales; family Poaceae; genus Hsuehochloa; species Hsuehochloa calcarea. The sequence continues at coordinate 27,024,387 of CM070593.1, read as the reverse complement.
CAAATGTATTAGTCATGATTCAATAGTCGGTAGCATTCAGATAATTCAATGTGATCAGAAGAGCAAAGATCGATGAATAGATACAAATGGGGAAAAAGATCTTATCATGAATTAAAAAGGAATATTGCAAAAGAAACTATTGTTTGTGAATTCCCTTGTCATTAGTTTGTAGGATCTATGATTTACCCATGATCAATTCATCATTTAACACTTGTATGTTTCAAAATTCATACATAAACCAATCAGGCTTTGAATGTAAGTGTCATTTTGAAAACATTTGAAGTGCCTCTGGCAAAGATGTAGATTGGATTCTCAAGGATGTTTTTCTTGGGCGATGTTCTTGGCGTATGTTAGGCAAAGAAGACCTTCCAAAAGCACTTCCGAGTTTAGTGAGCTCAACCAAAATGCTTGATGTACAGAGCATTGCTTGTGGGGAGAATCATGCGCCATAATCACTAAGCAAGGGAGGTCTTCTCGGGGCAAGGAGAGTAGTGGCGATTGGGTCACAAAGTAAATGAGAGTATAGCTTGTGGCTCCAATTTCATCACTGCAATTGCTTGCATAGGGCAATCTCAATGAAGGACCATCAGATGCAAGTGCTTGCCAAATGGCTTTTGGTTTTACTAGAAAGAGGCACAACTGTTACAACTGTGGTTCTATGTTCTCGCAATTCTGCAGAGTAACAAGATTACAAATGCAGCTTGCACTGCATAAGAGCAGAAGGTATCGTGTTTGTGATGTGTGTTTTGTCAACTACGTAAAGTTGTGGATTCAAAGAAAGTAAAGTCATAACTAAAGATCAAAGAAGGAGAAATGTTTAAAAGAAATGAAGGCATACACACCTAAGTCGTCACAGATATTCAAGGAAGCGAACTTCATTGTAGAAAAGATGGCTTTAGTACAAGGTCCCAATCACGGAATGAGGACTCACGCTCCAGCTCAAGTAAAACTCAAAGATGGGGGCACGTTGAGTGCCCCGCTCAATTTATATCTGCACAAGACAGCTTTCAAAATAATCCGATATCAAATAATCGATGTGTGGTATCTCTTTTCCCAAAGAATGCATGATTCAGAGTCTTTGAGATCTAGCGCTTCTTTGCAATGATCATTGATGGTCGAGAGAAGAGTCAATATGATGGAAACGATGATACTCACGTAAGAAAGAAGCTTCGTTCACGTGTAATTCATTTATCATCGATCAACAAATAATCTTTCTCCCTTTGAGAACTCAAGAAAGTTGATATTGTTGTTGCCGTTCAAGTAGGTAATCGCCTTGCGAGCAATGTCGACAAAAAGTCTTCTCGTTCAACTGCATAAACAAAAATATGATGAAACATGGTTAGTTGTTAGGGATGAGGTCGCAAAGTGCAAAGTCGCCAAAGATGTCATAAAGGTTCTAATCGATCGTATGAACTTGACATAATCCCATTGCGGAGTATTGTCGATTTTTTCAAGAATAATGTAATGCATCACTCCACCTTGATTGTGGGCCACTCTTATAGCTATATGACCCATTCACCGTTGTAAATTGTGCGGTGTAATTCCTCGTCGAGGAACTTTCAGTTGGACAACTATCGAAAACTCCAACGGCACACCTACTAGCATCCCATGACAACCGGTGAAAGCGAATTGCAAGATTACCCCAAAAAAACTTGAATATGCTCTATAACTTGAATATGCACATGATCCCCACAATTCTTTGTTAGTGTCTCCAACAGCTGCAAACCAATTCCACAAAATCCTGAGGGATCTCTGTAATGAGTAAAGAATCACTCTATCAAGTTACAAAATCTCGAGGAACTCGCTCAAATCATCACTTGCTCTACAAAACTACAACTCGCTTCCAGCAAATAATACAATGTGCTGGTGCCGATTAACTACCGGCCATTGGCGCTGCTCCAACACAAGCAAAGAGATGACACTTCTAAAACCGCTAATCTCGCATCCAATTATTGCCGTTTGGTCGAGGTTTCGCTTCGCAATTAGTACACTTTACAAATCCTCCCAAATCAAGCTCAAACATTGACACACACACACACACAAAAAGAGAGAGAGGAGATTCTTGCCTTGCAGGTCGCGGCACTCGGAGGTCACCTCGCCTGCGTCTGAGCCAGCGTGACAACGAGAGCCGCACAACGAGAGCTGGGACGAAGGAGGCGGCTACTGGGAACTGGGAGGAAGGGTGGCGCTGGAAGAAGGAGGGCGGCGCTGGGAACTGGGAGGAAGGGCGGCGCTGGGAGGGTGGCGGCCGGGAGGACGGAGGCGCGGGAGGAAGGGGGCGCGCTGGGAGGACGGAGGCGCTGGGAGGAAGGGCGGCGCTGGGAGGACGGAGGCGCGGAGGAGGAAGGGGCGGCACTGGGAGGACGGAGGCGCTGGGAGGAAGGGGCGTCGCTGGGAGGACGGGAGGCGGGGAGGAAGGGCGTCACTGGGAGGACGGAGGCGCGGGGAGGAAGGGCGGCTGGGGAGGACGGAGGCGCGGGAGGACGGGAGGCGCGGGAGGAAGGGCGGCTGGGAGGACGGAGGCGCGGGGAGGAAGGGGCGCGGGAGGAAGGGGCGCTGGGAGCTGCATGGAGGAGGAGGCGCCGAGAGGAGATCGAAGAGGCAGCACAACGTGCCGGGAGGAGGTTAGAGGATGGTGGGGGTGGGGAGGGGAAGAGATAAGGTGGAGAGAGACATGGCGAGAAAATTTGGCGCTTCTTTTCCCCTCGCGAAGCATTTACGCTATTTTTTCATCTCCGCCTAATATTTTTCCTTTAGTTATATTGACATAGTTTATTTTTTCTACAGATATGTTGTAGCTAAAATAAAAATATACCCTACAGATAAGTTGTTCTACATAATAGTTATTGGCGATAATAAGACCCGTAATATCTTCAACATTGCTTGCAGATAATTTGCCTCTCACCTAATTCTTTCCCGGCAGATTATTGCCCTTAATACTATGTCATGGTGTAGTGAATTTTGCCAAAGCTGGTCGTCCGAGTATGGCGTTATATGCCGTATCGAAATCAACCACATCAAAGGAGATTTTCTCTCATCTCCAAATTACTTGGTGAGCCAAATGTTAAAGGAAGAGAAACTTGGCCAATGGGTTTGGCCAAGACCCCAAGACAATTCCATGAAAAGAGTATCGACTGGTCTTACTTTTGTCCCGGTACTTGCATCTCGTCCGTGGCATTTGTAAACAAGATGTTCATGAACCGCCACCATCAACCAAAACTCGATTGACCCGACAGTTGTTGATGGTGGGTTCGACCACAATCGGATATTGACCTGATCGATTGGAAGTGATCGGGCAGTCACCCTTCTCAAAAGAAATGGTAACTTCCGACCACTTCGGTAAATTATTGACAAGAGGAGCATCTATAGAGTTTACCTCTCGTCCGGCAGCTTTAAGTTGTCGTTTTGACTCATATGTCGATGATCCTCCGTAGATGTGCTTAACGGTATGTTGCGGATCTTGGAACGGCATCTCTTCATCATCTGACGACTTTTGACCACTCGTATGCCCTACCTGCTCGAGAGTGGGGAGTGGTTCTTTGCCGTTGTAGTAGTCCTCGAGCTTTCTTTGGAAAACTCGGCAATTGCGGAGATCGTGTCCTTCCTTTTTATGAAAAGGACACCACCTTGGTTTGTCATTCTTTCGATCAGGGCGCTTACCTTTGCCTTGATCAGGGTACGACTTGGTGGTTCGTGGCTCTTTATCGTTCACAGCCAAGACCTCCTTGAAACCACTGGTTTGTGGTTTTTGACCCTTTATCTTATTCTTGGACTTCTTTGCTTTCTTGTCCTTTTTTCTACCAACTTCACCTAGCTCTCGAGGAGTATTTGTTTCTCGATCAACAGTGTTATTCCACTCGGCCGCCTCAGAAGCACTCGCATATCAATCAGCCATTTCGAAGAGCTCGGCAACAGTGTTGGGAGGATTTAAAGCAATATCCTCTGTTATCCTTCTACTACGGACTCCTTGCTTAAAAGCCCTGATAACAGATGAGTCAGAAACTTCCGGAATTGCATTACGAACCTGACTAAAGCGTTTGATGAATTAGCGTAAAGTTTCATCGTTGTTCTGTCTTATCAAGTGCAAGTCGTCTTCCTTTCCAGGGTGGTTGTATGTGCCTTGGAAATTCGCCAGTAGAAGGTCGCAGAGATGTTGCCAAGAGTAGATCGACTCGAGTGGCTGGTTTAATAACCACGATCGAGCGGATCCTTCAAGCACAGTTGGAAGGTAATTTGCCATTACATGCTCTCCTCCTCCTGCTCGGACATCTGTTGTATAGATTTGAAGAAATTCGATGGGATTTTGAGATCCATCAAACTTCTCCATGTTTACTGGTCGAAAACGAGGTGGCAAATGAATGCCTCAAGGTCGCGAAAATACCCGAGATCCGTAATAACTTCTTGACGCCTTCTTTGCGGAAAGAAGGGTTAATGTCACCAGTGATCGTACGACGATACCCAGAACAGTCGACTCGTCCCGTAGTAGGTCACAATTCTACGAGGGAATACTCCTCGCACTCCATCCGCTATGGATTTCCTTGTCGAAGTGGCGAACGATCACCTCCGAGGGGCTTTGATCATCACCAATCGAAACATATTCGATTAGGGATCGATCGACTTATGGCCGTGTCGATTTCTACATGGTGAAATGTTTGATTGATCGGTAGCGAGGAAGTCGCATTGCTACGATCGCTCAATAATGTCGACGAGGTGCTTCCCCTTGTCATCACGGTTCAAGCCTTTGCGCAATTTCTTCAAATAAGAGATCGATTCCTAGCGCTCGAGCAAGCTCTTGAGTGTGATTTTCGAGCAAGTCTTTGATGTCCCGAGTTCTTGTACCTCCTCGATCGATATTGGATGCGCCCAGTGTGTTCTTCGGTACGCAATCTTCCTCCGCTCGGATGGCTTCAAAATTCTCCTCATCGATCCTTGTGGCCTTCTCAATGGAGTGCGAGAATATCGAGGATTTCCCTCGCGCTCATCAGAGTATTGGTTTTGCCCATCATCGATGATGCCCTTGCCATTATCACAAGGGGGCGCAGTGCGTGATCTTCGGGGAGTGTTCTTATCTCGGCCTCCATAAGGTGACCACGATCCGAGGAAGGACGAAGACCTCCGCTGATGATTCTCACTTGCGCCGAGGCCTCCCGCTTGAGGAGTATTCGAGAGACACCATCTGGCGACTTGGAGTAACCCCTCCGTAGGGGAACTCTGGGTTATAACCGTCTCCATCCGCAAATGAGATCTGCGGACGGTCGAATTTGCAGGAAAAACATGCTTGATCCCACTCCCTCTGGAGTTATCCTGAGAGAGAGAATCACCAGATGTTGGTGGAGTCCTGGAATGGTGGCTCTCAGAACTTGTCTCACCAGGTCGGACCGTCTTAGGGGACTTGGACACTTGGAGGAAAAACTCTCGTCGTGTTGTAAGTCCTTCAGGTGCGGTTCGCCTGGATTGACCCTTGTCCTTTGAGGGAATTGGCTCCTCTGTTGGACGTATCGTTGTGGGGGATAAGGATCCCTCCCCAACTACATCGATGGGATGGCTTCCTGGAGAATGATTTCCGGAGGCGACATCACCATCAGAGGATGCATCGTTCGCCAGTAGTTGAAACCGCATCCATGTCGACGTCTGCGTGTCGCCAAGTCAAACCAGTTCTCCTCGTTCCATTCCCCTGCCATGAGTGCATGAGATTTGGAAAAAGAGAGTATATTAACAAGAGATTACCGGAAGATCCCCACGGTCGGCGCCAACTGTCGGTGTTTTAGAACCGATCTTACGTAAATATTGTTTGATTCGGGGGGTCTCCTAGAGATGAAATCACGCAGAGCGATTAACACGGGATTTTTATACAGGTTCAGGCCTTCTCCGAGGAGAATAACAACCCTACTCCTGTGTGTGTGTGGTATTGACTGTATTCTCGATAATCAAGCTAGAAACTAAGACTATTACAAAGAACAGTTCTTGTCTTTCTCCTTGATTGTCCTTGATTAGCTCTTTGTCCCCCTTTGTCCTTCTGATTGATGCCTTTATATAGTCGTGAAGGAGTAGCCGTTTTCCCTGCTAAAGAGGCGCCTAATTAAGCTAGTAATGGGCACATAATGGCAATAATTACCGGTGTAGTGGCTCCTTCACGCCGTTTGGCAGTTATCTTTCAGAGGTAATGGGGTATTTAAGCACTATTACTCGCAGAATAATAGTGCATGTGGACCGTCTGGATTCCTTAATCAATTGGACCCACTCGCTTGTAGGTTTTATTGATTATAAGGTGGTCGTGGTTGACTTGGTCATAGCAGGACTTACGACTAGGTACAAGTCGTAGCAGAACTTACGACTGGATAATAGTCGTAAAAGGACTTACGACTAGGTACAGGTCGTAGCAGAACTTACAACTGGACAATAGTTGTAGAAGGACTTACGACCAGGTAATGGTCGTAGAAGGACTTACGACCAGGTAGTAGTCGTAGAAGGACTTACGACCATGACATAGTCGTAGTAAGACTTACGACTATGGGGGTGATTGTAGAAGAACTTACAATCACTTGGTAGGCCTCTTCCTTATAAATATAAGGGATACTTCTGGGGACTACGTGACATCATATTTACCCATAATAAGAATTATAGATAAAAGATAAAATGAGGATTATCAGATCCTCGTCAAAGGGGTTTGATAATTATATGTAGTGGGTTACACTTTTATCAGTGTGGTGGTAAGAAAACTGCATGATCCTAATATTCTGTAGGATATTCCAACTATGGGTTGGTCATTAGTCTGCGATGAAGGCCCCATACGAGGGTTCGAGAGTTGGTAGACTTTTTCTATAGACTAGCTTCTTTATTATTTACGCAAGTTTTTTGGTCCAATTACTCATATCATATTTTAAATAATTTATATCATTAAAATTTAAGTTTATAATTATGCAACATATTTTGTTATGGTTATAAGTAGTGTGTTTTAACAGTATAAAACTACATGATGTTCTTCAGAAAAATAGATATAATATTGGAACATAAAACATTTTACCATAGTTAATCTACATGAAAAAAACTGGATTTTCTTTTGGACTTCCAATCTAGTTGAATCACCCAAATATTATAATTATTCAATGGGAATATTTATTGTTCAACATGAACATCATATTTAATTAAGGGTGCTAAATTGTATACCTGATTTTAATTTGCAATGCCAGAATCATCATGACCAAATTTAGATCATCCTGGATCAACAAATTCCAATAGGTCATGTTTCTTTAGGGAGCTATATTTGCTTCAAGCAAGTGATATGACTTCGGTGGTGATGCAGTTTGCAGACTGCACTTACCAATTTATGCATATGGCATTTCCGATGAGTATGACATGCTTCAGTGCATAGCCGAACATGGTATATGTGCGGCTATGTCAAGCGATCGTCGATTTGCCAAGTGCATTCCCGCTTGCCAATTTATGCATATGGCATTTCCGATGAGTATGACATGCTTCAGTGCATAGCCGAACATGGTATATGTGCGGCTATGTCAAGCGGTCGTCGATTTGCCAAGTGCATTCCCGCTTGCTACCAGTTAACGTATTGTTGAAGACACAAATAAATTTCCCTTCATGTGATCCATGAGAGATCAACATATGACTAGACTTGGTCCGGTGCTACTAAGAAAAATAGTTTCTATTTTGCCATCTGGGCATCTGTGCACTACAAGCTAGTGAATTGATGCTTATTAGATATCAACAACACATGTCCAATATTTTGTTAGCAAGACATGGAAACTTATTTTTAATTTTCAGGCATACTGATTACAAAATTTTATTACATCCAATATTAATTTACTACAGTTAAGGTATGCTACTAGCAATATATTCTATTAAACAGATTTAATCAACTATTCAGTAGGAGATAATACTTTAATAGAACAACTTAGATCATTATTTTATTAATGGCATCTGGGAAAAAATGATATAATGCATAAGTTCCATCCTAAAGCAAAAGATAAGAAATGCTCAACAGGAGCAGGACTAAGCTCGACAGGAGCTGAATCTATACTACTAATGCAACTCGTGCAAAAAAAAAGACATCTTTACAAAGTTAAGGGATAACTAGGATATTATTATAGGTCTCTGTAGAGCATAATATGGGCATATCATTACTGTCATCCAGGACAAACAAATATCCACTTAGCGATGTCAAACATGTTTGACACAATTTTATGTAATTTTTAATATATTTATAGCTGGTAAAATATTTTAAAGGCATTAAAACGAGTGCAAAATAGTAAAGATTAATTTTATCTATTTGGCAGACAATTTTATAGATTTCCTAGAATTTTTCTGGTATTTTAAAGATTTTTGATAATTTTTTAAGGTGTCGGAGCAATTTTCAAAATTACTAAACCCATTAATTAATTTCCAAAACACACAATGCCAGGGGAAAAGCTATAAAAAATATGATGCTTCAAGGTATACTAGATCTAAAGTTTTACAATTTATTAAAGCTCACATACCTTAGAAATTCAGTTTCTAAGATTAATTTAAGGATATTACATAAAATTAAATATTAAAAAAATAACCATAAGACGAGGGGCTAGATTAAAAATAACCATAGAACAAAGTAATCTGTCGCAAGAATTGTATTCCCGATGGGTTATTCCGCAATAATATATGAAAATCCGATATTTGCCGTAAATTTTTCATACTCCAAGGGGTTTTCCACAAAGTTTCCTTATCCGCGAAAGTTTCCTCATTATGTTTGGAATTTTGAGGGTTTATTTTGCATTTTTTTGGATTTTCATTTTTTTCTTCTCCTGATTTTTTTGTTTTCCTTTTTTCGGTGGGGCGGACCGGCTCATAAGGCCATTGGCCTGCTGGGCACTAGGCAAAAATGAGGGGTGCTTAAGTTTTCCCTAAGCTTGTGGCGGCTTGTGGTGGCTACAAGCGCCAGGACGCATGGCGCGGGCGCAAGGCGCCAAGCGCGAGGCGGGCGACGCCGCCGGCGAGCTGCAAAGCAAGCGGTGCACAACGGACGCGGCTCTATATATGGCGGCGACGCGGGCGCGCAGCAGAAGCGGTGGTCAGCAACAGGTCGTAATTTTTTTTTCTCGCGTGAACAATAAAGATGAACAGTGATGTATCGATCTAATCTCATGTAATTTCATGTACTCACAGCTGGCTCGTTGTAGGTCTTGGAAAAACCGATCCATCTAGTAAGGCGTTGATAGTGTGTCGACGGTAATCCAGATCGGTAGCAATTCATCAAGGATGCCGACGATCACCACTTGCGCCCAAGCAGCCGAGAGGAAGAACAACAATGAAGTCGAGTATTGTCATGCGAAATAGACAGGTCGATTGCGGCGATTAGGATCGACAAAAACAAGATTGACCTAATTGCCAACATTTAGAACGACATATCCGGATCAAACAAGATTGACCTGATTTCCAACATTTAGAACGATATACTCGGATCAAGAGCTTCGTGCCGATAACGTGCTGAGAAATAGAGGTAGTCGTTATGATATCAGCTTAGATCAATCACACAAGTTACCAAGAGACACAAGTGTATAGAGGAGAGTTAGTATTTTTATTCATGTGTATATGATTTGTACATGGGATCCATTATATTTATAGACTACAATGGGTGAAAGCCCTCCGGTTTAGTCTTTTACTTATACAAAGTAGGTTTCGTAACAGGCCTGATGTATTAGATTAGCGTCCGGCTGCTCCTCCGGTTGGAGGTGTTAATTAGACGCAAAACAAAAGCCATTCTGAACTCGCTCTCAGTGCGTACCATCAACCAACATCCAGGGATTAAAGGCTAAACCAAGGACGAGACGCGCGCGCCGCGCTGGCCCTCATCAAAAGACAAGACACCAATGGCCTGAAAACAACCCATGGCTGGATTCCGATCCAAGCCTCGACCGTGGCGGTTCGACCGATCGAAACGGGTGATTTGGTTACATCTTCGGTGCCTGCGCGCGCGCGTGGTTTGATCGTTAATGTGCTCCCGGTTGTTCGCCTAATCCGATGCGCGACGGCGACCGGCGAGCTTCCCCTGCGAACTTTCTTGGCGGCTAACCGTCGACGGCGTACGGCGTGTCGGCACGCGGGCATGCAGTGACGCAGTGTGGCAGACGACGGCTGCCGCACGCTGCTGGAGCTGTCGAGGCTTACCCGTTTTGCTGCTCATTTTTTATCTTGAGCGGTTAGGTGACGGGATTGTTTGACCCGAATTTTTCCACTTTGCTGCAGCGCCAAGCTATTATGGATTCTATTCGTTGATTGTTAGCGGGTGTTCTTCTGCGGAGAACATTCTTTCCTAACCCTGCCGAAAGCACGCTTCTAATGAGAACTCTACCCTCCAAACAACGCGAGCCGTCGAAGATATAGTTAACAAGTAGAAGTAAGCGGACCAATGAGATGTGGAAGCATGATTTCAAGAAGAGCAATGCGAAGAAAAAAAAGCACTGATACGGGACGCAAATACACAAGTGACCCCTCGTTACTTACTCATGCTTGGAACGTATAGTTTCGATGGAAATGATTCGATTTGTACGTGCAGTCCATGTATTCCAAATGGAGTTTGGATCGACCTGGTGATCACTGCCAAACACGGAGTAATTCCCGCAAAATGTACGGCACATAACAACATTTCGACCTCCCTCCGCCAGTGCTGATCCTCGTGTACCGTATCGTATCCAACGAGGTAGCTAGCAACCGTACGTGGTGCGAACCGGCATCCAATTCCAACCCATGCGTATAATGGCTGCATGCTCTGATGCGTGAGCGTGAGCCAGCCAGGCAGCACTAACCCAGAAACCAACGAGGGCGCAAGCCGCAAGCCCAAACACACGGCAGGGCGACGCAGCAGCATCCGCAGATCACTAGGCAGAGCGGGGCACGGGCACGGGCACTGGCACACACATGACATGACACACCCGACGCCGTCACGGGCGCGCCCACTGTGCGTGTCATCCAGTCCAGTGCAAGCCGCTGTACATAAAACACTCGCGCGCACGCACATTCCCACCCCTTTTCTCCCAAAATTTCCCACCCCCAAGAAGCTACAACCCAAGAAAAAAGCTACGGCAAAAGCAAAGCAGCTTCAGCTTCCCTCCTCCCCTCTCGCTCGCTCGCCGGCACCCTCCTTCCCTTCGTCTCCGATGCCTCGCTCGTAGCCGCGCACCCAGCTCCCCCGTCCGTCCGTCGCAATGGCCGCCGTCGCCATGCTGGTGGCGGTCGTCGCCTCGCTCGCCTGCCGCGCCGTCGCGGAGCCGCCGCCGAGCGAGCGGTCGGCGCTGCTGGCGTTCCTCACGGCCACGCCGCACGAGCGCCGGCTCGGGTGGAACTCCTCCACGCCCGCGTGCGGGTGGGTCGGGGTGAAGTGCGACGCCGCCAACTCCACCGTCGTGGAGGTGCACCTCCCGGGGATCGGGCTCATCGGCGCCGTCCCGCCGGCGACGCTCGGCCGACTCCCGAACCTCCAGGTGCTCTCCCTCCGCTCCAACCGCATCTTCGGGAGCATCCCCGACGACGTGCTCCAGCTCTCCAGCCTCCGCTCGCTCTTCCTGCAGAACAACCTGCTCTCCGGCGCCATCCCGGCGGGGGTCAGCAAGCTCGGCAACCTCCAGAGGCTGGTCCTCTCCCATAACAACCTATCGGGCCCCATCCCCTTCGCGCTCAACAACCTCACCGCGCTGCGCGCGCTGCGGCTCGACGGCAACAAGCTCTCTGGGAACATCCCCAGCATCAGCATCCCGGGGCTAAACGCCTTCAACGTCTCCGATAACAACCTTAACGGCTCCATCCCGCAGTCCCTCGCGCGCTTCCCGGCGGACTCCTTCGCCGGCAACCTCCAGCTCTGCGGCAAACCGCTGCCACCCTGCAGCCCGTTCTTCCCGTCACCGTCGCCAGCGCCCGGGATGACTCCGGGCGCACTCCCCGGGCAGGCCGCCTCCAAGAAGCGGAAGCTCTCCGGCGCGGCAATCGCGGGCATCGTAGTGGGCGCCGTGGTGGTGGCACTGCTCCTCGCTGCCATCGTGTTCTGCGCGGTGTCCCGGCGGCGCAGAGGCACCCGCGAGGGGCCAAAAAGCACGACAGTGACGGCGGCGGCGGCAGCGAGAGGGGCAGCCCCACCGCCGTCCGGCGAGGGCACCGGCATGACGTCCTCATCAAAGGAGGACATGGGGGGCGGCGCGTCCGGGTCGGCCGCCGCCGCGGCGGCTTCCGCGGCCAGCGCCGGCGCGGGGGAGCCGAGCCGGCTGGTGTTCTTGGGCAAGGGCGCGGGGTACAGCTTCGACCTGGAGGACCTGCTGCGTGCGTCGGCGGAGGTGCTGGGGAAGGGGAGCGTGGGAACGTCGTACAAGGCGGTGCTGGAGGAGGGGACGACGGTGGTGGTGAAGCGGCTCAAGGACGTGGCGGTGGCGCGGCGCGAGTTCGACGCGCACATGGACGCGCTCGGCCATGTGGAGCACCGCAACGTCCTCCCCGTCCGCGCCTACTACTTCTCCAAGGACGAGAAGCTGCTCGTCTTCGACTACCTCCCCAACGGCAGCCTCTCCGCCATGCTCCACGGTCAGTGCCATACCAACCACTTGCATTGCATCGCATCATTCGATCTTACCGTCGTCGACGTCGTCCTCGAGAGTTCGGTCGCGCTCGCGGTGTTACTGCATTGCCCACTACTTGCTCGGCCCGATTGCTATCTCTATTCTAGCTTGGTTGGTGTTTTGCCTGCGGCGACTTGCGCGTAGCCGAAGACTCGGAGATTTGAAGTTTCCAAGTCTTTCTCGGATAGGCATTGTGCGTAGGGACCGAGATTGTCGAGAATTGGCTGCATTCGCCCAAAATTCAGGCCGTCGTTGCACGAGAAACTCACCAAGAAGTGATCTTTACACTTCCGATGACGGCAGCACAGTGCATTGATGATTGATCGCGAGTAGGAATTCGGCCGCGGCAGCACAGTGCATTGATGATTGTTCGCGAGTAGGAAAAATCCATTTCCCTTCTTCTTTTCCACTCCATTGCGGAAAAAGGAATTAAATGGCTCTCGCGGCATGACTCCGGCACGTGGTGTGGACAGGACGGTGGTGGTTCCTGCGCGCTTTTTCCCTCTCTCTCTCTCTCTTTTCTGCGCTGCTCTTTTTCTCTTTATTTATTTCTAAACCTTTATTATTTCCCCCCTTCGCTTTTCTTCGATGCCGAAGTGTGGATGTTGTGGAGTGGTGGTAGCTGTGTGCGTGGGACGGTGGGAGTGATGTGACTGCGAGGTTTGGGCTGTAAAGCGATGGTCCTCGCTGCTCATGGTCACGCTGGATGCATCCGTGCATGCTATGCCATAGCTGGTAAAATTGCTATACTAGTGTTGTATTTGCTTCAAGCGGGTCTGGAACAGTCCAGAAATGCAGATGCAATTTGCTACGGGAACATGGGTGCCTTGGGCCATTGGCCGCTGTACTATTCCATATATGTATCATGTACTGTACATTTCATATATATGGGAGGTTAGGGGATGTAGTGTACTGCATTAGGTCCCTCGTATATATGGGGCTGGCCCATGATGTACTGTAGGGACCAATTGTGAAAGGGCAAGATGTGTAGTGCACCACTTATTTCTGTGTGCCCCTGTACACTACTGGGCTTAAAAAGGTGTGTAACTGCAGATTTCCCCCCACATAAAAAAAGGGGCTTAGGTGTACCGTCTAGGCTTGTGTAAAATCCTGCTCCAAAGTCAAATGTCTTCAACGGTAGTATCAAGATGTACGCATAGCACACCGTGTTGTTACTTGATACACGCCCTATCTGGCTAGCAGAGATTGGGGCAGGTAGAATAATGAAGCGTGGTGTGAGCTGTCACGGTGGGGCCTTGCCGTGTTGCTCGGCTACGTGCCGGTGCGTGGTGAGTTCGCCTCATGGGCCATGGCTCGTGTGCAGCGCACGCCTGCAGGCCTGGTTTCACCTGCGCGTCCACTGTCCAGATTGCCCATGGACGCGCGTCCGTCGCCAAATCTGACGACCAATGTTGCTGCCAAAAGGGGCTTGCTTGCCCAACTCTTCGTGCAACTTTACCAGCCGAGTAGTGTAGCTGAGAGCCACTGGAACGACTGAACAAGACGGCATTGACGCAGTATCTGCAATTTTGCCTCTCACCTGATCAAATCTCACGGTATCTTAATTGCTTGCGTTCAACACCTCAACTCCCTGGAAAAGGATTGATAAAGAGGTGAACGAAGAGACGGGGGGTGGTTGCCAGTTATCCATCATGGACATGCCACCATAAATCAGTACTAGTTGCTTTTCTTGCAAAGACCGTATGTTTATTTAGTCTAAAGTTGCAGCAGCTACTACTCCATATACTCTTTTCTCGAGTGTAGAATCTCAGGAATGTCCCAAATGTCAAGGTCGAGAGAATGTGGTTTTTGACAAAGCTGGCGTCAATGGATCATACTGTGGAAAGTGGCAACCTTGCATTATCCTTCAAGTAATTTAGGGTGGCCACAGCAATACACTTGCATGTTCTTGCCTGGTCTCCATTGTAGTAGTGGCCATGGGTCCCTGGCCCCATGGCCCCCCAGTCAATGCTGCCATCCGCATATGTATCTGACAGTCCATAGCAGCTTAGCAGAAGGCAGTGCTGCCTCTGCCGTGTGGATCCACTGCTGGTCAATTTCTCCACTACTTGACAAAAACCACAAGCTTGCTTTTGGATACTCGCCAATGGCTATGTTCTTCTAATCGCGTAAACTTAATGTTACTAATGTTAGTTTTTAGAAACTTATGACTAGCAAAAAGTTCAGTGTTCAAATTTGAAATGAAGTTGGTCGATTTTTCGAGTTAAAATGCGATTAGTAGCTTATACGACCTACTAGTTCGGTGTGTTTGCTTGCCTATCCTTTACGTGGCACTAGTCTATCTACCAGGTGCGCTTATCTAGTAGCCAAATGAATCGCCAATAAATAACGTACTAGCTCTATGTAATGCACTACTCAATTTGGTATTTAGTCTCTTCTTAAATTCGTTTCTTAGTAGACCTACTCAACCTACGACAGCGCTGATATATATTTATATGCTTCTTGTTGCTGTCCAACTGTACTTGACCAATGGAGATGTGTTGTCCTCTTACGCTGCAGCCTGCAATAGTCCTCGTTCTCTGCAAACAAGTTACAAGAGTTAGGTGTGTTACGTCTACCTATCTATTATCTTATAAAAACAAAGAAAAAAAAAGAAGGCACCATGTTCGATCTCAAAGGTTAGAAATTCTTATGTTAATTGCAGTAAAATAATAATCTACGAGTTTGATCGTATTATAATGGTCCAAATCAAAAGAAAGTCTATGTCACGTATAAAAAAAACTGAAATTTGGAATAAATAAATAAAATAAGCAATTGTGAAATATCTAAATAAATATAATTCAGAATAAAAAATTAAACAAAAATTACCAATTGGATTTGTGTGCAAATTCCAACAAAAAAATAAATGAAATTAGGATAACAAGATAAAATAAAACTAGCATTTTGATTTTGATACAAATTTCAAAGCAAAATCCCTAAATAACTATAATTCAGTATAAAAATTAAAGAAAAAATAGCAATTGGATTTGTATACGAATTTCAACAAAAAAAATAATTGAAATTAGCATTTTGATTAAAATATGCAAACTCCAATAAAAATAACTGGAATTTTGAATAAAATTAAAATATATAACGTGGACGAATGGTGTTGGAGACCATGAAAGAGCGCAATGGCATCAATTTGTTCTACAAGAATACATTGACCCACGGGGAAGCGAAAAGCCGAGGCAACGACGACGAAGATGGAGAAAATGTTGTTCTACTCACCTTAGCCGTTCGACGAGAACAATGTCGTGCTACTCGTCAGAGCTGTTGAAGAGAAAGGCCAGAGTCAAAGTCAATAACCAAAGAAGCTCGATGATGAGGAAGCACAGGCAAAGATGACAAGCAGCTTTTCATTGAAGGCGAGTTATGGACGATACGGGGATATTGGGTAGTTAGGAGCGTGCCATTGCTGATGAGGGGCACAACGTCATTGGCGATGGCGAAAAAATTCTCTATATCGTTAAAAAGTGATCAAAGCCACAACATTGAGTTGACCAACGTCGAAGAAGAGGAGCGATCGATACGGGAGGAGGAAATCGAGCATGTATAACATCATGCATGTGCTTATTAGTCTAAACGTGCATGCATCCGTATGAATAGAAGCACGGGTGTACAGAAGCAGAGGAGCAAAGAGTTCGGAGTAGAGATGGTGCAACCGTAGAGAATAAGCTCAAAGCCACCGAAGAGAGTGTGACAGGTGTTCACGGTAGGGATCAGCGACGGTTGCATGTGTATACGTGTTGATGTCGCAACGGTCAACATTAAACAATAATTGAGAGAAGTCGATAACTATGTGGTGGAGTATTGCATTGAAAGGGTTAGCAGTTGAGAGGGAGTGGTCAAGAATTAGGCTTACTATTGGAGATTGAAGCAGAAAAGCTATGGCGGCGAAAAGAGACAGAAGACACACAATTCAGTGGAGGCAGCCGACGTGTAAAGGAAGATAAGTTCAAGGTAAGTCATCCATGATGTATTGATGTATGCGTGAGCAATGTACTCTAATACCGTATTGTTTGATATTAAATAGAGGTACATGTGTATGCATATATTTTGAAAAGGAGTAACTAATGGAGGAAGAACAAGGGTATGTAATTACATGATCCATGCATGATGGAGCGTGATTACGTTTCTAACAACCCGAACAACTTATTATGCTCAATGATTCTCTTACAACAATACTCATACTTCAATTATGTTCATCGAATTATATTTTCATTCAAGCTTCTATTGTTATTTTTAATATTTTATGATGTCTTAAAAATCTAAATAAACTACAAGATACGTAAATATAATCTCAAGCATCTAAGTTATATCATTTCATACTATAAATTTTGAAACAAATCTAACCATTCTGGCCAGCCTGCTAATTTTGCTTACAAAATAGTTGTGTGTGCATCACTAATTCTTTTGATAGTGACCAACCTGTGCTTTATACACCAGTTCAATATTATTCTTTATTCACCTGATCAATAAACAAATTGAGCTTTCCTGCAATCTTTACTGAGAATCCTACGCAGGAGTATTTTGCAATGGCACCAAGTTATGGGAGCATTTACTTAAAGTTGTTAGTATTAGTCTGATCACTTTTGTGCACAAACATATTATTACTATTGGATTCTTCACAATTGAAAAGAATTGCACTGCTCAGTTGAGCTTGCGAAGCGTGGGAAACAATAGGGAAAAAGAATTGCTGCGATGTTTCTTGCTTTTTTTACTTGCTACAGATACTGCATTTTATTGCATTGCAAGTTTGCTAGTGTTTATTGTCATCAAAAAAGGATTTCTCACCGGAAGTTTTCCATCCACGTGCAGGGAGCCGGGGCTCCGGCCAGACGCCGCTGGATTGGGACGCGCGCATGCGGTCCGCGCTGTCCGCCGCTCGCGGGCTGGCGCACTTGCACTCGGTGCACAACCTCGTGCACGGCAACGTCAAGTCATCCAACGTCCTGCTCCGGCCAGACCCCGACGCGGCCGCGCTCTCCGACTTTTGCCTCCACCCGATCTTCGCCCCGTCGTCGACCCGCGCCGGCGCCGGCGGGTACCGCGCGCCGGAGGTCGTGGACACGCGCCGGCCGACGTTCAAGGCTGACGTGTACTCCCTCGGCGTGCTCCTGCTGGAACTCCTCACCGGCAAGTCCCCGACGCACGCGTCCCTCGAGGGCGACGGCACGCTGGACCTCCCGCGGTGGGTGCAGTCCGTGGTGCGCGAGGAGTGGACGGCGGAGGTGTTCGACGTCGAGCTGGTGCGGCTGGGCGCGAGCGCCGAGGAGGAAATGGTGGCGCTGCTGCAGGTGGCCATGGCGTGCGTGGCCACCGTGCCGGACGCGCGGCCGGACGCCCCTGACGTGGTCAGGATGATCGAGGAGATCGGGGGCGGCCACGGCCGGACTACGACGGAGGAGAGCGAGGAGGGCTTGCGGGGCACGTCGGAGGAGGAGCGGTCGAGGGGCACGCCGCCGGCCGCCCCAACGCCGTGACGGCCCGGTCAGGGTAAAGGTAAAAATTGCATAGGTTCTTGGTACCTGAATGTCTTGTTGCCATGTTCTTTGCCTAATTTTCTTTCACTTTCTTTTCCTGGGCATTGTTTTGTCGGATCAAATTGTATTTTTCCCTCTCTTTCAGGCTTCATTCTTGCAAGTAAATGTATTTTTTTTTCTTTCTCCTTGTTTGTCCCCATTGTGATCGATGTTCTCTGATCCTTCTTTCGTTTGTTCTGGAGTAATCACATCATGATCTGAGAGCAAAGGAATTCCAAAATAAATCATTTGCATGGCCTCTCTACCTTCGTCTACTACAGTATTTTGTTGTTGCTCACTTGTCAAGGCCGAATTGTTGGCATATAGGGCACCTTTTAAAGTTGTATTTATGAAATTGACCACTGCCCGCTACGTGCCCCTCCACACCTGGCCCTACCGCCACGTCACCCATGTTGCCGCACGGCGGCCATGCTGCAACGGTTGCGCCACCATGCAGCAATGCCCCACACATCGCCACATGTTGAATATGGTTTAATTAGGGTTTCTGAAATTAGGGTTTTACATTTGTTTGTATGAATTTTTAAATATAACAAATGAGATTCAAAAATTATGAAATTTTATGTGGAGCATCCCGACGTAGTGTACTTTCTTGTGTAAAATTTTTATAATTTTATTCCTTCAAAAAAAATTCTCGTAATTTTATATAAGTGTATTGTTTGTACGAATTTACAAATGTAGAAATTGAACTCCAAAAATTATGAATTCTATTTTGAAGGCTCCTCACGCAGTGGACTTGAATGTGTATTGTTTGAATAATTTGATATGTGTTCTGGAATTGTAAAATTGAGGATTTAGATTGCGAAAATTTGGATTTTAGGTTTCGAAAATTAGGGTTTGATGATTTCATGTGACTTGGAATGTATGAAAAAAAACTGCATTGTAACTCCATTCGAGATGTCGATATACAATATAGCGCAAGAGTATACACATAACAACAAAATACGCTTACAAATATAGGAAAACAAAATATGAATACAAATATACACAAACATAATGGCATAACACGGGATATACCAAAAGATAAGATTGTACATGAACCGGGATGAAGTTGGACGAGGTATTATCACATGTAACCCGATGAAATAGAACACTCTTAGTTAATCTAGCAGTCTACTGTGGATTATATTATTTAATATTATATTGTACCACAAGCTAGATAAGTTTGTGCATGAACCAATTGAAGAAAATATGTGGCATGCAGATCATATAACGATGTACCATAATCTTTGACTCGTATGCGTTTCGAAGGCTACATTACATCATTATATGATCTGCACGTTATGCATTTCCCTTAGTTGGTTCATGCACATGCTTACCTAGCATGTGGTACAACACAGTATTAAAAAATATCATCCATAGAAAACTGATAAATTAACAAAGAGCGTCCTATAGTATAAAAAATAGGTGTCTGCAATAAGTTTCCGTGGCAATCTCTTTTTCTTGATGAGCTCACCTCATCACATAGTAGCACCTTCGATGCATGTTGATTGGGCTTAGTAGTCTTTTCAAGCCAGTAGCACATTTGTTGTCTTCCAACATTCCACGTTTTCTAGACATATTACTTTCTCTACGATGTGTGCATCTAGTCTCCACGATGTTATTACGAGTGCCCCTTATCTCGGACTGCCCACGGTGGCGGCGAGTGTCGAAGTTGTTCATATCCTGCGATTCCATGATGTAAGTGAATCGTATAGTAAGAAACGTAACAAGGATGTAAATTATATATAACTCACGTCTTCGATACAGAGTGCGCCCGGTCAGCTGGATACACTACGACGTCGGCCGGTCTCGGTCGAAGGAGCCTTCCCCTTGTCGCGGGACTCTCCACGTCGGGCCGGTATGTCGAAGTCGTCCATGTCCTGCGATTCCATGATGTAAGTGCACCGTACAGTCAAAAACGTAAAAGAATGTAAATTCTTCATAACTCACGTTGTTGATATGGATTACGCCCGGCCGACCGGATACGCTATTGATGTCGGGCTCAGCCGCATGAGCCTTTCCCTTCCCTTTGTTGCGGGACTCTCCACGTCGGGCTAGTATATAGAAGTCATCTATGTCCTGCGATTTCATGATGTAAGTGCAATGTACAGTGAAAAACGTAACAAGGGTGTAAATTCTTCATAACTCACGTCGTCGATATAGATTACGCCCGGGCAAGTCATGAGCTCCTTCGGTGCCTACTCAACAGGGTCCGGTACGTAAGATTTCCACTCACAAAGGTCTCGGCCCGTATCGAGTAGTTCAGTATGTACTTCTGCTGGATGAACGCCCTGTCATACATCTCCGAGTCGTCGATCCACTGGAAGAAGTGGCTGTGCATCTCAGACTGCCATTACATGGAGATGAAGTTAAAAATTTATGGAATTCAACGTAGGGAGGGGAATATCGATGCGTGCGAAAGAAACGATTACGAGGTGGTGCCCGCACGTGTAGTACGCCCTGGCGGAGGTGTCTGGTTGTGTGGACTGAATGATTTTCACTGGCTCGCCGCACACAAACTACGGGACCAGAAACCGTGGTGGTATCGGAGCATATTTCATTGAATAATCTAGGCATTGTACATGTTTGGCCTTCTGACGAAGCCACTTGTGCTTCTACAGCATCCTCGCGTAGAAGTTTGCCGATGAGTCTCACATATCTGGGTATCGTAGAAGTTTCGTTGTACATCACAAAACAAGGTAGATAATACATTAAACTACGACCAGACGAGCTCGGTCTGTTGGGACAATCCTTCATTGAGTGTGCAGGGGTCTTGCATATCCTGCACTTGATTGTACGGCTAAAACTGGTACATTGGTTGGCATCTATGTCGTTCCGGAAGTACTACGTCTACCATCGCCCCTACCCTATTCTCTTCAAGTCCCTGTTGGGACCCCATTGCACCATGTCTGGTCAAAGATCCTTGTAGTTGATTTCTAAGTTGTACGAGTGGAACTATTCACTCCATATACCGAAAAGGTGTTGCATGTCGTAGTACTTGGAGATGCACGGCATAGACACCTACATCATTTGTGCACACGCCTTGTACACATACGAGCTTCGGCTTGTTGCAGTTGCATGTCGCCACATCACCCAGGGTGCATGCCTATTTCCTTTCCCCCCTGGCATGACTGTTGGCGTATTTCTACCGAAACCTGATCTCGTACTTCCACCTGAGGCCGTCGATCACCTGGATGTCATGCATTCGAGCCTTCTCCATCTTCCAGTCCATGTGCCTCTGCATGTTCTTAGACCACTGCTTGCTTTCTTCCATCTGTCGCTGGGCTACGATGGCTCTATTGACGAAATAACCAACAATGCAAGTCTATGTCTCCTGGACGATCGCGGTGATAGGGAGGCACCACACACCTTTGAGGACGCTGTTGTAGACCTCGGATATGTTGGTCGTCACAATCTCGTACCTCGCATCGTCTGTGCCATAGAGGAGGGACCATTTCTCCAATTCAGGAGCGTGGCCATTAATCCACTCCGAAAAGCTTATGGCACTACTGGATTGCTCTCCCTCCGGAGTGGGACCCCTTGTATGCCTCGTAGTCCAGTATTCCAGGTCTCTCCAAATGGAGTCAAACTTCTGCCTTTGGTTATGCAGACACAATGCCTTGAACGTCTTCATAACCTCCTAACTGCGGAACCGCGTGAACAAGTTAGATGCAAGATGCCTTATGCACCACCTGGATTGCATGTCGTTTCACTGGTGAGACGGATCTGTCCCATGCTGCATGGTGTTGATGGCCGCCAGCAACTCAGCATTGTGGTCCGTGATTAGGCAGACGTTGGGCCTGTCTCCCAACACCGCCCTCTTCACGTTTGCCAGGAACCACAGCCAGCTGGATGTGTTCTTGCTCTCCACAATGGTAAATGCCACCAGGAGAAGCTGGTCATTTGCGTCGGCCCACCGTGATGAGGATGGTGCCCTTGTACCTCCCCGTGAGGAAAGTTCCATCCATCGTTACCACGAGACGACAGAACTGGAAGCCCCCGATGGCCTGAGCAAAAGCCCAGAACACCCAGTCCAGTATGAAGCGGTTGGGCCCTTCCTCAGCATCTTCACGGTCAAGCTTGTTTATGTATGTGCCGGGGTTTAATTCGGCAATCTGGTGAAGCAATCTCAGTAGCATCTTCACGGTCAAGCTTGTTTATGTATGTGTCGGAGTTTGATTCGACAATCTGGTAAGCAATCTCAGCGCAAGGTTGTACGCATCTTCGTATGTCCCATACATAGACTCGATGACCTTTTGCTTGGCTCGTCGGACCTTGTTGTAGCTGACAGGATAGCCAGCCTGATTGGTGACTTCCGACATTAGCATCTTGTGGGAGACACACACGTCCGCCTCAACTAGGTGCGTGTGAGGCTTGCAACATATGCAGAAGTCACGTTCCGATACTACCACAGGGGCTCGCTAAGCTTGCAGGTGTGGTCGGTCAGCGCCTTGACCGTCAAGACTGAGTCGAAGATCTTTGCTCGGTGAGTGCTGACCTTGGCAGGGCAGTCTTCCACTACGCACTTCAATGTGTACTTTCCTAGGTTGGACCGGTGCACTCGGTACACACAGATGATGGACAAGGCATATTGTGCTATAACTTGTTGCACGACCACTTATTAGCGAAGCACTGCCCAACTAAGAGGGCGTCGACATCAAACCCCCATTGCAAGCCTTCTTCTTGTGGCATTACAAGTGAACGCACCGCGATATCATCAAGTCTCGATGCCACGTAAGGCACCTCCGATGATGCATTTCCCCCTGTTGGACCACTGGCCTGGTGTGCGTCCTCGTCTCTACCATCCGAGCTTGGGTCGGCATCCTTGTTGGACTCCAACTCGAGTGGCTCGTCCGGTAGATACTCGTGGCAGTCGATGCGGGCCGATCGCCACATTTTTGCCCCCTCATTTGGCACAAAATTAGGCGTGGGACTTCCCTCCGAGGCAGCACATTTCGTGCTGCCAACTTCAAGCTCGAGCTGCGCTTGCCCGCTTGTACAGGCCCGGCATCATCAGGGTTTCCCGAAACCCTTCGTACGAAATTCACGTACACCATGGGCTTCCCGTGAATGGACGCCTCGGGCTAGGAGGCAATCTCCATGTACTGCCTCCATGCTATTATTTCATTCACCTTGACGATCTCCCACACAAAATTCGTGCAGGTGATCGCCTCGATCACAACTTTCTTCGCCGTTGCCTCCGCGTCGAACTCCCTCTAGCTGCAGCTTTCAAGCTCGTGAATATTCATCGCGTGGAGCCCCTCCGCCCGGACCACCTTCCACTGGCATCCCGACGGGTCCAACCCATCGGGTTCGGCTTGTACGAGACCATCGTTGTAAAACACAAACAAGTCCTGCATGTTCGAAAATACCTAAAGGCGCGACAATCTCATCCACTATTACCTAAAACACTAACAGGTCCAACCCATATGTGTAATTAAATACAACAAATTGCATGGAAGTGATGGTAATTAATTACCCCTAAACTAATTAATTACCACTAAATAAATTACTAGTAGTAATTTCTACTAATTTATTAGCACTAAACTAATTTATTACCAACAAATTAAGTAATTACCACTAAACTTACTAATTACGACTGATTAATTACCACTAAAAAATATCACTTCATTTCCAATAAGTTATTTACGACTACGGTAATTAATTACTCCTAAACTAATTCATTACCCCTAAACTAAGTAATTATGACTAATTATGTAACAGCCCAAATTTCATTTCTAGTTAAAAATTAAAAATAATTATTATTTTTCTATAATTTTTAGGAATTTTAAAAGCTTTTCCCTAATTATTTTAAAGCCAAAATAATTTATTTACAAAATTAATTACCAATGTTGAGTTGGAAATAATTTGAGTTGGAAATAATTTTATTAAGTTCAAAATAATTCAAGGAATTTCTGTGTATTTTTCTAGAAGTTTTGAACTCTTTTTATATTTTCTAAAAGCTATTTTGATTGGTTGTATTTTCTGAAAATCAAAAAATCAATTAAATCTCATTTTCGCTTTGGGCCGAAAGCCTTTGCTCTAGGCCCATTTCTCCCTCTGCGAGGCCCATCTCTTTGGCCCACGCGCCAGCCCGCCTCTCTCTTCTCTCCCTCTCTCTCTCTCACCCGTGGAGCCCGCCTGTCGGCCTCCCTTTCCCCTCTCCAGCTCCCTGCCGAGTCGAGCCTGTACCATGGCCTTCTTCATCCTTGCCTCCCTCCCGATGGCTGCCCATGCCGCCGCGTTAGCGCCTCGCCACCATGTCCTCTCCGTCCCTACCCTTTCTCCTCCCTCACCTACCCTCTACCCCGCCCGCCTGCTCAAGGTCATGGCAAGGTCCACACCAAAAAAGTCATCGTCGCTTGCATTTTCCTCCCTGTTTTTTGCGCATTGAATGCCCTGTTCCGTCGCTGTCGATCCCACACCTGCCCTTCTCTCTCCACGAATCCCGCCGGCCACACCATGCCCTGCGCCGGCCAGAGCCCGCTCGTGCGTCCATGCTATCGAACTTGCTATCGAACTCTCTCTCTCTCTCCTTGGCCGCTATAAATAGGCGCACTGGGAACCCTCCGGTATCCTCTCTTTTCCCCCATTTTTTCCCTCTCTCTCTCTCTCTCTCTCGCCTTCGTTCACCGGATTTTCGAACTCCAAGTGCTTCGGCCGAACTCTCGCCGCCGGTGATTGCACCGCCTGCAGTGAAGCCCCGCCACCATCGACAACATCCCCGGCTTCGTCTCGCGACTCTGCGTTCTACGTGTTGCTCCCCTTCCCTCGCCTCGCCGCCGCCCCAGTAGTCGAAACCGCATTCCGATCAAGTAGTCGAAACCACCTTCCGACCAGTCGAAACCTCCTTTCGACCTCGTAGTCGAATCCTCCTTCATAGTCAAAACCTTCCAACTAGTCAAAACCTCCTTTTGACCAGGTAATCGAAACCTCCTTCCGACCAGTCGAATCTCCTTCGACCAGGTAGTCAAAACCTCCTTCCGACCAGTCGAACCTCTTTTCGACCAGGTAGTCAAAACCTCCTTCCGACCAGTTGAACATCCTTCGACCAGATAGTCGAAACCTTCCGACCATGTGATTTCAAAACTTTCGAAAGTCCGTTCTCCTTCGTTCGAACTTCGATTCGAGTGATTCAAATTTCGAAATTCATCTAAAATTAAGATCTAGCTATCTATACTAAGATTATTTAATTTAGAGTTATTTTAATTTTATTGAATTTGGCTTATTTTAACATGTAGATTTCAACGACTTCGGAGAACCGGATTTCAACGTCGTTTAAGAATATCAACTAAATAAGCAAGGCAAGTTACATCTCTGATCATATTTGAGTCCTAGTATTTTAAATTATTTAAATCATGTTTTCAATTATTATTGCATGCGTAATTAAATTGTAGTACTTTAAATCCCTATTTTAACTTCATAGTATTCCCAACTTCATTCTATAGCCATATTGTCATTCCAAGCGTGATATATTTTGGAGTTAGAAATTGAAAAGATTGGATTATAGGATTACGTGAATAATGATTATTAGATAACTATTGGAGAATGGATTATCGGATTACCAATTCAGGATGTTGATTTTGGGTGAAATAGGTTGAATCAAGAAGTATGGGATTAATTGGGTACTTCTGTCATTTTGGATTTATCGGACGTCGTTGAATAGAGAAGTTGGAATTAGAAATAAATCTCGGGTGGATTATAGAAATAAATCTTGATTGAAGTATAGAAATATATCTTTATTGGATTATAGAGATAGATTGTTGTTGATATCGGATTGTTGCAGTTGGATTATATAAATAGATAATTATCGGATATTGGATTATAGCAGTAGATTATTGTTGATGATGGATTATAGTCATAGATTATTGTTGGAGATTGAATTGATGGATATCAGATGATAAATATATAATTACTAGAGATTGAATTATAGGATTAGATTATGATTGATATCGGATTATTGGAGATTGGATTATAGAAGTAGATTATTCTTGATGTTGGATTCTAAAGCAAGATTATTGTTAGATATCGGATGATTGGATGTTGGATTCTAGAAATCGATTATTGGTGGATATTGGATTATTGGATGATCTCGGAATTGACAATTCTTGGACATCGAACCTCTCACCCTTTGTCGCCCTAGATAAAATTCTAGTTAATACAATAGTATTGACAGATGCTTCGCTTAAAAACTTAATGCTTAAACAAGCTTAGACCAAAATTGTTTAAATCCAAAACTTTAGCCAAATATTTAACTATGATTTAAGTTGATGCTATGGTATTACTTTTACCATGGAAATTTCAAAAAATGATTTAACTTGAAATAAAATAAAAGTTAGTTTGGACTTGGGTGAAATTGATGTTTGGATGGTGCATGTCTATGCACGGGATCGAGTCATTTCTATGATCGAGGCTCATGTGTTTTATGGAAAGTTGCTCAAGTCAGTTAAGGACCGGTGTTCGAGCCGCATCTTGTTAAGCCCCACTGTACTACCACATGTCATGTGTTGGCGAGACCTGGCTAATTAATTTGTATCATTTCATCGTGGTTGTGTCATCCAATTGCGTGGGTGTCTTTATGACATACTTTTATGTATTCCCATATGGCGCAAGAGGGGGCCTAAGTTCGGCGGATTTCTATCCAAAGGAAGCGAAACCTTAGCGATGCGGGACTATAGTATGATGACTCGGCAAAGTCAGACTGCCGCTGCAATAGTCAACTTGTTAAATCAGAATAATCAAGCAGCCTTTGTTCCGCCGCCAACTCATCATCATTCCAAGTTAGCAGAGTATATGAGGACTCGTCCGCTTACATTTTCTCATTCGTTAGAACCTTTGGACGCAGAAGATTGGCTTCGCTCAGTTGAGAAAAAGCCCGCCATTGCCCAATGCAATCATCGTGAGAAAGTTCTTTATGCTTCACATCAGTTGGAAGGTACGGCCGCAGAATGGTGGGAGAACTACACCGCAGCTCATGAGAACTCGCAAGCTATTACTTGGGAAGAATTTTCAAAGGCTTTTCGTCAAGTGCATGTTTCAGATGGTATAGTGGAAATGAAGAAGAATGGATTTCGTGAACTACAGCAAGGAAACATGTCCTTGGGTGAATATCTCAATAAGTTCACTCAACTTTCTCGCTATGCCCCCAGAAGATGTTGCTACAGATAATGCACGTTAGAAGCGATTCAAGCGTGGACTCAACCCCAGTTTGAAAGTGCAAGTTATCGGGAATGATTATGCGGATTTTCAGCATATAGTGGATAAAGCCGTACTTATATAAGATTCTTGTCGTGAGTTGGACGAATCTCAAAATGGAAAATGATACAACATGAAATTCATCAGAATCAGCTACAAAGAGCCTGAACCAATGCTCAGCGGCCTTTTTGTCTTAGCAATTCATCTGCCAGATTCAGAACCCCTGCCCCAGTGTTTCATGCAAGAAACTCAGGAATTCTCAATGTCAATAACAGCAACCATCCTCAGCATCAGAGAACCAACAATCCAGCCGCAGGAATTACTTGTTTCAATTGCCATGAGACAAGTCATTATGCCAATAAGTGTCCGTAGAAGCAAGAGTCGACACCAATTCCTTTCAATTTGGCACCTACTGTTAGAAAAATAGTGACAAAACGGAGACACTAATTTTTATGTGGAAAACCCTTACGGAAAAAAAAACCCACGGGCGCCAACCGGCGATTATCACTATATGAGGTGTAACACCCTGACCCAAAATTGGCTCAATGCCCAGCCCACCGTGGGGCGGATCCACCCACACATAGCACCTCACTTACACTTTCATCCTCACATCGTGTAAAAGGGTTAACCCGGAGGTGCTACGTTTGGATCCAACAGGCATTATATACTACTACAACTCACTTGAGACAAGCAATGTGGGACTAATCCCACCACATAACTCCTCATGGGCCACACTACGAGCAGACCGGGGTATTACATTCTCCCCTCCTTAAGGGCTGACGCCCTCGGCAGCATACCGCATACGCGGCAAATGCCCAGAACCACCCCTCGGTACATGTCCGTGCGTCCAGTGTCGGCACATATGCCATGCCATGTGTCCACTTCGGGCCCATATGTGCCATGCGCCAAATGCCTACGCCCCTGTCCCGCACGCGCCCGTGCAGCGAAGGTTGATGCTTTGATACCATCTATAACACCCTGACCCAAAATCGGCTCAATGCCCAGCCCACCGTGAGGCGGACCCGCCCACACATAGCACCTCACTTACACTTTCGTCCTCGCTTCGTGTAAAAGGGTTAACCTGGAGGTGCTACGTTTGGATCCAACAAGCATTATATACTACTACAACTCACTTGAGACAAGCAATGTGGGACTAATCCCACCACACAACTCCTCATAGGCCACATAGGCAACACTACGAGTAGACCGGGGTATTACATAAGGAGTGTTTATAAATCGCAGGGGATTACAATGAGGCATCGACTCTCCCCGTGCGGCTTACAAGAGGTATGTAAAGGGTAAAGTACTTAGAGTCTAAGTAGAAAACTTATCCGCTAATATGGAAACTAATCCGGACTCATCCATATTAGATAAATCGAATCACAATATCAACAATCTCTACCTTGAGACGAATTTTCTCTTGTAGCATAATGAAGAATCATCAATCATCAAAATATCTCCACAATAAGATATAAAAAATCATCGTGCGCCAATTAGTCTCTAGGACTAAACTGTAATACCAACTAAGCTTGAGCAAAGCTCAAACTTTGTCATCATATCAGTTGAATTATCATGAGTACTTATCTTGCACACCTTGACATCACCTTGAGAAATAACACCTCGAATAAAGTGATATCTACATCAATGTGCTTTGTTCTCTCATAGAACATCTGATCCTTTGTAAGGCATATAGCACTCTAACTATCACAAAATATGGCAGTGCAAGAATTTTCTCCACAAAGCTCGGTGTACAAACCTCTCAACCAAATAGCTTCTTTACAAGCTTCAGAAATAGCCATATATTCTGCTTCAGTGGTAGATAAGGCTACAGTAGCTTGCAAACTTGCCTTCCATTAACAGCACAACCACCAATAGTAAAAACATAACATGTGAGAGACATCCTCTTGTCCAAATCGCGAGCATAATCAGAGTCAACATAACCAACAAGTTCATCTCTAGAATTTTCAAACTGCAAACGAGCATTAGAAGTGCCACGCAAATATCTACTAAGGTATAATTTACCAGATTTTCTCTTTCTAATAATCTCCATACCAAGAATTTTCTTTGCTGCATCTAGGTCCTTCATCTCAAATTCATTACTCAATTGTGCTTTCAATTTTGCTATTTTCGACTTATCTTTTACAGCAATCAACATATCATCAACATAGAAAAGCAAATAAATAGTTAAACCATTAACAGTCTTTAAATAAACACAACTATCATAATCAGACCGCTTAAAATTACGAGAGAGGATAAAAGAGTCAAATCTCTTGTACCATTGCCTAGAAGATTGCTTCAAACCATAAAGAGATTTCTTTAATTTATAAACAAGATGTTCTTTTCCAGGAATAACAAAACCCTCAGGTTGGTCCATATAAATGTCCATGTAAGAATGTAGTTTTAACATCTAATTGCTCATGTTCATAATCATGCATAGCAGCTATACTGAGTATAGTGTGAATAGAGCTATGCTTCACAACTGGGGAAAAGACATTATTAAAATCAATACCTGGAATTTGACTATAACCTTTAGCAACCAACTTTGCTTTATACCTTGCTGGTTCAGTAGAAGAAATACCTTCCTTTCTTTTGAAAATCCACTTGCAATAAACAGATTTCTTCTCCTTTGGCAATTTCACTAGTTCCCAAGTGACATTCTTTTCAAGTGACTCCATCTCATCATGCATAGTAGTTATCCACTTATTACAATCAATGGAATTAATAGTCTCAAGTATGATGAAGGTTCTGCATTACCTTCAATTTCTTCTGCTACACTCAAAGTATAAGCAACAATATTAGCTTCTTCAATAAACCTCTTGATGGATTAATCTCCCTCCTAGGTCTGTCAACTGCAATGGACCGTTGTGGTGGCTGCTCAACAATAGGCGTATCATGAACAATAATATTTTTCTTATCTGATGTGTTATTTGAACCAACAAATTGATCCACCTAAACACTTGAATTCTGCTCATTCTCAACAGGAACATTAGTAGGCAGCTTATCATCAAGCATAGCAGATTCATTAAAGATAATGTTCCTGCTAATCACAATCTTATTTGTTTCAGGATTCCACAACTTGTATCCTTTAACACCAGATTTATAACCAATAAAGGTGCACTTAACAGCTGTAGGCTCTAATTTTCCATTTTCAACATGAGCATAAGCAGTACAACAAAAAAAATTCAATTCTGAATAATTTAATGGGGAATCAGACCATATCTCAATTGGAGTCTTCTTTTCAATTTCAATAGAGGGTGACCGATTAATAAGATAGCAAGCAGTGGAAGCGGCTTTAGCCCAAAAACGCCTATGCAAACCTGCATTAGACAGCATGCAACGGGCCTTGGAAATGATGGTCCTGTTCATACGCTCAGCGACACCATTTTGTTGAGAGGTATGGGGAACGGTGTAGTGCCTGACAATGCCTTCAGTCTTGCAATATGATTCAAATTATTTAGAACAGAAGTTCATCTCATTATCAGTGCGAAGTTTCCTTACCTTCTTTTCAGTTTATCTTTCAATCATAGTCTTCCACTCTTTAAATACTAAAATGATTCTGATTTATGCTTCAAGAAATAAGGCCATATTTTTCTAGAGTAATCATCAATAATTGTTAACATATAGCTAGCACCTCCTAACGATATCTTACTAGATGGCCCCCGTAAATCAGAATGCACTTAATTCAAAATACCTTTTGTAGTATGAACTGAATTATTGAATCTCACCCTCTTGTATTTGCCAAACACATAATGCTTACAAAATTTCGGCTTGCTGATGCTATGCCCATGAAGAAGTCCTCTTTTGCTCAATTTTGCCAAACTAATTTTACTCATATGTCCAAGGCGCATATGCCAAAGATTAGTAGCATCAGAATCAGATAATGAACTTGACATTACAGCAACATTACCTGATATTGTAGTATCTCGCAGATGGTACAGATTGGTAGTTTTAATATCAGCTTTCATCACAACAAAAGAGCCTTAATATCAGCCATTTTGTTGAGGGACTTGTGGAGAAGAGAACTGATGCTCAATTCCATGCTCAGCACAAAAAGAAGCAAATGAGGCATTCTTGAACTCCGTGCTATTGTCATTACGGATCGCTCTCAAGGCACCCGGAAGTTCAAAAGCCAAACGAAGAACAAGATCATGATAAAAGTCAAAAGCTTCATCCTTCGAAACAAGAAAGAACACCCAAGTGTATCTAGAAAAATCATAGACTATGACAAGAATGTATCATTTTCCACCAACTGACCGAACTCTAGCAGGACCAACAGTATCCATATGAAGTAACTGTCTCGGTCCGTCAGTCATGACCATAGTCACTTAAGGGTGTGAGGCGGCAACTTACTTGCCATATCTACAGGGCGCACAAACACATCTTTAACGGCTTTGAGTTTGGGCAAACCTCTCAAGAGCTCAAGGTTGCTAACTCGCGTCAGATGATCAAAACCAATGTGCCCCAAACGACGGAGCCAAAGCCAGAACTCAGAAGAAGAAGATGAAATCAAACATTTTAGAGAACCAGCAAGAGATTCAGAAAAGTCAGCTCCAAAAATCCTAGCAACTCTAGTAATTCCAAAAACAAGCTCACCAGTTGAATCAAGCACCTGACAAGCATTTTTCTTAAATATAGTCTCATATCCATCATCAAAAAGTTGAGAGACAGAAAGCAAATTAAACCTTAGCTTGTCCACAAGGGCGACGTCCTTGAGAATGAAACTGTCGTTCACCCTGATCGATCATGTTCCTTCAATCCGCCCTTGTTTATCATCTCCAAAGGTGATGAAATCATCACCTGTTGATCGCGTGAAAGAGGTGAACCATCTTGAGTCTCCGGTCATGTGACGTGAATAAATGAGTCGATTTAACCACGTGTCCTTCCTCTTTCCGCGGTAATCCTGAAAATCAAGGAACAGAAGAACGATGTGTCTCAATACTGAGGTTAGTTAAACAAGACTTAGGAACCCAGTACTGAGACACACGTCTACGAGTAGTATGCAAAGTAGAAGTGTTATCCTTGATTTTATTTGAAGTTCTGTTATGAGCAATGGTTAAAGTAACATGAAAGTTACCCTGTCTGGGAACATAATGATGAGCATGTGACACAAATCCTAAACCAGGTTTCTTCTTTTCTATGTTACCATGTCTCATAAAAGCTATAGATTAATTAGTTGAACTTCTAGCAAAAAATTTTTTATCATTTTTCAACCTACGCCAACAGAACTCAATCAAATGCCCATCCTTTTTACAATAGGTGCAATGATACTTAATACCACTAGGAGAAGCACCTTTAGACTTAATAGATGGTTGGGCAATACCTGCAGATTTAAATATAGTTTTTGCAGGTTGTGTTTTGAATTCAATTAACCCATTTTCCAAGACTTAAGTAACTTTTGGGTTAGAATTATTTTGAACATGATTGTATCATAATCCTTATTTCTTATAAAGAGTTTTAGACTTGTCCAGAATCATGATTAATTATTTCTTACCTTTAGAGAATTTTTCTAAGGTATCTTTAAGATAAGCATTTTCTTCTTTAAGATTAACACATGATTCACATGTTTTACCCTTAATGGCTCTAGCATATTTTTTCTTATATAAAGCAGTTTCAAGTTTAAGAGCTAGACATGAAGCACATGTAGAAGACTCAATACTGTCCTTAAGATTGTCATATTTAGCTCTAGCTGCTTCTAAGATATCTTTTACTTCATGTTCGCGTTCTAAGCAAAAAGTGCAAAGGCTAGAATCAACCACAACAGAGACAACTAGCTTGCTAGATTCTAAGCATTTTTCACATGGAGCATATTAAACCTCAATAAGTTCAGTCCTAGCATTTTCAAGTTGTTGTAAAGCAATATCATGAGCAGATTGCAGTTTAGCAAATTCTGAGGCTTCTTCCATTAGATTTAAGAGTCTTAGCATTTTCAAGTTCTAAAATCAAATTATCTACTTGTGACTCTAAATCCTTATTCTTGGCCATGACAAACTCTAAAGCTTTATCCTGACTCATGAGTTGCTCAAACATAGTTTCACATCTATCAGAAAGAACATCATAGGAAGGAGGTACCTCATCGTTGTCGTTGCCAACGGAGTCGGCCATGAAGCACAAGCCGATGAAGTCCTTGGCCTTCCCTTTCTTCTTTCTTTGAGGGATCTCCTCCTCCTTGTCCTCCTCACTCCCGGAGTCAACATCGCTCAAGGATTGATCCTCAAAAGCGGTAAGCACCCGGTGAGCGGCCTTTGTCAGCTTGGCAGTATCAAACCTAGATTTGTTCCATTGAGGCTTCTTCCAAGCTGGCTTTCTCTCCTTATGGTTGCTCTTACCTTTCAGCTTGGGACAATTCGCCCGGATATGATTTAACTCACCACATTCATAGCAAGTCACGGGACCTCCACGATTTCTGTTTCTCATATTGTTGTAGGCCCGTGTGACCTTTTTGACTATGAGAACCAACTCAGCCTCAGGAAGACTCTCAAACTCCTCTTCTTGGATTGCAGATAAACCAGCAAACAAAAATCCAGAAGAAAACTCAAAAGACCCATCAGAAGCTCTCTTGAGCGGGTCTGCTACCAAAGCCATATTTTCCTTCTTGGGAGGATCAATCCTCTTGATCTCATGAGTCTTAAGCTTGCTATAGAGCAGCTCCAAAGTCATATCAGAAAGATTGATATTCTCCTCAATGGCAATAGCCTTTATCTCCCACTCCTTGGTGTTGATTGCAGCCAAGAGGTGGGTGGCATTTTCAGACTGAGAATATTCAATACCAACAACTTTTATCTGATTAATCACTTTATTGAAGCGACTGAAAATATCATCGATGCTCTCACCAGGACGCATCTCGAATTTGTTATATTCACGCTTATAGACTGTTTGGCATACTTTCTTGACATAGGACGAACCCTCATGATAGGTTTCGAGAGTGGTCCAAATCTCATGCGCAGTCTTAAGATTGCAAATCCGATCATACTCCTGTCTCCCAAGCCCACCATACAAGAGATTTTTAGCCTTATTGTTGTTAGCGAAAAGGGCTTCTGAAGCTGGCGTACCAACTTCGGGCACAACAAGAGGGACTCGAACAACCTCCCATATAGCGTGTCATTCGCTCTTAAGGAAGACTCGCATGCGATTCTTCCAATAGACCAATGAAATCGGTTTCTTACTTGTTCGATGTTGAATATCTAGGGTTTTGTATATCATGAAATAGCATGAAACTTCATTCTAGAATCGTTTTGGTATTACTATTACTTCCTCAAAGTTTCATGCTCTAAGAATCGAGAATCTGGGTTTTGGTCCTTGCGAAATCCGCCACCTATGGGTTCTTCTCCATAAGGTCAAGATGAGGTTTAGGATGATGTCCTTGACAGAAGAGCACTCAAGATTAAGTAGTTTGGATTTTTGGCCGATTTAGCCATTTTTCCTCTCTTCGAAAACCAAACTTCCACTCTCTTCCGATTTCGGAAGGAATTTTCAAACCAATAGAACTTTTTACTAGTAACTCCAAAAATTATGGGACCAAGTGCAATAGAATCCCCTCTCTTGTCTACACCCTCTATTTTTGGCCCAGCTCAATCCAACACTTTCTGACAACGGCTGGTCCGACCGCCCCTTATAAACCGGACGAACCGATTTGGGACCGGTCTGACCTCCGCACCTGGCCGGTCAGACCGGCTCATACCTGACAGAACTGAACCTTTGCCGAAAACACGTGAAACGACAAACCGTAAACGCCATTGCCAATTGTCACATCATCCTAGGATCTGGAGGATATCCCTATGATATCCACAATCTCCCCCTTGATGAACACATTGGCAATAATCCAGAAAATGTAATTTGGAGGTTTGAAAAGTAAAATACTTTCGTTTTCGCATAAAGGCACAACTTGGTCCATACGCAAGAGAAAGCAATGGAAATGACCAAGATGGCATCAGAATAGCATTGGCATGTGAGATAAGGCAAAAGAAATCATAAAAACTTTGATTTCCAAATAGAGTCAAAAATCTCACTTAAGATCCATATGAAAGAACAATTGTTCAATTGACCTATGATCATTGTGAGGATTAATAAATGCAATTCACGTTCAGAAGAATCAATAAGACAATAAGAATGCAATTCAAAAACTCCCCCTCACTGTGATCCACAGATTTCAGAAAATTTCAAATTCTCCGATTTCTCCCCTTTATCATTTTTATATATATTCTCCCTCTTTGTACAACAATGATATATCTTTTCCCCCAACATTGAAATATCTTCTCCCCCTTTGACAATGGAGTCATCAAGGAATCACGCCTTCCTTTCATCCAATGATAGCAAATGCAGAATGAAGAAAGAAACATAAGGAGTATGCATGAAGTGCAATGCAGTAGCTTTATTTTTTTTATATTTTTTAATTTTTGATTACAAGAAGCTTTGGAGATTACCAAAAGAACAAGCTAGCATCTCTAATATTGCACAAACATCATATCAAGCCTAACAACGCTAGCAAGATCATGATGAGACATATATATCAAAGCTAAGCACGAAGGCTCAAAAGTAAAGCAATAGATTTGATCAATTTAAGCAAAGCTTCAAATTAAGCAATAGCAATAGATACCTGGTACACTTATTAGGTGAATGTAGCAAAATTCTCTAAAATTTTAGATGCTCATGTCTCCACGTGATTCACCATGGCAGTAATGCTTACGAAAGATGCTATGTGGTTTAATAAAATAAAGAAAGAAAAAACCCTAGGGCGCCGCCCTCGGATCGTCCTTGTTGCGCTGCAATCGGTCGAAAACCGCCGGCCACCGAAGCTCCTTCGCCGCCAGAATTCGCCGCCGTTAGACCACCTCCGCACGTGCTTCCACCGTCGTTGGGTTCGCCTCAACGCAAGCTTCGGGGTGCTCTCTACATCTTCACCCGAGGATCGCCGCTTCACCGTTGTCAGTTTCGTCATCAAACCGGCCGCCGCCTCTCATCTCGGATCTACGCTCCGGTGAGCCCCATTGTTTTCCGTGCGCGTCATATCGTGCACAAAGCTATTCTCATCTAAACCCCCACCTTCTATTTGCTTCTTTGCCACCGATTTTTTGTCGCCGGCCATCTTCTTTCTCTTCGATCATCCTCGAATTGCCGTCGGTGTGGTCGAGCTCCTGTCGTCCCAAGCCTCTCTCGGTGATCCTTGCATCGTCGCTGAGCCGATGCTCATCTCCAATCTCGTCGGGCACCACTCCCTTCACCGATGTCTCCGCAGCCGTGAGAGCTCACCGCCGCCGATGAACCGTTGCTGCCCTTGCCGCGCCACCACCTCCCAGAACTTTGCCATGTCCTCGGGGTTTCGTTTTGGCACTTTACCAGAGCAGCCTCGCCGCCGTTTGCTGTCGCCACCGCCGTCTTGCCGCTGGCCAGAGCTGCGCTCTGCTCCTCTGCGTTTGCTCTCTGTGCCAGCGTGGCAATCCACCTCAGCATCCACATCGGCGCCACCTCATCTCTTTTGCTGGCATGGTCGACACGTCAGCGCACGTGTGGCAAACCAAATCCAATCCAAAACCACGGCTAGGTGAACCTAGTCCACCACGAGGCATCACGCTGACGTGTCGATCCCACATGTCGTGAATTTTCTTTTCCTTCTTTTTTTCTGCTGAAAATCGATGCTGATGTCAGCTGACGTCATTAATGGATTTTTCAGTAGAAAAATAATTCCAGTAAATCCGTAAATTCTGATTTTTAGTATTTTATGTTATTTGAATCTTCCAAAGCTCATATCTTTTGCATCCGAACTCCGATTGAGCCCATCCAAATTTCTAAATTCATCTAAATTCGAGCTCTATTTATCTAATATTTTTATTTAATTTTTGGTGTTGGGTTTACCTCTGTTTTGTATTTATTTGGTTTATTTGATTTGTTTGCGAGTAGATGTTGATTCTTTGTGCAATTTTGAGCAAGGAGGGTGTAACACCCCAGCCCAACATTGAGCTTAGAATGCCACTAACCTACTATAACCATCTAATTTACATCAACTTACTATAAAAATTTCAGCAAGCATAACAACATTAAAACCCATCCACGGGTAGCATTAACACAAGCATAATACTATGCCAATCATATATAAATTAGACCTAGGAGCATAGCAAAATAATAAACCAAGATTAACATAAACCAAGCATCTATGGTTATTCAATACCATCATGTCCTAGATATAAATATTCATGTTATTCTAAAAGTTTCTCATGTTCAATGAATCAAATAATTGGGTGAAGTGCATGATTCCAAGTGCGCTAGCCCTTCCCGAGTAAAACGTCATCACCGGGTCACCTAAAAACAACAATAGAGCAAGAATGAGACCAAGACTCAAAGAATACATAATAAAGCCATAAACAATAGTTTATTAACCATAATCAAAGTTATCATCATCATCCATTTAGTTAATGCCATTGTCATTCTCAAACAAACAAGCCATATTCCATATAGATAAAGTTGCATAATTTAACAATTTACTTAGATATGCGAATGCACCAACATGCTCATGCTCATATGCATCTCATCACCGATACTGATAGCGGAGTGTTCACCGTCGATGACACACTCTATCCTTCACTCCCGTGAAGTCCCCACCAAAGTAGGATTTTATCTAGAGCTCTCCGGACTAGTCATGTATCTTTCTCACCGACCTCACCGGAATAGTTACATGACTTTCTCACCGACCTGGCTCATGCAACCCATGTCATGATGAATGTAAATGATGCGACATCTTTATTTATTCATCAACATAGTCCATCTCATTAACTCAATATCTCTTCATTATCTCATTACCATAATCTCATTCACTCAAGGTCATCAATATCATGTATAAGAATAAGCTGAACGAAAGCATAATAAATAGCATGATAAGTAACATCAATGATCATGGTGAACAATGGGTGTTCACCACTCTACCATGTACTTGCCTTCCGCGCTGTGACGAGTTAGGAGGCAACGACGGAATTTCTTCACTCCCTGCCCCACCGCCTACACAAATATTTAATCGAAATAAGAATAATAAGTCATGACGTGGCTACAAGCGTTTTACCATAACCCTCTATCTAATCAACATAACCAAAAACTCAAAATGACGAATTAACTAATCACCAATATCGCCCTTCCGATCAGCAAGACGAGAAAAATCGTAATTAAATATCTGTAACTCTGAATGACTTGAAACCAGTGCTCAAATACTCTTAACGTAACAGGCTACGAAACTCTAGTTGGTGGAATCCTTTGATTCGCCAAAACAGTAGCCTAAACAACAGTTGAAAACACTAATGATATCTGCCTGATTTCGAACAGTGGTAAAGAAAATGACTTCACTTTTATTCTACTGATCCAATGGAGGTGATCTTTATCAACCTGGAAATATAATTTAAAGGGCTACAATAACCTATTTGGGTGGGGGTTCTGAATCTGAATGTAACTAGATCAAAACCGAGGAGCAACCGACAGTATCCAAAATCTCTGACAGACAGAGTAGTGTGCGGTTAAAAATTCATAACTCATAAACCACAAGGTGGAATCTCGTGATCTCGGTGCCAAAAGAAAGCTAACGAAACGAGGAACAAAACTCTAGGAGACGAAAACCCGAGATTCGGCCTCTACGTAATTCATAATGGCCCGACAAGAAAATCTGCCAAAATATGTCAGCTGTCCTGAACAGTCGTGGGAAAACTACCATATCTCCTAAACCATAACTCCAAATCAGATGATCTCGGTGCCTAAAGAAAGCTAAGATCAAGGGCTACAACTTTCTAAGAGGTGGGAAGATCAGAAAACGTACGGAATTTACCCAAATCCGACGAACAAATCTGGCGCATGACAGGGAGGAGGGTGGCGGCCGGTTGGAGAGGGGGAGGAGGGGGTGGCGGCTTGGGGAGGGGAGTGGGGAGAGAGAGGGGAGAGGCTAGGGTTTGGGGGGGAGAAAAACCCCCCCTTGGTTGGCCCCTCTCATGGGCCCCTCCTGGGCTGCGATCCAGGCCCAGGTCGTCGGAAGATCGCTGAAAACCCCCCGTCGATTCGGGAAATTTCAGTTCTTATTTGCCTTTTCCCTCCCCAGCTGCTTTTCTAATTACCCGATCCGAATCCGGGGTATTACATTCTACCCCCCTTAACAGGATTCGACCTCAAATCTGCACGCCAATCTAATCGTAAGGAAACTACGACTGGAATGAAACAGCGATATTCCAAGCTTGGAATTGCTCAGATACTCACTTAACACTCGAGCACACCAGACGATGCGTACTTCGCATAAGGACCCGAGATGGTCAACGCGATATGCCAACTTCCAAATTTCTGAAATTTTCGGAAACCAAGAGAATCCAACTGGAACTAGAGAGTCCTCATCGCATCCACGCAATGCTAACTCTCCACCAAAAAGGTTAAATCCCAAAATTTGACATTTCAACACGAAAACAAATCCATTTTCTAAATAGACAGTTTACGAATGAACACCACGACAGCCAAAGAAGAAACCACTCGAATGCTCAAATCAAATACTTCTTTTGGTTTGTCCAATTAAATTGAATCGACATGCCAACACAACGCCAACTCAGTTATGGAAAACAACAATCAACAACACATAACTCAAACGAAATCAGAAAACGCTTCACTAATCGAGAAATATCCTTTCCTCGGTTTCTCTTTTAGGAGTAAAACTTCTCTCGAACCTTGGAATTTGAATTCATCGCATACCACATGAGCTTAAACCTTTTAATTGAACATCCTCAAATTATGCTCAAACTGAAATACATCATTAACACCATTGTGAAGAGGCTCCATTGAATCCTCCAATTACTCTAGGTATCTCATTCTACTAATCAACATTAATTTGATTGAAGGCACCCAAAGCGCCACAAAATAGATCCCACACAATCACATTACCTCTAATTTTCAAGAACAACTCGTAATCCTCAAGACACACGCTCATGTACTACATCAGAAAGGTTCTATCAATGATCATTCCACTGCTCAGGAAACTCTATTATTCCACTTTCTTTACACACACTCATTGTGTGACCAAAGGTCTAGCCTAAAAATGTAAAGCCCAAATTCAACCTCTAAGACTCTTACAATGAATTTTTGGTATACTTGATAGGAAATTCTTTGATCGGATAACTAAAATTTCTGGAATCCAAACAATATCCTCAATCATTAATATCAACATTCCTCACTAATCAAGTAATCGCTTAATGTGATTAGCTTCACAAACTTGAACCCACTAAACCACACTATTCCATTTCACCCACACGACCGCAACATACACATTCGCAAGACTCTAACTAATTGACCAAGTTCTAAACTTTTGAATATTTCAATATTCCACCGACATGAACAAGGGTTCTTGAATTACAATTCACTATTGGTTTTACTAGTTGTAACAATATAATCAGTTTTACCTCAACGACCATCATTCCTTTTGGATGCAATTCTCTACAAGATTTATATCATAAAATCAATTCTTCCTCTAATGCTCTTGAAATAACTTACAACCTCAGTCTCACATCAACATATACTTGACCACTACTAACCGGATGCCATCAGATACCCCATAAGGTTTTGTAAAACAAATTGATGAAGTGGCAAATAAAATATATTTTTCAAAGACCGGAAAAAATATTTTCTTTCATAACAAACATAAGACCGGGAGAAATAGACAACTAACAAGGATCTTGAAAAAGCAAAAGCGGAGACCACAATTGAGGGCACAAGTCCTACAAAAAGAGAATATGAAATCTCAAATAAAACAAAGCACCACTTTTGAAAATCGAGAAACTCCTATGGGGCAAAAATAGAAAGTTTAGGCACACTTCAAGTAAACTGCGAGTTACAAAACTTGACTTCGATCTCGAATACTTCTACTTCACTCTTTCTTTAACAAAGTAATTCTTTTTTATTATAACGTCACGTTGCCCACTCAAACAAGAAAAGTTGTAAGACCAAATCACATGAATCACTTAAGAACCAATAAAGCTTTCCAACAAGCCTCTTGCTCAATCCAATCCCAGCTACTACATAAACCATGAACTACAAAAGATCACGGATGCAAAACTTGAAAATTTTCATTTGAGCGATACCACGAGTGACGATCAAATTACCTTCTTTCTATAAGAATCGACAACACACTACCTGTAATACTCTGAAAAATAATATTAATATTAATAATCGAGTCTTAAGGGTCGGAGAGTAATTAATTAAATAGTAATAATAATTAATTAATTAAAAGCGTCTTAAGGGCTTGTGCGTAATTAAATACAAAGAATTTGTGAAAAAATAGAATTTTCGGAATTTTTGTGAGCTGTATAAATAGTGGTGGAATTATTTTAGAAAACCCTAGCCACTTTTTCCCAAGCCAGCCGCCAGTTTTTCTTTTCTCTGGAAATCACCACGCTAACCAATCCTTTTTCCCCGTGGTCGCCATTCCGATTCATGTCTTGCGGCACGCCGCCACCGAAGTTCGCGGGCGCACGCGAGAGTCATTGTTCGCTTGATTTGCACACCGGGCGCCGCGAATATCGCTACGATTTTCTTTGCCTCTCGCAATCTTGCGCCGCTTATCCAATTGCGCGCTCAGGCGTGATTTCTCCTCACGGAGTTGTTGTGGCGCCGAGTATTGCGCAATGAACCGGCGGTTTGCACCGCCGCCGCTGTGGAGATTTCTCGCCGACCGCCGCGTGGAGATTTTTACCGCACCGCTACCGGATTTCTCGGCCGATCGTTGTTGTGGGCGTCGTCTTTGCACAGACGCTGCAGTGTGTGGTCGTCTGCCTTGCCACAGGTCTTCTACGTGAGCCGATCAAGTCCTCAGATCGCCAGCGCCGAGTGCCGCCGCGTCATTGTGGTCTGCGTTTTCTTGCCGACCTGCCGATTTCTGTTGCTTGCCGAGTGTCGCGCTTATTGCATATCCTTCTGCCAGATTACCAAGGTATTTGAGGCATGTGGTTTAATATTGTTTTGTGTTTCGTTATGGTGCATGCAGCAATTAGAGATTATAAGTGAGATTAATTAGAGAAGGTTCTTTAGTTTTTAGTCTTTGTGCCGATTAATAGATCTATTTAGAACGCTGTTCTGTTGAGCGATTTATTCGGGTATCTTAATGGCGAAATTTGAAAATATCATCTACTGGGTAATTGTAGATAATTTCGATATCTTTCTATAGCATATTTTATCATGTCAATCGGACTAGTAGATTTCGAGTTATGATTTTGAGAAGGCCGCTGTTTTAGGGTTGTCGTCTTTAGGCGCTGTTTTGGTAGATTGTAAAGTAAAAATAGTAAACAGATTAATTAGTGTTTTTGATCTACATGAAAGTTGTAGATAATTGTCCAATGGTTCTGTAGAATCTGAGAACGCGCATTTTGGTTGAGTAAAACAAAAGTAATGAAATTTGGAAGACCGCTGTTCCGAAGCGGGCAGACCGACTTTCTGGGCTAAATACGGAGGGTTAGATGATTTAATTAGAAGCCTTCGTAATCTAAGAAAATGTGAAGAATTTTATAAAGAATCCAGAATGGGGTGGTTTGTGGTGATCGGACTTTCGAGTCAAAAGTTACGCTCTTTTTAGTAACCGGTCAGCTATGGGTAACTAGTCGGTACCGGAGTAATGTGGTATAATTGGGGACGTGTAGGAGCGAAGTGTATTGATTGCTATTCTTGTTGCTGTAATTTGTATTGAAGTTGGTGTATTTAATATAGGAGAGGCGTCGTGCTTGTTGCCGCCTTCTAATCAAATCGTATGTCCGCAACTAGTAAAGGCAAGTGTATGGTAGACAAATGATCAATGATCGATCATCGCTTTTCTTTATCTTCTATTACCATTATTGTTGTGCTTTTATTTTGTTTAATTGCAAGCAATGGAATGGTAGGGATTTATATTGTTAATGGACATGATGAAAAGTTGGATATGATGTTTATGATGGAGTTTGCATGTTTGCATTCATAAGCATCTTTGCATAAGAGAAGGTGATCTTTATGATCACAACTCCACGGGAGTGGAGGAGGTCCCCGATCCTTATGGAGGAACGGGCTTGAGAGTGAATGTTGTCGCGAGCATTCACTCACGCTATACCGGTATACGCGAAAGAAGTGCATGTGGACATGTAGAATAGAGTTGCATTCAAAAATGAGATTAATGACTGCGAATATTAATGAAAGTGCCTGTGATGATAATGAAGTTATTGATTGTTGTTGATTTATTATTATCGTTGTATATCGATGTGTTTGCTGAGTCGTGGACTCACCCTTGCTCTATTGTTGTCTTTAGGTGATCTTCGAGGATGCCGTAATTGAGAGCGAGTAGAGCACATGGACCTCACATGATCATTCGCCATGATAATCTTTTCATTCAATATTGGTTTACACTTGGACATGTTAGTTATTGAATAATGTTTTTATTGAATAATGTTTAGGATATCATTTGGACTAGACTATTTGCTTTATTAATTTGGATTTATTGGTTGATGCTGCTTTGGACTGTTTACCTGGTTTTGTTCCACTTGATTATTTATTATCATTTGAACCATATTTATGCATGTTCTTTTGTGATCCATGGATATGTTTATTGTTGTTTTCCTGCTGTATTAGTATAGTGTGTCGTTATTTATTAGTTTAAAGTGTAATGTGGTGGCATTCTAGGCTCAGTGTTAACAAAAGTTACAGTTGGTATCGAGCGGCTTTAGGTCCGTGGTGAATAGATTAACAACTTAGGCAAACTAAAATTGTTAAAATTTGTTTTAGTATTAGTAAATCAACTAAAATTTGCTAATGGTTAACTAACCTAAAATTTGACACACTAGTGCACAGTAGGTTAGAGAGAGGTACGAATATAGTTTTACGCTTCCGTGATGTTGTTTATTGATGGATGAGTTTATTTTGAGCTTTGAACTCATTGTGTATTGTTGATTGTGGTTGATAGCTATGCCGAGGGGTAGAGGACGTGGTCGTGGTGGCATGGTCGTGGAGGTCGGGTCGCGGAAGAGGTTCCGTGAGAGCCACCTCCTGTGTGCGTATGAGTCGAGAGTCGTGGGGTTGCTTGCTGACCCGCCTCGGCTGGGGCCCAAGATGAGACCCCGCTTGCCGAGAGAGTTGGTGGAGAGATCCGTGCTTTTCGTCAACAGCGCGGCAGCCTCTCGTTGTCTGCATCTGTTGTTGCTCCTGCTGCTCATCCACCGGCCTCGAGGCGCGATGTCACT
The DNA here is from genome assembly GCA_036346395.1 of Hsuehochloa calcarea. Taxonomy (NCBI): domain Eukaryota; kingdom Viridiplantae; phylum Streptophyta; class Magnoliopsida; order Poales; family Poaceae; genus Hsuehochloa; species Hsuehochloa calcarea. Next base: position 26,979,885 of record CM070593.1, on the reverse strand, counting down.
GAGAGTGGATGGGGTTGAGGCTGGATCCGCTTGACGGCCTGGCACACCGGTCCAGCAATGGATCTGGTTGCGCTACATGGAGAGGCGCTTGGAGCTTTGGAGATGTCTTCACTTCAGAGAGTCCGCTTTGTAGCCTTTCAAATTGAAGGGCAGCCGATATTTGGTGGGAGGGCGTGTTGTCTTCGAGGACCGCCACTCAAGGGCCGCCACTTGGGAGGACTTTGTTGATCGCCTCAAGGGAAGTTCTACCCCTACTCTTTCGCTGAGAAGATGGAGGTTGCCTTGACGACCTTTGCTCGTGGGAAGAGGTCTATTGCCGAGTATGAGGTCGAGTTCAACAACTTGGTTCGCTTTGTCCCTTCAAGAGCTTAACGATGATCTTCGAAGGCCAAGAGGTTCCGTGGGTCTCACCTCGAAACCGCAGATGTGTTGGGAGCTACTCCACTCCGGACTACAACTGCACAGGAGCAAGCTAGGGGCATGGAGTTGGAGATGCAACTCACAAAGGGGCAGCAAGCCTCCAGTGGATCGTTGCTTCGTGGTGACCAAGAGGAGCTCTAGTGAGGAAGTGGGTGCTTCAACACCCGCCAAGAAATTCAAGGAGGACCGCAGCCTTTCAGTCTAAGGCCGAGGCCGTTCTCTTCTTGGCCCTCGCCCTTTGCAGTGTACTCCAGCTCTTCGTCTCTGTCCCTGTAAGGGGCATGCTTTGCTTTAAGTGCGAGATGGACACCACGGCCCGAGTGCACTTGGACGGTGATTGCCGCGGTGTGGCCGATCCGGTCACAAGGAGCGGGTGTCGCCGTAACCTCGCTTAGCGTGATCAAGCGGGAGCCCGTACCATCTTCTTCTTCATGGTCCCGCCGAGGATCTTTCCAGATGATGATCGCTCCTCCAATGATGCCATTTCCTTCACTTTTGACGCCCAAATAGGTACTATCGGGTACCGCCACCTTCTAAGACCGCTTCAGTCCCACGACCGGCTTTACTCGCACCGCCACAAAGAGATTGTTAGCTCGCCGCCTTGGCTGTCGCTTCTTTTCGCCATGGCGCCACCGAGGTACGCCATGCCCACAGCCGAGTCCGTGGGTCGCCCCGACGTGGTGACAGTACTTTGCTTGTGGATTCGCTTGATGCTTTAGTCCTTTTGATTCGGGCTACCTTTTCGCTTGTCTCGCTTTGCTTGCTAGAGAGCGAACTTGAGTATGCAGTGATTTCTCGACCGGTGTTGGTTAGTTCTCCGGGGTATTATTGCTAGCTCTACTGCTTGTCCCGTGTGTTCTATTATTATTGATGGAGAGAAGTTCACGCGAATTTGATAGTTATTCAAATGGAGCCGCTCGACGTTATCTTGGGTATGGATTGGTTGCACTCTTATCGAGCCGTAATATCCTCGCTTCAGAGAATACTCGCATGCACTTCGCCCGGGGAGATTTTGACTTTTCAGGAGTGCGCCCGCGCTCTCTTTCGATGTTGGCCGGATCGCTCCCGTCGCGCAAGCGAAAATCGGGCTTTTTAGCTCTTGCCGAGAAACCGAGCGTGGCTTCGCAGATTGAGGAGATTCCGGTGGTCGTGATTACCCGATGTATTCCCACCGAGCTTCCGGTTTGCCACCGCGCGAGACGTGGAGTTTCGCATTGATCTTGTTCCGTACTCGCCCCATCTCGTTGTTCCATATCGATTAGCACGTCCGCTTTAGGACGAGTTGAAGAAGCAGCTTGGATGATTTGTTGGCTAAAGGTTTGATCAGCGAGTGTATCACCGTGGGGAGCTCCTGCTCGCTCACGAGAAGAAGGATGGAGTTGGCGATGTGTATTGATTACCGCGGCGCTTAATGCGCCACAATCAAGAACAATATCCATTGCCCCGCATTGAGGATTTGTTTGATCGGCTGAATGGAGCTCAAGTGTTCTCCAAGATTGATCTCCAAATGGTATAATCAAATCCGTGTGCGTGAGCAGATGTAGAAAGACCGCTTTCTCCACCGGTATGGGCATTATGAGTATAAAGTTATGTCTTTTGGATTGACTAATGCACCGCCATTTTTATGGAGACCATGAACAACATGTTGCATGAGTATCTAGATGACTTCGTGGTGGTGTTCATTGATGACATTCTTATCTATTCCAAGACCAATGAGGATCATAAGCGCCATTTGAGGTCGGTTTTAAAGACATTGAGAGAGCACAAGTTCTATGCTAAGTTGAAGAAGTGTGAGTTCGGATTTCGTAAGTGGGTTTTCTCGGGTCATGTGATTAACCTCGTGGTATTGTCGTTGATCCTAGTAAGGTCTCTACACAGGTGGATTGGAAGAGGCCGACTAGCGTGAAGGAGGTGAGGAGTTTTTGGTTTGGCCGGATATTATCGGCGCTTTGTGCAGATTTCGATCATTGCCAAGCCGATGTCTCAACTAACTCGTAAAGGTGTGAGATTCAGTGGACTGATGAGTGTGAGCGCAGCTCGCATTTTGAAGGACAAAGTTGGTGACCTCTCCTATTCTCACTCTTCCCGAGCCAGTGAAGCGGTTCACGCCTTTTCAGATGCGGCTCGAGTGGGTCTTGGTCGTGTTCTCATGCAAGACGGTAAGGTGATTGCTTATGCGTCGAGGCAAGCTAAAGAAGCACGAGCAAAATTATCCCACTCATGATTTGGAGTTGGTCGCGTTGTTTTGCTCTCAAGATTTGGAGGCATTATCTATAATGGCGAGCCTTGTGATATTTTCACCGATCACAAGAGTCTCAAATATATCTTCACTCGTATGATCTGAATTTGAGGCAACGGAGGTGGTTGGAGTTGATCAAGGATTATGATCTTACTATTCAAGATCATCCGTGCAAGGCCAATGTAGTTGTTGATGCTCTTAGTCGCAAGGCGACTCCTCGCTACTCTAGATTACCTCATTGCTGATTTTGATCGCATGGGTATATCCTATTGTTATGTGCACATCGCATGTTGAGACGCAGCTTGATTCTTGAGTCATTTATTCCGCATCGTGTCTGGAAGCACAACGGAGTGACCGGCTATTACAGAGGTTAGGAAGCGCCTGGATGAGGGCAAAGAGGGTGATTTCAGTGATGGATGATTCGGTACTTTGAGGTTTAAAGGTCGCCTTTGCGTGCTACAAAAGGCGAGGTCAAAGAGGATATCTTGAGGGAGGCACATCGCACTGCATAATTATTCATCCCGGTGAAACTAAGATGTATCGAGATCTCAAATGTAATTTTTGGTGGAAAAGAATGAAGGTGGACATTGCTAACTATGTGGCTTCTTGTGGTGTTTGTCGCAAGTGAAAGCCGAGCACAAGCGCCCCGCAGGTTGTTGCGCCTTTGGAGGTACCTCAGCTGGCCTTGGGATGATATCTCTATGGACTTTGTGGTGGCGCTGCTCTGCTCGCCATGAGGAAAGGATGCATTTGGGTAGTGGTGGATCGATTCAAGAAGTCTCACAGACTTCATTCCTATTCGCACAACAAATTGGCGAGTGATCTAGCTCCTATTTATGTGCGTGAGATAGTAAGACTGCATGGTGTGCCAAAGACCATCATTTCTGACAGGGATGCGAAGTTTGTCTCCAAGTTCTGGGAGAGTCTGCAGAGTGCATTGGGCACACAGCCCGCTTTAGTACTGCTGCTTTCACCCACAGCATGTATGGGCAATCAGAGCGCACTATTCGTGACTTTGGAGGATATGTTGCGATCTTATGCTCTATCTTGAAGGGTAGTTGGGAGGACCAGTTGCCACTTGCAGAGTTTGCTTATAATAATAGTTACCATTCCAGTATTAGAGCTGCGCCATTTGAGGTTCTCTATGGGCGGAAGTGCAGATCGCCGCTTTGTTGGGATGCAGTTGGAGAGAAGGCGCTTTGGGTCCTGACCGATTCAAGACCGTTGAGCGTGTGGCCATGGTGAGGCGTAATCATTAGCGCACTTGAGCAGATGAAAAAGTTATGCCGATTTGAGGAGGCGTGATTTGAGTTTGCATGGGTGACCAGTGCTCTTGAGAGTGTCTCCCACTAAAGGCATTGTTCGGTTCGGCCATCTATGGTTATTCAATACCATCATGTCCTAGATATAAATATTCATGTTATTCTAAAAGTTTCTCATGTCCAATGAATCAAATAATTGGGTGAAGTGCATGATTCCAAGTGCGCTAGTCCTTCCCGAGTAAAACGTCATCACCGGTCACCTAAAAACAACAATAGAGCAAGAATGAGTCCAAGACTCAAAGAAATACATAATAAAGCCATAAACAATAGTTTATTAACTATAATCAAAGTTATCATCATCATCCATTTAGTTAATGCCATTGTCATTCTCAAACAAACAAGCCATATTCCATATAGGTAAAGTTGCACAATTTAACAATTTACTTAGATATGCGAATGCACCAACATGCTCATGCTCATATGCATCTCATCACCGATACTGCACAAATGGAGTGTTCACCGTCGATGACACACTCTATCCTTCACTCCGTGAAGTCCCCACCAAAGTAGGATTTTATCAAGAGCTCTCCGGACTAGTCATGTATCTTTCTCACCGACCTCACCTAATAGTTACATGACTTTCTCACCGACTGCTCATGCAACCCATGTCATGATGAATGTAAATGATGCGACATCTTTATTTATTCATCAACATAGTCCATCTCATTAACTCAATATCTCTTCATTATCTCATTACCATAATCTCATTCACTCAAGGTCATCAATATCATGTATAAGAATAAGCTGAACGAAAGCATAATAAATAGCATGATAAGTAACATCAATGATCATGGTGAACAACCCATTGTTCACCACTCTACCATGTACTTGCCTTCCGCACTGTGACGAGTTAGGAGGCAACGACGGAATTTCTTCACTCCCTGCCCCACCGCCTACACAAATATTTAATCAAAATAAGAATAATAAGTCATGACGTGGCTACAAGCGTTTTACCATAACCCTCTATCTAATCAACATAACCAAAAACTCAAAATGACGAATTAACTAATCAGCCAATATCGGCCCTTCCGATCAGCAGTACGAGAAAAATCGTAATTAAATATCTGTAACTCCGAATGACTTGAAACCAGTGCTCAAATACTCTTAACGTAACAGGATACGAAACTCTAGTTGGTGGAATCCTTTGATTCAGCCAAAACAGTAGCCTAAACAACAGTTGAAAACACTAACAGATATCTGCCCAGATTTCAGAACAGTGGTAAAGAAAATGACTTAACTTTTATTCTACAAATCCAATGGAGGTGATCTTTATCAACCTGGAAAGATAATTTAAAGGGCTACAATAACCTATTTGGGTGGGGGTTCTGAATCTGAATGTAACTAGATCAAAACCGAGGAGCAACCGACAGTCTACAAAATCTCTGACAGACAGAGTAGTGTGCGGTTAAAAATTCATAACTCATAAACCACAAGGTGGAATCTCGTGATCTCGGTGCCAAAAGAAATCTAAAGAAACGAGGAACAAAACTCTAGGAGACGAAAACCCGAGATTCGGCCTCTAAGTAATTCATAATGGCCCGACAAGAAAATATGCCAAAACACGTCAGCTGTCCTGAACAGTCGTGGTAAAACTACTATATCTCCTAAACCATAACTCCAAATCAGATTATCTCGGTGCCTAAAGAAAGCTAAGATCAAGGGCTACAACTTTCTAAGAGGTGGGAAGATCAGAAAACGTACGGAACTTACCCAAATCCGACGAACAAATCTGGCGCATGATAGGGAGGAGGGTGGCGGCCGGTTGGAGAGGGGAGGAGGGGGTGGCGGCTTGGGGAGGGGAGTGGGGAGAGAGAGGGGAGAGGCTAGGGTTTGGGGGGGAGAAAAAACCCCCCTTGGTTGGCCCCTCTCATGGGCCCCTCCTGGGCTGCGATCCAGGCCCAGGTCGTCGGAAGATCGCTGAAAACCCCCCGTCGATTCAGGAAATTTCAGTTCTTATTTGCCTTTTCCTCCCCAATGCGCTTTCTAATTACCCGATCCGAATCCGGTATTACATTCTACCCCCTAATGTGATTCGACCTCGAATCTGCACGCCAATCTAATCGTAAGGAAACTACGACTGGAATGAAACAGCGATATTCCAAGCTTGGAATTGCTCAGATACTCACTTAACACTCGAGCACACTAGACGATGCGTACTTCGCATAAGGACCCGAGACGGTCAACGCGATATGCCAACTTCCAAATTTCTGAAATTTTCGGAAACCAAGAGAATCCAACTGGAACTAGAGAGTCCTCATCGCATCCACGCAATGCTAACTCTCCACCAAAAAGGTTAAATCCCAAAATTTGACATTTCAACACGAAAACAAATCCATTTTCTAAATAGACAGTTTACGAATGAACACCACGACAGCCAAAGAAGAAACCACTCGAATGCTCAAATCAAATACTTCTTTTGGTTTGTCTGAATTAAATTGAATCAGACATGCCAACACAACGCCAACTCAGATTGCGGAAAACAACAGTCAACAACACATAACTCAAACGAAATCAGGAAAACGCTTCACTAACCGAGGAAACATCCTTTCCTCGGTTTCTCTTTAGAGTAAAACTTCTCTCGAACCTTGGAATTTGAATTCATCGCATACCACATGAGCTTAAACCTTTTAATTGAACATCCTCAAATTATGCTCAAACTGAAATACATCATTAACACCATTGTGAAGAGGCTCCATTGAATCCTCCAATTACTCTAGGTATCTCATTCTACTAATCAACATTAATTTGATTGAAGGCACCCAAAGCGCCACAAAATAGATCCTACACAATCACATTACCTCTAATTTTCAAGAAAACTCGTAATCCTCAAGACACACGCTCATGTACTACATCAGAAAGGTTCTATCAATGATCATTCCACCGCTCGAAACTCTATTATTCCACTTTCTTTACACACACTCATTGTGTGACCAAAGGTCTAGCATAAAAATGTAAAGCCCAAATTCAACCTCTAAGACTCTTACAATGAATTTTTGGTATACTTGATAGGAAATTCTTTGATCGGATAACTAAAATTTCTGGAATCCAAACAATATCCTCAATCATTAATATCAACATTCCTCACTAATCAAGTAACTGCCTAATGTGATTAGCTTCGCCAAACTTGAACCCACTAAACCACACTATTCCATTTCACCCACACGACCGCAACATACACATTCGCAAGACTCTAACTAATTGACCATGTTCTAAACTTTTGAATATTTCAATATTCCACCGACATGAACAAGGGTTCTTGAATTACAATTCACTATTGGTTTTACTAGTTGTAACAACATAATCAGTTTTACCTCAACGACCATCATTCCTTTTGGATGCAATTCTCTACAAGATTTATATCATAAAATCAATTCTTCCTCTAATGCTCTTGAAATAACTTACAACCTCAGGTCTCACATCAACATATACTTGACCACTACTAACCGGATGCCACTGTATACCCCATAAGGTTTTGTAAAACAAATTGATGAAGTGGCAAATAAAATATATTTTTTCAGCACCCGGAAAAAAATATTTTCTTTTCGCAACAAACATAAGACCGGGAGAAATAGACAAATAACAAAGATCTTGAAAAAGCAAAAGCGGAGACCACAATTCAGGGCACAAGTCCCACAAAAAGAGAATATGAAATCTCAAATAAAACAAAGCACCACTTTTGAAAATCGAGAAACTCCTATGGGGCAAAAATAGAAAGTTTAGGCACACTTCAAGTAAATCATGAGTTACAAAACTTGACTTCGATCTCGAATACTTCTACTTCACTCTTTCTTTAACAAAGAAAGTAATTCTTTTTTATTATAACGTCACGTTGCCCACTCAAACAAGAAAAGTTGTAAGACCAAATCACATGAATCACTTAAGAACCAATAAAGCTTTCCAACAAGCCTCTTGCTCAATTCAATCCCAGCTACTACATAAACCATGAACTACAAAAGATCACGGATGCAAAACTTGATACTTTTCATTTGAGCGATACCACGAGTGACGATCAAATTACCTTCTTTCTATAAGAATCGACAACACACTACCAATCTATTGCTAATAATCTTACTAACATCCAGAATAATACACTGTTAATAAAAATTTATCATAGTCTACCCTTCCATTGTACAGCTCTCTAAAAACTCACCAAATTGTTTCATACTACTTTATCATCTCATCCTCAAATCGAGAGTCCACCAAAAGCTTACAAACTACTACAACAACAACTTTATTTTAACAGAGATCTACTACACAAATCAAAATGTTACCAAAACCCTTTCATTATGGACATGCTATCGTCTGACAATTCCACTATCATGAAAGTATAGGCCACCAATTAAATCCCACAGTTCAACTCTTATAGATGCTCAACACCAAACGTCAACACACAATTGTTGCACTCCAACCACTGTTGCTATCAACTGGCTTCATCAAGAAATCTAGATGCTACCTACTTTCCTTTTCAAATCACATGAACAATCACAAATACATGTTCAACTGTCCATCCTCATATTCATATTTCGGTGCAAAATACCGACAAAACTTTCAAAATCATAGCCTTCCATCGATCAAAAAGTCTCAACAACTCTGCAACCAAATTCGTCCAATTATTCTAGTTAAAATAACTATCTAGAAACTCCTTCCATAATATAAAATCATCTAGTATCTACAGATAAGATAACTCCAAGATTAATATCCACTATGGTAATAATCTAGCATCTCCCCAACTTTTCCTTCCCACACAGTAAGATTAATCCACTGAGACCAACTAATCCAACAAGTTTAGCAAAACTAAATAATTTTAATGATCATACCACTCATCAATGTTCTACAATTCTTAATAACTCATTTTAATCCAATTAGGTATAGCCATACTATTAATCATAGTTCATCAAGAACTACCACATGACACCATCAAGTTAATCAACTTTCCTTCCAAGGTTCTTGGTTAAGATTGATTATACACCACACTCTGCACTCCAACTTGATAACCCATACCATATCTATTAATTTATTTAATTACAACCTTTAACTTAACCACAACAAGACATCGCTAAAGGGTTTTAATATTTTCTTTTATAACAGAGAAGCATTCAACTTCAATACTCAAAATACCCAAAAGAAATACATTGGGTCAAAGCTTCCACATGTTAAAGGACTTGAAAAAGAAAACTTTCGTTATCCAAAATATCAAGCTAACAAATGAGTCATTTTTTCCCAACAAGAAAGGCAGATAACTCGTGAAAAGATCAACCTTGCAAATTAATGACGTTCACAAGAAACAACAACAGATCAACAGTCAGGAGAACAAATAATAACTTAATAGAACCAACAAAGACCAATGAAAATACATCAACTGCATTGTAAATACTAACCCAAGAAAATTCATCAACCGCAACTATAACAGGAATAATCAAATTCAAACTAGGAAGAAAACAACTTTTCTAAAGAAACATATCCTCAACACCTGTAACTAAGTTACCCGATGTAAACACTTCACCACTATCATACAACAAACGGTGATATAACTTGGCCATGCCTATGGCCACAACCACAATCTCTACCTCTCGACTATCATGACCCATAGCAATCACATAATCAAATCATAAGTAGTCAGAATCAATTCATAACATAAATCATCAATACAACATAACGGAAGCGTAAATGCGATACTCATCCCATTCCCATCCTACTGTGCACCAGTGTGTCAAAATTTTAAGTTAATTAACCATTATCAAATTTTGGTTTATTTTACAAGTTCTAAAACAAGTTTTAGCAATTTTAGGTTAACTAAGTTATTAATCTATTCACCACGGACCTGAAGCCCGCTCTGATACCAACTGTAACACCCCAGCCCAACATTGAGCTTAGAATGCCACTAACCTACTATAACCATCTAATTTACATCAACTTACTATAAAAATTTCAGCAAGCATAACAACAATAAAACCCATCCACGGGTCGCATTAACACAAGCATAACACTATGCCAATCATAGATAAATTAAACCTAGGAGCATAGCAAAATAATAAACCAAGATTAACATAAACCAAGCATCTATGGTTATTCAATACCATCATGTCCTAGATATAAATATTCATGTTATTCTAAAAGTTTCTCATGTCCAATGAATCAAATAATTGGGTGAAGTGCATGATTCCAAGTGCGCTAGCCCTTCCCGAGTAAAACGTCATCACTGGTCACCTAAAAACAACAATAGAGCAAGAATGAGTCCAAGACTTAGCAAATACATAATAAAGCCATAAACAGTAGTTTATTAACCATAATCAAAGTTATCATCATCATCCATTTAGTTAATGCCATTGTCATTCTCAAACAAACAAGCCATATTCCATATAGGTAAAGTTGCACAATTTAACAATTTACTTAGATATGCGAATGCACCAACATGCTCATTCTCATATGCATCTCATCACCGATACTCTGGATAATGGAGTGTTCACCCGTCGATGACACACTCTATCCTTCACTCCCGTGAAGTCCCCACCAAAGTAGGATTTTATCTAGAGCTCTCCGGACTAGTCATGTATCTTTCTCACCGACCTCACCGGAATAGTTACATGACTTTCTCACCGACCTAGCTCATGCAACCCATGTCATGATGAATGTAAATGATGCGACATCTTTATTTATTCATCAACATAGTCCATCTCATTAACTCAATATCTCTTCATTATCTCATTACCATAATCTCATTCACTCAAGGTCATCAATATCATGTATAAGAATAAGCTGAACGAAAGCATAATAAATAGCATGATAAGTAACATCAATGATCATGGTGAACAACCCATTGTTCACCACTCTACCATGTACTTGCCTTCCGCGCTGTGACGAGTTAGGAGGCAACGACGGAATTTCTTCACTCCCTGCCCCACCGCCTACACAAATATTTAATCGAAATAAGAATAATAAGTCATGACGTGGCTACAAGCGTTTTACCATAACCCTCTATCTAATCAACATAACCAAAAACTCAAAATGACGAATTAACTAATCAGCCAATATCGGCCTTTCCGATCAGCAGACGAGAAAAATCGTAATTAAATATCTCAAATCTCGAATGACTTGAAACCAGTGCTCAAATACTCTTAACGTAACAGAGATACGAAACTCTAGTTGGTGGAATCCTTTGATTCGCCAAAACAGTGGCCTAAACAACAGCTTGAAAACACTAATGATATTGCCCTGATTCGAGCAGTGGTAATGAAATGACATTTGATCAATGGAGGTGATGGCGGCTTTTAAGGTGGGGAGAGAGAGGAGAGACTAGGGTTTGGGGAGAAAAACCCCTTGGTTGGCCCTCTCATGGGCCCTCTCTGTAATTCATAATGCGACCGTGCCCAGTCGTCGGAAGATCCATATCTCCTAAACCAAAACCCCGTCGATTCGAAAATTTCAGTTCTTATTTGCCTTTTCCCTCCCCAGCTGCTTTTCTAATTACCCGATCCGAATCCGGGGTATTACAGAGGGTTACACCAAGAACAAGATCAGTCTCAAGATCTATTCCAAGGCAAGCCGTAGTCCTTTGATCATATTGAACCTATGATTTCAAGAGTATATTATTTTATACAGTTGCATGATATCTTTATATCGATTATTTTGGGATTAGTTATTACCTGTTGTCATTATGTCTCCATTGATTATTTGAATGCCATGAGTCCCTTGTCAACCCAGTATGGATAACTTTAGTTGGACATATTTGTATCACCAACATGGGTATTGTATTAATGCTTAGTCAAGCTTAGTTACGATAGGTTCATTATCACATCTGTCACGAACATGGGTATTGTATTAATGCTTAGTCAAGCTTAGTTACGATAGGTTCATTATCACATATGTCATAATGATTAATCTTGATTTAATGATATATGGAATCATGGTGGTTAGTCACTATTGTTAAAATTTGAGTACCATGACAGGGGATGTCATTGGCTAAACAAAATGGTTTTCGCTCAAGCGAGTGGTCAGTGGATAGTGGGGGTGTGGCTAGCACGTTGTGGGTTTGTGGAAAGAATCGTCTAAGTAACTTGTCAAGGACTTAATATTGTGCGCCATTGAACTGGACCTTAATCGTACAACCACATGTACTGTATGGGCGGGACCTATCTAATTAATTAGCAATGTCTTAATTTTGGTTCTGTCGTAGAATCGTGAGTTACGAGGGACGTACTCACAATGGCGCAAGAGGGGGGCCTTGTCTGGTCGGTTAGACATTCAGTGTTTAAATCTTAGCGGGCAGAACTGGATTAAGAAGGAGCTTTGTAAAGGATTTTTCACGTGCTCTAGACTGCTTACCTACGGTAGTGAGCAGTGGTATCGACATATGCCAAACAGACTAGAGAATTCGTGTCTTGTGGGTCAAGCTGCACAACCTCTACAGAGTGTAAAACTATTCGAATAGTTGTGTCTGCGGTTTTGGACGTGCTCGGGGATTTCACACGAGAGATAGGGTTTCTTATAAAATGTGTCAGAGTGCGAATGGGAAGTTCACTTGATGAATATAATGTTTGTTCGGTGAATGGGTAATTCACTCGGTGGTTTGTGTCGATTGGTAAATGGGGAATTCACTTATCATTGATTTGGTCGGAAGTGAATGGATAGTTCACTGGTTGTTTCAAAGAAATTGTTTACTTATTTATTATTCCTTTCAATTACGCATTTCAATCTATTTACTATATTTATTGTAAATGCTGCTTCAGAAAAAAAACCATACAGCTAACCTTTGGTAAGCCTTGCATGAATACTATTTACATACATTTCTCTATGGCCTGCTGAGTGTTTTATGTACTCACGGCTTATGCCTTTGTTGATCAGTTGAAGAATACCAAGCTGCACAAGAGTTCTTTCAGAAGGGGGACTATGAAGGTTTTGCGGATTAGGTTGTGTTCTCCACTCGATTGCCTGTGGGCATGTTGATTGGCTTTTTCCAAGTTTCATGTTCCGCTGCAAGAGTTTATTTGTTTATATAGCCATGTGTGGCAAGTTAAGTAAACGTTGACCATAAGGTACAGTTATTATTATTTTTTATTTCGAGATCTTTTTAATTAAATCGAATAAATGGATGGTATTTTATCACTGTTTTCTGTGTGAGCTGACTACTGATCTGGGACTAGTTCAGAATACACAGAGAGTTTCTGAGATGCATTTTTAGGTCCCGACAATGTGCTTCATGGCTGACTCTGTCGACGTCAATGATATCGATGAGGTACCTTTATCCTATGAAGTTCTCTCTACTAGATGTGATACCATCTATGAGCAACTGCTAGCAGGATAATGCGTTAAAATTCACCATGGCTAGGAATAAGGATTTAGAGTCATAAGTTGATAATCTGACACTAGAACTTGCGAATGCTAAGAATCTTAATGTTGATGAATGTTCATCCTACCATACTTTACACTATAAACTTGCTAAACTGCAAAATGCTTATAATATTGCCTTGTACTAACCAGAAAATGCTAGGACTGGGTTAATTAAAGTTAAATCTACTCCATGTGAAAAATGCTTAGAATCTAGCAAGTTGGTCGCTTTTGATAAGACTGGGTCTAACACTTGCTCTTTCTGTTTAGAACGTGAAAATGAAGTAAAAGACATATTAGAAGCAGATAGAGCTAAGTATGTCAAGCTTAAGAATAAAATTAATTCTTCTCTATGTGCTTTATATGAAGCCCTTAAGCTTGAAGTTGCATGCATAAGGAGAAGCATGCTAGAGCCATTAAGGATAAATGTGAATCATGTCTTAACCTTGAAGAAGAAAATACTTACCTCAAGTACACATTAGAAAAATTCTCCAAAGGTAAAAAACAGTTAAACATGATTCTTGATAAGTCCAAAACTCCTTATAAGAAGCAAGGGTTATGATACAACTTTGTCCAAAACAAGTCCAAGCCAAATGTCATTCAAGTCTTGAAAAAAGGCTTAGTTGAATTCAAAACCCAACTTGCAAAAACTCTTTTTAAATCTGCACGTTTTGCCAAACCACCTTCTGAGTCAAAAGGTGCATCTCCCAGTGGTACCAAGTACCATTGCATCTATTGCAAGAAGGATGGGCATCTGCTTGAATTTTGTTGGCATAGGTTGAAAAATACTAAGAAAAACCTTGCTAGACTTTCATCTCATCAACATAGAGACTCCATGAGACATGGTAAATTAGAAAAGAAGAAACCTGGTCCAGGATTTGTTTCATATGCTCATCATCCCCATGTTACTAGATAGGATGCATCTCATATTCGTGTAACCATTTCTCATTATAGAACCTCAAGTAGGATCAAGGCTAGCAATTCCGCTTTACATACCTCTTGCAGCCGTGTGTCTCAGCATTGGATTCCCAAGTCATGTTTAACAAACCCAGTATTGAGACACATCGACCCTCTATGCTTTGATTTTTAGGATCGTCGCGGAGGAGTGAAGAACATGTGGTTCGTCGACTCCAGCTATTCACGCCACATGACCGGAGACTCAAGATGGTTCACCTCTTTCATGCGGTCAACGGGTAATGACTTCATCACCTTTGGAGATGATACATATGGGCGGATTGAAGGTACGGGATCGATCAGGGTGAATAACAAGTTCATCCTGAAGTACGTCGCCCTTGTGGACAAGCTAAGATACAATTTTCTTTCTGTCTCGTAGCTTCTTGATGATGGCTATGAGACTAGGTTTAAGAAAAATACTTGTCGTGTGCTTGATTCAGCTGGTGAGCTTGTCTTTGGGATTTCTAGAGTTGGTAGGATCTTTGGAGCTGACTTTTCTGAATCTCTTGCTGGATCTCTCAAGTGTTTGATTGTATCTTCTTCTGAGTTCTGGTTTTGGCACCATCGTCTAGGGCGCATTGGTTTTGATCATGTGACGCGAGGTAGCAACCTTGATCTCATGAGAGGTTTGCCCAAACTCAAAGCTGTTAAGGATGTTGTATATACGCCTTGTAGGTATGGCAAACAAGTTGCCGCCTCACACTCTTCATTGACTATGGTCATGACTAACAGATTGGGATAGTTGCTTCACATGGATACAGTTGGTCTTGCTAGGGTTCAGTCTGCCGGTGGTAAATGGTGTATTCTTGTCATAGTCAATGATTTTTCGAGATACTCTTGGATGTTCTTTCTTGCTTCGAAGGATGAAGTTTTTTATCATTTTTATAGTCTTGTTCTTCGCTTGGCTTCTGAACTTCCTAGTGCCTTGAGAGCAATCCGCGGTGACATTGGCACGAAGTTCAAGAATGGCTCATTTGCCTCTTTCTGTGCTGAGCGTGGTATTGAGCATCAATTCTCTTCTTCACACGTTCCTCAACAAAATGGTGTGGTGAAAAGAAAAAACAGAACCTTAGTCGAGATAGCTAGGACGATGTTAGATGAGTATAGCACTCCGAGAAGGTTTTGGGTCGAAGCTATTACTACAGCTTGTCATATTGCCAATCGTGTCTTCTTGAGACCATCTTTGAGCAAGACATCGTATGAGCTTCAGTTTGGTAGAAAGTCCTCTGTTTCTCATTTTTTAGTTTTTAGAGCCAAGTGTTTCATTCCCATGACAGGAAATCTAAATAAATTTGAGCCAAGAACTTCTGATGTTTTATTTCTAGGTTATCCTGCACATTCGAGGAGTTTTCGGGTTCTTAATGTTGAGACTAATGTTATTCAGGAGACATGCAATGTTACCTTTGATGAGACTAGCCTCGGAGCTAGATCAAACATTTCGAGATGATACACAGGCGACACATAGCATCTTTGTGGAAGAGGATGAAGATGAATCTGGTGATTGTCTCCCGCCTGCAACTGCTACACCTCCTGGTCTAATTGAAGAACCCGCTTTGACTACTTCACCATCAGTTGAGGCTCATGTTGCATCCTCATCATCAGCAGTACCTGCAGAGGTCAAAGAGATGCTATCCCCCCCCCGTGCGCTCCACTTCACATTCAGAGCGTCATCCTCCAGATCAGATGATTGGTCAGCTTCATGAGCGAATCACTCGCTCTAGGTATCACAATCCGAGTCTCTACTCCCATTCTGCAATTGTTGCTTCCTTCGAACCCCGCGATATATCACATGCTTTATCTGATTCGAGTTGGGTTAATGCCATGCATGAGTTAGAGAACTTTGAGAGGAACAAGGTTTGGAACCTAGTAGAGCCTCCTAGTGGTCATAATGTGATAGGAACCCGTGGGGTGCTCAAAAATAAACAAAAAGAGGACGATTATGTGGTTAGAAATAAGGCTAGATTGGTAGCTCAGGGTTTTAGCCAAGTTGAGGGGTTAGACTTTGATAAGACCTTTGCTTCTGTTGCTAGACTAGAAGCCATTCATATTTTGCTTGTATTTGCTGCATCTAAGGGCTTTAGGCCGCATCAGATGGATGTCAAGCGTGCATTTCTGAATGGTTACATAGAGGACGAAGTGTATGTTAGGCAACCCTTAGGCTTTGAGAATCCCAAAAATCCACATCGTGTCTTCAAGCTATCCAAAGCCTTGTAAGGTCTTAAGCAAGCCCCTAGAGCCTGGTATGATAGACTTAAGACCTTCTTACTTAAAAATAACTTTAAAATGGGTAAAGCAGACAAGACTCTGTTCATTCATAGGTATGGCAATGACTTCTTGCTTGTTCAGATTTATGTAGATATTATCTTCAGTGGTTCTTCTCATGCTTTTGTTTCCAGTTTTTCTGAGACCATGTCTAGGGAATTTGATATGAGTGTGATGGGAGAGCTCAACTACTTTCCCGGGCTTCAAATCAAGTAATGCAAGAAAGGGATCTTCATCCATCAGACAAAGTACACTAAGGATCTGCTCAAGCGCTTCGAGATGGGTGACTACAAGCCGATCAGCACTTCCATGGCGACTTCGACTACATTGGACCCAGACGAGGAAGGAGAAGCCGTGGATCAACGCGAGTACCGTAGCATGATTAGCTCCCTCCTTTACCTGACGGCCTCAAGACCGGACATCCACTTCGCGGTCTGCCTCTGTGCGAGGTTTCAGGCATCTCCGAGGACTTCCCATCACCAAGCCGTCAAGCGCATCTTCAAGTACCTTCACTCTTCCCTTTAGTATGGTATTTGGTATTCCTGGTCATCTTCCTTATCCATTCGAGGATTTTCTGATTCTGATTTTACAGGTTGTCGGCTAGATAAAAAGAGTACCTCAGGCACTTGTCACTTCTTAGGCACTTCTCTTGTCTCTTGGTCTTCCAAGAAATAGTCATCTGTTGCACAACCCACTGCAGAAGCTGAGTATGTAGCTGCCGCTAGTTGTTGTAGTCAAATTTTGTTGATGGTGTCCACCCTTAAGGACTATGGGTTAGCTTTTAATTGTGCTCCTCTTCCCTATGATAACACTTCTACCATTAATATTGCTAAGAACACTGTGCAACATTCTAGGCCCAAGCACAATGATATTCGCTATCACTTTCTTAGAGACCATGTAGAGAAAGGTGATATTGTGCTACAATTTGTGGAGTCCGAGACTCAGTTAGCTGATATCCTCACCAAGCCTTTAAAGCCAACTAGGTTTGCCACCTTGAGGAGTGAGTTATGGGTAATTTACCCCGATGGGTTGGTTTGAGAGGGAGTTGGTTCTTTTTGAGCTTTCCTTGTTCATCTAATCTTTCCTTGATCTTTTTCTGAATTTACTGATATGTTCAATCTTTTTAGGATTTTTGAGTTTCTTGTATGTCATTGTATCATATTGCATTCATATGAAAATCACAAAACGATGTATTGTAATATAAGCATTACTACTTGTCCTTTATATTAATGAAGCTTTGCTTATTACCCTCTTGAGCTTTATTATTTCAATTCTTGCTCAATGACTTGCTAGAGTTATCAGCTTTCACATGTGTAACTTAGTCTTTGCTTAATGAGCTAGATTTTTAAGACAACTTGAATTAAAAATTATAATTTGTGGATCTTTTAGCCAGTTGCATAATTAGTGATCTTTTTGTAACACTGGTCATGTCAAAATTGCTTTGTTAGCTCTTGAATCTAAGATTGAACATTCCTTGAGCTTCTTGTTACTTTGAGAATCTGAAATTGCTCTTGTGCAAAAGAAAAATTTTAAGGTTCACATGTAATTAATTTGTGCCAAACTATTCTTACAAGACTGCATGTCAAAGACATGAACTTGGATATAGTTTGATGATCCAGACAAGCTCATGGGGACTGCTTGTCAAAATTGACATGAATCTCAAGGTTTGTCGCCATGATTGAAGCTTAGAAAGAGTTTGTGGATGGCTCCTAATCCAGGATCTTCTTCACTAAGATAGACCTTTAATCAACGTCAATATTCATTGTAAATAAAACTGTTGTTAAAAATTAGGTGATTAAGGTACTTTGAGCAAAATGTTCTCTTTTAAAAATGTCTTTAGAATGGTCTTTGTTAGCTTCTTGATCTCACATTGACATTCTGTCATGGCCATTATCACTTTAGGATCTCTTCTGATGAACTTGCTAATTTTAAAACTTTACTTAAATTGTTACAATTTATCGCTTTATCTTGAGCCTTTTAGCTTAGCTTTGATATATATGTCTTAACATAATCTTACTAGCACCTTCAAGTTTGATAGGTATTGAGTAATAGTAGTAATGCTAGCTTGTTCTTTTGGGTAATCTACAAAGCTTCTTGTACTAAAAATTAAAATATACAAAAAAATGAAGCCTCTCCATTGTATTTCATGCATGCTCTTTCTTATGCTTTTTTCTCATTTCTGTATTTGTCATCTCTGGATGAGAGGAATGTGTGATTCCTTGATGACTCTATTGTCAAAGGGGAGAAGATATAGCAAAAATATTAAAAATGTTAGAAGGGGGCTATTTGGAGAAAAAGGGAGAAAATAAAATCCTTTGAAAAATGATGATCTTTGTGGGGACCCCGGGTTATTTCCGTAAGACCGAGGCCTTCCGGGCTTATGGAAATAACTCTAGGTGTCAAGTAAATGAATTTCATCTTAACTCCATCTAAGTGAGAAGACCCGACCGAAATTAGAGCCCCAATGATCATGCGTGCTGCTCCTCTATAAGAACTACATGATGATCGGTTCTCCAAACGGTCCAAGTCCACACTTAATGAGTTAAAAGGGAATTCAAAAATAGCGGGTATGCGACTGTGCTGGCTCCCAAGATCAACGACCAACAAGCTCATACCCTCATCAACGTCAATCACGGTCACACAACATCCATACATTGACATAACGAAAGACATATAACATAATAGTTCAAGTATACAACTATTACAATAGGGCATTTGTCATCGCTGGATGAGAGGAAGGCGTGATTCTTTGATGACTCCACTGTCAAAGGGTGTGAAGATATAGCTAAAATGTTTAAAGGGGAGTTATTTCACAAAAAAGGGGAGAAAATGAAATTCTTTTGAAACTGGTGATCATAGTGAGGGGCATCCTTTTCGTGTTCTTTTGATCTTATTGTTATTTCTGAATTTGAATTGCAATTCTTATAACCTCACAATGATTAAAGGTCAAATTGAAAAATGTTCTTTCATATGGACCTTAAGTGAGATTTTTTACTATTCTCTGGAAATTAGAGCTTTGTTGCTTTCTTTTGCCTCATCTCACTTGCATATGCTATTCTGAAACCAACTTGGTCATTTCCATTACGTTATCTTGCTTTTGGACCAAGTTGTGCCTTTGCGCGAAAATATTGAATTTTTTTCATTTTCAAACATCAAACTTTCATTTTTTGGAAGATGCCATTGTGTTCATCAAGGGGGAGGTTGTGGATATCATAGGGATGCGTTCACGATCTTAGAATGATGATACAATTAGCAAAAATAGTAAGGGTTTGTGAAACACTCGTTTTCAGCAAAGTCCGGTAATTTCAGCTAGACCGCAAAATAGGAGTGGTATTACCGCAGCGCGGTATGACCGCAATAGAGGAGTGGTATTACCGTAGTTCGACCAGGTGGTCGTAACCTGGTGGTCGTAACTCTTTTGACCAAGTGGTCGTAACTCTTTCGACCAGGTGGTCATAATCCTTTTGACCAGGAAAAATCGGTATGACCGCATTTGAGAAGCGGTACTACTGCATCACGGTATGACCAGATTTTACTTGGCGTTATGTTTTTTTTCCAGAGAACATGTTTTTGGGAGTTTCTTCTTCCTTGAGAATCGGTAAGACCGCAATTGTGAAGCGGTACTACCGCAGTGCGGTAGGACCGAAGTCTACATGGCGGTATGATCATTTTTGCCCTGCTCGCTGGCTAGCTTGGCGTTGATGTTTGTTTGTTAGGTCAATTTCATGGGTTTCAGTGCATATGTATTGCATGATACATGTTTTGACTAATGTGTGTCAAGTTACGAAAAACTTATTCCCGGAATCGATTTCTTGGTCTATTGTTGTGCATGAAACTTGGAGGTCAATGACGTTCAACGGCGAGGATGATCGGGACTAGGCTTGAAGAGCTGAGGTTCAGAACGATCGAGGGTGTCGGGTAAAGTGGACTCAAGCATGGTGCAAAATGGACAAAGATGACCGAACGGGAAGTTCGGTGCGATGGGTTGCATCAAGCGGTGCGGGGGTCGGTGCAAGTGTCATGGTGGTTTCGGTGGGAGCGGATGTGAGAGACTTACCGACACGAAGAGAGTCGTTGATCAACCTACATGTGGCGAAGCATAGGATTGCTTTATGGAGATTGGACTTGATCTTTGGAGAAGGATCAAGAAGGGGTTTTCCGGTAACTTCACCTAAATACCACCTTAATTGCTTTTGGCTAAACCGAGGCGCAAGATGGTGCGAGGAGATGTGGTTTAGATCAAGAGTGGATAAAGACGGTACTTTAAAATGCGTGCATAAGTGAAATCCATTTGTGTGTGGGCTTAACGAGTGCTTGTTTAGGTGTCTTCTTCTAGAAGCTAGCCTCCTCTATAAATAAGGAGGGTGCTGGTTGTGCACGGTTTGAACCGTTAGTATTGAAGAAACCCTAGTTTGTGTTTAGGGATAGGAGAGGTTAGGGTTTTAAAGAGTTGGATTGATTGAGTGCTGAAGTGTTGAGCTTTTGTTCTTCATGGTGGAGTGGTTGTAAACCAACTTCAATCTCCAATCAATCCAAGTAAGATTCTTTAAGATAGCTTCCTTCTTGTTCTTGCTCTCTCTTTGGTGATTTTAGGTTTTTTTGTTGATTCTTTGGTTTTCCCTTGGTTTATTGCTTGCTGAGATCTTGCTTGTTGTGATATGTAGGAATGTATATAAGATGATCTTGATCATCTCTTACCCACGAGCAAGTTCTAGGATCAAAGTTTGATTTTGCCCAGTTTTTGTGAAAGAAATGGTGATTTTAGAGGTTTTGCTCTTGAGGGCTTTTGGTTTGATTCTTCCTATGATTGAGGGTGGTAGGACGTATGGGATACCATCCTTAGTCATCTTGGATTGATTCCTCCCACAAAATCCTCTCAATCATTGTTTTCGTATTTCGCCCGGTTTTGGAACAACCTTCACTCAAACGGAAAAATGTTGGAACTTTGGTAATGATCTTCACGATCTTTGAGCGGAATGGGTTCCTCACATCCTAAAGAATGTTTGTTTCCAGTTTCATGAAGTTTAGAGTTGTGGATCAAAAGTTGTACCAATTTTGGATTTGGATATCGGGTTGCGTCCTGTTCATCGTGTTGTTTTACTGTTCATACGGTAATACCGCTACTTGTTCACCAGTATTACCAGCACTATTCATCAGTATTGTTTATAGTCACTGTTCTTCAGCGCGTTTTTGCGTTTTTGGTTGTTGTACTTGGGTGTTTGAATTGGATTCAATACAAGTCTTCTGCTATGCTTGTACATTGATCTTCGTAGCTCTCATTGCTATTGGAGTAAAAATCATGTTGAATCCAGTCAAAGTGAAAAAGAGATAGCACTCATATTCACCCCCCCCTAGTCGTCGTTTCGTTCCAACAAGAATCGAAACACAATTGAGATGAGCGAAGAGTGACTGCGAGAGTTCGGTATTTATAGCCGAGCGAATGAGGAGCCGCGGCGTTGGCGTCGAATTCCGTAAGCGTTGGCACCAGAATTTCTAGACGAGGTGATAGTTGTGCGGAGGAGGGAGGAGGGACGGTGGAATTAGGGGAGGTGCCTGGGCTTCGGAGCATCTCCTAATGACAGCTGCGGGGGAGGGCCACCGCACAGCGACCGTGGGGCAACGGGCGGGGGAGGGCACGGGGCTGCTGCGGTAAGTAATTTGTCAGATGGTCACAGGCTCACAAATTCATACAAATAGTACACTTATATGAAATTGCAAGAAAAATTCTTAAGGAATAAAATTATAGAAAATTTACACAAACAAGTACATTGTGTCGGGAGGCTCCACATAAAATTTTGTTATTTTTAAAACTCGTTTGCTATATTTAAAAATTCATACAAACAGAGCGTGAAACCCTAATTTCAGAAACCATAACTAAACCCTAACCGACAAATGGCGGCGTGTGGGGTGTTGCCACACGGCCACCGTTGCCACATGGCTGCCGTGCGGCAACGGGGTGACGTGGCGGTGGTGGTGGTGGCAGCGTTGCTAAGGTGGTGGGCGGGGAACGCTCTCCGCACGGTGGCCGTGCGGCAACAGTGCTAAATATGAAAATACGGTGCCGCGGTGGTCAATCATGCAAATGCAATTTCAAAAGGTGGCGTATCTGCCAAAAATCGTTTAGGTCACGTGCCTACGTATTCCTCACCTTTAGGCCATGCACAATGTACCGATGCTAACTAGTTTTTTTCCCTCTAGCTCCTGTGCTAGCTCATTGTCATAAAAAAATATTCCTACCACCGGTGCATGTAGATGCACTAGGTGCTTCATTCTAAAAATATTATTACGAGTGCACTTGTAAGTGAAATAAGAGAGTCTGTGGTGAAAAAAAAAGTGATATTTATTTAGTTGTGGATTATCTTTTGGAGAAAGAAGAATGTGCTAAACACTATAAAAGAAAGACAAATCTAATATCGCTGTGATATGGTAGTGATGTAGCGAATCTAGCACATCACTTGCCCTTACGCCTTTACACGGTGGATGCAACAGTGGTGCTACATTGGTTTTACGTGATTTTTGGATAAATTATTCTTGGGATGTGTGAGGCTAAAAGCGTTGTGGATAAGATTTCATTGTGCCAGTTCTATCGCAGAGCGAAGACCGCAGTTGGGTCAAACAGAAGGGCACAATCTCTTGGATTTGAGTGACCCGAGTGCACAGTAGTACATGCACGCTCAAAGACCTCACCTGAGCGAACAGCACATGCAGATACTTCTACGTGATTCTACCGGCGTGAGCGGGATCCACTGCAAGTCCTTGGAACGTGGCTCGCCGCCCCGTCGGATCTTGTACTCTACGGTTCGGACTAAACTATCAATATTTTTCCCGAGTGAACAATAGACGTGAGGATGTAGCATAATCAACCGTGCGGCTCAATTGTGCAGCCAGAATTCATTGATGCATCTAGGACTTGCTTGCGACGCGAGAATTTTGGCATAGTTTTTACGTAATTTCTGCGTTCAAACGGGAGTAAAAGCGGGAATTTTGCAGAATTTCAATTTCTGCGTTACAGTGTAAGCTTGTTTGCTTGTAGCCGTAATCTTTCGACGGGCACAACCGCGCGGCGCCAAGTCAGGCAACCAACGCACACGACGCGGTGGGCCATGGGACTGGAAGGAGGAGGTTACACATAGACAAGCTGACAAGCCCAGGCTGGCGTGCTAGGCTGGCTGGGCGCGTCTTTACATGTGGCCTTGGCATCGCCTGCATTGTCCCGTCCTTGTCCTAGCTCCCATCCCTCTCTCTCCCTCCCTCTCTCTCTCAGCTACCATCCCTCCCTCCCTCTCTCTCTCTCTCTCTCTCTCTGTGAATGCATTTTGGTCAATGCAAATAAGTGAATAACCATGCATGATAACACTCCAAGACAGTGCTGTGTCTTCTCTGAAAGAAATCGCTCAGGAAAGATGGAAATATCTGCACCTGTCAATCAAGGATCGAGCCATCCAACAGAAAGATCGGCCATAAGCCTAGAAGTCAGCTAGTACACGCCATAGACGAGGAGCTCGCTGCGCTCCTGTGCATCAATGCCGATCCTGATGGAATGGAATGGACCATTTGCCGTCCATTATTCAGGTGCGATCCCCAGATCGCATATATCATTCGGCCGTGTGTAACGTTGTGCGTACCCGCATGAGCGGCGTGGCGTGCCATTCTGATCAGAAACGCACGAGAGCCGTGGCCCATGCACGACGACTGGGCTCACTCACTGCCACCGGTCGCTACACACGTCAAGAAGGGAATATATATATATGCAAGATCAGATCTGATCTGCTCCAGCTATATTCCTCCCCAGCAAAACAGAACAAAGGCATATGGAAATCGAATCATGCAAACAGATCGAGGAGGAGCCGTAGTCACTAGCCAGTCACTCACATAGTGACATTGGTAAGGTAGGGAAGGGGAAGGAGGTGATGGAAACTTGTGCCTTTTTTTTTGGGGTGGGGGGACATGGGGGCACTCACTTGGGGCTCCATCATTTGTTGGTGTTGCGCCTTGGAGCGTGCCCACTTCTCACGTGCCTGCCTTGCTAAAGCTGGACCGTGTCGCCCCCGCCGTTCCGCCATGGCCGCGTCTCGACAGCCAGGGGATCGAGCTCGTCTCGTCGGGAGCGTCGAGCATGTCGGGCCAAGGTGAAAATGGATGCGAGTTGGCAGATTAACCATGGTCAGTTACTGAGGAGAGACTCACTTTGAGTCCCAGTGTAAAAGTTTGGGTGTTTCTTCTTCAGATTCTGCAAACAAGCAAGGAACTACAGTCAACGATGTAAAAGATTGATGCTTACCAGAGGGAAATTGGAAAGAAGAGCTGAAGATCGAGATCTGGATAATCTTCAAGCAAGCAAGCAGAAAAAGTATCTTATCATTTCACGCAGTAATTTTGCAACTCTGGAGAAGCATGCTTCTACATTCATCGGAAAGGTATGTGCAATGAGCTAATTACAGTTTACAGTTTGGGTATACAGTTACTCTATTGTTTTGACTGTAACAAGGACTAAAACAACAATTTGTCCATAACATCTAGACCCTGTCTTCTGACAATTCCCCAAAAAGGGCCAGCGCAGAGTACACATTCTAATCCAAATCGAGCAAAACTGGGCAGACATCACAAATGCAGCATATCTCTCAACATGCTATCCATAGTTACAGAAGCTAAACAATACGATTTTTGGCAAATAATTCAAGCATCTGTAGCTGCAAGTTTCAAAGAGAGTTCTGTGCCAACAGCAGCACTATTTACTCACTGGTCCGGTGTTATGGTGGGGATTCACAGTAATCGCCAGGCCAGACCACGACACGTCTATGCATAAGGAGATGGAGCGGCGCACGTCCATACATAAGGAGATAGAGCGGCGCAAAAGGAAAATACGGCAGGGGAAAGTGCAGCAGCATAACTGCCGGCCCTTCCAAGTTAGTTGGTTTGGACGGCAGCCGACTCCCCCTTCAGGGTTAGATGGCTTGCCCATTAGATTAGAATTCTTCAATTAGGATATTGTGAAGAGATTGAATCAATCTCTTAGTTGTTTTTCAAATATGTCTTTACTTATATAAGTTTTTATCTTTAAGATGTAATCCCTATAAAAGGGAAATGATATTGAATAGAAGGACAAGCAAAGATTACGCAGAAACTTACCTTGCTTCTTCCTGCGCCTGCTAGCGCTGTGAGAGCTCACGACGGCGCCTCCTCGCCGTTGTCATCTTCTTGCTGTCCAGCCACCCGTTTCCCATTGCTACTTCCTTCGCAGCCGAGCTGCCCTACATGACTACAACCTTCGGCCAAGACCTGGTCGTGGATCTGGTCGTGACAACGGACCTGGTCGTGACAACTTGGTATCAAAGCCTACTGTTGCATCGACCATGTCAAGCAACGGCGGTTCCGACCCTCTGGACACGGCCACGATGTTCGCTCAGCTCATCGCTCGGTTCGACGCCATGCTCTTGACGATAGACAACAACGACGCTCAGCTTGCCACCATCAACAACCGACTTGAAGGCCATACCACACAACTAGCGTGCAGAGATGATTAAGACCGACGACACAGGAAACCCGGGGGCTGGCACGCCGCGGCAACCACGCTGCCAGGCCGGGCGAACCTACTGCTGCCCGCGCGCACTGAGCACGTCAGGGTTCCCAGCTTCCATAAGCTTGACTTTCCCACATTCGACAGCAAGGACGATCCGCTGCCTTGGGTAAGTCGTTGCGACAATTCTTCCGCGGTCAACGAACCATGGACGAAGAGAAGGTGTGGTTAGCATCATACCACCTAACCGGCAGTACCCAGACGTGGTTCTGTCGGCTTGAGCGCGAGGAAGGGACGCCATCATGGCATCGTTTCACGGACCTCGTAAACGTACGCTTCGGACCACCGTTGCGGCATAACCCCCCGGGAGAGTTAGTGCAACTCAAGCGTACAAGGACTGTCAACGATTACATCGACCAGTTCCTGACATGCCTTAGCCGGGTTGGTCCCCTTACACCTGAACGGCGGATCCAGTTGTTCATCGCCGAACTTCAAGAACCGCTCAGCATCGACGTCGACCTACAGGTGCCACGAACGATGGAGATGGCTATAAGCCTCGCACGGGCTTACGAGCGTCGCGCAACCATTGTGGCCAAGTTGGCAGTAGCTGCAGCGCCCCCACCCAAGCTAGCCGCAAGGCCTGCTTTCACAGGCAGGGCATCAGCGCCCATACCCGTGGTTCCCAAATCTTCGGCCGGAGGCAACCTAGCCGGGAACGGTACGAAACGTGTGTTTCATCGCGTTCTCACGCCAGAACAGATGGCGAGTCAGAAGCATCAAGGGCTATGCTTCAATTGCGACGACAAGTTTACTCCAGCTCATGAGTGCAAGCAATTGTTACACATTGAGTTTGTCAATGAGATGGCTGGGAGTGACGACGATGATCCAGAAGAGGAACCCAACCCTAAAATCTCATTGCATGCGCTGACCGGCATTATTACGGGCCGCACCATGCAGTTGGAGGTGACAGTAGGCAAAGCATTACTCATGGCCCTAGTTGACTCAGGGTCGACACATAATTTTGTGGCTGAAAAGGTGTTTGATCAGCTTGGTTGGCCCATACACGCAGGGCGCCATAGGCTTAAGGTGGTGGTGGCCAATGGGGGCCAATTGGCGAGTGGAGACATATGTCGCGACCGAAAGATCAGCATACACGGCGAAGAGTTTCATGTGGACTGCTACTCATTTCCTTTGAGTGGATTTGATTTGGCGTTGGGCATCCAGTGGCTGGAGACTTTGGGGCCAATCGTGTGGGATTTCGGGCGCCTGATCATGTCTTTTTGGCGCACAGACCACACGGTTCGCTGGCAAGGGTGCACACCAAGCAAGAGGGCGATACATGCACTCGTCGACGAGGAAAATGACTTGATGCCGATCTTACTTGAATAATTCACAGCACTGTTCGTCGAGTCGTGCGGTCTACCACCAGCGCGCCATTGTGATCACCGCATTCACTTGGAGAGCAGCGCCAATGCTATAGCAGTTCGGACATACCGTTATCCACAATTGTAAAAATACGAGTTGGAGCGACAATGCAAGGAGATGATGCCACAAGGAATAATTTGCATGAGTACATTAGAATTTTCATCGCCCATACTATTGGTCAAGAAACAGGATAATTTGTGGAGATTCTGTGTGGATTACCGAGCGCTTAATGAAAAGACCGTGAAAGATAAGTTCCCAATTCCAGTGGTGGAAGAGCTGCCGGATGAACTCGGGGGAGCACATTTTTTTTACTAAGCTAGACCTCTGTTCCGGTTATCATCAAGTCTGCATGCATCCTAATGATGTGAAGAAGATAGCTTTCCGTACACACCAAGGCCACTACGAGTTCCTAGTAATATCGTTCCCCAGCAACATTCCAAGCACTAATAAATGAAATCCTTGATCCCTATATCCAGAGGTTCGTGCTTGTGTTTTTTGACGATATTTTGATTTACAGCTTATCGTGGTCCGAGCACTTGCGCCATGTGCGTATGGTTTTCGAAGCGCTCCAACATCACCATCTCGTCCTCAAAAGAACCAAGTGTATTTTTGGAGCCAAGACTGTGTCGTATCTTGGGCACGTCATCTCGACAGACGGTGTTGAGATGGATCGACAAAAGGTGGTGGTAGTTGAAGATTGGCTGACACCTAAGTCCGTACGGGTGGTTCGTGCTTTCCTTGGGCTGGAAGGGTACGTATTATCGCCGCTTCATCAAGGATTATGGAGCAATAGTTGCTCCGTTAACCCAACTCCTGAAGAAGGAGGCTTTTAGATGGCCCGATGAGGCTAGCCACGCTTTTCAAGCTCTCAAGCAAGCTTTGGCTACCGCTCCGGTGTTGCAACTTCCCGATTTCACTAAATCGTTCATTGTAGAGTGCGATGCGTCTGGATCAGGGTTTGGTGTTGTACTTCATCAAGGAGGTGTACCGATAGCTTTTTTTCAGCCGCACCATCGTGCCTCGGCATGCTAAATTAGCGGCCTATGAGCGCGAGCTAATTGGGCTAGTTCAGGCGGTTCAATATTGGCGTCTGTACTTATGGGGGCGTTCTTTCCTTGTCCGTACAGATCATTACTCTCTCAAGTTCTTATTGGATCAACGCCTGTCAACTATACCGCAACATCAGCGGGTGAGCAAATTAATGGGTTATGATTTTTCGGTGGAGTATCGGCCGGGCCGACTTAATACTATGGTTGACGCCTTGTCGCGTCGGGATGCCAAGGCAGCAGGGGCCTTTTATGCTTTGACTTCGCCACGGTTTTCATTGTTTGATGACATCCGAGCGGCCACGAAGCAGATCCGGCCAACGTGGCCCTTCGGGATGAAGTGCTTGCTGAGCAACGAGGACCAGCATGGACTATTGCTGATGGGTTGTTGTTATTCAACAACAAAATTTACATTCCAGCTACTGTAACATCTCAAAATTTAGTTTTTCAAAAATCTTTTGAGTGGTTTAGGTCCCTGAAAAATTTCACCAATTTTATTTGAATTAATAAAGCTTAGTTGGGAATTTTCTAAATTAAAAATATTTAATTTGATTAAACTAAACATCAATTAAATAAAAACATGTGCTATTTGGCTTCCTTGTGTTCCAAGGAATTTTCTGGTATTTTCTGAGATTTTTTTGAATTTATTTGTTATTTATTTGATCTCCTAGATTTTTGGTCTTTTATTTAATTCCGAAATTCCTTCTTTTTCTCTCTCCTCGTGGTTGCTACAGTATTCGTGATTACTGTTCATAATCTCTTCCAAGCGCGTCCAAACGTCCATCTTAATCTCCTCTCCCAATCCCCTAAATTGGTTTCCTCCAAATCGATCTATTTTTATCGCAATCGGTAAAATACCAAACTCCAACCAAAGGTCTTCTCCGGCGAGTTGCGCCTTCATCCGGCGTCCCTCGGCCGAACCGTCTGCGGCATTGGGTTCACGTCGTCGCATTCTACGTCTACATCATGTCCCCTTCATTGGAAGATCGCTGGAGCACCATCGGCCATGTCAAGCTATAAAGTCGAAACGTGTTCATCGTGTTCCTCGTCTCCTCGGTAAGTTTTTTCAAAATCCGATCACGCCATCTTGTAGCTCTTGTCGAGACCTATTTTTGTCATCTTGTAGATTCAAGTTTCATCCACCATACACTGAGAATCGAGTGTTCTCTCTCCTCTAGACCTATCTTCCTTCTCCGCCAAATACTACGCAATCGTTGATCCCCTGCCTTCAACTCCACCACCGTTGGGTTCGCATCGCCATGTTTTACGCCGTGCTCACCTCCCTTTCGCATAGCATCGTCCGAAGTGGTACGCGCCTGTGAGACCACCGCCGCCGTCGTTCTTCGCCCAGCCACTAGCGTAGGGTGTCGTTTCTCGCTGTTTTGACCGCGTCATCTTATCCGCCTCGTCGTTACCGTTCTGTTTTGCCCCTTCACCGTCGTTGGTTCGCCTCCAATCGTCGTCGGCTCCATATGCAAGAATCGGCCAAGGCTCTGTTCCTGTTTTCGGTTCCTGTGAATTGGTTCGGTGCTCCTGTTGCTTCACGTTGGTTCTTTTCTGGTCTGGCTTCTCT
This sequence comes from Hsuehochloa calcarea, assembly GCA_036346395.1. NCBI lineage: Eukaryota > Viridiplantae > Streptophyta > Magnoliopsida > Poales > Poaceae > Hsuehochloa > Hsuehochloa calcarea. Next base: position 26,949,803 of record CM070593.1, on the reverse strand, counting down.
GATGTGTGGGCCAGCTAAGCATCCTCTTTCTCCCTATTTTCTTCTTTCTCTACTACCTTGCTCCATAACCGGTTGCGGTAGCTCTGATTTTTTCTGAACCGACGGCAGCAATTCCTTTTCCCTGTGTTGTCTCTGTTGCCTTCTTTATTGTTTTCTGGTTTCTTCTATGAAACTCTCTTGTTTGTTTCCTCTCAATGATGAATGGACCTCATTTGTCATCCTAAATTCAGCCATTATATCTCTCTCTCACTTACATATTGACCCCACATGTCATCCACCCAACTCAAAACCCTATTTATTTCTCTCACTTACGTGAGGATCCTGCATGTCAGTCAACTTTTGGTCAACCCTAGTGTATGAACTTAGTCCACCGTGGACTAGCATCTCTGTGGACTTTGTGCATAGACCAGTGGCCCACATGTCAACCCCTAATCCTTTTTCTGAAATTATTTTTAATTCTAAAAATCCATAAATATCAGTAGGACCCACCTGTCATACACTCGGCTATTTTCAAATATTTTCAAAATAGAATATTCTAAGAATATTCCGTAGACCCCAATTGTCATATTCTCTATTTGTTTTCTTTTTTCATCATTTCATGTGAATTTCAAACTTCTCAGAGCTCGTTCTCCTCCGTCCGAACTCCGATTGAACCCATTCAAGTTTCTAAATTCAATATCTATCTTATAGTACCATTCAATTTTAATTTGGAGTTTATTTGATTTGTTTTTTATAATTTTATTTATTTTGCACTTTCTTTCTCGTTAGACGTCGAAGTCCTGGAATCGTCCGAAAGAGTTGAAGTTCAAAGAAGTGGAAGATCAAAGATAAATAAGACCATCATTGCTATAGCAAGGCAAGTTATATCTTTGATCATGTTAAACCCAGTTTTCAAAATACTTTGTTTCAAATTATTGCATTCTATTTTAAATATTTATTTAAATGCTTTTGGGTTTAGTTATTAATCCAATTTGTTACATCCACCTTGTCTATTGTTATGTCATGGTCTTTTATCACCTTAGGTTGGTTCATTACTAGTTGGTAGTATCGTAACACCAACGTTGGTTGGTTAGATACAAATAGATTGCTTAGCCATGCTACGAGTCATCATCTCATGTGAGTCGCAAATATAAACTTGACTAATTGATTATGGAACTGTGTGACAAAACTGTGTGCGTTGTGTGCTATTACTCGTTGATAGCATGTATTGCACTTAACCAACAGGGTATGAAAAGATTTAAACTGAGGCAAGTGGTGGATACTGTGTGATATGGTGGAGCTGTGTGAATGGGAATAATTATCTGTAACATCCCGTTTTCGAACGGCAAATAGCGCCGATTATTTCAATTTTGATTTTCGTCTGCCGCTTAAATTTTCAAAATTCTCGAGCTCTCTTTAAGCTCGGGTTTGTGTTTCAAACCCATCCTCAAAATTTCAAATTCAAAATTCAAGTTGAATTTAATCTTTTTCGATTTTTGGATCCCTCTAAAAATCTTGCCTCCCCTTTGTTGCTTTTGGGCCGACCCATTTTTCCTAACCCATTTATCATTTTCCCTCAGCCCGGTCCGGCCCGGCTCTCTTTCCTCGGCAGATTATTCCTCCTTCCGCCCGACCATTCGTTTTCACCCCACGCCCGCTTCTCCTTTCTCTTTCTCTCTCCCGTCACCTCTCGTCTCTCTCGCCCGTCTCTCTCTTTCCCCGAATCACCTCGGCCGCGTCGCCCGAATTCCCTCTCGGCTGTTCCGCCTCCTCCCCATTTCTTCTCCCGAGCGCGCCTTCCCCTTTCTCCCGTCGCCGCCGTCTTCTCGCGTCGCCGTTCTCTCCTCCTCGCTCGCCGCTGCTCTTGCTCATGCCTCCCTCTCCTCCATCTCCTCCCGCTCGGTTCATGCGCCGACCCGACCTCGCCTCCTCGGTTCGGCCCGGCCGTCTTCTCGGCGTCGCCCACCTCCACTGCTCGCTGCGGCGTTGCCTTCACTGCTTCCACCGACTTCGCCAGCCGCCATGCCTGCGCTCGCCCCATCTCGGGTCGCCTCGCCACCAACTCCACTCTGCGGCATCACCTCCACCGCCGCCCCGTTGCCGCCACACCGTGACGTCGACACCGTCCTCTCCGCCCGGTCCGAGAAGCGAAGCCGGTCCGAGCCGAGCATCGCCCGGTCCGTCGCCTCTCGGTCGGCGCCAACGTCCGTCGTCCCCACGGGCATGGGCCGCCACTCGTCGCCATGCCGCCAGCCTCGCAGGCGTCATCCTCTCCACCGGCTCCTTCCCTCCCGGCTATAAATAGCCCCTCGTTGCTCCTTCCCTTGCCTTGCTCCTCCTCTCCCGGTAAGAGCTCCAAAGCCCCAATCACTCTTCCTCTCTCTTGGTAAAGCACCTCTCCACCATCGGCCGCCTGTCGGCTCAATCGCGGCGCTTGAGGCCACATGGCGCACCGTCTCCACCCAACACCTGTGCGCACCTCGCCTCCCCGAGGACCACTGCCGCTACGCCTTCCCCGCGCCACCTTGGGCTCCGCCACCGACCTACCTCGGCCTCCCTCAGCCCAGCAGCTCGGTAAGCTCCCCACCTTCTCCCTTCTTCTCCACTCCTCCAGTCCTCACCGCCTCTGTGTGGCCGCTGAGCCATCAGTTTCTGCCGCTACCGTTTCTCCCCACTCCAGCGCCACTTCGGCCCCAGCGCCGCCTCCCTCAGCCCAGCATCCCATTTTTGGGTACCCCCAGATGCCCCGGCCGTCGCCTCACCGCCGGCAGCCAAACAACCGAGCCTTTCCCCTTCTCCCTCAGCCCTCAGTTCTATTCCCCTCTCTGCCTCTGGCCGGTGCTTCCCCCCCTCTCAGTGACAAATCAGTGCTAAGCAGTGGCAATAGGATGATCAGCATTTGTTAGGGGTTGACAGGGATCATCAGTGGATCAGTGACTATTGTTAGTGATTTGAGCATCAGTATAGTTGGCAGTATTGTTTGATTGTCTGTGTTGTTTTGCTCATCAGCTCTTGATCTTGTTGGCAGTGATGAGTGTGTTGTGCTCTGGCAAATGAAAGACCCTCTGTGTTGATCTATCAGTTGAGAATCTGTGAGCTGACAATTTAAAACTCTGTGATGTATAAGTTGATAATTGAGTCCTTGTATTGATTATTGATTCCCATATCAAAATTGTTGGCAGTATTGATTGGTGTCTAATGCTCATCAGTTCCTTGATCATTGGATGACAGTGAACTATTGTGATTATTGTCTGTAATTAATCCAGTCCAGATTTTTGTCAGGGATCATTAGTAATTGTCGCTTTGAGTGTTGTTCAGCAATAGGCTTTGTATTGATCTGGCTTTGGTATTTGGTGTATTAGGTCATTAGTCGCTAGCCTGTCAATTGAGTTGTTGTGTTGTAGACGTTGCGATTAATTGTTATTCATATGTTTCGATTGTCAATATTTGATTCGTAATTGCTTCCCCAGATCGTTGCGATAGAAATGAGGTTACCATCGATTCAACGATTAAGAAATGTTGCCATAGATTAGTAGAATGTTTTGTTGGTAGTAAGTTGATTATTGATTAATTGTCTAGGATTACTGATCCTCAGTATAAGTGTTTTGGCAGCAAATTGAATTGTTGATTGTGATCCTGATTATTAGGGATAGTTTTAATCTTCAGTGCAGTACTGTCTATTGGATTTGGTAATCAATTGTTAATTGTTGGTTAGTGTTTCGTCAGTAGATCAATGATTATTGGAAGTAATGGTATTTAGTGAAAGCTGGAAGTATTGATTTGATTGCCTTATCAATTTGTATCATTTGGAAAGGATTTGTGGTTTGGCAATGATTGGTAATCTGGCAATTGTATAATTGGTAGTTGGATCTGTGTCTTGCTTTAGCAATAGGTTGTAGTAGTAAGTTGAGTAGCTAGCTTTTGAATCGATGAGTATTATCTGGTAATTGGGTTTGGAATAGAACTGCCATTGGATTTTGTGTCGATCGAGTATTCTAGATTTGGTATAGAACCAGTAGTTAAGTTGCTTTGTCGCCTGTAGCGGTATAGTCTTGTAGCCTTCCGAAGCCGCAGTGGAGCATTCTGGCAAAAGCTACCTCGACCATACCCTCTTTGTATCCTCCCTCTGGGCAGAAATCCTCTGTCATTCCTCTTTTCGCCCAACTGGACGTTTGACTCTGTCAAACATTCCAGTGTCGTCCAAACCCTTCTCTCAAGCCGTCCTCCGCAATCTTTCCGAGGCTCTTGTGTTTTATTTGGTCTCTTGGATTCTTTGTATTTATTTGGTTTTTCAATCGTTATTACGTAATTAGAAATTGAAGTCCAGAAGAATCGACGACTCTAGCAGATCCAAGATTCAAGCAAAGACGCCGATCAAGACTTCGAACCTCTGTCTAATCAGGCTTTGAGTAAGACCAAGGCCACGGTAAAATAGCCCAGGCGAGTTAACAATTTGATCATATTGGTCCCACATTTTATGCAAATTATGTTCTTTTAAAGTATCAAAATGCATGCTTTAATTTCTATGCAAATGTATGTCAAACACTCTAAGGTAGTTAAATGCCTACTCGTTGATTAATAAATTATTATTCCATTTCCTTGAAAATTGAACTTCCAATATCCTTGTCACCCTAGTAAATATATGGTAACCTACTAGTTATAGGTCGTACTTAAACGACATGCTAGTCTTGTTTAAGTACCGGGGTAATCCTACCCCAAATCACCATCCTTTTAATCATAACAATTGTTTTGGGCGGTCATTGGGGAGAATGACTGAATTGGTTGGATAATTTGTTTTATACCTCTCCAAAACTCTAAAAATTTGCTAATACCCATCTGGGCGGATGACAAGCTGGAGGGTATATGGTTGGGTGCTAATGTAGCCCATGATATTTTGTGGATGGTATGTGGTAAGAACCACTCAGATGATCTTAAGGAATTAATCCTGTGATGACCTCCTATTGCAAAACAGTACAGCTACAAGTCTATAATGGTGTCGACCTAGCTAACTAATTGGTGTCCTTCGGTACAAGCTGCACCATTGGAGGGGCATCCCTTCGCCGTGAGCCCACGAGGCTACGGGTTGGGGTATGCGACTTGCGGAACCTAGGCGTAAGTCATATGGCGCAAGGGGGGTCTGGGCGTAGTGGTTGTCGGGTCCCACGGGAACGAAATCCCGCTCAGGTGAAACCTTAGCGGGTGTGGCAAATATCGAGAGCTGCCTTGTAAAGGCCTTGTGATAATCTCCCCTTGATTCACATGTCCAAGGAAACGTGTGTACATATCAAGACGATTATCTCTTGTGGGTAAAGATGTGCAATCTCTGCAGAGAATAAAAACTGTTCGAACAGCCGTGCCCACGGTCAAGGGCGGGCAAAGGAACTTACAAGATATAGTTCTATTTCAAAAACTTTTGTGGTTGGGGATGAAAAATGTGCGGGGCTCACCTAGCCCTTGATTTGGATTTTTCCTGGGTATTCTTACCCAGCGTTGGTAATAGGTGGGTATGACCACCAACAAAATATAAGCATGAAGGTGGAGGTAGCCTCTGCTTTTATTAATTATTGCACAATTAATCTCTTTAAAAATGCAATTTGGTCCAAATGCTAAGTGATAGGATTTTCTAATATATGTATTTGCAAATGCTACTTTACGCAAATAAAAGAACTCGAGCCATTCTTGTTACACCTTGCATGTATATTATTGCATCTGTGTGTGTTGGCTCGCGAGCACGGTAGTTGTGCTCATCCTCGCTCTTTCCCCCAAACCCTCAGAAACAGGAACCCTGGAGCTGTCAACTGCATCAAGGATCCAGAAGTCTGAAGACCCGGGGAACGTGGAAGCGTAGTTTAGTCCTTAGTGTTCTAGTCTCACCCCAGTCTAGCTGACTCCATCGGTTCTTGTGTACCTCCTATATTGTTCGAAGTTTCGGATAATATCGGCGATATCTGGGTTCCCAGATCACTTGCTGCCGTAAGATGTGCCTCACCCTTTGCTTAGTTGTTGCTTCCGCTATCTTTTGTAATGTATTCATTTGGCCTGTCCGGCTCTTATTGTAAAAATTGGCCCGAAGCGGTCTATGTAAACTCTGATGTGCAAATTAATGAATGAAATGATTTCACGCCATGTATGGTTTGATTCAGCAATGTACCTGTGGAGTGCTATCTACTGATCCAGGGAATAGCATAGTTATTTCACAGAGGATCCGGATGCAGAAGTCCGGGGTCCGACATTATCTGTGTGACACTTAGTTAGAAATTGAAAGTTTTGCCTTGGTTAATTAAGGACTTAACTTTATGCGCCATTGAAATGAGCCTTACTGTACGACCACATATCTGGTATGGGATGGACCTAACTTAGTAAGTTATGGAGTCTTGACATTGACAACTCAGGTTGTAGGTTAGGCTGTGTGATGGGCTGGAGGTGTGATTCTCACATCGCGGGACAGTTCGCCGCTTCCCTATCCAACGGTGTATGTCGTACCAAGCGTTATGTGTATCGATTGGATGGCGGTAAAGCATATCGGGAGTTTCAATGTTTGAGATGAAGTTTCTGAAAGGTTTTGTTATGATTGCTCAATCGTATACTTTCGTATGGCAAGCCATAGCAGACATGATGGGTTAATTGTATCGTGTGGGTAAAGTGTACAACCTCTGTGGAGTGTTAATCAATCTATTCGAATAGCCGAGTCCACGGTCATGGACATGCTCAGGGATTTCACGCGAGAGGTGAATTTTCATAAAATATTTGGGAAGAGAGCTGTGTGATCTAAGTCATATGGTTGTGTGAATAACTTGTTTAGACTGTGTGTCCTTGTGAAAATAAATGTTAAATTATTATTGTTTATTTGTTTTAAATATTATTTTCAATCTATTAATTGTATTCAAGTGCAAATGTTGCATTTATGCAAAATAACCACAGAAGTCATTCCCTTGGAATAAGTCATCATCTATAAATTGCATTCTGTGGTATGACTTGCGAGTACGGTTGTGTATTCATGATTGCTATAATCAATCAACAGAAACGGAGGAATCGTCAGCCAACAAGGTCTACTTTAAGGATTGTAGAGAACTAAGTCGCGCTACCCTAGCGGATTGCCTGTGGGCATATGGATGGACTTCACTGAAGTTATTCCATTACGTCCCGCTGCAACTTTATTGAGCTATTCGCCTTCTAGGGCATTAATTGTAAGCTTTGACCTTAAGGTCGTTGCTCTGATAATTATTGTTATTTATCTATTTATTACTCAATCTTTGCATATGGAAATGATATTTCATCGATGTTGCCACTGTGTGCACTAGTGTGATCCTGAACTAGTGCAGTATACACAGAGGGTCCATAATTGTATTTTTTGGTCCCGACAGCTACTTCCCCGATTATGTCATCTGTCTTATTGTCCGTTCATGAGAAAGGACATGAGGGAGTTCAGAAGACTTTGCACCGCCTGCAGGCTGATTTTCACGTTCCCCGTGCTCGCTAGCTCATACAATAATTTATACGTGATTGTCAGGTGTGTCAACGTAACAAAACCGAACATCCCCACCCGGTCGGCTTATTGCAACCATTGGAGGTTCCCACGGTTATTTGAGAAGATATTTCCATGGATTTCATGGAAGGCTTACCGCGCGTTCAGGGCAAGTCAGTTATTCTCTCGATCGTTGATCAGTTCTCTAAATATGCGCATTTTATCCCTCTTGTGCATCCTTACACGGCGGTTACAGTCGATCAGCCCTCCTTTGGGGAGATTGTGCGCCCTCATGGTAACCCTAGTTCTACTATCAGCGATCGCGACGTGGTGTTCACAAGTACTTTTTGAAAGGAGTTATTTTCCTTAGCGTGCGCTTGAATTTGAGCACCACATACCATCCTCAATCTGATGGACAAACTGAGGTAGCAAACAAAGTCATCATCATGTATTTACAGTGCCTCACTGGCGACAAGCCAAAACAGTGGCTTCCATGGCTTCCATGGGCTTAGTTTTGTTATAATATCTCGTTCCATTCCGAACTACACCGTTCCGTGTGGTGTATGGCAGGTATCCTCCAGCGTTACGTTCTTATGAACGTGGAGATAGCCGTTCTCCCGCGGTGGATCAAGCATTGTTCGACCGTGATGTTTTTTGGCTGATATTAGAGATAGACTGCTCCAAGCGCAAGACTATGCGAAACAATATTGTGATGCACATCATCGGGAAGTTCATTATCAGGTGGTCGATTGGGTTTGGCTCCGGCTTTCACATCGTCAAGCCTTGTTGTTATCAAGTCAAGCTCGTCACAAACTCAGTCCGCATTTTTTTTGAGTCATATCAAATATTGGAGTGCATTGGAAACGTCACATATCGCTTATAGTTACCACCTGGAACACGTATTCATAATGTGTTTTATGTTGGTCTCCTCAAACCCTTCCATGATGTGCCATCGGCAGCTCCACCTTCACTGCTAGCGTTAGATCATGGCCGTACACTTCCTACACCGGCTAGAGCTATTCGAGGACGTCTTAATCGGGGTATTTGGCAGGTGCTTATCTCCTAGCAAGGGTTACCCGACTCTGAAGCTACATGGGAAGAGGCCAGTGAAGTGCATCGTTTGTTTCCCGACTTTCAGCTCGAGGACGAGCAGTTTCCGAAGGACGGGAGACATGTTATGGTGGGGATTCACTATAATCGTCGGGCCACGCGACACGTCCATGCACAAGGAGATGGAGCGGCGCAAAAGGAAAATGCGGCAACATAACTGCCAGCCCTTCCAAGTTAGTTGGTTTGGGTGGCAGCATAGCTACCGACTCCCCCCCTTTAGGGTTAGTTGGCTTGCCCATTATATTATGATTCTTCAATTAGGATATTGTGAAGAGACTGAATCAATCTCTTAGTTGTTTTTCAAATTTATCTTTCCTTATATAAGTTTATATCTTTAAGATGTAATCCCTATAAAAGGGAAAGGATATTGAATAGAAGGGCAAACAAAGATTAAGCAAAAACTTACCTTACTTCTGCCTTTGCATGTTGGCGCCGTGAGAACTCACGACGGCGCCTCCTCGCCATCGTCATCTTCTTGCTATCCGGTCATCCGTTTTCCATCGCTACTTCCTTCGCAGCCGAGCTACCCTGTACAACTACAACCTTCGGCCAAGATCTGGTTGTGGATCTGGTCGTGACAACGGACCTGGTCGTGATATCCGGCTCTTTAAACTGCTCCTTTTCTGATTTGGAACCTTCTGCTCTAATTGAAATGCCTCTCAAAATCAGATGCAGACTCCATACCATCCCAGAGATGTTAACATAAGCGTGTAAAAGACATAATTGCGTATAAACCTGTCTATGTTAGCTACAATGGATATTTACTTCACAGCCACATTGATTGGGTCCATACTCCATTCCTTAGAATGGCCATCAGATGATGAATATGAACACGTTCGTATGTGCAAACGATATGTAACTATGTACAGCTGTATGTCCTATTTTACTGGCACAACATTCTTGACGCCATGCGATATTTACTGTACAGCAGCAAGCAATCTTAGTAAACTGTCCACTGTGCCACTGTCATTGAAACTACCATACATGTTTAGCAGCGACTGTATCACGGATTTGGACAATAATAGGCCCTTTTTAACAATGCATGCATGCATTGCCTTTCCATATTGTACTGAAGCTGCAATTTTAACAGCAAGAAGTGCTGCGGAAAAAATTGTTGGACTAGGTGCTGGCTCTACTTCCTGCATCTTGCAACATATATTCATTGCCTCACGATGCATACCGTTTTGAGACAAGCCACTTATTAACAGGCTCCATGTGCGCAGATTGGGGCGTGTTTTTGTCAGTAGCATCTCGTTGAAGACGTCTAGGGCCTCATCAATCTGCCCATTTTGCATAAAAACTGAAATTACTGAATCCCAACAAGCTGCAGTTGGAGATATGCCTTCGAGCTGCATCTGATATAAAAGCTTCAGAGCCTCAGAACTCATGCCACGATCTGCATAAGCAGAAATCATGGCTTTCCACGTGACCATGTCTCTCCAACTCATGACATCAAATACTCGGCATGCATGTTCAATCCTTTCAGTACAGGCATACAACTCTATCAGGCCACAAACAACCGCTACATGTGATTCAAGATTGTTTCTGACTGCATAACCATGGGCAGCTCTACCCACCTCCGCACTGCAGGATTTCACACAAACCATGATAACGGATGCCAATGTCACACAATCAAACTTAAGGCCAGACTGCAGCATTCTTCCACAAGTGTTAAAAGCCTTGTCGATCTGCCCATCCTGCAAATACCCCGCAATCATCAAATTCCATGCAACAACATCTCTTTCCACCATCTGCTCAAACACCGCCTCCGCAGCCTCCACCAACCCAACCTTATAGTAAAAATTGATCATCGAGCTCCCCAGAATCACATCCATCTCCAACCCACTTGATACCGCCACCGCATGGCCCTGCCTTCCCCCATCAGCAGCCTCAAGATCCGCTGACGCAGACAGAAAGCTCACGACGCTCACCCTCGTCGGCAGCACGCCCTCGACCCTCATCTCATAGAACAAATCCACGGCCTCGTCAATCCTCCCATTGTGTATATACCCCATCAGCATCGAGTTCCAGCTCACCACGGTCCTCTCCGGCATTGCATCGAACACCTCCCTCGCACCATCCACCTCGCCGCACTTCCCGTAGAAGTCCACCAGGCTGCTCAACACGTACACGCATTCCCCGAACCCCGCCTTCCACGCGTGCCCGTGCACCACCCTCCCAGCCCCAAGCAGCCCGAGCCCCACGCACGCCTTGAGCACGTTGGGCACGACGAAGTTGTCCGCGGGAACGCCCGCCTCGAGCATGGAAACGTACCCGGCGAGGGCCTTGGCGTGCAGGCCTGCCCGGCTCCATAGGCCGATGACGGCGGCCCACGCGAAGGCGTTTTTGGCGGGTAGCGCGTCGAACACGCGCTCGGCGTCGGCGAGCGCGCCGCAGCGGGCGTAGAAGACGGCGAGCTTGGTGCCGATGTAGGCGTGGCGGCAGTAGTAGGGCCCGCGCTTTACGGCAGCAGCGTGAACCTGGCGGCCCGCGCGGAGGGAGCCCGCGGCGACGCAGCACTGCAGGAGGGACACGTACACCTCCGGGCCGACGGCGACGGCGACGGCGACGGCGGGGCACGACTGACGCTCGGCGCGGGAAACGAGGGCGAAGGCGTTGCGGAGGCTACCACAGCCGCCGTTCTGGGAGAGGGAGGCGAGCGTGGCGTGGAGGGAGGCGGGCGTCGGGGCCTCGCTGGGTTTGGGAGGGTGGGGAGTGGCGGGAAGCCGGAGAGGGAGTGGAGCCATGGAGGTGTCAGGGTGGAGAGCTGTGAAGCCGAAGATAAGGGGGTAAGGGCCGTGAGGTGGATGTTTCACGGACTAATGGGCCTAACTGGCCCACACTTGGGCCTCGCTTAGGCTATTTTGGGCTCATATTCTTTGTCGAAACAGAGGATTGAGCCTTTGGGCCTAGGTTTTATATAAGGTCTCTATAGCCTGACCCAAAGTACAGTACCAGTACCGCACGGGTCGCAAATTTGCGATTTTTTAATAATACCTTTTTAAAATAAAATTACAATAATAAATATCAGTTTAATAGTCGTCTCATCAATTCATTTACCGAGAGAAATTTATTTTTATAATTTTATTAAACTGGCATTTATTTATATAATTTTATTAAAAATATAATAATTAAAAAAAACCGCAAATTTGCAATGCTCCACTTAGTTGCTGTTTGAGATTACACACGCACAGCTAGAATTTCGCGGAGCCATGCTCAAATAAATTGGAATTCTGCGGAGCCTAAAAATAAATTGACAACCTCATAAAACGCAGATACGTTTGACTGAGACACACTTACATACGCGTAAAGACGAGTACATTCCAAGCCCGTTGTTTCAGATCACGTTGTTCGCTGTTTTTATCTTAAAACGTACTACTATTGTATATACTCGGTTCGGTACTTCGGTTGCACGCCGCTTTGGGAATCGTGGCCTGACGTGGAAGCCAGCCACTGGCCGGAGGTAAAGATCAGCGGTGGATCCCCGATGTGATAGCCTTCTCGACGGAAAATGACATGAACACCCTTAATCCAAGCACGAGTTGTTCCCCGGTCACAGGGGCTTTTCTGCGATTTTCTTTCTTCATAGACACTTCTATCCCTTTCACCTGTTGGTACAGGACAAGTGGTACTGTTTCTTAGGACTGGTAGCGAGTAGGCGAGATATTTTGCTCCATCTAAGTCGTGCAAATAATGAGATGTTACTTTTGACGCTACCTATTATGACCTCCGACTTGACTGGGTACCAAATAGGCAAAAGACCACATCATTCTTGTCATGGCTCCAATCAAAGGAGCCAAAACACCCTTGAAGATTGGCATTTTTTTGCTTTTCTCCGCTGATATCAACTTTTTTATATCGTACTATTTTCTAAATTAGTATATAGTATAAATATATTATTAGATCATACACATACATCGTGTATGATTGTACCATACTTAATATTACACAACACATAAATATATAGTATAGTCATTTGTTTTACAATTCGAACCGAACATGCTAAATACTTAGCACATAGTTCAACACAGAAATCAGAAGTATATAGGGAAGCGGGTAAAAAAGGTGGATCCATTAGCATTGTCCACAGATAAGTAACTGACGTCTGGCCTACATCTTGCCATCATTTTCCTATCTAGTCCGGATGTGATGAAGTAGACGTATGGGTATTGGTTAGATGGCTGAGTTTATTCATAATGAGCGAGTGTGAGTAGACAGTTGTACTCCGTGAGCCAACACATATAATGCAATTATAATACATGCAAGACTTATCAAAGGAAATATTTGATGTTCTTTTATTTGCATATAGCTATATTTTAATTAGCTTAAGTAGTAGACGAGACATGTGTCCTAGCATTTTAATTAAAACAAGTTTATAATGAAATTGAGTAATCGTTGTATAATATTGGAAGGCTCCATCCACCTACGCACATAGCATGGTTCCACCCACAATATGCTATATCAGTTTTTAGGGTTCCATCCATCCGATATTATTTACTGGGTTCTATCCACCCAATAACATCCACTGGGTTCTATCCACCCAGGACAACAATTCAGGGTTCCATCCACCTGATAACATTAACTGCATTCTATCTACCTAGGACAACAATTCAGGGGTCCATCCACCCGACAATTTTATCCCACCCATATATAGTTTTTGGAAAATAGAGGCTAACCAAGCAAATTCTCATGCATCGCACATGACTGTGGGCATGACTATCCATATATTTTTCACTATGCAGAGGTTGCACAACTTTACCTACAAGAGACTATCATCTTGTAATGTCAACACGTTATCATAGACGTGTGGTTTACAAAATCATGACAAGGCCATTCCAATGCCTTCGGTATTACCGACCTATGGTATCGCCATCTATATTTCGGTACTCCGACCTACGGTAATACCGCAGCTCAAATGCGGTCGTTCCGATTTTCAAAGAGGATTAAAAAAACACTTAAAAACATGCTCTCTGGAAAATACGTACCGTCATGTAAATATCAGTACTACCGACCACGGTAGTACCACCTATCACTTACGGTCATATCGATTTTCAAAACATTTTTCCAGAAGCTCAAGTCAATTCGCAAAATGCATTTGCCAATTGATGCGCGATGCAAACAAGAGTTAAATGCAAGACTCTCAACAAGTTGTGAAACACATTTGTCAACTTTTAGAATCAACGCCATAGGGAATATGGTACATAGACTTAAACCATTTGCAAAATACATTCGCAAACTAAAGTTACATGCTACAAGGATTATGCATAAACCGCGACCATTTGGAAAACATATTCGCAAATATCGACAACATGCTAACGAGAATTAAAGCAAGCAAGACGAGCTATCAACACATGACACAATCAGGCTACTAGTCAAGTCCCCTCTTAATATTACAACAACCTATGCTAACAATCCGGTCTCACAACCAAACACCGAGACCGGTAAAAGACTAGAAACACATCCTTAGCCTAGCTAGTCATACCTTTGCCTTACACATCCTCTTGAAGCTTGATGATGCACATCTTCACATTAAATTCGAGTTCTTGACTTGAATATCATCAGCTCATGATGATCTTCTTCACTCGGATATCTTATCTTGATGCTCATCAACACATGATGACATCATTCATCCTGAATCTTGACATAAATATCATCAACACATGATGATCTTTCTCACGTGCCCTCTATCAACACATGATGGATCTTTTCTTGACTTGATGATCAACTCATGATCATCTACTCTTCAAGATCTTAATATGCATCAACACATGATACATCATTCACTTGATCTCCATCAACACATGATGGATTTCTCTTGATTTGATAATTAACTCATGATCATCTCCTCTCTGAGATCTTGATGTGCATCAAAACATGATGTATCCTCTTCTTGAACTTTGACTTGATGACAATCAACTCATGATATCATCCCAAGTCACCATCATCATGGGACTTAACCTATTTCACCAACTCATGGAAAATGTTAGTCCACATGATGATTGTTATTAATTACCAAAACATACCATTAACTCATAATGGTGGGTTAAGATACTTCAATCTTTCCCTTTTTAGTAATTGATAACAACCACCTCAATTTGTAAATAATCGAATATAAAGCATACATGAACTACACAAGTTATATATACTCAAGGGATATGTTTCAAAGTAGAGATTCTCAATATATGTGGATAAAAGAAATATAGATCAATATTAATGAAACCACAAAACATAGAGTGAACTCAACCTAAATATGTGCATATACGAATGTGTAATAAAAACATATGCACATATTCAAATTGGACTTTTAGTGGAGTTCAACCTATATTTTGAATCCGATGAATGCAACAAGATATAAGAATATGATGTCGAATGCATTTCTCCATGATTTTCACCTTTTCGTCCAAATACGACTACATAATATGTATGTCAATAAAAGTGTTAGTCTCGCATATAGATTTATTATTAATTACCAAAATACTCCATTAACTCATAATGGTAGGTCTAGATTCTTCAGCGGGTTGCGTGGTACTGGCCGGGAAGGAAGGAAAAAAGTAGGCCAGTCCGGGAAAAAGAAAAGAAAAGAGGGGATGGGCTGGGCCAGCTCAATTTTAGCCCAAACCGGAGTTTTGATGTTTTTAATTTCCTTTTTGATTCCTTTATTTTTAAATTAAAAATTTAGATTTGGTGATTCAAATTCAAATATCACTTGGATTTAATTTCAAGTGTCTTGACTTTAACCAACTTGAATTTTATTAATTGATTTTGCAAAATTCAAATTACAGCAAAACTCCAAAACATTATTAGGAAATTCAATAGTTCCAGCATGCATTAATTTTTTAAAAAATCACGTACTTTCACGCTTGGGATTTTGTTTACAAATTTAGGGTGTTGCACTATGACTCCATTCTTTAGGTGTTTCTTAAGCCCACTGGGAACGGTTAACAACATGTTTGAAAATTGGAATGCTAAAATTTCCCATGGATTTCGTAGAAAACGTTTTCATGTTCCAAACATGGCGGAAATTCATAGACTCCTGCAGGAATCGAACTATTTCTTGTGGAAATCTTGCACAATTCTTGTGTTACAGATAAACCATAAAAATATAGAGGATACAAAGGATTAGATAATTAATTGGGAAATTAGAGCTAGTCGGCACTAGGCCTTACTTGAAAGTTTCAATCGTATAGCTTACAAAATAGGGCGCCCGGTCCCAACCCTAGCTAGAAAGTGTGTGTGTGTGTTTGTATATATACATGTGTACACACACACACACACACACATGAATCCACCGTGGGCTTCACAGTCAAGCCCACCTCCACCGCGGCGACTTCCCAAGATGCAACCTGCACTCCAGCCTCTGACAATGGACGGGCAAGAAAGAAGAAAGAATCAATCACTGACTGAATCCCCAAAATTGACAATCACATAATCACTCAATCAGCAAATGCGTTGGGCCTGGCCCTTGTCGAAGCCGAAGCCCAGGCCCAACTCACATCCATCGGTTCCCCATCCACATTCAATCTTTCTCATTCAATCGATTCCCCAAATCCACAATCGAGTGTGAGACAAACCTGATCTAGATTCTAGAGGGAGCTGGGGAGGCCGACAGTCGGTGGCTCGGTCTCGGTGCCGCCGTGGCCCATGCGCCTGCGTCGGAGGAGGCCGACTCACGAGGACGAGGAGGGAGGCCGTCAGGCGTCGGGCGTCGGGCCGAGGCAGGAGCCCGGCATGGCGCTGGCGGGCGACCGGGTCGGAGGCGGATCTAGGCGACAAGGAGCCGCCGGTGGCCGGGTTGGGGAGGGGGAGCTCAGGAGCTGGAGACGGAAGCAGATCTGGCCGGCCGGTTGGGGGAGGGCGGCCGGAGGTGGAGAGCCGGGACGCGGGGGGCTGAGGCGATCTTGAGATCCGCCATCTGGGACTGGGGACCACCGAGAACGGGCGAGGCGCGAGCGGAGGGAGGAGGAGCCGAGGACGGAGGTCCGGCCGTCCGGGAGGAGGAGGAGGAGCCGAGGACGGAGGACGGACTACGGGAGGAGACTCTCGCCTGGCCGGCCGCCGGAAGGACGAGAGGAGACGGAGGTCTCGTGAGTCGACTCGGGAGGATTGGAGCCTTGGAGGAAGACTGAAGAACGGAGGGAGGAGAGTAGGAGACGACTCAGTCGTCTGCTGCTGTGAGTCTGTGACCTGCCTGCTGTATATCAGTATATGAACTGAAGAACGGACGTGTGAGACCCCGGTTTATCCGGCTTGTAATGCTTCACCATCCATTCGGTCCTAGCATCACAAAGCAGATAATCCGAGACTCGAGACATGTATACTTCCCAGAAATGCAGTATACACACCTCTTTACAAAGTTCATGCATCAATTCCATTCATTCACATAGAACCGGAACATAAACAACAATCCAGAAGATAACATAAATAAAGGATAGTCATTACAAAAGAGAGGCCAACCGGCCAAATGACAAATACATAAAGAAATTTAACAGCGGAAGCAAAAGTGACATAAGATGGCTACAACAAAAGAGCCAATCAGTGTGCCTTTAACCCACAAGGCAACCGACCGGACCGCCAGGCTAGTCGTCGAATCCACAGCACAACTCACAAAAGTGAGGCCCTTGGGGCTCACCTTCTTCCTCTGCAAACAAAAGCAGCCCAAAGAAAAGCGGGTGAGTACTTTGAATGTACTGCAAGATATATAAGAATGATAATGATCTATACAATAACTATATGCAAGCTTATTTAAGTGGAGCAGGTTAGGACTCAATTTTTAAGCATAAAGCAAGTTTTATTTGCAATAATGTAATAGATCAAAGGCAATTTTGCAATCTGATTTTATTTGATAAAAACAGTAGTAATCAAGTAGCAACAACAAGAAATAAGTCCTCGAAGTGACTAACCCAATAGCCACCACAATAGCATGAATTACCCATTCATGCCAACCATGTCAAGTTTTAATTTTAAAACAAAAACAGCTTGTTGAAGTCTAGATCTTGCGGAAATCACCAAGCGTGTCCATAACCTAGGACGAGGCTATTCAATAGTTTTATCCTGCAGGTGTACCAACTTACCCACATGTCGACCGCCTTTTGCCACATGATTAAGCACACTTCCTTTGGTATGCTTAAGCACAAACTAAGTCCTACGAGACATTTCCAATATTGTGTATTAACTACGAGCCGCCTGTATGGATAGAAACCCATACGTTGTGTCGAGTCATCGTAAAGCCTCGGTCAACTACCCTTCCCGGGTAAAGCCTTGGACAACTACGACGCCCTCGAGGTGGAGAGCCTACCCAAATCTCCACCACCGCACACCCAACACAAGAACACAGAGAACACATATCATGTTTCACACAACACACCCAACCCCTCCTGCGACTCGGAGATAACACACGCCAAGTACTACGTCAAGAGGGGTCCCATATAACCCTCATGTGGTTAGTACGCAAAAGTACTTGGATCAATGGCTAAGCAACATTTTCGGTCCTTATGGACTGGCACCTTCCTTGTCACACCCAACAATCACACCAACATGCCATTGTGCCCAAGTCAAATCATTTTGTTTCATTTTCGGTTTTTACAAGACTAAAGCATAATGTGCTGAACCAAAAATAAACAAAATGATTTGTGTGATCAAGGTCATCGACTAAGTCGATAACCGCCCAATTCTACCGGTAGCTAAGCATTCCTAAGCATGACATCGAAAAGACAATAAAGAGCATAATTAAATCACCGGCTCTAATTCACCAATGATATTAATAACTTATGGTTGTGGCAGGGGATAACATTTTAATGGCAACAATGCATTAGGAATAGCTACCTCTAAACAGGGCAAAATTAATTGGACACAAAAGCAATGCATACATATAGTTTGTAAACAAGATATTAGACTTTGAAAGTAATGGGACATTTATGATCAAATATCTTGCACGCTTGTTGGGGTCAAGGTGTTCTTGAGGATCAACAATATTATGAATGTGCTCTTCTGATCCTAACGAAAGCAAAAGCAATCGATAAGAACGAATAAAATACAAAGACCCAACAGTAAACTCCCTCCATAAATTCTAAAATTTTTACAGTAGCAAGGTCTTGATTTATAATGAATTTAGCAACAAGAACCAATTGATTTGGATTCTTAATGCCAAAGATATGACCAAAACAATTTTTCTCAGCTTTTATAATTCAAAAATGCTACTATTCATTAGCAAAAATTTCTGGAGCTATACTGAGGTTGGAAACATTTTTAACTTAAAGATGAGTTAAAAACATACCCAACAAAATTTGAATCAACCGAAAAGGATTTGAAATGAATTAGTTATGCATTTTACAAGTTATCACATTTTTCAGTTGATAAATAAATCCTCTCGGGAAATTCAGAAATGAGAAACGACGTGGCCGAATGAGGAGCGTCGATCTTGGATCGAACGGTCCGCGTCCCAGCGCTGACGCGCGCGCGCGCGCGAAGCCTTAAGCGCCAACCGTTGTATCTGGATCCAACGGTTCACGTGGCCCAGAACGTTCGGACCAATCTAGGATCCGACGGTTCACCTGGACCCGAGCGTCCGGTGGTCCGAACGCGCCCACGCACGCGAGCCGTTGATCTGGGATCCAACGGTTCGCGGATCCAGCGCGCGTTCGGGCCTCAAATTTCAGCGCAATCATGGGCGTAGATCTTAGGATCGACGGTCCGCAACGACTCAAGTTCAACTTCACCTCAGATTTTCGTCCGACAAAATTTGACGGGGAAGATCGGCTCGCCGCCGGCGGCTCTGGCCGCGGCGGTGCGAGCGAATGCCTAAAATGGGTCCCAAACTTCATTGCGCACCTAAAGGTACCAATGGCGTTCTTTGTGGTGGACGGGATCGCCAACAGCGGAGAGAACCGAACCGAGTGAGCAAAATGACCGAAACGAAAAATGCAAGCGGCTCACCAAGGTCCACGGGAGCGGTGCCAGCCACTAGGGACTAAAGAGGGTTACACAGGCGCAAAGGATGCACCGAGAAGAGTCGATCTTGCTCGGGCGAAGGAGAATGGCGATTTCGGCCGGTGGGGAAGTCCGAATTGAGTGCTCCTTTCACAAAAGCCAAATTGATGAGAGGTTAATACTCGATGAGATGCTAAGAAGCTGGGGAAGCAAGGGTTTAGAAAGAGAAGGCCCGGAGCACCACTTCCACCGAAGGATCCGAAGCTTCAACAATGGCGGCCGCGGGCAAAATTTGAAATGGAGCTCACTTAGTGTACTAGAAGCAATACTGGAGCTCGAGGGTGTTTAAAGGAGGATAAGGAAGCCACGGAGGAGTCTTATAGGCGAAGAGCAAGGAAGAAGCAACGGAAGGAAAAATGGTGGCGCATCTTCGAGGTTGGCCGAGGCGATGGGGCGTGTAAACGCAGGGAGACAATGATCGCGGGCGGCGGACGGGAGCAATTAATCGCGCAGAGCCGTTGGCCAAAGGAGACGCGATCGGCTCTGCGGCGCCCCGTGCACGCCAAAGATCTGTTGACTTCGGCCGAACTCGCGAAGCGGAGGAAGACGACGAACGACGACCGCTGGATTTAATCGGACGGTGAAATGTAACGGCAGATCACAACGCTTCAATCGCGCGCTTGATCATGGACCGTTCGATCTTGATCCAACGGTTCATTAACTCCCGCGCCCGATCGTGTCGTCGCCACGCGATTAGTTGGTTCGACCGAGTCAAGTGGCTCGAGCCCGAGTCCGGTTCGAACCCGAGGAACAAAGGCAAACCCTTTAGAATTTGAATTTTACACATCTGATTTTTGAGGAATTATTTGAGATAGCAAACAAACTCCAAAATTTATGAAATTTTAACTGAGCTTGCTGATGCAGGAGGAGTTTTCCATAAAATTTTCAGAGATTTTCATGCACTGAATTATTCTACGAAAATTCCATTAGAGAGGAAAATGGGTTTGACCAGTTTGACTTGCCTCCAAAATTATCAAATAATTTCTAAAAATCATGAGATAATTCGAGGTGTCAACATCAACCCTAGGCCCAATGAAAATTATTTCCAGAGATTGGGCACAAGATTTTCATGGAGGAGGTTTATGACTTGAGTTTAATTGGGGAAATTTGGAGTTTGAATTTCCACCAATTAAAGAAAGAGGTTTCAAACATCAGAACAATACATGAGGTAGCAAAAGTTTTAATTTATCCTCATTTTTATTACATTTGAAACATAAACCCAATTTGGGATGTTACAAAACCTCCCCTTACAAAAATCTCGTCCGAGATTTGGCTCACTCGACAAAGAAAGATGGATAGCCCGCACGAGACGATCTTCCCTTTCCCAAGTAGCCTCATCCTCGGAATGATTCGACCACCGAACTTTAAGGAACTTGATGGCACGATTCCTCGTCCTTCGCTCACCTCTTCAAGGATGCGAACAGGTGCTCCTTGTAGGTCAAATCTTCCTCGAACATCAAGAGTTTCCAACGAGCTTCCTCGCTTGGAACACGGAGACACTTCTTTAGTTGGGACACATGGAAAACATCATGTACCCTTCAAGTGCAGTTGGCAATTCCAACTTATAGGCAACAACTCCTTTCTTCTCGATAACACGGTAAGGACCGAGCATATCGAGGAGCTAACTTGCCCTTGACGCCAAACGCGATGGCCCTTCAAAGGAGAGACTTTGAGATAAACAAAATCATTGGGCTCAAAGCTCAATTCACGACGACGGTGATCCGCATAGCTCTTTTGCTGGATTGAGTACATGCGCAAACGATCACGAATAAGTCGGACTTGACTCTCGGCCTCATCGATCGAGTCCGCCAAAGAAAGGTCTTTCGCCTGCCTCCACCAATTCAACGGGTTCTCGCACTTTCTCCCGTATAAGGCCTCAAGGGTGACATGCCGAGACCGGCCCAAAGTCGTTGTTGTAAGAAAACTCGCAAATGGCAAGCATTTCTCCCAATTCTTTCCATAGGAGAGAACACAAGCACGAGCATGTCTTCCAACACTTGGTTGACTCTTTCACCGCCATCGCTTTGAGGATGGTATCTCGAATCGAAAGAAAGACGAGTGCCCATAGCTTCTTGCGCACCATGCCAAAACCGGAGGTAAATAGTGAACCACGGTCGAAATGATCGTCTTTGGCACACCATGCAAACTTACAATCTCGAGACGAGCTCAATAGACGATCGGCACGAAGCTTGGTCTTGATCGGAAGAAAATGTGCCACTTTGGTTAATCGATCAATAATTACCCAGATAGCATCATTCCCCTTTTGTGACGTGGCGCACCGGTGATAAAGTCCATCCCGATCGAATCCCACTTCCATTCGGAATAGGCAAAGGTCAAGCAAGCTCGCTGACGCCGATGCTCGGCCTTGACACGACGACACACGTCGCGACTCGGCAACGAACCGCAATCTCCTCTTCATTCGGGTCCACCAAAATCTCTAACGGAGATCTTGATACATCTTTGTGGCCCCGGATGGATAGACAAAGGCGATTCATGGGCCTCGCGGAGAATCAAATCTCGCAGCCATGTCCTTTGGAACCACAAAGTATTGCCGAACCTTACAACACCATGCTCATCCTCGAGAAGCACTTGGTCGCTCCGTTCTTGACATTTTCCTTGATGCGGCTTATTCCAAAGATCCGATTCTTTGAGCGACCTTAATCCGATCTACCAAGGTTGGTTGCACAACCAAGGCAGCGAGGGAACCACGCTCAACCAAACCTAAGTTGAGACGCTGAAATTCCTCCAGAAGGGTGGGTTGACATCCTGGAGCAACAAGGCATTGCAATGCGCTCTGCGATCGCGCGATCGGCAAGAATCGACATTAGCCTTGCCCGGATGGTAGTGAATACCCATGTCATAATCTTTGACCAACTCCAACCATCTCTTTTGCCTGAGGTTCAGATCTGGTTGGGTGAACAAATACTTTAGGCTTTTGTGATCCGAATACACTTCACAACGATACCGATTAGGTAATGTCGCCAAATCTTAAGTGCATGAATCACCGCAGGCCAATTCCAAGTCATGGGTAGGGTAGTTGAGTTCATGAGGTCTCAATTGCCTTGATGCATAGGCCACTACCTTGCCTTCCTCGCATAAGGACGCAACCAGTCCTCGACGAGAAGCATCGCAGAAGATATCAAGCTTCGATGAATATCGGGAAGAACGAGGACGGGAGCGGTGGTCAAACGCTTCTTGAGTACTTGGAAGCTTTCCTCACAAGCATCGGACCACAAGAACTTCTTGTCCTTTTTGAGCAACTCCGTCATCGGCTTTGCGATCTTGGAGAAGTTCTCGATAAAGCGGCGATAATATCCCGCTAAACCAAGAAAACTCCGCACTTTGCCATCAAGTAGGTCGACTCAAGAAAGAACATCGCCGATCTTACTAGGATCAACGGCCACGCCCCGCCGAAGAACATGACCCAGAAGGCCACTTCCTTTAACCGAACGCGCACTTACTGAACTTTGCATACAGCTGGTGCTCACGAAGCTTGCCTAACACGAGCCTCAGATGCTCATCATGTTCCTCATCGTTCTTAGAATAGATAAGAATATCATCGATAAAGACCACAACAAACTTATCCAAATACTCCATGAATACCGAATTCATGAGGTTCATGAACAAGGCGGAGCATTGGTTAAGCCAAATGACATGACGGTATACTCATACAAGCCATAGCGAGTAGAAAGCCGCCTTTGGAATATCCTCGGTCAGATCCGAACTTGATGATATCTCATTCTCAAATCAATCTTGGAGAATACTCGGGCTCCGCTTAATTGATCAAAGAGATCATCAATGCGGGGCAATGGATACTTGTTCTTTACCGCTACTTCATTAAGCTTGACGGAAATCAACACACATGCGCAAAGTATTGTCCTTCTTCTTTACGAAGATGGTCGGACAACCCACGGAGATGAGCTAGGCGAATGAATCCTTTCTCTTGCAGCTCATTCATTTGTTTCTTCAATTCCACCAACTCGTTCGGTGGCATTCGATAGTGCCTCTTTGAAATCGGGCGCATGGGAACCAACTCAATGACAAACTCGAGGTCTCGAATCGGTGGCATCCCGAAGATCTTCAGAAAGACATCAATGAAGTCACGAACTGGGGACTTCACTAATATCTAGAGCGGGCTTCGCTTCAGCGAAAAGATGCGGACCTAGCGACTTTCCATAAAAGCTTAACTTTCCACGGAAAAACTAGATAGAGACACACTTCTTGGCGCAATCGATTTGTCCCTTATCTTTGAGACAACCAATCCATACCAAGAATTACATCTAGACTTGCTGAATGGAGGAGGATAAGATTCGCAAGGAATCTTACTCCCTCGATCTCAATTGGGACATCCCTACACTCAGATCCAGCCCTCAACTCCGAACCCGGAGAGCGAATGAGCAATGTGACCAACAATGGAGTAAAGAGGAGCTCACTAATAGCAAAGAAAAGACTCGTAAACAAAAGAATGAGATGCTCCTGAATCAAACAAAACAGTAGCAGAATGAGAGTTAACAGAAAGTGTACCCAGCACGACATCGGGTGCCTCCTGTGCCTCCTCCGCTGAGATGAGGTTGACTCGACCACTACCCACGCCTTGGGTAGTAGGAACTATCTTCAGGTCCTGAGAAGAACCACCTCCTGGCCCGCGTCCTCCATTAGGACGAGGGGCTGCTCCTGTCTTCTTGGGGCATTGGTTCGCATAATGCCCCTTGTTGTTGCAGAAGAAGCAGGTGACATCCACGGATGTGCGGAGGCCTCCTGGCTGACTCGCAGGTGCACGTGATTGGGGCACGGCCTGCGAAGGGCGAAGAACAGTCTTGTGGCCTCGGGTGCTTGAAGGCGAGGACGGACCCCGAGACGCCCAACACGAGACGGAAAGAGCCGGCTCGGCCGACTTGTGGGCCTCCCACTTGCGCTGCGGAATCCACAAGTGCTCTCCCGCGTTTTCAAGAACGATGGCCTTGTCCACCAAGGCCCGGAAATCGGAAAGTCAACGATGGATAGCTTGTCCCGCGGCTCCTCGCACAAACCATCCTTGAACTTCTCTTGCTTGGCCTCATCGGTGGCCACCTCCTCCGAGCATAACGAGCCAAATGGTTGAACTCGTAAGATACTCCGTGGATCGAACGACGCCCTTGCTCGAGCGACAAGAATTCCTTCTTCTTCACTTCATCAAGCGGAAGGAATATGAGAGCGGAAAGGCGATCTGAACTCCTCCCAAGTGACGGTGTGACCGTCAGTCGCATGGCGAGAAAGCTCTCCCACCAAGACAAAGCCGCACCCTCCACCGGTGCGATGCAAGCAGCGCCTTCTCGTGCTCCCGCGCAAGGCTATCTGCGCTTCGCCCACCAGACGGCTATCGTCAAGGCTAAGCGGTCTCGGACTGAGAACGAGGGGTGGGTGCGAAGAAACTCCGCAAGTCCCCACGCGGTGGTGTCCACCCCTGCCGGATCCTGAAGCACCGAAAGGGCGGAAGTGTTCGCGTGATGACGCCCGTAAGAACCCTCCTGCCTCTGCACGGTTGCGCCGATCTCAAGAAGGACCTCGGCCATGGTCGGAGGAGGAGGAAGATCTCGTCCCGACCACCGATCGCCTTGGCCGCTACGAAAAGGCCCGCCATCCTGTTACAAGAAACTTTGGTTAAAACTAGACTCAAAGATTAAAAGCGAAAAAAGCGAAAAGCTAGCGACTAGGGAATGGAATATCACCCTAACCGAAAGCCAAAACCAAATGTGTATAAACTTAGGCAGTTTTACAAAAGACTCCAAAACGGCAAGGAATCATAAAGCCAAAGCTCAACTCCCCAATGCAACTAACTCGTATTGAATGAACGAGTAATTGATTGAGAAGATAAAAACCGTAAGATTAAGGTAAGATCTAATACCATTAAAGAGTAGGGGCAATCAACGAAAATAGTGTTAGATACATAGCTAATTAGTATCACACCTTACCCTTCTTAACCCCACAAGTTTTAGTTGATTATCCTCTCATTTTCTACCCCATTAGAAACCATCGAGCTTGCTGTCCGGAAATTGAAGTGGTTGTAGTGATTTTGCATCCAAGCTCCCAAATAAGTCTTCCATTCTAGAAACTTCAAAATCTGCACACTTCAATTTGCCAAGCTCAAGGTCCCATCGAAACCATTGAGCTTGTCGTCTGAAATTGGAGCGTCTTTGTCCAGATTCCGCATCCAAGCCTCTAGCCGAAACCTTCAGTCCAGAAACCTCAAAACCCTAAGCACTTCAATTTGCCAAACTCAGTGGTTCCCAAAACCCATTTAATCGATAACACTATTTTTGAAAAGGAGATGAGAGGAAAACAACTTTCAAAACTCAAATTAGAGTACGATGAGAGGAGAAAGCTAAGATAGGTAAGGAATAAAATCTGAGAATTCCTTAAGCTTTCAAAAATCATTTGATACTTTGAAATTAAGTTTTCAAAATATCCTAAAGACGACCAACTTGGGTTACTACGGTCAAGATGGCTCGATACTAAACCTTGTGAGACCCGGTTTATCCGCTTGTAATGCTTAACCATCCATTCGGTCCTAGCATCACAAAGCAGATAATCCGAGACTCGAGACATGTATACTTCCCAGAAATGCAGTATACACACCTCTTTACAAAGTTCATGCATCAATTCCATTCATTCACATAGAACCGGAACATAAACAACAATCCAGAAGATAACATAAATAAAGGATAGTCATTACAAAAGAGATGCCAACCGGCCAAATGACAAATACATAAAGAAATTTAACAGCGGAAGCAAAAGTGCCATAAGATGGCTACAACAAAAGAGCCAATCAGTGTGCCTTTAACCCACAAGGCAACCGACCGGACCGCCAAAGCTAGTCGTCGAATCCACAAAGACAACTCACAAAAGTGAGGCCCTTGGGGCTCACCTTCTTCCTCTGCAGAACAAAAGCAACCCGAAAGAAAAGTCGGGTGAGTACTTTGAATGTACTACAAGATATATAAGAATGATAACAGATCTATACAATAACTATATGCAAGCTTATTTAAGTGGAGCAGGTTAGGACTCAATTTTTAAGCATAAAGCAAGTTTTATTTGCAATAATGTAATAGATCAAAGGCAATTTTGCAATCTGATTTTATTTGATAAAAGCAGAGTAATCAAGTAGCAACAACAAGAAATGATCCCGAAGTGACTAACCCAATAGCCACCACAATAGCATGAATTACCCATTCATGCCAACCATGTCAAGTTTTAATTTTAAAAACAAAACAGCTTGTTGAAGTCTAGATCTTATGGAAATCACCAAGCGTGTCCATAACCTAGGACGAGGCTATTCGAATAGTTTTATCCCTGCAGGGTGTACCAACTTACCCACATGTCAGACCGCCTTTTTGCCACATGATTAAGCACACTTCCTTTGGTATGCCAAGACAACTAAGTTCTACGAGACATTTCCAATATTGTGTATTAACTACGAGCCGCCTGTATGGATAGAAACCCATACGCTGTGTCGAGTCATCGTAAAGCCTCGGTCAACTACCCTTCCCGGTAAAGCCTTGACAACTACGACGCTCCTCGAGGTGGAGAGCCTACCCTAATCTCCACCACCGCACACCCAACACAAGAACACAGAGAACACATATCATGTTTCACACAACACACCCAACCCCTCCTGCGACTCGGAGATAACACACGCCAAAGTACTACGTCAAGAGGGGTCCCATATAACCCTCATGTGGTTAGTACGCAAAAGTACTTGGATCAATGGCGCAAGCAACATTTTCGGTCCTTAGGGACCTGGGCACCTTTCCTTGTCACACCCAACAATCACACCAACATGCCATTGTGTTTGTCAAATCATTTTGTTTCATTTTCGGTTTTTACAAGACTAAAGCATAATGTGCTGAACCAAAATAAACAAAATGATTTGTGTGATCAAGGTCATCGACTAAGTCGATAACCGCCTAATTCTACCTGTAGCTAAGCATTCCTAAGCATGACATCGAAAAGACAATAAAGAGCATAATTAAATCACCGGGCTCTAATTCACCAAATGATATTAATAACTTATGGTTGTGGCGGGGATAACATTTTAATGGCAATAATGCATTAGGAATAGCTACCTCTAAACAGGCAAAATTAATTGGACACAAAAGCAATGCATACATATAGTTTGTAAACAAGATATTAGACTTTGAAAGTAATGGGACATTTATGATCAAATATCTTGCCCGCTTGTCAGGTCAAGGTGTTGCTGAGGATCAACAATATTATGAATGTGCTCTTCTGATCCTAACGAGAAAGCAAAAGCAATCGATAAGAACTAATAAAATACAAAGACCCAACAGTAAACTCCCTCCAAAAATTCTAAAATTTTTACAGTAGCAAGGTCTTGATTTATAATGAATTTAGCAACAAGAACCAATTGATTTGGATTCTTAATACCAAAGATATGACCAAAACAATTTTTCTCAGCTTTTATAATTCAAAAATGCTACTATTCATTAGCAAAAATTTCTGGAGCTATACTGAGGTTGGAAACATTTTTAACTTAAAGATGAGTTAAAAACATACCCAACAAAATTTGAATCAACCGAAAAGGATTTGAAATGAATTAGTTATGCATTTTACAAGTTATCACATTTTTCAGTTGATAAATAAATCCTCTCGGGAAATTCAGAAATGAGAAACGACGTGGCCGAACGAGGAGCGTCGATCTTGGATCGAACGGTCCGCGTCCCAGCGCTGACGCGCGCGCGCGCGCGAAGCCTTAAGCGCCAACCGTTGTATCTGGATCCAACGGTTCACGTGGCCCAGAACGTTCGGTGGTCCGAACGTTCACGCGCACGAGAGCCGTGGATCTAGGATCCGACGGTTCACCTGGACCCGAGCGTCCGGTGGTCCGAACGCGCCCACGCACGCGAGCCGTTGATCTGGGATCCAACGGTTCGCGGATCCAGCGCGTTCGGCCTCAAATTTCAACGCAATCATGGGCCGAGATCTTAGGATCGACGGTCCGCAACGACTCAAGTTCAACTTCACCTCGATTTTCGTCCACAAAATTTGACGGAAGATCGGCTCGCCACGGCGGCTCGCCGCGGCGGCGGCGAATGCCTAAAATGGGTCCCAAACTTCATTGCGCACCTAAAGGTACCAATGGCGTTTGCTGTGGTGGACCAGATCGCCGGCAAGCCGGAGAGAACCGAGGTGAGCAAAAATGACCGAAAACGAAAAATGCAAACGGCTCAGCTGCGGTCCACGGGAGCTGGTGCCAGGCCACTAGGGACTAAAGAGGGTTACCTGGGCGCAAAGGATGCACCGAGAAGAGTCGATGCTGCTCGGGCGAAGGAGAATGGCGATTTCGGCCGAAAAGGGGGAAGTCCGGAATTGAGCTGCTCCTTTCTGTCAAAAGCCAAATTGACAGAGGGTTAATACTCAGTGAGATGCTAAGAAGCTGGGGAAGCAAGGGTTTAGAAAGAGAAGGCCCGGAGCACCACTTCCACCGAAGGATCCGAAGCTTCAACAATGGCGGCCGCGGGCAAAATTTGAAATGGAGCTCACTTAGTGTACTAGAAGCAACATCGAGCTCGAGGGTGTTTAAAGGAGGATAAGGAAGCCACCGAGGAGTCTTATAGGTCAAGAGCAAGGAAGAAGCAACGGAAGGAAAATGGTGGCGCCTTCACGAGGTTGGCCGAGGCGACGGGGCGAACGCAGGGAGACGGCGATCGCGGGCGGCGGACGGGAGCAATTAATGCGCAGAGCCGCTGGCCAAAGGGAGACGCGATCGGCTCGCCGAAGCGCCCGTGCACGCCAAAGACTGCTGACTTCGGCCGAACTCATGGCGAAGCGGAGGAAGACGACGAACGACGACCGTTGGATTTAATCGGACGGTGAAAGTAATCCGCTTGATCACAACGCTTCAATCGCGCTTGATCATGGACCGCTCGATGTCGATCCAACGGTTCACAACTCCCGCGCCGATCGTGTCGCGCGGCGGCGATTAGTTGGTTCGACCGAGTCAAGTGGCTCGAGCCTGAGTCTGGTTCGAACCCGAGGAACAGTGCAAACCCTTTAGAATTTGAATTTTACACATCTAATTTTTGAGGAATTATTTGGGATAGCAAACAAACTCCAAAATTTATGAAATTTTAACTGGATCTTGCTGACTGCAGGAGGAGCTTTCCATAAAATTTTCAGAGATTTTCATGCACTGAATTATTCTACAGAAATTCCAGAAGAGAGGAAAATGGGGTTTGACCAGTTTGACTTGCCTCCAAAAATTATCAAATAATTTCTAAAAATCATGAGATAATTCTGAGGTATCAACATCAACCCTAGGCCCAATGAAAATTATTTCCAGAGATTGGGCACAAGATTTTCATGGAGGAGGTTTATGACTTGAGTTTAATTGGGGAAATTTGGAGTTTGAATTTCCACCAATTAAAGAAAGAGGTTTCAAACACTGTAACAATACATGAGGTAGCAAAAGTTTTAATTTATCCTCATTTTTATTACATTTGAAACATAAACCCAATTTGGGATGTTACAGATCGGGACTCAAGGCCGGCACGGTCACTTCTGAGTCTTGACCACGATCATTGTCGTACTGGTCTTTGATATGCCGAATCAAGAACGGGTTACCGGTTCACGGGCTTACGACCTTACGGGGAAACAGTATTTAACAAAGGTCGGCCGATTGAGATTTGGGGTACAGTACAGACTACTACAGTATACTACGAAGTTGATTGGGATTTACAGTGCACAAGACATCGCCGATTGAGCCTTGAGCTACAAAGTTAAGGCCGAGATACTAATATTTGAGAATTGGGGTAATTTGGTATATATTCATTACTCATTGCTTAATTATCAATTAATTGTAGGTTTACAATAATGGAGAAACAAACTTTATGTAATTATTTTACAAGCAATTCAAGTAGTACTTTCAACCGATGAGAGCGCAACTCAACCAAAGAAACCTCGACTAGAATTTAATTCGGATGAAATTATTGCCGATCCGGCAAGATCGCATACCAATAGAAGATTTTGCCAATAAAATTAGAGATGAAGTGAGGAGAGCATATTTGTTAAATGGTCCAACTCGAGCAATTGGGCATGCCTTTCCAAAGACATTGGATGGCAAAGTGTGGAGATCCTTTCAAGAATCATGGTATAATAAGTTTGATTGGTTAGAATATAGTATGGAAAAAGATGCCGCTTTTTGTTTCTATTGTTTTCTTTTCAAGAAACCACACAACCCAACACATTTGGCAATGATGTATTTACAAAAGTTGGATTCTCTCGTTGGAAGACGGCTATAGATGCTTTCAATAAACATGTTGGTGGTCCAAATAGTTTTCACAACATCGCAAGGGTGAGTGCGATGACTTCAAGAATCAACGGTCAAGTGTATCTAGTAAAATGAGCACTTCATCGTAAGGAGGCCAAATTGCATACAAAATTGCTTGATCGCATCTTTAGATTGTGCAAGATATCTCATAGCGCAAGGTGAAGCTGTGGACATGACGAATCATCCACTTCCATCAACAAAGGTAATTTCAAAGAGTTGTTGGATTGGTACAAGGATAAGAAGGAGGAAGTGAAGTGTGCATTTGATATAGCTCCGGGCATGCAGCTATGACTTGTGCGGATATTCAAAAGAGCTTTCCAAAGCTTATGCACAAGAGGTCACGAAAGTGATTAAGGGTGAGATTGGAGATAGAAATTTTGTAGTGCTTATTGATGAGTCTCGAGATGTATCAATAAAGGAGCAAATGGCTGTGATTGTGAGGTTTGTTGTACATGTTTTTTTAGTCGTACAATGTTTACATTGTTGTATTGTACTATTATTCTAACTTTGCAAAATTTATGGTATGCAGATTTGTGAACAATCAAGGGAATATCATGGAAAGGTTTCTTGCTATTAAGCATATCACAAGTTGTACATCTGCGACATTGAAGGATGCTTTGGTTGGTTTGCTTGATCATCATGGTTTACCTATTTCTAGGCTTCGTAAGGTGGTTACGATGGAGCTTCAAATATGAGAGGAGAATTTAATGACTTGCAAAAACTTATTCGAGATGAGAATCCAAATGCTTTCTATGTCCATTGTTTCGCTCACCGCCATAATTGGTGGTTGTAATCATTGTAAGTTGTAGCAGAGCTATTGCTGATTTCTTCAACTATGTTCCCCTAATAGTTACAACTGTTAGTGCATCTTGCAAGAGAAAAGATGTGTTGATTGAAAAGCATCATGACATTTTGTTGGAGAAGTTGGAGAATGGTTTGATATCTGCCGGGAGAGGTTGCATCAGAATCTAGTCTAGCTAGACACGAGATACTTTGTGGGGCACACATCTCAAAACTTTGCTTCAGATATACCAAATGTGGGAGGCGATTGTGGATGTGTTTGGAACTTATAAGTGAAGATGCTTGTCAAAACACAAGTCATGGTGGAGCAGCAGGTTTAATGAAAAATATGGAATCCTTTCAATTTGTATTCATCATGCATTTTTTGATAACATTGTTGAGCATAACAAATGAGCTATCACTTGCTTTACAAAGAAAGCATCAAGACATCGTTGAAGCTATAGGCTTGATACAGGATGTGAAAGAACGTTTGCAAGATATGAGGAATAATGGGTGGGAACCATTGTTCACCAAGTCAAAAGCTTTTGTGAGGCATATGGGATTTTTGTGCCAAATATGAATGATGTTATTGGGGTTATGGGTAAATCTGTACGTCGGAAGCATACAGTAACTCAACATCACTATTACAAAATTGACATTTTCAATGCTGCTCTTGATGCAACTATGAATGAGATGAATCATCGCTTCAACGAAGCTTCCTCGGAGTTATTGGTATGCATGTCTTCTCTTGATCCAAGCGACTCGTTCTCTAAATTTAATGTTGATAAGCTTATTCGACTTGGTCGAGATTTATCTTGATGATTTCACTATGGTCGATCGATTCTTGTTAAGAAGTCAACTTCAAACTTTCATTCTCAACATTAGGAGAAGTGAGGAATTTCATGGATGTCGTGATATTTCAAAACTTGCTCAATTGATGGTTGAAACAAAAAAAGATAGAACTTTTCCGTTGGTATATCATCTCATCGAGCTGATATTGATTCTTTCAGTGGCAACGACATCTGTTGAGAGAATATTTTCGGCAATGAATATTATCAAAGCAGATTTGCGCAACAAGGTATCGGATGAGTGGCTGAATGATTTGATGGTGTGCTATACCGAGCGAGACATATTTAAATCCATTGATGATGATAGAATCATAAGATCATTTTAAGGCATGAAATCTCGCAGAATGAATTTATCTCGTGAAAGTCGTGATTCAAGCTAGTGTCTTAGTGGTATGGTTCTTTTATTTTGAATTTTCATGATCATTTTAAGTACAATTTGCTATTGTATCACTAATTTTTAAATATTAATGTACAGGTTGTTACCTACTGAAACCATATTTACATATTTTGGGATGTACTTTCCATCAGCGAGGTACATTAATTGTATTTTTTGTTTTCTCTGCTTTCATTTATGTGTGAATTTGATTACGCAATAATATAATACTATATTTGTTACAAATTAGTTTAGCCATTTCAAACTTTAAGCCCACCCTTATTTTTCATCCTGGATTCGCCACTGCACACACACACACACACACACACACACACACACATATATATATATATATATATATATATAAAAGAAAATAACATGGTACTCCCGGGAGTACATACTACCACTTCTCATACTCCTTTTTATATGTGAATATGAATGTATTTACAAAATATGCTAAAAACTATAGACTCTCTTACGTTTTTTTCCGTGTGGCTCGCATTGGAGTATCTTATAATTAGTATATGAGTATACTCAAAGTGATAAAATAGTATGTCAAATTCTTTTAGGTGG
Organism: Hsuehochloa calcarea; assembly: GCA_036346395.1. NCBI lineage: Eukaryota > Viridiplantae > Streptophyta > Magnoliopsida > Poales > Poaceae > Hsuehochloa > Hsuehochloa calcarea. The sequence goes on along the minus strand of CM070593.1, from coordinate 26,916,363 downwards.
TATATCATATGTGGGAGTAACTACACTCGGAAGTAGAAATTATTATTATTATTATTATTATTATATATATATATATATATATATATATATATGAGGTGAAAAAGTTATTAAAGGTAGTGACACGGATCAACTAGTAAGGTACTAATTGATGCGCAATTTGTGGTCCAATCTCCACGGTACAACAACAACTATTATCCTTGTTTGGTTCGGCCAAACAATAAGGAACAACCAAACACTAATTTCTGATCTCCCAAACAGTAACCGGCGCACAATACTAGCCGATAGAACCCAGTAGCTTTGGCCAAACTAAGTAAACAGCAGTAGAAGTTGGTAACTATCTCAAGATTACACGAGGACATCAAGAAATAGCTGAAAATATGCAATCCAAAGAAAACGAGTAAGAAAACCAATATGTGAGAGATCGAATTGCAACTTTGATCCACCAGGAATCACGTAGATTAGACGAGCAGCAGCCCCTCCAATCCTTACGCAGCCGCAAACCCCATATTGGTTTTCACCTGATCAAGCAAACAGTACGTCATGCGCCCGCCACAAAAGCCTCCATATCGTTGTTTTTCTATTTTCTCAAACAAAACACTCTTGTAACGACCCTATTTCGGTCTCCCGATTTATGCAGCCGCACAAAATTTCAGTTGCGGACCAAAAACGATATCATGAGCATTTAAAAAGCATTAATTTGATTACAGAAGGGACAAAACGTTCTTTCCTTGCAATTCAGGCGTAGCCCAAGGAAATATATCAACATATCAAAGACTTCCACATAAACTCAGAAAAAATAAAATAAAATAAAATAAAGCATCCTACTCAAATGGGAATTCGGATTAGTCCCACGTAGAAGAATTCCTGGCTTTTTTGTTCTTCCGGGCTCCCTCCCCGGCTCATCTCTCTAGCTCACCTCTTTTGCCCGAGCCTGAGTTCCGAAAATCGCCCCTAATTGAAACCGGGTTCAAAAAAATCGTTTTGCTTGAATTTTGTCCAAAATAATCGAATCTGCTTGAAATTTATTTGAACTTATTATTTTTAATTTAAAATCCAGCCTTGACCGTTACAAAACTTACGGGTAAAAAAAACCCTAGCCCAAGGATAATACGCCATGATCGCCTTTACTAACCCCCTTGGCTCCACGCTGAAACAAACCTTGGGGCTTGGGGACGCTGAGCCAGGAACCCGGAAGGGCATTTTGGTTATTGTGCACAAGTTCAGGTGCTCTAGTTTACCCGGCGGCTGACTGATCATCGTACCCTCCCATCGGCTGTCAAATCCGTTGCCTGAAAGCCTGATTCCTCGTCAGCCCTGTCGGGTTGAAGTTTCTTCGCCGCCGGTTTGCCGTGGCGTGTCAATGTAACCGCCTTCCTAATTACAGAAAGATTCGGCATCTCATGCAAAACATTCTTACACTTAAATTTGTATAAATTAAATAGTTTTTTTAGGGGTGGGGGAAATGATGAAGGGATTACTAGATCAGTAGCAACGCAAGGAGGTATAAACTGGGAAATATTATGCCGTGTGGGAATGACGCGTAAAGACTAGAATTTTTTGCCGATACGGTCGATTTTCACACCGTATTAGTAGTTTTAACTACCGCGCGCACGTATTTGCAAATTAGGCGGGCCGGCGAAGTCGGCAAGACGTCTTCCACATGGCCATGCATGGGCGCGTAGTCGGGCCACCGGCCGCCATGCCTTGGCGCTACCATGCCCGTCTGGCCACACGTGGCGCTAGGCCTTGGCGGGCGCGAGGCCGGGCGCTGCCTGGCTACCACGCTGGCAAGACGTCACAGCAATACAAGGCCAGTAGGCGAGCGCGGTGGAGACATCTCACACACAAGATGCCCACCACGCACCACCAATTAGGTTTAGGTTTAGGATTAGTTTAGGGTTAGTTAGGATTTTTTATTTTTTTTCAGGAATTTTAAATTATAGCAAATGAGGTCAAAAAAAATGAAAATTTTTGTGTAGCATTCTCACAAAGTGTATTTGATTATGTAATTTTTGTATTATTTTATTTGTTAAGAATCTTTTGATATAACTTTGCTTTCGTGCAGATCAATTAATGTACTTCATACAAAGGAGGTCTCAGAGGCCACGAGAGGTCTCAAGGTTTAATGGAGTGGAATCATTATACAAAAAGTTTGTACGTTTATTGATTAATACGAACAAGACACTCATACAAAATAGCGATAACAAGTATGTAGTACAATGAAAATCGCATAACACGTGATACTATACGGCCACTCGCTCGAGCCACTACTCTCTCCTCGCTGCGTCCACGTCGCGTCGCGCCTTGTTTTGCGCCGAGCATGACCCGTGGAATACGCCCACCGCTCTGGAGAACGCGTGTCGGTTCGGAGGGGGTACGGAGACCGTTGAGGCGGAGGTGGACCAAGAGATCGAGTCCGAGCAGAGTCGGTAGGCGTACATGTCGCCGTGATGAGACGTGCCACTGGGGACACTTCCGAGGAATTCATCCACGACGGAGGCTAGAAAACCACTCTGGGGGTACGATTCCTGCAACTCCGGCTGCGCGGATGAACTCGCCGAGTATACCGTGAGGCACCGAACCCAGAGGACATCTCGCTTGAACGCACGGGGCAACGAACCCGGAGGAGCTCGCTCACAGACGCTAAAACCCCGCCGCCATTGTCCTTGCCCCGCATCGTAACGCTCCCCGGTAGGAGTTGGGAGGCCCGTATCGCCGCCATCGGCCGATGTGAATCGCCGTCACCCCACAGTCAAGGTCGCAAGACGAAACGATGTTAGTACAAATGAACACTCGGATGTAAACTAAGAACCTCGACCTCCGGATGTGCGGTCTGAGATAACCGAGGCGGCGGTCGCGGTACCGTCCCGGACGATGAAGTGATTCATTCCGACGGACCTACGGCGAGAGAACGGCATGATGTTAGCGGGCGTAAGGCATAATTACAAAACTTAATGTAAATTTGTACATAGCGACTTACCTGCGGCGGCGACCGCCCGCAGATGACCGACGGAACGCTACGACGCTCACGGACTCGCTAGGTCGTGGTGACCTAGCGGGTGAGCACGGCCCCCACTGCGTGCCGTCGCAAGACGCCGTCCCTCGAACGACCACACCAAGTTCTTTATTATCTTCTTCATCTCCGCCAGATGTGCTTCAAAACTTTTTATATACCGTGGGGTTCTATCTGAGCCGAAGTTGGGCCTCGTCCATTGCGCTCTCGACGCGCACCGCCCGCCGAATCAGAGTGACATATGTAATGATTCATTAACAAAAATACGAATCTCGCCAACAAAATCGCGAACCGAGGTTGTAAGTGTCGTGACGGTGTCGCCATGTCTTGAAGCGCCGTGGACGGCCGTGACGCGGCGGCGGAGGCTCTCTTGGTGCGTCGGAAATGTCACCTCCTCTGGGCGCCCGGAGGAGGAATGGTGAGTCTTGCGCGCTCGCGTGGCATGTACCACTCCATGTACGCAGCAGCACGACTCGTGGTCATATGGACGCCGCTCATGCTATACATCCACGCATCCCGTTAATCCATGTCGCAATCCACCGGTGTCGGTGCATTTGCCATCCAAATATGCCCACCCGACCTCGATTGCTGCATTTTCGGAAAGATTAATGTTACAAAAGAAGACGTAAGGATCGCAAAATTACTTGGATGAAATTTGACTCACAGTGTACACGGCTCGCCTGTGGGCCCGCTCGTTCGGGGGACACGAGCTGGTATCGACAAATCGTCGTGATTACGCGCACTGTGCGGCGTAAGGCTCCACCATATGTGAGAACACCAGTGGCGGTCGTCGTCCACAAAATCGATCCTCGACGCATTGCGCAGACGGCCGTCGGCGCAAACCGCGAGCGTAAAATCAGCATGCCATGGACACGGATGATGTCGCTCTGCATTAACTCGAACTCGTTGTGGTACAACGAGTAGCACCTCGCCGGTCTTCTGTTGGCCCAGCGCAGACGACGGGCGGCAGTCCACCGTAAGCCCATGGTGGGCGCGTCTATGTGGTCATGTGGGAGAGGGTACGGGTGCGCCGCTGTCTCAATGGTCGGCCGCCCAACAGGGAAGTGCTCCCAACTCCACAGCTGCAGGAGCACGTAGCACACGGCCAGTTGCTACACTGGCTGCCACACGCAAGGCGCCACACAACCCTCAGATGTAGCGCAAAGGACGGCCGATCCCCACCATCTCACGGCATCGGCCAAATTTCCACGTCAACCAAAGACTCGGCGACGCGGATGAAGCTGGGGTTCAAAAAATCGCCCTTTGTGGTTGGAAACAGGACCCAACCAAAGAGCCGAGAAGGTAAGCAACGAGATGCGCCCTAACAACGCCTCGTGTGCACTCGCGCATTCACGAATCGTTCACCAAGCCCGAGGGACGCCACGCACCCTCCGGCAGAGGTTGGCCAAACCGCCGCTCCACCGACCTTCCACCGCTTCCTGAGGGCCCTAACAAGCGGCACACCGGATCGGGAGACCACCAAGAACGAGACGTCTCAGTAGGGTGATCGCCATCTCACCCCACCGAAAATGGAAGGTGTGCGCCTCGGCCTCCACCGTCCACAAGTGCGGACAACAGTCGCCGCCTAGGGTGAACCCACGTTGGAAGGACACCATCTCGCAAAGGGCAACAAGCCCGCCTCCGGAGGATCGGACGTAACGATCGCTCACCGCCCACCGCCCCTCCCTCGCTCGGCGCCAGGCGGAGGGCCATCCACGCCACGCCGTGAGCCACACTTGCACCGGTGGTCCTCATCGTAGAATTATTCTAGTAGCTCCTAGAGACATGACTAGCAAAACATACATAGCGAACATTATCGACAATGTGGCTAATTAAACATAGAAGAATGTAGCTAATTAAAAATTACGATAAACCTACTCGCGAACGCATTTACGACTAAGTAATAACGTTGAAATATAATCGAGAGAGCAAGCGCATGAAAAGAAAAGAATGGGCGTAAGAGCGAGCGAGCGATCGCGATATGAACTTAGCAGAAGAACGAGCGAAGCGAAGCGATCATAAATGAAATCGCTACGGTCGCTCTCTCCAATATATATGCACCGCAATCATCAAAGGGAATCATTTTATATCCACTGCAATCATCAAAGAGAGTCACGAGATAACATTTCATCCAAACTTTGGTTGCAAAGTTAAACCACATGCATGAACCAAGCATTACAATCAACACTTGGCAAAGTGTACCGCAAGGGCCACATTACAATCTCCAGCAAATGAGCACGTGTCACAGATATCATAAATCATCAAAGGGAATCATTTTATATCCACTGCAATCATCAAAGAGAGTCACGAGATAACATTTCATCCAAACTTTCGGTGCAAAGTTAAACCACATGCATGAACCGAAGCATTACAATCAACACTTGGCATGCAAGTGCTGCGTAAGGGCCACATTACAATCTCCAAGAATGAGCACATGTCACAGATATCATAATGACCATATGACCTAGCAAAATGAGCATATGAAGTACATTAATTGATCTGTACAAAAGCAAAGTTATATCAAAAGATTCTTAACAAATAAAATAATACAAAAATTACATAATCAAATACACTTTGTCAGAATGCTACACAAAAAATTTCATTTTTTTTACCTCATTTGCTATAATTTAAAATTCCTGAAAAAAAATAAAAAAATCCTAACTAACCCTAAACTAATCCTAACCCTAAACCTAATTGGCTGGCGCGTGGTGGGCATACGCCTGCGTCAGCCCGGTCTAATACGGTGTGAAAATCGGTCGTATCGGCAAAAAATTCTAAAGACTAGGGCATTAGGTGATATATGTTTCAACTAGGTCATCTTTACCGTATATGGTTCTCAGCAATTCTTTTAAGTCATCCTACTCTTCCAATTTTGTCCGAGACATACTAGGCAGCGGGCGCTTTGCATCTTTCGATCTCACATCATATACGTGTCAATCACGTTTCATCAATTAGTTTTGGTTAAAGTTGACTGACCCGGAGAGAGAGAGAGAGAGAGAGAGAGAGAGAGTGAACTTAACAACGAACCTTCCATCTATGAGGCTAATCATCTTCCAGCATCTTCTTATTTATACCCCCTACCCATCAGTCAAGTGTTGAATAAATCCTCGAATTACGCACGACACGATGTAGCGACAGCACAGACAAATATGCATGGCAAACCATCTCTCGGACAAAAAAATATATTCCCTTTTTAGACATTGATATGCTCATACAATTTTAGTCACTATTATTATCATAATATATTTGTAAAATCTAATAAAATTATAATACTATAAAAGTACTTTTTGAGACGACTCTACCTATATAATTTTTATATATATAGTTTAAATATTTAAAAAGATTGATAGTCAAAGTTTTTAAATTTTAATTGTATGCATTCGAGACCGACCTGTTTTTTTTTTTTTGAACCGGAGGGGGTAAATCACATGGATAATCTCTACAAGTTATGTTGCTTTCAGGTTCTCAGGTATGATGGGTGGGATACAGGCCGTCAGACCAAAAGACATCAAGTCGTGTTGCTTAAGAGAACAGCATGAAGCAGCCACTTGACCTTTTGTCCAACGGATAAATTAATTAAACAGATTGCTTCTGAATTTATCCTTTACGCATGTACGCCTGAATGTATCTTTTGACTAATGGGACCCTCGTGATTAATACTTACCGTATCAACTAACAAAGAGACGTACTAGGCAGCCGAGGAAGTCAACGATATACAGGATATAGAATGTACTTTTGATGAGGACGGATCACATAATAATAATCTGGATCAGATGCTACGCGATGCAGAAGGGAACTACGGTGAGAGAGGGTTTTGTAAATTCGAGGGCTTAATGAAGGACTCAGGGAAACCTTTGTTCCCTGGCTGCAAGCCGGAATACACAAGGTTGTCAACCGTACTTGAACTGCTGAAATTGAAAGCAAGCAATGGTTGGTCGGACAAGAGTTTTACGGCGTTATTAGATCTCTTAGCTGACATCCTTCCGGAGGAAAACGTGTTGCCCAGCACGGCCTACCAAGCTAAGAAGGTTATTTGTCCATTGGGAATGGAAGTAGAAAGAATACATGCATGTCCGAACGATTGTATCCTCTACCGTAAAGAGTATGCAGACATGCATGTATATCCCGTGCAAAGCATCCCGATACAAGCGTAAGAATACTGCTAAGGCGAAGCAAGGACCTCCTGCTAAGATGTTGTGGTATCTGCCTGTGATCCCACATTTGAAGCGTTTATTTACGAACCGAAAGGAGGCAAGATTGATGCGTTGGCACTCGGAGGAGCGTAAGAAAAATGGGAAGCTCAGACACCCTGCTGATTCTGTCCAGTGGAGAAACTTCGATCAGAGCTTCAAAGAGTTTGGTGCGGAACCGAGGAACATAAGGTTAGGGTTGAGTATGAACGGAATGATTCCTTTCGATAACATGAGCAACCGACATAGCACCTGGCTCGTGAATCTATGTATGTACAATCTTCCTCCTTGGCTGTGTATGAAGCGAAAATACATTTTGATGTCACTACTTATCCAAGGGCCGAAGCAACCTGGGAACGATATTGATGTGTACCTAGCACCATTGCTGGAAGATCTTGTGACACTTTGGAACGAAGGGGTACAAGTATGTGATGCGTACAAACGAGAGAACTTCACTTTACGCGCCATGTTATTCTGCACCATCAATGATTTTCCTGCCCTTGGTAACCTGTCGGGGTTCGGTACAAAAGGAGCCAAAGCATGTCCGCACTGCTTAGATGGTACCGAGAGTGTATGGCTGAACAACTCGCGTAAAACTGTGTATATACGTCACCGTAGATTCCTTCCCAGGATTCACCTATACCGCAAGATGAAGAAACAATTCGACGGAAATAAGGAGGACGGTTCAGCTCCAAGGACTTTTAGAGGGAAAGAGGTCTATGATATGGTTAAGAATATCGATGTTGTGCTTGGAAAGGGACGTAAATTAAGGACACCTCAGAAAAATATCTGGAAGAAGCGGTCAAGTTTTTGGGACTTGCCTTATTGGGAGCACTTAGAAGTTCGCCACTTCATCGACGTCATGCACGTGGAGAAGAATGTATGTGATAGCTTGATTGGTCTCTTACTGAACATTAGTGGCAAAACAAAGACGGTGTTAACGCACGGCGTGACTTGGTTGATATGAACATAAGAACCGAGTTAGCACCGAAAGAGACCGATAAAGGACGAACGTACCTTCCCCAGCTTGCTACACTTTGTCCAAGGTCGAGAAATAAACTGTGTCAAAGTTTGCATGGTGTGAAAGTTCCGTCCGGTTACTCCGCCAATATTAAGAAACTTGTTTCCATGAAAGATTTGAAATTAATTGGTATGAAGTCTCATGATTGTCATGTGATGATGACACAAATGCTTCCTGTTGCAATTATGAGTATCTTGTCGAACAAGGTCCGAGTGGCAATCTTTAGGCTGTGTTATTTCTTTAACTCAATTGCTCGTAAGGTCATCGATCCCGAAGGACTCGACGCTCGCAGTAGAGGTGGTGACGACTCTATGTCATCTTGAGATATATTTCCTCCGTCATTTTTTGATATCATGGTCCATCTCATTGTTCACCTTGTGAAAGAGATAAAGATATGCGGTCCTGTGTTCCTACGCCATATGTACTCTTTCGAGAGATACATGGAATTCAAGTCCTACGTCTGAAATCGATCTCGTAGGAGGGTAGTATCATCGAAGGTTATGCAACCAAGAGGTCATTGAGTTCTCGTCGGCTACATGGCTCGTGGAACCGATAGGTGTGCCTCTATCTCGTGTGAGGGAGACCGGAGGATATCGGGACCATCGGGAGGAAAGCAATCACTCCCGATCTAGATACATACATGCAGCCTATTTCACGGTCTTGCAACACATGACCCAAGTGTCCCCGACATCGACGAGCACAAATACATGGTACGCCAATGTAATCCGGACCGGTCGGAGGTTTGATAACGAGAGCACAACCGCTTGGTTCAACGAATGGTTAAAGATGTGATTCATCGGAGGTCATCAAGTGATGAACGCCGCTATGGTTGGCCAAAGGACCAAAATTTACAATTGTGACATGGCAAGGATACGACATAAATGGGTACACGCTTTATACTGGCAACTCGTGATAGGAAGAGTACGATCCGTAATGGCGGTGTCCGTGATAGATGCATTTCACGAGGGTTCAATATCATGGGGGCACACGGGTTGAACTCGTACTATGGGTTCGTAGAGGAGATTTGGGAGCTCGACTATGTACTTTTCAAGATCCCCCTGTTTCGATGTTATTGCGTTAAACTTCCGCAGGGCGTGAAGGTCGACAAGTACGGTGTCACAACTGTGGACCTCAAACGTGTCGGATATAAGGACGAACCATTCGTACTCGCTAAGCAAGTTGTTCAAGTTTTTTATGTAACGGACCCAGCAAATAAGAACCGCCACGTAGTTCTTCATGGGAAAAGAAGGATTGTCGGAGTTGAGAATGTCATGGATGAGGAAGAGCACAATCAATTTGACGAGTTGCCTCCTTTCGGAGACGGCATCAGACTGGAGGAAGAACCTAGTGAGGAAGCTAGCTATATGTGCGTCGATCATCATGAATGACTATATTTCAATTAAGCATGTATTCCATTGTAATTTGATATTAACATGAAAACGCGTCACGTGTTATGGACCAGTGCTAAATCGGTCAGACTGCCATGTGTTGGGCGGTCCGACCGATTTTCCTTTGAAATGATTCTCTGTGCGGTAGTTCCGCCATTGATAAACGGAACTACCGGTGTGCAAAAGTTCTGAAGTTCTTCAGAACGTTTATTCCATAGAAGCACATTTTTGGTGTTGGTCAATTTGCCTCGGTCGGTCGGACCGGCCACCCTTGGCGGTCTGACCGATTTGGCGGCGGTCAGACCGGCCATTAGTTGGCGGTCCATTTGTGCAAATCACAGACGGTTCTATTAATACACCGTCTGTGATGACTAACCCCACAGACGGTTCAGTTACATAACCGTCTGTGATATTAAAATTAGGGTTTCTCTGTTAAGTCGTCACGCAGCGGTTTCATAATGAAACCGCTCGTGATAGTTAAAATCACAGACGGTTTGTTTATGGAACCGTCTGTGATGTGCTATCACAAACGGTTCTATTAGAACCGTCTGTGATATCCAGCTATATAAGTGCCCGACTCAAACGGTTATGCACTCTTCTACCTTAGTCTTTTTTCACCAACCCGGCGCTGCCCTCGGTCTCCTCCACTGACGCCACCTTCGACCGGCCGCCTCCGCCGTCCTCGCCCCGCCCGCCGGCCCCGCCCCGCCGACCACCCGGTGAGTTTTCCCGCGCCGCCTAATGCTCAGTGCGCTTCCCTTCTCTGCCGTGAGAGCCGAGGGTTTCCCTCGGTGCCGCCCCCGCCCCTGCCGACCACCCGGTGATGTTACTTTTACTTTTGAAAAATTCCTTGGTGGATTCTTCAGGGGTTGCTGCCAGCTGTTCGAATTGTGGTAGAAAAGCATGTTGTTTTAGTGGTTTATGTGGTATTTTTACCCCTTTAGGTGTTTTACTCTGCTGTGCTTTTGTTTGAAATGGGAGGTAGGGTTTTCTTCTGGTTAGGGCAATGGTGTTTAGCTAGTTATAGATATGATGTCAAGTTGTAAACTTTTTTTTTGCCTAGGTGGATACAACAATAGATTAAATTTCACTACTAGATGTACATGTAAGTTATATTTGCACAAATAGATTTGTACAGAGATCTATATTTAGTTTGTTTACACAATAAGATGCATGTGTATTTGCACAATTAGACATGCATGTATACTGACATTAATGTATTCTGATGGCGTTCTTTGTGTTGGCAAATCTATCTTTTTCCTACTTGAAAAATACTAGAAATACATCTCATTGACTATTTTAGCTTTGGAATTGGAATTGAGCTGTTTCATCCTTTTGGGACATCCAATATTTCTTGTTTAGGTAGGAGTAGTAGGCTCTACTTTTTTCAGTTTTGTATAGACTCTACATGGTAAAAATAATGATGACATAGCAGTGCTAATGAAACAATATTTTTTATTGACGTTCCATTCCATTCTCCACTTAGCAAATCTGGTATGACCAATTCTAATTCTAGTTTGGTGCCAAACAATTCCTTGAAAACAAGTAAGTATCCAAATACGGTTAGCCGCCCTCCTCTGGCATCTCCGTTCAAGCAAGAAATAAATTTCATCTTCTAGTTTCTGTCTTGACCCCTCTAATTTCTCTCCATCCTACCTCTGTTATCTTTCGGTCAAGACGGCTCCCGCACACGGAAAGAGGCCATGCCCTCCTGTACCTCATCCATATAACCTACGAAGCAAACACGCCCACACAACCCACTAGATTGGTAATAAGATATAATCTATTCATTGCCATCCCTTGATGGTTAACATACCATTTACCTCATTCTGTTTTGATCGGTTTTTGTGTAATGATTTATTCCAGAAATTGTTAGGGTGAGGTGATTATTGCTTCTCTTTGTTTCTTTATGGTATGGCACTACTACAAAACAGGGCTGAGATGGAAAACGTTGATTCTTTTGCAACTCGCCTGCTGAGGGCACTCAAAATCATGCAATATTTCAGCTATATGTTAAAACTGCACTGTTTGCAATATTTCCTTCTCCTTTGCAGTTTTTTTGTGCAATTTCATATATTTTATTTACTACGTATCATATATTTAGGTTCAATGGGTAACTTCTATTTGTTTATGTAATCATTGCATACATAACTTATATAGATAGCAAGTAAGCGAGATGGCAGAGGCACCGTCTTCGCCGCCACAAGAACGCCACCAAATGCGCCCGATCTCCGATCAAGGTGGTACGCAGGCGAGAAGGCAGAGGAATCTCCAAATTGCCCTCGGGCCGCATGACGATCATGGATGTCAGTGACGTTGGGATCCCGCTGAGTCCCAAGAAAGCAGCTGCGAGATTCCGGACCGTCTGCGGGGTACTTGCAAGGGAACGGGTCTCCATCACCACCCCAACCTGGAAGTCTCTGACGGATGTACAGAGAGACCAGTTGTGGATGAACTTTCGCCTCATTCACTTTCCTCGGCGTACTGTGCACGCAGCGATGGCACGCCGGCGGGCGGTGTCCCACGCGTGGGGACCTTCAAGAGCCTCGCTTGTCACGCAAAGACGTGAACACGGCCTGACGCCTTCACGACATATCAATTTTTGTCGCGGGATACATGGGACGCCTTCGTGCAGATGAAGACGACGACCGAATTTCAGGAGCAAAGTGTGGCGCACAGAGCTATCCAGGCACAAAACACTCACCCCCACAGACTTCGGCACCACTGGTACGCGGTAAAGCACGCAGATGGCGGCGAAGGACAAGACCGCTGCATGACCGTTTACTGAGATCTCAGACGAGCGCGCTCGAGCCTGGTTAAGAGCGAGGGCATCAGCCACGTCTTCGGGCAGCATCTCTTTCACAAACTCGGCAGACGAGGCAGTGTCTCAACGCTTGGTAAATTTCTCGAACCACTTAATTGTTAATAAGTCCATAACTTCATGGTGTCTACAATAACATGATGTCCTCTTGCAGGAAGCATTGACTTCCGCATCTTCCCAAGGTTCCTTCGAAGTAGACAGGGAGAAGGATGTACTATCTACGGCCCTGGGAAACAAAGAACACTCGGGTCGCACGCGAGGCGTTGGGGTTTACGTACCTTGGAGGGATGGATTCCCACACAACTCCGACACATATAGGAGTAGGAAGAGATCCAAGGACCAGCACGACACTCGGTTGGAACATGTGATTATTGGAAAATTTCAAGAACAAATAACAAACTTGCAGAACAAAGTAAATCAACTCATGCAGGCGCAAGCCGCCCCTGTTAATTTGGGAGCAAGTCCTCCTCGACATCAGAGTAGCATCGCGTCCACACATAATTCTAGACATGACGACGTGCAATTACCGATTGACGACATCGAGGTAATGTACATCTCTGGAATGCTCCAAAGATAGACCTATAGGACGCCTTAGCTAATTGTGTACCATTTTGTAGGAGCCGACGCCCTTCAAGCTCCAAGTAAGGATGGTTGGGTCGATTCCTATTGAGGCTGGGCAGGGTATGGTGTATCCATACCGGAAGGGAAGTGCGAAGACGGTGCCCGGTGGCGCAGGTTACGCTTAGGTGCAGTGGACATGGTACATGACAATTTCATGGCTATCCCATCGAGATTCCCGAGCGAAGAAATCGAACACTAGGGATGCCACGCACACTTTTATCCGGTGGCCCAAGAAGGACATCGACCGACCCTTCGGTGACGTGATATCGACAGACCTCGCCTCTCCAATAGGACCTCGATGAGTCCGCCTCAACCAAAGCTTCGAAGGTCAAGACATCGCTTCCGTCAAGAAGACGGCGAAGGGACAAGAAAAGCGTGTCACCATATCGGTCCCTGAGGCGTCTCACGGGAAGACGTCCCTCAGCCGCCTCGTTAAGAAGAAATCGAAATCGAAGGCACCTCCCAAACCCGTGAAATACTCACTCGGAAGTCCGTTGGTCTCCGGCTCAGAAATAAAGAGCTCGGGAGTAGCTTGTCAAGCTTTGCATGATTGGTACTTGCGCAAGACCCGAGAGAAGGGGGGTCATACTGGAATCACCGTCAGATACGGGAGGGAGCATTTTCTCCACGAGCCTGACCACTTCGTCGTGGGCTTCGAAGACTTATTTGACCTATACAACCTAACTGCCCTCGACGCCTCACTTCTACGATGTTGGACACTGTAAGTGTGTACAATCAATTTCTACACTCACGTGATACCGATAAATATCATAACTCATTGCTTATGTACAGATACATTATGAAATGTGCCCGTCGAATCAAAGAATCGGTGGGTTTCCTCGACCCACACGTGGTCTCTGAGCAAACAATCAACCAAGACGCATCCTACGTCGAGAATTATATAAAAATAGGATTGCTTGCTCTGGACGACAAGGACTACATAATGGTGCCCTACAACCAGAAGTAAGTGTTTCAATATTTGCTATACAAATTACGTTTCAACATAGGTTTATGACTATAGCGACATACATGAGTAGGTTCCACTGGATTCTTCTTATTCTTATGCCAAAGAGGAACATGGTATTGTACCTTGATCCTCTACTCAACAAAAATCACGACTTCACCCTTCTTAAAGGAATACTCGACATGTATGTTCATTTCCTCTGCACATAACTCTATTGTAGTCTTCCTTCGTTTGAAATGGACAAGGATGACTTTTTTGAATCATGTAGGGCGTTCATCGGCTATGTTGCCGAGGGAGGTTTATACAAGGGAACGAGAGCCGCACTGACTCACATGATGCGATTTTCGGTACACGCTACAACACAATAATCATATATCATACTCCGTAATATTGCGTCTCGAACTGACTGTACATATATATGTAATTCTATTTTTGTAGTGCCGCCAGCAAAAACAATAACACCTATGGGCATTCTACGTATGCCATCATATGCAGCTATTGATTGCTTCTAGGATGCACGATCCCCATGTTTGTCAATCTCGTAGTAATTATTTTCTAATTATAAATTTAAATATATATATATGCTTACTACTTTACTCCTACTAGCGACAGGGTTTGAACATAGAGTTAAATGCACTTGAGATGGACCAGGTCACGCAAGTTCGAGGGGAGCTCTGCGTCTTCATCAAGGCAGACATAGTTAACACCACCGGAGAGTTTCACGCCGTCGACACCGATGAACGACCTCGAAACAATTGATTCAATATTGTAATTCACTTTGACTGGTTGTAATTCAATTTGTAACTCTAGCGACAATATATACTTGAAACATTCTTTTGTAATTGATTTTGAGTTAAATGATCACTTTGAGTTGTCAACAATTATCTGTGATATGTTTCTGCTTGCTAGTTTTCAAAGGGCATGGCTAGCAATTCCTGAGGCTAGCTGAAAATACGATAAAAATTAATTAGGTCTAAAGACTTGTCACAGATGTTTTCAACCACGAACCGTCTGTGATTCTGTAGTATCATAGACGGTTCCAACCATGAACCGTCTGTGATACTACAGAATCACGAACGGTTCGTGGTTGGAACCGTCTGTGATAACCACCTGTTATCACAGACATAAAATTTCAGACGGTTCAAAATTCATCTGTGATGACTGTTACAAACCGTCTGTGATGAGCTTTTCTGTAGTAGTGTTAATACCTACCGTATCAACTAACAAAAATGCTCTCAACTGCATAAGTACATAATCGCGTAGTTTCAGGTCGAAGTTATTGGTTAGCATAGCGATCTTACCTTAAAACAACACAAAGCCATAGGATTAAATCTCAATAAATTTACAGATAATAACTCAACTAGCGTATTGTTATCCAGGAGTGTCACACTGCTTGAACTAAACAATGGCGAACTAATCTTCAGCACATTCGAGGCACACAAGAACATATTAACTCTATAAGCAAGGACTGAGGTACTCTCTAGTAAGATACTAACCCTCTTCAAGAATAGATGACGTTTTGGACATCGATACGGTCTCTAACATGCAACTTTGATTATAATTTTGTTGTATTAATATGTTCATAAAAATATGTAATTACTTTATCATGAAAATATTTTCTATGACTAATCTAATGATACACTTTTCACATGATCGATATATATATATATATATATATATATATATATATATATATATATATATATATATATGATATAAAAGATAAGACTATTATAGAATACTTGTCTTCCTACTTGACTAGCTCTTGTAGTTACTCTCACTTTGATCGATGCCACTTATATAGTCGTGAAGAACTAGACATTTGTCTTTACCACTTGCGCCTATTAATCTCATATACTAATGGCGAGATAATCCAATGTGAACCACGCCGTCGCAATTATTTCCGAGATAATGGGGTAGTTACATAGTTTATAGTATATTTTGTAAATACATTCAATCAATTGGACCCACTAAAAGGTTTGATTATAAGATGGTATACATACCACCCGTCCACCCTTGAAAAGCAAATGTGAAGGACTTACGACTATGTAGTGGTCTAATACTTACGATATGATATACATCGTACATACTTACGACTATGGGGTGATTGTAGAAATACTTACAATTACTTGTTAGGCCTCTCCTTATAGATATAAGGGTAAATAGGGAGTACATCTATTCCCCATAATAAGAAAATAGATAAAAGATAAATATATTATATATATATATATATATATATATATATATATATATATATATATTCATATATATATATAAAATCAAAGTTAAAGAGATTTGATTGAACGCTTTTTAAAACATCATATATTTATAAACGGATGGAGTAATATTCAGATTGGTACAAAAATTATAGGACCTAAAGCAAAAAAAAAAAAAACGAAAGTGAAATGCACTTCTGGAATGAGGACTAAATTGTTGACATGTAAGTTTGGACAAAATTTGTGTTGAGATGCTACTTAGGGCATCTCTAATAGTGTATTTATTGTCGCCTTTTAACTATATCACGTCAACAAACTTCTACATGGAGGAGAGAGGGAGAGGAGAGAGATCACATGTCGTCTCTTTCTGAAGAGACTGTCGTGCACGTGAAACAAAATAGGATAACGCGAAACAAGACAAGATACGTTAATATACTCTACTTGATATGTGTGCTCGTTTCAAAAAATTATAAAATATAAATGTTGGAGAGTGTGATAAAGACTATATATTAAAAATATTATCTCTAAAGATAATGTAGGTAAGAGACACTAATAAATACACTATTAGATATACCCGTATGGATCTCATGTGCACGCACGCACGTATAAACTTGGTAAAACTACCAGAAATAGCAGGGTAGGAAACTTCATTGTTCCTACAACAAAGTTCTTATTCCTTGAGAAAAAAATGGCCGGAATCCAGTTTTTTTCGAGGCAGTTTTTTTTTATGGCATCCGATGTCTGGTTTTCGGACAGAGTGCGTGGCGCTTTTTGCGATCATGAAAAGATTTTGTCAAACTAGTGCTCGTGTTCTGTGACTTGCATTTTGCAATAGCGCCGCGCTTCTTCTTTTAAATTTGTAAATTTCAGTTAATAATACTACTAAGTAACTTGTTTCAAACAGATATTACCGGGTGGTCTCTCTTGTCACAAAAGAGTGTTGTTTGGACATCGATGCAGTCTTCAAAATGTAATTTTAGACACTAATTTATATTGTACTAGTAATTCATTTATAAACACATAGTAAAGTTATAATATTATGAAATTATTTTTCAAGACAATTATACAAATATCGTTTTTGCATGATAAATCTAAATATTTATCGAGACATCGACAACCAAAGTTTTAAAAAATAACTACACATATTCGAAAACTACACTATTTTGTAACCGATGGGAGTAGTTTTATTTGCGATAGTGCTTCACCCAAGTGTTGAATTTGTATAAAAACGGCTTGTGTATCTTATCTTTGTTACCCTTTTGTGCTATTTAGAAATTAATTACATGACTACATATTAACATAGATATACAAGATATGCCACATATAGGCTCGGTTTGAAATTCCCAAATTTTGCTAGAATCCAGTGTTCCAATTAGGGTATGACTGACTTTTATCTAGGTTTTTCACTGCCCTACATTCCCATTTATAAATTTTTGTTTTCTTACGAACATGTTTTACTTTTTATATTCACCAGGCACACTTTCTAGCTCTGCCAATATCCTCATCTATAGAAACTCTCCTACATTGATTTATTCTTGTTATAGTCATAGGAGGCAATTTTTCTCATGTTGTCTTAGCCCATGTTTGGTACAGCTTCAGATTCTCATTTTCCTGATTCTGCTCCTGATTCTCTGAGAATCCACTTCTCTGAGAATCTGGAGCTGTCTGTTGAAACCGTTTGGCTGGTAGGTTGGCTCAAAAAATCATATGAGGGAGGATTAGAGGCAAATAGACCATGCCACCCCTGGTGTAATACTTCAATTGTATTTGTGTAACTCAGTGGTATTTGCGGATAAAAACCTTCAACTTCAAATGATATTTTCGTTTCTGAAGGTTGGATTCTCACGAGAATCTGCTAGAAGGCTGCTTCTCGTTGTTGGTTCATTTTCGAGACAGCTCCATCGCGGGAAGCAGAATCTAGTGGTTTTGAGAATCAGTGTGTTTGGTACGACTCCACTAGAATCGATTGAGAAACTGAGAGTGGAAGCTGTACCAAACAGGGTCTTAATTACAATTATTTTGATGTGTGTAATCCGTGTTTACTTATTTTGAGTGTCCTTTAAACACCCCTTATGTTCAATTTTTTACATTTTTTTTAGAGGGTATAATATAGACACACACTCTCAACTCACGCTCTACCTACACAGCAACCCGCGCGCACGTGTAATGCATTGAATCCTCATGCATAAATAACCTATTCCACATAGACATCAGTGGGTTTTTAACCTTGTATCCGTGGCGAATTTCCAAGTACTAATACCGCCAATATTTTATTTGTCCTGGGCCCACTAGCATCCATTTCCCTATGTTTCTGTAAGAGCGACGCTAACTGTATTAACAAACAGTAACCAACGACAGGTCCCACCGCCAGATTTAATCCTCTCGAGCCCACACGCCAGTTAGTAATCTCATCAGTTACCTAAGGTCAGGGGTAAAGTTGGGCCTTAGACCTCCCGGTAATGGTCCGAGGCCCAGCAAAAAAATGCATGT
This sequence comes from Hsuehochloa calcarea, assembly GCA_036346395.1. Taxonomy (NCBI): domain Eukaryota; kingdom Viridiplantae; phylum Streptophyta; class Magnoliopsida; order Poales; family Poaceae; genus Hsuehochloa; species Hsuehochloa calcarea. Next base: position 26,897,639 of record CM070593.1, on the reverse strand, counting down.
GAAAAAAGAAGAACCGCAGCAAGTAACTGAGGCTTAGACAAAGACAGGAAGACCTTGAGTTGGGCCGGCCCGAGGCCTTCCTGGACGCTGGCTCCGCCGCTGCCTAAGGCCATCTGCAATGTGCAATCTTAGCTGGCTCAAAGGAGGTGAGAGAAGAGATTGAATCCACCAAATACATTAGACTAGTCGTTTCGAACAATTTTTTTGAAAAATCGATACATAAGTTGAGATGGATTCAACTAAATAGAGTAATATTATCCACCAAACCTACCGGAACTCGCTGTTGCTCTTGCCGCCATGCCTCGTTGCCAACTATGGAAGGAACGCTAGTGAAGGAGTCCTCGCCCTTGCCACCGCTCGGTCTTGTCCCCGAAGGCACCATCGCCACATCGTTCTCGCCGCCATCTCGCCTCAGCCTCGTCCTCGATGCCATCGCCGAAAGACTCTAGAGTTCGCCTCCATCGCCAGATCTGGTCTCCACCTCGCCGTTGTTACTTCTTGATGGCGAGATCGGCCGACGACGGTATGCAAGGAGAAGGACGGATAGGATAGGCAAAGCGGATGAGAAGGAGCGGCTATGAATCGACCTCAATGTTGTCTTTCCCTCCAGATCCGCACGCCTTGGCTTCGTCACCGCCGCCGCTGTCGTGCTCATCGTCACACCGTGATCTCCATGCTGGCGATCATCACTTTTATCGCACCACCACCGACGAGGGTTGATAAGGGAGAGGCCGTCATCTCGTCAGAGCCCACCAGTGGGAGGAGCTGATTCAAAATGTTGGAGGAAAAGATGGCCAGTTCTTTGGATGTTTAGGTGGCATAGTATTAAACCAACTTTGATTCCATACGCTACAAACGCGTTAAGAGCATCTACAATAGTCCATATCACTTATTACTAAGGAATAAACATATTAACATTTAGGTGATATAGAGGAGAGATGATGAGGAAGGAAGATAAACTTGTTACTAGACGAAGAAATAAGTAAGTTGCTAATACTAATATATAAGAAATAATAAAATACTTATTGTAGACTTGTTTGTTACTAAAAACTTATTTTGTAGGTTATACACAATTATAGAAATTAAAATCTTAAATACAAATTCTATATACAATTCATTTATTTTTCTTGAAAATTAAACTGAGTACTCTCTCCAGTAAACTAAAGAAACAAACTACCGCAGGCAGCACGCTCGATCCCCTCACTGTCTCCTCTCCCATTATTTTGTTTTCCTCTCTCTACTTTTCTCTCCCACCTCTGCTCCGCTCTCTCATCGTTGCAACTGTCGTTGCAGTTGCATCCCCCTCCCCCTCTCGCTCCCCGAGCCTCTCCTCTCGCCGAGCCTCCGCTCCCCCCATCCTCGCAATCGAGCCGTCTCTAGTGTTTCCGTGTCGGGTCTCGCGAGCATACATCGCCTCGAGCCGCGCGTCCACCGCCCCGGCCTCTGCGCGGCGCGCGGCGCTCGGACGCCGTGGTTGAGGTGGAGCAGGAGCAGGAGCAGGAGCAGGAGCCAGGAGCCGGAGCCGGAGTGTCGTCCCGGAGGTACCACCCTGGCCTTCTCGTGGGAGCCTCTGGGTCTCTAAGGAAGGGCTCGGTTGGTGCGCCGCGCGCGGAGCAGCCATGTCGCAGACGAACTGGGAGGCCGATAAGATGTGAGGATATATGCGCTTATTGTTTAACGGGAAAATTGATATTCGCCGCTCTAATGTGGTTTGAGGTTTGCCAGCGAAAACATTTTTCTCGACGAAAAGGTTGCCACTCTTCGTGTATTTCAGTATTTTTTCGTCCCAAAATCGCATGTAAAAAGACAACCTTGCCCTTCCTCCTCCTCTCCCCACCCTTCTTCCCAAGCCTGGCACCGTCATGGTCGTCGACGAAGCGCTCGTGGAGGTCAGACGTCCACCGCAGTCGGGGCTTGGGGTCCGCCGTCAGCGCCAGGCTCGGCCGGGCGCCACGCCGTCCGAGCGTTGGTGGATCTCCGGCGAGCTGCTACTTGTGCCAGCGGGACGAGGGGCAGGTGACGCGCAGCGGTGACCATGGAGACTGCGGTGGCGAAATCTGTGGGGGCACGGAGGCGCTGGAGTCCACGGCCCAACCGAATCTATTATCTTGTTCGCTGCAGCTGTTTGGATCGAGGAGACCAGATTGCTGCTGGGTTCCAATCCGTGAGATCATCTACTATTCTTGGTAGGTGACGAAAGGAATTAAGGTTTGTGATTGATCTAGCACTGCTGCACACGTATGCACTTTTGTTGAATTACTGCTGCAACCGAGAAGCTTGTGCTGTTGTTTGAGGAGAACCGAAGATAGGCCTTGGGGATTGGGCGCATATACACCTATACATTCCTTGCTGATTTGTGTGGTGCATACGATCAGAAGAAATACAGGAATGGCGGCCATGGGAAGCAGAAAGGAAGAAGAAGAGAGGAAGGATTTGGGTAGGAGGGGAAGAAGAGGAGGCAGGGGCAAAAGGGACCTTTCATGAGTGATTTCGGGCCAAAAACAAGAAGAAATACAGGAATAGGGCTAGAGTGGCAAATTGCAATTATTTGTGTCTTTAGGGTGGCATTTCATTAAGAAAAATATTTTCGGTGGCAAATCCTCGAACACACATCTTTAGTGTGGCGAATCATTAATTTTCCCATGTTTAATTTATTGCTTGCTTCCTTTTGTTGATTCGTGGAGTGCTGCGGTGGCGGTGCGTCCTGGGTGCTGTTTGGCTGGTGTCCGAGGCGTTTTATTGTTTAAAAAATATAATTCCTGGACGGGTTCTAAGTAAACGGTGTATCTAACCTCGGGTTCTGAGTAAAAGGTGTATCTAACCTCGTGTGACTTGCGAGTGGGACGGGTGTAGATGTGGGCTTGGGCGCTAGGGTTTCGGGTAGCTCACATTTTTGGAGGGCTTTATTTTGGCTCTGTTTTTCTGTAGGCTAGACTGTTTGTTCGGCTTGCGGCATAGAGTTAGCACTTAGCAGAACCATATGGGGTTGTGAAATGCTGGGAGAAAAGAATGCGATTTAAGGTACTAGGTTTTGAATAGTGAGTATGATTTGGGAGGTTGGTAGGGTAAAGAGCTAGCTAGGGGTTATTGAGTGGGTCATTCAGGAACAATTTAGGTCTTATTTGCACGTGCGCTGTGTTTCACTCTCTGAATATATAGTGTGGCAGTGTAAGTTTGTACTAAATTTGGTTGAACATTTAGATTTTAATGGTGGAACCTAGAATTTGTGATTTTAGTGAAGATTCTAGATTTCTAGTGTGCAATCACGAATTTTTAGTACTTGCTATTGGCAGTTAAGTAATTTCACAAAGGCTGCATTTTTTAAGGCAAAAGGGCTTCTTTTGGTTCGGGAGGTTACACTTTTCACAAGCCTATTAATGATCTTTGGTGATTTCTGTAATTATTTGCGGAAGCACATATAGTATGTTAATGTCTATGTACTTTATGTGAATAGACACACGAGGAAGTCTCAATTTTGGAAGCGCAACATGTTAGAAATTGCTTTGTTTCCTTCTAGCTCATGATTTGTTACCGAATAACATCAGAGGTGAAACGTAAAATGCAGTAGTATTGCGGATATTTATCCTTCCATTCCGTTTATGATGGCAATGTACTTGCGAATGGAAACTTATTTGTTTCAACATCCATCCTCAGAAGGACTAAATGAATGATTGTCTAATAAAACAGGCTGGATGTCTACATATATGACTATTTTGTGAAAAGAAATTTGCAGGCAACTGCGAAAGCCTTCCAAACGGAAGGGAAGGTCTCATCAGATCCAGTTGGTATGTATCTCCCAGCAAGTTGCCATGAAGCTATTTAAGTAGGCTTGTCTTTGCTACCACTACCAATATTAAATGCTACCGTTCACTTTATGATTATCTTTCTTGCAGCAATTGATGCTCCTGGTGGCTTTCTCTTTGAGTGGTGGTCGGTATTTTGGGATATATTTATAGCTCGAACAAATGAGAAACATTCAGATGTTGCAGCATCATATATTGAGGTATGTATCTATGTTTTTTTTTTTAAAAAAATCTTTTTTCACGGTTAAATCTTCTATCTATGAGATAATGATGTTCAATTAGGGCTCTCCTTTCTGCCTTTCCTGTAAGGTCGTGGCACAGTAAATTTTATGTTGATTGCAGAAACCATCTACAACTTCGATAACTATACCATTCAAAACTCAACTTCGTCTATTCCAAAATGCATTGTGCTAGTTACCACATCATATATTCTTCCTATTGATCCTGTGTGGACCAGGGATCGAAAAACCGGATCCGGCCGGTACCGGTAACCGGCCGGTTACCAGAAAAACCGGAAACATACCGGTCAAATTTTAAAATTCAAATTTTGAATTGAAGTTTTCCCGGAACCGGTAACCGGTCCGGTTACCGGCCGGGAACCAGGAAAACCGGTTGAAATACCGGAAAAAACCGGAAAATAGAGAAAATTTGTAATTAGCAATTTGAAATTTGGAATAATGCAATTTTAAAAGTCCTAAATATACTAAAAAATAATGTTTCAATACATAATCTAGCATAACAATGCCTAAACCAATTGAGGAAGGACATTATATAGTCCAAAAATCAAATTTGAATTTAAATATCCCGGCCGGTTTTTTTTACCACCGCCCGCCGGTAAACTGGTTACCGGCTAGTAACCGTGGTTACCGGCCGGTATTTTTTACTCTGGTGTGGACTGCTAATCATTTTAGTCTTGTTAGGGCTGATACCAATTTCCAATCAAATACGTATACAAATCCTTAGTTAGGAGATATCTCCTGAATGGATAATGCTAATTCAGCTATACTTTACTGTACTCTGTCAGACTCAGCTAATGAAAGCAAGGGAACATCAACACCAGCAGCAGCAGCAGCAACAACAGCAACAAGTACCTCAACAACAGCAGCAGCAGCAGCAGCAGCAGCAGCAGCAGCAGCAGCAGCAGCAGCAACAACAACAACAGCAGCAGCAGCAAATACAAATACAAATGCAACAAATGTTGTTACAGAGAGCTGCACAGCAGCAGCAGCGCAGAGATGGTTCTCATCTTCTTAATGGTACTACAAGTGGACTTTCTGGAAGTAATCCTTTAATGCGACAACACCCAGCCACTGCAAATGCTATGGCAGCAAAAATGTACGAGGAGAGGTTAAAGCTCCCTTCCCAAAGAGATTCTTTGGATGAGGCATCAATGAAGGTATCACCCCTAGCTACATCTCGTTTCTTGTGTTTTGGTTTATTCCTCACTAAAGCAAGTAAAATGTTGCCTTGCGGTATGAAAACTTCAGTTGCAGCAAAGATATGGGGAAAATGCTGGGCAAGTACTTGATCCAAACCAAGCATCATTGTTGAAAACAGCTGCAAGTGGACAATCTGCTGGGTATTTTCTGAACTTCTTGTACTTGTATGTGGATTGGCAAACTTTACTTGCATGAGATGGTAGATCATGAGAACTGAGGGAAAACAATATAGTATCAAATTGAAGGAACTGAGAGATTTTTTGCTCTGAGTGCAATGCTCTTTTTAGAAAATTGTGGTTGGAATCCTTCATATGGTATAAACCTGGGCTGGGGCTGGCTCTTTTTCCCTTAACTTTGGTATATTCTACACTTGATATATTCTGAACTTGTTGTTTTCATCTGTTGATTGTGCCTTGAGGATTAATCACTTGTACACTTCTATTTATGCTATAGATTTATATTTAGACGCTAGTAGTACTTTTGCAATATTGTTATGAATAAACAGCAAACTACTATTGCATTTTGTATATATGCATGCATTTTTAAATTCTGAGACCAAGTAATTTTTATTAGGTATTGCATTGTAATTTGCAGTTTTTTTGTTAATTGTGTCTAAAGCATGGATGGAAATCCCGGCCGGTTTTTCCGGAGTTTTCAAATTCAAATATCAAATTTCGAATTTCGATTGATTTTTAAGCAAAATTTAATGAAATTTGACCGGGAAAAACCGGTAACCGGCCGGTTACCGGTACCGGTCGCCGGCCGGGAATTGCGCCGGTACCGGGATTTTGATCCTTGGTCTAAAGTATGTAACTTTGCTTTGAATAGTCAAGTACTAAGACCTGCCATGACTCATGAATCATGATCAAGCCATCGAGTAAGAAAAATAATCAGTTAATCACGCCAGTAATGATTAATTGTTGATGTTGACTACCGGATGATCTGCATCTTGTAGCAACTAGAAAGTAACTTGTGGTACATTTGATTTCAAATAGTGTTGACATTTACCTTTTATAGGCAAATTTTGCATGGAGCAGATGGTGGCCTGTCAGGCACTCTGCAACAAGTTCAGGTAAGAAGTACGCAACTGCTTATACCAGAACAGGTTGCTTAGATTTCCCTACTGCTTCGTACTTCTAATGTTAGCCACCTCCAAAATAACATGAGAGAAAAACAGAGAGCATTGTCAATATTTGTTTCTTATCATATATATTCTTTGCAGAATATCAAAACTGAGATCAATCCAGTTTTGACACCCAGAGCTGCTGGTCCTGAGGGATCATTGATTGGTGTCCAAGGTAATACTCTTCCAGTCTATTGCCTGGAATTGCTGTTGTCTCAGTCAACTATTCATATTTCAACTTTTACTATTTTCTTACTCTGAAGAATTATACTGCATGTTTTTATTCTTGCTGAATTTGTTCAGAAAATTATTACTGTTTTTATTGGTTCGTTTTCTGAAGCTAAATTTAGATGTCGTTTTTAACAGGTTCTAATCAGGGTGGAAGCAATTTGACTCTGAAAGGTTGGCCACTCACGGTAAGCTATACTAATTCTTATCTTGCATGTACTTCGCGCCTTCGCTTATGATTTATGCTTGTATTTTTGGGGGTCGAGCACATGCTCAACGCGACTGCATATTGCAGGGGCATGGTTTGAATTAGTTGGTGTCCATGGAACTGCAAATGTAGCCCCTCTACTCATGCACTTTATATTTGCACCTGAAAGGTTTCCTTCTTGGGGTTGCTGGGGCATGTAGGGAGGGAGGGATGTCTGATATTCTATTAACAGCTATAATACGAAATATTGAAACCTAGTGCTGATAGAGTTCAACTTAGCAACTCGCACCAGATTCATTGCGTTTTGGGCAGTAATGGAACTACGGAACCATCACTGGGGTGCCCTTGTCAGCCGTCCTGCACGAAATTGCCGATGTCTTCATATACCTACCTCAATGGTTGCATTGCTTGAGGAAGCCTTGCGATCATTTCGCCTACTTACTGTGCCCTTGTATGTTACATGTTTTCCCCTCTTGTCGCCAACTTCTAGTCCTGTTTCTGATTTTGGGGTATCTTTCAAAACACATTTTGGCAGTTCGTGTACAATGGAATTTTTGGAATGTTATGAAGAGCACATCTGCATTCAGCAATTCGTGAAGCAAGCAGCAATTTATGTAGTTTTCTAGTATAGTGCGGATCATGTTATTGACATAGATTGTGCTATCATGGGTTCTATCTTGCAACTTCTGTTCCAACATATACCTTTTTTATCTTCATAGGGACTCGACCAACTTCGCTCTGGAATTCTGCAGCAGAAGTCGTTTATGCAATCTCCACAACAATTCCAACAGCTCCAGTTTCTGACTCCACAACAGCAGCAGCAGCTTTTGATGCAAGCACAACAAAATATGGCTTCCCCTACAGCTAGTGATGTTGACACCAGAAGATTAAGGATGCTTCTTAACAACAGAAATATGGCCCTTGGGCGGGATGGGAAGACAAACAGTGTTGGCGATATTATTCCAAATATTGGTTCTCCTGGTCAAAGTGGTGGATCACGTACTGATATAGATATGTTAATAAAGGTATGTCCTATGACTTTCTTCTACCTTGCAAATGATAATTTTCTTCTGCTGATCCAAAATATAGGCTTTTCTCTATTAAGTGTTATGCTTACTTAGTTAAAGCTGTGATAATAATTACCATGTTTTTAGCTTCTTACTGTATAGAGGCCGTATACCCAATCTGTTGAGAGAAGGATGGAACAGGAATATCCTAGCCAAATGGCACTTCTGCCCCGATCGATCAAAATGAAACATATTCATTTTTAGTTTCCTATCATTGAAATTTTTTATTTGTTCACCAGCAGTCAAATATTTCCCCTTTAACATATTTCATTTCAAATATTTAAGAACTAAATAGAGAACAATTATCCTCCTTTAATTCTTTTTAGACCTTCCCGTTCCTTTCTTTGAAGTTCTGAAAATTCAGTTTCATAATGTACTTTGTTTGTTTTCTTGTCAGAATTGTATTCTAGCAGTGTCTGTAATGGCATGCACAGCTAATTGAATAATTAGCTTGCCTCCTGCTAAAACAGACAATTCTTTGAGAGGTTATTAAGATATGAGGAGTGAGGATGCAATATGAAACGAGTATTAGAAGGATTAGTTGTTTAGACTGTCTTTTGAGTGTTTTAGGCCAATGAATATGTACCCAAGTATCTCTTTTTGGGCAGACGACCATATATAATTACGAACCTTTTAGCATTATCCGCATATGTTTGTGCGCTACATATTGTTCTTTAGCTATTGTAGTTTCTGGTCACCAATCAGTTATCCTAGGTTTTGGAAAGCACCCAAATCATTCTAAGCTCAGTTGTGGTGTTGTGCGAATTGGTTTCTTTGTGATTTTATGGGTGAGTGAAGGCTTTAGTAGTGGGTCAAGCGCCGAAACCATTTGTCGGCTACTTTTGTCAGGTCTCGGGGACACAGACTCTAGCTATCTCAATTCTTATATCGTGAAGATCAGCGACCCTAGATTCATATCACAATACTTGCTGTTCAGCAATGCGAGGGATGTGAGATGTCCAGCAACTGTCTTAAAACTATGTTGTACTTTTGTGATATTGAATTTATAATATTTACCAGTTTGAAACTTGTTTTCTCATCATCTTATCTGTATACTGCCTGTATGAAATGAAGCTGACAAAAAAAAAGAGCTTAAAAACCAGTAACATTAATAGTTGAATAACTGGGCTTTAGACTAGTTGTTCCTTCTATGACTCAACCCGTAACAGAATACTACCTTCCTTTCCATTAGTCTATTAACAATCCACTCTCTGTTTTATGTCCTTATATGGGTGTTTCCATGTAGTAGAAGAAAATTGCTCATTTACAACAGTTGCAACAGCAAAGTCATGGCCAACAACAACAGCAGCTTCAGCAATCCACAGTCTCCAGTCAGCAGTCTCAAAGCTCAAGCCAGCTTCTCCATCAACAGGAAAAGCCAGGAGTTGGAAGTACGCCTGTTGACGGAAGCATGCCAAACTCTTTTGGAGCAGCTGACCAAGTTTGTTATTGTCATACAGATACAATGTTTCTATGCTGATGTTGATATTGTTGTTTTAAACCTAACATACTACTGCTTATTATATGCTGCAATCTAGAGGAATGATGGCCCTAATGTTTATAGATATACCTTTTTTGCTTCTTTCTTGAGATATTGAAGGTATTTTTAGTCACAAAAGCAATGCCTATAATGAAGCGTGCATTTCATTTCGGTTATACTTTTTAACTTGGCACATACAATTACCGAGCTGAGTGCTTGCTAAGTGTTAGATGGTATTCTGTGCACGTTTCACATTTAGGGTAACCAATGAAGAAAATATTCTTTGTAAAGCCACACCAGCCACCCTCTGTTTCCCAGATTCTGTGAAGAATATTTGAACTGCAATTCGATATGCTACTTTGGCATTTGTGTTATGCATTATTACGGTATTCTATGCCTAATCATCTATGGATATGCCCATTCAGGCCTTCACTATTACTCATGGTTTTATCATTTGTTAGAAAATTTAGAATTGCTTCCAATTGCTTTAGATTGGCAAACTGGACAATGACTTGATTCGAGTGGTTCAATCACTTACAATGTGCTCTTTGTTGTTCAGGCATCAAAGAAGAGAAAGAAACCTGTCTCGTCCTCCGGTAGAGCTAATAGTTCAGGAACAGCAAACACTGCTGGGCCATCTCCAAGTTCCGCACCTTCGACACCTTCCACTCACACACCAGGAGATGCAATGTCCATGCCACAGCTGCAGCATAATGGTGGTCCATCGAAGCCATTGATGATGTTTGGTTCTGATGGCACTGGAAGCTTGACCTCTCCAGCAAACCCACTGGTATTTATATCCTGAAATGAGACAATTCTCTTTCAAAAGTGCCATAAGCACATTGCTTTGTCAGCAAGATGACAAAAATTTTCAATTTCAGGGTTTGCTGGAAGATGGCTCCTTAGAGGAAAATGTAGAATCTTTTTTGTCACAGGAGGACATGGATCCTCGGGAAACCATGGGATGCTGCATGGATGCTAGCAAAGGTATGTTTCTGTTTCCCTCTGATACCTGGTTCTTCTTGAGTTTGACCATTCGTGAGAACAAATAGCTTCACCTATAGCTATCATTATTTTTCCCATGCGTTTTGTTTTGGAATGTCATGCTCAGTTCTTGGTTTCACCAAGTTTGCAATTCCTTTGCTTCTTTAAGCAAGCTTATCTGATTACTTGTTAAATAAAAATGGCTTGATAGCATATCTTTTGCCTAAAGATATAATGCTTTTCGGTCTTAGATTCTGCCGTAGTTAATTAATTATCGGTTTAACACTAAGCATGCTATGTTACTTGTCTTGGCCTTATGGGAGCAAAATTGTAGGAAAGCACACTCAGCTTGGAAAAAGATTCTATGGCATCCCATGCCTTATAATTGTTAGAATAGGACTCTGGAATAGATTTTGGTTTCCTTATCTGTAACCCTACTTTAGAATAGATTTTGGTTTCCTTATCTGTAACCCCTTTGTAATCCCTATTTATATTGCCCATTGGCCTTATTGAATCCATACACATCATTCATAACATGGTATCAGAGCCTAGGGTACTAACTTAGCTCTCCTTCCGCATCCATCCACCGCCATCGCTAACCCAGATCATTTGCCATCATCCGTTCGCCCGAGCCCGATGCCGCCTCTTCGCCCGTCGTTGCCGCCCCAAGCCCAACGCCGCTCCTGCTGATTGGCGACTCACGAGCCCGATCGCCTCGCTCGTCGTTGCCGCCCGAGCCCGACGCAGACGCCGCCACTGGACCGACCTCGCCGCTGTCGCTGGCTGGACCGACCTTACTGCGCTGGCTTGCGTCGTTGCCGCCCTGAGCCCGACGCAGACGCCGCCCGGATCGACTTCGCCGCCGCCGTCGTCGCGGGACCGACCTCGCCGCCGCCGTTGCGTGTGAGGGCTGGCTCTGGGCGGCGCTCTACTCTACTGCCGCCGCCAGCGGTAAGCGTGATGGGGAACCTAGTTCCTCGCTGTCGCCTCGATATAGTGGCGTTAGCCGGCTTGTTTTAAAGAAGTCGACCAATGAAAAAAGAAAGAAAAAATGAAAAAAGAGAGAGAGAGAGAGAGTAATCGTCGCTCGGCCAATACCGCTGTTGACCTTCAAGGCCTTGGTCACCAAATACCTTACTCTGGATGGCTTCGTTCCATCCGTTGCGATTCCGTTCTCGGGAACAAATCTTAATGGAACGAACTACAGGTTGTGGTCTTCACTCATGGAGATCACGCTAGATGGTCTCCGCCTCTGGGGACATGTTACTGGTACTCGACCTTGTCCGCCGTCGCCGGTGCAGCCTCCTCTCAGACAGCCTACTTCTACATCTCCTACAGATGATGAGGCTGCCAAGGAGGCAGACATCGCTGCTGCTGATGAGGCTTATCAGTATGCTATAGATGCTTTTGAGCGCTGGTGTGCTGATGAGGCCTGTGTTCGAGCCATCCTGGTGGTCAGCGTCGACGACTCCATCAAGCCAGACATTGTTGGTCCGCGTGCCACTCGTCAGATCTGGGAGTACTTGCGCGAGCGGTACCAGCAGAACAGCGATGCTCAGTTCTTTTCGCTTCAGCGTGAGCTGGAGATGCTTTGTCAGGAGGACTCCTCCGTCGACGATTTCTTCCGAGTCTTGGCCAGTCTCTGGCGCCAACTGGATGAGTTGGCTTCTCTGCTCTGCCGGGCGTGTCATAAAGTACAAAAGGCAGATCGTGATCGCTTTCGTCTTTATGATTTCGTCTGCCGTCTTCGCCCAGAGTTTGAGCCTGTCAGGGCTTAACTGCTAAGCCGTTCACCACGACCGACAGTCACCGAGGCTTTTTCAACGCTTCGTGCTGAGGAGCTTCGCCGCGGGTTAGCAGCACAATTTGTTCCGGCTGTACTTGCTAGCTCTTCTTCTTCGACTACACCAATGGTTTCTGCCTCGACTACAGTTCCTCCATAGGTGTTTGTTTCTGCTCCTGTTTTTGCACCAACTGGGGTTCAGTGCAATTATTGTAAGAACTTTGGGCACGACTATCAGCGTTGTGCGGTGAGGAAAAAGCAGAACAAGGCACGTGGAGGTCCACGCTCCAAGGGAGGGCAGGGAGGCCCTTCCTCAAGTGGAGGACAGACCAGCACGTCAGGACCTTCTCAACGAGGTGACTCTGTTCAGCAGCTCTGTCAGGCTCTACTTCAGCAGCTCTCTCACAGCTCAGCAGGTTCTGCCAGTCTAGCTCAGACGTCTCCTTTAGGTACCTCTTGGGTTCTAGACTCTGGTGCCTCTTTCCACATGACACCGGATTCCACATCTCTCACTTCAGTAGGACCTCCTGTTTTTCCCATCTCTATTCAGACAGCTGACGGTATTCCTTTGTCTGTCAGCTGTCAGGGCACTCTTTTGTCCACTGACTTTTCTGTTCCAGTTGTTTCCTATGTTCCCCAGCTTACCATGTAGCTTCTCTCGGTGGGTCAGCTCACCGATCTCGGCTGTAGGGTTGGTTTTGATTCTCACACCTGTTTTATTCAGGATCGACAGTGAGGATGCATGATTTGAATCGCCGGTAGCCGTAGGGATCGTCGGGGTCTCTACATCCTTGATCGCCTCCATCTTCCGTCCACTTCAGTTGTTCCTGTCACCTCTACGTCTACGTCTACTTCCTCCGCCACTGCTGCCACCACCTCTGGCGTCTTTGCGCAGTGGCATCATCGTTTAGGTCACTTGTGTGGTTCCTGCCTTTCTTCATTAGTTCGTCAGGGTGTTCTTGGACGTGTTACTGTTGACACGGCCATGTTTTGTCAGGGTTGTAAGCTGGGCAAGCAGTTACAACTTCCTTATCATTCTAGTGAGCCCTTGTCTTCTTATCCTTTTGACTTAGTTCATTCCGATGTATGCGGACCTGCACCTATTGTCTCTAAAGGCGGGCATAAATCTTATGTTATCTTTATTGATTATTATTCCCGTTTTACATGGATTTTCCCTATCTCTATTCGTGGTCAGTTTCTTGCGATCTATCGTAGTTTTGCAACGATGGTTTGTACTCAGTTTGATTCTATTTTTTGTTGTGATTCTGCTGGCGAGTACTGTTCTGACACTTTTTGATATTTTCTTTCTGAGCAGGACACTTTTTACTAGTCTTCTTGTCCTGGTGCTCATGCTCAGAATGGGGTTGCTAAGCGCAAACATCGTCATCTGATTGAGACTGCCTGCACTCTTCTTCTTGCCTCATATTCCACCACAGTTCTGGACTGAGGCTGTTTTACTTGATATCTCATCAATATGCAGCCTGCTACTGCTCTAAAGGGTGTCTGCCCTATAGAGCGTCTCTACTCTCGAGCCCCCTAGTACACTCACCTTCGTGTTTTTGGTTGTACTTGTTTTGTTCTGCTGCAGCCTCGTTAGCGCACTAAACTATCGGTCCAGTCAGTTAAGTGTATGTTTCTTGGTTATAGTTCTTAGCATAAGGGTTATCGCTGCTGGGATCCTTCTGCTCGACGGATCAGGATTTCACGAGACGTTGTCTTTGATGAATCTCGACCTTTCTTCTATCGAGATTCGGTCTCCTCTCCTGTTTCCACTGTTGAGTCGATTTCATGGTTGTCTCTTTCGGACTCCTCACCAATTTCTCCACTATCACAGTCTTCCCCTGGTCTGCCTCCAGTGGTTCCTTTTGTCCCTTCGCCTTCGGTGGTATCTCCTACAGCACCGCCTCTAGTTTCCACAACACCATCGTCTCGTTTCTCTGGTATTCACTACTCCAGACGTCCTCGTCCTTCACCAGTCTCCTCTTCTGGTATCTTGCCGACACCCACATCTGATCCTCCTGATGAGGCTCCTCTTTACATCCTCCGTGACCGGGCATCCCTTCGACCTCCTGATCATCTTGGATTTGCTCCAATAGCTCATGCTCTCTCTGTCACTGAGCCTAGTTCTTATCGTGAGGTTGCTCCTTATTCTGAGTGGTAGCTCGCTATGGCAGAAGAACTAGATGCTCTTCGACGTACAGAGACTTGGGATATTGTACCGACTCCTGTGTATGCTCGTCCGATCACGTGCAAGTGGGTGTACAAGATTAAGACCCGGTCTGATGGTACTATTGAGCGCTACAAGGCTCGCCTTGTGGCCCGTGGTTTTCAGCAGGAGTATGGTCGGGACTACGATGAGACTTTTGCCCCTGTTGCCCATATGACCACTGTTCACACTCTTGTTGCGGTTGTTTCTGTTCGCCGGTGGTCTATCTCTTAGCTGGATGTTAAGAATGCTTTTCTTAATGGTGTCTTGCATGAGATCTATATGCAGCCACCACCTGGGTATTCTGTTTCTGATGAGCATGTTTGTCGTCTTTGTTGTGCTCTTTATGGCCTCAAACAGGCTCCTCGTGCCTGGTTTGCACGTTTTACCTTAGTGATTACTGCTATTGGTTTCACTGTTAGTTCCCACGATCCTGCTCTTTTTGTCCATGTCTCATCTCGAGGTAAGGCACTGCTTCTTCTATATGTTGATGACATGCTTATCACTGGTGATGATTCCTCCTTCGTCACATATGTGAAGAAGCATCTCAGTGAGCGTTTTTGATGACTGATCTCGGTTCTCTTACATACTTCCTTGGGATTGAGGTATTTTTCATGCCTGAGGGCTACTATCTCTCCCAGTAGAAGTATGTCCAGGATCTTCTTGACCGGTCTGGTCTGACTGATACTCGCACTGCTGAGACTCCCATGGAGCTATCCCTCCAGCTTCGTGCCACTAATGGCGATCTTCTTGAGGGTCCTACTCGATATCGTCATCTTGTTGGGAGTTTGGTGTACCTTGTGAGCACTCGTCCTAATATTGCTTATTCTGTTCATATCTTGAGTTAGTTCATGACCCGTCCTACCCATATTCACTGCAATCATCTTCTTCGTGTTCTTCGCTACTTACATGGCACTATCTCTCGTCGTTTATTTTTCCCTAGCTCCACCTCACTACAGCTTCAGGCTTACTCCGATGCGACTTGGGCTAGTTATCCTTTTGATCGTCGTTCTTTTTCTGCTTACTGTGTTTTTCTTGGCTCCTCCCTGATTGCCTGGAAGACTAAGAAGCAGACTACAGTTTCTCGTTCGAGTGCAGAGGCTGGGTTGAGAGCTATGACAACAATGACAATGGAGGTTACTTGGTTGAGGTGGCTACTTGGAGATTTTGGAGTACCTGTGGTGAGACCTACGACTCTTTTGTCTGACAGTACATGTGCTATCAGTATTGCCCGGGACCCAGTGAAGCATGAGCTCACCAAGCATATTGGTGTGGATGCTTCATACACTCGCTCACAGGTGCAAGAGAGGATACTTGTTTTACAATTTGTGCCATCAGAACTACTTGTTGCTGATTTTTTTACGAAGCCACAGACTAGGACACAACATTTGTATTTTCTCTCCAAACTCTGTGTGTGTGATCCACCATGAGTTTGAGGGGGGGGGGTTGTTAAAATATGACTCTAGAATAGATTTTGGTTTCCTTATCTGTAACCCCTTTGTAATCCCTATTTATATTACCCATTGGACCCTATTGAATCCATGCACATTATTCATAACAATAATATCATATGGCACCTCTCTGGAAAGAATTCAAAACCAAACACATCTCCTTCGCAAAAACTACCCACCTCTTTGCTTAAAGGCTTCATGACTTGCCAGCGGCAAGCTTGGAGATATCGAGGAAACCATAGATCCCTAGGGACGTTTCCACTGAGCCACCTCCATGCCTTGGTAAAGCTACTGCTATGCTCCAAATCTCATTGCAGCAGCCGACCAAGCTCACTGTCAAACACTATTCAAATTTTTTTTGACTTCTCAGTATTAATCCCCATTGAAGCATACACCTCCAAAGTAACAATGTTTTGAAAACTTTTTCCCAACCTCTTTAGAATTAATTGTGGTATTTAGCATGGATCTTGTAATTTGGTTGAGGATATAGGCATTGCTGGTGAGTGGTGATGACGGTAAAGGTGATAGGGAGGGATTGGACGCCCCTGAGCAGGTGATGTGCTTTGAGACTAATTGGTTTATTTTAGCTTAGTACATTGGGGCAAAGAGGATGATAGCAGTTTCGGGGAAGGACAGATGAGGATGTATTTGCTTTAGGATTCATGTTTGCGGCATGTCCTTTTTAGAGGAGTGATATATGGTTCTATGTGTAGTAGGTGCCATGGAATTCTGTTTCCTTCTGCTTTATTGCAATGATTTGGAGGGGGTTAATGCATTGCTTGGTGCCTCTTTATTGCAGGTTCTGGTTTTACCGAGGTTGCAAAAGCCTGTGCGAGTACAAACAAGGTTGTTTGTTGCCATTTCTCATTGGATGGAAAACTGCTTGCCACTGGAGGCCATGATAAAAAGGTGCGGATGCCGACATATGAGTAATTTATGAATTTACTGGTGCTAAAGAAGCTGCATGCTTATACCTGCTTTTATGTTTTGCAGGCTGTTTTATGGTTTACAGATGCCCTAAACCCTAAATCTACATTAGAAGAGCACTCGTTGCTAATTACAGATGTTCGATTTAGCCCAAGCATGACCCGCCTTGCCACATCTTCCTTTGACAAAACCGTGCGGGTTTGGGATGCTGACAATGTATATTTATTTGCATTACTGGCTCTCTTACAGCAATGTTGCTTCAGAAGTTGTCATATACCTTAAAACACACTCACTAATTGACTGACTATATGCAGCCAGATTACTCGCTCCGTACTTTCACAGGCCATTCAGCATCTGTTTTGTCGCTTGATTTTCACCCAAATAAAGAAGACATCATTTGCTCCTGTGATAGTAATGGGGAAGTGCGTTGCTGGAGCATAAATAACGGTAGCTGCGTGACCTGTGTTAGGGTCTTTAATGTATGCAACACTAATTCTTTCTCATTACATTTTTTCTTTGGTGCTCATGAAAACTGTTATGTTGATAATACGCTGAAACCTTCTCCTGTTACCGTTTCATATCTTATCTTCCCAGGGAAGTGCAACTCAGTTGAGATTTCAACCTTGCCGGGGGAAATATCTTGCAGCTACCTCGGAGAAGATATACATATTGGATGCAGAAACACTACAAGTTTGTAGGAGCCCTTTACAGGTTTGTTAACAGAGATCATAGCCAAATGACCCAAACACGTCCCGGAGTTGCTTTCACAATTACTTGTATCTTAGCTATCTGCAGTGTATGTTATGCTATGCTATGCTACACCTTTTTTAATCTTAGTTCTGGTTTCCCCAGTATTATTTTTCAGATTTGATTTAGATTAATGAAGCTGTCATCAAGAAATTAGACCCTTCTGGGCTTGTGCCATGTGTTCATTAGAGTAATGTTTAGTTACAGGCATTGTCTTGTAGCAATTCAGGAAACGCCATTAAAACCATCCAGATAAATTATGGTTGCAATTTTTGGTTCTTGACTAGATACAGGTGAACTAAACATAAGTTTTGTCAGAACTTGTGCTGGTAATTTGGGAGTTCAGGTGTTCAACTGGCTTGGCAGGCTCCAGTTAATGCAGGCATCTCTATGGGGATTTCTCAAATTCTGATGATATATAATTTATAGGATTGTTGCAGAACTACATCTTGGTCCAAGATTTTAGCTAGAAGGTCCATTGCCATTACACATTAGATCACCATGGCCAGGGATCGAAAAACCGGATCCGGCCGGAATCCCGGCCGGCGGCCGGTACCGTAACCGGAATAATATTCATAACAATAATATCATATTGTTTTAAATGTCACGTACCGTAACCGGTTACCGGAAAAACCGGAAAAATACCGGTCAAATTTTAAAATTCAAATTTTGAATTGAAGTTTTCCCGGAACCAGTAACCGGCCGGGAACCGGAAAAACCGGTTGAAATACCGGAAAATAGAGAAAATTTGTAATTAGCAATTTGAAATTTGGAATAATGCAATTTTAAAAGTCCTAAATATACTAAAAACTAATGTTTTAATACATAATCTAGCATAACAATGCCTAAACCAACTGAGGAAGGACATTATAGAGTCAAAAAAAATCAAATTTGAATTTAAATATCCCGACCGTTTTTTTTACCGTCGCCCGCCAGTAAACCGGTTACCGGCCGGTATTTTTTACTCTGACCATGGCACTCTTTTGGCTAGGGCTGCCTTTGATGAATGAATAACTACCCTTTGTTTCAACTTTCGAGTATGTTGCTGACTAGCAGTCCAAAGTGGCCAACACAGCAGCTATGCTATAACTTGACCTTGTCATATGGGTATTGCAATTAAGCTGCATTATTCATTGTTTTAATCACTATAATTGGAACTTTTGTTCATCTGTAGGGGCACGTCAAGATTATTCGGTCAGTTTGTTGGGATGCTGCGGGTGACTATCTGGCCTCTGTCAGTGAAGATTCTGTCAGGGTGTGGTCATTTACTTCAGGAAATGACGGTGAATGTGTGCATGAGTTGAACTGCAGTGGAAACAAGTTTCATTCTTGTGTTTTCCACCCAAGTTATCCATCATTGCTTGTAATTGGTTGTTATGAGGCAAGTTCTCTCGTATCTTATCAGGCCCAAGTCAATAAACTTTGTGATCAATTTTTTGTTGTGTTTGTTTGTATCATTGATACCTTGCAGTCTTTGGAACTTTGGGACATAAGGGAGAAGAATACCGTGACCATCAACAACGCTCATGATGGCTTGATTGCAGCCCTAGCAGCATCAAATGCATCAGGGTTGGTTGCCTCAGTAAGTCATGATAAGCTTGTCAAGCTCTGGAAATGACATTATTTATCAGCCTTCTTGTGCGTCACATTCTACATGGCGGTGCTAGTTGTGGGCGTCTTGTCTTCTAGTCACAGAAGGATGATGTAGAAACAGGATGGTTTTCTGCTACAAATGACCGCATGACTCTGAAGTGTTGTCATGGACTAATCACAAGCATACAGACGTTTCATGTATTTTTTTTTGCTACAATCTTCTTCATTCTGTCTACGCCCCCTCCCTTTTTCTGCCACAAATTCTCTAAGCTCAAATGGCAAGCATTTCGCTGCTTGGAAAATTGCGAGTAAGGTTGTCAGAATCGTAATCTTGAATCGGATTGAATCGTTCTGGTAGAATCTAAGATCCCACCTACTTGATTCTACTAAAAACACATTTTTCAATTTACCGTGTATTCTAAGTGTGACATGATTGTTTATTTGTTCATTTGGCACCTAATTTGATTAATAAATTTCTATCTTATTTATGAATAGAATAGCTGTTTTGATTAGAACTACAACTAAAATAGTGATTTTATCAACTTTGACCCATTTTACATTAAAAAGTAAAATAAATAAATAATCAAAATAATTTTTATTATTCTAAATCTCCAAATCTTAATATCTAAATTAGTGTAAATTACATTGTAACTCACTGAACTTGCGTGCTTATATCATGTAATCCCTTGAACTAGCATATTACTTTGTCACCTCCTTGAACTTGTCTTTGTTTGTACAATGGCCCCTTTTCGTTGTAATTGAGTTTGTTGATGTGGTGTACATTGAGGTTGAGGGAGTTTTTGGTTTAAATGACAATGTTTGCACGTGAAATAGCAAATGTTGCCCTCTCCGAAGATCAAAGCAAAAAAATGGCACCGTGGACTCACTGACAGACGACATATGTTCTCGTTCGCGCCACGGGTGCTTGGATCCCCTTGTCCCTCTCCTGGAGAGAGGACTTCCGACATGTGTCCTCATCCCCTCTCCTAGAGAGGGGGTTTCCATCGTCTACGCTTCTGGGAGGGGACTTCCTTTGTCCATGAGCCAAGTGAGGAGACTTTCGTCATACTGCTAATTAATTACGATTAAATTAATTATAACTAACTAACTATGACCAATTAATTATTAATAATTAGTGAAGACTAAATTAATTACGTCTAATTAACCACGACTAAATTGATTAGGACTAATTAATTGCGACTAAAAAATTTCAACTAATTAATTATCACTCAATAATTATGATCAATTAATTACAACTAAATAATTATGATCAATTAAAATTAATTAATTACGACTAATTAATTACACGAGTTAATTCATTAACCCATATAGTGTAATTATTTAGTCGTGTAATTAACCCCCACTATGCAATTAATTACACGGGTTTAATTAATTAATCATCGTCCGCACCACGGGTTAATTCATCCTCATCCGCGCCACGGTGGGGACTTCCCTCGTACTACTAGTTAATGAATTAATTACACGGGTAATTAAACTAAGGATTAATTAAACCCATGTAATTAATTATATACTAGTAGTACGAGGAAAGTCCCTACCGTAGCGTGGATGAGGATTAATTAATTAAACCTGTGTAATTAATTACACAGTGGGGATTAATTACACGACTAAATAAGTACACGGTAGGGATTAATTAATTACGACTAAATAATTATGGGGGTTAATTAATTAATTCATGCAATTAATTAGTCATAATAAAATTGTTGTAATTAATTGATCATAATTAATTAGTCGTAATTAATGAGTCCTAATCAATTTAGTCGTGGTTAATTTCTGTAATTAATTTAGTCATAAGTAATTATTCATAATTAATTAGTTGTAGTTAGTTAGTCGCTATTAATTAGTTCTAATTAGCTAGTCCTAATATTTACTCATAATCAATTTAATCGTAATTAATTAGCAATATGAGCGAAGTTCTCTCGCTTAGCGTGTGGACGAGGGAAGTCCCTTCTCCGGGAGAGGGGACAAGGACACGTACCGGAAGTCCCCTCTCCAGGAGAGGGGACGAGGGGGTTTGAGCACCCGTAGCGCGGACGAGGACACATGTCGTCTGCCGGTGAGTCCGCGATGCTATTTTTTGGCTTTGATCTCCGGAGGGGGCTAGATTTGCTATTTCGCGTGCAAACAGTGCTATTTAAGCCAAAAACTCGAGATTGAGGTGGCGTCCTAGTCAACAGATGAACTGATGGGAGCTTTGACATGGAAGGAAAAAATGATCTATCCTCCTCTCCTTTCATTCCAAGTTAAATAATCGATGCTGTAGTTGGGAGATAATCAATTTAATCACACAATGAACACCAAAGAGAGATACAATGTAGATGAGGATCCAATATCTTTATTCATCAGTATTCTTGTACACGGGAGTCCTTATATTTATAGCCAAAGGGGTGAAACCTCTCCAAGGGCAATTTAGTCTTTTGCCCATAATTAGGTTGTAACACTTCTCCAAGGGCAATAGACAACGATATGCAAATATCTCATCAAAAAACTCCTTCCAAAAACCCATTGAAAAAAAGAATGGAGAGAAGAGTACATTACATTCGTAAGTTGCATCACATTTGTTGCCGCATTAAAAACCTTCCTGCAAGAAAACTTCAACAAAGCTCACCAAGGAAAAGAGTACAACGTTTAATCTTCGAGATCCCATCTTCAAGATTTTATATAAATCATCAGGACTTTATAAGGATTATGATATATGGATTTACCCCCTGAGCTTCGCAACTATTTAAACAGTCTCATTCAAACATATTTTTTAAAAAATAATACATAAAAAAGAATTATAAAAATAAATAATTAAAAAAGAAAATTACAAAACTAGATCCCTGTCGCCCGTGGAACAGGGCCCTGTCGCTAATTCGGATCATTGGCGATAGGGATGTGAATCCCTCAATTGCTCGTCTAGAGGGGACATATGCCACTAAAGAAGTCCTTGTCGCCAATTGAATTTGCGACTAGGGGTGGAAACGAGCCTGGCTCGGCTCGTTTTGGCTCGGATGAACAGTAAGCTCGGCTCGGCTCGGCTCGTTTTAGAAACGAGCCAGAACGGTGGCTTGGCTCGGCTCGTGATCAGGCTCGAGCCGACTCGTTTGAGCTCGCGAGCCAAGCTCCAGAACAGCGGTACATCCAAAACGCATTATAAAATTTTCTATCATTGCTTCAGTTCATCCAATAGTTACAAGACCCATTGCATAAGTTCATCGAAAACAAGCACATCCTATTCCTAACAAATGAAATCGCAAAAATAGCAAGCTTGGCGGCCGCCTCCACCCTCCGCACTCGCTGGGCCGAGCCAAACTAGGCTTGCGAGCCACTCGCGTGCCAAGCCGAGCTTGGCTCGTTTGTTTGGCGAGCTGGACAGGCGGCTCGGCTTGGCTCGAAAATTCACGAGCCCGAGCCGAGCCGAGCCGTGACGAGCCCGAGCAGGCTTGTGAGCCTCAAGCTATTTTTTAGCCCTATTTGCAACAACTCCTTGTCGCTAATTCAAATTGAATTAGTGATAAGGGTCTACTCTTGTAATTTTCTTTTTTGACTATTTATTTATGTGATTCTTTTTTTAAAAATGTTCTATTTTTTTTAAAAAAATTCTCATTCAAATGCTAAGAATGCATCTTTGGAACCTAGATGTAGGCATAGACTTAGTGAATAAATCAGTTGGATTTTTACAAGACTTTGTTTGCAGGATATTTACCTAACCATTCTTTTGGAGTTTATGAGGATAGAAGAATTTGGGAGCAATATGCTTCGTGATATTACTCTTAACGTAACACATTTGTATTTGTACGACACAAGCAACATTATCTTCGTAGATAATTGTGGGGGTATTGTAACATCCTAATTTTCAAGTTTCAAAAACCTTTTTTTTTGTAGTTTAGCCCTTCGAAAAATTTCATAAATTTTTGTTGAGTTAATAAAGCTTAAATGAGACTTTCTAAAGTAAAAATAATTTAATGTGATTAATATGAACATCCATTAATTCTAAAATTATTTTATTTGAGTTCTTTGTGCTTGGAAGTATTTTCCAGTATTTTTTGGGATTTTTTTTGAGTTCATTTGCTATTTTTAATTTGGCATTTGGATTTTTTGAATTTTCTAAAATAGAAAATATATTTTAAATCCAGGAAATTCCAATGGACCGCTTTCCTATTCTCGCAGCCCATTTCTTTTGTTTCCAGCCCAATCCACCTAGCCCATTCCCCTCTTTGTCCCGCTCGCTCGCAACGCCAGCTCTCTCTAGTCCCTGTCGCTAACGTGTGGGCCTCACCCCCGTCACTGTTATTCGTCCTCGTGCCCGTGTGCAGCCCGGACTCCGTCGTCGCCTCTGTTTCCTTGGCATGCGCGTCAGGGACTCTCCCGGTTACCTGCGCTATAAAAAGGATTATCGTCTTCGACCGTTGCATCTACCATACCCGCCGCCATCCGAAACCCTAGCCCTAGCCACCCTCACTGTCATCTACTCCAAGCTCTCCGTTGCCGTCTTCCGC
Organism: Hsuehochloa calcarea; assembly: GCA_036346395.1. NCBI lineage: Eukaryota > Viridiplantae > Streptophyta > Magnoliopsida > Poales > Poaceae > Hsuehochloa > Hsuehochloa calcarea. The sequence goes on along the minus strand of CM070593.1, from coordinate 26,874,101 downwards.
TGTCTCTGATGAGTCTCCGGCTTCCGCGTCGCCGTCGTTGGCATCGCGCCGCATCCCTCTACCCCGCCGTCCCTTCAGTGTCACTCGAAGTCCACCGGAGCACCGTCGCGCCGTGAGCCGATTGTTTCCGTCGCCTTTTTCCACCACGGGTCGCTCGTGCTTAAACCCTAGACCCAGTCAAAGTGGACTAAGTCCACGATGGACCGAGCCACTGACATGTGGACCCCACATGTTAGGACCCCATGCCATAGACCCGTGGACCAAGTCCATGGACCTCGTCTATAGACCGTGGGTTCCACCTGTTAGCCTCTATTCCTATTTTTGGGAATTTTTTTTTAATTTTTGAAATTAATTTTTGAGTGGGTCCCACATGTCAGTTTTCTCTCTGCTTTTTCTTTTTCTTTGATTTTCTGAGCCGACAAACTTCTAAGAGACCGTTCTTCCTCGTATGAACTCCGATTGAGCCAATTCAAGTGTCTAAATTCATCTAAATTTAATCTCTACCTTCCTATGATTTTTGGAGTTAATTTGTTGCTCTGTTTTGTATTTATTTATGTTTTCGCTTTCATTTGCGAGTAGACGTTGATACTTCAGGGCTTTCGAGGAAGGAGAAGTTGATCAAGCTCAAGACCAGTGCCAAGACTTGTTTCAAGACAAGTTGTACCTTTGACCATGTTGCACCTAGTTTTCTAAAAAATACTTTGATTCAAACTATTGCTTGTTATTTCAATTATTTAAATATTTAATACCTTGATATTAGCTATACACCTACTTGATTATGTCCACCTTGCTTATTGTATCACCATGCTCATTTGTCACCCTAGCTTGGTTATTTACTAGTTGGTATTATCATAACACCAACGTTGGTTGGTTAGACACGATTAGTATGTTTAGCCATGTGATGGGTTATTGATATCATTTTGAACTACAAATCTAAACTTGACTAAGTGATTATGGAACTTCTTTGTGGAAAGACTGTGTGTTGTATGTCGTCACTCGTTGATGGCATGTGTTGCACTTAATCAATGGGGTGCGAAAATATTTAAACCAAAGCAGGTGGAAAGAATGGTGATATGGTGGAGCTCTGTGATTGGGAATTGTGAAAATTGGTAACTTAGAATAGCTTGAGTCTCGCTTTGGTAAATTGATGACTTAACTTTGTGCGCCACTGAAGTGGGCCATAACTGTGCGATCACATGCCTGGTATGAGACAGACCTAACTTAGTAAGTTATAGATTCTTGACATTGACTACTCAGGAGGTAGGTTAAGCGCTCTGTGATGGGTGGAGGTGTGGACTACTTGGTAGGGTCACATTTATGAGCGGTTCGCCGTCTCTAGGTCCAACGGTGTGCGTCAGACTAACTAGTGAGGTTGGGGTCGACAGTATTCACATCGGGAGAGTCAGTTGTCGAGATAAAGTTTCTGAAAGGTTTTGTTATGATTGGTGCTGACTAGACTTGTTATATCGTGTGGGTAAAGTGTACACCCTATGTATAGTGTTTACAATCTATTCGAATAGCCGTGTCCACGGTCATGGACATGTCTGGGGATTTCACACGAGGGGTAGATTTTTATAAAACAATTGGGAGGGACAACTGTGTGAATTAACTCATATGAATGTGTGAAAAAAATGATTAGACTTTGTGTGCTTTGTGAAATACTTGTTAAATTATTATTGTTTATTTATTTTTAAATTACATTTTTAATCTATTATTTGTATTCAAATGCAAGTGTTGCTTTTGTAAAATAACCATATAAGTCGTTTCCATTGAACCATCATCTATAATTGCAATCTGTGGTACAATTTGCTGAGTACTTAGAGTACTTATTCTTGCTACAATCATCATTCAACTGAAGTGGAGGAGTCTGTGTCTGCTTTTGAGGAGGAGTTTCACGAGGAGGTTGATCGCTAGGCCTTGATCCCAGTCGGTTGCTTGTGGCAAGTCGATGAGTTTCCATTAGAGTTGCTTTTGTTTTGTTGTTGTTTCTTTACTTAGTGCTCAACCTTGCGTGGTTTAACAAATGTAAACTCGATCATAAGGTCACAACCATTATTTATTATTCAAATTAGTCATTTATTCCTATATTCACCTTGTGTGGAATGATATTCATCAATGTTGACATCGTGTGCACTAGCGTGATCCTAGACTAGTGCATTATACACAGAGAGTCCAGATTTGCATATTTGGGCCCCGACAGGTATCGACGGTGTTAATTCCACATGACTTCTGGATATGACTAATCACTCATCTGAGCCAAACGCATTCACGCGAGGCTTCATATAGTGCAATAATTTTTGAGTGAATGGTAGAAGACACCGAGGTCTACTTAGATGACCGTCAAGAGATGGTTGCACCACCAAAGTAATACAAATCAATTCTGGGATTTTGCACTATAGGGATTCGATATATAGTCAACATATCTTCAGGATCTAGTAATGATCTTCAGGATCTATGTATAATATTAATGATTTTTGTATTATCGACCAACTGGATCTAAATTGTTAAGTGGTAAAACGTTCATGGTAAATTTAAGCAGTAATAATTGTATCAACACCTTTCATGCTTGACTAAAATGAAGATTTTTAAAATGTCAAGTACAATGATTAGTGTTTAGCATATGCTCCCCCCTGAAGACAGTTGAAAATGAGGGTAATATTTTAATTCTATATTTAAATAGAAGACAGATATTGCAAAAGACTAATGATACGCAAAATAGTACTAACAGTAGGCAACTCATTGTACTTCACAATATAAGTAAAAACAGAATGTAAACAAGTCAATCAGTCATACGAAAGACTTAAAGATGAGTTCGATGAAGAACAGTAAGCAGCAGAGACGCAGACTCGATGCAGTGCAGAAACGTAGACGAATCAGCGAAATGAGCGGTCGTGCAGATGTGCGCTGCCCAGAAACCTTATTGCCGCCCCCTGTGCAGGTCTTCACGGCAACAATGGCTCAAAGATACCGCTCCTCTTCTTCAAGGTGCACGCCGAGAAGAAGAGTCAACGAGGTTCAGTCAGCGTAATACAACAGCACAGGTTTGTTGAAGAAAAAAAAGAAGGAATTAAGGCAGTTCTTCTATGCGCTATACTCTGGACGTCTCTAGGCATATATATATATATATATATATATATATATATATATATATATATATATATATATACGATTATTAAATAATCATTTACCCACTAGTAACTGACACACTTAACTAGCCATTTACCTACTGGTAACAGCCTGCCATCATCACCCAATAAAGCCTCAAATTCAAACATTTGAATCTCATTCAAACAAAGAGAGAGATATGCATGTCACAAGTCACACGATTTTTTACGCGAAAATACATGATGAGCGCGCGTGTGCGCGCGCCCGCGCTTGTGTTTAGCCAAACCCCTCCTCGTGCCACCCTCATGCATGTGTCAAATGTTTCAAAGAGTGGCAAGGACTCCACCTTATATGTTGGTCACCTCCACCTTGCCTTAGCAATATGGTACTAAACCATAGTGCTTTGGAATTATAGAAAATTGGTCTCACTCATATGAGCCAATGTCCAACAATCCCCCATCAATTCCAAAGCAAGAAACAAAAAGATATCAAAGATATTATGCTGAAGTATTATTAATATGCCAGTCTTTTAGTGTAAGTCCCGTACGGGTTGAACTTGCACTTTGAATGACAAGATTCATCTTCTCACAGCTGATGAATGAACTATGCCTTGAATTCACAGCTTTTCGTGATTAGATTTCACTTGAAATCTCAACTGATACTAGGTTGTCAAAGAACCGCACCTAAACAGAGTATTATTTGGTCATGCTCCCTTATCTGCTCATAAGTTTTCTAGATAATGTTATATTCTCGTGAACTGCGACATCACAATTAAGCTCAAGTAGGTGTATTCATTTTAGGTATCCTGTAGGCTAATACATTTTTTCCTCATTGGACACTAGAATACATTAAGGCTCCATCATTCCATACAGATGAGAGTACTTTGTCTTTTAGGATACGTGCACATATATTTTAAAATATACTCTCTTGTTCAAACATCAACTTGTTTTTTTTTCCATTACCTAAGTCACGGGATCTCCGATCAAGTAGGTATGGGTTACTGCTGAGTTGTATCTTCAATGAGTCTCATTCCCATATCTATAGACGCAATAGAAATCGCATTCCGTGCTAGCCCCTTTGTGAAAGGGTTTGCCAGATTTTTCTCAGTGCCTTAGCAACAAAGACATGCCTTAGCAATATGGTACTAAACATAAATGTTTTGAAATTATAGAAAATGAGTCTCACTCATATGGGTCAATTCTAACAAATACAACTTCCGATTCGACTGTGTAGAACGATTCATATTGATAACATGTTAAATAATCGATGCCGTAGTTGGGAGACAATCAATCCAATAACAAAATGAACACCAAAAGGTGACACAATATGAAGTAGGATTCAAGATCTTTATTCATATTAATTGTTGTATTTAAAGGTCCTTATATTTATATCTTAAAAGAGTGAAAATCTTTCAAAACGATTTAGTATTTTGCCCATAGCTAGTTTCGTAACATTCCGTATTCTTCCTCGTCGCTTCCATTGTCTCTCTCATGGTACGCCCAACAGCCGGCATCCTCCTTTCCTCCCTGTGATCTTCCACGATGCCTTCCTCACTACTGGTAGGAGTAGCCGATTGCCAAGCTCCCGATCTGGACGCTCTGCTGCTCCTCCTGTGTTTGGGCTCCTAGCATCCTCCTTGCGGGAGGAGCCAGCAAGGGGACGGAGGTCACGGATCCGGGGGAAGGCAGCGACGGCCCTAGCATGGGGAGGAGCTGGCGAGAGTCTGCATGCGTCAGTACAGGTGTGGAGGAAGGGGACGAGCACGAGCTTGCCTTACGTCGCGAACTCCTGGTCGACGGCGACCCGATTGGACAAAGACAGGGCCAATTGGACAACATCGACGTCAAATTGGATGGCAACGAGACCAGCTTGACGTCGGCGAGCACGAATAGGCGTGTGTAGAGTGTCCCCTTCGGGTCGAGCCTTCAGCCCCATGCAGCGGCTTTCAAGGCGTAGTCTTGGGGCACGGGTGACGACTGACGACCGACCCAGGCGCGACCTCCTCTTCGTCGGGCGCAACTCGAAGAAATCAGTCAGCTATTCAACTATAAAAAAAAAAACGGTCCAGATACATGTGTAGTGATAGTCAGATGGGCGCCCGGCACAGCCTGTGGACCGGAGTGTTGACCCAATCATGACACACCGATCTCTCGGGCGTGCCGAGATGGCTCGTTTAGCCCATTTGATATGAAGATTTGAAAAAATATATATATAATCCTAGAAAATATATATAATTAAAAGAACCAAAATAAATTTATACTTAAAAAATGAACAATATACATACATACATACATACGGTTGCGCTATTCAGCGCCTACGCACTAAGTAGCTTATTCTGCGTGTAGGCCGCAGCCTGGGACGCGAGCTAGCCTCTGCGCCTCCCACACGGGATCGGTAGTAAAACCCCACATGTGTTGAGCGCGGCTATAAAATGCTCCGTATCATTCAAAATCGACAGTAAAAAACCTCCCAAAACGTACTAGCGGTGAAATTTGATAGTAAAAATGGTTGCATGTCACCTGTAGCATTACAAAACGTTTTACTGCTGATTCATCGAAAAAGATGAGTTATATTTAGGATGATGGTTTTTACTGTGAAAAGCACATCGCGTTACTGATCCAGAAAATGATATCGTAATAGGATGAGACAATAATATTCGGTGATAGTTTTTCTATAAATGATGCACAATATTACTACTTTCCTTGCATTCGTTCTGTGTTTTCCTCTCTGCTTGATTTTTTGTTTTTTCAGAGTTACTGTCAGTGTGGTAATGTTTTACTGCTGTTTGAAACAGATATTACTGGTATACACCCAAAAAATGGAATACGCAATTCCTTTAGGGAATCATAAGTTTTACTGTAAAAATACAAGTGTCTTTACTGTTAGTTACAAAAAAGGTTTACTAGATCATTGGAAGTAAAAAAAACTACTTTGGCTTGCTGCGCGCCTATACTTCTACAATACGTTGGGGAGGGGCTTGATGCTGTTGACCTTGTGAAACAATAGGTAGAAAATCATCTGGCCATGTACTCATTCCCCTTCTCCTGCATACAGATGATAAACGTCGCGTGTCAGACACTATACATCTAATTACTGCAAGTTGCGGAGGTGATTACTTCTTACCAGCTCTATCCGTGTGTAGAGCATCTGCCTTCACCTATTCCGGCATCAGCATGTTGTGCAGCCTCTAGTGCATGACGACGGGAATTTCCCACCTGTCACGAATTGCAGGGCTGCGCATAGACGAGGGATTATCTTGTCTTTCACTGTGTTGTGGTGGTCCTCCACTTTTGTGCATTTTTCTTGTAGTCGTTAGAGTCCAGCACTTCAACACGCTTCTACACCCTATTGAAGTAGTAAATGGACGAGTGCGAATTGTGTACAACGGGGAGTAAGATATGCAAATTCAAAACCGTAAATACACGTCCATTAAAAAAGGGCTATACGATGTATGAGATTTGTTGGAATGATCAATGGAATTTACTGAATGATAATGCCATATTTACTGGGAGCGTGATTGAGAATAAAAATTACTTACCAATTTTACGCATGATATCCACCCCCATATGCTCCTTCAGCATGCTGGCGGCATGTTCGTTTTGTACTACTCATTTTTTACGTACTCCTCTACATTTAGCAGTTTCTGTCGATGGGCAAAACTGAAGTTGTTAAAAAAATTGCCGAGGGCGACGTTATTCTTTACTTGTATGCGCGTAAACATTTATTGTAAAAAACATTTTCACGAAGACAACTTATCGACAGTTCGATGGGAGGAACATCCTGTACCCATCGTTGTCCAGCCTCTGGTCGGCGTCTGTCGGGACACAAATATGCAAATCTAGACCCTGTGTATAATGCACTAGTATAGGATCACGCTAGTGCACACAGTGTTAACATAGATGGATATCATTTCACACAAGACGAATATAAGAATAAATGGCTAGTTTGATTAATAAATAACGGTTGTGACCTTATGGTCGAGTTTACATTTATTAAGCCACGCAGGGCTGACACTAAATAATGAAATGACGGCGAAACAAAAGCAAGTCTAGCGAAAACCCATCGACTTGCCACATACAACCGACTGGATCAAGACCTAGTGATCACCATCCTCGTATAGCTCCTCCTCAAAAGCAGGCGAAGACTCCTCCACTTTAGATGAATGATTACAACAAGAATGAGTACTCCAAGTACTCAACAAGCTGTATCACATAATGCAATTATAGATGATGAATTTTTTTAAAGAAGATGGCTTCTATGGTTATTTTGCAATAAAACAACATTTGCAATTGAATAGAAGTAATAGATTGAAAGCGTAATTTAAAACAAATATCAATAATAGATTAACAAGTATTTTTATCAAAAACTCACATATCCTAATCAGTTTCTTTCACACAGCTGTATAAGTTTACACACAACTGTCCCTCCCAGTTGGTTTATGAAAATCTACACCTCGTGTGAAGTCCCCGAGCATGTCCATGACCGCGGACGCGGCTATTTGAATAGGTTGATTAACACTCTGCAGATGTTATACACTTTACCTATACGATATAACCAGTGTAGCTAGCACCAATCATAAACAAACCCTTTTGGAAGTTTCATCTCAACAATTGACTCTCCCGATGTGCATACATTCGACCCCAACCTCACTCGTTAGTCCGACGCACACCGTTGGACCTGGAAGCGGCGAATAGTCAATCGGTGTGACTTTTCTTGGTAGTCCATACCTCCAACCATTACTAACCTACTACCTGAGTTAGGCCCGTTCCATCAGGCAACTGGTTGTACAGTTGTGGCTCAGTTCAATAGCGCACAAATGCATTAAGAAATAGATGGTGTATCTCTAAATCACACCCTACACAGTAAGACCACTTAATAAATATAAAGAAATAGTGATGTTGTATTTTCGCAGTTGGGCCAACTATACTCTTGAATATGCAACTTTTCAGCTTATAAATACCTATTGATTAAAACCTCATTGTGCATATTCCAATTAACTTTTGCAATATTTTCATGTGAATATATGAACCGTATAGTAAGTTACAAAGCATTTCAGGGACAACATTCTAAAAGCTCACACAAAGCTAACCTTGATGAGAGTTGATGAAGCTGTAGTAACATGAATCCGCAGAGCATGCAAAGCTTTGGTTGTGGTAGTAGCCCTTTTGTTGTGGTAGCATGAAGGAATAACTAATATGTGCACAATTTGCAGAAAATCATGTGAAAAGCACGATCTCGCTCTTACCTATGGTGTTGGAGCTTTCTTCCTTTGGCCATTCAACCAACAAATCCACTCAAATACAAGCACAACACAATTATCAGCAAATCCACTAAAATAATAAATTCAAGCATGTCAGTTCAAAATCAGGGCCCATAAACCATACATGCCTGCAGAAACAAAGGGCAAACAAAGGCAGTCAAATTAGGTTCTCTGCATGCACCAGATCCTTACCGGACCAAACGAGGAGGGGATATAACCTGGAAAAGTCGTTGGCTCCTGGTCACCCTTGAACTCCACCCACTGCTTCTCCTTTACTGTAACACCATCAAGGAGCAACAACACCAAGTTCGTTTAGTCGGCATTGATGTATACTCTTTCCAGACAAGAACAGAGCATCAAAATGGCAAGTTCTTCTTGTAAGAAGAGTAGAAACACAGGGACAAGAAATGGATGGAGAGAGACAGGAGGAGGGCACGTACTGACGCCGTCGACCTCCTCAACGCGGGTGAAGTAGCGGTTGTCGGCCTTGTCGACGCCCACCTACGTCTGCGACTGGAACATCCCTAGTAGGGCTAGAAAAAAAGCTCGAGGCTCGCGAGCCTGCTCGAGCTCGTTGCGAGCCGAGACGGCTCGGCTCGAGCTCGTGAATTTTCGAGCCAAGCCGGACTTTCAGCTCGGTGAAGATTCGAGCCGAGCTTGAGTCGGCTCGCGAGCCAAACGAGCCAGGCGCAACCCCATATAATCACATTATGCCTTTGTTTCTGGGTTTGGGGAGTCCCTATAAATTTATGATGAATGCTTGTATGGATTATGGATTGTTATATTTCTCATTTTGTTTATGATGATTGGATTTTGAATTGATGATAAATGGCTTATATAATTATATTATTATGCCTTTGTTTTTGGGTTTGTCGAGCCCTGGCTTGAACGAGCTTTTTCGAGCCGGCTCGAGCTTTTTTTCGAGTCGAGCCGAGCCGAAGCTCAGACCGAGCCTGGGCGAGTTTGGCTCGAGCCGGCTTGGCTCGGCTCGTTTCCAACCCTAATCCCTAGCATCTGCGACACCAGCCACTTCAACATCACTCCCGACTCCTCTCTCCCGGCTTCCCCTCCGCCTCTTCACAGCTCGAGGCTCGTTGGAACCGGGCGTTGCCTGAGTGCATCCTCCAGCTGCGTCGCTACCTCGCTTGGCTACCGCGCGCCACCTATTATGTCCAGCCACCAGCGAGGGTTGGGATAGGAGAATTTTGGGGATCGAGAGAAGAGTATTTGTCCCTTACACCACCCTCAGACACAACCATCTCCGATTCTCCTCACCCGGGCCAAAATCCCACGCTTTACGTTTCTAGCTACAACACATACACACAAATTGGAGTAAATCTGCATCAAAATCGATGAGCTGAACTGAATCAATACGATCGGTCGCGTGTTCACGTGCGTGGGATGGGAGCAAAACCATTGGAACCATATAGAGAGGCGGAGAGGAGCGTTACCTGCGTTTGCGCACGCAAGGGTGTGGGTGGACGACCGTCGCTATCGATCTCCTCCGCCACCATCCCTCATGGTGGCCACGACGGTGAAAGGAGAGACAGGGGCCGGGAGGTGGCTCCCGGGACTGGGAGGCGAGGTGGGGGATTGGATTGCGTCGCGAAGGGAACAACGGCCGGGGTTTGTGGATGGGGGTGGAGGAGAGGAGAGACGGCAAGGTAGAGGCGAGGTGAGAGAGACGGGAGTGGTTACTCACAGAAGAAGCGGGGTGGGGAGGGGGGACGATCGTGCTCAGTGCATGAGGTAAACTCCAATCTTTATTAGTTATTAATATAAGAATAAAAAAAAGTTATAACTCTCTCATCGGTATATAAACAAAAGAATGCATGGGTGCACTAGCTTGGATGGAGAGAGACAGGAGGAGGGCACGTAATGACACCGTCGACCTCCTCAACGCGGATGAAGTAGCGGTTGCTTGGCCTTGTCGACGCCCACCTAAGTCTGCGATCGAACATCCCTAGTAGGGCTAGAAAAAAGCTCGAGGCTCGCGAGCTGCTCGAGCTCGTTGCGGCCGAGACGGCTCGGCTCGAGCTCGTGAATTTTCGAGCCAAGCGGACTTTCACTCGGTGAAGATTCGAGCCGAGCTTGAGTCGGCTCATGAGCCAAACGAGCCAAAGCGCAACCCCATATAATCACATTATGCCTTTGTTTCGGGTTTGGGAGTCCTATAAATTTATGATGAATGCTTGTATGGATTATGGATTGTTATATTTCTCATTTTGTTTATGATGATTGGATTTTAAATTGATGATAAATGGCTTATATAATTATATTATTATGCCTTTGTTTTTGGGTTTGTCGAGCCCTGGCTTGAACGAGCTTTTTCGAGCCGGCTCGAGCTTTTTTTCGAGTCGAGCCGAGCCGAAGCTCAGACCGAGCCTGGGCGAGTTTGGCTCGAGCCGGCTTGGCTCGGCTCGTTTCCAACCCTAATCCCTAGCATCTGCGACACCGGCCACTTCAACATCACTCCCGACTCCTCTCTCCCGGCTTCCCCTCCGCCTCTTCACAGCTCGAGGCTCGTTGGAACCGGGCGTTGCCTGAGTGCATCCTCCACCAAGGCCGCTACCTCGCTAGCTACTGCACACGCCACTGTTATGTCCAGCCACCAGCGAGGGTTGGGATAGGAGAATTTTGGGGATCGAGAGAAGAGTATTTTTCCCTTACACCACCCTCAGACACAACCATCTCCGATTCTCCTCACCCGGGCCAAAATCCCACGCTTTACGTTTCTAGCTACAACACATACACACAAATTGGAGTAAATTTGCATCAAAATCGATGAGCTGAACTGAATCAATACGATCGGTCGCGTGTTCACGTGCGTGGGATGGGAGCAAAACCATTGGAACCATATAGAGAGGCGGAGAGGAGCGTTACCTGCGTTTGCGCACGCAAGGGTGTGGGTGGACGACCGTCGCTATCGATCTCCTCCGCCACCATCCCTCATGGTGGCCACGACGGTGAAAGGAGAGACAGGGGCCGGGAGGTGGCTCCCGGGACTGGGAGGCGAGGTGGGGGATTGGATTGCGTCGCGAAGGGAACAACGGCCGGGGTTTGTGGATTGGGGTGGAGGAGAGGAGAGACGGCAAGGTAGAGGCGAGGTGAGAGAGACGGGAGTGGTTACTCACAGAAGAAGCGGGGTGGGGAGGGGGGACGATCGTGCTCAGTGCATGAGGTAAACTCCAATCTTTATTAGTTATTAATATAAGAATAAAAAAAGTTATAACTCTCTCATCGGTATATAAACAAAAGAATGCATGGGTGCACTAGCTTGGATGGAGAGAGACAGGAGGAGGGCACGTAATGACACCGTCGACCTCCTCAACGCGGATGAAGTAGCGGTTGCCGGCCTTGTCGACGCCCACCTAAGTCTGCGACTGGAACATCCCTAGTAGGGCTAGAAAAAAAGCTCGAGGCTCGCGAGCCTGCTCGAGCTCGTTGCGAGCCGAGACGGCTCGGCTCGAGCTCGTGAATTTTCGAGCCAAGCCGGACTTTCAGCTCGGTGAAGATTCGAGCCGAGCTTGAGTCGGCTCGCGAGCCAAACGAGCCAGGCGCAACCCCATATAATCACATTATGCCTTTGTTTCTGGGTTTGGGGAGTCCCTATAAATTTATGATGAATGCTTGTATGGATTATGGATTGTTATATTTCTCATTTTGTTTATGATGATTGGATTTTGAATTGATGATAAATGGCTTATATAATTATATTATTATGCCTTTGTTTTTGGGTTTGTCGAGCCTCGCTTGAACGAGCTTTTTCGAGCCGACTCGAGCTTTTTTTCGAGTCGAGCCGAGCCGAAGCTCAGACCGAGCCTGGGCGAGTTTGGCTCGAGCCGGCTTGGCTCGGCTCATTTCAACCCTAATCCCTAGCATCTGCGACACCGGCCACTTCAACATCACTCCCGACTCCTCTCTCCCGGCTTCCCCTCCGCCTCTTCACAGCTCGAGGCTCGTTGGAACCGGGCGTTGCCTGAGTGCATCCTCCACCGCGCTACCTACCTCTCGCTACTACACACACGCCACTGTTATGTCCAGCCACCAGCGAGGGTTGGGATAGGATAATTTTGGGGATCGAGAGAAGAGTATTTGTCCCTTACACCACCCTCAGACACAACCATCTCCGATTCTCCTCACCCGGGCCAAAATCCCACGCTTTACGTTTCTAGCTACAACACATACACACAAATTGGAGTAAATCTGCATCAAAATCGATGAGCTGAACTGAATCAATACGATCGGTCGCGTGTTCACGTGCGTGGGATGGGAGCAAAACCATTGGAACCATATAGAGAGGCGGAGAGGAGCGTTACCTGCGTTTGCGCACGCAAGGGTGTGGGTGGACGACCGTCGCTATCGATCTCCTCCGCCACCATCCCTCATGGTGGCCACGACGGTGAAAGGAGAGACAGGGGCCGGGAGGTGGCTCCCGGGACTGGGAGGCGAGGTGGGGGATTGGATTGCGTCGCGAAGGGAACAACGGCCGGGGTTTGTGGATGGGGGGTGGAGGAGAGGAGAGACGGCAAGGTAGAGGCGAGGTGAGAGAGACGGGAGTGGTTACTCACAGAAGAAGCGGGGTGGGGAGGGGGGACGATCGTGCTCAGTGCATGAGGTAAACTCCAATCTTTATTAGTTATTAATATAAGAATAAAAAAAGTTATAACTCTCTCATCGGTATATAAACAAAAGAATGCATGGGTGCACTAGCTTGGATGGAGAGAGACAGGAGGAGGGCACGTAATGACACCGTCGACCTCCTCAACGCGGATGAAGTAGCGGTTCTTACCTTGTCGACGCCCACCTAAGTCTGCGATGGAACATCCCTAGTAGGGCTAGAAAAAGCTCGAGGCTCGCGAGCCTGCTCGAGCTCGTTGCGAGCCGAGACGGCTCGGCTCGAGCTCGTGAATTTTCGAGCCAAGCCGGACTTTCAGCTCGGTGAAGATTCGAGCCGAGCTTGAGTCGGCTCGCGAGCCAAACGAGCCAGGCGCAACCCCATATAATCACATTATGCCTTTGTTTTTGGGTTTGGGGAGTCCCTATAAATTTATGATGAATGCTTGTATGGATTATGGATTGTTATATTTCTCATTTTGTTTATGATGATTGGATTTTGAATTGATGATAAATGGCTTATATAATTATATTATTATGCCTTTGTTTTTGGGTTTGTCGAGCCCTGGCTTGAACGAGCTTTTTCGAGCCGGCTCGAGCTTTTTTTCGAGTCGAGCCGAGCCGAAGCTCAGACCGAGCCTGGGCGAGTTTGGCTCGAGCCGGCTTGGCTCGGCTCGTTTCCAACCCTAATCCCTAGCATCTGCGACACCAGCCACTTCAACATCACTCCCGACTCCTCTCTCCCGGCTTCCCCTCCGCCTCTTCACAGCTCGAGGCTCGTTGGAACCGGGCGTTGCCTGAGTGCATCCTCCAGCTGCGCCGCTACCTCGCTTGGCTACCGCGCGCCGCCACCTGTTATGTCCAGCCACCAGCGAGGGTTGGGATAGGAGAATTTTGGGGATCGAGAGAAGAGTATTTGTCCCTTACACCACCCTCAGACACAACCATCTCCGATTCTCCTCACCCGGGCCAAAATCCCACGCTTTACGTTTCTAGCTACAACACATACACACAAATTGGAGTAAATCTGCATCAAAATCGATGAGCTGAACTGAATCAATACGATCGGTCGCGTGTTCACGTGCGTGGGATGGGAGCAAAACCATTGGAACCAGATAGAGAGGCGGAGAGGAGCGTTACCTGCGTTTGCGCACGCAAGGGTGTGGGTGGACGACCGTCGCTATCGATCTCCTCCGCCACCATCCCTCATGGTGGCCACGACGGTGAAAGGAGAGACAGGGGCCGGGAGGTGGCTCCCGGGACTGGGAGGCGAGGTGGGGGATTGGGATTGCGCCGCGAAGGGAACAACGACCGGGGTTTGTGGATGGGGGGTGGAGGAGAGGAGAGACGGCAAGGTAGAGGCGAGGTGAGAGAGACGGGAGTGGTTACTCACAGAAGAAGCGGGGTGGGGAGGGGGGACGATCGTGCTCAGTGCGTGAGGTAAACTCCAATCTTTATTAGTTATTAATATAAGAATAAAAAAAGTTATAACTCTCTCATCGGTATATAAACAAAAGAATGCATGGGTGCACTAGCTTGGATCCATGTCAGCAAATTCCATCATCTAACGGACATGTGCAATCGGAGACAAGCTCGGACGAGCGAGAAAGTAGTTTGCATGTTACAGGGAGCTACAGTGTCATTTACTCTCTAAACTATTAACTACTTAGTACTTACCATAGAAGTTGAAGTGAGGGATGGGACACAGCCAAAGTCTTTCATAACCTAAAATGATGTGTGATTCTACACAATTCTACATTGATTCTATACGATTTTACGATTATGATCACGATTATACCGTAATTCTACCAGGTACGACTTAGGTTGCGATTTGAGTTATATTGTGATCGTAGGACACGATTCTTCGACTAGATCACAATTTTAACAACTTACACTGGGAGTGTACTCTAAACGTTTGTTCTGTGCTTCTCTGTGCGCTTCAGGTGCCTGTGTTGCTGCTGTGTTGTTCTGTTGCAATTTTGCTGAAATGTAGAACGAGATGTCAGAAAAAATAAGTCAAAGATGAAGGCGAAAAAGCTTATTCCAAGCAGCGGAATTGATACATGAAATGGGTTTCGCACAAGTACATTGCCAGTATTTCATTTTCTGTGGGTGGCTGCTGTTGGATTCTTCGATTCTTTGGAAAACATCCCGAGTTTGCCCCTCTACAAGTCAATATTTCTGATAAGCCCATTTAAAATTATCATATTATTAGAAAACAACATTTTTGTCTATGCCAATCTTGCAGTCTCGGTTAGTTTGCAGTTTACATGAAAGACCACTAGACTATTGTTTAATTGTATATCTACCCATCGGCATTGTCTGATTTTTTTTTTCTGGAGATGTTCCGTTAATCTTATGCATCAGCAATTCAGCATTACCATATGGGAGAAGAATATCTTCTTTTTTTTAACAGAGAAGAATATGAATATCACCTTAAGCTGCCTTAGCGCTAAATGGTACTATTTGAAATTGTAAAAAGAGAGAGTAAAAAGTCGTGAAACCAATTACTAGAAAGTAATTTTGTTGTGTGAATGGTGGTTTCTTCCGGATGGATTTTGTTATAGCAAGTATCAGTGTGCGCATTGAATAAATTGATTTTATTTTGTTACAAACTTAGGATAGCATTTATCAAGATTGTTGTTTGATAAGAAAATTGATTTTGTTTAATTTCTTTGTGTTTTGTGAAACAGTTAAATCATAATTTTTCAAAAAAAATATCAAGTTAACAAATAGTTTGTTTTCTATACGAGCTTTATCCCTAACCATGCAAGACTTATCAGTGATTTAAAAGTTAAACTGATTGAATACAACCTATTTTTGCTAAGCCTTAAGACCCAAACAACCTTCAAGAGACTTGACCATCTATTCCTAATTTAACCGTCTAAAAAAATAATGGAACAACTTGTTTCACCATCTTGCTCATTAGAAAAAAATATTTTATAGCTAGTTGGATAAGTATAACACTTTTTTAAAAAGGGTTAATTTGTTCACTACAATCGCAATCACTCATGACTTGGAAACTACCATTGCGAATGACGAGCACGGCAAAATACCATCACAAACATGAAAAGTTTATGAAAATACCATTACAATCACGTTTTCCATCCCAATGGTGCGAAATAACCATTCTACCCTCAGTCTTTCTTTCTTTTTTGTTTCTCTAGGGCCGGTCCCACCTGTCATTCTTTCCTCTTCCTCTCTTCTTTCTCAACCAAGCATAGGTCTACCCGGGAGCTCCACTTTGACCTCTGCACCGCCTTCGCCTCTAGCCCAGCGCTCCGCCTCTCGTACCTCCCCATGCCGTCATGATGGCTGAGTCCTTGGCCATCTCCGCCGACTACAATGTCTTCCATGGCTCCGGCCCTCCGAATCAAGATGTGAACGTTGGCCTGAGTACATGGATCTGATGGCTCGTCGGTCGGCAAGCACATATCTAGTCGCACCCATGGGCGGAACTAGTTGGACCCACCCGGTGTCACAGGACACTGGGTCCCCTTTAAAAAATAGCAAATTTTATCATTTATATGCTATGCGTGCATCCCTAGTTCAAAAGCTGTGCAGCCTGGTCCAGTCTAACATCCGGTCTCTTGCAGTTTTTTGCCGCATAAATTACTATTTAGTATAGTGTTGTTTGAAAATTATATATACTGTTATATGTATGGTAAAGTTGTGAACCCGGTCATTTTCGTTCTAGTTCCGCCCCTAGTCGCACCTCGCCCTCCCAACCAGCTCCAGCCTTGTCGGAGCGAGGTACATCTCAACCATGGCATGCTTTCATGCTTCGGGGACTTGCCACACCGGGCCTGTGCAAGCTCATCGGCGGGCACGACCCGCTCATGCTCAAGACGCATGACGCCGCCCTCGCCAGCCGCCACCTGATGACGACGCTGGCCGTGTTCAGTCCCGACGACTGCGACATCCTCTTCTCCCCCTATGTCTATGATGCTAGCTCCGTGGTGCGGAAGATCGTCGGCTGTTGGTGCGCGCAACGCGAGGAGTTCCTGTACGAACTCGACAAGTTGGTGGAGCTGACCGACGGGTTAAACTTGGCCGACCTATACCGGTCGTGCAATGAGGACTTGCTTGGCATGCTGTTGAGGCTGCAGAGGGACGACAATGAGCAGAAGAAAATAGGGGTAGAATTGATATTTCTGGAATTTTCTCTCTCAAAAAATGACTAGTAACTATTTTAGACAGAAAATGTGACAGAAATAGCATTTTCAAGATATTTTGCCTTCACGATGGTATTTTCCAGTGCCTGTCGTTCACGATGGAAGCTTCCAAGTCACAAGCGATTGCAATGGCAGCGAACACATTTACCCTTTTTAAAAGGGAAAGTAAAGCCATTACTTACTACGGGGAGCCTAATTCGCATATTTGTCTATGCAAGCCCCGCTCCTTCCTTTATTTCCTTCTGTTGAAACAGATAGTTTCTAAACATGTATATCTTATCCCTATAATCTCTCTCCGTAATCACTCCTGTAATCTCTCCTGTAATCTCTCCTGAATCTCTATCAACAATCAACGATTGTTGCTATCTTCAGGATTGGCAGTTGTCTTGTATAACAGAATATTGTAATCTTCGTATACATATAAATACACATAGGAACAGCACAGAGGGTGCGTGGTTCAATATCCTAAAACCATCTTCTTCCCATTTCTTTATGGTATCAGAGCCTACCAAAAAAATCTCCCACGAGATGACTTTGAGCGCTCAAACTTCCGCCTCCTCCGGATCGACGTCGAGCGGAGTCCTACCCACCACGCCATCCTTCAGCAGCTTCATCACGATGAAGCTCACGCGTGAGAACTATCTCTTGTGGAAAGCCCAGGTCATGCCCTACCTTCGTAGTCAGTATCTCCTCGGCTACGTTGACGGATCGCTGCCGGAGCCTGCGCCGACCATCACCAAGACTCTTGCTGATGGTGCTGCACAGGAGGTACCAAATCCTGCACATGTAACATGGCTTCAACAGGATCAGTTAGTTCTTTGTGCCTTGCTCTTGTCTCTTTCAGAGCAGGTACTTGCACAAGTTCTTCTTCTCACTACGGCCCGTGCCGTATGGGTCACCCTAGAGAACACGTTCTCTACAGGAACACGCGCGGACAATGCAGATCCGACGCCAACTCGCCACGACGCAAAAGAGAGATGCGTCCATGGCAGACTACTTCAACAGGGTCAAGCATCTTGCTGATTCCCTGGGTTCAATAGGGAGTCCGCTCCCTGATGATGAGGTTGTTGGTTACCTGCTGGCTGGCCTTGATTCCAACTATGATCCAGTAGTCACGTCCTTGAGCACGAGGATTGATCCGGTTTCTCTTGATGATGCTTATGCACATCTTCTCAATTTTGAGATGCGTATGGAGCATCAAGCCATGATGCTGCAAGATGGTGGCTCTTCGGCAAACAATGTCTCACGGCATTCGTATCGTGGCAATGCATCCAGGCCATCATACCGTGGTTTCAACAATGGGAACTATGGTCGTGAGAAAAGCCGGAATGGTGCACAGTCTGGTGGCTCAGGCGCATCTAGTGGACAAGGCGACAGCCGGCCGCAGTGCCAAATATGTGGTAAGCGTGGGCATATAGCGCCCAAATGCTATCACAGGTACAAAGAAGCGTACCAGGGGCCAGATGAAAGGAGGGTTGCGGCTGCTGCATCCACTACTCCATCTTATGAAATAGACTCCAACTGGTATATTGACACAGGTGCAACGGATCACATCACAAATAACCTCGATAATCTGACAATGAAAGAGAGGTACCAAGGCAAGGATGTGGTTCAGACTGCCAGTGGTTCAGGTATGAAAATTTTTCATATTGGGCAATCTCACATTAGTACTCCCAGTCAATCTCTCCAACTAAAAGATGTCCTCCACATACCACAAGCTACTCGTAAATTACTTTCTGTTCACCAATTCACTACCGATAACAGTGTTTTTCTTGAGATCTATCCTAATCATTTTTTTATTAAGGATCAAGCAACCAAGAAACTTCTCCTTCAAGGAAAATGTAGAGATGGGCTGTACCCCATCACGGCACAGCAGCCACCCAACTCCAAGAGAGCCTTTGCCAGCGTCAAACTCACTCCGGCCTTGTGGCACCAGCGGCTTGGTCATCCGTCTACAAAAATTTTTCACACAGTCCTTCGTTCCAATAATCTTCCATGTTCGTCCTTGTCCAATAATGAGCCGGTTTGTGGACCGTGCCAATTAGCTAAGAGTCACCAGCTTCCTTATGTGCTTTCTGCTAATGTTTCTACTACTCCATTAGCAATGATACATTCTGATGTTTGGGGCCCTGCCCATCACTCAGTCAATGGTAATAAGTATTATGTCAATTTCATTGATGACTATAGCAAATTCTCTTGGATCTATATGCTTAAGAGCAAGGCAGATGTGTTTAAAACCTTCATTCAATTCCAAAAACATGTTGAAAGGTTCTTGCACAAACAGATTGTTTGTGTACAGTCAGATTCGGGTGGGGAGTATCAAAAACTCCATTCTCTGTTGAATCAACTTGGTATATTTCATAGGGTTTCGTGTCCCTATACACACCAACAAAATGGTGCGGCAGAGCGCAAACATCGCCACATCGTTGAAGTTGGTCTTGCTCTTTTGGCACATGCATCAATGCCTATGCGTTTCTGGGATGATGCCTTTCAAACGGCATGCTTTCTTATTAATCGGTTACCTAGTCGAGTTATCAATCATGACACTCCTTTTGAGCGTATTTTTGGCTCCAAACCTGATTACACTTTCTTGCGTACCTTTGGGTGTGCGTGTTGGCCAAATCTTCGGCCCTACAATGCACGTAAACTGCAATTTCGATCTCGCGAGTGTGTTTTCATTGGCTATAGCAATCTTCACAAAGGT
Source organism: Hsuehochloa calcarea (assembly GCA_036346395.1). Classification (NCBI taxonomy): domain Eukaryota; kingdom Viridiplantae; phylum Streptophyta; class Magnoliopsida; order Poales; family Poaceae; genus Hsuehochloa; species Hsuehochloa calcarea. The sequence continues at coordinate 26,854,240 of CM070593.1, read as the reverse complement.
TACAAGTGTCTAGATCGCTCCACGGGTCGCGTATACATTTCAAGAGATGTAATCTTTGACGAGCACCGTTTTCCCTTTGCTGCTGATTTTGTTCCATCCCAAATTCCTCTTACACCCGAATGCATATTACTTCCATGTATTAATTCTGAGATTACTGCCCCATATGAAAAAATTTCGGATCCTGTGCATTCTCACTTGTCTACTGCAGATAGTCTCTCCCCCAGTGTTACAGAGCTATCGCTCAGCGCCTCTACCGCATCGACTAAGTGATCTCTATTGAGGTCGCTCCACCGACATTGCGACTCTGCGTCAACCGCAATCGCTCTCCTGTGTCATCCGAACTTGCGCTCATGCATCATCATCCGAACTCGCTCAACCTCGGCATCCAATGCGCATAAGGCTTCGCAACAACATCCGGATGCCCAAAGTGCACATCGATGGCACTATTCCTTTGCCGGATTATCTACTATTGCGTAACCATCAACCCATGCCGAGGCTCTTGGTCATGCCGATCGAAAGTCGCTATGGATATCGAGTATGATGCACTCGTCCAAACAAAACTTGGCATTTGATTCCTCCTACAAAAGGATTGAACGAGTGGATTGCAAGTGGGTGTATAAGTTGAAAAAGCAACCGGATGGGAGCATTGAGAGATACAAAGCGCGATTGGTCGCCAAAGGTTTTAAACAACAGTATGGTGTTGATTATGATGACACATTTAGCCCTGTGGTAAAACCGGCCACCATTAGGCTTGTTTTATCTATTGCTGTCTCTCAGGGTTGGTCTCTTCGTCAGCTTGATATCCAAAATGCCTTCTTGCATGGTGTACTTGAGGAAGATATTTACATGAAACAACCACCTGGCTATGAGAACCCTCAGTTCCCTCATCATATTTGCAAGCTTGATAAAGCTCTATATGGCTTGAAGCAAGCACCAAGAGCGTGGCACTCTCGGCTCAGCTCCAAGCTCCATCAACTTGGCTTTGTCGCATCCAAAGCAGACTGCTCTCTGTTTGTGTTCCGGAACAAGGATATTGTGTCCTATGTTCTGGTTTATGTTGATGATATCATCATCACAAGCTCGTCATCTTCGGCTGTGGAGAAGCTGCTGAGGCACTTGCATGACGAGTTCGCTGTCAAAGATTTGGGATCTTTGCATTTATTCCTTGGTATTGAGGTACATTTTGTTACTGATGGACTTGTCCTCACTCAACAGAAATATACGAGGGAATTGCTGCAGCGTGTCAACATGCAGAACTGCAAACCAGTTACTACGCCCATGAGTGCGACGGCAAAACTGTCATGGGATCAAGGTGAGCTCCTCTCAGTTGAGGATGGCTCTCGGATGCGGAGTATTGTGGGCGACCGCAATATGTGACACTCACTAGACCCGACATTGCCTTCTCGATGAACAAGGTCCATCAATATTTGCGTGCTCCTACGATCGATCACCGGATGTACCGTCAAAAGGATTCTTCGGTATCTTAAACACACCATCGACTGTGGTCTTGCCATTCGGCAATCCTCATCAACTCTTGTCAGTGCCTTCTCAGATGCCGACTGGGCAGGCAGCGTCGAAGATAGACGGTCGACAGGAGGATTTGCAGTGTTTTTTGGTAGCAATTTGATTTCCTGGAGTTCTCGAAAGCAAGCAACCGCCTCTCGCTCGAGCATCGAGTCGAATATAAATCGCTTGCCAATGCGATACCGAGATTACTCGTTACAATCTCTTCTTGGTGAATTGGGCATTGTTCGTGATCAAGTCCCATGTTTGTGGTGTGACAACTTGGGAGCGACATATTTATCAAGAAATCCAATTTTCCATGCTCGCACTAAGCATATTGAGGTAGACTTCCATTTTGTCCGGAGAAGGTAGCATGCAAAGCATCGAAATCGTGTTCATCTCTTCGCATGATCAAGTGGCTGATATATTCACAAAGCCCCTGGCTGAGCGACCATTTTTGAATCTGAAGGCCAATCTTAACCTTGCTGTGCCCGGTTAAGATTGAGGGAGGATGTTGAAACAGATAGTTTCTAGGCATGTATATCTTATCCCTATAATCTCTCTCTGTAATCACTCCTGTAATCTCTCCTGTAATCTCTCCTGAATCTCTATCAACAATCAACGATTGTTGCTATCTTCAGGATTGGCAGTTGTCTTGTATAACAGAATATTGTAATCTTCGTATACATATAAATACACATAGGAACAGCACAGAGGGTGCGTGGTTCAATATCCTAAAACCATCTTCTTCCCATTTCTTTACCTTCCACAATCGGTAGCAAGGTGAGACTCTTGTTGAAAAAAGCGAAGGAAAAAGGTGTGTTTGTTTGAAATTCAAAACCCCCTTACCACATATATCATACTCCATCTAGTGAAAAGCTTAACCCTTTTTTTACTGTCTCCAAGATTGTAATTCTTAATTAATATATTTGATTATTAGTTGCCATACTATAAGTGTCACCGCTATAATGTTATGCCTACATGTGGTTACGTCTTAGGGCTCTTTAGAACAAAAAAAAATACAGGAATAGGAAAAACATAGAAATATCAGGAATAGGAAAAACATAGAAATATGAAAGGAATATATATATATATATATATATGCAAAACAGAGGATTGGGAAATACATGGAAAATGTAGGAAGATGTGTTTGGATGGGTTGTAGGAAAAACATAGGATTTTTTAGGATTGAATAATGCATCTTATTTATTTAATATACATAGTTCTAAACTTATCATTTTCATTCCACTGATAGATGGCCCCACCGAATCGGTGGTCCTACCCGTCAGTGCTAAAGAAATGAATCTGCCATCCTCTTCCCACTTCTAGCTCTCATGCACCGCCTTGTTCCTCGTGTGAAGGAAAATTAAAAGAGGTGTGAGTAGATGTATTTTTTCATGTGTTATTCCTTTGAAACTAGAGGGATAGATAAATTTTCCTGTTGCAAATCCTTTGAAGCAAAGGGTTTAACGATGCACATTTCCGTAGAATTGAGATTATGTGTTTTCCTTTGGTTTTTCTTCAAACCAAAGAGACCCTTAACTAGTGGTGTTCAAATAAGCAGCACGGGCCGCCCGGCACGAGCCCGGTCGAACACGACCTAGCTAGGTAATTGGGTCGTGTCGTGTCGGCCTGTGGTGCTAATTGTAGGATGAAGGATGACCGATTAGAGGGGGTGAATACGAGGTTTCTAAAAATTTATGCTTTAATTAGCAATTTTAACAAATATGTTTTAACATGGAGTTCTAGTACAATTCAAGAGATATATACTAAAGCTTATGCCAAGACAAATTCAAAGTTACGTCAAAACTAAATACAATTCTAGCTAAGCAATTCTACACAAATAAATTGGTAGAAATGTAAATACGGAAATAGTAAAGACAAGGGATAAACCACAATGAAGACAAACAGTGTTTTTCCCGTAGTATCGAAGATTTGTCGGTCTTCACTAATTTACGTTGAGGTAAGTCCAAACGAATTGGACCGGCTCCACGAATTAAGCCTTAACCACCTCAATTCCACTAGTATTGCCTTTCCTCCACTCCGAAGTTGGTCAGCATCAACCAATCACAACCGTTGCTAGGCATTTTCACAATCTTCTTGAAGAGATCACCACGCAAATTTCCTCCAAAACCGTTTAGATGCCGACAAGCACCAAGAGTAATAAACCATAATATTTGCTTGAGGAGTATCTAGGTGCCGACAAGCACCAAGAGTAATAAACCATAATATTTGCTTGAGGAGTATCAAGTGCCAACAAGATCAACTAATAATGCAATGCACTTAAATGCTCTCAACTACCTAAAAAATGTGAATTATGAGCAAATTGGTAGTAGAGAGTGCACTAGAGGCTCAAATGTATTTAATGAGGTTCAATATGCTTAAAGGTTCTGAGCTTGGTGTAGGTGGGGGTGCATTTATAGCCTCCACCAACAAAACTAGTCGTTTGAGGTTTTACTAAGAAAAAAAATCAGTATATGCGATAGTATCGCTATAGAAACCCGGTACTACTGCGCTACTGTTCAACGTCGACTGATGTTCATTTAATGCGCTAGAACTAGCCATTACAAAAAAGTGTGATACTACCGCCAACTAGAATACAATACTACCACACTGCGGTAGCACCGCTCGACTCAATCGGTACTACCGATTACCAGAGGGTAAAGGTATCCCAAAAACACGTTCTCTGAAAAAAAAACATACCGTCAACTAGAATCTGGTACTACCGCTCTCCGGTAATACCGTTTCTCAGATGCGGTACCATCGATTTGCAGGGGGGGTGAAAACTCCTAAAAACATGCTATTTGGAAAAACGTACCGCCAACTAGAATTCGGTACTTCCACTCTCCAGTAGTACCGTTTCTCGGATGCGGTACTACCGATCTCCAGGGGAGGTGAACACTCTAAAAAATATGCTATTTGGAATAAACATACCGCAATGTAAAATCCAATACTACTGCATAGCGGTAGTACCGCTCATCAAAAGCAGTCATACTGATTTTCACTAAAGATTTTTCAGAAGCAAATTCAAATGCAATGCATAACTCCTAGTTGATCAAAATGGCACAAAATTAGATCCTCAAGCTACTAGCCATGATACCTCTTTATAGAATGGCATCTAACCTACAATTCGGTGTTTTCACCAAAACACCGAGACTGATAAAAACTATGAAGAGTCCTTATGCTACAATATACCTTTTGTCTTGAGCCATGTCGATCCTATATCATCTTTGCATTGTTATTACTATGTCATCATTCAAACTCCAGGACTAAGCCTTTAAAACATCTTAGCACAAATATTAGTCTCACAAATATTGATATCATTAATTACCAAAATCATCTTTAGGGGCGTAAATACTTTCACCGACCCAAGCATAGCACGCCGGCAGGTCGAGTCGTGTTGGGTTGGCCTGGCTACTGTTTAGCCCGGTCGGGCCTTAAAGCACGGAGTGCGCGGAGGAACCAGCGACAGCAAGTGAGGCTATGCCCGCCTCTGCGCTCGGCCGTCGCCCTACGCTCCGACCTCCTCTGCGGTTGTGGCACCTGTGCTTTGCCGTGCCCGGGCACAGACCCAAACATGACACGGCCCGATCCAGCTACAACATGGATCATATCAATGTTCGAGCTGAGCCAATAGTACCTTACTTCGGACCTAACCATCTGCCTTCTCTACCCTTAACAAGAATTTCCACCCTTAGCAAGAATTCGTACCAAAGATTGCAGTGCAATTACGCAATTTCTCAGGGCAATCCATAGAAATGCAATTACGTTATTTCCCAGGGGTATGGATGCAATGCGCTTTTTTCTTTACTTTTTTTTCTTCTCAATAAGCGAATTCCCAAGTAATACCGCCATAGGAGGAATTCCCATACGAGAGGCCAGATATATCATCATTATTCTATAAATCCCCCCACCACCCCTCGCGTGTCTATTACACTAACCCCCCTTCCTCTTTTGTTCTCCCCTTCTGTCCCCTCTCTCCTGCACACCACCGCCCGCCGCTGCAATTGCAATTCCAATCTGTTCTTCTCACATCTCTCTCGCCGCCGCCTCCCCTCCCGGCCGAACTGCCTCTAGGGTTTCGCCTCGGGATCCCCCCAGCGCCTCGGCTCGGCTCGAGCAGCTCACCGTTCGCCCACCGCCCGGCGGCTGCGGAGGCGTCGGCGGCCCAGGCGGTAGCCGGAGCGGACTCTTCTTGTGGGCGGTTCCGGGGTTCGGAGGAAGGTAGCCCGGTCGGCGCGCCTCGGGGGCCATGTCGCAGACGAACTGGGAGGCGGATAAGATGTGAGGCTTTGGTTTCCTTTCTATTCGTTGTGTTGATTCGCCGCGTGTTTTGGTGGGCGGCGTTTCGTTTCGCTTGGCTGTTTGCTTCGTCTGGGTGGTGATTGATTTTTTGAGCTAAAATCACGTGAGGTTGTCCGAAGTTTAACCTATGCTAGGTGGGAGGAGAGCCGTGGTGGCGTGTTTGTCCGCTAGGGTTTCGCGGGAGCTCTTGTTTTTGGAGGATTTCGTTTGACCTTTGTATTTTTAGTGGGCGATCCTACTGTTTTGGCTTGCAGGATTAGTGTTTTGGATGCTATAATACTTCAGTGCTGATTTGTTGTGGTGGTTTTGAAATACCAGCAGAACTTATTTGGGGATTTGAAATACAGGAGAATTGATTTGGGGGATTTGAAAACATCATCAGAACTTCTCTATGCGATTTGAAATACCGGTAGAGATAACGCGATTTGTAGCAGTAGGCTTTGAATATTCAGCATTATTAGTTGGGCTATTTGGATATTATAAATGGGAGTTCGATTTGGTTTGTGGGGTGGGGGTTCTTCAGGAACTGGTGGTACCCTTCAGCTTTTTATATGCTGATAGTATGGATGGGAATAACAGTGGATAACTTGATTTCGTTTAGAAATAGATGGCATGATTTGAGCGAACATTCAAGTTTCAGTGTGCAACTATCGTTTTTTAGAGTAAGTGTCTTGCCACTGGAAGGTAGATATGGCACAAAAGCTGCAGTTTGATTTGTATGGGAATACCGGTACTAATTATTTATCATGATTTCTATAATGTTTTGTGGGAAGCATATAACTAACTAATCTAAGCATTTTGTGTGCATAGAAACACTAGGAAGCCTCAATTTTAGCATTAGTGAAATAAAATATGTTGAAAGTTGAACACCAGCACTTATGATCACTCTACTGATGATTTGCTAGTGTGAAAATAAAAGTTGAAGAAACAAAATGAGTATGCATGAGTGTAGCACAAATGTACCATTGAAGAGGTTTTCATTTCCAATTTGTTGTTAGCTACTTTGCGTTATCTTTGTCTTGATGTTTTATGCCTATAAGCTGCTTATTCATCATTCTGCTTGGACATCCTTCGTAATGGTATTGTACTTGTGGATGAAGAGTTGTATGTTTTAGCATTTGCTTTGGACCTCCATCCAGAGTACTAACAACTAAATGATTGACTGCTTGCTGAAACAGGCTGGATGTTTACATATATGACTATTTTATGAAGAGAAATTTGCAGGCAACTGCAAAGGCCTTCCAAGCAGAAGGGAAGGTCTCTTCAGATCCAGTTGGTATGTATTTCCCAGCAATTTGCGTGAAGCTACTTATGTAATGAGTTTTACAGCACTTTTTTTTTTAGTAAAGACCATTGTTTAATGTTTACTTTCTGAACTTGTGCTGTTTTGCAGCAATTGATGCACCCGGTGGCTTTCTTTTCGAGTGGTGGTCGGTTTTTTGGGATATATTCATAGCAAGAACAAATGAGAAGCATTCGGATGTTGCAGCGTCATATATTGAGGTAATCTTCTATGCATTTGATTATCTTTTTGTGGACAAATTTTTAATGATACAGACATGTTAATTTAGGCACCTCCTGTCCATAACCCCTGCAACATAGAGTGACTTCTGTTTTACTTGTTTGAAACCATCTATAGTAGAAACTTTAGTGGTTACAATGCTAGTGTCTTCGAAGAAATCCTATGTGAAATGTAATCTGACATTCAAGTCTTACATATTTTAGTTTGTCGACAACCTCTTTTTGATTTGTTACAATTCTTTCTATTTGTTTGCTGCTAGTGTTAAGTAGCTTACAATTCAACTGCTTGTTACATTTGTCAGATCCACAATAGCCTGGCAGTTCCACTGTCCATAACATGTATTTATTTTGATTTCACGTGTTAAATGTGCCTTGATTTGTTATCCTCTTTTTTTGCTTGTTTGGGAGCACTTTGCTACCTAATGATCTAATTAAATGCATTTGGAAATCCTGAGTTTATTTGTGTTGCATCAATTGTTATGATTGTGGGGACGTCTGTTCTCCTGAATTGGTAGTTCTAAATTCTAATTCAGCTACAACTCGCTGCATTCCTTCAGACTCAGCTCACGAAAGCCAGGGAGCAACAGCAGCAGCCGCCGCCTCAACAGCGGCAGCAGCAACCACAGCATATACAAATGCAACAAATGTTGTTACAAAGAGCTGCGGCACAGCAGCAGCAGCAACAACAGCAGCAGCAGCAACAGCAGCAGCAGCACCAGCAGCAGCAGCAGCAGCAGCAGCAGCAGCAGCAGCAACAGCAGCAGCAACAGCAACAGCAGCAGCAGCAGCAGCAGCAGCAGCAGCAACAGCAGCAGCAGCAGCAGCGTAGAGATGGTTCTCATCTTCTTAATGGTACTGCAAGTGGACTTTCTGGAAACAATCCTTTAATGCGACAAAACCAAAGTACTGCAAATGTGCTGGCAGCGAAAATGTATGAGGAGAGGTTAAAGTTGCCTTCCCAGAGAGATCCTTTGGAAGAGGCATCAATGAAGGTATCACTGTTAGCTAGATTCGTTGTTCCATGTTCTTTTAGTTGACACTTCACCAAAATGTTTATTTGCCAATACTTTAGTCATAACATGGAAAGTTCGATTGCAGCAAAGATACGGAGAAAATGCTGGGCAATTACTTGATTCAAACGAAGCATCATTGTTGAAAGCAGCTGCAAGTGGACAATCTTCAGGGTACTTACTGAACTTGTGAACTATGAAGTCCTTTAACAAACTTTATACTGCCTACAACAGTAGCTGATGAAATTTAAGTATTCTTGTTACAAAATCATTGTTTTAATATCACTCTGAGTACATCTGGTATCCTGGCTCGCCATCTTTGTTACCTTCTCTTAGGATGTTAATAATCCTGCAATTGCACAGGTTGCATTTAACATCAATTATAAGGTAGATCTGTGCTTAATAAAAAACGACCATAGGTTTCATTAATTTAGTCATGGTTGCCACGGCGTGCTTGGCGACCACGACATGAGGAGGGCGCCATGGCGTCCTCAAGGTGAGCTAAGGCGAGTAGCACATCAAAAGCAGAGGAGGAAGTAGAGGGAGGAAGTAGAGGGAGGGAGTGGCAGCGTGGTGGGAGGGAGGGAGTGGCCGCGGGCCGGTGCAGTGAGGGGCAGCGAGAGCGTGAGAGTGGTGGCAGGCCGTGGGAGGGAGGGAGCGGAGGAGGGAGGGAGTGGAGGTCGTAGACGGAGTACCTGGGGGCCGGCGGCTGACCCGGTGAGGCGGTCGGAGATGGCCAAGGTGAGGCGAGCCTCCGCGGCGTCCCCTCCCCACCACTGGGACGCCAAGTTGACGCCGTGACAAGCATGGATTTAGTTATGTTCTGCATGCACTTTATAGAGTTGGTTATCCGTTGTTCAAAAATATAATTTTATTTTGAACTTGTCTTGTTGTCTTCTGATTTGTCCTGTAGATAAATCAGATACAGTGGTACACACTTCTATTTCTGCTTCTAATTTATATTGGATTTAGTACTTCTGCAATTTGGTGTTGTTTTTCATGGTGGAGACGTGCATATATTGATTTGGGTTTTCAGACCAGTTGATGTTGTTAGGTACTACACCTTAACTGCTTGTTTGGGTATAAATTATGTAATTTTATTCTGAATAATGGAAGTACTCACTACCCAGAACTGTCATATCATGCCCCAAGTTTTGGTTGTTAAGGTAAATGTAAATATGTAATGTAGATTCCTAAGGAAGGACTACCTTTTTTTATTGGCCAGACCATATATATGCTGAGCAGATAGTTTCTAGTAAGTTTGCTCTCAGATAGTTAACATTTTCCCTTCTATAGGCAAATTTTGCATGGTACTGTTGGTGGTTTGTCAGGCACTCTTCAGCATGTTCAGGCCAGGAGTCCACAACTTCCTGGGCCAGCTCAGGTTAGTCTTCTAGGTATCTTTATTTTATCTACTACCTATAACCTCTAACCATACTTACCTAAAAAACGAGGAAAAGCGGGGGTTGGGGGGGACATATCCGTTCCTCATAGTATTTATGTTTATTAACAGAGTATCAAGACAGAGATGAATCCTGTTTTGACACCCAGAGCTGCAGGCCCTGAGGGGTCATTTATAGGTCTCCAAGGTAATATTTGTTCAGTCTACTTCGTGGAATTACTGCTCTCCACTTCTACCTGTCAACTATCTCTTATTTCAACTTTTATAATATTCTTAGTCTTACTGTCAGAAATTATACATGGCATATTCAATCTTGTTGAGTGATTAGTTTACTCTTTTTAACAGGATCCAATCAAGCTGGAAACAATTTAACTCTGAAAGGATGGCCACTCACGGTAATGTTTAGTTCATGATTAAACATCGACTTATCTTGTACTTCTTCTTCAGCATTGCGTGCAGGGTTCAAACCTTGTTACTATAGATCTTGGACCTAGTGGTTTCTATATAAACTGCATGGCTTGAATTTTATTAAATTTGGTTTTTTTTATTTTTTCAATTAAAAGCTGAAAATTGACCAGCAATAGCTCCCTGGTAATCGTTAAATTTAAAATACCAATCTAAAATTTGGCAGTGTCCTAGAATTTTGCAGTTACTGCCAGTAACCATAAAAAACACTACTCTTCCACTGGAGGGAACCAGTCCAGTACCGGGAATTCAAATCCTGATCATATGTATCTTGCTTATGATTAATGGTCCTGCTATAGACTCATCTTAGGCTGAACTCTCCTATAGCACTTCTTTTTTGTGGGGCGCACATGCTTGCTGTAGTTTTAATGGCTTAGTCTTTCTTATAGTACCCCTACTGACCAAGGAAGGCATATAGATTTGCAATGTCATCTGTTTCTTGTTTACATGGTATGGTAGTGTTGTATTTAATTTTCTTCCATTGACCATCTTTTGCAAAATTTGACCCCGGCCTATCCGAGCTCACCTTATATCTAAATCCCATCCTTGATCTTTTGGGTCTGTGGTTCAGATCTCGTACTTCCCGCAAGCATTTTTTTTGTCGGGTTGTGTACAACTAAAATATAGCAGCGTTGCAAATAATTTCATCGTCACCAATTTGGGGGTGCAAGCTGCAATTTATATTTTTTCAATATAGTGGCAAATGGCAATTATGTGATTGACATATGCTATCTTCCAACCTCTGTTCTGACTCCCATTTCTCTTTTTATTTTCACAGGGACTTGAGCAACTTCGGTCTGGAATTCTACAGCAGAAGTCATTCATGCAGAATCAACAGCAATTGCAACAACAGGTCCAGTTTCTGACTCAGCAGCAGCAGCAGCAGCTTATGTTGCAGGCTCAGCAAAATATGGCTTCCCCAACATCTAGTGATGTTGACAGCAGAAGAATGAGGATGATGCTTAACAACAGAAATGTAGTTCTTGGGCGGGATGGGCGGACAAACAGTGGTGGTGATATTATCCCAAATATTGGCTCTCCTAGTCAAAGTGGTGGAGATATAGATATGCTAATAAAGGTATATCATTTGATTTTCTACCTTGTGACTGTTCATTTTCTCCCACTAACTGGTGTAAAAGCTTTTGTCCATTAAAGTTCTATCTTTATTTCTGTTATGGGCATGTACTGTAGCACATGTGTGCTGTTCACCCGCAATTAGTTTCCTTTGTTAGGGATTATATTGATTTGGTTAGTTTGAAAACTTATCTTCACTTAGTTTGTTTCTATAATTTAGAGATTGTTTCTTAGGGTTCAAGTCAAGTTATCCTATAAAAGGGTTGACATTGTATCTTCTTTAGGGAAGCAAAAATGAATAAAAAAGTTCATAGTTCCTAAAGCCCAGCTGTGGTTGTTCCCGGTGTCCTCTTTCACCTAGCGCCGTTCTACTTTAAGTCGTTGCCGTCTGACCTCCCTCTGACGGATGTTTACCCCTTGTTGTGCTAGTTCACAACAATTTCGTAGTAGTTGTTGTAACTGTAAGTGCTTATTTTATGTTTTTAGCTCATTGTATGGGACAAAGCAACTCCCTTTTCATGAGAGAGAGGAGGATGGATAATAGAAGGTAGAAGTATAGAACATCATGGCAAAATGGCACTTTGTCCCAATCTGATCAAAACTAGCATTTTGCCAGTTCTGTCTCAATGTGATCAACACGAACATAGTCAACATACTATAATTTATATTTAGTAGGAACTAGGGTTAAAAAAACCGGAACCGGGCACCGGCCGGAAACGGTAACCGGCCGGTTAACGGATTTACCGGAAAAAATCCGGATGAAATTCGTTTGAATTTACTCAAAAACCAGCAAAAATTCGAAAAATGGAATTTGAATTTGCTAATCCGGGAAAAACCGGCCGGTTTTTCTGTTCCCGGTCTCCACCGGTAAGACCAGTTACCGCCGGTAACCGGCCGGTTTTTTAATCTCTGGTAGGAGTTGTTATTGATATTTTGTTGTTCCTTGCAGCAATAATTCTTTTTGTGCTGTTAATATAATATATCATTTCTAAACTTTTTAGAACCAAGTCGGCTATAATTGACCTTGATGTTTTTGTTATTGCCAAAATTGTATTTTAGCAGCTTCTGTAATTACATACAAATGAATGTGAGTTATTTGCCATTTTACTGGACTTCTAAAACATCTAATTCTTTACAAAGGTGGTTGACATGATAAGGACAACACTATCTGTTTAAAGTTTTAGCTGTGCAAAGAGAACTCAAAATGTCCCATCAATTTTTCCTAATACTTGTGTTGATACCTTTTCTGATATCGTGCTTACAATTTATCTATTTTAACCTTGTTTTCTTCTTATCTTATCTGTATGCTCCCCTTATGCATATAAGATGACCTAGATTACTGTTACATTTACCTTTGATGATTTAACCTGTAAAGATACCTTCCTTTGTGTTAGTCTTCTTGTCCTTTTTCCTGAATCCATGTTCTTATATAGATTTTTCTGTTTAGTAGAAGAAACTTGCTCATGTACACCAGCAGCAGCAACAACAACTATTACAACAGCAAAGCAATAGTCAACAGCAGCCACAGCAACAACATCAGCTTCAGCAGCCTGCTGTCTCCAGTCAGCAGTCTCAAAGCTCAAATCAGTTTCTCCAACAAGAAAAGCCAGGAATTGGAAGTATGCCTGTTGAAGGGGGCATGCCGAACTCTTTTGGGGGAGCTGATCAAGTATGTTTTAGTTGTGTACATGCAATACCTTTTATGTTTCATTTTGCATGGATGTTTAAACCTAATATACTACTGTCTACTGCTCATTATATGTATGTGGTTTGAATGGGTTGATGACTTTTTTTTTTTTGAAATCTACCTACTTTGCCTCTATCCTGATATATTATTTGCATGAATACACCTTTATGGTAACCTCTGTGAAACAAATCTTGTAAAGCTATAGATCAGATTTTCCTAGCTCCATTATCTATTTTCTAGAGTATAAATAATATAACATTGTGTTCTTTGCTTTGCACTGCAATTGATTTGTCTTCGGTACTAAAATTCTGTTGTGACGTATCTTTTCCTGATCATGGAAGCACCACATCACTCACTTTTACTCATGATCTTTCATCTTTTGTTGATGAAGAACTTAGAGCTGCTTCCCACTACTTTAGATCAGTAAATTGAATAATAACTTGATCTCAGTGGTTCAGTTACATAAAATCATAAACTATGCTGTTTGTGGTTCAGACAACAAAGAAGAGAAAGAAGCCGGGCTCATCCTCAGGTAGAGCTAATAGTTCAGGAACCGCAAATACTACCGGCCCCTCTCCAAGTTCTGCACCATCGACACCTTCCACTCATACACCAGGAGATGCTATGTCTGTGCCACAACTGCAGCAGAATGGTGGTTCAGCAAAACCCTTGGTAATGTTTGGCTCTGATCGAACTGGAAGCTTAACATCCCCAGCAAACCAATTGGTACACACACACACACACACACACACACACACACACACACACATATATATATATATATATATATATATATATATATATAGAAATAAAGACATTTTTTCGATTTGCCAATTGTGTTTCAACAGTTTGAAAACAAAAATGCAAAATTGGCTACAAGACACTCAACTTTGTGTCATTGGTTGGTAGACATCCAAATTTCGTGTCTTTGCCAAAAAATACTAAAACTGTCTCTTTGCTGTAGGACACTGGGGCTAATATAATAATATTATTCATTGTTTTGGAGAGAGAAACAGTTCAAAATGACCTTCATGCCCTTATCCTCTTCTTCCTCCCTGTTCCTTCTCCGACGATCCCCTCATGGCCGACGGCGAAATCTGGCGGAAATCAACAGAAGTAATGCGCACATGGCATGTTCCTGGATTTGAGGGTTCCATTTTGGTGGTCTAGGTTGGTGGGGGAGGCGCCGGGAAAGCCGATGTCAGCGGCGGCCATGGCGAGGCGGTGATGCTCGGTGATGGCGGTTGCCCCTTGCCAGGAAGAGAGAGGCGGTGCGGCCGCCTCTTGAAGTGCTCGTGGTGAGCCGGTGGCGGGTTGGGCTCGTGGCCGGGGGAGGAGGGAGCACAACTCATGCGAGGCGGCGAGAAGGGCGTCGGTGGTGCCGCAGCGAGGCTCATGGAGAAGATCACGCCCGGCATGTCGGCAATGAAGCCCAAGGCCAGCAAGGACCAGTACTTGCTCAAGCGCCACGCCACCACCGTCGTCCATGCCGGAGGCTTCCCACTGACTGGGCGCGCTCCCGGACCTTCGCCCGCTCTGGACGACAGCGCGCCTGGCTTCCCAAATGATCCACAGACACTATTGATGTAGCAGCGATGGAGACGAGGAGTTCATATTGCAGAGGCGCGCGCCGTCCACTCCGGTCGTGCTTCCTCTTGCCGGTCAGGCTCGGTGGCGAAGCTGCGCGCGACGCCTGCGGAGAAGGCACGGAGGCAACGAGGATGGGGGGAGACGGCACTGGGCAGAGGCGACGATGGCGGCATGACCGGGGGATTGGTAGTCGCGGACGACCGATCCTGGCACGGTGGTGCGGGAGGAAGGGGACGGCGCGGTGACCTTGGCGGCGTCCGAGAATAGCCTGGAGATGGCCTGACGTGCGCGGGCAAAGTGAGCGTGGTGCAGGGGTGGCCCGAGGAGGCAGGAGGCGGCGGTGAGCGCCGCGCGGTGCTAGCCCCGGAGTGAGGTGAGCATGAGGGAGATTGCGTTGGGGACGTCGAGGGTATTGACGGCACGGTCGAGGAGGTCGGAGGCGAGGCGGTTGGCCGGTGGCCTGGACAGTGCGGCGGCAATGAGGGCGATGGCGAAGACGTCGCAGAAGGTGGCGTCGGAGGAGAGACGTCGTCGAGGAGCTTGGGGAGGAAGGCGAGGGAGAACGATTTTGGCGTGGTTCTCTGGAGCGGAGGGGAAGAAGGGAAGAGAAGAAAGAAGGGGACCGGAATGGCAAAATGGACTTTTCACAAGCCTTCTCTCTCTTCATCGGTTCGGAAATGATATTTTAATGGCCTTAGTGTCCTACAGTAAAAAGACACAAAATTTTAGTATCTTTTGGGAAAGACGCGAATTTTGGATGTCCAGTAGCCAATGACACAAAAGTTGGGTGTCTTCTAGCCAATTTTGTCTAACAAAAAAGTCTTCAATTTCAGGGTGATGTGGACCGTTTGCTGGAAGAAGGTTCATTGGATGAAAATGTTGAATCTTTTCTATCACAGGATGACATGGATCCTAGGGACACCTTGGGACGCTGCATGGATGCCAGTAAAGGTATGGTTTTAATACCTGCTTCTTGTTGAGTTCGACCCTTGTGAGTTGTGATGGAATGATAGTGTCTCATCTATAATCTGCATTGTTGATCTCATGCTTTTGTTTTTAGGTATATTGTCCACATGCCTTTTTTGTAAGAAAACATGTCAACCATGCTGTTGCTTTACAAAAATGCTTGTCACTACATCTCTTTACAGGATATAAAAAAAGAATTGCACTATGTCTCCCTAAATTTACATGGTTGTATCACTTAGCTCACTGAACTTGAAAATTACTCTCAGTGCGGTAGTTACCCCGATGAACTAAGGTTCATCACACAAAGCATGTATCTACTTGATTGCAATTATTTCGCTGGTGGTCAATGCATATCTCAAGATCTGTTTGTTCCAGGGTTTGGTTTTGCTGAGATTGCAAAAGCACGTGCAAGTGCAACCAAAGTTAGTTGTTGCCACTTCTCATCCGATGGCAAACTGCTTGCAACTGGTGGTCATGATAAAAAGGTGTTTGTCAACACAGAAGTAATTTTTATTTTGCCATTGTTAGAAAAGCTTCAATCACAAACTTGCTCTTACTCTGCAGGTTGTTTTATGGTGTACAGAGTCCCTGAAGCCAAAATCTTCATTAGAAGAGCATTCGTTTTTGATCACTGATGTTCGATTTAGCCCAAGCATGTCCCGCCTTGCTACATCTTCCTTTGACAAAACCGTACGGGTTTGGGATGCTGACAATGTATACTCCTTTGCATTTGTTTTCTCTTTGCAATGTTATTCTCTTATGGTGATATTTCATTATAAGGTGTTCCACATCTTAGATTGCAGTGACTAATTGATTGACTGTGCGCAGACTGACTATTCGCTCCGTACTTTCACGGGTCATTCAGCATCTGTTACGTCGCTTGATTTTCATCCGAATAAAGAAGATATGATTTGCTCCTGTGATACTGATGGGGAAGTCCGCTGCTGGAGCATAAATAATGGTAGCTGCCTGAGCTGTGTTCAGGTCTTGAAGGTATGGAGTGCTGATTTTTATTCTCATGGGATCTTCTGCCCAAACATTTAATTTCTGATGCTTGCTTCTGTTTCCAATCATATTTTTATCTCCACAGGGAGGTGCTACTCAGATGAGATTTCAACCTCGCAAGGGAAAATATCTAGCAGCTGCCTCAGAGAAGACCATCTACATACTTGACGGGGACACACAACATGCTTGTAGAAACCCTTTACAGGTTTGTTACCAAAGATCACAGCCAAAATGTGTTAAATCCCTTTGAGGATGCATTTACATCCCCTCATATTCATAACTATTTGCAATTTATCTCATGCCATGTCTTTAGATTCTCCAGTAGTACAGTCATACCAATTGTGATTGCCATTCTTGATAGTTCACTAGATACCAGTGAATCAATAATAGGTTTGTTAGAACTTGGAACACTTGCGTGTACTTTACAAGTTCCATAAGCTTGGCATCAAGAGGTTTTAACCAGTAGATTTTATGATGCTGAAATTTCTTTAGATTTCAGATAGAATTTGATCGATTTTTGCAAAATTGCAATGTTCCTTGGTCCAATATTTTCCATCTGACCTGCTATTATAGTACAAACTAAGCAAGGTAAGCTGCAAGATTTAGCCCAGTGCGGTCAGATTAATTTATTGTAAGCTCTACATGTATATTACACGTTAAAGATAATCATTCGACTTGTATGGCTTGGGATTTTATGACCTACTTTAGTTATGGCAACTTGCATGTACCAATGGTGGTTGTGGGCTTTTTAATTGGAAATTTTGTTCGCATGTGTAGGGGCACACGAAGAATATTCTATCAGTTTGTTGGGATTCTGCCGGTGACTATCTGGCTTCTGTCAGTGAAGATTCTGTCAGAATATGGTCGTTTACTTCTGGACATGATGGTGAATTTGTGCATGAGTTGAATTGCAGTGGGAACAAGTTCCAATCATGTGTTTTCCACCCATCTTACCCATCTTTGCTAGTCATTGGTTGTTACGAGGCAAGTCTCTCTTCTCGTCAGACAAGTTAATCATTCTGTGAGCACGCTTATAGTGTTTGTTTGTACTATTTGTGTCATGCAGTCTTTGGAACTTTGGGACGTAAGGGAGAAGAATTCCATGACATTCAACAATGCTCATGATGGTATAATTGCAGCCCTAGCAGCGTCGAGTGCAACAGGGAAGGTTGCCTCAGTAAGCCATGACCGGCTTGTCAAGCTCTGGAAATGACTTGTAAAATAGCGACCGTTGTCCGTGTCGAATTTTACATTCTGGTGTTTAGATGATATAGAAACAAGATGGTTTTCTGCTTCTGATGACCACATTACAAAAGGGTAGCTAACAAAATTTCTCGAACCGCTTGGGTTCGAGAACTAACCTGGATTGTGTTTTGTGGTTATTGTAATTGTATCTTGTTTGCTGTTCATGTGCTTCTGAAGTTTGCAACTCCTTATGGAACGTTTGTTGGTCTGCTCTAACAATGAAGATGCCTCATTTGCACCGATCAAAAGTTAAAAAACTTTTTTGGGTGCCTTTTATATGCGGTTGCCATGCATTTATTTATTTTTCCTCTTTCCTGACTCGAATCCTACGAAGATTAATTGTGACATTTTGTTGTTCGTGAATCTGGAACATTATCTATGGTGCGAGTGCAAAAGCTCGGTGCTGCTCGATGTACTCCAGGTTTTTTTTTAAAAAAAATTAAAAAATGAGTGCGAAGTGAGGTTTTATTCTAAAAAATTGGATTTGCTATTCCTGTGTCAATCATTTTTTTTTGGCAAAATCAGATGAACTTCTGACCTCTACATCTAAAAAAAACAAACTAGCCGAATGCACGGGCGTTGTTACGGATTAAAGGATAGAATTATATTACATGTTGTATAGCTGAGTGCTGAATGCCGATTGAAATGATCTGGTAAGTTTTTATCTTGTTCTACTTTTTACTTCAAAACAATATGGCATGATATTAGACCGCACCATATGGTGCTTGGTCCTGAGACACAAGCATCTCATTACTAAAGCACTTGATCCAGAACCTACGGACACGTATACCACCGCAGAGCATATTAGTTCAATGACAATTAGTTTTCGTTTACCAACGGAAGGTACATCTTAAAAAGATATATTAATTACTATAATTCTGAGTTTACTCCTCCCACCCTCACACCAAACCGCCGTCTCGCTTCTCTTCCCCTCTCACTCCACGTCAAACCACTCCGCATATCTTAATTACTATAATTCTGAATTTACTCTTCCCATCCCCACGTCAAACCGCTTTTTCTGAATGATTATAGCAAGACTGAGTACATAGTCGTACTTAACAAGTTGCACCATAGAAATGCAAATATAGATAATGGTTTATTCCAAAGAAAATGGCTTATGTGGTTATTTTGTAGAAATACAACATTTGTAATTGAATACAAATAATAGATTGAAAATATAATTCAAAATAAATAAATAATAATTTTTTTTCACAAAGGACACAAAGCTTAATTAAAAAATTTCACGCAGCCATATTAATTAAATCACACAGCTGTCTCTTCCCAATTATTTTATGAAGATCTACCCCTCGTGTGAAATCCCCGAGAATGTACATTACCACGGACGCGGCTATTCGAATAGATTAATTAACATTCTGCAGATGTTGTACACTTTACTCATAAGATGCAATCGACTTGTACGGAGCTGGTCACAACAAAATCTTTCTGAAATTTCATCTCAACAATTGACACTCCGGTGTGTTTTATCGTCGTTCAACCCATACACAGTGCTTTAGTACGACACACACCGTTGGACCTAAAGACGGCAAACCGTTCATAAATGTATACTACATGTTAGTCCACACCTCCGCCCATCACTCAACTCCTAACCTACAACATGAGTAGTTAATATCGAGAATCCAAAACTTACTAAGTTAGGCCTGCCCCATACCAGATATGTGGTCGTATAGTAAGGCTTAGTTCAATGGCGCACAAAGTTAAGCCCTGAATTGACCAAGGTAAAACATCAAATTCCTAACTATGCCACAAAGATTATCATTATCATTCACAAAGCTCCACCATATCACTTAGTATCCACCACTTGCCTCAGTCTAAATCCTTTCTCGCTCTGTTGGTTAAGTGCAACACATACTATCACAAAGTAATAACACATATCACATAGTTTTATACAAAGTTCCATAGCCACTTAGTCAAGTTTATATTTGTAACTCAATAATATGTGTGGCTCGTAGCATGGCTAAGCAATACTACTCATATCTAACGAACCCACGTTGGTGCTATGATAATACCAACTAATAATTAATCAAGCTAGGGTAACAAAAGATCAAGGTAATACAATAGGTAAGGTAGATATAATCAAATGGGTGAATAACTAATCCCAAAGTATTTAACTAAATACTTAAAGTAGAATGCAGTACTTTGAATCAAAGTAATTTTGAGAACTGGATTCAACATGATCAAAAGTACAACTTGCCTTACTATAGCAATGATGATCTTATTTTATCTCCAATCTTTACTTCCTTGAATTTCAGCTCCTTCGGACGATTCTGGAACTTCAACGTCTAATGAGAAAGAAAGCGCAAAAACAAAATAAATTCAAAAAGATAAAACAAATAAACTCCAAATTGAAATTGAATAGTATTGAGAGATAGATAATGAATTTAGATGAATTTAGAAACTTGAATGAGTTTAATCGGAGTTCGTATGAGAAAGAACGAGCTATCAGAAGATTGAAATTCACTTGAAATAATGAACAAGAAAAGAGAGAGAGAGAGAAACTGACAAGTGATGTCTACGTAATATTCTAAGAATATTCTATTCTGAAAATATTAGAAAATGACTGAGTATATGACATGTGGGACTTACTGATATTTATGAATTTCTAGAATTAAAATAATTCCAGAAATAAGGTAGAGAGAGTGGCAAGTGGGTCCAATAAGATAAAATATTTTTCAAGAATTAAATTAATTCTTGAAAATAGAATTATGGGTTGACATGCGGGTCACTGGTCTATGGACCAGGTCCACAGAGATATGCTTGTCCATTGTGGACCAAGCTCATGAACTAGGGTTGACCAAAGGTTTGACTGACATGTGGGACAACATGTAAATGAGATAAATAATTAGGGTTTTGTGTTGGGTAGATGACTTGTGGGGTCAACATGTAAGAGAGGGATAGATATATGGTTTGGATGGTGTCAATGACAATGGGACCAAGCTGTTATAAAGAAAGAGTTTGTTCTGGAATTTATATTGATTGGATGACACAGGGGCCCACACATCAGAACAGAAAGAAGACAAGAAAGGAATCCAGGGAAAGAATCGAGCCGAGCAACTCAGTAATGGACACAAACATGAACAGTGATGGCATGCATCGGCCGGTTCTTGCGCGTGGAGGTGCCGGTGAACGAAGGCGAACCAGTGGTGGCAAAGGGGCAAAATGAAAAGGCAATGACGAACCGGAGATGATGACGCGGTTCAGACGTCGAGATTCGGCACCATACGTCGGCGGCGATGCGAAGAACAACGGTCGGTGGCGGCCTCATGGTGGTGCACTGCTTTCGGCGATGTTCTGCGAAAAGAGAGGTGAGCAAGGTGTAGAACACGGCAACACAAACCCAATAGTGGTGGAGATGAAGGCATGAGATCAACAATTGCGGAGTAATTAACCAAAGAAGGGCGACGGTCAAAAGGAGAGAGAACACTTGATTCTCATGCACGTGGATCAAACTTGAAACTAAAATATGGGGAAAATATGTTTCAACAAGGGCTACAAGTTAACACGATCGGATTTTGGAAAAACTCACCGAGGAACGCGATGAACACATTTCGGCTTTATGGCTTGAGATGACCGATGGTGCTCCGGTAATCTTCAGGCGAGGGGGGCGGGATGTAGACGTAGAACATGACGATGAAAATCCAACGCCACAGACGGTTCGTCCGGGGATGTCAGATGGAGGCACAACTCGTCGGAGAACACCTTCGGTTGGAGCTTGGTATTTTACAGATTGCGACGAAAATAAATTGATTCGAAGGAAACCAAAACATGTGATTGGAAGAGGAGATCAAGTGCTTCAATATGATGCAAACAAGTTCTTTTTATATGCGCCGAGGAGGAAGATATAGATTTGAGGTTGATTCGATTGGAAACTATCGGGACCCAAAAATACAATTCTGGACTCTCTATGTATAGTACACTAGTCCAGAACATGCTAGTGTATACAGTATCAACATAGATGAATATCGATCCATACAAGATGATTAATAGAATAAACGACTAATTTGGATAGCAAATAATGGTTTTGACCTTACAGTCGAGTTTACATTTATTAAGCCTCGCAGGGCTGATAATAAATAAAATAGCAGCAGCGGAACAAAATTAAACTCCAGCGGAATTCCATTAATTCACCACAGGCAACCGACTGAGATTAAGACCCTAAAAATCAGCACCCTCGTAGAACTCCTCCTCAAATGCAGGGGATGGCTCCTTCACTTCTGTTGATTGTTTGAAGCAAGCATGAGTACACAACCGTACTCGCAAGTCATACCACATAATGCAATTTATAGATGATGGCTGATTCCAAATGAATGACTTCTGTGGTTATTTTGCATAAAGCAATATTAGCAATGAGATATGAATAATAGATTGAAAACAATATTTAAAACAAATAAAAAATAATAATTTAACATTTATTTTCACAAAGGATACACAATCTAAACAAATTATTCACACAACCATATGACTTATATCACACAACTCCCTTCCTAAATATTTTATGAAAATCTACCCCTCATGTGAAATCCCCGAGCATGTCCATGACAGTGGACGCGGCTATTCAAATATATTGATTAACACTCTACAGAGGTTGTACACTTTACCCACATGATATAATTAGTATAGCTAGCACTAATCGTAATAAAATCTTTCAGAAACTTTATCTCAAGTATTGACACTCCCGGTGTGCTTTACCGTCACCCAATCGATACACTCAGCGCTTGGCATAACACACACCGTTGGACAGGGAAGTGGCAAACCGTCCAGCGATGTGAGAATCAAACCTCCAGCCCAGCACACAACCTAACCTATCAGCCTGAGTAATTAATATTAAGACTCCATAACCTACTAAGTTAGGCCCGTCCCATAGTAGGCATGTGGTCGTACAATAAGAATCAGTTAAATGGCGCACAAAGTTAAGTTCTTAATTGACCAAGGCAAGACTTTCAATTTCTAACTAAATGTCACACAGACCAATATTCCCATGCACACAGCTTCCACCATATCACACAATATCCACCACTTGCCTCAGTCTAAATCTTTTCCCACTCTGTTGGTTAAGTGCAACACATGCCATCAACGAGTAATAGCACACAGCACATACAATTTTATCACACAGTTCCATAACCACTTAGTCAAGTTTATTTTTGCAACTCACATGAGATGATGACTCGTAGCATGGATAAACAATCTACTCGTATCTAACCAACCCATGTTGGTACTATGATAATACCAACTAATAATGAACCAACCTAGGGTGACAAAAGATCATGGCATAACAATAGACAAGGTGGATATAACAAATTTGTTTAATAACTAAACCCAAAAGCATTTAAATAAATACTTGAAATAGAATGCAATAATTTAAATCAAAGTATTTTGAAAATTGAGTTCAATATGATCAAAGGTATAACTTTCTTTGGAATAGGTCTAGGTACTGGTCTTGATCTTGGTGCACTACTTCTTCAAAAGTCTCCAAAGAATTAACGTCTACTCACAAACGAAATAAATAAATAAATAATAGAGATAAAACAAACTCTAAAAATTAAATAAAAATATTAGATAAATAGATCTCTAATTTAGATGAATTTAGGAATTTTAATCGGTTCAAATGAAGTTTAGATGAAGAAGATATGAGCTTTGGAAGATCAAAACTAAAGAAAAATACCCTAAATAGGAATTTCTGGAATTTTTGAATTATTTTTCTATTGAAAAATCCAGAATATGACGAAAACATGATGTCAACACTGAGATTTTCAGAATTAAAATAAATAAAAGAAAATCTAGCATGTGGGACCCACAAGTGAGCGACTTGGCTCACGGTGAACTAAGTCCACGGAGCGATTGGATCTAGGGTTCGGTGAACCGGCCACGCATGCGCACACGTGGCGTTGACGCGGTGACACGCGAGACGACATGCAGACGCAGGTGCTGAGGTGGCGGCTGACATGGATGACGGCGAGGCGGCGGCGCTCAGGTCCCAATGGTTTTCGGCGAACGGCGGTGGCTCGCCTGTGGTTAGTGGTACCAGCAGATAGCCAAGGCTATTGCAAACTCGATGGTGTACTTACGCGCGACTGAGGTCAACGGTGATGGCCAGCGGCGAGGTCGGAGCGGCGAGGGAGGTGCGGCTATTGTCGGGCGAGGGTTCTGGTGAAGCTCCTGTAGGGGGGAAGGGCGTACGAGGTAGCCCGGGCGGCGGCGGACTCGGCGGTGCAATCCACGTCGACGAGGCGGAGACGATGGCGACGCAATTCAAAAAACAAAAAGCTTCAGCTGAAAACCTAAAGCTCCGATTGCGGCGGTGCTAGGGTTCTCGGGGAGTGAGGGTGGGGGATTTGGGTTGCAGGGGTGCTGGCGAACCTCAGGAGCTATTTATAGAGGCTCGGGCGACTGGGATAAGGAATCCCCAAATCGAGTCCGTTTTGAATACGAAAACGAAATCTGAAATCCAGGAGATAGAAACCGATTTGAGATTTGATTCGGCCGAATTTGGATGTGGAAAGATACGTGATAAGATTTGATGCGGAAATCCGGAGGTCTTAGTTGGGATTTCTCCGTTGTCGGGTGAAGCTCTGAGCTCGGCAATGGCGGACGACGCGCACGGCTCCGCGAGGACGAAGGTAACGCGGAGTCGAAGACCTGACGCGTGGGCCGATCGCGCGCCAGTGTGCGAGCGACGACGCTACCTGGGTCAAGGCTGAGAGAGAGGTTGACATGCGGGGCCCGTATGTCAGTCGGAGGCGAAGCGCGTCTTGTGCGAAATAATGCACAATGTTAATTGGAGCGGAATAGGGCTGGGTTTCGGCCCAAACACTGTTTTGAGATTTTAAATTAGTTTTATTTTTTAGAAAATACCTGAAAATCCAAATAGCAATTAGAAAATAGCACATGAACTCGGGAAAATTTTAGAAAATATATCCAAGCACATAAAATCCAAATAAAACAGTTTTGACAATTGTTGATGTTGGGATTAATCATATTAAATTATTTTGATGCTAAAAGTCCATATTAAGCTTTAATTAAAAATTTAAATAAAATCCAAATGTTGAATTTTCCAACTACTAACTAATAAAAGATTTTTAAAAGCTCGAAAAATTAGGATGTTACAGAAACGTACACGTAGACTTGGCTGTTCAACTGGAGGATAATGATGAACAGTAACCATGTACGGTACTGTAACAAACTTGTGGCGAGGAGAGAGAGAAAGGTGGGATTTTCGGAATTAAATGAAAGACCATAAATCAAGGAAGCCAAATAAATAGCAAATAAATCTAGAAAATACCCAAAAATTCCTTGGAAAATAAGGAAGCAAAATAACACTAGTTTTCGTTTAATTAAATTTTAAATTAGTCAAATTATATATTTTGAATTTAGAAAATTCTTAATAAAGCTTTATTAATTCAAATAAAATTTATGAAACTTTCCATGGACCTAAACTACTCAATTTTTTTTTGAAAAGCTAGATTTTGGGATGTTACACACTGCCCCTTACCGGCGGCGAGCCGACGGTGGGGAGGAGGAATTTTAGATGATTTGGAGAAGATGAACAGTAGATCACCGGAAGGGGAGAATAAAGGACGGTAATTTTCAGTCATTCCCCTTGCACTGACTTGAATGTCCTGTCACTTGAGAGACGCACTACCGAGATGGTTATAATTGTGTGAAGCGTTAGAGCTACTAGCAAGAGTCACGCGCTACACTGCGTGCGTGCAAAAAAAGAAGACAAAACAAAACAGGTAGATGTGATCGCTTGCTAACCATAAACCACAAAAAAGACTGAGCAAGTAGATAACAAAAGGCCGAAAGCAACTGAGGTAAGCTATAAGCATACAAACATGTATAGAAATCTGCTTATTTGCATCTAGCTCTAAACTAGCTTCCCATGTGCGAGTGTGTGATTTTCTAGTTTGGAGAATTCTTTATGCACAGAAGAAAGCAGAGAAAACAAAAACAAACAAGGTTGATCCTTAACACCAAGCTAATGGACCCTGATGTACCATTAGGTTCTGCCTAGCAGAACATGGCACAAATAAGTAGGCAAATAAAAAAGCTACCATGCAAGAACTAAAAGAAGGTACTGTATATATGACCCAAAAAAAGAGATCTATAACTAAAAAGACGCCACACCGGATTTATCCATTATATAGATGAATAACGGCTGGAAGTGTGGATCAACAAAATCTAAAAAGATAAAGCTAAAAGCTCTTTATCTGCTAACGTCGTGAGTAATATATATAGGAGAAAAACCACACAACACAAATAGAAAACTAATTTTATCTGCATTTTATATAAAGCACCTTCAGGAAGTAAAGCTGCATAATATACGGAGAGTGGCATCCCATCTACCAAGAGTAAGGGCACAGGTAAGCATCTATTATTTCTACAGCACTGGATATAGCAAAAGAAGCACAAAAAGTACTTATCTCGATGTGTATAATGCTTTGAACATCTTAAGATACTATGGAAGCAAGCATATAGATTATATGTACAGATGGAAAAAATTCAGATACATGTATAAAAACGCATGGATAAAAGAGAAAATTGAGGAATCAAAAAGCGACAAATTACATGAATCAAAGATCTGCATCTAGTATGGATTCCCAGCAATCTGCATAGACTGCACAAATGAAAAAATACAGGTCAAATGAAATGAAATCAAATTACATGGTAAACAGCGGCACTGGGAGAAATCCCAACCAAAATAAACAAGGTGGTGCGACGGAATGGGTTGAGGGATTAACATTAATATATCCTAATCCTAATGATGACACAATATTTAACATCTACTGAGTAAGAAGCTTTGCGCTGAGGTGATGGAAAACTGAGAAATACCGTGTCGTCATTAAACATATATATTCTCCACAATATGTAATGCTGGATGAGCACTGTATGATAAAGAAGGACAAATCCTAGGTTGTATCAGTAAGAACCTGTCATATTACCATGATAAACACAAAAGATTCCACGTATTAGGAGTTTAGGACTGTTCTAGTTCTTGGATAGGTGCTGATCAAAAGAGAGCCTCTTTTTAGCCCCGTGGTATTCATACTCATTACTAGGAAGTTTGATCAGATAGATATCGGTCCATCAAACCCATTCAGAAAGGAGAAAATAATACATAAAAAACGTGAAAACTAAACATAATTGGAGGACAAGCTATTGCAAAGGAGAAAATTCCAATTAAAAGTAGCATGGCATCAACTGCAACACCTTTTCATTTGAATGACACCTACTTTATCAGGGTTTCATTTTGTCAGCCAATGCGTATCTTCCGCTTATTCTCGTGAACTATTTGTATTGGGCCATCAAAGTGGAAGGTAACCATACCTATCGCAAAATTCGCAGTAATCCAAGCCAATTTTCCAGACAAAACATGAATACGAACATCACAAAAACTGAACCTCCGATATAGCATCCCCACAGTATAAAGTAATGAATCCCTAAAAAAGCAGAGAAACATGTTTAAAACAACAGAATATTAAATGTCACCCGTAGCACTGCGTAGATATGATATGGAAAAAAACTGATCCTTTAACACTTCAATAGTTTTAACCCTCCATACGGATCCCAACGACAGAAATCAAAAGGCACCTACCATACGCCAACTAAAAGGCTCTCTATCAGATTCCTGAGATTTTACAACAACACTATCCTAAGGGTCTCCATGAAAGCATAACAGGGTTTTTAGTATGAGCTTAGGTTCCCTGTGTATAAAACTATTTTTGCATTCCTGCGATTTGCAATGCAACTCGCTTCTAAATCCTCATCTTAATTTTGTTCTCCAATTGCACACATGGATCCTAAAACCTAATCAAGTGGCATAAGCGTAGCATTGAATATGTCGTATCGTACAAAACCAACATTCTCGACAAGGAAAAATAACATCGGTACCCCTTTTGAAAAAGGGTTCGTTTCTTCTTTTTTTTAAAAAAAAACTGGGCTATCAGATGAAAATGAAACCATGACCGTCTAGATGCACCCATCCAGATATGAGATCCCAGTCCATCTCTCGTCGAGTTTTTTATGCAGTTTCTTTTGAAGAATACGAGTTTGTTTGAAATGATAACGAGGTCAGTTAGACTGGGAGAGTTTGTTCGAGTTAGTTGCTGGAAGACATGTTCTCCAATTTTGTTCGGCTTTCACTTATGAGTAAATTAAACTACACAATTTATGACTTAGTGGTTGTATGTGTCACGGGAATGAACTCCTTGATCTTGATAACTAGTAGGGTGCCCGTACGTTGCAACAGATCTTAAATAAATAATACCACAAATGCTAAATTATGTTAATGTTTAACTCAATTATGTTTATGACTGAACAGTATACTATTAAAATTTTAAAACATGTCAGACTGCTCCCAATCTTTGTTTTTCAACCTACCTTTCCCTTTACCGCTCTAGCGCTATCAAAAGGAGGAAAAAAAATCCACACTTTTACTACTCAATCTCTTTTCATTACATGTACCATAAATAGTTAACATCTATAAATTTATCAGTTTACATAAAGGATCTTTGATGATAATTTTGCTCAAATCTATGCAAAGATCACTTTATGAAATCAAAGACTAATACCACAGTGATACAAGCCATTTCTTTGATAAAATACAGCACTGGATTTCATTGATAGAAGAGGGAATTCACAAGGTTTCAACCGTCTACAATTGAACAGAGTGAAAATTGATGAAATTGTATATCCCAAAGGATGAGGAATTTACTCAAAATCAACACCGTTTATTATACCTTGTTAGCACTTGCATTCATTGAGCCCCACAATTTCTATGCATACTGCTCTCACATCAATTTCAACTACAGTGACGCAACCCATGTATATACACCATTACAGAAATAAAAGTGCCATTTTGCACAGTTAGAACCTAACTAATGAAGTTGCAGATGCATAGGTCGAGGCGAGAATATAAGACAAAAATGGTTGCACCTTCGGAACTCTTGAAACCACTGCTTCTTCAATCTAAATATGAAGTTCAGATCGAGGTCTTTCAAGGTAGTATACTGATCAATCTCAGTGTGTGGCTTGTCAGTTGTACGGCCAAGAGATGAGCCTTTTAGATCAAAACGTCTATGGATAGAATAATCGGAGCATAATAGATTTCCCATTATGACAAAACGAATCTGAGTAGTAATACAACAGTAAACAGTCAGGGCACACATTTTAAACATTGGCAAAAATGTATATAACAAAGGTAGTGCTAAGGATGGAGAAGAAATATACAGTCACATTCATCTCTAACCTTCTTTTGATTTGCCCTAGCTAACTTGACATAATGTAGACCAAATAATTTGGTAATTAGAGTATTCTCAAATGCGCGTACATGATTGTAGTAAGCTGGAAGCATCTTCAGAAGCATTTGTAATGTAAACGTGTTTCTTGCATTCAGAATAAAACTTCTGGTCTTATTTATGAAGCTTGGAAAGTCTAGAGACAGAAGGAACCACAAAGGACAAACATTTACTTCTGATTTCTTCATTGTCTTTATCAAGTATCGATCATCATTTGTTAGGTAAAAGAAGCTTCCACTCTTATAGTCAGCAGCATCCACCTTAAACAGCTTGCGCAGTGTCCTGCGATTCAGTTCAGAACAAATGATATGTCGATCAACATGACGACACTAGAGCAAGGATACACAATATATCTTTATCATGGGAGTGATGACCAACCGGAACACCTATGGGCAGTAATCCTTCCATCTGAAGTCACGAGAATTGTGAGGAGGAGTATATTTTGAGCGTTTTGGAGGGAACTTTGTCTATACGTTTTCCTTTGGGTTGAAAGCCAACGATTTTAGATCAAGCGTAATTGGACCTAACTTGCTGACTGCATGCATGTGTCAACACATCATTGGTAAGGTAGAGATGAATTTAACCGTGGAGAAAAAAATAAAAGAAAAATGACTAATATGCTTGCAAGGAGTTTAGTAACAATTTGAGCCATCAATGAAATGTCGTGAGTTGGTGGAAAATTCACACAGAAGGGTGAAGCATCTACCTTATAATCAAAATCAGATTGGCCAACCCACAAATAAATTGCTTTTAAACCATTACTTACATCACCCAAAGCAAACTCTTTGATGATTCACATGTCAATATTTTCTAATTCAAACTTGTAAATCGGCAAAGGTACCAAAGCCAATGCAAATTTCTCTGGCGTTACGCGTTATGTGGTGCCAAAGTAGTAACATGGTCAAATTCCATAATTGAGCAACCAAAATGTTCATAATTCACACCCGCCATTGAAGGCAAACGAAAGCACGTACCTGATCCCGAGCTGCAAGTTGAGCATAAGCAAGTAGTTCTTGTGCCCCTTGGCGATGGTCTCCCCCTGCTTTCACCTCCCGCGGCGGCACCCACTTGGCGATGTGTGGCGCCGGCGACGGCAGCCCCCTCCCCTCGCTGCCGTTGTCCGTCCTGACGCTCCTCAGCGCGCCCACCACCTCGTCCGCCAAGGCGGCTCCGTCCACAATGCCGCACGTGATGTCCCCGTCCAACTCACAAATGCAGTTCTTGTCATACTTCCGGTCGCCGTCGGAGCTATTGCTCAGTCCGGACGCCGAGCTCGCCCGCCCATTGGCCGTCCTGTTCCCCGAATAATTCAGCGACTTCTGCAGCGATGCTGACTCGGTGCTGCCGCGCATGAAGCCCGGCAACTCCCTCGCGAACATGTCACGGGGATCATGCGTCGTCGGGGATGACACCACCGGAGACGGGTAGTACACGCCCTTCTACTGGACAATGCCGGTGGGGATATCGCGCGTCCAATACCGACGTAGACGCTGCCATCGGCCCAGAGGAAGGTGCCCTGACCGCGTGGGTAGTCGTCCTCCCAACCAAAGTTGGCGGCGACTGGGGAGAGGAGGGCGGAGCGGTTTGGCGTGGGGTGGGAGATATACCTCTAGTTGGGGGAATTGGGCCGGTTGGTGGTGACGGGGGAACTTGTCGGCTGGCCAACCCATGGGGGAGGAGACTACCGGATGAGAAGCCGACGACGAAGGGAGGCGGGCCGCACGAGAAGACAAGATGATAACCTCCGTGAGCCGTCGGTGCTGGGGGAGGCAACAAGAAGGAAGGCGAGGACGGAACAGTGCCCCCACACAGCGAACATCGGGCGGTGCATCGTGACGGAGAAGCAGGGGGGAAGAGGCGGGGGGACGGCCCTGTGTGGAGTTGATGGCGCCTAAAGGAGGTAGGGGTGGAGCGGAGCGGCACTGGCACCGAGAGGAGGGTAGGCACCGGCCGCGGTGGTTCTGGGAGTTGGCGGTGACCGGGGAGAGGAGGGCGGAGTGGTTTGGCGTGGGGTAAGAGGGGAAGAGAGGAGGAATCGTCGGTCATCAAGGTCTACTTCAAGGATCATGGAGAATTAGGTCGTGCTACCCCAGCCGATTGTCTGTCGGCATATGGATGGGATATACTAAAGTTATTCTGTTTCGTTCCGCTACAACTTAATTGAGCTATTCGTTTTCTGAGACATTAATTGTAAGTTTTGACTGTAAGGTCGTTACTCGATAATTATTGTTATTTGTCTATTTATTAATCATCTTTGTATATAGAATGATATTTCATCGATGTTGCCATTATATACACTAACATGATCCTAGACTAGTACAATATATATATTTGGATCCCAACACAGAGATCCTCCTCGCCCGACTAGTTGTACAAATAGTTCTCTATTACTCCTCCAGGTATTGTAGTAGTAGCTCAAGTAGACTAGATGCCCGTTGCTTTTGTATGCAAGATGCCAGTACCCCCTCCGTCGTGCTTCCTGTCCAATCGACGGTGCCGACGATGACTCCGTTCGGTTCTCCAGCGAGAGGTGGACGATGCTGGCGACGACTCCGTTCGATTCTTCGGCGAAATACGCAAAGGGCTCTACCCGTATGGGAGTCCGACATGGCGCAAATGTGTCGTATGTCCCTTTGGATCTACAGCAAAATTTCTCTAATTTCCTACAAGTCACCTCGCCGCCGGGGTTGAGGATCCTTAAATCATCTGTCCTCGGTGCTTCCGGCTAGCTCAATCGGGATGCTCGCCAGCGTTAGCTTGGCGCCACCACCGCAGAGCGCTCAAGATGTCTGCTAAACTCAACCTCCAATTGCTCTGCTGAGAGCCAAGGATGCTTTCATCCACTTTCAGCTGCCGTCGATCACCGGCAATGATGTCGCCGCCTAAGATCCAAGCTTCTCGGCAATGTTGTAATTTCTATTTCTTTCAAGGTCCTTTTTGTAATTTGAGGATGTAATGTGCTTTCCGTTCAATAATGGAACTCTAGGCCCTTCGAGGGCCTTCACGCTTTCAAGAAAAAAACCACCTCGCAATAACAACAGAGAGCACAAAGGAAAAACATCGTAACATGAAACTGGACAGAAGATTGTCTTACATACAATTGCCTGTCACATGTGTCTACTATGCATATAGACACGAATATGTAAAAGTGCTGAAACTAGTAAAAGAGAGCTGACGTTGGTGAGAGCAAAGCGAAACAGGTCACCATCCCAAAAAAACGTCCCCGCCCAAATCTGTAGATCGAGAGTACGCCAGACCGAGCTCCTAGTCGTCATCACATCAGCTCACATCAGCGTGGCTTATGGCGCACCTCGATCATGTCATCATCCTCGAGGCCAAGGTCCTCCGGTGTACTTGCTGGGTTTATTTTATCGCCATCAAATACGAAAGTCACATCGGACGGGGTGAGCTTTGCCTTCTTAGCGTACGCCCTGAGAAGCTTGTCGAACTTTTCATCCTGTAGTGGACACAAATCAAGCACAGACAAGGTTAGTTTGGATTCCCATTCAGCAAGTTAAATGGACGGCTAAAATGTCAAAATCCCAACTTACACGCATTGAACTAATTTAGACATCATTTCACCAGGTAGAATTTCAACAATGAAATGAAGGAAAGGAAGCATATTGGACATTTGTTATGTGAAACTGAATGTAAACTAGTTGTAAACTGGAACGCGTCAAATTATGGTAACCATCTGTCAGTGAATTCGAAAGATCTAAAAGAAGAGTATATATGATATTATAAATTGCTAATAGTAACAGCGGTACTGCATGCAAAAATCATAACCTTGTATACACGGAACTGCTGCTGCCCATCTTTGTCCTGAATCGTTATGACTATCTTTTCTCTCGCTTTCTCCACTTCTGGTTCAGGTGGCTCATCTAGAATTATATGTTCAGGTGGTTTCTTGGCCCCAAGGTCTTTCTGAGCAGTTTCAACCAACCTTTCCAGTATATCTTGAGCTGATTCAGCTAATTTTGCCAACTCTTGCTTCTTTAATCTGCAGATGACATATGCAGAACTCGGATTATCGTAAGCCAGTAACATGTTTAGATACTGGTAATAAGAAACAGCAAAACAAGCAAAGCACTGCCAAATCCATACTTGGCTGACAGCATCACAGCAATAATAACTAGTAAGAAACACAGTAAATACAGGAGTTCATTTATAATTTCCAGATGTCTCTGGATGGCTGCAAACTTGCTTTCTGTGTCACAGATGCAAGAGTGCTCTAACATTTCCCAAAAGGTATTCTGGCCATGGAGTGACCATAGGCCCTATAAATGCTGAAACCATGAAAGAAAACGAAAAACAACTTGATTTTCGTAATCAGCACCTAAACTGTTGTTAGGTGTGCAGAGTAGCTAGTAGTGGCACTGAATGTGCTACAATCAGCAGCAGCACATTCATCAGATTTGCAGCTAACCTAATTTATAAATGAGGGTGATAAGTACTCTTGCAACAAAGCTACAAACCCATTAGTCTGTTGTGAAACTGAACTGAACGAGCATAGCAAAGAGACAAGGAAAAAGTTTGGGCAACTACTGCACCATAATATTTGATGTTCTATTAGAAAAAGTCATCTTGTTTAGGAATGTTTTTTATTATACAGTCCAGTTACTAGCTGAGTACAGCGATTACTGTATCATGCAAAAAAATCATTCAACAAATGAACAAATAATATCTTGCACAAGTCTTCCCATGATTTGGAAGGACGATGGTGAAAGCAATAATATAGCCCCCTTCCAATGTATTCTCATGTGGACAAGGTAGGTCCTAATGTACTACAGGCAAAATCAATGGGTCATTTCATAAGCAACTTTTGGATTGGCTTTTTCTGACTGGTGGTAATTTGGTATAGGATCCCTTCAAACAATACTATCTGTTTAGTAAAGTTGACATCTAAAGACGCTGGCATGCCCTAATCATTTGTGGAATAAGCAACTAATTTTTTTCTGCGAAAAAGCAGGATTTGTGGAATAAGCAACTAAAGAGCACAGACAATGCACCTCGGCAGCACTTCACTTGTTATGCCCACCAACCATAGCCCAACACCTACATGAAAAATTCCAGCACCTGTGAACCACACAGTAAGAATCTGGGTGCCTTTGAAGCTTGGTAATGCTGTCATCTGATCAACATATGCATGAGCCAGCTGAAATGCTGAATACACCTCAAGCCCACGATTGCACACCTAGGTACTACATAACTTTCATCAAATCCATACCAACTAGTATCTCCACACCAATATACTCACTAGCACAAGTAATCCATGAGCACCAACAGCTAACCTCGTAAAATGGTGTACAGCGTGCAGATAAAAGTACAACACATCTTTACCTCAACTCCTGCAGTGTGCTATCCGTCTGTACCCCTGCCCTGACCGCGGGCTTCGGCGGTGGCGGCGGCGGCGGCAGCCAATCCTCCTCCCCCAAATCCACCCCTTTGGCCTCCTTCACGCCCTTCTCGTCACCCTTATCCCCATCCTGCGAAACACAAACCAGCATCAGCACGTTAACATTTCGCACAAAAACATCCATCAAAATTGAATTCGTGCGCACTCACAACAGCGTCGGCTCCGGCGTCGCCGTCGCCGTCGCCGTCGGCCACCTTGCGGCGCTTGTTGCAGTGGACGAAGATGTCGGACTTCTCCAGGTCGGTGTCTGCACATCGAAGACCGACAAGGCCCTAAGCAAATCTCCGGACGAAAACCCTAGCCCACGGAGTCGCAGCGCGATGCGTACCGTCGAAGCAGAAGGCGATGGTGGGCTGCACGCGGGAGTAGTCGAAGAGCGGCTCCAGCTCCTCGGTGCCCGCCG
Organism: Hsuehochloa calcarea; assembly: GCA_036346395.1. Lineage (NCBI taxonomy): Eukaryota > Viridiplantae > Streptophyta > Magnoliopsida > Poales > Poaceae > Hsuehochloa > Hsuehochloa calcarea. The sequence goes on along the minus strand of CM070593.1, from coordinate 26,819,336 downwards.
CCGCCGCCGCCTCCTCCTCTTTCCCTGCCTGCACCAACCGCAGCATCCATATCAACACCAACACCCGCACGAGACAAGTCGAAGCGTGGGGAACTAGGGGCTTAGGGATCGGAGAGGAGGCGTACCGTCGGCATCGGACCGCTCAATTTGAGGATCCCCTGCTGGATTTGGGGGTTCCGATATGGGGATTTGGTTTGGTTTGGTCTGATTTTGATTTGGGTTTTGGAGGGAGGCGGAGGTCGGGAGGTGGCCAGATGTGCTGTGTTTCCCGGATCAGTCCGAAGCTCGGAACTTTTGGCTCCACTCGGTCACGGTACAGCTCATATTGTAGCTGGATCGGACCGGCATGTCTAACTTGGTATGCTGTGTTTAGGCCGATACACTGGTCTAGCAGGTCAGTTCGGCACGGGCGTCGACCGTGGAGGAGGTTGGTCGTGGCGCGGCGGCGGCTAGGTATGGAGGCGGCACAGCAGGGGCAGGGAGAGACCGACGTGACGGGCGCGACGGTGCGCGGATGAGTGCCAAGTAAAAGAAGTCAATGAGATCACCATCGTCAACGCGGTGACCTACGTGCTCCAAAAGGGGCCCCTAGCGGAGAGACTAGCCCAGAAGTCCGTCCGCATGACGACGAAGCTATTCGACAAAATGGAAGAATACATATGAGCCGAGGAAGTCATCGCTTGAAGGACAAGAGTGGAGGCGGCATTGGTAGCGTCGACAACATGCGAACATGCGAAGGCAAAGCCCTTGCTAAGAAAATAGCATTGACAAGCAAGGTGTCGGCAGGCACGATAGCACCGCATGCCGACGAGCCTCAAGGTTGGTCAAGACGGCAGCCCCGCCGAATATATCACGTGGAAGGCAACCAGACCTCCGAGGGAGGTAGGTGAGGCGGCCACGGCGGTCGGGGTCACAGCCACATCTAAGACATACGGGGTGGCGCTGAGGTGCCCACGTTGTGGTGCGACCTTCACGGCGAAGGGTCGCACTTGACCAAGGAATGCCGCACCATAGTGCCCATGAGGGATTACATGAATCGGGTACCACCCTATGGCGAGCGTGAAGAAGAGCGACGAACCAACAATGAACTCCCGGCAGCCCCACAAAGACTCGCATCGAAGCTGCGGGCAAAGACCACCCGTGAAGAATCATCAGCATTATTACTGGGGGATCCTAGCTAGGCCTAGGGTGTAAGAGGCAGCGGTGCTACTACGCCATGCAGATCCACCACGTGATGTCATACCCGCTAGTGCTCGCCAAGTGGGCGGTCCGACCCGGCTAGCCACGAGCATGATGGGGCATGGCCCATCTCGGCATTGCCTGTTCCGGCCCGGCTATTAGATGGGTCGTGTCGTGCCGATCCATGTGCCTGGCAGGTGGCCTAGGTATGGTCTGTTGGCCGTTCGTGCCGGGCCGAGCCGGCACGAGTCCGTTTGGCCTGGCGGGCCAAAGCTGGCCCATTTAGCCCGTTAGACCGAAAAAATCCAATAAAATAAATAAAATAAAAATATATAGAATTTATAAATAGAGATAAAAATTAAAAAAATGAGTCAATCATATTGAAAATATAATAAAGAGTTTCATTAATGTCTAACTGACAGTCTCGTTAAAACCTTCGTCAAGTAAAAACTCAAAATGAGAAAACATTGGCAAAGGAAAAACAACATATAACACTACATACATGATGCATTCTTATTCTACTTGTCGGTGTCATTGTCTAAGTACAGATTTTTGAACACCCCCGACAACCCTGGATTTTTCATATAGTGTTTTGTTCGTGAATCAGCTTATTTCGAGTCCTTCATAGTTGAAATATCTCCATCGTCTCACTTGTGAGACTTGTTCTTCTCTCCTCCAATATCCATCCAGAAAGACTGAAAACATACTCGGAGGAAACCGTCGAGACATAAACAGTTAAGACATCACGTACAAGTATGGATAGCATGAGATATGTTAACTTATGAGCTTACCACTATTGCAAAATTTTGAAGCTTTCTAAGTTGAAATCTACCGTATTGCTGACCGGTAGGTGGACAGTTCTCTGCTCCTTGTGGGTCTTGGCTAAAGAGGCGTCAGTGTAGAAAAGAAGACCTGGACCTGGAGTAAAAGCCACTAAAGATCTTTCCCCACATATTCGTCTTACTACTTAAGGCGAGGGCTACTGGAGATCGTTGCGAGCGGACTCCATGGAACTTATTTTCATACCTTGGGTAAACCTCGTATAACCGAGAACGAACTTCTACAAAATAGTTAGTATAGTCTAGCCTTGTAGCATCACTAAGAAGATCAAGTACATTACCAAATGCATCAATTTTACCTCTAGGACCTAAAAATGCAAATGCATATAGGTAAGGGATTTTTTTAATAATATTTAAGGTATTTAGTTTTCATGGCAACAATAGCATCGCGTAAAACTAAGTCATTTTCATACATTTTTAATTGAGTAGCAATCTGTGAAATACTATACACAATGATAGGAGATGTTGGATAGTACATAGCAGACAAAGCAATGAACCAATGTTGCTCGGTCAATAGTATACTATCGCCAGTACTCTAATAGTGCGTTTGAATAAAAACCGAAAAGTGCCCTTGTATGGTAAAAGACTCTTAAGTATCATGTAAGTAGAGTTCCACCTTACCGGCATGTTTAAATCGAACTTTCTTGGACGTACACCCATCGCCTTGCAGAAGTTCTTATATTGTGCTATTCTTACGTTAGAATTATTCAAGAAAGAAATCGCATCGTGAAAAGCTTTAATATACGCACTTAACCACATTTGACTATAATGTTGATAATATGACAAGCACATCGTCGATGTAGTAAGAAGGAATCGACGTATGTACTGAACACTAGAGAAAGAATATCCATGGCCCTAGAGTTCGAAGCGGCACTGTCTAAAGTAATTGAGAATATCTTGTTTGTAAGACCAAAGTCTTCCACGACTTTGATAATGCAATCCTCAATGTTCTCACTCGTGTGTGCTACATCAATTAATTTCAAACCTATAATTATTTTTTCCATTACCCAGTCGTCATTAACATAATGGGCAACTAAACTAAGATAATCTTTCCTAACCCGACCACTCCATAAGTCCGAGGTCAGGGCCAACGAAAATGGGCATGTACTAAATAGTTCTTTTATTTTATTACGACATTCATTGTAGTATTTTACTAGATCTCTAGTTGTTGTCTGTCTAGAAACGGAAGAAAATCTAGGATTATGCACAGTCCTAATGTAATTTTGGAAAGAAGCAGACTCCCCAAAGTCTAACGGTAAATCCTCAGAAGCAATTAAACAACAGAGAGATTGATGGGCTACCTGAGGATCGTAGTCCCAGCTACGTATCGTACCGTCAGAGTTGTACTGCAGCTTTGTCTGCCTCATCACCAATCCTTACTTGGCTCGACAGTTTGTAGCATGTCTAAGCAAGTGTCCCGTTCTACCTGTAGACTTTTCAGTCAATTCATTGCGACAAAAATAAACAAATAGAAAATTGTACCACATTTCCCTATACGTCTTGCTTGGTTGCCTTGTAGAAATTATCCCACACTCCCGATATAGACGATCTCGATCTCTTTGCTCCGGTTGGCGTGAAGCCTGATCACGGAACCCCGCCTTGCACTCCCGGTTGGCTTGAGGCAGCCGCAGCCGCCTCCATAGATGTAATTTCCTCCGGTGAAAGTCTGTAATCACCAAGAGCAAAGTTGTCGTAAGGACTGTCCATAACAAAAACTTCAAAATCAAAACTAACACTACTATTACTTTTATTTTAACATAACCAACACTAACAATAAAAGTATGCATAAAATAGTATTGTACCTCTTTTGCTGACTTGCTAACGAAAATAAATTTTTCCAAAATTTGGCATAATTTTTTTTGAATTTGGCCAAATTAGCTCAACACGAATTTAAATTTGCACAACAGAATTTCAAAGAGAAAAGGAGGAATAGAGGGGTGCTGAATGAGGGGGGAGGGTATAGTGCCTATTTATAGGAAAATGGGATTTTTTGAATCTTTTTTTCTATTTTTGAACACCAAAATGGTAAAAAAAAATAGTAACAAAAAATACGTATAAATGCCCCAACGGCTCGACTTTAGTCGGGCTGTGCCGTGCTAGGCACGGCCCACGAGGCCTCCCGCCGGCCCGCCCCGCCCACCTCTTCTTCTTCCCCGACCCCTGCGCGCGTGGCGTGCGGCAAGACTCGATAGTGCTCCCACCGCCACGCCTCCCTTCGCCCGCCTGGCCGCCTCCCTCCACGGCTTCGTGCTGGCCCACACGACTGTGCCACACGCTTGCACCGCCCCTCAGCTCCTCACCAGCGTGCTCCTGTCCGCGTGCGGCACAGGCACTGCCACACGCCACATCACTACGGCACTACCGCCCTCGACAATGGCCTCCCTCCACGCCCGTTCGCCGGCCTGACGCCTCCCTCCGCCTCTTGCCTCCAACCTCTCCAGCTCAGCTCTCCCTCACCTCCTCCTTCTCCCTCTACCCCGGCATCGCACTGCCTCCTCTCCTCTCGGGGGGCTTGTTGGCTTGGCCGCTCGGGCGCTGCTCATTGCTCAGCTCTGGACACGTGTGAAAATATCTAGGCCATCAAAGTTGGTTTTGGTAATTAATATCAATATTATGTTAAAGGACTAACATGTGTGCTAAGATGTGTTAAAGATTAAATCCCGATGATTGTTTGGTGATAAGGTTTTTGATAATGCTAATGTGATGAAAGATCAACATGGATCAAGACAAAGGTATTGTATAGTCTAAATACCCTTTTGTAGTTTTTACCAATCTCTGTATTTGGAGAAAATACTAGGTTTATATGATAAACACCGTACTATAAAGAGGGATCATGGTTAGTATCATGAGAGACTATTTTTGTGCCATTATGAACAACTAGGGTTTATGCATTGCTTTGATTTGAGCTTCTAAAAAACTGTTTTGAAAATCGGTATGACCGCTGCTGATAAGCGGTACTACCGTAGGTCAGTAGTACCGATATTTACATGGTAGTACGTATTTTCCAGAGAGCATGTTTTTGAGTGTTTGATCCTCTCTTATAATCGGAACGACCGCATTTGAATTGCAATACTACCGCAGGTTGGTAGTACCAAAATATAGATGGTGGTATATAAAATATAGAGAGTGTGTTTTCAAGTGTTTTGATCCTCTCTGAAAATTAGAACGACCGTACTTCAACTGTGGTACTACCGTAAGTCGGTAGTACCGATATTTATATGGCGGTACATAAATTACAGAGAGTGTGTTTTTGGGAGTTTTGATCTCCCTTAAGAATCGGTATGATCGTAAATTCTTGAGTGGTACTACCGAAGTGCGGTAGTACCGATATTTACATGGCATTATGTTTTTCCAGAGAAGGTGTTTTCTGATATTTCTTGAGCTCTGGAGAACGGTAGTTCCGGTCAACAATAGCATCGCGAAAACTAAGTCATTTTCATACATTTTTAATTGAGTAGCAATCTGTGAAATACTATACACAATGATAGGAGATGTTGGATAGTACATAGCAGACAAATCAATGAACCAATGTTGCTCGGTCAATAGTATACTATCGCCAGTATTCTAATAGTGTGTTTGAATAAAACCCGAAAAGTGCCCTTGTATGGTAAAAGACTCTTAAGTATCATGTAAGTAGAGTTCCACCTTACCGGCATGTTCAATTCGAACTTTCTTGGACGTACACCCATCGCCTTGCAGAAGTTCTTATATTGTATTATTCTTACGTTAGAATTATTCAAGAAAGAAATCGCATCGTGAAAAGCTTTAATATACGCACTCAACCACATTTGACTATAATGTTGATAATATGACAAGCACATCGTCGATGTAGTAAGAAGGAATCGGCGTATGTACTGAACACTAGAGTAAGAATATCCATGCCCCTAGAGTTCGAAGCGGCACTATCTAAAGTAATTGAGAATATTTTATTTGTAAGACCAAAGTCTTCCACGACTTTGATAATACAATCCTCAATGTTCTCACTCGTGTGTGCTACATCAATTAATTTCAAACTTATAATCATTTTCTCCATTACCCAGTCGTCATTAACATAATGAGCAACTAAACTAAGATAATCTTCCCTAACCCGACCACTCCATATGTCCGAGGTCAGGGCAACGAAAATGGGCAGGTACTAAATAGTTCTTTTATTTTATTACGATATTCATTGTAGTATTTTACTAGATCTCTAGTTGTTGTCTGTCTAGAAACGGAAGAAAATCTAGGATTATGCACAGTCCTAATGTAATTTTGGAAAGAAGCAGACTCCCCAAAGTCTAACGGTAAATCCTCAGAAGCAAGTAAACAACAGAGAGATTGATGGGCTACCTGAGGATCGTAGTCCCACCACGCATCGCATCCGAGTTGTATCGCAGCTTTGTCCGCCTCATCACCAATCCTTACTTGGCTCGACAGTTTGCAGCATGTCTAAGCAAGTGTCCCGTTCTACCTGTAGACTTTTCAGGCAATTCATTGCGACAAAAATAAACAAATAGAAAATGGTACCACATTTCCCTGTACGTCTTGCTTGGTTGCCTTGTAGAAATTATCCCACACTCCCGATATAGACGATCTCGATCTCTTTGCTCCGGTTGGCGTGAAGCCTGATCACGGAACCCCGCCTTGCACTTCCGGTTGGCTTGAGGCAGCCGCAGCCGCTCCATAGATGTAATTTCCTCCGGTGAAAGTCTGTAATCACCAAGAGCAAAATTGTCGTAAGGACTGTCCATAACAAAAACTTCAAAATCAAAACTAACACTACTATTACTTTTATTTTAACATAACCAACACTAACAATAAAAGTATGCATAAAATAGTATTGTACCTCTTTTGCTGACTTGCTACCGAAAAATAAATTTTTCCAAAATTTGGCATAATTTTTTTTGAATTTGGCCAAATTAGCTCAACACAATTTAAATTTGACTGTAATTTCAAAGAGAAAAGGAGGAATAGAGGGTCTTGAATGAGGGGAGGTATAGTGCCTATTTATAGGAAAATGGGATTTTTTTGAATCTTTTTTGCTATTTTTGAACACCAAAATGGTAAAAAATAGTAACAAAAAATAGGTATAAATGCCCCAACGGCTCGACTTTAGTCGGGCTGTGCTGTGCTAGGCACGGCCCACGAGGCCCCTGCTCGGCCCCTCGCCTGACCCTCTTTCTTCTTCCCGACCGCCGCGTGTCTGCGTGCAAGCACTCGATCAGTGCCACTGCCGCCTCCTTCCCGCGCTGGCGCCTCCTCCACGGCCGTCTTGGCCCCACGTCTGCGCACACGCTTGCACCGCCTCGGCTCCTCACCAGGCGTGCTCTGTCAGCGTCGGCATGAGCACGCCCACGCCACATCACTACGGCACTACCGCCCTCGACAATGGCCTCCCTCCACGCCCGTTCGCCGGCCTGACGCCTCCCTCCGCCTCTTGCCTCCAACCTCTCCAGCTCAGCTCTCCCTCACCTCCTCCTTCTCCCTCTACCCCGGCATCGCCCTGCCTCCTCTCCTCTCGGGGGGCTTGTTGGCTTAGCGCTCGGCGCTCATTGCTCACTCGGACACGGTGAAAATATCTAGGCCATCAAAGTTGGTTTTGGTAATTAATATCAATATTATGTTAAAGGACTAACATGTGTGCTAAGATGTGTTAAAGATTAAATCCCGATGATTGTTTGGTGATAAGGTTTTTGATAATGCTAATGTGATGAAAGATCAACATGGATCAAGACAAAGGTATTGTATAGTCTAAATACCCTTTTGTAGTTTTTACCAATCTCGTATTTGGAGAAAATACTAGGTTTATATGATAAACGCCGTACTATAAAGAGGGATCATGGTTAGTATCATGAGAGACTATTTTTGTGCCATTATGAACAACTAGGGTTTATGCATTGCTTTGATTTGAGCTTCTAAAAAACTGTTTTGAAAATCGGTATGACCGCTGCTGATAAGCGGTACTACCGTAGGTCGGTAGTACCGATATTTACATGGTAGTACGTATTTTCCGAGAGCATGTTTTTGAGTGTTTGATCCTCTCTTATAATCGAACGACCGCATTTGAATTGCAATACTACCGCGAGTTGGTAGTACCAAAATATAGATGGTGGTATATAAAATATAGAGTGTGTTTTCAAGTGTTTTGATCCTCTCTGAAAATTAGAACGACGCACCTCAAGCTGTGGTACTACTGAGTCGTGAGTACCGATATTTATATGGCGGTACATAAATTACGAGAGTGTGTTTTTGGGAGTTTTGATCTCCTTAAGAATCGATGATCAGAAATTCTTGAGTGGTACTACTGAAGTGCGGTAGTACCGATATTTACATGGCATTATGTTTTTCCGAGAACCATCGCTTCGGTCCCAAGGCGAAGGTTGTATTTCCCACACCAAGACCCTCTCGTCATTTCCGCGAATGTTGTGGACTTTGAAGTTAGGCACATCCTCATGGACGGAGGCAACTCTGACGATCTACTCTTCACAAAAGCCTTCGACAAAATGATGATTCCCCAAGACCGCTTGTCCATGTCGGTCATACCGCTGACAGGCTTGGAGGCATAACAGCCCTAGATCAAATAGACCTACACATAACCTTCGGCGACGACCCTTCATCCCGCACGGAGGTCATCATGTTCGACGTTATCAACATGCCTTACTAGTATAACGATATCCTCAGTCGTGCGACTTTGAACAGCTTCGGCACCATCACACATCATAACTACATGTGCATGAAGATCCCCATGCCAGGAGGGGTAATCACAATCCATGGGGACCAAGACCTCGCCAGGGAAATGAAGCTAGAGGCCACAACAGAGACACGTCATGTCCACATGATGGAGCTGGAAGCAAAAAAACACAAGGGCCCATCCGCGGCAAAATGGATACCCAAAGCCAAGCTGGAGGGATAGCTCAAGAGGGTCCCATTGGTGGAAAAATCCCCTCAAAAGATTGTAGCATTAGGGGCAGACCTCACGCTCAACGCGGAAGAAGAGCTACTTAGGGTCCTCTGCGAGAACGATGACATCTTCGCCTGGGGACCCGACGACGTACCCGGGCCGGGGTAGCTCAGGAAATAATCGAGCATCGCCTTGTAATCAAAAGCCAGACAAAGTTTAAAAAGCAAAAACTACGCCACATGTCCATTGACTGGTAGGAGGTCGTGAAGATCGAGGTTGTGAGAACCCTAAAAGTTAGATTAACCTAAACGCCAATAAATAAGGATAAGAAACAGTAACAAGTCATTGATTTCACACTAAGATTGAACACATTGCAAAACAATATAATATAACATTTCATTATCAAGAGTTTACAACAGAATTTATAAATAAAAATATATAATCGATACAAGCTCAGAATCGATTACAAGAATTCATTACAAACGAAAAAAACATTAAGTATAAACTCAAAATTAATTACAAGAATTATTTACAACAGAACAAAATAAAAATTATAGCATTTATTTAATCTACAAACTAAACTCTTGCATGCTTGGTAGCCTAAAGCCCTTGTGTTTCCTCCGTCCGTGCATTGCTGGTAGATCAAACCCTCTGCCGCCGACCCACGAACCTGCCACCACTCCTTTCCGTCGTCAGCAAAAGCCAAGGGACCATACCAAACCAAAAGAAATAAAACAAAGTGAGAATAAAGGAGTGATGTCAGAATAAGTGAAGCTCACCGAGGTTCCCAGACTGTCTGGGGCTAGTCGGCATCCTCTCACTTTCAACGGGTTTCATCACTCGGCATTTAGAAAAAACCCAACACCCACTTTTCCGACTTACCTCATCCATAGAAAATCCGAGAAACAATGCCCTATGGACCAACGATCCATGGCTTTTACCCAACCAAACTGCCAGCCAAGAGAGAGAAGGAGATAAGGTAAGGGCAATGTGGGCAAGGAGTAGTAGAGAGAGAAAGACCCCAGCCAAAGCCAACCAAAGCCAGATGAAGCCCCCACATAAAAGCCCTCAACCATCACAGCCAAATCCATTCCATTTCTCCAAAAACAGCCAACAGCCAGCCCCACTGCCACCACAAGGCAGAGCAAGCAAGAGCAAGAAGCCTTATAATCTAACGACCGCATTTGAATTGCAATACTACCGCAGGTTGGTAGTACCAAAATATAGATGGTGGTATATAAAATATAGAGAGTGTGTTTTCAAGTGTTTTGATCCTCTCTGAAAATTAGAACGACCGCACCTCAACTGTGGTACTACCGCAGGTCAGTAGTACCGATATTTATATGGCGGTACATAAATTACAGAGAGTGTGTTTTTGGGAGTTTTGATCTCCCTTAAGAATCGGTATGATCGTAAATTCTTGAGTGGTACTACCGAAGTGCGGTAGTACCGATATTTACATGGCATTATGTTTTTTTCCAGAGAAGGTGTTTTCTGATATTTCTTGAGCTCTGGAAAACGGTAGTTCCGTTATAGCTGAGCGGGACTACCGCGCTACGGTAATACCAATTTTTAGTTGGCGGTAGTAACGTAACTTTTTGTGTAACAGCTAGTTCAGATCATTAAATGCTACTGTTCTGACTATTGAGCCAAAAATCGGTAGTACCGGGTTTCAACGGCGGTACTACCACAAATTCTAATTTTTTCAAGAAAGTGGTTGTAATGGCTAGATTTGTTGGTGAGGGGGTATAAATACACCCTACCTGCACCAAGCTCAGTACCTTTGGCCATATTGAATACACTTAAGGTTTTGGTGCTCTCTCCTCTACTCATTTGCATTGAATTCATATTTTGAGGTAGTTGAGAGCTATTCAAGTGCGTTGCATTATTAGTTGATCACTTTGGTACTTGATTGTCTTCAAGTGAGCGCGACGATTTGTTACTCTTGGTGTTTGCCGGCACCTAGACGGCTTGGAGAAGAAGTTGTGCAGTGATCACTTCAAAGAAGCTTGTGAAGTGACCCGACAAAGGATTGTGAAGTGGTTGCGTGCTCACCATCTCCGGAGCGGAGGAAGAGCAATGATAGTGATCGAGGGTTAAGGCTTAATTCGTGGAGCCAGCTTGATTCGTTCAAACTTCCTCAACGTGGACCAGTGAAGACTGACAAGTCTTCGATATCACGAGAAAACTTCATTGTCTTCTTTGTGGTTTATTCTTGTCTTTACTACTTCCGCAAATACATTTTTAGCAATTTACTTGTGTAGAATTGCCTATCTAGAATTGTATCTAGTTTTGACATAATTTCATAATTGTCTTAAAAAGCTTAGTAGTTCCTTCATTACATTTGTGCTAGGAAGCTTTGTTAAGACAATCTTGTTTAAAATTGTTAATTAATTAAAGAATTTTAAAAACCTCATATTCATTCCCCTCAAGTCGGTTATCCTTGATCCTACAACAGGCCAGATGGGTCGTGCCGAGCTCGTGTCATGCCTAGCACGACTCGACACTGTTTGTGTCATGCTGGGTCGTCCCACCGTGCCTGGGTGGCGGCACGACATGGCCCATGAACAACGCGGGTCGTGTTCTGCCTGGGCCGGGCCTGTGCCGTGCCTTGGGCCGGCCCGGTAGGCATGGCCCATCTGACCAGCTCTATACCCCGCCAACATGCCCCAAGTATGTGGAGGTTTCCATCGCTTTCGGTCCCAAGCCAAGACCCTCTCGTCATTTCCGCGAATGTTGTGGACTTTGAATTTAGGCACATCCTCATGGACGGAGGCAACTCTGACGATCTACTCTTCGCAAAAGCCTTCGACAAAATGATGATTCCCCAAGACCGCTTGTCCCTGTCGATCATACCGCTGACAGGCTTGGAGGCATAACGGCCCTAGATCAAATTGACCTACACATAACCTTCGGCGACGACCCTTCGTCCCGCACGGAGGTCATCATGTTCGACGTTATCAACATGCCTTACTAGTATAACGATATCCCCAGTAGTACCACCTTGAACAGCTTCGGCACCATCACACATCATAACTACATGTGCATGAAGATCCCCATGCCAGGAGGGGTAATCACAATCCATGGGGACAAAGACTTCGCCAGGGAAATGAAGCTAGAGGCCACAACGGAGACACGTCATGTCCACATGATGGAGCTGGAAGCAAAAAACACAAGGGCCCATCCGCGGCAAAATGGATACCCAAAGCCAAGCTGGAGGGACAGCTCAAGAGGGTCCTATTGGTGGAAAAATCCCCTCAAAAGATTGTAGCATTAGGGGCAGACCTCACGCTCAACGCGGAAGAAGAGCTACTTAGGGTCCTCTGCGAGAACGATGACATCTTCGCCTGGGGACCCGACGACATACCCAGGCCGGGGTAGCTCAGGAAATAATCGAGCATCGCCTCGTAATCAAAAGCGAGACAAAATTTAAAAAGCAAAAAAACTACGCCACATGTCCATTGACAGTTAGGAGGTCGTGAAGATCGAGGTTGTGAGAACCCTAAAAATTAGATTAACCTAAACGCCAATAAATAAGGATAAGAAACAGTAACAAGTCATTGATTTCACACTAAGATTGAACACATTGCAAAACAATATAATATAACATTTCATTATCAAGAGTTTACAACAGAATTTATAAATAAAAATATATAATCGATACAAGCTCAGAATCGATTACAAGAATTCATTACAAACGGAAAAAACATTAAGTATAAACTCAAAATTAATTACAAGAATTATTTACAACAGAACAAAATAAAAATTATAGCATTTATTTAATCTACAAACTAAACTCTTGCATGCTTGGTAGCCTAAAGCCCTTGTGTTTCCTCCGTCCGTGCATTGCCCGTAGATCAAACCCTCTGCCGCCAACCCACGAACCTGCCACCACTCCTTTTCGTCGTCAGCAAAAGCCAAGGGACCATACCAAACCAAAAGAAATAAAACGAAGTGAGAATAAAGGAGTGATGTCAGAATAAGTGAAGCTCACCGAGGTTCCCAGACTGTCTGGGGCTAGTCGGCATCCTCTCACTTTCAACGGGTTTCATCACTCAGTATTTAGAAAAATCCAACACCCACTTTTCCGACTTACCTCATCCATAGAAAATCCGAGAAACAGTGCCCTATGGGCCAACGGTCCATGGCTTTTACCCAACCAAACTGCCAGCCAAGAGAGAGGAGGAGATAAGGTAAGGGCAATGTGGGCAAGGAGCAGTAGAGAGAGAGACATCATGCGCCCTCAGAGGCAGGGATGAACTCCCCGGCGCAACATCCCCACCCCGAGTACCGTCACAATAACCCTAACCGAGCTACCCCAAGCATGCATGGTAAACGAATAGAGCAAGAAACTAAACTAAAAACTGACAAGATATGAAAAGGGAAAAGGAGGCTATTTCAGTTAGGGTGAAGTTAAGGCCAAAGCCAATGTCCAAGGAACCATGCCCGGCATGTCCCCAAAATCCATAGCAGCCTCACACAACCACTAGGTAATATCATGCCAAGAAAATAGGTCACCACCAAAGCCGTCACTGCTTCCAAAACAACCCAAGCTCACCTCCAAGCCATCACAAAACCCCCACCACAACTGAAGCACACCTCCAAGCCATCATAGAAGCATCAAACCACCACCACACCTCACCAGGCCAATGAACAAGCCCAATATACCCAAGGAATTCACACCACGAGCCATTGTCGAAAACCCACCAAAGCCATCGCCAAGCCACAATTATGCAACCACAAAACCTAAACATCAAGCTGCCATAGAAGCCACTAGCACCATGTATAGAACCACCAAACCCTAACCCTCAAGCCGCCACCAAGGCCATACGCTCACCATGCCCAAGCCACCACTAAAAGCCCCACAACCCACCAACAGTGCCACCCAGGAACCCCAAATCAATTAGGGAAAATTCGCACAAATCGATAATGGGAAAAATCATAATGCGAGTAAGGGGAGAAAAGAAAAACCTCCGAGTAGCAGTAGCACAGAGAGCCGGAGGTGGGGTAGAGGCTGGCGAGGAGAGGCAACCCGAAGCCCAAAACACCACCGAAGGGGCGGCCGACAAAGGCAACGGCAGGAGGCACTCGGGAGGAGCCAGGGGCCGGCGACGCTGATCTGACGGGGGACTCGCGGAAGGGACCACCGGAGGAAGACATGAACCCCGGGGGGCGCTGAGTTTGGAAGAGAGGAGGGGATCCACCGCGTAGCAGAGGGGAGAGGGAGAGGCGAGTGCGAGAGTGTGGTGCGTGGGTGCTGTGTTGAGTGCAGGGTGTGTGTGTGTGTGCTAAATGTTTGCTGCATGTGCGTGTGGGATGTGTTGTGTTGTTGTGTGCATATGTGTCGCTATGTGTTGTTGTGTGCATGTGTGCTAGGTTGTGTTTCGTGTTGTGTGCAGTGAGGAGAGTGAGTTGTGTTGTGTTATGTTGTGTTGTGTGAGGGTGCATGTAGTGTAGTGTAGTGTTGTATGTAGTTTAGTATAGGGTCAAGTGAGTGCAGTGTTTAGGGTATGTGCACTTAGATGCAGTTAAGGTGCGTTTAGTGTTTGTGTTGCATGTTGAGGATGTATGTCGTTAGAAGCATATTGGACTAATTTAGGAAAATCCCAGGAACCAGATAAAAGCATCCCAGCCTCTCGATTCTGAGCCAACCCAAGCTGAGGGTGAGCACGTGAGTTTCACAACCTTAAATCCTAGTGCTAGCAGGCCGTAGGAAAAACAGCCACAAGGAAGCACTAGTCCATCAGAGGTCTGAAAAATTTAATAAATTAAAATATGCCGAAGAAGAGAGCAACTAATTAATTTAAGCATAGTAACACCCAAACGACTAAGTATTTCTGTTATACGCGCCTGCCTTATATTTGCAGAAGACGAACCGGCTTAGGCCGGAATAGTTGATCCAGAATTCGTTGACACCGATCTTTACTACGAATACGAAGGCAAGCCTATTTCTTGAGAGGAGTAGTTGGGCTGTAAGAGTAAGTATTAAGGCTGGTAAAGGGGGCCCTTGGCAGGAAAGGGAGGGAAGAGGTAAAACCCTTTACATATGGATAATATATAAGGACCAATAAAACTCCCACTCGGATAAGGGGCCGTATTTAAGTGTCAACCATCTTCCTATTTCGGCGAATAGAAAATGCTACCTTGTTACGTTATTATACTCTCCATATCGGGTAAGTAATATAAGTGTGAGTGATGGAAGAACCCAGGACCGGTAGGAAAAGTCCGAAAGTGAGGGATCCAACGTGCTATAGTAGCGCAGGTGGAGTGTTGGGTGCGGAGATGACCGACCTAACCAATATTATAGGAACTCGGTGGAGGACTGGGTGAGCGCCCCAGGACACCGACAAAAATAATGGGTGGAGACTTAATAATGTAACTTAGAAAACATTCTGTACTTTGAACTTGATACAGCATCAAAGGAAATGAGGGAGACCTAGTGTAAAGAGAGCTCAGAGTAGCTATGAGTAAAGTGGTACAAAGCCTACGCAATGCTATATATATATAACCATGAACTCATGCTTGTCTCCTAGATAGGAGTTTACGGTGACCGCTAGGGTTTATCTTCTCATCGAGTGATTAGTAGTATTTTCAGAATCAAAACTACCACTTAAATTTTGGTAAATTATTTTCTAGAGAAAGAAATGAGCTAGAAAATGTGATAATCATCAGAGAAGAGTCATATAGTGCATCCTTGCTAATAATTGCTTGCTGAGTACACTAGTACTCCTTTTTGCTATTATATTCCTTTGTTAGATCCTAGTCTAACTGGGAATTACCTTGAGTGGGATGAAGGATACACAGGTGCTGAGGAGGCCGCAGGAGGTGAGGGCGCTTACTACAAGGACCAGGGTTGGCGAGTGGGACGAGTAGGCGACCTGTGGAGAAGGGCATGCAAGCAAGGGGATCTGTCCGTTTTTCAGTTGTATTAATATTTATATTTAAGACCATAGCCTTGCATGGCTACCAGCTGTAATAAAGTACAATTTCTATTTTATTTTTTTGCTGCGTTAACTTTGGTAAGGCTTATTATTCGTTGGAGCGGTATTCTACCGGGCAAGCGAATAATAATCTGTATGCCTAAGTGTGATTACCTTGTGGGTAATGACATAGGGCGCCGCAGAGTTAGCCAGACTACTCAAAGCTGGTGTCATATGGGAAGTCAAGCACCCAGAGTGGCTAGCGAACCCCGTCCTGGTACGGAATGCCAATGCTAAATAGCGCATGTGCGTGGACTTAACTAACCTGAACAAGGCATGTCCTAAAGACGACTTCTCGCTCCCTCGCATAGACCAACTCATGGACGCGACCTCTGGCTGCGAGTTAATGAGCTTCTTGGACGCTTACTCCGGCTACCACCACATATTCATGGTGAAGGAGTAAGAGGGGAAAACGACCTTCATCGCCCCACTGGGCACGTACTGCTCCGTGTGCATGCCCTTTGACCTCAAAAATGTCGCAGCTACCTTCACCCAACTCATAGCCAAAGTTTTAGCCATCCAGCTCGGCCGCAATGTTGAGGCGTATGTCGTTGATATAGTGGTAAAACTCCTCAAAGGAAGCTCCCATCTGGTAGACATACAGGAGACATTCACTAACCTTTGAGCGAAGGGAGTAAAGCTTAACCCCGAGAAATGCACCTCGGGCATCATGGCAGGAAAGCTCTTGAGGTTCCTCATCTCTGAGAAGGGAATTGAAGCAAACCCTAAGAAGATACATGCGATACAAGAGGCAAAGCCCCCCCACCCACAACGCGCGCGAGGTACATAAGCTAACGGGGCGCCTCGCAACCCTTAGCCATTTCCTGTCTTGGTCTGTAGAACACGCGCCACCATTCTTCAAAATGCTCCACGGGGCAGAGCCTTTCTGATAGACTAATGAGTACCATAAAGCATTTGACGAACTCAAGTAGTACCTCGCCCAACTCCCAAGCTTGGTTAGCCAGAAACATCATGTGAAGCTGTTGTTGTTGTGGATATCATGGGGATGTGCTCCAGATCTTATGATGATGTGACAATTGGCAATAGCGTTTGCGGTTTATCGTTTCATGTGTTTTCGATAAGTTTCAGAACTGTCAGGCAGTAACCGGTCTTACCGGTCATAGCGTGGCGGTCAGACCGGTACCAAATCGGTCCGACCGACCATAGGCGGCGGTCGGACCGGTGAACTTAAAAAGTGTTATTTTGAGCCGGGTCAAAAATAGAGGGTGTAGGCAAGAGAGGGGATTCTATTGCACTTGGTCCCATAATTTTTGGAGTCTCCAGTCAAAAGTTCTATTGGATTAAAAATTCCAGTTGGTTTCGGTTTTCAGAGGCTAAAAATTGGCTAAATCATTGCTGGCGGTCTGACCGGCCCATGTGTGGCGGTCAGACCGACTATGGTCGGCGGTCATACCAGCCCTAGGGGCAGTCTGACCAGTTTCTACTTGGTTCGTCGCCCGGCGTGGCTGCGTTGTGCGGTTGTTAGGTCAAAGTCATGAGTTTCAGGGCATATATGGTGCATTATACATATTTTGACTAACATGGGTCAAGTTGTCAAGAACTTGTTCCCAAATTCGGTTTACTTGTCTATTGTTGTGCAGGTTGCTTGGTGGTCAACGACGGTCAACGGCGATGATGATCGGGACTAGACTTGGAGAGCTGAGGTCCAGAACGATCGACGATGCCGGGTGAGGTCAATGTACTCAAGCGTGGTGCAATACGGACAAGGGAGACCTATTACTAATCCGAGGCGCAAGATGGCGCTAGGTGTAGCTAGTTAGGTCAAGAGGAGATAAAGACGGTGCTTTAAAATGCGTGCGTATGTGTCCTGTTTGTTTTGGGCCTTAACGGGAGCCCAATAGGATCAAACATCTAGAAGGACTAAGCCTCCACTATAAATAGGAGAGGGTGGTGGCTACACCACCACTTCACCTTTTTGCTATTTTGGAAACCCTAATTTTCTTAAGGAGAGTTTTGGTGGAGGCTAGGGTTTAGAGAGTTTGATATGATTTTCGTGCTCTTGGATTGAGCATTGTCCTCCATTGATGGAGAGGCTGTAAGCCCATATCATATCAAATCAATCTAGAGAAAGTTTGATCACATCTTGCCTTATTGCGTTCTTTCTCTCTATTTGATGATTTTGGATCTTTCTTTGATCTGAGAGTTTTTAATTGAATTCTTCACGTGATCTAGCTTGCTGTGACGTGTAGGAACCTATCTAGGATCATCTTGATCATCAATCACCCACGAGCAATATCTTGGATCAAGTTTTCGTTTTGACCCGATTTTGAACCATTCTTTGATCAAACGAAAAAGGATCTTTATTCTTTCAAGAATTATCATAAATTTTGATTGGAATATGTTCCTGATATCATAGAGAAGGTGCGTTCCAAGTTTCATCAAGTTTGGATTAGTAGATCAAAAGTTGCATCTATTTTCATCTTCGTCATCAGGGATGTTCTTCTGTTTCGAGGTCGCGCGGTCGACCGCCAGCCACCGGCCGATCGCTCGAATCGTCCGACCGCCTAAGGCCGCGGTCCGACCGGCAATAAGACCGATAGTTGCTATATTGTGTTTTGATCGTTTGTTGTCTTGCTTAGGGGTGTTTATTGGATTCAATATTAGTCTTCCGCTGTACTGATATATTGATCTTTATAGCTTTCATAGCTACTGGAGTAAAATATTATTGGATCCATTATTTGTGAAAAAGTGAGCGTGCTCCTATTCAACCCCTCTAGTCGCCTTTTCGGTCCAACAGTTGCACCTCACAGTTTCGACACCACAGTGACTACGGTCGTAGTTCAAGAAGACAGTGGGGTACAATGCCCCATATACTATGTATCGAAGGCCCTCCAAGGGGCCAAGACCCAATACACTAAACTAGAGTAATTATTGTACGCTCTGTTGATGGCATCTCGCAAGCTACATCATTACTTCATGGCACATGAGATAACCGTACTGTCATCCTACCTCCTTAACATGCTGCTACACAACATGAAAGCTACGGGCCGAATAGGCAAGTGGGCCATGGAGCTGACCCCCCCTTTGATCTCGTCTTCATCGCCCGTATGATCATCAAGTCCCAAACGCTACCAACTTCATCGCCGAATGAACCCCACAACTTGAGGAGATCCGCAATCCTCAGACCGAAGCAATCTGGACCGTCTACACGAACGTGTCATGGTGCGCCACAGGGGCGAGTGCCACTGTGATTTTAGTATCTTTGGAGAGACAACAAATACCGCATGTGGCTTGCCTTGAGTTTCCTAAAATGAACAACGTAGCTGAGCACGAGGCCCGCTTTCTCGTCCTCCGCAAGGCCAAGGCACTAGGGGCTCCAAGAATCATCGTCAAGAGTGACTCTTGCCTCATGGCGGGACATATCGACAAGTTTTTCCAAGCCCGTGATCTCGAGATGGCCAGATACCTGGCGGTAGTCCGGGCCATAACGAAACATTTCCTGGGTATCATAGTGCAAGTAATACCACGATGTAAGAATGAATCAGCCGATGAACTCGCCGAAATGGCTAGCTCAATGCAACCACCTCCAATAAACATCTTCTACGAGTTACTGCAAACACCCTCCACGCTAGCTCAAGCACAAGGGGTCGGGTTCGTAGTCTTCATCATAGGAGATACTGATTGGGGCGATCCCATCTTCAACTACCTCGCCAGCGATGAGGAGCCTAGAGACTCAGCTGAAGCAAAATGCCTCAAGCAGCGTGTGGGGAATTATGTCACCATTGACAAGCTCCTTTACAAAGAAGGGGTGTGCACCCTGCTCCTCTGATGCATATCATGACAAGAAAGCCAAGACCTCCACGAGATCCACCAGGGACTCTACGTACGGAGCCCACCAAGCAACGAGGGGCCTCGCTACGAAGGCCTTTAGGCAAGGCCTCTACTGGCCCACATCCCTACGCGATGCCCAGGACCTTGTGCAGAAATGCCAGGGATGTCAGTGGATGGGGCACAACATCAAAGCACCACCAATGCCACTATTGCCACTACCCCCGGTATGGCCCTTCGCGTGATGGGGAATAGACATCATCGGGTTGTTCCCCCCAGCCAAAAGCAACCTCCTCTTTGAAATCATCGTCATCGAGTACTTCATAAGATTGGTGGAAGAGGAGCCCGTCACAAAAATCACAGCAACGACAGCCTAGAAGTTCGTTTGGAAGACAATCATGTGCCACTATGGAGTGCTCTGGGAAATCGTCACCAACAATAGTTCCCTTTTCGACTCAGCCAAGTTCAAAGACTTCTGCGAAGGCATATGAACCAAGATATGCTTCGTGTCAGTTGGCCACACCGAGTCGAACGGAGCAGTCGAAAGAGCAAACAAAAATCTCCTGGCAGGGCTCACAAAGCGCCTGGTAGGGATGCCAAAAGGCGTTTGGCCCAAGGAACTCGTTAAAATACTTTGGAACTCGTTAAAATACTCTGGACAATCCAGACCTCGCCTACAAGACCGGCCTGGTTCTAACCCTTCAAGCTCCTCTTCGGAGATGAAGCCATGACCCCAAGCATGCTCACAGCACGCACGCTACACACCCAAGCCAAGGAAGTGTCGGGAGACCGTGAGATATCCCTAGATCTCCTTGAGGAAGCCAGACTATAGACCATAGGAACAATTACACAGTATGCGAAGGGAGTCGACGCTTCGTACAACAAGAAGGTCAAGCTACAACCGCTCGCCCTTGGTGACATGGTGCTCTAACGCACAACCAACGCCACCACATGTCGATTTCTTTAATTTATTTCTTTTTCCGAAAATTCTCGGCTGACGCAAGCATTGCGCAATAATCCGATTTTCCTTTATAAAAATAATTCGGGAAATTTAATAAAATCCAAATTAGGGTTTATTTGATTTTCCAATCTTCCAAAGCCCATATCTTTTGCATCCGAACTCCGATTGAGCCCATTCAAATTTGTAAATTCATATAAAATTAAGATCTATTTAATGGTGAATTTTATTTGAATTTTTGAAGTTGTTTTGCCTCTGTTATTTATTGTTTTTGGTTATTTTGTCTTGTTTGCGAGTAGACGTCGATACTTCGGGGAATTTTGCAGAAGAAGGAGCACCTCAAGACCAAGACCAATATCTAGATCTATTCCAAGGCAAGTTATACCTTTGATCATATTGAACCCAGTTTTCAAAATACTTTGCTTCAATGTATTGCATTCTATTTCAAGTATTTATTTAAATGCTTTTGGGATAGTTATTAGTCCGAATTGTTATGCCACCTTGTCTATTGTATGCCATGATCTTTTGTCACCCTAGGTTGGTTCACTATTAGTTGGTATTATCGTAGCACCAACGTGGGTTGGTTAGATGCGATTAGACTGCTTAGCCATGCCACGAGTCATCATTTCATGTGAGAGTTGCAATTATAAACTTGACTAAGTGATTATGAAACTGTGTGATGAAACTGTGTGTGATGTGTGCTGTTACTCGTTGATGGCATGTGTTGCACTTAATCAACAGGGTGGGAAAAGATTTAGACTGAGGCAAGTGGTGGATCTGTGTGAACGGTGGAACTGTGTGAATTAAACTTTGTGATTTGGGTAAACAGAAGTCTTGCCTTACTCAATTAAGGACTTAACTTTGTGCGCCATTGAATCGGGCCTTCTTGCACGACCACATGCCTAGTATGGGTGGGCTGACTTAGTAAGTTATGGAGTCTTGACATTGACAACTCAGGTTGTATTTAAACTATGTGATGGGTGGAGGTGTGTACATTGTGTTTGGGTCACATCATGGGGACGGTTCACGCATCCACATCCCAACGGTGTGTGTCGTTCCAAGGGCTATGTGAACAAATTGACGCGAAAGCACATCGGAGTGTCATTGTTTGAGATGAAGTCTCGAAAGGTTTTGCTATGGTTAGTGCTAGCTACACGATTGTATCGTGTGGGTAAAGTGTACACCTCTGCAGAGTGTTTAAACCAATCTATTCGAATAGCCGCGTCTCGGTTATGGACATACTAAAATTTCACACGAGTGGTAGATTTTCATAAAACAATTGGGAAGGGTCACCGTGTGTGAGATAACTTGTGCATTGTGTGAATAACTTGATTAGACTGTGTGTCCTTTGTGAAATCAATTGTTAACTTATTATTGTCTATTTGTTTTGAATTATGCTTTCAATCTATTATTTGTATTCAATTGCAAATGTTGCATTTCCGCAAAATAACCACAGAAGTCATTCCTTTGGAATAAGCCATCATCTATAAATTGCATTCTATGGTATGACTTGCGAGTACGGTGTGTACTCACTCTTGCTAAACCAATCAACAGAAGTGGAGGAGTCGTCGCCTGCTTTTGAAGAAGAGTTCTCTGAAGGTTGATCGTTAGGGTCTTGATCGATCGGTTGCACGTGGTAAATTGATGGGAGCCACCGGAGTTTATTTCGTTTCCGCTGCAGTTTATTTCTTTATTGTCAGCCTTGCATGGCTTAATAAATGTAAAACTCGACCGTAAGGTCCAAACAGTTATTTGTTATTCAAAGTACTCGTTTATTCTTATATTCGTTGTATGGATGTGATATTTCATCGATGTTGACACTGTGTACACTAGCGTGATCTGGACTAGTGCGTAGAATACACGAGGGTCCAGATTGCATATTTGGGTCCCGACAGAGGTGGTATCAGAGCCATACTGACTGTAGGTCTTGACCTTAGCTAGATTGGCCGTTCTTAGTGAGTCCAAACTATTTTCTAAAGCAAAATTAACTTGCAAGATTAATTGGACTCTTTAACTCATCTCATGTCTCTCTTGACTCAACTATTGCTGAAATTCTTTCTCTCCCCGCTGTTTTAAAATTGTTTTCATCTTGATAGATGCCTCGTCTTCAGAGTTATGGAGAGCGCAAGGGAGGACTTGCCGCTGAGCTTTGGAAGCTATTACAAGTACTTGGAGGATTTTACCGTCCATTGTATCGTGGCAATGCTTGGATCGTAAACGGCCGAGATCGTGGAGTGATCTGCCATTTGACCGTCTACGCCAGGAAGAACACCAAGGCAAGCAAACCACTGAACATCTCAGCTCGAAGGAGTATTTGGATTGAAGCAATCCAGGAGTCTTCGCCTTGCCATCCCGAGGATCGCAACATCTACTCGAGCTTCGTGACACGCTTTTCGTTACCATCCCCATCCGACGTGGATCTTGCCGCAAGTTTCCGTCCAAAGGGAGAAGGTCCATATGTAATAACCCGCATGACAATTACAAACATGTATTACATCGTGATTTAGTGGACAAAGACCCAAAGAAGTACTCTACGAGACTCTTCTGAGACTCAAGAAAGGATCGCCATTTTGGAAAACTTTTATTTCGATCATGAAATACAAATTTAAGATTAATTTCGATGCATTTTCCGATTTTAAAAAGGGTTTCCTAGGAACCACGAAGCAAAAGACACTGCTTATTTGAAAATTTTAACATCAAGATTTTAAGTTGGAAATATTTTCTATAAGTTTAAAATAATTCAGAGAATTTATGTGAATCTTTACAAAAATTTTGAACTCCATTTGCTATTTTCTAAAAGCCTATTTAATTTATCTCAATTTCTGAAATTGCAAAACCCTCAAAAATTTGGATTTTCTAATCGGGTTGTTTTCCTTTTCCCCAGCTCGATTTCCTCCCACGCATGGCCCAAATCCTGCAACCCACTTCACCACAGTGGCCCAGCCGTGCCTCTCCCCTTTTCTCTCTCTACCACGACCCACTTGTTAGCGCCTCTCTCTCTCTTTCCATGACCCCAAGCACGCTCATAGCGCGGCCCGGTGAAATGTGGCAGCCACATGCATGGCGTCACCAGCCACGTGTGCTCCATGTCATCCCTCTTGTCCGTGTCAGCGCCTAAGTGGCCGTTGACGTAGCAGCACCACTATTTTGCACACCCGATCCAGTCACCAACCACATGTGCTCCATGTCATCCCTCTTGTCCGTGTCAACGCCTACGTGGCCGTTGACGTAGCAGCGCCACTATTTCGCACACCCGATCCACCGTGGACCAACGCATCTGCGTGGACATAGTCCATGGACAAAGGGCCCACCTGTCAATGGATGTGAAGGATTTTCTTTAGAAATTTAATTCGACCAAAATATTAATTCAGTTGTTGACATCATGGTTGCAAAATAATTAGGATTTTCCTTTAGAAAAATATTAACTTAATTCCAAAAAATCCAAATAGTTTATTTCTTTAGGATTTAAAATTCTGATGGCTCGTTCTCCTTTGTTCCAGCTTCGATTTATGTGATTCAAATTTTTAATTCATCTAAAAACCTAATCTAGCTAAAAACACTAAAATTATGTAATTTGAATTTAATCTTGATTTTAGTTTTATTTATTTAAATTTAGCTTGTTTTCTCGTATAGACTTCAACGACTCCGGAGAGCCCGAGTTATTTGACGAGTCAAATCAGCACGCTTTTGAGCAAGACAAGTTACATTCTTTGATCACGTTTTATCCCATTATTATTATTTATTTAAATTATGTTTTAAATTATTATTGAATGCTTATTTGTATTTAGTTAATTTAAATTCATGTTTTAAAGTCATAGCTATTCCCATTACCTTTGTACATCCAATGTTGACATTGAATTAAATATGTCTTGACACCTTAGATAAAAATCTAGTTAATGCAATAGTATGAACTAGAACATGTTGGTAAAATAAATGTAGTTATGCTTAGATAAAAAATATTTAATTTAGAAAATTTATCCAAATATTCAACTATGATTTAAAAATGAGTATATTGCAATGATATGTCATAGGAATTTACAATTATTTGAAAAACAAAACAAAATGAAATGAAAACTGGTTTGAACTTGACAAAATGGATAGATGATGGGTGAAACTTTACGCACGGGCTCAATCTAGTTAGGCTAAACAATCTAGTTAGTATAGCACGCAGCTCTCCTGCCGGTTATGTTTTATAAACAAAGAACTCACCTGTTCTAGTTTCAATTGGCATTTGTGCTGATCTAATCATATTTGATTTGACGTTTGTGAAAATTTATTTGGAACACAATGTAATCAGACATCAGAGTATTCAACTGCCTGCAGTTGAATATTTGCAGTACATTTTGTCAATTGGCAGCAGTTTAATTCAGTCACCCGTCTGCCTTGCAACTCTGTCAAACAAAGTAATCACAACACCTCCGTTGCTTCCAACTCCTCTTCCGGAATGCCTTCTATCAGCCTCCATGCAGAGATACTTTACAGGCCAAACAACCAGCCTAGGTACAACTGTAGTATCCATCCCCCAGTGAAACCACCTGAAATCACCTCTACTTCTCATGGTATTCCACTGTGGAATCACATCACAACAATTCCACCCCAACCTATCCGTCCAAATTAGTTACGGGGCCTTTGAACCAGTGTCTGGCACTGACGATCCAGGACGCCAACACGAGGATGAACAGACCGCCGACGGCGACCGGGGTGTAGTTGAGGGTGTCCTTGGTCACCGGGTACGTCACCGGCAGCGAGAAGAGCACGGTGATGGTTACCACCCAGAGCACGGCGATCCAACCCACTAGGACGCCGTACCGGCCGAGGTTGAACGGGCCGGGCACGAAGTACTTGCGTGCCAGCGTCACCCGGAAGAGGATCGGCAGCGCGTACGCGATGTAAAGGCCGATCGTCGCGATCGACACCATCGCCTGGAACGCGACGAGGCTGCCCAGCGACTGCGTTTTTTTGGAGGAGGCGAGACATGTTATTTTCAGAGTACTATTGGAATGGCTGAAATCTGAAATGGTAGTGGAATGCTTTGGTGTCAGTTTGTTACCGGCAACGCCATGCAGAGGGAGATGAAAGCTGAGAGCCAGACGGCGTTGATCGGCACTTCGTGCTTGTTAACCTTGTGCCAGACGGATGACAGTGGCATCGCCCCATCTCTTGAGAACGCATAGGCCATCCTAATATCGAAAGAACGAAGACAAGAACAAGAGTGAGTGAGTGCTCTCTGCTGGCAAATGCAGACATAAGACATAATGCACACATTTTCCAATGAGAAGAGAGTAAAGGATGATCACCTCGAGTTACTTGTCACTGAGCTCATGCCGCAAAAGTATATGGCGACAGCAACAATTCCCAGGCAGATGATCCCGCCGACACCATTCCCGTACCGGCTTTTGAACGCGAGGTAGAACACTTCAGCAATTGCATACCCACCAGCTTCATTGTCAGTGCTCAAGAGTGAAGGGATATCCTTCACTGCAAATGTGATGCCAAGTATGTAACCCCAGCCTACTATTATCGATATACCGATCGCGCTGATTATGCCGATCGGGCCATTCCTGTCTGCATTCTTCGTTTCCTCAGTCTGCATGAACAAAGAACCAAATTGTTAGGACTTATGATTGTCTAGTACATTGTTAGGCATAACAAGATTGGTGTTACTCGAAAAAAATTTCCATACCATATGCGCGGACGCGTCGTATCCTGTCAGTGTGTACTGGCTCATCAGTAGCCCCAGAACAAAGATGTAAATATTACTGTGTATTCCAGCAGTATTCTCAGTGTTGAAATGGGTGAACACAAATTTAGCACTAGCCCTCTCGGTAGCAACAGTTGGTACAGCAATCATCAGGACAAAGACACCTGCAGAGAACACAAACCATTCACATCCCAGGGACCTCACCTCTCAATTAATGAAGTGGGTGATATGTGTTTGTGCGAATTGTTTTTGTTTTTGCAAAGGTAATTTGTGCAAATTGTGTAAGTGAAGAGAAAGAGATGTCACCTAACATATTCCAAGCAGCTGCGAACTGCCCAAAGAAAGATAGCCAAGTGATGGGGAGGCTGTTGATGATGGCATGGCTCAGCAGAATCGCGGCGTGGAGGGCGATGACAACATACTTCGATGCCATGTACCCTCCTCCGTTTTTGCCGCCGGTGCTGAGCAAAATGATCACCTGAATCAACTGCGCTAGAGAGAAGTCTACACTGGTTGTGACTGCCCACTGCAAAGCATAAGTTGCTTTGTTAGCAGCTTACAACAAGTAAGGCAAAGATTCAGATATCATATAAGCACTGAAGGTTCAGAGAATGGTTGGTTACCTGTCCAACAATGTTAAACCTGCAAGTAACAGGAATAAACAACACAGAGGATTAGAGGTTGAGATGAATTGTATTGGAATCAAATGCATCATCATGACACGAACTTGCTAGCTTCCCAGTGATGTTTCATTCATATCAGAGTGAAGAGCATGTATGCATGACCAAATAATAGCATCTTCAAGCAAAAAGGTCCATATGTATGTATGCAGGGCAGTGTTTATTGCCGGTACGTCCTTGTCTAAATTAGATAGAGCCTAGAGAGGGATGGTTAAGAGATTACCTATGGTTAAACTCTTCACAAGTTATCAATGGATGTAATCCTACCCAACTCTACTAACAGGCACAAGGTCAAAGCACGCGCATTGACTAGAGCACATGAATGCAAACAAAGATTCCTTTCTGCAGGCCCACGCCATTAAAAAGGACATGACAACAGTACAAATTAGCAATCCTAGCAACTCTTCCGTCTCAGTTTGGTTTTGGTAAATCAAACAGATTATTTTATTTCAATCAGAAGTCAGAACAAAAAGGAAGTCGATAGAATTCGCACACGCCAATTCGGTTGCACACTAGAAAGAAACAAGGAAAGAAGGGAAGAAAATGAAAGAAAACCAAGCGGTTCACGCTGTCCTGTTCTCCGTCTCAAACTCCCAACAAGAAACAGAAATTTGCCAATCCCAACCCCGTTCACATGAACCTCCCCTGTTCCCTTCACGTGATTCCAAAGAGACAACAAGAAACACGGATAATGAAGAGTAAAAGATAATGTTAGAGATTAATCTTTTATGTGTGTAAGTAGCAAGTACCATCCGGTGATCCACGACCCGAAGGGCGCCCATCGCTTGCCGGAGAGGCGCGCGCTCCAGTAGTAGAGGCCGCCGGAGGTGGGGAAGGAGGAGCAGATCTCTGCCATGGAGAGGCCGACGGTCATGGTGAAGGCGCCAGCGACGAACCAGCCGAAGGTCATGGTCGCCGGGCCGCCGAAGTTGAGGCCGGTGTTGTAGAGCGTCGTGACCCCCGTCAGCACCGAGATGATGGAGAAGGAGAAGGCGAAGTTGGACAGCACTCTACACACGTACACCAGATCAGCCGAGGGAATCTCAGACCCGTCAAGATCGAAGAAACCAAGAAAAAGAACAAGGAGACCCCCGTGAGAGATTGGGCGTCACGTACGATAGGTCGCGCTTGAGCTCCTGCTTGTAGCCGAGCTCGCGGAGGCGGGCGTGGCCGGTGTCGGAGCCGTCGACGTTGTGGGCGCCGTCGCACGGGGGCTTACTCCAGGCCATGGCGCGCGTTGTTGGAGCCTGCGTGGCCATTGTGTCGAGGGAGTGGTGCGGGAGGGGAGGCACTGAGACAGGGGAGGGGAGGAGGGGGTGGTGGTCTCTCCGACAGTCCTACTCGAAGGTAACTTAGGGAAGGGAAGAATGGGCGGGGTGCAGTCAGCTCGAAAGTGCGGGTCCGAGAAACTTGGGGAGCAGATAAACAAACGGAAATGCTTTAAACGCTGTGGATATTACGGTGTATGTTCGTAATTCTAGGATGATGTTATAATTGATAGTGATATTGAGAGTTTATCGAAACACGTATTTTCATCAAAGTTTTAGGTTTTGTCAGCAATGACGGTCGACCGCCAGGCGGGCGGTATAGATCGACCTGCATGGTCGCTGATCCGACCACATCCGCGCCGATCGGGCAATGGGCAATAGCTTGACCGGCAATAAAAGTAGTTTTGAGTCTAGAGTTGGGTCAAAAATAGAGAGTGTAGGTAAGAGAGAATTCTCCTACACTTAGTCTCATAATTTTTAGAGCTACAAGACAGAAGTTCTATTCGTTTCAAATTTTCAGAGGCTTCGAATTTTCATAGAGGAAATTTGGTTAAGTCTCTTGCTGGGCAGTCAGACCGGCCAAGGGGCGGTCAGATCGGCCATAGGTGGTGGTCTGACCGGTTTTCACTTATTCGCCAGTCAGGTTGGCGGATAATGTTATAATTGATAGTGATATTGAGATAATGTTATAATTGATAGTGATATTGAGAGTTTATCGAAACACGTATTTTTATTAAAGTTTCAGGTTTTGTCAGGCAGCTGACGGTCAGACCGGCTAGGGCGGTGGTATGACCGACCTGCATGGCTGTCAGACCAGTCACATCTGGCGGCCAGATCGGGCAATGGGCAATGGCTTGATCGGCCATAAAAGTAGTTTTGAGTTTGGAGTTGGGTCAAAAATAGAGAGTGTAGGTAAGAGAGAATTCTCCTACACTTGGTCTCATAATTTTTAGAGCCACAAGACAGAAGTTCTATTCGTTTGAAATTTTCAGAGAGGCTTCGGATTTTCATAGAGGAAATTTGGTTAAGTCTCATCAAGGGCCGATCGCTTCCATAGGTAGTGGTCTGACCGGTTTTGACTTATTCGCCAACCAGGTTGGCGGCGATGTTTGTTGGTTAGGTCAAGTTCATTGGTTTCAGTGCACATATGTTGCATGATACATGTTTTGACTAACGTGGGTCAAGTTGTAAAGAACTTGTTCCCAGAATCGATTTCTTTGTCTATTGTTGTGCTTTGGAAGTCAACGACGGTCAATAGTGATGATGATCGGGATGAGGTTTGGAGAGCTGAGATTCAGAACGATCAAGGATGTCGGGTGAAGTCAATAGAATCAAGCATGACGCAAAATGGACAAGGATGATCGAACGAAGTTCGGTGCAACGGGCTATGTCAAGCGGCGTGGGGGTCGGTGCAAGTGCCATGATGGTTTCGGTGGGAGCCGGATGAGAGAGATTTGCCGACATGAAGAGAGCCGTTGATCAACCTACAAGTGGCGAAGTATAAAATTACTTCATGAAGTTTGGACTCGGTTTTGGAGAATGATCGAGAATGAGCATTTTTGTAACTTCTTCAAAATACCGTATGGATGGCTTTTGGCTAAACCGCGGTGCAAGACGGCGCAAGGAGAAGTGGTTTAGGTCAAGAGAAGATGAAGACGGCGCTTTGAAATGCTTGCATGAGCTAAACTCGTTTGTGTGTGGGCTTAACGAGTGCCCATTAGGAATGTCCTTCTAAAAGCTAGCCTCCACCAGTGAAAAAAAATTCGGCGAGATTTCGCCGGTTACCGCCGGTAACCGGTAAAATTCAAAGTTGCTCCGAAATATTCGGTTTTGATGAATTTTGTTCAAAAAATTCGAATTTGCTTGAATTTTATTCAAATTTGATTTTTAAAATTTAAAATCCAAAAATTGAGTTTTTTTAATTAAAAATCGGCCGAAATTTTACTAAAATTTCCGGTTAGCGGTAGTAACCGGTGTTACCGTTGCCCTCCGAAAAAAAATTCATCCGAAAAGTTTTCACTAACCTCTACTATAAATTAAGGAGGGTGCTGGTTGTGCACCCTCAACCCTTGTATTGAAGAAACACTAGTTTGTGTTTAGGAAAGGAAAGTGAAGAGGTTAGGGTTCTAGAGAGTTTGATTGATTGTATGCTCAAGTGTTGAGCCTTTATCCTCTAGGATGGAGTGGTTGTAAATCAACATCAATCTCAAATCAATCCAAGCAAGATTCTCAAATGAGTATATTCTGATCTTTGAGGTGATTTTAGGGCTTTGATCCTTTCGTTTTCATTTGGTTTCTGACCTAGATCTTACTTGCTGTAACACGTGAGAATGTATATAGGATCATCTATCACTCACGAGCAAATTTTTAGATCATATTTTGGTTTTGACTCTGTTTTGAAGCAACCTTCATTCAAACAGAAAAATATCAGAACCTTGGCAATGATCTCCACGATCCTTGATTGGAATAGGTTCCTGACATCCTAGAGAAGATATGTTTCAAGTTTCGTGAAGTTTGGAGTTGTGTATCAAAAGTTAGACCAATTTGTAATTTCAAGTTTGGACTAATTTTACTATTCATCGTGCTGGAGGTCAAACCGCCCCATGGAGAGGTCTGCCGCCAACTCTTTGAGATTTGAGTTTTTTTTGGTGATTTTAGTTGTTTTGCTTCAGGGTTTCGAGTGGATTCAATATAAGTATTCCGCTATACCTGTACATTGATCTTTATAGCTCACATAGCTATTGGAGTGAAATACATGTTGAATCTGATCAAGGTGAAAAAGAGATTATGCTCCTATTCAACTCCCTCTAGTCGTCTTTTCAGTCCAACACACGACGTTTGACGTCCGACACCTATACGACGAAACCGATTCCACGTGTAGTTAGCATGTTAGCCCAACTAATTAACCAAGCACATGCATGAACGAAGCCTCAGTTGATCTTGTTGCGGCAGCAGCAGCTAGCTAGCATACTGCATGGAATGCTAGCAGCCACAACGGCGCCGATGCTGGCGACAGGCGCGGCACCGCAGCGGCCAGCCGGGAGAAGCTAGTTTTGTAGACGAAAGGAGAGATTGGACGACTCGCTCCTCTCGTACCCGTCCACCACCATCCTAGGCCGATCGCGAGCCATCGTCATCTCAACCTCGAGCACATGAAGGCTATTGCCACTGCTGGCCCGTTGGACGAGGTGCTCGTCCTGACCCCGGCAACCCTGCCTCTACCGCTTCCACCTCGACCTCCCCGACTCCGCGTCCAGCGACGGCGACAACCGCTATGGAAACGGTGGCGTCAAGGGAAGGTCTGCAAGAGAAGAAGCTGAGGTGAGGTGGATGTGGAAACTAATTTGTTCGCCTCGGTATGGCTTCGACATTGGTGGATGCAGGTGGATAGTCGGGGGAGAACGAAGCCACTAAAACCGCACGACGCTAAAGGGAGACCTTCGGTGGGCAAGTAGAGGCTCTATGGAGGTGATACCTAATGGTGCAAAGTTGTAAAGAGGTTGGGCATTGTAAAGGCCTTGTGATAATCAACCATTAGCCACACACCTACAAAAGTGTGTCGGGGACAGTATAAGTTGATTTATCTCTTGTGGGTAAAGTGTACAAACTATGCAGACTAAGAAAACTATCTAGATAGCCGTACCCACGGTCAAGAGCAGTGCTGGGAACTTGCTTGATATAGCTTTTATTTTATAAAACTATTTGTGTGTGAGTGTGGAATGAAAAGCTGGGGTGGGACCTTAGAGATTTGAGAAGGCCTGGTCGAGGACCAGTGGTGATTACGGGTTAGCCCGAGCATTGAGTGAATGGAGCCACTTGATGGTATAAGAGATGGAATCTCCACTATTACTTTACAACAAAAACTCAGTTTATAAAACATGTGTTGGTTGAAACACTAAGTCTTAGGATTTGCTACTACTTAATCTATTTCAATAAATGGCCTTGTGCAAAATAAAAGAACCGAGAGCCTCCCCTTTTATTAGCCCTGCATCTATAATAATTGTATTGTGTATTGACTCGCAAGTACGGTTGTGTACTCATGCTCGCTATTTACATTCTTTTAGTTAGTACGCACCAAAGAAGGCTACATGGACAATCATGATTATTGATTAAGACTAAAGATCAAGAAGGGCAAGTACTAGGTCGCGAGGCTATAGTCGATTGCCGGTGGGCATATCGTGAGGGTTCCACATGTTATTCTTTGATTCTTCTTCTACTGTTGTTCTTCGAAAGTATTTGGCCTATCCGGCCATTCTGCAAACCAAAAGTCCAAAGGTATATTTACGCATTGTTTAATATTAAGTAATAACTCTGTATTTTTGTGATATGTATTTGAACCAACAATGTAACTATGTGTGCTATCTACTGATCCAAGGAATAACACAATTATACACAGTAGGTCCCAAGTTCAAAATTTAGGGTATGACAATAGGCATGTCAATCCCAGCGGACAGGCGGATGAAGGGAAGAACATTGAATTCATAGTGGATAGCTTGAAGTGGGAAGAACGGGGATCAGAGCCAAAGAACAAGCGTTGGAAGAGGACGAGTTGGATGACGACCGTTCGAATGATGATAGTATCCCCGATGCGCGAGTGCCAAATGCTTGGAATAGACATGACCTATGGGCCTGGTTGTGAGTAATGATCAAGATTTCCGGTGGCGGTATGGGCAGAATATGGTGCGTGTTAATGCCATGTTTACGGATAAGTCGGCTCAGTAGGATGATGTGCAAATTGTGGGTGATGTCAATTCAAAGACAATTTAAAGGTTGTAAAATCAAACAAAGAGTAGTATATTGTGAAGTGTGAGAAAGTTGGGTGTCCTTGGAATATTCACGCATACAAGCCGAAGTATGAAGTGCATTGGATCATGTTGAATGCTGAGGATCACCCGTGTGTTCGGAGCAACGTACTGTCAAAGCCCCGCAAACTCACTTATTTTGGGGAGATGTCATGTACGGGGACATTGTGGAGAAGAATGACATGGAAGTGCAACACATCATGCTGGTCATTGAGCAAATGCACAAACAATTATGGTCAGCAAACTCTAGATTTTCTTACCATTAACAATTATTCACAAACAACTCTTCCAACCATTTCATTTTGTAAAATTAAAGTTAAGTTTATTTAAATTATTATTATTTTAAAATAGCCTACTATTACTAAGTGAGAACATGATTGAGCTCAGTTGTCGGCCTGATCTGCGACTAGCGTCAGTCGTGTTCTGGTCCAACAACTGTGCTTGGCACAGGCCTCAGTCGACGCAACCAGCTCGTGATTGAGACATGTGGCCTCGGTCGTGTTTCCATCGCGCAACTGGCTTCCTATGTTAGCTAATCGTTAGGTCATCGAACGATTGGGTGTTGTTACACAGTAGCCCAACGATGTGGGCTATTTTGTAAAAATATTAAAATATAATTTATTTGTGTAAGTTTTTTTATATAACTGTTTATTTAGAGAGAAAAATCACCAGTAATGCCGGATGGGGAGATGTGACGCCACGAAGGCACCAACCAAAAGGATATTAAGCCCCGCGCGTCGTCCGCCTGACGATCGAGATGCACGTACGTACGGGCAAAGATTTTCCTCTCATAACGGTCGTGCGTACTCTCGGCCGGTGCCATCGATGGACGGCTAGATTGCCTTGATGAGTCAGCGTACGTACGTACGTACGTACGTGCAGTATTTGCGCGTACTGTTTATGGAGTATGCGGGCACGCTTGGTGCACAGCAGAATATGTGTGTGATGTGCCACAACTAATTATAATGTCATACAAAGTGTGTCGTCTTGCTCTACGAATGTACGTCCACAGCAAAAAAAATATACTACCACTTGAAAGCTTCGTAACCTTTGTCAGCTACGTGAAGTCAGCATGAAAAATAGAGATGTTTGTATGCCGAAGCTTCCCCCGGCTGTCCACGTCGACGCCGTAGATCGACATTGTCGCGGCCTGCGCTGGCACCATCGGCCCCGCATAAATTTACAGTCTGCACCTGCTGGCAGTGGGGCAGTGGCGGATATAGGACAAAATTATCTCTAATTCATAGTGAACAAGTCAATTTATATATCACCTTGGCTGATGCAATTCGGTGTCAGATGCAACTGGCGGTGGCCAGAGCAGGAATCGCAGAGGAAATCCAGTGGATCGAAGTTCAAGTACTCCAAAGGTGAAAGAATACTTTGAGTACTCCTTAGCTAGGAGTTGGCGAGTTGCCACACTATATTCTAACACACGAACAAATTGCTAATTAAGTAATTAGTTCGTACCATCGAAGACAACAGATTAGATTTAGATCAGCAAGCTTAGCTCCTCAGCTCGGTCACTCAGTCCTCAGCTCCTCGGCCAGGCTCCTCTAGTCTCCTCTCCTTAGCAAGCCCCCAGACGCTAGTCCTCAGAACCCCCTCACCTCCTCCCTCCTGCCCTCCATTCTTTCTCCCCGGGACGAAGGTGGCTCTACGGCTCCCGCCTCCCGACCTCCCTCCTCACCTTGGCAGACAACAGCCCCCCTCAAGCCACGTCGCCTCCTATAGTCTCCTCTCTTCGGCCAGTCCTTAGTGGCCCAACCGCCAGAGCTAGGCGGCTACCGACGACCGCTCCCCCCCCTCAAGCCTCGCCACCTCGGAGTCGACAGCTCCTGGCCTCCGGCAGTCCATCTCCCTAAACTCCTCTGGGCTCCCCTGCCTCCTCCCGCCCTCACTCCTCCAGGCTCCCCTACCTCCTCCAACCTTCACTCCTCGATGCTCGCCTCTGCCTCGCCTCCTCCAGGATCCGGCTCCCCTGGCCAGCTCCCTCCTCGGCTCCTCTCTCCTCGAGCCTTAGCAGCTGCCGGCCTCCCCCAACTACTGGCAGTGCCGTGGAGTCTCCCTTGCCCCTAGCTCCCTCCCCGCAGCACCGTAGCCAACCGCATCGGCCCTCGGGTGCTTGCGTTCTCTCCTCAGATCCTCCCGATTGGAATTTTAGATTTTAGATTAGGGAAATTTGGGAATGGGAACATGGGCTATAGACCCTGTTTGTTTAGGCTTTTTCTTTTCCTTATAAGAAAAAAAGCCTAAGCCTAAACAAAGGGGTGGCTTTTTCATCTAGTTTATAAAAAGTTTAAGCTATTTTAAGCCTAAAAGCCATAAGCCAAGGGGGAGGTGCTTTTTTGGCTTTTGCGGAATGGAATATCTATTTGCCACTGAAGTTCACTGAAATTACCCACAAAATGCCATCGTATATAAGGGAAAATCGTTCCATTTTTCTCAATTACTTCCTCCTCTCCACCCCTTTCCCTTATTCTCGTAGACGCCGGCTCGACTCACGCCTCCCTCACCTCCCCAATGCCGCCGCCACGCTCCCCCCCCGTCCGCCTCCTCCCTCCCAAGACGACAATGCCGCGGCTCCCCTCCCCGACACTGACACCGACACCGCCGCCTCCCCTCCCCCAACGCCGCCGCTCCTCCCGACACCGCCTCCCCCCCCCATCACCGCCGCCTCCTCCCTTCCCCACCGCCTCCCTCCCCAACGTAGTTTTCTCTTGTTGTGTGCATTTCTCATTAAGTTTGGCTTTCTGTCTGTGTGCATTTCTCATTAAGAAACTATGGTCTAGCAAGTTCTGAACCAATTGGGATGGATCCCAACTTGAAAATACCAAAAGAATTAAGACCAGTACAACATTTGCATTGTACTCCAAATTGAAAATGTTGGCTTGATCATGGTTTGCAATGGGGGCACGTAACTAAGTACAGAAAGAATGGGGTTTGATTTAGTAGTGACATTATGGTGTTGACTTGCAGTTGGTAGCTCAATAATTAGCCTGAAACCTTGCAAATGTGGCAAAGCTTCCAAATTCTGGGTAAAGTTAGCATGAATGAGGGCACTGATAGATTTGTTTGGTTGATAGGGCCTAAGGGCACTTTCTCTGTACATTCCTTGTACTGTGCTTTGAAATTGCAAGAAAACATCTATCCACACATGTTTCTCTGGAAGGTGAAATTACCTTTGAAAATCAAAGTTTTTCTTTGGTTGGTTTTAAAAAATTCTATTCTAACAAAGAACAATCTGTTGAAAAGAGGATGGCATGGTTCCAAACAATGTCAATTTTGTAGAAGGGAGGAGACAATTGAACACATTTTTTTGTCTTGTCCGCTGGCAAAATACATTTGGAATGTGTGGGCTTGCACTTTCAATTCTCAGTCGACTCCCGTTAATGTCCAGCATCTCTTAGGTGTTTGGATTGCACAATTCTGAAAATCTAAATGTCGACTGAGTATCTGCAGCAGTTATGTGGTCAATTTGGAAAGCCAGAAATCTTGCATGTTTCAACAACATTTTTCCTTCGGACCCTAATTTTTTCATTTTCAATGTATGTTATTGGCTTGAATTCTGGGCTTTGCTTCATAAACCCACATATCAAGATCTTCTTCGGCAAGGGACCAAGGCATTGCGCTGTGTGGCGAAGGAGGTGTTTTGACAAAACCAGAGGCTAGAGCGTTGGTATGCGTCGACTGGAAGGAGCATCTATTGTTGAGATGGCTAAAAGTTCTGAAGATAGTTGAGTTTTCTGCTTTTGCCGAAGTTCAGAGTACTGCGAGGAAGGAAGCTTTTGTTTTTGTTTGTCGCTCTGAAACTGACATCTTTGTAGTGACTATATATGTACATTGTAGTGACAAGATAATTGTATCATATATGATCGAGTAATATTTTGTTACTATGTTATTTTGTTTTGTTGGCTAATATTTGCTTTTCTATGTTAATTTTATCGTTACGCAATGTCCAAAATAAATATATGCATGCACGTACAAGCAATATCTTGCTATGAATAGATTGTCTGTTATACTCCGGTCTTCTTACATATACATCTCCGATAGATGTCGACATTTGCAATTTATTTGGATATGTCATGGTACACAGACGCATACACGTACGTGCGAAATTTATTTTGTCACATATGTATAATTGCACACATCGTTATATTTTTAAATCTCATGTAAAAATAAGTTTAAATACATGCTTAACCATGTCCTTTAAACCATATTGGGCAATTTAGATTTTTTTTTATCATTCACATACGACTCAATAAGCCAACATCTTATAAAAAACCATATTAACAAATACCAAAGCTTAGATTAAAAGCTCATAGGCTTATAACCTGATTAAGCCAAAAGGTTAACTTTAAACTACAAACAAAAAAGTCTAAGCCTAAATAAACAGAACAATAGAAGTTGGGATGTGGGATAGATGTGAGGCAAGTGGGCCTTATGGGCTTGGCTTCGGCAAAGGCCCACGTTGCTGCCTTGAGGGCCCTCGGCCATGGCTGTCGGCGGCTGGAGGCTGGTTGGGGCCGGTGCGGGGGAGCTCCGGTGCCAGCCGAGGCGGAGGATGGGTTGAAGCCCGTTGGAATGGTCCCTGGCTCTTATATTATATCATACGGACAGGAAGGATCCACGTGTAACTTTGAACAACTTATGGCAGGATATCAGGTATGAACTATAGATGATCAATTGCACGCGATCTCAACTAAGATACTGTGGTACAAGCAATTAAAGCCGCGTGGCGCGGGAATCACAAAACGGTGAGGTGATCGAGGCGGGATGCTGACCAGAGATCGTCCTCAGTTTGTTTGTGTCAAAAAGTCTTACTCATAGCTGAGTAATAATCTTTCTACCGACGTGGACACCAGAGGAAAAATATCTCCATGCCGCTCTCGGTGGCAGCACGAGGTGGCAGGGACGGCAAAAATGCCCTCCGTACGCCTTACGTTTAGGTGCCGTTTTTCATATTTTCCGTGGAGCTATATATGGCTTGTACGCTTGCTATCCCGGGACCGGGATTTGTCAACAAGTTAACTGTTCACTGAGACAAAAATAAGGGAATTGATAGCTCGCGTTCGAAACCCTCGAATCTAAGATGTTTGGAGTTCCAATTCAGTTCCAACAATGCACTGCAGACGCTCCATTTTAGACATGCATGAGGACTCGAAGAGTTTTGAATTGGAAGAGAGGAGGAAGTAGAGTGGTCGGGACATCGTGAGAGCCTTCCCATTGTTGCTTCGGCTCATTTTCCACGCTGTCCTTTGCTTCGGTGAGGCCTAGACCACCGTTGGTGGTGGAGGCTGCTATCACGAGGCCTAACTGTCTTCCCCCTCCAACAATCTCAGTCATTAAATCTATAGGTGTGGCCTCTGCACTCCGGTATGCTTTTGTTTTCAGACAGTTTCTCGAATCGTTGTAGAGTTGTTTATCGATTATTGTATGAACTATTGTACTTTATTGCAATGTGGTTTCTCAAATGTTGCCGCAAGATGTATTTATTGCAATTGTGTTGTTGATTTGTTGCGCAAGAGTAAATTTTGTTGCAACGTCTCTTCTCAAATGTTGCGGCAAGAGACGTTTGTTGCAATCGTGTTTTTTATTTTGTTGCACAAGAGTAAACTTCTGTTGTGATATGTATGTCTATTTGTTACACCAAAGAATCCATACTTATTGCATCAAGTTGAGATTTTTTTGTATTTTTTGTTGCATCGGATGGGGATGCAGGTTTACTAAATAATTATTGTGCCTCAACAATTTTTATTGTATTGGATCGGCCGACGGTGGAGCTGAGCATAAGATGAAAAAGCTCTCATCGTATGCCCAAGCGCTAGTTGCTATATCTTGCTCTGTAGTCCCTGCTACTAAATTAAAATGCCCTCCCTGCTACTAAATTTGAATTTAACGCAGCTGCCATTTTGGGTATTCGCGTGGTCTCTACTCTCTAATTTACACACATATTTGATTATCAATTTCTGTATACGTTGCCACGCTTGCCGTTTGCTACGCATGGACACAGTAATGGAGTAAATTAAGCGAAGTGAACAAGTGACGAGCAGTACGGACTTACCAGCCGGTGAGCCAGGAGGCGAAGGGGCCCCAGCGGCGCTCGGTGCAGAGCCTGGCGCTCCAGAAGTAGAGGCCGCCGGAGGTCGGGTAGGCGGAGCAGATCTCGGCCATGGCGAGGCCGACGACGAGGGTGAAGGCGCCGGCGACGGGCCAGCCGTACACCATGGTCGCCGGCCCGCCGAACTGGAGCCCCGTCCCGAACAGCGTCGTGATGCCCGTCAGCACCGACACGATCGAGAAGGACACCGCGAAGTTGGACAACAGCCTGCACCACCGCGCACACGTCATTGCACAAATTAACTAGCATAGGCGTCGTCCCGAACCAATTGGGACGAAAATTGTAGACCCTGACAAAAATTGCTTGGTTGCATGCACGAAAATTATAAAGGATTACAGCAAGCCACTTCAAATTAAATAAAAAGAATCACAGGCAACCAAAACTATATCCTTTCACGTGTCAAGTAGGGGTGTCAAGCATTCACCTATTCAAGTGGCTACTGGCTAGCTGCTATATATGTGAAACTGAAAATCACAACAATGAATTTATATAACCTCGCAAAAAAAAAAGAAAGAAGTTGCATATGGACTCGACCCTGTACCGAACGTTCGATCCGTAATTACGGAACGAACGACTGGCTCAACGCCTCACCTCCATCCCTATCCCTTCGACCCTTAGCATCACAGACCGCAAGCCAACCACTCGCCTTCGTCTTCTCCGGCGATCCGGCGCGGGGGAGGAGAGGGTAGGCGGAAGCCTGATGAAGCCCCCCGCTGGAATCGCCCCTGACTAGTCGATCAGATGCTTTGATGGCAAGGTAAGAGACCGCCCTGATCTCCTTGCACCATAATTTGGTACTAGTTCATACCATATATCATTTGGTATTTGAAAATCTGCTGCATCGTTCGATACGCACAACCTGCATTGGACAAGGCGAGTGCACAAAACCCGCAAGCAACGACTCATCGTTGGCACAAAGAAACACGCAACTAGCTGTTACTATTAGCCACAGCTAACAAAACTGGAGTAACTACCCTCATCGAACGCAAGATCGATCTGGCCAACAACTAAACAGAGTTAAAAAAAAAAAGGTTGCATTGGCTGGATCAATGGAGATGGCTGGTACGTACGAGAGGTTCCGCTTGAGCCGCGGCTCGTAGCCGAGCAGCCTCAGCTTCACGTCGTCGTCGTCGCCGCCGCCGCCGCCTCCGCGGATCACCGTCACATCCTCGTCGCCGGCGAGCCGGCCGTAGCCTTCCAGCCCTTCCATGTTGATCCCTCCTGTTTTGAGATCTGGAAGCTGACAGTGGCCGTGCCACGTGAAAGACAACTAAATAACAGCTACTACACCGGATATTCATATATCTTTGTGGGGTGGGGGTGGGGGTGGGGCCGGGCTGTCTGGCTCCCCCGAGATTCCCTGGAGAAACCTCGTGTGGCTGCACCTGGGATCCACCGGGTGTGAATCTCTGCAAAGTATCACAACAAACGATCCCCTTGTCCTTGTGGAAATAATGCAGATTCGGTGATTCTGCAAAGTATCACCGGATATTCATATATCTTTGTTCTACATTTTTGATCGAGAATAAATACTCACACAAACTACCGCTCCTAGGTGAGCCAAATGGTATCTG
This sequence comes from Hsuehochloa calcarea, assembly GCA_036346395.1. NCBI lineage: Eukaryota > Viridiplantae > Streptophyta > Magnoliopsida > Poales > Poaceae > Hsuehochloa > Hsuehochloa calcarea. The sequence continues at coordinate 26,778,568 of CM070593.1, read as the reverse complement.
CTTCCTTCGCTAACTTTGCTTTCTGCAAACAAATTTCAGTAGTACCACCCGAATTTACTTAATTCATAGCTAAGGTACTAATATATGCTCAAATTTTACGTACTGAATACAATATATCCCCTCAATTTTTCTAGACCTATGTAAGAATTGAGCTAGTTCAATTCAAGAACCGGAGGGGATTGAGCTAGGGAGGGATACTGCATGGATTACAATTGAGCTAGATGTTGGAGGCGAGAGCCAGCTAAACTTTGGTCCGAGTCTTTTGTGAGTTGGCGGTCAGTCGGTTCAGTGCGATCTCATAGTATATAGATGATATATGCTACATTTTTTTTTGAATAAAATGATACCTGATACATTGCAAGATGGGTCAGTGGGTTTTGATCTGAATGCCTAGTACACATCCCAAAATAAATCAAAATGGAGTTAGTTATCTTCAACCTCTAGATGTTGCCGCCGATGTCTTCCATGGCGTGACCAGCCAATGCTTGCTGCTCGTATCTATATCTATACTAATTGGAGACTCTTCTAAAAGCCCTCATATTAATCTTATGAGGTAAAAATGTAGAAATTCCCTCATTAATCGGAGAAAAATAAAAGGCTAGAAATTCCCACATTAATCAGAGAAAAAGGGAAATCCTAACCATCCAATTTATCATGTGGTACAACCTGTGGTTTGGATTTATTTTTTTAGCTCACGTGCAGGCATGTTGATCGACCTACATTGCATTTACTAATTAGAGTTGGACTCTGATATTCTAATATCCAAACGTACATGACGTTTTCGTTTTGAACACATATAGTTTCACCAAATAACCGTGTGGGATGTGGATACTTACTAAATAATGGCATCCGAACATGTGAGAAATTAATATGGCCATATTTCTACATGATATATTAAAGTTAACGTTAAATCTATAGCGTTATAATATGGACCGGCCAAAAATCGAAGGCAAAAAATTATAGATTTGTCACTTAATATAAAAATAAAATTTTAAATTGTATAAATTTAAAACTTTTATAATTTTGAGAGATAATTTTAAACTTAAAAATATATATCAAATTTATATTAGTTAGGAGCTAAATTTTACATAAATTCTTAGCCCTAAAAATGATATTTAAAAAGTATAATGTCCGTACGGATACACGGGTTGATGACTATTGACCTCAAATGCAAACACAGGTGCTAGGATGATCCTTGGGGGTACGACGGATAGAGCCGGTGCTCCAACACCCTGGTGGGCCCACCACTGGTTGCTTTATCTCTCTTTTTTCTTTCTTAAGAAAACAGCCTGTGTCTACAAGGAAAAGGAATGGAACAGACCCCCAATATGACTCTTGGGAACCTAAAAAAATATTGTTCTTGGGAGGAACATTTGCTAATGGTTTTATTACTATATGCCCTTATTTATGTGTTCTTTGTTCTACTCATCTTCTTTGATTCCTTTAAACAATAATATAATAATTAACTAGAATTGAGTGAAAAGAGGAGAGGAAATTAGTAAATAGAGAGGATCGACTAACTATAGACTTTTTTTTTTTGCGAAAACCACAGACATTTAGTATCTTTTAGGTAAATCCTAACAAAAAAATATATACCAAGGATTTACCTGAAATCTGTTGAGCCCTATCCGCTTCTCTCCAAGTAATGACTCTTCGTTTCTTGCTTTTCTCAAGCCATGGGAAATTCTATGATGGTTTTTTTAAAAACATCTTCCTCTTTCTCTATGGCTCGGCCCTCATGATAAGTGAAGAACGAAAACATTTTGCCCAATTTATTTGTTCAGTTTTGAACAAAAGAAAAATAAGGGATTTGTGCTGCCCCTGATATCTCCTAGTGTGCAATATAGGAACAATCAAGCTATTCCTCGTAGCAGTCTGGCACACTTACCTCCTCACAAAGCAACGTTGTAGTTGTAATGTAGAATACGACCTAATTGAAATGCATACATTTGGTTTATACGCATTGGGAATAAGAGGGGCTATCTAAACCCTAAAGTAAATGCTCGTCATCGAAGTACCAACCATGCTAACTGTCATGAACTTTCTCCATTTGATTCAATAAGGTAGAGAATCCTCGAGTGGCTAGCATTGACTGTGTAGCGTTGGTATCAGGTATAGTTCAGTGGTAAAATCATAATCTATATATACAGGGTATAGTTTAGTGGTAAAAGTGTGATTCATTCTATTAATAACTGAATTTGAAATGGTATACTTAAGGCGTCCTTAAGTTTTTTTTTTTTTTTTTTTGCATCCCGATGAAAACAGATTTAATCCTTTTCCTCTCAATAACATATTGAGGAAGAATATACATTCTCGTGATTTCTATCCAAAGACTAGTTAAAATTGCATCCAAAATACAAATTGGATTATAAGTAAAGAGCCAAATTTTGCATTGGATTAAGCCTTCATGGAGAGGACTGAGAAGATCGATTTGACCGAGGCCTAATTACTGCAGCCCATCTTGAACCCCGACTGACGTGATTGTGGTCTGGCCCAATGAAAACGTCTAGCACTGTCATGATTCATGGGCTAATGTCCCTCCATCTGTGACATATGTTTTTTTTTGGTTAGATCAGTATTTTTTTATGATTTACTAAAACAATTTTTATGAACATTTCATCCCAAACCGACGATCCGAGGTCTAACCCCGCCTCTGCTAGAGGCAATGCCGGTGCTGGAGCAGGCCCCTCCTGGTAATTTTATCATCGCGTTCCATCTTATTTTCGTATTGTGATCGTGTTCATGACATTGTGTGTACACGCCCATTTCATTAATTAATTTCAGTGTGATTTTGCAGTCATCAACCTAGATCGTAACATTGCAGATGGTGCATGTACGTGTACCACTCCAGCAACTATTAACGTGCAGTGCGCTGGCTCACTGCAAAAATGCAGGCAGAAAACTTCAAACAAAAGTAGATTTGCTAGAAATAGAATGGTTCACTGCGGCGTGATTTGACTTGGGGATATGCATGCGGAACCGACTGGCTCATTTTTTTAAAAAAATATGCAGGAAAGATGTCTATTATATTAATTAAAAAAAGCCAATTTGAGACTGGAGTTTAATTTTACAGTATAAATTACTCCAAATCCTTAGCCCCGGTTAGGATTTAAACTCTACCCTCGTCCTTTCTCTTTATCGTCAGGGCCAAGGGGTTAGTCCATTTGCTCTTGAAGATTCTGCCGTCGCGTTATTATGGATCGATGTGCGCGGCCTGTTTGACTCTTTTTTTTTTTGTTACAATTGGTTCGTAACAAGCCGGACTAGTTTTTTAATTCTCATCAACTTACTTTTCCCCTGAACCCGGCCTATCACCATCACCACTCACGTAGTCACGTAATACCCTCGAAAAAACGGAAAGAGTAGCTGTCGAGTGTGTTCTTCGCAAGGTAAGCACCATGTATAAGCGAACTTTTTTTATGAATTATTTTTTATAAAAAAATATTTTTTACAAAATTATTTTAAAGTTAACTTTCAGGAACTTTATTTCTAATTCTGACCTTTTTGATCACGCCACACCCGTAGCGTGATAAAATAATATTATCACATCATAGAATAAGTTTGTTAAAATAGTACTTTTTATCACACCACTGGTGGTGGTGTGACAAAAGATTACCTAAACACGGGCTAACGTGACATTGTTGTTTTGTCACGCTATGAGTAGTGGCGTGAGAAAAAAGAGTCAGAATTAAAAATAAAGTTTGTAGGATGTTAATTTTAAAATAAAATTAAAAATGATTAATTAATATAAAAAATTCTATATAAAGCGGGCTAATTAAAGTTGGACTTTGTGAAAACGAAAGCTGGCACGTTTGTATATAGGAATTGCGTTTGTCTTGGTGTCAAACTGTTTGGTACAGCGTAGGTGGGACACCACAAGGACCGCAAATATCTAGATCTTGGAGAGAATATCAAGTCAAAGATTCTCTAAACTGATTAACGAGTCTCTCTCTCTCACTCACCTCATGTGTATATATATATGTAAAGATATAAATATATATATAGAAGCGATGAGACGCGTGAATCCATCCATCCGCATCCAGCTAGTCGCCAAATGCAACAAATATCTTCTTTGATTGGAATCTCTCTCTCTCTCTCTCTCTCCCCCTCCACTGGTGATTGAGTAAGCCCAAAATATAGAAATCAATGGCGGGCGGTGGCGGCGTGTGCCCTCCGTCGGAGGTGGGTTTTGGCGGGGAGTACTACTCGGTGGTGAACGGGGAGTGCAGCCGCGCCGGCAGCTTCTTCGGGGGCAAGCCGGTGCTGGGGCAGGCCGTGGGATACGCCATCGTCCTCGGCTTCGGTGCCTTCTTCGCACTCTTCACCTCCTTCCTGGTAATTACTCCATCATTAATTTCGTTTGATATCATCTCCATGCCGCGATCATATTCACGCGGAAAATGCCCCCACCCGATTACTTTCAAATCTCTGATTTTGGAGTCATCAACGGATCAACCTCTATATTGTGGATAGTAAGTACATGTACGTGTACACTACTGCTGACCCAGTAACTGCTAGTGTACGTTCGTTCATCGCTAAAATGCAGGCGGAAATTTGTTTGGAGCAGAAATTTTGTTTAGAGAATGGAATGCTTCACTGCGGCCTCGTTTGGCTATCTAGGTATATGCATGCGTAACTGACCAACCAATAATGCGCGCATCAAGTTGTGTGCGGCCGATTTGACTTTGGATTCTGTTTGTTTTTTCTAGTTAGAATTGGTTCGTAAAAGCCGGCCGGGCTAGTTAAGATTCTGAATTCTAATCAGTTTACAATTTGTTTCCTACGCTATCGGCATGAGCAGTACTCATAAACAAATAATAACACCGTTATGCGGTAACATAAGTACGTGTGCGCTGCAGGTGTGGTTAGAGAAACGGTACGTGGGCTCTCAGCACACCTCGGAGTGGTTCAACACCGCCGGCCGCAGCGTCAAGACTGGCCTCATCGCCAGCGTCATCGTCTCTCAGGTATCATCGTCTACCTACCACTTAGTAGTCGACCCAGCTAGATCTGGTTATCTGCAGTCGAGCGTGTATCATCAATTAATGGAGCTAGCTGATTGATGAATCAGTGGACATGGGCCGCAACGATCCTGCAAAGCTCCAACGTGGCGTGGCAGTACGGCGTGAGCGGCCCATTCTGGTACGCCAGCGGCGCCACCGTCCAGGTCCTCTTGTTCGGGGTCATGGCTATCGAGATCAAGAGGAAAGCGCCCAACGCGCACACCGTCTGTGAGATCGTGAAAGCCAGGTGCTTGCGCAAATTCATTGCATATTTTTCGTACATCGACCGTTCATTTGGTCAGCTGATCGTCGGGTTTGCTATTTCTAAGCTTCTTGATTTTCTGCTAACACGAAGATCGCTGATGAATCGCTACCGAATGACAGGTGGGGTAGGTCGGCGCATGTGGTGTTCTTGGTGTTCTGCTTGATGACCAACGTCATCGTGACGGCGATGCTGCTGCTGGGCGGCTCGGCGGTGGTGAACGCGCTCACCGGCATGAACGTGTACGCCGCCAGCTTCCTCATCCCGCTGGGCGTCATCGTCTACACCCTGGCGGGCGGGCTCAAGGCCACCTTCCTCGCCAGCTACATCCACTCCGTCGTCGTGCACGTCGTGCTCGTCGTCTTCGTCTTCCTCGTCTACACCTCCAGCAGCCACCTGGGCAGCCCGCGGGTGGTGCACGACCGCCTCACGGCCGTGGCCAGCGCGGCGCGGGACTGCTCCGGCGCCCTCTCGCGCCCCGACCAGGCGTGCGGCCCCGTGCACGGCAACTTCAAGGGATCCTACCTCACCATGCTCAGCTCCGGAGGCCTCGTCTTCGGCGTCATCAACATCGTCGGCAACTTCGGCACCGTCTTCGTCGACAACGTAAGTACTCGTACTACCCCGGCTGATTGATGTATTGATCGTTGTGAATGGAGTAACAATTAATGCATGCATGGCGATGGCGTGGTGCAGGGGTACTGGATGAGCGCGATCGCTGCCCGGCCGTCGTCGACGCACAAGGGGTACCTGCTGGGCGGGCTGGTGTGGTTCGCGGTGCCCTTCTCGCTGGCCACCTCGCTGGGCCTCGGCGCGCTCGCCCTCGACCTCCCCATCACCGCGGCCGAGGCGGCCAAGGGACTCGTCCCTGCGGCCACCGCCACCGCGCTCATGGGCAAGGCCGGCTCCGTCCTGCTCCTCACCATGCTCTTCATGGCCGTCACGTCCGCGGGCTCGGCCGAGCTGGTGGCCGTCTCCTCCCTCTGCACCTACGACATCTATCGCACCTACATCAACCCGGACGCCTCTGGTAAGCAGATCCTCCGCGTGTCCAGGGCCGTCGTCCTCGCGTTCGGCTGCTTCATGGGCGTCCTCGCCGTCGTCCTCAACCTCGTTGGCGTCTCCCTTGGGTGGATGTACCTCGCCATGGGCGTCATCATTGGCTCCGCCGTCATCCCGATCGCCCTGCTGCTGCTCTGGAGCAAGGCCAACGCCTTCGGGGCCATGCTCGGCGCCGTCTCCGGCTGCGCCCTCGGCGTCGTCGTCTGGCTCACGGTCGCCAAGGTGCGGTACGGGCGCGTCGACCTGGACACCACCGGGCGGAACGCGCCCATGCTGGCGGGCAACTTGGTGTCCATCCTGGTGGGCGGGGCGGTGCACGCGGTGTGCAGCCTGGTGTCGCCGCAGCACTACGACTGGGAGAGCAGCAGGCAGATCACGACGGTGGAGCGGGTGGCCAGCGACGATCGCCTCGACGAGGAGCTCAAGGAGGAGCGGCTGGTGCACGCCAAGCGGTGGATCATCAAGTGGGGTGTGGCCTTCACGGCAGTGATCGTGGTGGCCTGGCCAGCGCTGTCGCTGCCGGCGGGGAGGTACAGCGTGGGGTACTTCACGCTGTGGGCGGCAGTCGCGATCGCGTGGGGCACGGTCGGGTCGGCGGTGATCATCCTGCTGCCGCTGGTGGAGAGCTGGGGCACCATCGGCAAGGTGTGCGCGGGCATGTTCACCAACGACGCCGTCTACGAGCGACTCGATGACGTGAACCTGCGCCTCAGGGCCATCATGGGGGCAATGCCCGAGGCGGAGAAGCACTACCAGCACCTGCAGCTGCAGGAGAAGAACCTCGCCGTGGAGATGCACCCCGCCGGCACTCATCCGGCTAAGGACGACGACGATCAGCTGCAGCCTTGAGAGCTTTTAATGTCACTCGATGTCTCGATGTATGGATCAGTGAAAGTACTCTAGTAGTCTTAATTCGTCTTATGGATCGTGTACTGCCGGCTGCCACTCATCTCTGATTGATAGTTTCCTCGTGTTTATCGGCTTAAATAATTCCTGTTTCATTGCAAAAAAAACAAAAAAATCACCTGTAAAGTATGACCCACTTCGATTCCTGCAGTAATTCGGAGAAATTCCACGTTCAAAGAAAGATGAAATAACCCTAATTTTAATGCTCACTTCTATATAAGAACTTTTTTATTAATTAATTATTTTAAAATTTTATTTTAAAGTTAACCCCCGAACTTTATTTCAAATTCTGACGTGACAAAACAATATTATCACGCTATAGGATAAGTCTGCTAAAATAATATTTTTTTGTCACGACACTAATGGTGGTGTGACCAAACAACACTGCCACGCTACGAGTGGTAGCATGACAAGAGTTTGCCCAGATACGAGCTCGTGTGATATTGTTATTTTGTCACACCACGGGTGATGGCATGACCAAATGGGTCAGAATTTGAAATAAAGTTCGCAGGGGGTTAACTTTAAAATAAAATTTAAAAATAGTTAATTAATAAAAATCTCTATTTAAAGGTAATTTAATCAAGTTTTTCCAATTTAACCCTATTGAATAATTCTTTTATAATAAGTCAATAGTTATCTCTTTAATAACTTCCAAATAAATCTTTTTCCTTCTTAGCAATAAAACATTTTCTAAAATTTAAGGATTAAGGTATTTCTCTTAAAAAGGTAAACTTTGTGGATATCACGGGGATGTGATCCTAATCTTATTGTGCCGAATAATTGACAATATCGTTGAGGTGTTTGGAGAAACCCTTATTTTTGACAAAGTTTCAGACTGTGTCAGGTCTAGGAGGTCAAGCCAGCCATGGTGACGGTCTGACCGACCTCTATCGGCGATCTAACCGGCCATGGGTGACGGTCAGACCACCCGGGGGCTTGGTAGTCAAATCGGGCAGAGCGGTGGTCTGACAGGCCAAAAGTCCAAAATGTAAATTTTGAAAATCGGCCAAAAATCACATAGGGAAGAAGGTGAGAGGATGCACTTGCACTTGGTCTCATTAGATTTGTAGTTTCAAGCTGAAACTAGATAGAGTTTGAAAATTCCAGAGAGGATGCGTATTTTCAGGGTTGAAATTTTGGTTAGGTCATGAAGCGGTCAGACCGGTGGCCAGTCTGGGCTGTCAGGGTGGCGGTCTGACCGGCCAGCTTTGGTTCAGGAGCAGGGGAGGGCAGTGAACTTTACGCGTAAGGCCAAAGTCATGAGTTTTAGTGCATATGTGTTGCATTATGCATGTTTTGTCTAACATGGGTCAAGTTCCAAGAATTTGTGCCCGGAATCTATTTCTTGTTCTATTGTTGTGTAGGTGGTTTGGAGTCAATAAGGTCAACGATGTGGATGATCGGGACTAGGCTAGGAAAGCTGAGGTCCATAACGATCAATGATGTCGGATAAAGTTATTGGACTCAAGCATGGCACAAGATGGACAAGGATGACCGAACGAAAGTTCGGTGCGACGAGTTGTATCAAGTGGCGCGGGGCCGGTGCAAGTGTCAGGGTGATTCCGGTGGGAGCGGATGAGAGACTTGCCTAGATGAAGAGTCGTTGATCAACATACACGTGGCGAAGCATGAGATTGCTCTACAACGATTTGACTCGGTCTTTGGAGAAGGATCGAGAAGAGGTATTTTGGTATCTTCACCAAAATACTAGCTTGGTGACCTTTGGAGAAACCACGACGTAAGACGGTGCAATGAGAGGCGGTTTAGATCAAGTGAAGAAGAAGATCACGAAAAGACAGATTCGGAGACACGATTCGTCATCTACTTTGAGAAGTGCGCGTGAGTATAGACATGTTTTGTGTGTGGGCTTAATAGATGTCCGATAAGGTTATCTCTTTTGACCTAGCCTCCACTATAAAAGGAAGATGTGCAGAATTTGCACCTAAGGTCTTGAGCTCTTCCAAGTAGAAACCATAATTTGTGATTTGGGGAAAGCAAAAATAGAGGAAGCTAGGGTTTGTGGGAGATGGATTAATTTAGTCCTCAAGTGTTGAGTTTTTGTTTTCATGGTGGAGTGGCTGTAAACCAACAATCTCTTGAATCAATCCAAATAAGATTTGCCACAATATGAGTTCTCTCTTGTTCTTGCTATCTCTTTGATGCCTTTGAGGTTTTGTGTGTCCTTTTGTTTCTTTGGGTCTTTTGGTGTGATCTAGCTTGCTAGGACATGTGGGAATCTATTTAGGATAATATTGACCATCATCCGCCCACTAGCAACTTTTTTGGATAAAAGTTCAAATTTCCTCAGTTTTTGTGCCTTCTTGATCTCATCCAAGAAATTCGTGGAACCTTGGTTTCGATCTTCTCGATTGTCAATTGAAATAGGTTTCTGACCTTCTTAATGAGCTATGGTTGAAATTTTAGGGATTTGGATTACGGAGTAGAAATTTAAGTATTTTTGCTTTAAAACTTAAACTTAAAAGTATTTCTCTAAGTACGAAACTTAGCATCCTTTTCTAAAATTAAGTCACCTTACGAGAAGGTGAATAAAAATGTTGTTCATTTCTCTTTCCTTCTCTATTCAAAATACCTATATAAACTTAGCATGAGAGTTGATAGCAATGCATTCACCTTAGTCAAGTAGAATTGTAATCCTTGCATATGCATCATGTTTCTATTTGGTGTTAGTCCTTATTGAACTATGTTGGTAATTTTCCTTCTTTCAGAATCAAAATAACCTAGGGATATGTTGTTCAAGCTTGAACCCTTGGTTTCCAAATCTTTTGGTCTTCAATTCTTCCAAATACTCAGGCAAGTCGAATCCTTTCCAAAGCTTGAACGCATCATGAAAGCTCCTTACATCATTTCCATGTTATTTGTGAAGATGATTATAACCAATTTGTTGAGTCTGTTTCATTAACACTATCTCTAATGTCCAAAGTTGTATATTTGGCCAGCTGGTACGATGGATTGAATTATATTATATGGCTAGTATTGGGAGGTCAGGGAATGGAATTGTGGTTGTTGAGGCCTCCCCTACATATGGGATGTCACAACTCTTAAGGTTAAACAACAATTGCCATAAGGCGATCTAGAGCCGTAATACCCGCACTGACTATATGACCTGGTATGGGATGGATGTAAGCTGACTAATGTCTTCTTAATGCCATATCTCTCATGGATAGTATATATGATAACGTTTGGGTAGGCATCAGTACCCATAAGTACTCACGAACCACCAATGGTGGTTTAGATGTTCGGGGCACTATATGCGTGGTGGAGTAGCGAACGATGTCCGACTACAACCACGAAAAATTCGTACTGGCCAGGCAGAGATATTGGTAGATGGGATTGATGAAAAGCTTTGTACTTTTTGTCTGTCCACACACCAAAGGAAGTGTGTCTATAGCTTGGCACAAAAGGCTAAGACATATGTGGGTAAAGTGACACACCTTTGCAAAGTGTATTGAATTGTGGTTGGTCACTCCGTGTTCTGGGCAGGAACTGTGAACACAGTAAGAAAGAAACCTATAGGAGGTTCTAACAACCTGTGGTTACCTCTTCATCATACATTTCATAATCTAAAACTTGACATTTTAATAACAAATGTCTTTTACTAATATGCATGATATCCTGGTGGACTTAAGTCCTTGAGTATTCAGCAAAATTAAATATGAAGGCTGGATTATGGGCATATACATATTGGGTTGCTAAATTGGATATGTTGAGTACCTTTCGTACTCATCCCTATATTGTTTTCTTCTTTGTTAGATTGCTAACACGATAAGCATCGAAGAATATTTCATGAATATCAAGATGAAGGAGATGGTCGACTTCAAGCAATAGAAGGATGGAACTAGAAGCTTTGCTACGACAACTCAACCCTTGAAGATACTAAGGAGGATTGAAGCACATCAAGGTGATAGCATTCATCAGTGGTTTTCCCCATGGGGCGTAATCCCTGTTGTAAGTTGGAGTTAAGCCTAGTTATGCCTCAAAAGTATTTGTAAAACTATCTTTCCGCTGCTTTATTTATCGAATCCACTGAAATTGCTTCTACAATGCTACTCTCATGTGCACATTCCTCGGTAAAGAAAGTCTTTACTGGGTAATGATCCAAAACTTGCATGCTAGCCAAAGGGAATGACATGTTGGTCGCGACACAGGGCCTAAAGTGGTAATGTTGTGTAACTTTGGGCTAAGTAATGTGATATATATGGCTAAGAAATGCCTTCTTGTGTTATAGGTTGCATTTGATTTTTCCAGCTTCTCCAACTGAGTGTATCATTTCTGCTGACTTATGATTAGAGACAGACTAGTTCCTCCATGGCTAGAATCCGTTATTGCCTCATTAGTATTCTTATTCTGTATGAAAACATGGCTATGCAATAACCTCTTGTGCTTTGTGCAGTAGTAGTATCATGTCATGAGATTTTATAACCTTGCTCTAGTCCTATCCATTTTCTCTATTAATCTCCTTGATACGACTGGTTTTGTTCATGTACGGACCATCCGATACTAAGTCCAAAACTAATTAATTTGTTTTGTTCAAGGAATGTAATAGGTTGGTCCATCACCATCTCATCCCTCGTAAGCATTATATATATATATATATATATATATATATATATATATATATATATATATATATATATATATATATATATATATATATCACGGCTAGCCGCACTTTGCCCACTTGGACGCAAACCTTTACGCGGGTCAATGCCGCAACCCACAAAGCTCTTATGCGGGCAATGCGGCACCCATGAAGCTCGCAACTTCACGGTCAGTTGCTTTGCTCACTGAGACCAAAAATCAATTATCTATTGACTGTTGTCATATCAGTATTTCTCAGCTTCATCTACGTGAAAGTGAAACATTCATATTGAACTTCACGTACCTAATTAGTTGTAGAGCTTGAAGGTGCACGCCACCACCTGCGCCTAGTACTTGAGCCTCGCCTTCACCTCATCTGGGCTCTCCTAGGCAACAACACATCGAATAACACATGAGTTTCAATGTTCAATAGCAATCCAAGAATGATGTGAGCATAACAAAAAAAACAATATGTTATGTTCTTGTTACAATCAAGTGGAAATCGAGAGCTGGTCCTTCTACATGATTCAAATGAACCAAGAACTGATTTTTGTATAAGATTGACAAGATCGTTTACAGATTTAATTTGTCAAATCACAAAGCAAGACTCAAGAACAACTAATTAGCAACAAGAAGCGACAAAAACGCATCCAGTAGTGCATCCAGATTGTAGGACACGTTCGACGCCCCCCCCCCCCCCAACACCAACATGTAGGCATCGCTAACCTTCATCCACGATGAGTGTGGCAGCAGTTGCCGATGCCTAGACACTTACATCAATGAAATCCTATGAAATCACTACATGTTTTCTCTCATCTTGATATTAGATCTACACGCAACATTAACTCAAGAAAAAAACTAACAACATTATAAGCGAATGATGCAAGAGGGAAGGAGAGGAGGCACACTTCTTGGACAGCAGTAGTTGCAGTTGCCGTTGCTCATTGCTACCAAGCGTCGGAAAGGTTCGGCTCTTCCCTGCCGCTAGCCCTAGCAGCTTCTCAGCGAGGTCAGCCGTACTCGACGATAAGCTCTTGCCATCCGCCATGCCGCATTAGATGCTAGAGTTTTGAGAGACGAAATAATCAAGAAGGAATAGAGATACCCCCAATGTGTGGCTTCACCAACCTTGCTTCACCACGCCACTTCTCTCTAGCCGCCGCAATGCCATTGCCAAATCTGCCGCTACCGCACACCCCTGTTGTTGAAGAGACGAAGACATCGAGTCGAAGGGGATGAGGATTGTGTAATCACTGAATTGGCTTGTGAAGCTCATGTGACCTCTTAGTAGGCCAAGTAAAGTAGTGGGATATGTGGCCACGTAGTGGGATAAATGGATGTTTTGCAAGCAACCACTTATTTTTTTAGCTGGCCCACCAGCACCCACTTATTGTTTTATGTGGGGCGTGTTTAGTGGGTTCGTGGATGGCCCGCGTCCACTTACACCCCTATCTATAATGGACCAATCCATCGTAGGATAACGTGATCACTTAAACCAAACACCCCAACTCCATTTGGTGACATGGGTTAGGTGAAGAATCTAGACCACCATTATGTGTTAATGGGATATTGTGGTAATTAATGATAATCTTCATGTGGAGTAACATCTTTCATGAGTTGGTGAAATAGGTTGAGTCCCATAATGATGAAGACTTTGGATGTCATCATGAGTTGATTGTCATCAAGTCTAGATTTAAGAAAATGGTGCATCATATGTTGATGCATATCAAGATATCAAAAGAAGAAGATCATTAGGTGATCATCAAGTCAAGAAAAGACACATCATGTGTTGATGGAGGGCAATTGAGGAAGATCATCATGTGTTGATGATATTCAAATCAAGATTCGAGATGGTGATGTCATCATATGTTGATGAGCATCAAGACAAATCCTGAAGTGAAGAAGATTATCATGTGTTGATGATATTGAAGTCACGAACCCGGACTTGAAGTGAATATGTGTGTCATCAAACTTCGAGAGGGTGCTCAAGGCAAATGTATGACGAGCTAGGGCTAAGGATGTGTTCCTAGTCTTTTACCGCTCTCGGTGTTTGGTTGGGAGACCAGATCGCTAGTATAAGTTGTCGTACTATTAAGAGGGGTCTTGACTAGTAGCTTGAGTGTGTCATGTGTTCATAGCTCGTCTTGCTTGCTCTAGCTCTCATTAGCATGTTGCCAATATTTACGAATGTGTTTTGCAAATAGTCGAGTTCATGCATAGTCCTTGTAGCATGTGACTTTAGTTTAAGAATATATTTTACAAATGGTTTAAGTCTATGTACCCTATTCCTTGTGACATGACTCTATAAGTAGGCAAATGTGTTTTGTAACTTGTTGAGAATCTTGCTTTCACCTCTTGTTTGCATCGCATATCAATTGGTAAATATGTTTTGTAAATTGAGTTGAAGCAGAGTGAAATATCTGTTTTCAGCCTTGTTGGAAGTGGGTGGTCTGACCGCTCATGTTGACCGGTCTGACCACCATTTGTTGGCCGGTCTGACCGGACCTCCAGGTCAAGTGACCCGGTCAGCTTTTTCCAGAAGGTGTGTTTTTTTGGTCGTGGGTGGTTCCTGTGTGGAGCGGTCAGACCGCCATGTGTTGGCCGGTCTGATCGGACCTCCAGGTCGAGTAACCCGGTCAGCTTTTTCCAGAGAAGGTGTTTTTCTGTAATAGCTTTTTTCTCTGTTGAGTGGTCTGACCACCCCTCTGGTGGTCTAACCGCCTTGCGAGGGTGGTCGATTCGGTTGTGTGTCAAACGGCTAGTTTTATGACCATTAGAGCAAGGGCGGTCTGACCGGCCATTGGTTAGCGTTCAGACCGGGTTTCCCTGTTTTTCTGAAATGTTTCCTCCAACGGCTAGTTTTCCTTGTGTGTGTATATATACCCTTTGTGGCCAGTAGTGGGAGAGGTTGCTGGTGCTATATCTTTTCTCTTGAGCAACGAGCAAGCTCTCTACACTCTTATGTGCATGTGTTGCACTTAGTGAGTGAAACCCTATTGCATGTGTTGCATTAGTTAGTGGATTGTGTATCCATTGAGTTTACACACTTGATTCGTTCAAGTGAGTATTTCCAACTTATTTATAACATCCTGTTTTGCAATTAGGATTCAAAAATCAAAATTTGGATTTCAAATTCAAAATCAAGTTTTTGTATTTGTTTCAAAATTTTCAAAAAAAAAAAATCAAACCCTAACCTCGTCTCCAGCCCGGCCCGGTTCTTCCCATTGCTCACTTCTTCACAAGCACCGCTGCTCTCTTCGCACCCAGCGTGTCCCCCGCTCCGCCTCGGTTGCCGCCCCCGCGCCGCACGCCGACTCTGTCCGCCCGCCACTGACCCACCCTCTCTCTCTCCCGCCCGCCACAAGACGCTGCTTTCCGCTGCTCGAACCCCTCCGCTCGCCTCCTCCCGCCCCATGCGCCTTTTGCCTCCTCGCCACAGCTATTTAAGCCGAGCCCGGCCTCCTCCTCTTTTCCCTCTCCACCTCCGCTCGTCGTCATTGCCGAGCCGCTCCGCTGCCAAAGCCGCCGTCGCCTCGGCCTCCTCCGCGTCTCGGCCCGGCACCGCCCTCCGCCTCCGGCTCGGTCCGCCTCGGCGCCTCCTCCGCCGCCGCCGTGCACCCCGCCTCTCCTCTCGCCGCCTCGCTCTTCCCCCCTCTCTCTCGTTCTCCGCGCGGTCTTGACAAGTGGGCCTCCTCCATGCGCCCATCGACACCGGGCCACTCATGGGTGCTGCTGACAAAGTGCCCGCCATCGTGGTTGCGTCTTGGCCGCTTGGCGTGGACTCGGTCCACGAGCACAGTGTCCGTGGACCGAGCCAGTGCGCCACGTGTCAGCGCGAGAAAAAGCGGTTTTTTCTGAATTTGTTTTCAATTAAAAATTTCATTTAAAAGCTTCCAAAATTCATATCTTTTTCTGTATAACTCCAAAAAATATGAAACCAGTTTCTAAAATTTTCAAAAATTAAGATCTTGCTAATGGAACTGGTCTTGTTCTTTTTGGAGTTCATTATTTATGAGTTTGGTATTTATTTGCTCTCTCTGCTGTTGTATCTTTTTCCGATACTTTCGACCGACTAGGATTCGACGACGCGGGAGACCTCAACTACGACCAAGCTCAAGAATATCAGGACCCCTCTGCCTTTAACCAAGGCGAGTCAATACTTTGATTATTCTGAGCCTACATTTTATGCAAACTATGTTTATTTAAAATATCAAAGTTGCATGCTTTACTTTTTGTAATCAATGATATGTTAAAGCTTAAGGTAGTTAAATACCCATTTGCTGATTAATTACTTATTAAGCCATCCTTTGATAAATTGAATCCAGTATTCTTTGTCACCCTAGTAATTATGTGGTAAATACTAGCCTAGGTTGTACTTAAGCGACATGCTAGTCTTGCTTAAGTACAGGGACAATAAATGTCCCGATCATCATCCTTTAAACATGAAAAATGGTTTTGAGCAGTCATTGGATGTAGATGACTGATGTGTTGCGTTAATTGGATTTCCTTCCAAAAACCCTAAAACAACTTGCTAGTACCCCATCTGGACGGATGGAAAGAGTGGTGGGTGCGGACGTAGCACGAGCATGGTTGGTATGTGGTATGAACCGTCCAGATGAATTAAGGACTTAATCTTGTCATGACCTCCTGTGTAAAACAAGTACAACCGCAAGTCTACAAAGTGCAACTTGGCTTAGTAAAATTATTGAACCCTGAATGTCATCCCACAACTGGTGTTTAGAAGTGTGCAAGCGGCAGGACGTATGCTAGCTTGTGTGGGACATCGAAAACGGTGAAGTTGTCAGCTGCGCTAGTCGTTGTGGCCGGGGCCAGCTGCGCTAGTCGTTGTGGTATGCATCCCGCACAACTTATGGAATTGGCCATAGGGGTGAGATGACGGAAGGGGCAAGGTAGTTTGAAACGTTACTGTGACGATCACTCAACTACATGACTAAGGAATCATGTGGAGTAACGAGTATGATTATCTCTTGTGGGTACAGTGTACAACCTCTGCAGAGTCTAAACTGTTTAAACAGCCGCGCCTACGGTCAAGGGCGGATATGGGAACTTAACCCGAGTTAGTTCTATTTCAAAAATCTTTGTGGGTGGAATGGAAATGTGTTGGGCTCATCCAGCCCTTGTTTTGGATTTTTCCTGGCTAGCCTTACTCAGTGTTGATAATCGGTGGAAGTAACCGCTATCAAAATTTAGCATGAGGTGGAGGTAACCTCTACTGTTATTTAATATTACACTTATTCTCTTTAATAAAAATGCAATCTGTTTAAAATGTTAAGTCATAGGACTTTGTAATTATGATAATTGAAAATGATGCTTTAGCAAATAAAAGAACCTGAGCCATCCTTGTTAAGCCTTGCATGTATACTATTGCATACTGTGTGTTGGCTCGCGAGCACGGTAGTTGTGCTCACTCTCGCTCCTCCCCCAAACCCTCCAGATGATGTGGATCAAGGAGACTACGCATACTACGAGGAGCCTGAGGTCGATGGTCACGGGAACCCTGAAGAGTAGTGTAGATTCTGTAGTGTAGGTCTCGCCCCAGTCTCGTGGACTCTTTGCTACTTGCGTACAACCTATATTACCCAATCCTTGGATAATATCGGTCGTACGTTGGTCACCCCAGTCGCTTGCCTGTGGAGAGATGAGCCCCATCCACCCTTTTGTTTCCGCTGCAGCTTTATGCTTTTGCGTATTGTAATCAATTTGGCCTGGTGGCCCTTATGTAAAACTTGACCCGACGTGGTTTATGTCACTCTGATGTATGTTATATTTAAATGTTTTAATTCGCGCCTTGTATGTTATGATTCAGCAATGAGTCTATGAGTGCTACCTACTGATCCAGGGAGTAGCACAGTTCACAGAGGATCCGGGATTAGAAAATCCGGGTCCGACATTGTTATTCTTGGTGTTTACCGACACCTAGATGGTTTGGAGGAGTTGCGTGGGTGGTCTTCTCAAGAAGGTTGTGACAAGACCCAGGCGGTTGTGATTGGCTTGGTGCTCACTATCTCCAGAGTGGAGGAAGAGCAACCCCGAGTGGATCGATATGTTGGTTTGTGTTGGAGCCGGTCCAAGTGGTTGGACTTACCTCGGAGGTGTTGGCTCAATTGTGGAGCTGGTCCAATTTGGTTGGACTTATCTCAACGTGGATTAGGGGAGACCGACAACTCTCCGAACACTACGATAAAACATCAATGTATCATTGTGGTTTGTTCTCTTGTGTTTTACTTTGTACAATTTATATTCCTTGTATTAAATTGCTCACATGTCTTTGTATGTTTGTTATTACCATCAATAATCTTATATTGTTGGTGCACTTAGTTATAGTTAATTTCGGTTTTAATTGATCAAAACCGAATTAATTTACAATTTTGCATAAAACTTAATTTTAAGAAGAAAAAAATAAAGCTGACTATTCATTTCCTCTAATCGACCTCCTTGATTTTACACAGTATGTCAACTGTTGTTGAGGTTGGTAAACGCCTTTGCAATGACAAAGCTGACGTCGGAGTTGCAGCAGTGAATGGCCGACAACACCGCTGAAATCCATTTTGACGGATGGTCCGAGGAACGTTTCAGGCTCCAATGTTGGCCAAGTTTCTTTTTAATATTCGGCTTGGTAGACGCGAGTGGCACCGCCCACAGTTCTGCTTTTGTTCCGCATGTATGGGCTGAGCCATGCTTTCGAAAATGCAAGCACCTAGCTTGAAGTTTCAGGCATTTCATGATATTTTTGCAAAAGTTCCAAACATCCGGTGCAATTTCACTAATTTCGTAGTTTGAAGTTTTCAAAAAAACGTTAATCGTATACCGGCAAACTTTTGCTTCATACAAACTTGACTAGCTTGGTGGCGGCCTATTTTTGTAACCCCGAAGGAAGTGGCAAAAAGTAAAGTTTCGGAGTAGCTTGAGTCTTGACCCACTTCAACTGCGCGACCGGCCCAATTCAGGTACACAAATAGAGAAGAGGAGCCGCTCAAGAAAAAGGAGAAGAAAAAAATCTAATGAAAAACGTTTTGTAGAAATATTTCATCCGAAATTTAAATTCCCGCGTTCCAAACCGAAATAAATCCGATGCATTGTGTTATCAGACCATCATCAACAATCACGTACATAACAAAACATCATAGGTGGTGTTTGGTTCCAAGAATGTTAACGTAAACGTTAATGAAACGGGATTGCAGAGGATTTGGAGGTGTAATGGAGGATTACATGATTTGTTTGGTTTCTCTGCGGAACGGTATTCGATTCCATTACCCCAAGATGGCCGGCGCTGCGGAAGCGACTGTTAGGATTAATCTTGTTTAGAAGTTTCCATCTTTTGTTTTGTTTCCTTGGTAGAAACCGAGTCCACTTCCTATGCCGAGTCCGATACGTAGTCCATATACTCAGCCTATTTAAAGGGACATTGAGTCTTAGCAAGAGTTGCAAGACTTCAGAAGACAGAAGAAGTAGGAGTTGAGTTGAGGCAAGCAATGTAAGAAGTATTAAGAAGATAGAAGTAATAAAAGTTGCAGAGTTTCGTGGACCGACCGTTGCAGTATATCCATCTTCTAGTTGCTCACCAAACAATACGTCGCTTCTTCTTTGGATCGGCTAACATTTGGTATCGAGCCAATGTCGATCGTTCCTCGTAGCGTAGGCGGCGGGAGAGAGCGGTGGGCTATTCGATGCCGCGGTGACGGCGACAAACTACATGTCTTTGGGTGATTCGGTGCAAGCGATGATGGAGGATCAAGGCGTCGAAGCAATCGAGCCGTGATCGGGCGGCCGTCGGCGCTAAAAAGGATAAGAAGGCGAGTCGCATCTTTCCAAGCGCTCGGAGGACCTCGATCGGTAGCAAGGAAGAAAAGCGGCGAAGGAGGTTTGGGACTGTCTCAAGACAAGGTTCATTGGCGCGGATCGCGTCAAGAATGCGAGGTTGCAGACGTTGAAGAATGACTTCGACATCATGCGCATGGAGGGATAAACCCTGGACCAGTACGCCGGAAGACTCAATGGCATGTCCGTCAGGTACGCCAACCTAGGGGCGACGCTCGACGATGCCGCATTGGTGAAGAAGTTATTCGACACCATGCCGGATCGATTTTTGAGTGTGATCGCCGGGATCGAGCAGTTCTACGATTTCAACACCATGCCATTCGAGGAAGCCGTGGGACGACTGAAGACTTATGAAGAGCATACACGCCCGCGCATGTCTGGCGGCAACAACAACAACAATGGCGACAGCCAACTCCTGCTTACTCAGGCCGAGTGGCAGGCGCGGCAGAAGAAGGATGATGGCGATTCCTCGTCAAGCAACAAGGGAAAATCACACGCTCTTGAAGATAGCAGCAACCACAGCCGGGGTGGACGTGGACGCAGGTATGAGCAAGGCGACAGAGGAGAACGTGAAGATTGGGCTAGGCAAGACGATGGTGGCAGATCCCGTGACAAGTCACATATCAAGTGTTTTAAATGTGATAAATACGGTCACTACGCGTCGGAGTGCCGCAACCACATAAAGTGCTTCAACTGCGACAAATATGGGCACTATACTTCGGATTGCCAAAACAAGAAGAAGAACGAGGAGGCAAACCTCACCCGATCTATTGAAGACTACGAGCCGGCCCTGCTTCTCTCCTTATGTATCAACCAGCGCCATCATGGTGATGTTGAACGAGAGAACGTAGTTCCTAAACTACGCCGAGGGAGGAAACCATGATCATCTTGATGAGTGGTACTTAGACAATGGAGCAAGTAATCACATGACGGGAGATCGCTCCATGTTCCATGAGCTTGATGAGAAGATTTCAGGCAAAATCAAATTTGGCGACGGCTCCACGGTGCAAATAAGAGGCAAAGGATCAATGCTATTGCAATGCAAGAACGGTGATCAGAGGATCTTGATCGAAATCTATTATATACCGAGTCATGTAACAACATACTCGAGCCTCGGGCGATTAGCGAACAGAGTGCAGGGTGGTGCTGCAGGATGAGTTTCTGCGTGTCTATAACAAGAACAAAGATCTGTTGATGAAGGTGAAGAGATCCCCGAACCGGTTATATAAAATTTCCCTGAAAGCTTGTAAACCAATTTCTGTGAAGGACAGTCTGAAGGAGCCAGAGTGGAACTGGGGAGTAGAGCCAGGACAGGGGATTTCAAGCATTGTTGATCTCACCAGCCAAGAACATGGCGGGACCCAGGGATGGCACGCGGTTGGCGCAGGAGGCGTAGCAGGCGGAGCCTCGAGGGGTGCAGACGGCACGCAAGAAGGCGCGCAGGGCACTCAAGGGGACGGTGAGTCCCACACGCATGCAGTTGCTGCTGGAGGAACCAGCGGCTCGGGTCAAACTCATGGACCCCATTGGCATGCAAGCACAGCAGGAGGGAGAGGCGGTGTAGCCTTAGCTAAGATGTACGAAGAGAAGTGGGCAGACTTGGTCCAAGAAAGAGGGGCAAGAGGCTCAGGTAACGGCGAAACCCAGGCGGTCGTGGAAGCAGGTGCTCAAACCGAGGTGGTCGTGGGAGCGGGTGCTCCAGCCCAGGTGGGCGTGCAAGGAAGGACGAGTTCAGTCCAGGTACGAGACGTGGCAAGCGTTGGGTTGTGCATGGCTCAGGATGCCGCAAGCACAAGCGGTAGGGTGGTGTCGGCCTGGGAAGGGACGGCACACGGGAGTGCAGGTAAAAGAGGAAGACTTGGAAGTTTAATGAGAAAGAAGATCAACGTGATCAAGATGAAGAAACAAGATTAAGGGGGTGATTGTTAGGATTAATCTTGTTTAGAAGTTCACATCTTTTATTTTGTTTCCTTGGTAGAAACCGAGTCCACTTCCTATGCCGAGTCCGATACGTAGTCCATATACTCAGCCTATTTAAAGGGACATTGAGTCTTAGCAAGAGTTGCAAGAGTTCAGAAGACAGAAGAAGTAGGAGTTGAGTTGAGGCAAGCAATGTAAGAAGTATTAAGAAGATAGAAGCAATAAAAGTTGCAGAATTTCGTGAACCGACCGTTGCCGAGTATATCCATCTTCTAGTTGCTCAGCCAGCAATACGTCGCTTCTTCTTTGGATCGGCTAACAGCGACAACTTCGTCGGGGGTGGCGGTAGAGACAGCACCTGCTCCCCCATCGTCAGTGCGCCATCCAACATGATGCACCGGTTCTTCGCCCTCGTTTGCTTCTTCAGCGCGCCGACGAGCCTCGCTGTGGGCGGCTCGAGCGCCGAAATGGACTACGAGCACGAGCTTGAATTCTACTTCTCCTTGCGCTTCTCGTTGCCTAACTCGGATGCGATGTCCTCTGGCAACAAGCTCTTCCGCACCCCCCGATCAGCCCAATGCGTCTCTCATCCTTCCTCCTCTGGCCTCAGGTCCTCCCGGCCTTACTTGACCACCCACCGCGGTTGCCGGAGGTGGCACCGGTGGCGAACGAGCATGGCCGCCTTCGAAGCCGGTCCATGCCCGCACGTCCCGCTCCTACTTCCCGTTCGAACCCACGGGTTGTCGCCGTCGTCATCGCCTACTACCACGGAGGACTCCGGGGAGCCGACGGCGGCACCATCTACGTTGCGGTCCTCGCCATCATCCTCACGGCGTCGCCCACGTACTCATCCACGGTGGAGATTCTTGAGAGAGCTCACGCCTCACGGTGGCTCGTTGCGGGAGGCAGCGCGTCGCGCGTCCAAGCGGATCCAAGGCGAGGCGAACGCGTGCGAAGGGAAGGAGGGGGTCGCAATGCGATCCAAACACAGAATAACGGAATCCAATTACACTGTAATGCGATTACATTGTAAATTCACCGAACCAAACACCACCATAGATCGGTTTGGTGCGACCAGTTCCCTTTGTACAGTACTGGAAGGATGATTAAATTGCCGAGAAGAGTACCAAAAATATGAGAGATCTGCTACAGTTACAGCTACTCTGCAGCGTGAAAGAAAGATTCCTACATGTCGAAGTCTATTACACGATACGATAGAGCCTTTGTCACTAGAAACTAGAAGGGGGTATATTCCCTGGAGCTAGCTAGCACTCGATCCGTGCAAGCAGCCTTCCTAGGCCGCAACGGCGACCTCCTCACCTCCGACGAGCTCCGCCGGAGCAGCACCTCCGCCACACAGAGGTTCAGCATCACCCCTCTCCTGTCGATGTCACCGTGCCTCGACACAGCACGACGCATCGTCTTCGGCGGCGACGAGACACCTTTGCGCGGCACCGCCACCGCCGCCAACGGGTCGTCGTTCGCGATTTTCAGTGAGCGTGGGAGCACGGAGTTTAAGCACGCGTCGACGATCCAGCCCAGCAGCTGCAGCGGCGGCGACCGCCGCGCTTTTGCTCGCAGCTGGCCGAAGCTCCACGCCGTCGAGCCGGCAACGAGGACCGGACGCCGCCGGCCGAGCCTGACCCCTCTGGCAGCCACCAGCCACGTCGGTGTCGTCGCCGGTAATCGCTGGTAGCTCCTGATCCGGTGGTGCGTCCAGCATGATTGCACGCTCCGGCACACCCTGGAACCGATTGATCCTTGCATGTCGCGACAGGCTCCCGTGCAAACACTTATTGAATGTGTTTGTCGAATTTCCTTGTATTCTCTGAAGTGGTGAGAGATACAACATACAACGAGATGGCTGGAGATGTTGAGTTATTGGGTATTTGTAATGGCCGAGCGAGCTAGCTAGCTAGGTGTGACTTGTGGTTTTAATTACTTGTGGTTTTACTGGAGGTTGAGGTTTTGCCTGATTTAGTCTCTTTTTGAAATGCAATAGCAAAACAATCTTCTTTGTATTCGAAATGATAAAAATAACATCTCTATCGTGCAAAATCGTTGTGGAAAACCACGTGCCCCTCACCAAGTCCGTGGAAAGCCACGTGTCAAACTTCTAGCTAGGTTGCTGTTTTTGCTTGACTAGTTTTGCTATTGCATGTCACTTAGCTGAAACTCTAAGTTTCGACACATGTCGAGCCCCCCATCTGTTTTTGCGCGGTAGGGTGTTTCTTTGGTCATATCGGGTGTGAAAAGGCTAATTTTGCTATTGCGTTTTAAAAATATGCTATTTTAACCGAAGACTCTTTTACTTACTAGGGTTGAATGGAATTCAAGTAAGCTTTTGCTGTTTTGGTCCAGTCGTGCAAGCTGCTGGGCTTGACCTGACCGAGTTGCCGACGCAGTCGGTAAGACTAACAGTACTCACTAATTAACCCTGAGGCCTACGCTGGGTTGACTTAGTGGAGAAAGGAGGCAGAGAGACACGGCTGCCCATTTTAAGAACGTATTAACCGGGCAGCCCATGTGCAACAAGATGGTGCAACGGATGTTGTTCGGCTGTTTGAGTTCTACGAACTGCAAGATCGTGTTGCAGCAAATTTGTTTCTATTTTTTTTTATAAAAAAGGCAACGAATTTGTTTGAGTTATACGAATTGGAAGAAAAAATTAAGAGAAAAGAATTTGTTTGAGATCTACGTACGAATTACAATATTCTTCTTTTCTTTTTCTTCGAAGTACATAATCACTGTTGATTCTTCACCTCAGTCTCTTGTACTGTTGGGGCTTAAACCAATCCCTTGTGCGACGGTGTAGACTTGTTATGAGGACATCATGCGTCGCATGCATGCACCTATAGTCGAGCTCCGTCGTGTGCTACGAGCCTATGACCGTCGATGACTTGATAGGTGATGCATCCCATCGTCCAAGTTTCCAACCACGCCCGCGCAACATGTACCTGCAGTGTATTCGGCCAAGGTTCGTTTACGGAGGATGTAAAATGTCAGTACGAATCCCATCCCAGAAATGACAAACACGTGTACGCTGAGGTGCAATCGGACGGCCTGATTCGTCCGCGTTCACGCCGCACGCGCAGATGGTGCGGTGCAAGCATCTGGATGGGGCCCACGCGCAGCGTAACGAACGCCCCCCTTCCCTTCTCTCCCTTCGGCGAAATTCCACCTCTTGTCTGGCCCCGCTATCGTCGTTGCATGCGTGGACCCCACCCGTCGTAGCCCTCCTCGGCTCCTCCCTCACCTTAGCTTTATTAGTATTAATTAAAATAACACCATGCAACGACAAATCAACCACGTAACAAACTTGCCCTGCAAGCCGGTGCTTTTACTTGCCGGCAAGGCATATCCCGATCTATGGACATATGCACATGACCGTTTCACATCGTCCATTGTGAGTACAGCGGTCAGGATTGAGACTCCCTCCCACTCGTCGTCACTTTGCAGAAACACCTCCGCCCAATGCAACTTCTCGCTTGACTCGTCCCTCCCCCTCAATCCTCGATCCTCCGTTCCCTAATCTTCCCATGGCGTAACTTCTCAGTCGACTCGCCCCTCCCCCCGACGCCCTTGCCAACCCGCTCGCCTCGACGACCACGTTCCGCCGCCCCAACGCCGGATTTTGGGTCCTTCCTCGACCTTGTCCCTCGCCGGATCCAGGTGTCCTCGAGGCTATCACCGCTTCGATCCCCTCCTCGACCCTGCCTCTCACCCGATCTGGGCGTCTTCGAGGCCGTCGCCGTTGGATCCCGCTCCCCGACCCCACCACGACCATCCTAACTAACCTCGACCACGAGACCACCTTGCCATTTTCCTCAATGCGTGTTGTCGTCCCGTCATCTGCGCC
This sequence comes from Hsuehochloa calcarea, assembly GCA_036346395.1. NCBI lineage: Eukaryota > Viridiplantae > Streptophyta > Magnoliopsida > Poales > Poaceae > Hsuehochloa > Hsuehochloa calcarea. The sequence continues at coordinate 26,753,118 of CM070593.1, read as the reverse complement.
GGAGATCTAATAGCAAAGAACAATTGTTCTTGCCTCTTTGCTTCTTCTATTATTTATCTTTTTTCACAGTTTTTTCTTCTTGTAGTTCCTACATGCTTTGTCCCGTGCTTCATTGAATCAGAGAACGACGTCGGTTTGCTTGATTTTTATGATGTTTTGGAGAATCATAGAACTTTTTATGTGAAGGAATTGTTGAATGCAAAATAGTTTCTTTGGCACAATCTATTGTTGATGTATTGGCTCTGTTATATCAATGTAATGGTTCTTGTTGAATTGTGATGGTGAGAATTTGGTTGTTGAATTGAGTGTTGAATTTCTGGTTGAGCAATGCATGGTTTTGTCTAGCTGCATTCTGTCTCGCTGATAAATTGTGATTGATGATTGTCTTGTAGCATGGAGTGTAGAATTGTGGATGTATGTCTTATAATGTTTCTGGATTCTGGATGTTTGTCCAGAATTTGCATACACACTGATCCTGGATGATGGATTCTGGATGTTTATCTTGTAATGTTTCTGGATTTTGGATGTTTGTCCAGAATTCACATAGATGGTGCATTGCTCGTGATTATAGATTCTGGATGATGGTGCAGATAACACTGAGGATGATGTAAAATTGTTTCAGCCAGTGCAAATCACACTCACAGAGCATTTCAGTGCATCATATTCCAGAAAAATGAAGTGCCTGAGGGCTGAGGTGCTTACCAATTCATGATTATTTTTGCACCTCCAGGAATTGTTGTTGCGCTAACCTTCCTTCAGCTTGAGCTTTACCACCCAGAAAAGCAAGATATTGCATAAGCATTTTAGTGCTTTATGTCTTGCTAGCTCTACTCTCTCCACTTACTAATTTTGCTTGGCTGATATGATCATGGATCATAAGTCTGGGCAGAAGAAACATAAATAAGACAAACAAAAAAAATTCCTACACAATTCATGTGCATCATTCAGTCAGCATTTCAAACATCTGCCTCGTTGAATCATTCAAAATGGAAGCATCATGGCATCCATTTCAAAAACTTGCTCAGTTTCAGAAAGTAGCGAGTAGTGCTTCCATTTTCAGAAACTGTTGCTAGTACACCAACAATGCACCAATACATCAACAACAGATTGTGCCAAATAAACCATTTTGCATTCAACAAATTCCTTCACAGGAAAGATCTCTTATTCTCCAAAACATCAGAAAAATCAGGCAAACCGACATGGTTCTCTGATTCAACGAAGCACGGGACAGAGCATGTAGGAACCACAAGAAGAAGAAACTGTGAAAAAAGAAAAAGAATAGAAGAAGCAAAGAGGCAAGAACAATTGTTCTTTGCGATTAGATCTACGGCGTGGATGACGGGACGACGACATGCAGTGAGGAAAACAGCGAGCTGGTCTCATGGTCGTGGTCGCCCGGGACGGTGGTGGTGGGGTCGAGGAGCGGGATCCAATGGAGATGGCCTCGAGGACGCCCGGATCCGACGAGGGACTGGGTTGAGGAGGGGACCCAAAATCCGACGTTGGCGCGGCGGAGCAAGGTCGTTCGGGGGGAGGGGCGAGTCGACTGAGAAGTTGCGTCGGGAGGAAGATTGAGGAATGGAGGATTGGGGATCGAGGGGGAGGGGCGAGTCGAGCGAGAAGTCGTGTCGCGCGGGAGTGTTTTCGCAAAGTGACGGCGGGTGGGAGGGAGCCTCGATCTGACCGTTGCACTCGTGGTATGTCCATAGATTGATTCTTGTGCGTGAGATATGGCTTACTGGCCACTCCTAACTGCAGTAAAGTGTAAGACTACGCGTAGCGCGATGGTAGCACTTCTTAACCATAGTTGAGTAAGTTGATTTAATTGGCAGAAGGAGAGAATCTTCTCTGATGATGACAGCGTACGTAGGGACCACCGGATAAGGCTGCATGCATGAGTATACCTACGTAGAGTGTTGGTTAATCCTGCCCTAAATGCTGCTTATTTTTAATTTTATTTTTGCAAGGACGCGCTGCTTAATTTATGTAGACTCGTAAGAAGAACTTTGTGTAAAATCGAAAATCCAATTAATGTCATTTGGCCTGTCAAATCGAAAATCAAACTCGATCGAAACTTCACAGGCTCTTATAGTGGAGTAGTATTTGCTAGGAGTAACTTTTTTGGTAGCCTTTTTGAAAGGTTTTTGTTGATAGATTTAGAGACATCTACGCAAGATTCTCCCAAATTTCCTGAACAAGGTGGTGGTTATTTCGGGGTGGGTCGCCGGCTGACAGAAGTTGGGCCTAATGAACCCTTAGCATATGAATTAAAACAGTTAATTAGGCCACTACCTCTGCTCTCTATGTGCCACCTCGATCGGCGTCGCCTCCATCTCTCGCTACAGTACACACAGGCCGGCATAGCACACCCGCACCGATCGACCTCCCTCCCCGCCATACCCCTTGCTTCCCCAGTTCCGCTCACGCACTCCTCCGTTTGACGAGACCCAGGGCGTGATGGCGTCGACGACGGAGGCGGCGGCAGGAGGCGAGGCCGCGGCGGTTGCTGTCGCCATCAGCAGGGCGCCGGTATCCGTCGCCCGCATCGTCATCGCCTCCGGTAAGGACGGGCCGGCCACATGTCTCGTTTCTTTGCTTGCTTCTCAGAACATGCATGCGTGGGTGCAGAGGTTGATCTTGTTAATTAATTCGTGTCTGTTCCGGAGTTTCCATCTCGATCTTGCTGTTGTGTGTGTGTGCTCTGTTTTTGGTTTCGTTCAGACTCTGCTTGCCATGAACTTGCTTCGCTTGCTAATAAGATCGATGATACGTACGTAGTACGTGTGCGATGCCTGTTCGTACTTACCACCTAGCTTCTTCCAAATGTAGTGTTGTTTCATCAAGTCGAATCCGGTCGATCGGTTTCGTGCCTGCTCATTGCAAGTTTGGTCGATTTAGGCAACGATTTCCTCCCCTTTCTGATTTTTTCCCCCCGGACTTTTGGGTCTCATTTGGTTAGGACGAACTGCATGCGATTTTTCAAGTTGAATCAATTTCATCTCACGGTTTGAAGAACACTACTAGTTTGTTAATTACTTAATTAGTGATGCGTTTGGGAAAGTGGGGGTGTATAAATCCAAACCACTGTTTTAATTTGTCCTAGTTTTCCAATGTTCAGGGGGGAAATGGTGCATTTAAGCTAGCACTCCATTAGTATATATTCTAGAGACTAGCTATATCTTCTGATTTCCTATACTTATTTTGAGGAGCGCATTTAATTCCCTTTTTGTGCAGTTTACAATCGAGTAGTACAGTACTTGATCAGTATATTTGTGCTGCTAATAACAAGGGGTATGGATGCATTGTTCCATGTAAATTAAACAGATAAAGTTGATTTCCTAATGGCTAAGTTAATTGGAGAACCAGCAAGCACCTTGTCATTAATTCCTGCACATGTGTTGTTCATAACACATACATGCGCTCCGGCCCCTAACGAGTAAACTAATTGGCATGCCCGCCTACTAATGTTGTGCCGTGCCCCGCTTATAACCGAACGTGTCTTGTGCAGCCTTAACCCATCTCCAACGCGTCCTCGCCGCCGTCGAGGTTTCCATCATGGTCCTGGCCCGCCCCTCCGCGCTGCTCCTCATCGCGGCCCTCCTCGCCTCCGCTACCGCCGCCGCGGCCCAGGAGCCTACGGCGACGCGGTGCGCGGCGGCCATTGTGTCCATCTCGCCGTGCTTTGCTCACCTCGCGGTGGTGGCGCCGCCCGCCCGGGCGGCAGACTCACCCACCGACGCCTGCTGCGCGGCCTTCCTCCGCGCCGTCTCATCCGGGGGCGAAGGCAGCGGCGGCGGGGAGGGATGCTTCTGCCACCTGTTCCGCGACCCGCGCCTCCTCGGCTTCCCCGTCGACACCGCGCGCCTCAGCGCGCTCCTCCCCACCTGCGCCTCCGCCGCCGCCACCGTCGAGGCCGCGACCCTCTTCGCCGACACGTGCCTAGGTGACAAACTTGTCTGTTCTTGCTCCCTATATATGTTCTTGCAATATACTCCGACCTGAGTATATGCTTCAATGCTTGGATCGATTCTCGTGCTCCCTTGCGTTCTTGATCACGGATCGAGCAAGGTGCAAAATTAGTTCATGCGCTCCTGTTCCTGTTCTTGTGAGCCCTTGTACAGCCACATTAGTTCGTGCTTCAATTTTCTTTCTTTTTTGCTTTTTTTTGCGAGGGTAGTTCTTGCTTGTTAGACATCAGTTTCACCGATTTTGGGTGAGCTTTTAATCTTTCTTTGTTACGGACGTCGTTACTTGCTAGTTTCTCTTAATGAGTTCAAAAAAAGTGTTACAGAAAATTAAGGGTACGACTGTACTGTTCCCTAACTTGATTTGCCAATTGGCATTTCAATTTCTTGATAGATTATTTTATCTTTTCTTTGCATCCCCTTATTTGAAACAGAGCTCAAGTCACTGCCTGAGATGCATTTCACACCTGACTCACCTCCCACGCCAAACATTTCTCCAGGTAAGCATTTCTCTGCTTGTCTAGTAATTCGGTGAGTCTGTGGCCACTAATGCCATTCAGAGAAATAAAAAAAGTCTTGGCCATTTCGGCTTTCGCACTATATGATCCCTGCTCATCTGTCCACGCCAAACTTAATTTGTTTTACCTTGTGGTGTTCTCTCCATTTTGTGTTATATGACGGTACAGATTCAAACCTAATCACGTGGTACATCTATTTTTGCACTGCACACTCTCGTTGTACTTGCAGCATCTGTTCTGTTAAGTTGTAACTGCGCCTACTAATTGCGGTATGGAGTGTACTGGTGATTCTATGTAGATAGTCTTCTCATACTTTGTGTGGCTGTGTGCACTGCTCTGTTAAGTTGCAGCTGTAGCTTCTAGTTTGTTAATCTTAGCGATCGTTGATCGTCTCATCCATTTGATCATTTGAACACTGCAATGTCTTTGTGGAATCGTCGATCATACTTGTGTGCACTATTATAACGTGTTGTGCAATGTGCATGTCTGTGCAGCTGCCGTCCCAGGATCAGCGCCGCCGGCGATGGAGGAGCTTTCGACGCCTGTGCCGCGCGGTCGGTCGGGATCGGAGACCTTCAGTTCCTGCCGGAATTCCCCTGTGACATTAGTCCTCGCAGCAACAACCTTGATCACGCTGCGGTTCTGATATATATACGCTTGTCCTCTTTTGAACTTGTGCCAATCGATCGGCTGCAACTTTCTTGAACGCCTCCTCGTGTCGCATACAATGAAGTGTTATGTGGTGCAGGGCATAATCTGATAACTCCTTCTGACTAGTGCAGTTTTGTGTGTTTTTCATGGTCTGCGGATAGAACTGCTGCCTGCTGATACGCATGCACCATTGACAACTAATGTTCAAACATATAGAATGCAGTTTAGTTTTTCTTGAGCTTGTCTCTGTGAAGCTGTATGCACTGTCTCTTGCACTACTCTGCCGAGTGCTGCTGCGTGTACTGTAAATATGTGCTGCTGATGGATGCTGTAAGAGACCCGAGTTGATCATTTCTGCACGGTTCACGGCCCTGGCGGAATGCACGCATGCTTAACACGAAATACCAAATTGCGACGCGATGGGCTAGCTGCAAGCAGGGGCTGAGCCAGTTATGATCCAAGCCTCGGGCTGAGTTAGTTATTATTGAATCGAACTCCAATATTTGATAATTTTTCAAGAAATTTTCATAAAACCTTAACACTGATAAGATTTTAAAGTCCAGGGCCACTACACCCCACCCAGTCCAAGATCTGAATCCGCCCCTGACTGCAAGCATGATTGGCTCAACGCCGCCACCCGACGGCCGGTGCGCTCAGCTGCAAGCTACCGCTGACGCCTCGGCGCCCCGCGAGGCCACACCGATGGAACGTTGTGACCGTGGCCAGCGGGCGTGTGCGGTGTGCCGATCGTGATTCGTGAACCGTCTTTGAGCGGGCAGAGTGGAGCGGCTCCCTGTCTTTTGAAAGATCAATCGGCCATATATATATATATATGGAACTGACGTCTGCCTTGACAAGATGATCATGACATCAACTAGAAGTGGAGTTACTCAAGTCACCAATCTGGCATACACCTAGTGGCGGCAACAAGATCAGATGGTCTTGAGCGCCATACTCTCTTCATTGTCCATTGAGGTGCTTGGGCAAATTCAATTTCTTTCGACTTCTCGAGAGGTATGAACTACCCTTGAGCGCGCCTCTTCTCGCCACAACCACAAGCCAGAGTCATGCAGATTCTAATGCAGCTATCAAACATCAAGAAGCACAATACCTCCTCGGCGCCTGAGTACTTCAACAAAGTCAAGGCACTAGCAGATACCCTATCGGCAGTTAGCTATACTCTGAGAGAAGATGAGATCATCTCCTAGCTGCTCACTGGACTCGACAGAGACTATGATTCGTTGGTGAATTCCGTTACCGCACGGTCAAATCCAATGACTCTCAGCGAGGTATACACTCATCTTTTGAGCTTTGAGATGTGGCTTGATTTTCGCAATGACCCTCCGTGGCTTGACGGTGGCTCATCTGCCAACTTTACGACGTGCAACAACTGCGACAAGTTTGGTCGTGATAGTGCGATCACTACTACAAAACAAGCTATACTAAACGTCTCATCACAGATGATTCCATAAAACCGTCTGTGATAATAAGAACCGTCTGTGATTTTACCATGGCAGTCAATCCTCTGCCGCGGTAGGATTTAGGCAGACAATTCTCGGCCATGACACACAATCCTCTGCTGCGGCACACAATCCTCTGCCATGGCAGACAATCCTTTACCGTGGCACACAATCCTCTACCGTGGTAGACAATCCTCTGCCGTGACACACAATCCTCGGCCATGGCACACAATCCTCTACTGCGGCACACAATCCTCGGCCATGGCAGCCAATCCTCTGCCACGGCACACAATCCTCTATCGTTAAAAAGAAAAATAACCATTAGAATTTTTCTGCTAAAGTTAAAGCTTAATTGGATTTTTAGAGATAAAAAACAATCTAATATGAATAATTCCAACATCAATTATTGTCAAAATTATTTTATTTTGGTTCTATGTGCTTGGATATATTTTCTAGAATTTGTTTGAGTTCATTTGGGGCGTGTGTAAGTGGTAGCTGTAGTTTTGCTGTTAAGCATTATGTTGCAGTCACACTAAGGTTTTAATTTGAAGAGTTTAATTTTTCTTTCATAACATTTCAGCTATGACTTCTTTGTCTTTTTCTTTGGGTATAATCTGTTTCCCCTAGTTAAGTTGTTTCTATCTGATCTGTCTTATTTGTCTCATCTATTGTGCTATTCCCTCTCATCTACATTGCTTTTCTACCTTATCTAACAAACATGTGGAGAATCATCGCAGATGGTTGACACTCGCAACACATCGAGCTGTACCCAATCAAATGACGCCAATGCCAATATCGATGCTAGTGGCTAGTCACCAGTCCCTGGAGCCACAGAACCAAGCATGACACAACTTCTAGCAGCTCAGACTCAATTCATGAGTGCAGTGATGCAGAATATGAACAGTATGATGACTCAGCAAAGTTAGACAGCCGCTGCAATAGTCAACTTGCTGAATCAGAATAATCAAGCAGCCTTTGTTCTGCAACCAACTCATCATCATTCCAAGTTAGCAGAGTATATGAGGACTTGTCCACCTATATTTTCTCATTCGTCAGAACCTTTGGACGCAGAAGATTGGCTTCGCTCAGTTGAGAAAAAGCTCACCATTGCCCAATGCAATGATCGTAAGAAAGTTCTTTATGCTTCACATCAATTGAAGGTACATCCGTAGAATGGTGGGAGAACTACACCGTAACTCATGAGAACTCGCAAGCTATTACTTGGGAAGAATTTTCAATGGCTTTTCGTCAAGCGCATGTTCCAGATGGTATAGTGGAAACGAAGAAGAATGAATTTCGTGAACTACAGCAAGGAAACATGTCTTTGGGGGAATATCTCAACAAGTTCACTCAACTTTCTCGCTATGCTCCAGAAGATGTTGCTACAGATAATGCACGTCAAAAGTGATTCAAGCGTGGACTCAACCCCAGTTTGAAGTGCTAGTTATCGGGAATGATTATGTGGATTTTCAGCATATGGTGGATAAAGCCGTACTCATAGAAGATTCTCGTCGTGAGTTAGACGAATCTCGCAAAAGAAAGATGATACAATATGGAGTTCATCAGAATCAGCTACAGAGAGCCAGGACCAATGCTCAACAGCCTTTTCATTCCAATAATTCGTCTGTGGGGTTCAGAACCCCAGCATCAGTGTCTCATTCAGGAAACTCGGGAATTCCCAATATCAATAACAGCAACCATCCTCAGCATCAGAGCACCAACAGTCCAGCCGCATGAATTACTTGTTTCAATTGCCATGAGACAGGTTATTATGCTAACAAGTGTCCGCAGAAGCAAGGACCGACACCAATCCCTTTCAATTTGGGACCTACACCAGCCAGGACTTTTTTGCCAGGAGCAGGAAGAGGAATGTCTCAGACTCCAAATCAAGCTACCCGAACTCCATCAACTGCTGCAAGAGGAATACTAAATCACGTCACTACAGAAGAAGTTCAACCAGTTCAGAACGTTGTTTCTAGTAAGTCTTTAAGTTAGACCTACGTCAGAATCTATTCTCTAGTTATCCCAAATCCCGGGGATGAGATTCCTTTAGTGGGGGGGGGAGGTTTGTAACACCCTAAAAAATTGGTTTGTTTTAAAGTTTTAAAAAGAAAAATAACTATTAGAATTTTCTGCTAAAGTTAAAGCTTAATTGGAATTTTTAGAGATAAAAAACAATCTAATATGAATAATCCCAACATCAATTATTGTCAAAATTATTTTATTTTGGTTCTATGTGCTTGGATATATTTTCTAGATATTTTTAGAATTTTTTGGGTTCATTTGCTATTTTCTAATTGCTATTTTGATTTTCAGTATTTTCTAAAAAGAAAAACCTATTCTAAATTCCTAGAATAGTAGTGGGCCGAAACCCAACTACTATTCCAGTTGGCCCAACCCCGGTGGCCCATTTCTCTGTTCGCTCTCGCGCCGCAGCACAGTCCATCTGCCGCTAATCGCGCACGCCGTCGCCCTCTCCCGCTATCTGGTGGGCCCGCCATCGCTAGCGCGTCGTCGTTGGGCTAGTTCCATAATAAATCCTGAAGGAAAAAGAAATGGAAAAGTCCCGACGGCTAAGTCAACAACTCTTGCTTTATTCCCGACGCGAAGATCCATCTCATCCCTTGTTAATCTCCTACTCCTTGTTAGACTCTGAATCGAATTGCAAATATGAGCAACCGATCCAATATCAAATACCCACGAGTTAACATAAGAATCACTAAGAAAAATATCTATAACATTAATACCTGAAGTGAAAGTTTTAGTCCCACCATTCCTTTTCAGATCAGCCAGGTATTTCTTGCAGTTCCTCTTCCAGTGGTGTGTCTCCTTCCAGTAAAAGCTTTCATTCTCTTGAGTCGGGCCAGACTTGGTCTTGGGTTTAGGCTTAACAGTTTGGATCCCATCCGAAACCTTGCCTTTACCTTTGACCCAAGTTTTAGCCTTCTTCTTGAAGCTAGTACTCTTTTGCACAATCATCACATGACTGTTGCTTTTCTTAATGCTGTCCTCTGCAGTCTTAAGCATCATATGCAGTTCGGTGAGATTCTTGTCTAAGCCATTCATATGGAAAGTCATAATGAACTGCCCATAGCTTGTAGGAAGCGAAGTAAGAATCAAATCTGTAGCCAACTGTTGACTAAGGGGAAAATCAAGTTTTTCCAAGCTCTGAGTGTAACCAACCATCTTGATCACATGAGGGCTCACCGGACTATCCTCAATTAGCTTACACCCAAATAATTTCTTTGAGATCTCATATCTCTCAGTCCTTGCTTGTGTCTCAAATATGCCTTTGAGCGCGACGATCATATCGTAGGCCTCAATGTTCTCAAACTGCTTCTGAAGGTCTGAGTTCATCGCAGCAAGCATGAGACAGCTAACATCAAGGAATTCATCACAAGCCCTTTTATAGGCTGTTTTAAGAGCAGCAGCAGCATTCTCAGCATGCACATCAGGAATTGGTTCCTCTAGAATATGTTCCTTTTTATCTTGCCTAAGAACAATTCTCAGGTTGCGGGACCAATCCGCAAAATTTATTCCATTCAGTTTTTCTTTATCAAGTATCGAACGTAAAGCAAAACTGGATGTAGGTACAGCAGATGGTGCCATGATCTACAACAGAAATATACAACACTAAGATATATGTTCAAGAAAAGTAACTTCTATTAAATAATTTAATGAAGATACTCCCACTGAATACCATATCCCTCTTATGACATTTAGTGATTCAAGACTCACAATCAGTTAATCTACTAGTGAGCTTTGGTATCACTGCTAGAAGATTAGTGAATATGATAAGCAACCCTTTGCTAATCATATCTCTATATGACTCTTGTTGTTGGGCAGCATCTCTATGCATCGGCACCCAACCCTATGCCCCAAAGTCCATAACCGTTATGATGACCTTGTCAAGTTAAACCAACGCTTGTGTGTAAGTGTCCGACACAAACCCATCTAGTCAAGGAATATTAATGGCACTCTGTTTTAGCAAGACCTACCATTAAAATACAAGACTATAGATGGTGCAGCTAATTGGGAGGGCATCAATTTAACTTACTATCACCCGAGGGAAATTTACTTCTACCATATTAAAAGCATTTCAAGCAATTAAATAACATGCATAGAAATAAATGAACAGGAATATAAGGGCATTCACAGACAATCAAATTGTATTGTGATATAGTATGACCCTTCCTAATGGTGATCTCCATCGCCAAGCATCCTGTTCGCCATGTCTCCAAGTTGCCAAAACCTCCAAGTACTTCCCACTAAGCCATTACTCCTAACAGCACTAGGAATAAAATTACAAGGAGTAAATTAGCACCACAAGTCGACACGCAGGCCGTTAAACAAAAATAGACAGCCTTGGCTGCAATAAACATGACACGCAGGTCATGAATATTACACACATGCATGCATCTCATACATCATGGGCCATACTATTCACATCAACCTGCAAAAATAAGTTATGCATGGAATAGCATTCTAACGGCAACAAGAACACACACTACAAAAGCGCGGTCCAATTACCCAGCACGGCGGTCCCGCTAGCCGGTTAGCGGGCGGGGTTCGAAGGGGCATTGCCCCTCGCTGGTCGAGGGCAGCGCGCTCGAAAATTTTTCTGGAACATGAATCTCATTTACGAAACCGAGCCTTGGAAATCATCAGATTAATCATAATAACCCTATTCCGAACCGATCTGATCATTGCCTTGATACGACCACATACTACGGCATACTCCGATGGCGGAATTTCGACCAGTAGGAGTATCATGCAAAGTAATCGTGAACAAGCGCAATAAAACATCCGGTACTTAACGATCGTAACTCCGATCCGATCAACCACATTGATCTACGCGTGCTCCAATGGATTTACGATCACTGTCTGTCCCGATGGTGGAAACCGACCGGTAGAGGCAAGTCGTGATACAACCATGCAAGCACGGTCACGGAATAATGAATAAAACCCATCTTACCACCAATGCACATGGATGATCATATCGACCACCGCCAAGATAGAGATAGATCACATCTATAACTGCCACATATCACAATATGTGTCCAATCCGAATCTAGAACTAGACGGCATAGCTCTGATACCACTGAAGTGTAACGCATCAATGCTACGATAGCACAAACAAAAAATTTACCGAGCAACCAAGGAACTACCGTAAGTAATAGATCACGAGAGTACCGCTAGACGCGCCGACACGTAGCGGAAGTAGAGTCGTTGTAGCAAGTTGACGCAGTCGTAGTCGTACTCACGACACGTCTCCTCCTTCGAGTAGTCGTACTCGTCGCGCGTCTGCTCCTCCGAGTGGTCGTACATGTCACGTTACTTCTCCTCTGACTCCGGTGAGCGTCACGAGTTGCGGATAGTCCTAGTGCTGATGCTTCGTAACAACACCTCCGAGATATCCACACGTACGGGGCAGGATCACCACGCGCTGGAGTGCTAGCACCGGCAGTGCTGTTGAGAAGGCGTGGCTATTAGGGTTTTGAAAATTCTTCCAAAGATCATCCTCTCGCGCACTCACCCCATGCCACCGCCCTCTATATATATAAGCATCCATGATGGGTCTCGACCTGGAGGCCCATTAGGAACTCGAGGCCTATACGAATTCGGATCACCATCTAAAACAGATGCTTGCTCTTTAAGTGTGCGACCCCACAGGTTCATGTGTAATCGGTTATGACTCGGAAACTCTTTTCGATTACTAGTCGTTAGCGATACCTAGCAGCACATAACGATTCCCAAAGACACATAGAACAAATCGGACGAACCTTGATGTAATATGATCTATGATCAGGTCCTCATCACTTACGACCAATTCATATCTCTATACGACTAGGTTGTAATTGGTCACGACTAGTTCGTAACTCCTTACTACCAGGTTCTTACCATTCTGTGATTACGTTTGACTAGTCTACGACCAGCACGTATCTCCATACGACTAGTCTGTAACTGATAAAACTAAGCGACCTAGTCTACGACCAGCACGTATCTCCATACGACTAGTCCGTAACTGATCAAACTAAGTGACCTACTCATGCATTCTCCCTTTGCCTCACGATGTCTGGTTGAACTCCAGGCGAGATGTCGTGTCATCCATGGACTGTTCAATACTTTCTCGATCGAGTGTCGGATAACTTTATGTGGTCGACACTTCGACCACTAGTGGCATGGCCATGCACTTTCTTTATTCGATCACCACGAGGGGCCCAGAGATATCTCTCCTGTTATGCAAGGAGGGACAAATTCCATCTCGACCAGTCACATCTCTCCGCATATTTCATAGCATACCCGAAAACTACCTTTATAACTACCTAGTTACGAGTAGCGTTTGGCAACGCCTAAGAGTGCTATTACACATGTAGGGAACCATACTGATCTCAGGTCTAAGGATTATACATCATCATTACTTGAGACCAACTAACGACATAAAGATTCATAACAATCTCAATAGTGTCTCAATGATGGGTCTATCCAACCCCATGTTCTCTAACATGTGCTTACATTATTGATTCGATATCTCCATATCCATGACCGGTGAAACAATGTCATCAATCAATACATGTGCTAGTCATAGAGTCACTGGTGTTCCGACCAGTGACCTTCGACTATGGATACATTTAGAATGACATCATATAAGTTAAAGAGTTCCACCAATAAGTCACATACTTATTGATCTATAACAAATGATTCATTCAAGGAACACGATAACATATTATCATGAACATAATGAAATATTATCATCTCTATGATTGCCTCTAGGGTATATTTCCAACACATGTAACATTGTCATCTTTCCACGTGGATCAAGAATAATAGCAATAGCCATCAAACCATGAATATCAGACCAATACTTGTCAAACTTTTTTTATCATCTCAACAGACACTGCCTCAATTATTGGATCTCCACATCCTAACCATTTATTCATAAACATTTTGACCTCACATATCTTTGTGAAGAATATGTTAGATGTTACATATTTAGTTCCAGAAAATATTTCAATGAGTTCATAGAAGAGGCTTAATTTTTCACAAATAGTTGGGGCAAAATTCCAATTAGCAGGTGTTGGTGCACAAATAAACTGCATATCAAGTTGCTTCAACCTTTCAAAGACTTTCTTGTAGGGAATAGCAGCACTGAGCATAACATAGGTTGAATTTCATCTAGTTTTGCAATCAAGACCAATCTTTTTAGTTATTTCAACCTTAACAAACCGAGCTGCTTTCACAAATTTTTTGTACCTCTTTGGTGTAGCTGTCCAATAGGAAACACTTTCACGTACTCTCTTAATGCTATTCTCCATGACACTCAATCCATCTTTCACAATTAAGTTAAGAATATGTGCACAACAACGCATATGTAGCATCTTTCCACCTAATAAAAGATTAGATGAACCAACCTTTGTCTCTATTGCTTCAACCAATTTATCATTTGTTGAGCAATTGTCCAAGGTCAAAGTAGATAGTTTGCAATCAAGATTCCAATTCTGCAGGCTTTTATATAGCGCTTCACAAATAACCTCTGCTGTATGTGGGCATGGCACATATATAAACCTACATGGTCCAGCATAGCAAGAAGATTAGTATTTCAATATAGCAAGAAGATTAGTATTTCAGCATAGCAATCACCTCAAAATGCAGCTTCTAAGCTTCCAAGAGTCATCAACAAAATATCATGTTACTGCCATGTAGCCTCTTTTTTGATTATCAGCTATCCAAAGGTCAGTTGTAACAGCAACACGACAACTGCTTTTATCCAAGTAATTGAGAGCTCTCTTTCTCTCTAAATCATAATGATCCTAGATATCCTTTCTAATCGTATTTTGAGTGACCATTTTAAATAAAGGTTGCAGTGCACTAACAAATTTACGAAAGCCATGGTGATCAACAATGGACAGTGGGTACTCATGCAGAATAATCTTGGAATAGAGAGCTTTCCTAGCAACTTCTTGATCAAAGACATAGTCCTCTACATGGAAACTATTAGCGCGAATATCTATGAGAGTTCTAGTCGATTCTGGGTACAACAAGGCTTCTTTAATGACCAAAGTTGTGCCCATTGGGAGTATAATTATGGTCTTTCCCGAGCCGATTATACAAGTATCGCTGTCTGCGATTGCCGTAAGACTACCAGCATTTTTGCTGATTGAAAAAGAAAAAAATTCGTCTCTCTCAAGGTGGTATCCATTGTGCCGCTACCAGCTAAGCACACTTCCTCCAAAGGGCGCTACATGCGTTCTAATATATGGTACTTTATTAATATGTAGCGGGAAGCAAGCAATATATAAATAAAATACTTCAGATATCAGAACATAACTTGCTATTATAAATACGAGAATAAGTCTTGCAGGACTCATCATAAGAATTTAACACTTTGCTATCCTAGAGCTTACAACCATTATTCAAAGGATAAAATAATTCAATGTCCTACTTCAATTATAAACTGCAAGTTACTATAAAAGATCCAAGTGCAATGCGTGCACTAGATCGAATCAACGAAGTATTCAGGAACTTCAGCCTCAATCTGCTCCATGGCGATCTTCTCCTCTTGGGAGACTATGGCTGCGGCCGCCGCGATATCCAAAGGAGGGATGATTGGGGCTGCTATTAGGTTGTCCACATCCATGAGTACAACTAATGGATGTAGATCATGCTGTCCTATGCCATTCTTTTTAGACTTGAAAACATCAACAACGTGCGACCCACGACCTTACCCTTCTTTCCCCCCTCCTTCGTTAGAGGCTTCATCACCATGTAGCTACTAGCACTGACTTCACGGCTAACACTGCTAGTAGGTGGCTGTGAGATGTAGTTCTTCCTTAGAATATTATCTTGAGCTTTCGCAACTTGCATGGCGTCAATTAATGCGGCATACTCCTTGTAGTCGTCTTGACAATAGTTGCGTGTGGATTGTACCGTATTTGCGTGAAAGGTAGAGAGAGTCTTCTCAATCTTCAGCTCATCCTTGATTACATTATCACAGAGTTGAAGACTTTACAAATTCTGGCCATGCTGGGTCAGTTCTTTGAACTCCTGGTTCGTGATGTAAGTTATCTTCATATTCATGCAAAGTGTTCATAAGATAACTGCTGGTAATCTGCATAAAATGGTTGCAAAATTCTCATGATGTTCTTCGAACTCCTGGTTCATGATTCCGTATTTTTCTATGCATTTATCATGATTTACTGATATTTTAAGTGATTTAAAGTAATATAAACAATCACAAATAATCAAAACAGTAAATACAATATATAAATTGCATAGGAATGATAAAAACATGATTCAAATGCAAAATTTGAATTCTCGAGGCCCTCTTCTTCTTGAAAAAGAACTTTCGGTGAATTCTGCAATTTTCAGGAGTTAAAACGTGAAATTTCAGTTCTGAGAAAATTTTCGTGTAATTTTTAGAAAGCCCGAGGGGTTTTTCGCAAAATTTCCTTTTTCGCGAAAAATTTCTTGTAATTTCCAGAAATCCGGGGGCCTTTTTTGCAAAATTAATTTTTTTTTTCTTTTCCTTCTGGTTATGGGCCGGATCTCATCCAAATTTATTCTTCAGATCATCTTGACCGCTTTTACTACCAACCACTTTGGTATAAAGGAGGCGTGGTCGGAACTTTAGGGTTCCCGACCACTCGCTTGGTGCCGAGCGACGATGGCGCCATTTCGGCACCACTGGGTGCTCGCGCAGCGGGCGGCGTGCAGTAGCCCGGCCGGCGGCGCTCGAGCCATCTCCTCCTCTCGCCCACTTTGCTTCAAGCGGTGGTGGCGCCGTGCGGCGGGGAGGTACACGCCGAGGTGGCTCCAGTCCGGCAAGGGATGGAGGCGAGCGGTGGCTCCGGCGGCGCGGGTGGCCTGCTTTAGGTAGCGCTCAGGCGCGGCCGGCTCTGGGCGGAGGCGGTGCTCTGTCGGCGAGACGAGGCGAGGCGGCGTCGGCGTTGGGCATTCCTCCTCCCCTTCTTCTCTTGATTTGGGTGTGTGGCGGCCGCGCGGCGGCGGCCTCGGCGGCGCCGGCGCTCGGCGGCTCCTCATGCGGTGGCGGCTTCAAGCCGGCCGTAGGGGAGGTGTGGCTTCGGGCCGCTCGGGGTTTTTTCTTCTTCTGTGTACTGTTCATGCGTAATCACTGTTCATCCGATGCAATTATCGCTCATGCAGTTACTGATCGGCTTGGTCGGCGACTTCAAGTCGGCTTGTGGTAGATTAGAACGAATTTGCAATTTTTGATATACGATACAATCGACATCCAATCTTTCATGAAATCTACCGATCGACATTGTGTCGGCGACTTCAAGTCGGCTCGCACTAGATTAGAACGGATTTGCACCGTAGAAAACCAATCTAAAAAGCTAAATTTGCAGAATTGAAAGCAATCTAGAAAAACGATTCAATCTACCAGTGTTGTTCATCGACGGTTACCTTTCGATGCGAGGAGAGTCGATCGTGCTGATAACATATTGAGGAACCATCGCTGGCGAGTTCAGTCTGAACGATAACCTCGTAGACAAACATAGAATCGCATCAAACAATGCAAGAATACAAGAACAGAATAGTAGATTGGACACAAAGATGTAGGGGACTTCTTGCTTCTCTTTATTGCTCTTCATACGATCAATCCTTTATAATGATTAGCACTCCTATTTATAGTCTATAGACCCTGCTAGAGTTTGGGATGGGTGCCTATACATGGGCCAGCTGCTGGACCGAGTCTATAGTTTCCCAACAGTGCACGCATGACAGATCTGAATACATGCACTAGTTTTGTTGCCATAGCCGGTGCTAACAACCCGCGCGAAACAAATCTCAATGTGTCCCTTGCGCGGAACGATCATAAGGCGTCAGGTACGGACGACCACGTCGCCACGAATGATGAATTTTTTTATTATTAATCAATCATTATTAATTAATCATTATTAATTTTATTTTAAAGTTAACACTTCGCGAACTTTATTTCTAATTCTGACCCCTTTTGTCACGCCACCACCCGTGGCATGACAAAACAATATTGTCACGCCAGCCCGTATCTGGGCAAACTCTTATCACGCCAGCACCCGTGCGTGACAGTGTTATTTGGTCACGCGACCACGAGTGGTGTGACAAAAAGTACTATTTTAGTGTACTTATTCTATGCGTGACAATGTTGTTTTGTCATGCCACGGGTGGTGGCGTGACCAAAGGGGTCAGAATTGGAAATAAAATTCGGGGGGTTAGCTTTAAAATAAAATTTTTGAAAGAGTTAATTAATTAAAAAAAGTTCACGAACGACTGGTCTTCGGACGCAGACAAAAGCGTCGCGACGGCGACGTTACTTTTGACTCGAAAAAAGCTTTTCCTTCGTGGCGGACAGCGACGTCGGCTGCGGATGCGACGTCGATTGTGAGATGACCCTCGGTTGCGGACAATGGCCGTGCGCACCACCTCCGAATCTTCTAGATCTGATACCAATGTAGGGTTTTGAGCAAATCTCATATTGATTTTTGTGGAAGTTATTCGGTGTACTCTCTATTTATCTGTCTTTTTCGTGGTGTCACTCACAATTGTATTAAGGTTAGGGTAAAGATCTATTTTTATAGACTTCACTTCCAGGTGTTATAAAGTGACCACTTGTTTCCGGTACACCGTGAGACTTTTGAACCATATCACCGACCACGATCAGACATGCCAGTTTTATGAATCTAAAATATATTCATCCCTAGCACACATGTGTGTCATATGCCATGATCAGATTGTTTACGAGATCAATTTCAATATGATCATGTGGGTCAACAGTCTGCAGAGCCGATCCTACAAAGTAAACCCAACTATTCCGCCATATGTTGTATCATGCATATTCAATTCCAGTAGACTCGATCTCAATAAATATGTCTATCATATTCTAGTACAGCTGTCCTCAGCACCCTGATTTAAATTCCGCATCAGATTATTCCTTATCACATATATTTACATCAATAATATGAGTAATTTCACATTGATTTTAAACATATAATAACCACAATAAATATCAAAAACCACATAAAAATCCAACAGCAGACGCACATGAGGCACTTGCACTTCGTTCGTTATTGTGCTCAACGACGGGGACACGGCCATGGAGACGAGGATTATCATTTGGAGCGGCAGCATTTTGCTTGGCTCTCTCATGTTTCGTCAGGGATTAGCAGATGGATTAACAGTGGTTCGGTAATCAATGGGCCGTGAATCCAATGCAATATATACATTGGCATACCTCAGTTTGCTTGTGTAGTTTTTAGTTTAAATCTCTTCAAGCTCTCGTTGGTAGATCCTTGGCTTCAAGCTTCATTCGTCTTCACTGGCCCAGAGCAACACAAGCCGGGAAACGAGCAGGTTCTAGAGGATAACGCGTAGTACGTACGGTCTTGACACCCGAATAGAAACGCTTTCCTGAACATTTTTTGCTCATCCTTATCTGTAAGCAACCGTGTGCTTACCGCCTAAGTATACCAGCAGACGGGAGACAAGGGAACACGACAGATCCATACAGCAGGTTAAGATCACAAATACTAGTATGGAGGCGGCGATTTGACCGGAACCATGCATGCATCATCTCTGTCGTTGAAGTAAATACAAAAGAAGTAGCAGGATGAAACATACGGCACTAGTTGTCACCAGGCGCATGCACAAGCTGTGTACAGAATCAGCAAACAGGAAAGCAAACAAAAATCGTCGAGAGTTGCTGCTCATCCTTCCACCCTCTCCTTTATTCCCCTGATCCAGTGGACGACTCCTCCGTGCATTGTAAGTGCTCGACATCCCCATTGATCGATCGGATCCCCAGACTCTGCATGCACTTCAGTGCAAGATGTGGGTATCGGTGATCCTTCCGGCTTCTGAACATGTGGCTAGCAACCTGATGGATAAAATGCAACGCGGATCATGAGAAGAGCGTTCGGTAGCTGCTGGAGAGAGCCGTCCGGCTGAAGCACGCCGAGTTGCCGACCCCCTGGGGATGCATACTTGAAGAAGAGCGACGCTGCTGGGCGTCGGGTTTGCCAAACGACAACGAACCGGTAGTGGTGAAGAAGCCGCCTGGTGCTGGTTCAGACGAGCCAAAATCCTGCATCATCCCATGGAGCATGGATTGGAGTTGGTCCAGGCTATAAACGGGCTCCTGCACAAAGAAATGGGCTGTCAATGATCCATGTGCCTAGTTTCCGGCAGGATTCTGTGTCTCTTAACATTCGATTTAGTCCTATCAGAATTTTACAATCTGAAGTTTTGAATCGTTATCCAAGCATGTTATGTGTGTTGTCTATATATATGTGTGTGTGTGTTTTATGTATGTGTGTATGTATACCACTTAAATTGTATGATGGTATATTTTTATCAATTTGAGCATACTTCAATAACGATTATAAGATACTAATTCAAAGTGAGTTGTTTTATGTATGTGTGTATGTATACCACTTAAATTGTATGATGGTATATTTTTATCAATTTGAGCATACTTCAATAACGATTATAAGATACTAATTCAAAGTGAGTTCTATAAAAAATTCATTAAATCCACTTTTTATAGTAAAATTTGTGTATACACTTCTTTTATATATGAAAAGGGTATATAGAACAAATAAAGGGTTCCAATTAATTTTTTCAATCAAGTCGTGTTGCAGTATCTTATAATTGTTACATTGAAGTATCTTATAATTTTCGTATTAGAGTATATTGAAAGAGATAAATAAGTATAATACATTTGTTTAAATGATATATTAAAAGTGAGATTGATGGAAGTACGAAATAGGCATCCTATATATTAGGAAGACAAAAGGAACGTTGGCATGCAACAGAATTCTATGAATGTTCCCGTTATCTTTCTAGTGATATTCTTAAGAACTAAAAAAATCTTTTCCAGTATTCTACAGTTACTGCAAAACATGACTATCTGAAAGGAATAAAATGGATTGGCTTAAAAAAAATCCCAACACAAGAAGGAAACAATCTAAGGTGGCATGAAGACCAGGATTTTTTTAAATTTTTTTTGGGCCCCTGCTGTCACAAAAAATGCAGAAATAGCCTTCTTTCCCTAATATAGCCTCCTCTCCAGAAAACCTCATGCGCTCCGGTCGCGGGTCTGGCCACCTCATGCGCTCTGACGCGGTCTCGTGCTTTCGCGCTCAGAAGAGGGCTAGATTTGTAAATTTTAGAGAAAATGTGCTATTTTTTCATTTAAGGTGGCAGGAGGGCCAAATTTTTTTAAAAAAATGGAAGACTGGTTAGTTACCTCCCTCCCCACGGTGGCCATGAGCGAGAGCATCTCTTGAAGGAAGTCGTGGAAGCCCTGATAAATTGATAATACAAGAAAGCAAACTCCCAAGTTAGATCAACGCTCACAAGCGAGCGAGAATGGAACTATTACAAGAAGCTAAACACGCAAGTTGATCTTCAGGATAATTACCTCCACGTCTTCTTGGTCGTCGTCGAGTGGATCGTACATCCCGGCGTCGTAGAGCGCCCTCCTCTTCTCGTCCGACAACACTGCAGGATACAATCATTTTCACATGTCAGCTAACGCGTCCAACGCAGACGCAAGAGGCCGAGAGAGATTGCAGAGCGAGAGAGACATATTTGAGTACGTGCCTTGGTAGGCCTCATGTATCTGCTGGAACCTGGCCTTGGCTTCCTCCGCGAGCGCCGGGTCCGTACGGCCGCTCGTGATCTTATCCGGATGCCACCTCTGCATCATGACACACACAGAGATCGAATTCCACCCCAAAACTGCCATGCTCTGTTCCTCAATCTCCCGCGCAAACCGAACGGAACGAAACGAAACCGAAAGAAGCCGAAGCCAATGGGCTAATCAGTACTCACCATGGCGAGGCGGTGGTAGGCGGCGCGTATCTCGGCGGCGGACGCGCCGGGGTGGACGCCGAGCACGGCATAGTAGGACTGCGACGACTGCGACTGCATCCTCCTCCTCCCCTGCCTCCCGCTCTGCCAAGACGACTCCTATCTACAGGCTCTCTCTTTCTGTGCTCTCCTCTCCCCCCTCGCGCGCAGGGCCTAGAGCATCACTAGTAGTAGGATCAACTTTGATGGCGACCGGGAATGGGCTACGCGGAGGTGTTGCTAAGGAGGCAGCTGGTGTATATAAAGGCGCGGAGGTGGGAAAATATCTTGCGCGCCGCGGGGAGATGGAAGAAAGGGGGAGAGGATGGACGGAAGCGTTGCGAAGGGAGTTGAAGGGTGGGCGGCGCGGCGCGGCGCGGGAAAGAGAGAGACGGAAATATCTGGCGTCGGGAACGTTCTGGAGAGGCCGATCGGTAAAGAGTAGCAGAGCGCTTTAACGGACAACCTTTTTTTTTTTGAGACAAAATGCACCTAATTTATTTTACAAGATGGGAATGACAGCGACTGAGGGTGCGCTTGGTTTCAAGGAAAATTGATTGATGGGAACCGTAGCAATGAGATAGCAGGGAATCTATGTTTGGTACAGGTTATTAAGGTTACTGGAGCATTCCTATGAATATTAGATTAGTTGTTTAGGGTGTAATATTGGAATTGATTATAGATATAAAATTTTCAACATAAATACGTTTTGTGCAGTAGACTCTCCTCTGGTAATAGATGGTACTGTAAAGCCTGTAGCGCAGTGGCGATCTTGAGATGAATCGTTAGACTTTAATAGATTTAGTCACATCCTCTGCATTAAGACCTGCACAATCCGCTTGCATGGTCTTTTTTACTAGATGAGAATGAGAATGAGAATGAGAATGAGAACGAGACGGAGACGGCAATCAACCAATCACTAATTAAGCACTTTGGTCGAATCATCTGGGTTCTTCTTTCTCGAAGCATCTGTGGGAGCACATAGTAATTTCTGTCGTCAGTGTTGGCGAAGTACACGGCTACACGTCGTACGGGCGATGGCAAAAAAAAATCTCGGAAGCGGAATCTTTCACGACCAGGGTGGTGAGACGACACATGTCACGCGAATCTTAAAGTCGACGTACGTGCCCCCACATGGACACCGATCTTGGAAAGAAAGTTCACGACCCTTTTGCTTATACAATATACACAATCTTGAAAACGATTCTTGTCAGGACGCGTCGAAGTCAAATCCTAATTTTACATGCTCTCCATCACACGTCGTCACGTGAAAAACCTGATGGGAGGAAAGTTCGAGACGCGATCACGGTGTTTGGTTGATTCTGTACAGGGGCCAACAGCACGGTATAGCTCGTGGGCCGTCGATCAGGCACAACGTGGCGGCCGGACGCGAAGCTAAACTGAGCATTACGAAAAGAATACCGCGCGCCGTCGTGCTCGTGCGTATCAGCCAGCGTATATGGTGTCGATGCCTGGGGCCTGTTTGGAACGTGGAAACTAGAATAGATAAATATGATAAAGTATAGAAAATATATAGGAATATAGTGATAAAATAGAGGATTAAAAAACACAGGGAAAAATAGGAGAAGTGGCATTTTGGAATATAGTAATAAATAACACAATAAATCTCGTTTATTAAGACTAAGGGACTCCTTTATTAAGATTGAGCAAGAATGCAAGATTACATTCCCGCGGTAAAATCTCGTTCATAAAGTTGTGTATCTCATGCTACATACACCAACTTTGATTACTAGAGGCTTGCTTTGCACATAAATGTGCAACAATACTACTCTATCACTTGACAAAATAAAAACCAAACTACAAGAAGCACTTGCTAAACTCCTTAATTTCTGCAAGTACCGGCGCAATTTCGGAGCGTGTCTGCATCTGCACCGACTCATTCCAAAGATTAACAAGTTATTTACTATCTGTTTCCTGAATAACTTTCCTCGCACCAAACTGCATAGCTAGCTCCAATCTATCTCTACATGCTAATGCTTCTGAATGTGATGCATTAAGCACATAAGGGTACCAAATCGCTTTAGTCACAAGAAAACTTCCCTGATCGTACTGAATTACCATGCTAGAAGATTCTTGGTGATTGCTAGCATCAAAAGCCCCATCTGAATTGCATTTAACCCGCTGGTCATGGGGAGGCGACCAAAAGGCGGGCTTCAAGTGCTCAGCACATCTTGTCGACAAAATCTGATTTAGAACAGTTCCTTTATCAGCAAGATAGCATAGATTGAAGGCTGTATCTTGAGCCCAAATCACAGCTTGACGTTGTGACATACCTTGGTCACTGTGCCTTCTTTTATTGCGAGCTATCCAAAGTGTCCACATACCACAAAGTATAATCGCCGCCTTGTCTTGATTCCAACACTGATCTTATAAGAGATCAAATGCCCAAGTATCCTGATGGAGTTGAGGTAGTTTGATATCAGCCAATTCCTTCATAGAAAACCAGAATTTCCTTGCAATAATGCACTCTACTAAGGTATGAAAAACTGACTCTGAATCTGCGCCACACGCTTCACAAATATCAGCGTGATCGATATGTTTTCTGTGCAGATTTTAACGGGTTGGTAAGAAATCATGCAGGACCCTCCACCAGAAGATACAAACTTTTGATGGGACTTTTAGTTTCCACACCTTGTGCCATTAATCTTTGGTGATTCGACGAGCTAGCAGAGTTCCTTACCTGAATGTTCCTCCGATCTCCAGATAACAATTTGTAGGCCGACCGAACTGAAAAAATACCATGACATTCAGGTTGCCAGGCCCAAAAATCTTCCCTGATGCGTCCTAATGGCATCCGCAGAATTGCATCCGCATTAAGTGGAAGTAAAACACTGTGACGTTCTGTTTTCGGACGGTATTTAATAGTCGTTTCGATTTCCAATTTTCACTTGTTTTTCAAAATTTGTGTTATTTTCAAAAATTGCCAGCTTCTTTCTAGCTCTGGTTTGTGTTTCAAACCTTCTCTCAAATTCTGAATTCAAAATTCAATATGAATTTCCCTTTTTTTTTTGCAAATTTGGACCCATTCCTTTTTCTGGGCCTGACCCACTTCTCCTCCCGAATTTTTCCCAGCCCATCCGGCTTTCCCTCCTTTCTATTTTTTCCCCGGCCTGTTTTCCCCCAGCCACCTTTTTCCCAACCCCTTTTTCTTTTTCCACGGACTCTCCCGGCCCGGCCCAATCCCCGGCCGGATTTTTACCTGGGCTTTTATTCCCCCCGGGCCACTCACCCGGCCCGCCGCTCCCCTCCCCTCCCCTTTCTCCCCCTCCCTTGACCGCCGCCCCCATCACCCGGTCTCTCTTCCCTCTCCCAGCTCCTCCGCCCGAGCTCCCCCCTCACCTCACTCGCTCGCCTGGGGCCCGGCCGACCGGACCCGCTTCCTCCGGATCCGCGCCGCTGCTTATCACCTCCCAGCGCGTCTGCCGACCCAGCCCTCCTCGCGCCGTCCGTGTCACCCACCGCCATCTCCTCCTCCTCCGTCGGCTTTTCCACCTTTTCCTCGGCCTACAAAGCCGCGAGCTCCCCTGTCTTCTCCTCCTCTCCTCGTCGCGCTCCACCCCCTCTGCGCTTTGCACCCGGCCGCCGGTGCCGCCGCCGCCATTCCTCTCTTCCGCGCCTCTCCCCGAATCGCCGCCACCGGCACCGCCCCACCGCCTCGGCCATCCCTCCCGTCGGCCGAGCTTCCCGCACTCGCGCGCCCCCATGCGCCTCCCCGACCTTCCTCGGCTTACGCCGCCAGCCCGTCTCCGCCGCTCTCCCGCCCGTCGACCTCACGGTGAGCTCCCCACGCTGCCCCGGTGACCGCACGCACGTCGCCTCCCTCTTTCCCCCTTTGGCCACCGCCCGCCGCCAGCAGCCCCAGCCCTGCCCCTGCGCACCTCCTCCTCTGTGCTGCTAGCCCTCGCTCTATCTCTATCTCTCTCTGGCAGTGGGCCAGCCCCCCTCCTCTGTGCAATGCAGAGTAGTATAGTCTTAAGACATCAGCAAAGTAGTGGCAGTAGTTGAGAATCTGGCAAATAAAAGTATTGGTGTTTTGATCTTGCTATATTTTGTTAACCCTATGCAGTGTACTCTTGGAGGATCAGTAGCCGAAGTGAGTTTGGCAAAGAATGGTGTATTGAAGTTTGTACGGTGATCTTGTATTGTTTTGTTTTAACTCGGTCGATCAGTGGCTTTCCAATTGGCGAAAATATTCTAGAATGTTTATTCTCTATGATTGTGTTGTGGACTTGCGATAATTCGGTTAGCCGTTGTTAATTGTTAACATGTCAATTGACAAGAGTTAGTGGAATTATCTATTTTGCCCATATTGAGAGCTATCGATTAGGAGCGTAATTTGCAAAATCTCGGGGAATCGAAGTTATGCAAATGACCTTCGTAATCGTCTTCACAATCATGTCAATTTTTTTTTGTTAAAAACTAATTTATTCAAATTTCCCGCTTTTGTGTAAAATGCTTTGTGGTATTAGAAATTAATTTACAATTTTCTAAAAATAATTTTTGGGAAGCTATTTGGGATCAACATGTTAATCTCAATATTTTTCTCAAATAATATCCATTATGTTATTAGAAGCTCTTGTTTTAAAATTAGGTTTAGTTGTGTCGTTATCCGATCGACAATATCTTGCCATCGTCCAAATCCGAAGTGGAGTATTCCTACGTAAGTTCCTTCGACCTTGTTTCCCTCTTGTTTTCCCCCGGCAAAGTATCTCCGCCTTTGCCTCGTGTACTCAGCTGATCGTTTGACTTTGTCAAACATCCACGCTCGCTGAATCTTGTCTCTTAAGCTCGTTCATCGTAAAACTTATTTAAAGCGCTTTGATTATATTTGGTCTTTTGAAGTTCTGTGGATTTATTCGTTGTTCTCGCTTGTTATCGCGTAATTAGGAGTCGAGTCCAGAAGAAGCAGCGACTCGAGCAGGGACAAGATTCGGATAAAGACGGAGACCCAAAACTCAAAACCCCTGCAGAGAAGGCCTTGAGTAAGATCAAGACCGCGATAACCTGACCCAGGCGAGTCAATACTTTGATCATTTTGAGCATACATTTTATGCAAATTATATTTATTTAAAATATTAAAGTTGCATGCTTTAATTCTGTATCAAATGTATGTTAAAGCTTAAGGTAGTTAGACACCTATTTTTGATTAATTAATTATTACCCATCCTTTGATAAATTGAATCCCTCATTCCATGTCACCCTAGTAAATATATGGTAAATACTAGCATTAGGTTGTACTTAAGCGACATGCTAAACTTACTTAAGTACCGGGACAATAAATGTTACGATCATCATCTTTTAATCATGAAAGTGATTTTGGGCAGTCATTGGATGTAAATGACTGGCGTGTTGTGTTAATTGGTTTTCCTCCCTAAAACCCTAAATAACTTGCTAGTACCACATCTGGGTGGATAGAAAGAATGGTGGGTGCGGATGTAGCACGAGAATATGTGGAATGTGGTATGAACCGTCCAGATGGATTAAGGACTTAATTTTGTCATGACCTCATGTGTAATACAAGTACAACCGCAAGTCTGTAAAGTGCAACTTGGCTTAGTAAAATTATTGAACCCTGAATGTCATCCCACAACTGGTGTTTGGAAGTGTGCAAGCGGCAGGACGTATGCTGGCTTGAAAGGGGCACCGAGGAGGGTGAAGTTGCTAACTGCGCTAGTCGTTGTGGCCGGGGCCAGCTGCGCTAGCTGTTGTGGTAAACATCCCGCACAACTTATGGAATTGACCATATGGGTGAGATGAAGGAAGGGGCGAGATAGTTTGAAATGTTACTATGACAATCGCTCAACTACATGACTAAGGAATCATGTGGGGTAACGAGTATGATTATCTCTTGTGGGTACAGTGTACAACCTCTACATAGTCTAAATTCTTTAAACAACCGCGCCTACGGTCAAAGATGGACATGAGAACTTAACTTGAGTTAGTTCTATTTCAAAACCTTTGTGGGTGGATAGAAAATGTGATGGGCTCATCTAGCCCTTGTTTTGGATTTTTTCTGGGTAGTCTTACCCAGTGTCGATAATCGGTGGATGTAACTGCTATCCAAATTAAGCATGAGGTGGAGGTAACCTCTACTGTTATTTAATATTGCACTTACACTCTTTAATAAAAATGTAATTTGTTTAAAATACTAAGTCATAGGACTTTGTAATTATGATAATTGAAAATATTGCTTTAGCAAATAAAAGAACCCGAGTCATCCTTATTAAGCCTTGCATGTATACTATTGCATACTGTGTGTTGACTCGCGAGCACGGTGGTTGTGCTAATTCTCGCTCTTTCCCTAAACCCTTAGAAGCAGGAAATTCTGAAGTTTTTGACTACTACGAGGAACCAGATATCTAAAGACCCAGGAGTTTTTGAAGCGTAGTTTAGTCTTTAGTCGTTCTAGTCTCGCCCCAGTCTAGCTGATTCCGCTGGTACTTATGTGCATCCTATATTATCTGAGTTTTCGAGTAATATCGGATATACACAGGTTTTCCCTAGTTGCTTGCCTGTAGAGAGATGTGCCCTCACCCTTTCGTTTCCGTTGTCGCTTCCGCTACTTTGTGATGTAATTGTTTGGCTTGTTCGGCCTTTATTGTAAAACGTGGTCCGAAGCGGTCTATGTAAACTCTGATGTGTTAAATTAATGAATGGTATAGTTTTACGCTATGTATGAAATGATTCAGTGATGTATCTGTGAGTGCTATCTACTGATCCAGAGAATAGTACAGTGTATTCGCAAAGGATTCGGGATCAGAAAATCTGGGTCCGACAAACACTTCGGATTAAAGGCACATTCGGTAAGTTGTGTTGTTGCGGCTACTATTTCTGGATATTGCAATACGCTACACTAAAAAATTGAAGATGTTTAGATGGGTTTTTTTTTGTTGCAACAAGGTTTGATTTTTGTTGCAATATGTTCTTTTATTTGTTGCCTAAATAGTTCAAGTTTGTTGTATATTTTTATTTACCGATTCTATGTTTGTTGCATCAAGACCAAAGTTTTGTTGCAAGCTTAGGAACTAATTGTTGTGCTTCTGAATTTTTTTTACACCGGGTCGAATTAGACGTTTCATCATTCATGGTTTCAGATGTTGTACATGCAGTTTAGATTCATCCCCAAATTTCCTGCATGGTCCATACCGTTCTGATCCACCCTAGCTTGTTGCGGTCCCTACAAAAAATATTGTAATAATTATTTTCAGATGTTGTCACTATTATTTTCAAATTTTGCAATGTTGTAGCATCAAATTTTGTTTGATTGGGATATTTGAACTAGTTTTAAAGCGCAACTAGATTCTATACCAATGGTCTCATGCATTTTTCGGTGAGAATATGTTTTTTTTTCAATCTTGTTTTTGGCATTGTATTGTTATTTATGCATTTTGTTGCATACAAGGATTAATTTTGTTGCAAACATTGTATACGGATGTTACGTTCGAACGTACAGTCTTTCTATCGTGCATCTGAACGCTAGTTGCTCCCAAATAATAATCAAGTTGATTTCAATCCAACGCTAGTTGCTTCAGTAAAGTGCAGCTCGAGTGAAATCAAATCCATCTATTGACACTAACTGATATATATATATATATATATATATATATATATATATTCTTTTTGGTGTTTTTTTCATTTTGGAATAACCACTGGTTGCAGAAGGCACGACGTAGAGCCAGTCAGATCAATCCCAGAACATGCTACCAACGCGTGATACAGGGTGACAACGAGCCTCGCTACACTACACTAGCCGACCAGGAGTTTTTTTTTTCCGAATGGGCCGTTTTTGCCGATGTATTAGCAAAAATAGCATTTGTCATGTGTAAATTGTAAAAATGACGCTCCACCGCACGATCACCGTGCAAGAGGTCGTCCCGAGCCGACACTTGTCCCTGCTGCACGACCGTCATGCGGTGGAGTTCTTGCTGCACGACCACCTTGTAGAGCACTGTAGCATATTGTTCCGTACTGTAACACATTTTTTTGAAAATCCATTTACGTATAATTTTTGTGAGAATTTTTAAAAGCGAGCACTGCGGGCAAGGGGGACAACAGCGATAGGACGACGGATGTGCAGAGGAGGGAGGCCGGGGGTGGCCTAAACCCTTCACGAATGTCTCTTAAGAGTACTGTCACTTACTTAAAGTAGTCATATGGTACTAAACTTTCCACATTTCAAGTCACATGAAATCATGAAACCCTAATTTTTGAAATCTAAAATCCTAATTTTCGAGACATAAATGCTTAATTTTCCATACAATTTTAGAACACATAAAATTCTAAAAAAAAACTTACAAAATCAAGTCTATTGTGTAAGCAGACTTCACAAAAAATTTATTAAAAAATTCATAATATTTAGACCTCATTTTTTATATTAAAAAATTCTTACAAATATTATATTTAAATGATTTTTTGATAAAACTTCAAAACAGATAAAATTATGGAAAATAACACGAGCAAGTACACTGTGTCGGGAGGCTTCACAAAAAAATTACAATTTTTAGAGTTAATTTTCTATATTTAAAAATTCATACAAAAAGTTATAGTGCTACATTGGTGCTACAGTAAAGGCCTCACGGTAGCCATGCGTTTTTTGGGAGCTACAGTAGCAAATCCGCGCGGTGGTCATGCGGTTCCTCCTCTGCCACACGACTGTCATGCGGCAGAGGGTATGTGTCGTCTCCTCGGTCAATGTCGTGCGGTGGAATGCCATTTTTGCAAATTCCGCACGATGGCTGCCACATTTGCTATTACATTGGCTAATACTGCCATTTCAGCCAAAAACTCCGAACGCCATAAGCACATATTTTTGGCTCATTTGGCATGTTATATCAAATCTAACCCTCACCAGTGGTAGAAGGCACAACATAGAGCCAGTCAGATCAATCGGAGAAGCTGCTACCAATGTGTGATAAAGGGTTACAATGAGACTCGCTACACTAAAATAGATGAACGCCTGGAAGCACAAATATTTGGCTCATTTGGCCTGTTTTAGCGATGAAACAGCAAATCTAACCCCTATGCGACATGTGTCACCTATAGTGCTCCCAAATCACTTTAGGTCTTGTGACAACATGGCAGCGTGCAAATAGTCTCCTGATGCGGTGATTTTACGCGGTAGGTGTGTCATTTTTTTGCCATTTCATTCGCACAGGGATTAGTTTTGCTATTTGGTTACAAAAAGAGACTAAGGGCATGTTTGGAACATATGTGCTTTTCAAAAGCGACTTCGGTGTGTTTCTGATTGAACATTGCGCAGTTGAAGGCTAGGCTTCAGAAGTTTGATCTTTTGCTGTCTGGCTTTTAGGTAGGCTGGCTGCAACTTTCGAGATGGAAAATGTTTGAAATGCCCCTGAGGACAGTAACGGCTTATTTGATTTCGTTTAACGCAATTAACAACATTTAACGACAATTGACGATTATTAACGACGACTAATAACATTTATTAAAATAATTATTTATTAAAAACACTTATTATAATGAATTTGACGACGACTAACAGTAGTTAACGACAAGTGACAATAACTAACGACAAGTGATGATAACTAACGACATTTGACGACAACTAATGGTAGTTAACGACAAGTGACGATAACTAACGATATTTGACGGCAACTAACGATAGTTAACGACAAGTGACGATAACTAACAACATTTGATGATAAATAATTATCACAAAACATTATTACAATGAATAATTAATACAACAATTATTACAACAATAATTATTACAACAATAATTATTTAATGACTATGTTGTTTGTTTATTACAAACTTTGAATAATTCGTGCCCCTCCGCTTTTTTCCGGGCTTGGGACCGACAACGACAGTGTTATACACCCCCACCCTCACACGTACCCTAAAAATAAAGAAGTAATAAAGGAAAAAGAGCAATTATTAAGAAGCAAAGATATACCAAAAAGGATATAAATTACTAAAGCAATTTGACATCATATGGGGCAACGAGTTGATTGTCTCTTGTGTGTACAGTGTACAACCTTTGCAGAGTCTAAACTATTTAAACAGTCGTGTATACGGTCAAAGGTGGAATGGAAACTTACTAGAGTTAGTTCTATTTATAAAATTTTGTGGGTGGAATGAATGATGTATCGGGCTCACCTAGCCCGTGATTTGGATTTTTCCTAGGTTGTCGTACCTAGTGATGTTAATAAGTGGAGGTAACTACGATCAAAATTTAAGCATAGGTGGAGGTATCCTTCGTCGTTATAAATATTGCACAATATCTCTTTAATAAAATGAGATTTGGTTAAACTGCTAAGTCATAGGAATTTGTAACTATTGTAGTTGAAAATATTTCTTTTCGCAAATAAAAGAACCTGAGTTATCCTTCTTAAAGCCTTGTATGTATTCTATTGCATTCTGTGTGTTGGCTCACGAGCACGGAAGTTGTGCTCATCCTCGCTCTTTCCCCCAAACCTCAGAAGCAAGAAATCATGGACATTACGCCTACTACGAGGATCCAGAAGTTGGAGGTCCAGAAGATGATGAAGAGTAGTTTAGTTCTTTTAAGTCTAGGTCTCACCTCAGTCCAGTTGACTCCGTTGGTGCTTGCGTGCATCCAATATTATCCAAGTCTTTTGTTAATATCGGACGCACACGAGTTTCCCCAGTTGCTTGCCTGTGGAGAGATGTGCTCTACCCCTTTTGCTTCCGCTGTCACTTCTGCTTTTATGTAATGTAAACATTTGGCTTGTTCGGCCCTATTGTAAAACTCGACCCGATGCGGTCTATGTGACTCTGATATTTGTAATATAATGAATGATATGGTTTACATCGTGTATGAAATGATTAAGTTATATATCTGTGAGTGTTATCTACTGATCCATGGAATAGCATAGTATTTTCACAAAGGATTTGAAATTTTAAATCCGGGTCTAACAAATTGCGCTTTTGCTTTTGCCAAATAGGTGTCGAGGAAAACAACACAATGGATTGATACTCCTAATTTCATTAGCAGGTTAGACAGTCAGCAAAAATGTTTCGGGGAAATATGGCAAAATCTTTGCAGGACAATTCAAAAGGACAACCAATTTTTTTATGGCGTCATAATCTACACATGTTGGAACATTTGGAAGGGGCACAACAACAGGACTTTCAATAAGCAATTCCACCCTGTCCAATAGGTTGGAAGGTGTTGATGAAAGATTGAGGGCCATATAGATTTCCCAACTACCTAAGGACTAGTTAAGAGTGGAGCCCTCTCTTACTCTACTCGTGTTTCGAGATGGGTGATTGCATGTAATACCCAAAATTTAATCGAGAAAGAAGAAAAGAATTCGGGAGAAGGAGATAATCAGAAAGTCAGAGTTTTCAGTTTTTTAGGGGGTTTTCACTTTTTCCCGGCAACTTGGACCTTGGGCAGCAGCCCAAGAAGCCCAAGAGGGGGGTCGGCCAAGGGGGGTGCCCTCCCCCCTAACCCTAGCCGCCTACCCTCTCCCCTTTCCCTCCCCACTCCCTCCCATGAGCCGCCACCACCTCCTCCTCCAACCGGTGCCATTGCTTCTCCTTGGTGCCATCTCACTGCTGTGGTGTCATCCCCGGTGATCCCCGGCGTTGCTCTCCAGGATCTCCTCCGAAGTTGCCTCCTCCCGCCGTCGTGATCGGTCGTTCGTCGTCGTTCTTGTGGCCGACCATTGGAGAGGGAAGAGAGGAGAAGGGAGGGAGGTCTTCGGGAAGCGGATCAACGTCTTCCTACTGGTCTACAAGGGTAACGAGGAGTCTCATTCGTTGTTTGCTGCTGTTTAGAGGAAGGATTGATAGTTAAGATTAAACCGGCATGCTGTCTGCTAGATTCCAGAATAGATCCAGTAGGTTGTGCACCCAGTTTCGGCGTCTTAGAAGCAGAATCTGATATTTTCATCTCCTAGAGTTTTGTAGCCCTGGTTTTTTATCTTTCCATAGACACTAATATCACGATATTCTGCCTTACGGTTTAGGAGACATGAGTTATTCTTTGCGCGTTATTCTGTCTGTTTGACGAGAAGGAACTGTTTGTTTAATCCTTAGTTTTGACCTTGTTAATATAAGATTCAGCACCTCTACCAAACTAGGTTATTGTAGAATTTTTAATAATATTTTCAGATTGATAAAGATCACCTCCATTGGATCTGTAGAATGAAAGTTATGCCTTTTTATTTACTGCTGTTATGTGGTCTGGACAGATGTCTGTCAGACATTTTCAACTACTGGTTAGCCAATTGTCTTGGCCGAATCGATAAACCCTGTCAACTAGAGTTTCGTAGCCTGGTTCGTTAAGATTCATTGAGCACTAGTTTCACATCATTCCGAGTTACAGATCTTTAATTATGATTTTCCTCGTACTGCTGTCCAGTAGGGTTGTCAGGTGGCTGAATAGGTTAAATGTCAGTTTGAAACCTTTGATTGTGTTGGAAAGTTAGGGGTTTATGGTAGGACACCGTAGCTATGTCATACCTTGTTATCCTTATTACGAATACGTATTTGTGTATGCGGTGAGGCGATGAGTGGAGGAGCACCTTCGTTACCTCCTAGCACGTCACAGCGCGGAAGGCAAGTACAATGTGTTAAGACATATTGATTTCAGTTGAATATTATTAATGCGATGTTTCTTCTATGATCCATGTTCATACTTCATGTTATACAGTTGAAAGTTGTTGATGCGATGCTATTTCAATGATCCATGATTCATACTTCATGACATATATTCGTTCTTAGTTGATAATCCATGTGATTGAAAGAGGTGACACCCATTGCATATATTCATTCCATTCTTGCATTGTTCGTGTTCCGTCCACGGGAGTGGAATTGTTAAGACCCGTTAATTCCAGTATGGGCACGTAAGACCCACCATTCCAATGTGGGTAATTTCGGACACCCGTATAAAACGTTCTTCATATGATGATTGGATCCCCGTACTTTGTTAAGTACGAGCTTAAGTGAGCACCGACGGGTGTATCACTCGCTATACCGGTATGAGCATGTGTGAGTCCTTTCCTTTCAATGCACCATTCATTCCATTCATACTCATAAGTGTTGAGAGATAAGTTCGTCCTTTGTATTGAGATTGAATAGTTCATAACCTTGAATGTTCAATTGTTTACCGTACTTGCTGAGTTTCGACTCATTCTTGTTTGCTTTATTTATTTAGGTGATCGTTGATGATGACTCTATTGGGAGGGAATAGACCTGCACGTATCACACAATTCACTGCATTTCACTTTCATTAATAGTGTCGAGTATATCTATCAGTTTGTTAATTGAGGAACTGTAATAAATAAAGTTTTTACTGTATGATATTTCTCTCCACATTATGTTTTCTTGTTAAATGATGCTAGTGGATCACTTCAATTATTTCTTGATTCTGTTTGATGAATCAAGTCTTTATTCCTGCCATGCTACTATTAAAGTTGGTCCCTTTATGTACTTAGACGAGTTTAAGTTTAAATTCTTCCGCAATTTGGTTGTATGTTAGTCCTTTAGGTAACATCTTGACTTCCGAATAGCTAGGGTGTTACATTGCAAGCCGATCACCACTCCCATGGCGACATCGATTGCTTTGGATCCAGATGAGGAAGGTGAGCCATGGATCAACGTGAGTACCGCAGCATGATCGGCTCCCTCCTGTATCTGACAGCCTCAAGACCGGACATACACTTTACGGTTTGCCTCTGCGTGAGGTTTCAGGCGTCTCCGAGAACTTCACATCGCCAAGCCGTCAAGCACATCTTCAGGTACCTTCACTCTACCCACCAGTATGACATTTGGTATTCCTGTTCTTCTTCCTTGTCCATTCGGGGGTTTTCTGATTTTGATTTTGCGGGCTGTCGGCTAGATAGCAAGAGTACCTCAGGCACTTATCACTTCTTAGGCACTTCTCTTATCTCTTGGTCTTCTAAGAAGCAGTCTTCTGTTGCACAATCTACTGCAGAAGCTGAATATGTAGCTGCCCTAGTTGCTGTTGTCAGATTATGTGGATGGTGTCCACTCTTAAGGACTATGGGTTATTTTTTGCTAGTGTTTCTCTTCTCTGTGATAACACTTCTGCCATTAATATTGCTAAAAACCCTGTGCAACACTCTAAGACCAAGCACATAGACATTTGCTATCACTTCCTTAGAGACCATATTGAGAAGGGTGATGTTGTGCTACATTTTGTGGAGTCCGAGGCTCAATTGGATGATATCCTCACCAAGTCTTTAGACCCAACTAGGTTTGCCACCTTGAGAAGTGAGTTAGGGGTAATTTACCCCTATGGGTTGGTTTGAAGGGGAGTTGGTTCTTTTTTGAATTTTCCTTGTTCATCTGATCTTTCCTTGATCTTTTCTGAATTTGTTGATCTTTTTAGGCTTTTAAGTTTTTCTTGCATCTCATTGTATCATACTGCATTCATATGAAAATCACAAAAAGATGCATTGTAATATAAGTCTTTCTGCTTATCTTTTAAATTGATGAAACTTTGCTTATTACCTTTTTGAGCTTTAGTATTTTAAATTTTGCCCAATATCATGTCTAGTTCTTTGACTTGCTAGAATTATCATGCTTTCACATATATAGCTAAGTCTTTGCTAAATGTGCTAGAACATTAGGACAACTCGAACTAAATATTATAATTTATGGATCTTTTAGCTAGTTGCACAATTAGTGATTTTTTGTGACATTGGCCCTGTCAGAATTGCTTTGTTAGCTCTTAAATCTAGAATTGAACATCTCGTGAGCTTCTTGTTCCCTTGCGAATCTAAAGCTGCTCTTATGCAAAATGAAAAATCAAATATCAAAATCTGTGCCAAACAAATCTCACGAGACTGCTTGTCATAGACATGAACTTGGAGATAGTTTGATGATCCAGACGATCTCATGGGATTGCTTGTCAAAATTAACATGAACCTCAAGATTTTTCACCTGGCTGAAACTTAGGAAGAGTTTGTGGATAGCTCCTAGTCCAGGATCTTCTTCACTAAGATAGGCCGTTAATCGCATTAGTTGAAGCTTAGAAAGAGTTTGTGGATGGCTCCTAATCTAGGATCTTCTTCACTAAGATAGACCATTAATCAACATTAATATTCATTAAAATGGGTGTTTGAGGTCATTTGAGCAAAATGATTCATTTCAGAACTTTTTGTTTCTCGGATGGTCGTTGTTAGCTTCTCGAACTCACATTGACATTCTGACATGGCCATTATCACTTTAGGATCTCTATTGATGAACTTGCTATTTTTGAAGCTTTGCTTAAATTGTTACAATTCATCGCTTTTACTTGAGCCTTCTAGCTTTGATATATATGTCTTAACATGATCTTGCTAGCACCGTTAGGCTTGATATGTATTGAGCAACAGTAGAAATGCTAGCTTATTCTGTTGGGTAATCTCCAAAGCTTCTTGTACTTAAATTTGTAAAATTCAAAAAAATAAAAAGTCACTCCATTGCATTTCCTGCATGCTCTTTCTTATGCTTCTTCATTATTTTTGCATTTATTATCTCTGGATGAGAGGAAGTCGTGATTTCTCGATGACTCCATTGTCAAAGGGGGAGAAGAAGTAGTAAAAATGTTAAAAGGGAGAGCTATTTGGAGAAAATAGAGAAAATAAAATTTTCTGAGAAAAATGATGATCAAAGTGAGGGGGAGCTTTTCATTTGCATCCTTATGATCTTATTGCCATTTCTGAACTTGAATTGTAATACTTGGAACCTCACAATAATCAAAGGTCAAATTGAACAATTGTTCTTTCGTATGGACCTTAAGTGAGATTTTTTTACTCTTATATGAAAATTGAAGCTTTCTCGCTTTCTTTTGTCTTATCTCGCTTGCCTGTACTAATCTGAAGCCAACTTGGTCATTTCCTTTGCTTTCTCTTGCTCTTGGACCAAGTTGTGCCTTTATGCGAAAACGTGAGTATTTTTACTTTTCAAACCTTAAACTTACATTTTTGAAAAATTGTCAATGTGTTCATCAAGGGGGAGATTGTGGATATCATGAGGATATACTCATGATCTTAGAATGATGTTATAATTGGCAATGGCGTTGAAGGTTTGTCGAATCACGCGTTTTCGTAAAGTTTCTATCGAGCCGTCGGCGGTCCGACTTTGGCGACCGACCACCTCGGCGGTCGACCGGTCGATGGCGGTCGGATCGTCCATGGGCGGCGGTCGGACTGGCCAGTTTGTTTGGTTGAGTTTGGAGCTAGGCCAAAAATAGAGGGTGTAGGCAAGAGATGTGATTCTACTACGCTTGGTCTCATAATTTTTAGAGCTTTCAGTCAAAAGATCTATTCGTTTGAAATTTTTAGATAGCTTTCGGAATTCAAGGGTTGAAAATTGGTTAAGTCCCTTGCTGGGCGGTCTGACCGGCCAAGGGGCGGTCAGACCGACCCTTGAGTGGCGGTTTAACCGGTTTTCACTTGTTTGTCGTCGTTTTAGCGGCGATATTTATTGGTTAGGTCAAGTTCATGAGTTTCAATGCATATGTGTTGCATGATGTATGTTTTGACTAACGTGGGTCAAGTTGCGAAGAACTTGTTCCCGGAATCGATTTCTTAGTCTATTGTTGTGCAGGAAGCTTGGAGGTCAACGACGGTTAACGGCGAGGATGATCGAGACTAGACTTGGAGAGCTGAGGTTCAGAACGATCGAGGATGCCGGGTGAAGTCATTGAATTCGATCATGGTGCAAAATGGACAAGGATGACCGAACGAGAAGTTCGGTGCGACGGGTTGCATCAAGCGGCGTGGGAGTCGGTGCAAGTGCTATGATGGTTTCGGTGGGAGCCGGATGAGAGAGACTTGCCGACATGAAGAGAGCCATTGATCAACCTACACGTGGCAAAGCATGGGATTGCTTCATGAAGATTGGACTTGGTCTTTGGAGAAGGATCGAGAATATTTTGGTAATATCACATAAATACTGCCTTGATTGCTTTTGGCTAAACCGCGGCGCAAGACAGTACGAGGAGAAGTGGTTTAGGTGAAGAGAAGATGAAGATTTTAAAATGCGTGCGTGAGTTAAACCCGTTTGTGTGTGGGCTTAACGGGTGCCCAATAGGAAACTCTTCTAGAAGGTTAGCCTCCACTATAAATATGAGAGGTTGCTGTAGCACCTCCTTGATCCTTTGGCTTATTTGAAACCTTGTTTGTTTTTTAGGTTAGAGAGTGGAGAGGTTATAATTCTAGAGAGGAGATTGATTGTGTGCTCATGTATTGAGTTTTGTCCTCCTTGATGGAGTGGCTGTAAACCAGCAACAATCACAAATCAATCTATGCAAGTTTTCTTAATATGAGTCTCTTTTCGTTCTTGCTCTCTATTTTGTGATTTTGGGGTCTTCTTCGATTCTCAAGTTTTTCTTTAGTTTCTATCACCTAATCTTGCTTGATGTGACATGTGGGAACATGTCTAGGATCATCTTGATTATCTATAACCCACGAGCAAGTTTTTAGATATAATTTTCGTTTTGACTCGGTTTTGAACCATTTTTCACTCAAACGGAAAAAGGTCGGAACTTTGGCAAGAATCTTCACGATCTTTTATTGGAATAGGTTCATGACATCCTAGAGAAGGTGTGTTCCAAGTTTCATCGAGTTTGGAGTTGTAGATCAAAAGTTAGACCTATTTGTGATTTTGTTTTTCGGGATGATTTACTGTTTATCGTGCTGGATATCAGACCGCCCCCTTTGAGAGGTCAGATCGCCCTTGTAGACCGATCAGACCGCCATTGATATATAGGTCAGACTGCCCAACTCTTGTAAATCAAGTTTTTGTTGATTTTGATTGTTTTACTTCGGGGTTTAGATTGAATTCAATACAAGTCTTCCGCTGTGTTTGTATATTGATCTTCATAGTTCTCATAGATATCGGAGTGAAAATCGTGTTGAATCTGATCTTAGAAAAAAAAATTGTACTTCTATTCACCCCTCTAATCGTTATTTCGGTCAAACAATTTGTTTATTGTATTTTCTGAGCTTCTTCTTTAAATGAATAACATAGCTCTTGCCCAGTCTTTCGAAACAAAAATGTTAGCACAATGGCTTCGAGGGAGGGACCTGCCCCGTGTGATGCAACTACAATGTTAGTGACTCACAGATATGACTTCGGTGGTCTGGATATGTACTCTTGTAGCTGCAAACATGGCGATGGCGGGAGCAGGCGAGCGTTTAGGGACGATGTGCGCGCGGACACCGAAGTAGACGAGTAAAATTGACATACAGTACGTAGACGACGGCAAATTCGTAGAAATCAGATTGTTTCCCCCGTCCAATGAATACAGCACATCGTTCCAAAAACTAAAACTTTACATACTATGCGTGTCTACGAGTCTATCTCCAATCTAATTGTAACTTGAAAATTCTGCATTAAGATACGGTGCCTGGTTTATCTTGTAATCCTACAAGAGTAAATATATCTATCTCGTCCTTAAAAAAACAAGACCATGTTTGGAACATAGAATTTTTCCAGTTCTTACGCGTTAAACTATTTTTTAAATAAAATTTCTGCAAATTTTTTGGTGAAATTTATGTATCCCAAACTAGTATGTCGAGACGTATATCTCCAACGAATTGTCGTTTAATTTTTTTCCCCTTCTCCTCAACTAATTTCTTTATCCTGTACCACTAGTCAAACACGGAGGCGCAAATCTTCTTCCTCCGATCGAATCCCCCGGAACTCAACCCGTCCAAGATGGCCGCGTCCCTCCTACCGCTCCTCCTCCTCCTTCTCCTCGCCGCCGTCGGCCCGGCCCCCTCCTCCGCGAGCCACGTCGTCACTTTCACCCCTAGCCGCGGCGTCGCCCCCGCCTCCCTCGCCTGGGACCCCACGGCGCAGCACTTCGTCGTCGCCGGCGGCGGCGACGCCGTACTATCCGTCTCCGACGCCGGCGTCACCGAGTTGATCGCTTCCTCCGG
The DNA here is from genome assembly GCA_036346395.1 of Hsuehochloa calcarea. Lineage (NCBI taxonomy): Eukaryota > Viridiplantae > Streptophyta > Magnoliopsida > Poales > Poaceae > Hsuehochloa > Hsuehochloa calcarea. Next base: position 26,712,766 of record CM070593.1, on the reverse strand, counting down.
TGCCTCTGCCGTAGCCGTCGACGACCGCCGCCGCCGCCTCATCGTGGCGTCCCCGGGTTCCGTCTCCGCCTTCGACCTGCTCTCCCCCCGCCCCCACCGCCTCCTCTTCTCCACCCCGCTCCACGACCGCGCCCTGCCAGGCGGCGTCGCCGTGGACCCGCACACCGGCGCTGCCTTCCTCACCGTGGGCGCCCAAATCTACAAGCTGTCCTCCGACGGCGACCTCGCGGCGCTCCCCTCATCGCCCGTGTACGGCTCCGATCCCCTGTCCTCCCTCACCGCGCACGTGAGCCGCGGGTTCCTGCTGGTGGGCCAGCCCAGCACCGGCCACCTCATCCGCGTCGACATGGAGGACGGCGCCGCGAGAACCGTGTCCGGCGCCTTCACGCCTCCCACGCCGGCCGCCGTGGCGGTGCGGAGCGACGGGACGGTGGCGGTGGGCGGGGCTGCCACTCTGCGGCTCGTCGTGAGCAACGACGGGTGGGCGTCGTGCGCCGAGCAGGACGAGGCGGCGCCGGATGGCACCGTAGCGGCGGTGGCGGTGCGGGAGCGGAAGCGGGTGTACGCGCTGGTGGACGCGGAGACAGAAGGGAGGAGGGAGTGGCGGATCGAGGAGGTGTCGTGGAGGAAGGAGGGGGAGGGGGAGATGGTGGTGGGGCTCGTCTTCGTCGGCGCCGCCCTCGCCATCTTCATGTTCTGGAGGTTCCAGATGCGACAGCTCGCCGGCAACATGAACAAGAAGATCAGATAGTAACACTGCAATGCTCTCGTTGTTTTTTGCAAGAAGTTTATTTATTTATTTACTTTCGGTTTTGTTCTGCATTAGCTGCCATAGATAGATAGGTAGATACTTGTGGATTAGAGACGTTGCTTATTTATGAATTGTGTGTTTGTGATCTTGCTCGGTTGGTGCTTGTAATAAGGCGAAAATCCGGAGTCGAAATGCTCCTGGTTGGCAATTGTACTCGCAAAGTTACACCATCGTAATGGAATTGGTCTCCGCAGTAACGATGTAATGGAATTGGCCGTAACTCGTAAGTGATACTATCTAGGACCTCCGCGGGTTTTCGTTATTACATACTGTAAAGTGGGCTATTTTGATCCATGGTCGTAAGTCATACTATCCGGACCTCCGCAGTAACGATGTAATGGAATTGGCCGTAACTCGTAAGTGATACTCTCGGGACCTCCGTTACGGCAGAGACATATAGTACGAACAGTATTGTCCGGGGGAAGTAAACATTATGCGGTGAAACGTCCTGGTCTAAAGTGGGTTTTTTATCTATTCAATAGCCTATATAAATAAAGAGGATTTCAACTGTTATACTACAGTTCTAAGAAGAGCAATGAAGAGAAGTCGGAATTTTTTCCATATCTTTGTGTTTAATATGTTAGTCTGTTCTCGTATTCTTGCATCGTTCTTACGATTCTGAGTTTGTCTACGAGGAAATCGCTCGGACTGGACTCGCCAGCGACGGTTCCTTAACATGTTATCAGCACGATCGACTCTCAACGACGTTCGTACATTGAATCGTTTTTTCTATATTATTTTAAATTATGCAAATTTGACTTTCTATATTGTTTTTTTTCTATAGTGCAAATCCGCTCAAATCTACCTCGAACCGTCTTAAAGTCGTCGGCACAAAATCGATCGGTAGATTGCATAAAAGTGGATATTGATTGTACCGTAGATTGAAATTTGCAAATTAATTTTAATCTACCGTGAGCCAACTTGAAGTCGCCGCCAAACCGATCGGTGGATTGCGAATGAACAGTAATTGCACATTATCATAATGAATAGTAACTCAAAAAATCGATCGATACACAGCCTGGAGCCGTGCCGTCAACTTGTCGTTGGCCTCCATAGGCTGGCGTCGCCCCCGCACGGGCCCTTCCGGCCAGCACCCGCAGCCATCGCTGGTTGGTGCCGCCCGCAAGACATCACAGAAAGAAAAAAGGGGGAGAGAGGTCGGCCGGCCGTGGCTACACCACCGCCGACTTGAAGCCGCCGCCGTCCTCCCGCATGAGCGCCTTGCCGCGTAGCATCGCCACAAAGCCACGGGCCGCGCCCGACCTGCGGCGACCCTCCGTGTCGTCGCATCTGACCATTGCCGCCGTCGCGCTTCGCCGACTCTTCTTCTGGCCCGCCAACAAAGACGCGCTATCGGCCGGCGCCCACGCCCCCGCCAGCGCGCATCGAGCGAGAGCAACGCGCCGCGGTTTCGCGTCGCCACGCGTGCCATCGTCGTGCTCGTTGCACATGTCGCGCGGCCCGTCACCGCGCGACGCCCTCTGGCCCAGCGCGGCGCCACCTCTCGCGCCCAAGCCGGACGCCTGCGTGAAGAGCCGCCGCCGAACAGTCGAATAGGGCAGGGGGAAACCCTACCCCTCCCCTGCCCATTTTAACAGGCCGAAATGGGCCGAAGTGGGTCGGAAGCGAGCGGCCCAATCGCAGGAAAAAGAAGAAATAAAGGAGAAAATAAAAAAAAATTAAAAATGCGAAAAGGTCCTCAAAATTCTAAAAATTACGAGATTATTTCTGGAATAAGGAAATTTTGTGGAAAACCCCTAGGAAATTCTAAAAATTATGCGAAAAAATTTCTCTAAACAAAAAAATAGCGATTTAGCACTTGGAAATTGCAGAATTCGTCGAAAATTCATTTTCCACAAGAAAAGGGTCTCTGAAATTCAAATGTTGAATCAATTTTAGCATTTGAAGCATATTTAACTTTGTTATTATTATTTCTATGCAATTTTTGTATTGTATTTACTGTTTTTTGATTATTTGTGATTGTTTATATTACTTTTAATCACTGAAAATAACAGTAAATCATGAAAAATATATAGAAAAATACGGGAACATTATGAGAATTTTTGCAACTATTTTATGTAAATTACCAGCAGTAATCTTATGAAATCTTTGCATGAATATGCAGATGACTAGCATAACGAACAGGAGTTCGAAGAGCTAGCCCAACATGACCACAATTACCTAACTTGGGCATCAGATATCAAAATCGTATTTGGAGCCAAGAAATTCTGTGCTGCTATTGGACTTGGCACCTTGAAGGACGCCACTCCAACTGCTGAGGAGAATGATCAAGTACTTCATTTCCTTATACACCATTTCTGTCTAACACTTAAGAATGAGTATATGACAGAAAAAAACACACTGAAGAAGCGGTTCGAGAAGCTAAAGTACACCATTCTTCCTTGGGTAGAGCAAGAATGGAACCAACTACGTTTTGCTAACTACAAGACCGTGGGGAGTATAATTTTGCATTACAGAATTTGTACAAGTCCTCAACTATGTGGTAAGGTAACCACAAATGAGCAAAAGATCGAGAAAACTCTCTCTACCTTTCATCCAAACGCGGTGCAATCCGCACGCAACTATCGTCAGAATGGCTACAAGAAGTATGTCGAACTGATTGACATCATACAAGTTGTGGAAGCTCAAGATGACATTCTAAGAAAGAATTACATCTCACAGCCGCCTAGTAGCAAAGTTGCTCATGAAGTCAATGCAAGCAGCTACAAAATGAGGAAACCTAACTCAAAAGAAAGAGACAAGAAGGGTAAGGTCAAGGGGCGCAAAACCAAGTAGAATGTTCATGCCAAGAAGGGCAAACAAAAGAAGCGCGATGAGAAGTCCTATGGTCAGCAGTACCAAAATTGCTACAAATATGGCACTTGGAGACATTGGTTGCGTGTCTGCCGTAAGCTGCAGCACGTGATTGATGCTTTCAAATCTAAGAAGAAGGGCAAAGGACAGCATGAGGCACACCTCACCAATGCAGGCATAGAGGATCCATAGTCATGGATTGCACCCATGGATGTGGGCAGCTCAGTAGCAGCCCCCATCACACCTTATTTGTACATCACAACGGCAGCAACTGTAGTTGCTGAAGAAGAGAAGTTGGACATGGAGCAGATTCAGGCAGAAGTTTCTTCACACTTCACTAATTCGATCTAGTGCACGCATTGCACTTAGATTTTATAGCCATTTGCAGTTTATGGTTGTGATAGAACATTAAATTTTGAATAATGGTTGTAAGCTCTAAGAGAGCAAAGCAATACATTTTTATGATAAGTCCTACAATACTTTTTTCCCTATTAATAATAGCAAGTTATGTTCTATTTGAAGTATTTTATTTGTGTGTAGATTGTTTTCTACTCCCATATTAATAAATATTTTGTATATCAGAACGTGTGTGGCACCCTATGAAGAAAGTGTGCTTAGCAGATAGAGGCACAACAAATACCATATTAAGAGAGACAAAATTTCCAGTCGATCAGCAAGAATGCTGGTAGTCTTACAACAATCGCAGACAACGATACTTGTACAATAGGCTTTGGAAGAGCCACAATTATACTCCCGATGGGCACAATATTGGTCATTGAAGAAGCCTTGTTGTACCCAGAATCGACTAGGACTCTCTTAAGCGTTAAAGATATTCACGCTAACGGTCTCCAAGTAGAGACTAAAGAAGAATATGGTAAGAAATACATGTTCATTACAAAGAGTGAAGAAAATGAAAAAGAGTATTAGAACGACTTTCTTCATATGAATATGGTTATACTACAATCACATTAAGGCATCTACAACCTATACTACCCTGAAAACCACTTTTAGAAGCTCTGAACTTTTCTATCTATGTCATAATAGATTAGGCCATCCCAGACTTAAAATGATAAGAAATATAATTACTAATTCTCAGGGACATAATGTCAATGTAAAGAATTTTCTGAATCCGAAAGATTTTATGTGCCCCGCATGTGCTAATAAGAAACTGGTTACTAGGCCCTTTACTCTGAAAGTAAAGGATGAAATCTCTGTATTCCTGGGCCATATGTAGGGATATATTTGCGATCCTATGAAGCCCCTATCAGGGCCATTTTGGTACTTTATGGTGCTCATCGATGTGTCCTCAAAATGGTGGCATGTATGCTTATTATCTACGAGAAACTATGCTTTTGCAAAGCTGATCTTGCAGATAATTAAAATTAAGAATAATTTCTCTGATCATCATGTGAAGTCCATCAGAATGGACAACGTAGGAGAATTTACTTCAAAGATATTTGATGATTATTGTATGGAAATGGGAATTATCGTTGAGCATTCTGTACCACATGTTCACACCCAAAATAAACTAGCAGAGGCATTAATTAAAAGAATTAAATTTATTACCCGACCGCTCTTACAGAATTGTAATTTACCAGCTACATGTTGGAGACACGCAGTCCTATACGTAGCAACTCTCATCAATTTTCGACCGTCAGCATATAACATCCATTCACCAAGGAAACTAGCACAAGGGTCAGCACAAAAAATCTCTCATCTATGAATGTTTGGTTGCAAAGTTTATGTATCTATATCGCGACCGCAGCGAACTACAATGAACCCTCTACCAAAGTCTGGGATATACGTTGATTATGGGACAACATCCATAATCAGGTATCTGGACCCTATGACTGGAGATTTGCATACAGCCCGCTTCGCTGACAGCATATTTGATGAGGATAGTTTCCCGTCATTATGGGGAGGAAATCAACCCCTTGATGAAAAATATCAGGAAATGATCTGGCAAGCCACGAGAATCCATGCACATGACCCGCGCACTAGTGAAGCAAATAGAGAAGTCCAGAAGATAATTGATTTGCAAGCATTAGCGAATCAACTGCTGACCACTTTAGTGATTTGAAGAGCGTGACCAAGTCGCATATGCCTGCATGCAATGCGCCGGAGAGGGTTGAAATACTAAAGAAAATTGAAGGTGTCTCTAATCCCGTCTAGAGGCCTCGGAAGAAAAGGACGAGAACTCTGGCCCCTCGAATCCCAAGTATCCGGGGACGATTGGCGAAAAAGGATAAGAAGAACTTGACACAGCCAATCACTGAAGTTCCACACAACCAGAAGGAGAGCCAGTTGAGACATGGCACTAGTATGGAACCTTTAGTAAAAGGCATACTAAATTTGAATATTCCCACGGAGGGAGACATCGGTATGGATGTGTGTGCGCACATCGGAGTAGAAAACTAAAGGGACTTGGCCCTGCAATTGAAAACAGTAGTGAGTAAGTAGAAGTATTAGAAATATTGCCCCATGAAGAAATAGCTATAAATTATGTGATCACGAGAGAATCTATTAATACAACAACAGCCAATGTCGATATTTATTTTGCAAAGAAAATTACCACAATCATAGATCTTGATCGAGAGTCTGCATCGCTCACTGAATGTAAAAAAGATCAGATTGATAAGATTGAAAGAAGGCAATAGAAGCAGAATTATTATCTCTGAACAAAAGAGAGATTTTTGGGCTTGTAAGCCACACGTTTCCCCATTGCACCCGTATGGTATAAGTGAGTATTTGTTCGAAAGATAAATGAAACCAATGAAGTTGTAAAACATAAAGCAAGACTCATTGCACAAAGTTTCACTCAACGACCAGGAGTCGATTATGAAGAAACTTATTCACCGATCATAGGCGGAACTACATTTAGATATTTAATCTCAATGGCAGTAAACTTGAATTTAGAAATAAAATTAATGGATGTGATAACTGCATACCTTTATGGGAACTTGGATTCGGACATTTATATGAAGATACCTGAAGGTATTCCTGTCCCGAATCAAGATAGAGCAAATATAAATCTGTACAGTATGCAACTCAAAAGTTACTGTATGGACTAAAGCAATCAGACAGAATGTGGTATAATCGCTTGAGCGATTTTCTCTGCAAGAAAGGCTACACAAACAATAAGGATTGTCCATGTGTCTTTACCTAGGATGGATTCTGTATAATCTCAGTATATATATATATATATATATATATATATATATATATATATATATATGATCTGAATATTATTAGGACCATGAAAGATATTAAGAAAGCAAGCTCTTACTTGGAGTCAGAGTTCGAAATAAAAGACTTGGGTAAAACCAAATATTGCCTAAGCTTGCAGTTTGAGCATACCCCTGAAGGGATTATAGTATATCAGTTAACCTACACTCAAAAAGTGTTAGAACGATTTGGCTTTGAAAAGGTATATCTTTTGAAAGTGTCGATGGTCCGTAGATCCTTGCAGCAAGAAAATGACCTGTACATACCTAAAGAAGAGGGGGAGGAAGTCCTGGAACAGGAATTCCCGTACTTGAGTGCAATAGGAGTACTCATGTATTTAGTAGACTATACTAGACCGGATATTGCATTTGCGATGAACCTACTAGTAAGGTATAATGCATAACCTACCAAAAGGTATTGGCAGTGAATAAAGAACATCTTCCGATACCTCCAAGGAAGCAAATATCCTGGTCTGTTTTACAGAAAGAACCAGGACCTAACTATGATTGACTATGCAGATGTTGGGTACCTGTCAGGCCCGCATACAGCTAAGTCGCAAATAGGCTATGTATTCCTAAGCGGTGGAACTACAATTTCATAGAAATCGTATCAGCAAAGTCTTGTATCTACTTCGATGAACCACTTGAAAATCGTAGCACTGTTCGAGCCTTCACGGGAATGTTCTTGGCTTCGGTAAATGATTCACCACATCCAATAGTTGTATGGATTAAATATTGCACAAACCCCCACTATTATCTATGAAAATAATACAGCTTGTGTTGCACAATTGCAAATGAGTTATGTGAAGAGTCCTCTCAGTAAGCATATCAACCTCAAGTTCTTCTATGCTCATAAATGGCAAAAGATGAACGAAATTAAAGTACTGCATACTAAGTCATGTGAAAATCTTACAGATTTATTCACTAAATCACTTCCATCGTCTAGCTTTGAAATATACATACGTGAAATTGGAATAATGGGACTTAGAGAAGTGCAAAATTCAGGGGGGAATCTTCACAAACTCTTTATTAAAACTTAATCACGAAGATCGAGTACCCAAAAAATAAATCCTAGAGATTAAATGAAATTACGTGTATTGTACTCTTTTTCCCCTGACGAGTTTTTCCTGAAGTTTCTCGACTAAGGTTTTTGATGAGGCAATTCGTACAGCATACCAGAACGTGTATCATGTACTCTGTCTCCAAAAAAATTCCCACTGGGTTTTTATGGAGTTTTGATGAGACATGAAAATGACGGATGAGTACCTAAGAGGGAGTGTTAAGAAACCGGGTCCAGGCTGTGAGTCTTGGCTCAAGGTAGGTTTCTCATCCATCTCGTAGCCTATATAAAGGAGAGGGTTCCAACCATTGTACTACAGTTTTGAGAAAAGCAATACAGAGAAGTTAGAAGTTCCCTCGTATCTTTGTGTTCAATCTGTTATTCTGTTCTTGTATTCTTGCATCGTTCTTACGATTCTGATTTTGTCTACGAGGTAATCGCTCAGACTGAACTCGCCAACGATGGTTCCTCAACAGTTTATATCGTAGTGAAACCCGTAGTAAACTACTGTAGCAATTGTCTTGAACTTTCATTTTCGATCGGCCAATCGCTTCTAATGCAACTGCACGGTAGATCCTACGCGTTGACAACTCCACGCATATGTTCCGATCACAGTGGACGACGGCTGCAGTAGAGGGAATTACAAATGGTGGAACAAACTGATGGTGTGGTGATGATTTGCGTGCTTTGTGCGGAGTTTCCGCGGAGCCGGAAGGAGCATGTATGCCATAGGACATTTTCGGTGGAAATTAATGATGTGTTTCGATCAGCCTAGTAGATCGGTTGCTATAGCAAAGCTTGCAGAGATACAAAAGGAAGGCGGCTAGCTCACGGAGAAGGGCCTGATTATTTTGGAACCGGCAAATGCTCGCTTCTCATTCTAGTTACGAATGATCTCGAGGAGTTGTAGTAGTACATCTCTGTTGGCTCCAAATCGAAGACAAACAAACTCACGGTAAAAACTTTTGAATACGAACAAAGAAAAATTTTCGGTGCGACACAACTAGCATCTTTTTCTCCTTTTTTTTCTCAAATTATCTCATATTAGAGTACAATGTCATTGCTTATATAGCACCAAGACTCAGCCACACAAACGAAATAGGACTAGGAATCAGAATTCAATCAGGACTCGATGATCTACGTAAGGAAGCTAATACTTTAGACAAAGATTACCTAACAATCACTCCTAATCTTTGTGTACTTACTTATTATGTGTATTTGGCTGCCAATTGGACTCAACTTCAACTTAGCTCACACGATCGCCCGGAGACGGTGGCACAACTCGAACACCTCTTGGACTATTACTCTTTGAGGCAGTCGGTCTCAACTACGACCTACGCCCTAACTCATACTCGAACTTCAAGTTGGTCACGACTTCAACTTGAGTAACACACAGAGTCGACTCAGGACGATGAACACATCTCCTCGATGTCTCGGACTTAACACCACTTACTTGACTCAGGACGGCGAACACATCTTCTCAACGTCCCTCCTTCACCTTTCAATGATCGACACCAAGATGTATCATCTTCAACTCCTTCCACACAGTTTTGACCGTCTCCTTTTCGGCCAGTAGGAAGAGTGTCGATATTGCCTCGTCACCGGTGATACCACTCCCCGGAGAACGCGACATAATCTTGGGCACAAATCAAAAAACTCAGGCCCTCCTCGTCATGGAGCCGCATGCACCGTACAGTGCATCGGTCTCGCAACCACGCCGTATATGTCACCCCGGGAGTCGAGATCACCCCTCCCGGGACAGCAGCTAGGCTTTCAAACTTAAAGCTCTGATACCAATTGTTGGCCCCAAACCGAAAACAAACAAACTCACGGCAAAAACTCTCGAATACGAACAAAGAAAAATTTTCAATGCGGCACAACTAGCATATTTTTCTTCTTTTCTTCTCAAGTTATCTCATATTAGAGTGCAATACTCTTGCTTATATAGCACCAAGACTCGGCCACACAAACAAAATAGGGCTAGAAATCAGAATCCAACTAGAACTCGATGATCTACATAAAAAAACTAACACTTTAGACAAAGATTACCTAACAATCCCTGCATTTAATAGTGCCAATTTATGCTCTCAATTTCTGTCACCAACGTCTGTTACTGTCGTAGTTATCTCAGTTTCTTTTCCAGTTTGTCAACAGTCGTCGGCATCTTTTCTTTTCGGTTTTCGTTTATCTGAACTCTGTGGTGTATGTAATGCTGTTTTTCCTATGCCGGAGATCGGGAGATGTATAAGATTGTCGTCTCCTGTATCTAAAAAATAGTGCCAATTTATAACTCATCATGCAGAAACCCACACAAAGATTTTCTAACCTTCGGTCCCAACATATTAAATACGGACCATTTATATTGCTACAAAATCTTGGATACTTTTCCATGGGAAAGATTTAGAAGGTGTTAAATTCAAGCCTAGCTACTCTATCAATAAATAAGAAACCCAAGAAACTAAATTTACTCACTGTCCATTGCCCTGCATACCCTGGCGCTGAAGTACAGAAGTTGCAACACCAGCAAGGCATGGCCAGCCTCCTCAGCGAATTGTCCAGCGCCGTGGTCGCCTACGCCCGCCGCGTCTCGCGCACCACACGCCGCCTCTTCCGCCCGCGGCGGTTCTGCCAAGGTGGCGGCCTCGAGGGGCAGCACACGGCAGTGGCGGCGGCGCAGGGCGGCGGCGACGGCGGCACCGGCGTGGGAGAGGGCGACGAAGGCCTGTGGCGCCGGGCGATACTGATGGGGGAGCGGTGCGCGCCGCTCGACTTCGCCGGCGCCATCCACTACGACAGCATCGGCCGTCGGATCGCGCAGCCCCGTGGCAAGGCGAAGGCGGCCGCGCTGCTCTGCCGGTCGTCGTCGGACGCCGTTGACGAGGCCGTCACGGTGTCCAAGAAAGCTAGATACGTCGCTCTGGTCCAAAACTAATGCAATGTTTGAGGATACAGTGGCGTTCTTCCTCGACCCTTGGCATTCATGCGTTGCTTCTGTCATTTCTGTCGCCTCTTCAGTTTTCACAGTGCCGTCGTTCTTTGCCCTGTAGTGTAGCGTAGGGTGTGCTTGGTTCCCTGCTGCTTCAGTCGTGTATGTATATTCCAAACTTGGTTCCCTGCTGCTTCAGTCGTGTATGTATATTTCACGCTGTTTGGTTGCCTGCATCGTCGTCCGGGCTAGGCCACACGCGTGCAAAAGGCTCCCCCCGAGCCTGGCCCGACGGAAACGCGCCTCGCGACCTTCGCTTGCGAGACATGCCGATGCAGCGCGCGTGGTTCCAAGGCACCGACGAGATGCACTCGCGTGTGCATGACCTAGCGTTAGCGTTACCACTGGCCACCCTCGCGTACCTCACCCTCGCTGCTCTCCCTCACTTCTGTGGAGCTCGTCGGATCGACCTTGCTCTCACCTCCCCTCGCCGCTCGCTCCTCTTCCTCCTCTCGTCTTTCTCACAATCTTCTCTGCCGCATTCCCCTCCCCGGAGCTCGATTTGAGCCCACGTGGGTGCCGCGCCCGCACCGGCCGCCGCACCCACCTCGCTGTTCCTATCAATCCGACGAGCTCCACCCACTCCCTTGTGCGTCACGTCGTGTTCCCAACCGTCTGGATAAAAAAAAACCCTCCAACCAATTTTGGTTTTCGTCCACAGGAGCTCGCATCACGGTCTTCTTCTCCAACTCCGGCCCAAAACCGCCTCCGCCGCCGTCGCCGCCATCCTCTCCCCGGTGAGCCATTCCTCAATTACTATCTACCGGAGCATCTCCTCACCTCCATCTTCCTTCACCCACCACCCGCTCCAGCTCCCCCTCTCCATAGCACCACTGCCACGACGAACTCGCCGCGTTGCCTTGGGCTCACGCCACCGGCCTTCCTCGGCCGCTCCCTGCCTCCACTAACCAGTTCGGTGAACTCCCCTTGTCTCTTTGGTGCTTGTGCTTGCCTCCTTCCCCCTTTCCCCCTCCAGCACCGCCACCGCTGCTTCTTCCTCCCTCGGTTCCAACTGCTGCGCGCTGTCGCTCGACCGCCAGCGTCCACCTCCAGCCGCGACACAACCTCCAATGGGACTGCCTCCCCTGGGCATTCCATTTTTGCCCTCACCGGCTACCGCCGTCGCCTCCATCGATCTCGGCGCCACACCTCGCTTGCCCTCCCTTGTTCTCCTCTGTTATGCGTTCTCTCTCCCTCTCTCATAGATGTGAGGGATAGACCAAGGGGCCCATGATCCAATGCCTGTTTGATTAAGAGTATTGTTAGTAGTTTGCACTTGACAGTGGGCCCTCTTTGAAATTGTAGAAATGGGATTGTTAGTGTTTAGATAAGAGCATTTCTATAATTTTGCGATATATCATTTGAATCAAGTTAGTTAGCAGGATAATTAGTTAAATGGGTATTCTAACAAGGGGTATTCTCACCACCTACTAGAAGAGATGAGTACACATGCAGACAACCAAACAACCCAACATTGCATGCAGACATACATCCACTCTCCTGATACAGCCAACCAAACAACAACTCAGCACAGCTTGACTCAACAGAAACAGATAACCAAACAACCCACTATTACGTCCACTCAGCTTGACTAACCTGTACAGACCAGGCTGAAGCATGCAAGCAACCAAACGCACCCTAAACGATTCATCGAAAATGGCCGCGCAAATATCTGAGCCGCGAGGAATACTAAGGCAGAAAAGGAGAATCTTTCCGGGCTCTATCTTTGGTCCTGAATGAACTGGTACCATGGAACACCACACACCAGGAATGGGTTGCACCTACAGAATCTCCTCAACTGGTACCGAAACCCCCAAGAGGAGCCTGAAGCTCAGAAGCCAACCACATGCCATTCGATCAAACGCCACCTCCAGATGCTAGTTCTTCTGTTCGAGATCCAGGGTGCAACAAGTCCAGGTACAGGATTGATGTCCCTGATCTTTGCTGGTGCAAAGGGCAACTTCGGAGTTCAGACAAGGGCACACAAGCTAATACAAGTAACCACTGACATCCAAAGAGTTCCATTCAGCAATAACCGGCCACCATCATGATACTTTGGAAAATGTCGCACCATTTGTACCAATAATAAGCTGATATTGTAGCGGTTCATTTCCAAAAAAATCAGAATCTATTTATGCTTTCAACATTGCCATTCATTGTAACGTGCCATCTAAACACAGCATTTCAGCAAAGAAAGCTCTTTAGTACAAGATCCAGTACATTTTTTGTTGTAATGATGATACCAACAGTACATTCGCTATAATGTACGGACTATAGCAGAGAGCCTCGCGAGTCAACTAAAACACATCCTGCAGTTAACCGCTTCCATCGAGTTGACCATGGGATAGAAGGTGTGCCATGTATTGCTGAAAAACACAGTAAAGGTATATACAAAACTCACAAATTATGCAGGGAAAAAATAAGTCCAAATCAAACATAGGAATATAGGTATTTTCTAATGCATTTACAAGTGTTAAGCAAGCATAGCACGCAGTAGATGAAGCAAGTGGGTATCACTTACAGCCTACCAAACATAGGAATATAGGTATTTTCTAATGCAAATTTACAAGTGTTAAGCAAGCATAGCACGCAGTAGATGAAGCAAAAGTGGGTATCACTTACAGCATGGTAGGCATATGGTGGTTTGCCTTGCCGGTCAAAATGCTTTGCCATGATAGAGAATTCTATTGGTCCCCAGCCATCTATTTCAAAACAATTACCTAATGCAGCCTTGTAAAGCTACAAACCACCAAATGAAATAAGATATCACCTCTCTAAAGCAAGTCAACAACTGACATGAAATAAAAAAATGACACCTCTTTTTCTTTTAACATCTGCGTACTGTTAAGATTTAAAAAAAGTGGTCATAGATTAATAACAAGACATGTTTTCAGATTCCATACCTTTGCAGTGTCAGTTAGTAACTCAGTACCAGCAGGGTAGGAGGCGTAATACTGATCGGCCCTCGAAATACCAGCCCTTGTCCTGCAATAAGCTCGAACAGAGAATATTGACGAGTAAGAACAATAAGTGAGAAGATTTTGCAAGTATGTAAAGAAGGGTAATTCAGCAGTGACATACGTATTGCTTGTGTAAGCATATGTAATGAGGGTAGTGAAGCAGTAGAATCCAGCATAGGACACCATACGCCGAAACTTCTGGATCTTTAAGATCTCCTTACACTGATAAAAAACATCCATCTCACAGCAGCTTGAAACTGGTGTTAGAAAAAAAGATAAATCAGAGACAAAACAAAGTTCTACACAGTGGCCAGCTGATACAAAATGCACTCAGTAAAAGTGCAAAGAATCCCAAGCTTGTGTTGTGTTTGTTTGAACAAATGTCTGGGCTTAAGATTAATTTTCATACAAGCGAAGTTTTTTGTTTGTTTGGGGGATGCACAGGAAAAGCAGGAGACCTATAAGGAGATTTTTACTTGTAAAGCTGCACAACTTCCCCTTAAGCATTTGGGCATTCCTGTGCATCAGACCAAAAAATAGAAATAAGGAGTGGAAAGGCACTGAAAAATGATAATAAAGTGGAATCAAAATTAGCATGTTGACAAGGAAAGTTACTTTCTATTGGGGGTAGGCTTATTCTGATCAATGTTAGTCTTAACAATGAACCTCTATATGCTCTCTTTTTATAAATTGCCAAAAGGAGTAAAGGGTAGGACTTGATTACTTCAGATCCAGATTTCTTTGGCAAGCTTATCAAGGTATTAGGAAATACCACTTTGTTAGTTGGCCTGTGCTATGTTTGCCTAAGGATTAGGGTGTGTTGGACTTGGTGTCAATGAACATGGTTTTGCCACATCCCCTAGGGTCTCTGGGAATACCTAGTAGGCTCTAAGGGAATATGTACATGTACCTAGCCTAGACATATGGTTATACCCCCTGGAATGTACTAAAACGCCCCTTTCCTCACCAATGTAAGGCAGGAGCAAGAAGGGGGATGTCCCTTTCTTACTCCCCTATATATATGGCCCCAAGGCCTAAGGGCATAAGGGGGGGTCCTCATTCTCACTCATAATGCAACCCATTGTCCAGTCTTCGATGCTACAACAGTTGGCACCGTCCGTGGGGACTGAGCAAAAAGCTACTTAGGAAGAGAAGCTGAAAGTCACATTCGAAAGAAATGAAGGGGTGTAAACCCCACTTTGGTCGGTAACGAAGGGTATCAAGACCCCTTCGCATGCATATTCACAACATCGAAAAGCCCCACCATTCCATTCAAGCTACGCGGCCACCTCCTGCGGAGCTCTCCTCACGCGACTACGGCGTGAACCCACCTTGAGGCCCCCCTGGCATGGCCCACCTCGCCATCCACGCCTCCAGCATGGCGCCCCCCCCCTCGCGGCGCCACCCTCGGCTTCGCCTCCGGCACGGCGTCCATCCCCCCTCGGCGCGCTCCACCCCCTCACGGTGCCTCGGGTTAGACCTCCTCGCCACGCCAACTCCTGCCTCCCCCCTCTCGGGACCCCTCAACACGCGACGGCCTCCGGCGCCACCCTCGGCTTCGTTTCCGGCACAACGTCCGATCCAAGAAGGAGGAAAGCTAGGGTTTTGCTTTGATCAAAATTGAAATTCAAGTACCGTAAAAAATTAGACCACATTATGCATCAACTACATGTTGATCCGTATCAGATTGTCATTACACAGAATACCGGATGCTTAGAGCTTGCGCAGTGGTGGTAACAGAAATACATTTCCAAGTTATCTATCTTCCTACCAGCAAGTGTTCAATTTGGGTGCAGTACTTTGCTGCTTGGGCAAACTATCACAAGGCCTATAGCTGTTGAATTAATACGGGCTTGGCCCAATTTTAACTCTAATTAATTCATGGAAAATCTCAAAGGCCCATGGAAAATCTCAAAGGCCCATGTGCACGTGCTAAAACTGTTTAGTCCCATATGGAGTATTAATGGGGAGTTACACCACTTTATAAGGTGGATCGTGGTAACCCCTTGTGGAGGCGGAGAGAGTCAACACAGCGCTGCTCGCTCATTCGCTTCGCCTCGCCTCGCCTCGCCGAAACGCGTGCGGTCTTGGTGCGGTGCGTGTCGCGATCGCGATGCGTGTGCGTGTGCGTGTCGCGTGCATCTGCAGTAGCGTCAGTCTTGTAGCGTTTTCTTTATCTATTTGGAAATCAAACGCACCGACTCGTAGTAATGACATTAACAAGCGAATTTGGCGATAGCGGTTCGATTACTAGTGGTGCTTAGTTAGCATGGTTGATGGCGACCGTTTCGATCTCTTTGTTTTTTGTGGACCATTAAAAAACGATGAAGCTGCTCGTGAGACTCTTCCTCTCCATCTTTCACTCCACGCCGAGGCGAGACTTCTCCACGTTTCTTTGCTTTCTCTGGTGATCTCCATCCGTGGCTTCGTATGCAGTCGAGCAGGAGAGCGAGCCTCCGGAACCCGTCCTTGAAGGCTTACGGCGAGGGCGAATAAGGTTTTTGGGAGCGTTCGCGCGCTCATCGCTTGCCGTCATCATCAGATCCTCTGCTTCATCTACATCAAGCGCACGACTCGTCCACTACGCCATGGCGACGACAATCTAAATCAACAACACTTCTGCTGCTTCTGCTCCTTCAAGCGGTTACGGGTATATCAATCTAATCCTTGTACTTTGTTTATCTTTAATTTATGTTATTGTTTTGAACACTTGAGATAGAAATACTAGTTTACGTTACATTAGAAATTGGTATGACTATGGTGTTCATGTTTATCTGTCTTATGCAAAAGGCTAGAATATTGTTCATGATTCATCTAGTATATTTCTGGATTAAAGTAATTCGAAAAATGCTTATATATTCAACAATCCAAAAACCTTATTTTAGGCATTTTTCATCAATTGGCTTTGCTGCTGCACTCAAACCCTCTGAATTCGATGGCGCGAATTATAAGAGGTGGCGCACCAAGATGGTGCTTTGGTTAACTGCTATGAACGTTTTCCATGTGGCAAATGGCAAGCCTGAAGGAACCCTTACTCCTGAACAGGAGCAAGCGTTCGAGGCTGCTGATAACCTTTTCAAAGGTGTCGTGGTTAGCGTTCTTGGTGAGAAGTTAATCGATGCATACATGGTGATCAAAGCAGGAAGCAGATGTGGGATGCACTCGAGGCCAAGTTTGGGGTCTCGGATGCGAGCGATGAAGCGTATCTCATGGGCGATATCATAATTACAGAATGGTTGATGGCCGTTACGTAGTTGAACAGAGCTCATGAGATACAATCCATGGCCACGAGAACTTGAGCACTTCAAGTGTGTGTTCTGGGACAAGTTTGTTGCGGGGCATTATTGCCAAGCTTCCTCCTTCTTGGAGGAATTTTGCTACTACTACGAAACACAAGAGACAAGAGTTTTACATTAAAAATCTCATTGGGTGTCTTGATGTTGAAGAGAAGGCGAAAAAAAGATACACACACTAGAGGTAATGAGGACATTCTAGTGCCAATGTGGTGCGAGAAAAAGAATGGCCAAGCTCGGAAGTTCAAGCGCAAGAACAAGACTGCACAAACAACTAGCTTCAAGAAGAAGAATAATACAAAGGATGGTCTTTGCTTTGTGTGTGGCGAATCGGTCATTGGGCCAAGGATTGCGATAGCGCAAAGGTGGGAAGAATCGACAAGCGCGAATTCCAAGTCTGCTAATATTGTTGTTGGTACCATTGAGGCGGAACATCGGGGTATGGTAATTTACCTCTTTGTTCTTTCCGTATGTCAAACTACCGATTGGTGGATGAACCTTTGGTGCTAACATACATGTGTGTCTTGATATTTCTTTGTTTTCTTCTTACCGGTCACTCGGGATTGAGTAGTTCTAATGGGGAGCGGGTCACATGCTCTTGTTCATAGTGTTGAGTGCGGTCAATCGAAGTTTACTTGGGAAGATTGTGCAACTCAGAGCGTGCATCATGTGCCATCCATAAATAAGAATCTCGTCGTGGATCTCTTACGTGTAGAGATGGCTTTAGGCCGTGTTTGAATCCAATAAATTTGTTGTGTCCAAGTGTGGACAATTTGTTGGTAAAGGCTATGTGTGCGGAGGCTTGTTCCGTCTATCTCTTTCAGTTTGTGTAATAGTGTTGTGAACCATGTTTGCAGTGGTAATGAGACTACTATTTGGCATTCATGACTTTGTCACATAAATTTTGGTTGCATGGCGTTTAGCAGGTTTAGAGTTAATCCAGAAATTTACCCTTGCCAAAGGTTCTAAGTGTCAAGTTTGTGTACAATCAAAGCAGCCTCGTAAGTCTCATAAGGTCGCAGAGGTAAGAAACTTGGCACCATTAGAACTCATACATTCAGATCTGTGTGAGATGAATGGTGTGTTGACAAAAGGTGGTAATAGATATTTCATGACTTTGATTGATGACTCCACTAGATTCTGCTATGTGTATCTTTTAAAAACTAAAGGTGAAGCACTTCACTACTTTAAAATCTATAAAGCGAAGTGAGAACCAACTTGAAAGAAAAATCAAAAGGGTTAGGTGCGATCGTGGCGGTGAGTACTTTTCTAATGAGTTCAATTTATTACATGAGGAACATGGTATAATCCATGAGAGGCGCCCCTATTCACCCAGTCAAGCGGGATTCTTTGAAAGAAAGAATCGCTCTAGCGAGTTGGTTAACGCCATGTTAGACACGTGGGTCTTTCCAAAGCATGGTGGGGAGGCTATATTGACTTCATGTCATGTCCTGAACAGGGTTCCTGCAAAGAATAAAGAGATAACCCCATATGAACAATGGGAGAAGAAAAGACTATCACTTTCATACTTGCGCACTTGGGGTTATTTGGCGAAAGTCAATGTGCCAATTCCCAAAAAGCGTAAGCTTGGACCAAAAACCGTGGATTGTGTCTTTCTAGGCTATGCTCACCATAGTGTTGGATATAGATTTCTAGTGGTGAAATCTGGAGTACCTGATGTGCATGTCGGTACAATTATGGAGTCCAGAGATGCTACATTCTTTGAGGATATTTTTCCGATAAAAGATATGCCTAGTTCATCGAGTCAGGAGCCTGATACAACTCCTGAACCTGCCATTCCAATGGAATATTTTGAGCAAACCCCTGAGCAAATTCCTGAGGAGGAAGACAATGAAACTCTGAGGAAGAGTAAAAGACAAAGGACTGCAAAGTTTTTGGTCTGATTTCATTGTGTACCTTGTGGATGATACTCCAAGTACCATTTACGAGGCATATGCTTCTCGGATCATGAGAATCTTTGGAAGGAAGCAGTCCGTAGCAAAATGGATTCTATTATTTCTAATGGAACTTGGGAGATCACTGAGCGTCCTTATGGTTGTAAACCTGTAGGATGTAAGTGGGTGTTCAAAAAGAAGCTTAGACCTGATGGTACTATCGAGAAGTACAAGGCAAGGCTTGTGGCCAAGGTTATACCCAAAAGGAAGCGAAGATTTCTTGATACTTATTCACACAATGGCTAGATTGACCACTATTAAGTACTACTATCTCTGGTGCCTCACACGGTCTTCTTGTTCATCAGATGGACGTTAAGACGACTTTCCTAAATGGAGAGTTGGATGAGGAGATTTACATGGAACAGCTATATGGATTTGTAGTAAATGGTCAAGAAGGAAAGGTGTGTAAGTTGTTGAAATCTTTGTATGGTCTTAAACAAACACCTAAGCAGTGGCATGAAAAGTTCGACAGAATTTTAACATCTACAGGCTTTATTGTGAATGAAGCTGACAGATGTGTGTATTATCGCCATGGTGGGGGCGAAGGAGTCATTCTATGTCTGTATGTTGATGACATACTGATCTTTGGGACCAACCTTAATGTGATTAAGGAGGTCAAGGATTTCTTGTCTCAAAACTTTGAGATGAAAGATGCAGGAGTAGTGATGTTATCTTGAACATCAAGTTTGTTGAGAGTGATGAAGGTGGGATTACATTGTTGCAAACCCACTATGTGGAAAAGATTCTGAGTCGTTTTGGTTATAGCGACTGCAAATCCTCTCCAACACCTTATGATCCTAGCATGTTGTTTAGGAAGAATCGGAGAATAGCCAGAGACCAATTGAGATATTCTCAGATAATTGGTTCACTCATGTATTTAGCTATTTGCACGGGCACGACATCTCGTTCTTTGTGAGCAAACTAAGCCGTTTTGTTTCCAATCTGGGAGATGATCATTGGCGTGCTCTTGAGAGAGTAATCGCTATCTAAAGGGTACAATGAGCTATGGCATTCACTATCTAGGGTATCCTAGAGTCTTGGGCGTTATAGTGACTCAAAGCTGGATATCGATCTTGATGAGATTAAGGCCACAAGTGGATATGTCTTCACACTTGGAGGTGGCGCTATTTCATGGAAGTCTTGCAAGCGGACCATCTTAACAAGGTTAACAATGGAGCGAGAACTCACGGCATTAGATCGCCCTTTGTTGAAGTGAATGGCCGAGAACTCTTGATGGATTTGCGGTGGTTGAAAAACCGTCTGGCTATTACGATGAATCTGTGACAATCGGTTTGTGATTGTCAAGGTGAATGATTCTAAAGATAATATGAAGACATCAAGACATGTGAAGAGAAGACGAAGTCATCGGGAAAATGAGAAACTCGGAGTAATAGCTTTGGATTATATCCAAGCGGCTAAGAATCTGGCGAATCCCTTCACAAAGGGTTTATCACGGAATGTGATAGACAATGCATCGAGGGAGATGGGTTTGAGACCCACGTGAGTTATACCATAGTGGTAACCCATCCTATGTGATCGGAGATCCTGTGAAGTAGGATTGACGAAACAAGCTATTGGTTAACTGGAAGGAGAGTACTTTTATAGACCCACTCCATTGGAGATGCAATTCTCTCCTAAATCATATGGCGGGATGATTTTTATCTTAATGTGTTACGTGGCTTGTTTAAGCAAAGATCTTTGTCCTCTGAGCGATCTTGAAAGAACACACCTATATGAGCCATTGCTAGTCACAGTCTATGAGATAGGGTAATCTCTAGGAAACTCATGAATAGGCCAGGAGTATGACTTATATGCTCCAACCCGCGGGGATGCCTTGCAGCCTAGTATCAGTTAAGGACTTAAGTGAAACCTATTAACACAAAACTGTCAATTCAAGGCTTAGTCCATTGTGCAGTCGTGGATAAGTGTAGCTTCTGTTCTAGGTGGATGTTCAACCTTAACTGGTCTCCATCAAAACACTGGTATATTAAAATAATACTATGGATCAAGGCATTTGACATGTGCCTTTGGGATCTGGTGGGGGATTGTTGGAATTAATACGGGCTTGGCCCAATTTTAACTCTAATTAATTCCTGAAAAATCTCAAAGGCCCATGTGCACGTGCTAAAACTGTTTAGTCCCACATGGAGTATTAATGGGGAGTTACACCACTTTATAAGGTGGATCGTGGTAACCCCTGTGGAATTGGAAGAGTCAACACCACGCTTCGCTCGCTCATGCCGAGCCGAGCCGCATCTCGAGCGGCCGTGCGGTGCGGTGCGCAGTGCGCGTGTCGCGTGTCGTGTGTCTTGCCGAGCCGAGCCGAGCCGAGCCGTGCGGTGCGGTCGCGGTCGCGGTGCGTGTGCGTGTGCGTGTCGTGTCTGTGTCGTAGCGTGTGGCAGCGTCCGGAGTGCTTGTAGCGTTTTCTTTATCTATTCGAAATCAAGCGCACCGACTTCGCGATAATGGCATTAACAAACGCGAATTGGCGATAGCAGTTCGATTACTAGTAGGCTGCTTTAGCACTTGGTTGATGGCGGCCGTTTCCGATCTCTTTGTTTTTGTGGACCATTAAAAGAACGATGAGCTGTTCGTGAGACTCTTCCTCTCCATCTTTCACTCCACGCGGTGAGGCAGACTTCTCCACCGTTTTGTTGCTTTCTCGGTGATCTCCATCCGACGAGGCTCGTACTGCGTCGAGCAGGGAAGCGAGCCTCGGAACCCGTCCTTGAAGGCTTACGGCGAGGGCGAATAAGGTTTTGGGGAAGCGTTAGCGCGCTGCTCGTTGCCGTCATCATCCGATCCTCTGCTTGATCTACATCAACTGCACGACTACGTCCACTACGCCATGGCGAACGACAATCTAAATCAACAACACTACATTCTTCTGCTCTTTCAAGCAGTTACGGGTATATCAATCTAATCCTTGTACTTTGTTTATCTTTAATTTATGTTATTGTTTTGAACACTGAGATAGAAATGCTAGTTTCTGTTCTATTAGAAATTGGTATGACTATGGTGTTCATGTTTATCTGTCTTATGCAAAAGGCTAAAATATTGTTCATGATTCATCTAGTATATTTTTTGATTAAAGTAATTCAAAAAATGCTTATATATTCAACAATAGCAATGTGCACATTTAACAACCAAGTACCAACTAGCTGGTCAAAAAAGCTATATCAGGCTAAGTCGATCAGTATATAACTTTCCACGACAAGTATCCAAAATTAGTCGAATTGCTCGTACTCTGTTCCTATGAACAACCACGAACTCTCATCTCAGATAACCAAAGAAGCATCCCACAACAATTATAAACTCCATCGAAGCGTGTGTTCCTTCTATTGGCTAGTACTTTGTAAAATTGTGTTTGGCACCAATTACTCAACAAACCGACAGAATCACTCGAGACAACACATGGAAAGCAACACATTGAGAAAGCTTGCTCCAATTTCAACAGCGCGTAAAAGTTACATAATATACCCAGGCCCCTTATAAAACCGCAATAACATATCACTAGGGCATTTCCACAAACACCTCGCCTTCATGCCCTCCAAACACCCCAGGACACTAGCAATTTACCACTACGTGTATCTGAGGACCATAGAAAAGCAGAAAAGAATTAGAGGTAAGATAAGATTACGCCACTAGTGTGACCTCAAAAACAAAAGGAACCGCGTCCGGATGGATCTTCAGTCTACGCCAGTCCAGTTGAGGACAACAGGAGGAGGACGCCTACGAGAGAACCGGGTTCTTTCGATTTCCAAGAATCGCCTATTCTTCGGTATATAAACTCGAATACAAGAGGAGGAAGCAGGGCAAGGAGATTATACAACAAGTACCTCTCGTCTTGGAGCGGCGTATCCTCTTCCCCAGACAGCCCGCCACAGCCTCCGCCACCGCCACTAGCGCCGCCGGATTCGTGGCCGTCAGCCGTCGCGGACGAGCGCAACAGAGCGTACGAGCAGTGTGCCTAACTGCTGTAGACTGGGCCTTTTTTTTAGAGAAGCATGCAGATTGGGCTGTGAAATTCTACTGGGTCTACTCAAATAGCTCGTGCCGTCTAGATCAGTCCGAAGTATGGTATTACTGTTCTAGTCCAGGCACAATATGATTCACGCTATAGCTAGGCTGGCCGGTACAACTCGGGCGGTTATGCCATACTTGGTTCTGCGCCCGGCACAATGGGCCAAGCACGACACGACATGGCAGTCCGATCACCACATCAACAGAAGTGGTGCTACGGTGCGGAGGAGGGGTCCGGGCAGCGGGGCAAGACACGGGCGAGCACAAAGGTAGTGGGGTGAGGCCGGCACAGAGGTGGCGAAGTTGGCGTGGAGCGGTGGAGGCATGGGGGAGAAAAGGGAGGCGACGGGAGGACTAAAAGAGAGAGGAGGTGAAAAAGAAGAGAAAAATGAAGTAAGAACAAGGAATGTATGGGCGAGAAAAAGGAGAAAATGGAGGAAAAGGAAATAGGGGAAAAGAAAAGAAGGGAAAACGATATGGGCTTTTGAATTCTACACATTTTTAAATTTATTTTGGAATGTTTTGAATTTTTCATGTCGAAACGGACTACACGGGCCAAGCACGTCGGGCCAACCATGCCTGGGTAGATCTAACATGGCCTGAGTTGGCACCTTAACCCATAGATCAGCACGGCACGACCAATTAGCTTTGAACCTAATTGAACTATACCAGCACAGACTCAGACCGTGCCGGGCCGAATGGCTCACAGACCATGACTGTCTATACTTCCGTTCCATTCGTCGAAGTTGGACCTAGCCATGATGGTGGTAAGCTGTTTTTTTTCCTTTTTTTTTGCTAGAGATACACTTGTTTTTTAGGGCAAATACCAATAGCTTTATTAGCTTAAAGCAATATTACAATCTTTGGCTGCTACAGCCACAAGGAAATCTGGAGCGCAGTTCGACCATTTACAAATCATGTGCTCGGCCGAAGGCTCTCCGTGCACAGCAATGTGCCGCACAGTTAGCATCGCGTGGAGTATGAACAATAGAAAAAAAAACTTGAGAGAAATGTAATGTTTCATTTTCGGACGGTAAATAGTACCTACTAGTCTGGTTTTCGATTTTCGTTTGAAATTCAATTTGCCGTTTAATTTTCAAAAACTCCTAGCTTCCTTCAAGCAAGTGTCCGCGACCGTTCAGCGCTTGCGTCGGCCGTCGTCAGAAGTGTCGTCTCCGCCACCTGCCCTCGCCATGCCAGCCTCTGCCGCTCTCGAGCGCGCCTCGTGCGCTCTAGCAGCACCCACGCCACCCATGTCAGCGCCACGCTCGACACCCTCTACCGCCGCACCTACTCCCTTGGCTCCGACTCCCCTCCATCGCCCCGTCTTGTCACCAGCGCTAGCTTCCTCTGCGGTCACTTACCCTTGACTCCCGGCGCCTAGCTCCCGCCCCGTCCCCTCGCTCTGCACTTGCTCGTGCCAGCCGCCTCGGGAACATGCACCATGCGAGCCTCAACGGCTCCTTCCGCCCCTCTCCATCGGCCATAAGAAGCCCAGCGCATGCCTTCCTTCTCTCCTCCCCACCTTCTTCCTCCTCGAAATTGAGTCGAAGCCACCGCTCTCGTTTCGGCCATGCCGCCGCACCGCCGCGCCGGTGAGCCCATGCCCTGGGCGACCTCGTCACCGGCTGCCCCGCAACGCGAGGAGGCCATCCCCCACCTCCCCTCTCCTGCCCCGCCGCCGAGGACTTTCGCCGTCGGTGCCCCTTCTCCTCCTCCCGGTCATTCTTTGCCCGCCACCACTGCCGCCCCAAGCCACCTGACCACGCTCTCGGCTTCCCGCCTCCAGTGCCGCCCATGCGCGCCCTACCTCTCTCGTCACGCCACCCCGCAATCGATGCCGCCATGCCCCTCCACGCCCGCGCACCTGCCGCCGCCTTGGCCCTTGCCGCCGCCGCGCTCGCCCCTGTCCGGCGGCGCCGCCGCCTCTAGAGGGATCCCCATCCCCGTGGAGACCCGTTTTGCCCAGTCAGTCGCCACTCTGTGCCTCCGCTCGTTGGCGCCACCACCGTTCCCTGTCGCCCGCACCTCCCTCTGCTCCCCTTTTTTGGGCCGAAAGAAACAAGATGGGGATGAGTTGATTTTGCTTTGAGGGCCCCACTTGTCAAAGGCCCTTGGCTTCTTCTCTTATATATATCTCTTCCAAGTGGGCCCAGCTATAGTAACCCCCCTGGGACCATTGCGCATGGACTTGGTCCATGAATTGTGGGGTGCACCAATTATCTCTCCTCTCTTTATTCTTTTGATTCAATTCCAATTCAAATTTCGGATGTCCCGTTCTCCCTCGTCGTAACTCTAAAAATTATGAAATTTATTTCTAAAATTTTGTAAATTCAAGATCTTACTAATGGCACTGATCTTGTTTAATTTGGAGTTCATGTGTTATTCCTTTTGTATTTACTTGCTCTCTTTGCTTGTTTGTGCCTTTTTCTGGTACATTCGTTCGAATAGGATTCGAAGATGTAGGAGACCTCCATCTTGATCAAGCACAAGATGGACAAGACTCTCTTACCTTTAATTTAGATGAGTCAATACTTTGATCATTTTGAGCCCACATTTTATGTAAATTATATTTGTTTAAATTTCCAAAATTGCATGCCTTAATTCTTTAATCAAATATATGTTAAAGCTTAAGGTAGTTAAGTACCCATTTGATGATTAATTAATTATTATGCCATCCTTGACAATTGAATCCATTATTCCATGTCACCCTAGTAACTATATGGTAAATACTAGTTATATGTTGTACTTAAGCGATATGCTAGTCTTGCTTAAGTACCGAGATATTAAATATCCTAATCATCATCTTTTAAACATGAAAGTAGTTTTGGGCAGTCATGGTGGGTAAATAACTGAGATGGTTGAGTTATTGTATTTTAGCTCCTCAAAAACCCTAATAACTTGTTACTGTCTGGGCGGATGGTACAATGGATGGTATGTTGATGGGTGCTAATGTTGCCCAAGTAATGTTGGTATGTGGAATGAACCGTCCAGACAACTCTAAGGACTTAATCTTGTCATGACCTTCCGTGTAAAACAAGTACAACCACAAGTCTGCAAAGTGCAACTTGGCTTAGTAAATTTATTAAACCCTGAATGTCATCTTGCTGGATGGATAACGGGAACATGCAAGTACTGGATACTTCCGGCTTGAATGGGACACCAATGCAAGGTGAAGTTTGCTAGCCGCAGTGGTGTAGTCCAACTACACTAGTCGCTAAGGTGAACATCCCGCACAAACGTATGGGCGTAACCCAATGTGGGTGAGATGACGGAAGGGGCGAGATATTTAGAAAGGTTACTATGACGATCGCTCAACTACATGACTACATAATCATGTGGGGGTAACGAGTATGATTATCTCTTGTGGGTATAGTGTACAACCTCTGCAGAGTCTAAACTATTTAAGCAGTCGCGTCTACTGTCAAAGGCGGATACGAGAACTTAACTAAAGTTAGCTCTATTTCAAAAACCTTTGTGGGTGGTATAAAAATCAGATCGGGCTCACCTAGCCCTAAGATTGGATTTTTTTCTTGGTACAACCATATTTGCTATGCTCGTTGTTCCAATTATAAGAGCTCGTATACTTCACTTAGATTATCAGGTGAGCTTGTTTTTAGGAGTACCTTTATATTACATGAACTATATGATATTGCCTAATAAATATATTGTTATTTTCAGGAATAAAAGACAGAGAGTGGTTGATTTGCAAGAGTTCGAGCTAGACCTATTTTGGAATCCAATTCGTGGACCTTTATATTACATGAACTATATGATATTGCCTAATAAATATATTGTTATTTTCAGGAATAAAAGACAGAGAGTGGTTGATTTGCAAGAGTTCGAGCTGGACCTATTTTGGAATCCAATTCGGCCTCCGGAGACAACACCGACTTCAAACATGCATAACTTTCACACACTGAGTCCTTTGGAGGTCCACGAGTACTTGATGGAAAGATTATCTCATCATATTTTCAACGGATCTAGCCCCACCTCCAAATTCATTTTGTACAAATCGGAATCTCCAAAACAATCTGGCACTGCGATAGCCCAACAGGCACGTAGTAAAAAGGCCATAACTTTTGTAAACGAGTTCGATTTGGGTGTTCTTGGGCTTGTTGGAAAGCTTATTCCGAGAGCTTTCCAATGGATCTAGCCTCACCTCCAAATCCTTTATGTGGACTTCGAAATAATCAAAATAAATGCTACATCACTAATTTAGGCCAATTTGGGCCTTGTAATCGTACCGGAATTGGATCATACGCTAGCGGGCCACCTAATTGAGCCCGTACTGTTCATGTGAATAGTACCATATCCATGAATTGTGTATGAATAGTCTTACCCCCTATTTTATTAGCTATGTGTGGCTTCCCCTTCCCTATATAAGGAGGTCGCACCCCTCTAGTTTTCTCGGATTTCGTTTGATTAGTTTCTTCATTGTGAAAACTCTCGTTCTTCGCTTGTGTCGACTAGACCAACCGTAAAGGACCTCTGTGGAATCCCACCTTTTGAACTCAATCATATATTTGCAATTCAGATTGCGTTTTACCTTGTTCTTGCGTGATTCTTCGGTGTATGCAGGAATTGATCTTTGTGATCAGGTCATCCGGGTATTCGTGCACAGTTGATAACGAATTGTCGAGCAGTTCAGTGATTGCGTGGTTTCGGGCCTTGCGAGTTCGTAGCCAGGATCGTGAGAGTTGAGCGACTTCTACCGAATTTATCTTCTCATCGAAAGATCGGGCCAAATCAGTACCTCTGAGGTTCATCAAGTGGTATTAGAGCTACAGTTCATCGGTGAGAGTTTCTAGTTTTTTAGTAGTAGATTTTTTTTCTCATACCTAGAGTCCAGAAAACTGCCCTAAAAAAATTCGCATCATCCATACCGAGCCCTTCGAGCCTTTGTAATTTTTCTTTTCAGTTTGCTTGTTGAATCTTTGGTTGCATTGTCGTGTCTAGTTGCTGATCTTTAGTTCTAGTTATTGTCTAGTTGGTCGTTGTCTAGATTGCTTCTCGTGTTTTTCCTTTGCGCCGCTTAATCGTTCTTTAGAGTTCTTAGTTTTTGCATCTAAAACAGAAAATTCGTGAGTTAGAACTCCTCTAATATGCACCAAAAAAAGAGAATACTTTGCTGTTATTCGTGAATTGTGGAAAACTCTAGGACCAGCAAATAATTGAAGGAGAAAGAGACCGCCACACAAAACAAAAGCCGTGATAAAAAAAAATAGCAATCTTACGCCAAAAACTAGTGAAAATTGGTGAAACCCTTATACATATAACCAAAAGCTTGTACAAAAAATATCAGCAAGTTTAGCCTAGGAATCAAAAGATATAGCAGTTTCAAGATTAGAACCGAGTCGGTTTCAAGTCCGAGTACGATTCCGTTTCCGAGATACCTTTAGTAAAACAGGTATAACTTTTGCATACGATTGTCTGTTTTGGATGTTCTGGTGCTCGTTGGAAAGCTAACGACGAGGCACATACTTCCATTTAATACACAAGTCTCCCTCCAGGGGACCCAAAATCAGTCATCTTCTACCCCGAATTCGCGTCGCAAGTTTTTGGTTTTTTTTGCCGTTTCTTTGAGTCTTGCCTTTGGAATTTGGGGTTCGCCTCAACTGCAAAGTTGTAGATATCGTCGAAATCTTTCAAACAAGTATATATAAGACATATTAAACTTTGATATTTCATCTTTTGAGACTAGCTTTTGTTTACTACTTCAACTAGAGGGTTGTTTACATTGCACGTTATTCTGGTTTTGTGCTCTACATCGTGTAAACAATCTTGTACCCTAAGAAAGAAGTTAGAGTAGTTGCTAGCGTCTCTCCTAGCACTTGGTGTGAGAATTTTTTTTGCTTACATCAAGTCATATTGATCTTTGTGTGTGCGTTCATACACTTCTCTTAGTAGGCTTTGATTAGCTAGCTCTTTCTAGGTTGGGATCAACAACTTTGACTAGTACTTTGAATAATTTTTTAACTTGTGTTAACTCATTTGATTATTGTTGATCCTTGCTACCATATTGAAGCCTTCCGAGCTCTATTTCCTACTAACTCAGCAGGTTCCGTTCATTGTAATCGTTGGACTAATTGCAAGTGAGAGTATCACGAACCAGCCACCGGTTGTACCACCTCCTTGCCGCATTGGTAATAGCTTGTAAGAACTTGGTAAGACGTTGTGAGAGAGTGGCTTGTGAAACTCCAGAACCAAGTAGTCTGTAGGGACATATATATTGTGATTTGTTCTTTGTTTTATACTAACCATAGCAGGTTCACGGAATGATTACGAGATATATCCACGTCTTGTTCGTGCCATTGAACGAGAACGAAAGAAAGTTCGCGAGGAAGATGCACGCTTGAGACAAGCTTCTTCACCACGGAAGGTATATGATCGTGATAGTACGTACGGTAAAACTAAAATCACTTTGTCCTCCTTTGCTGGTAAATTTGATCCTGATGCCTATGTTGACTGGGAGATAGTTTTAGATAAAGAGTTTGAATATTATGAATGGTCTGATAGGAAAAAGGTTAGAGCCGCCACTAGTGTTTTTGTTGAGGATGCAACGCTTTGATGGAAGTATTTACGTAGACATCGAAGAGTGTCTCAAACTTGGCATGCATTAAAGAAACTTCTGAGAGATGAATTTGTTCCTAAATATCATGTTGATTATTTGCTAACTAAATTGCAACACTTAAAACAACGTAGTAGAACTGTAAGGGCATACTATCATGAATTGAAAAATTATTTGTTGCGTTGTGGCTTAGAGGAACATGTTGAAGCTACAGAGAATAGATTCTTAAGTGTGCTTAATCAAGAAATTCAGGACCTTCTTGTTCACAAAGAATATAATTCTCTCTCTCATTTGTTTATACTTGCCTGTAAAGTTGAAAGTCAGATTAATGAGAAATTGAGAATGCTTGATGTTAGGAAACATGAGAACAAACCTGTGTTTGCATCTTTTTCTGTGACTAACAACATGCATGAAGTTGAGAACCATGCTGAAGAGGAGAATGAGCTGATTAAACCATCGACTCCATTGGTTGAGAAGGAAGATGAGGAGATGGATGCACCTACATCATATGAGGAGAGCCAAAAAGGTAAAGATCATGGTGCTATTATCACTCAAGGTGAGTATGCTTGTGAAGAACTACAATTGTCCACTGTTCATGCTATTTTAGAGCAAAAATTAGTGAAAAATAATTCTGATATGCACATATTTCACGAAGAGAATTCAGACTGTATTGATTTTAGTGCACTATGTGATAAACTTGTCGATTTACCTGTTGACTTGAGTATACCATATGATAACATAATTGAATTGTCTGCTGTTTTGAGTGATTCATATGATGAGTCAATCACATATAATGATCATGTGGAATTGGTTAGATATAAAGAAGTTTTGACTAGAATTTCTTCTACTGATTCTTTATGTTACATTATGTTGGAGCCACCGATGAAATTGTCACATGCTATGGAGAAAGTTTCTGAAATCGCATGTTTGAAATCTTTGTCTAGTGCGTACACCCCTGGATATAAGTTTAATTTGATTGGAGATTATGGTGTAGACAATCAATTTCATGTGTATCGAATATACATAACTTGTGATCACATAGATGAATTGAAGCTTACTGTTTTGAACAACAATTCTTGTGTACCGAATCGTGTTCATTATGATAGGAAAATAAACTTTAGTGATCATCCAATGACTATGTGTTCATCTCTTATTGGACCATCTAGTATTGACAATCTGAATTATGATGTTGAAGTATGGAAGAACTTTCAAATTGTTTCACCCTTACTAGATGAAGTTGCTAACACTCAATTGAAATCTGATTATATGGATGAACTTTGTTTGATTTCAAAGGTTGTAGATTTGCTCATATGTGCTACCACTGCAAGTTTACAACTTCAGATATTTGAATTGAATAAATGCTTCACTTACATTTGCAAAACTAGTTGCAATAATTGCTGTGTGAGAAATTTTGTTTTGCTCATTAACAAATATGATTATTCTTGGGCTAAAAATACAATAAGCTTTTATGAGCGCTGATGTTTTAAAATATTAATTGTACAACAACGAAGAACCGTTAAAACGGATGACATATACATATATCATGCATACACCTTGGCTTCTTTGTTACCCTATTTTCAGCTTATCAAAAGCCGAGGACGGCTTTGTTTTCAAGAAGGGGAGGATGATGAGAACATGACCCCTATGGATACAACCATATTTGCTATGTTCGTTGTTCCAATTACAAGAGCTTGTATACTTCACTTAGATTATCAGGTGAGCTCATTTTTAGGAGTGCATTTATATTACATGAACTATATGATATTGCCTAATAAATGTGTTGTTATTTTCAGGAATAAAAGACAGAGAGTGGTTGATTTACAAGAGTTCGAGCTGGACCTATTTTGGAATCTAATTCGGCCTCCGAAGACAACACCGACTTCAAACATACATAACTTTCACATACGAAGTCCGTTGGAGGTCCACGAGTACTTGATAGA
Source organism: Hsuehochloa calcarea (assembly GCA_036346395.1). NCBI lineage: Eukaryota > Viridiplantae > Streptophyta > Magnoliopsida > Poales > Poaceae > Hsuehochloa > Hsuehochloa calcarea. The sequence goes on along the minus strand of CM070593.1, from coordinate 26,681,129 downwards.
AAGATTATCTCGTCATCTTTTGAACGGATCTAGCTCTACCTCCAAATTCATTTTATGCAGGTCGAAATCTCCAAAACAATCTGAACTGTGATAGCCCAACAGGCCCGTAGTAAAAAGGCCATAACTTTTGCAAACGGAGTCCGATTCGAGTGTTCTTGGGCTTGTTGGAAAGCTTATTCCGAAAGCTTTCCAATGGATCTAGCCTAACCTCAAATCCTTTCTGTGGTCTTCAAAATCGTCAAAAAAATATACTACATCACCAATTTAGGCCTTGTAATCGTACCAGAATTGGACCATCGCTAGCGGGCCACCTAATCGAGCTTGTACTATTCATGTAAACATTAACATATCTATGAATAGTGCATGAATAGTCCCACCCCCTATTTTATTAGCTATGTGCGGCTTCCCCTTACCTATATAAGGAGGTCGCACCCCTCTAGTTTTCTCGGATTTCGTTTGATTAGTTTCTCCATTGTGAAAACTCTCGTTCTTCACTTGTGTCAACTAGACCAACCGTAAAGGACCTCTGTGGAATCCCACATTTTGAACTCAATCATATATTTGCAATTTAGATTGCGTTTTACCTTGTTCTTGCGTGCTTCTTCGGTGTATGCAGGAATTGATCTTCGTGATCAGGTCATCCGGGTATTCGTGCACGGTTGATAACGACTTGTTGAGCAGTTCAGTGATTGCGTGGTTTTGGGCCTTGCGAGTTCGTAGCCAGGATCATGAGAGTTGAGTGACTTCTACCGAATTTATCTTTTCATCGAAAGATCGGACCAAATCAGGACATGTAAGGTTCATCAGGTAGCCTCTGCTGTTATAAATATTGCACAATTACTCTCTTTAATAAAATACAATTTTGTTCAAATGCTAAATGATAGGAATTTTTAATTATGATAATTGAAAATATTGCTTTAGCAAATAAAAGAACCCGAGCCATCCATGTCAAGCCTTGCTTGTATATTATTACATCTTGTGTGTTGGCTCGCGGGCATGGAAGTTGTGCTCATTCTCGCTCTCCCCCAAAACCTTTTGAAGCAGGAACTCTTGGACATTACGACTACTAAGAGGATCCAGAATTTGGAGGCCCAGGAGATGATGTGGAGTAGTTTAGTTCTTTTAGTCTAGATCCCGCCTCAGTCCAGCTGACCCCGTCGATACTTGCGTGCATCCTATATTATCCGAGTTTTCGGGTAATATCAGATGCACATGGGTTTCCCCAATCGCTTGCCTGTGGAGAGATGCGCTCTACCCCCTTTTGCTCCCGTTGTCGCTTCCGCTTTTATAATGTAATCAGTTTGGCCTGTTCGGCCCTTATTATAAAACCTGACCTGATACAGTTTATGTAAACTCTGATATGTTAAATTAATGAATGATATGGTTTTATGCTATGTATGAAATGATTCAGCAATGTTCATGTGAGTGCTATCTACTGATCCAGGGAATAACACAATGTTTTCATAGAGGATTTGGATTTGCGAAATCCGTGTCCGACATACTTTGATTGCTTGTAAGTCTTTGGCGACCAGGGAGAGGAAAAGCGTAACATCATCCGTATAGAGCGATAGCTGGTGGGGAATTTCTCACAGCCCACAAATTGGCTAGAGCAAAAAAGAATTCTTGGCTATGGCCAGAAGGTTGTGAAGCAGGTCCATAACAATGATGAACAACATTGGCGACATGGGGTCCCCTTGCCGGAGGCCCATACCGTGCGAGATTGGGCGACCCGGCCGGCCGTTGAGAAGCACTTTAGTGGAAGCCAACGAGAGCATGATGGCTAGCCAACCGTGCCAATTGGGGCCAAATCCTTTATGCCTGAGGACTTTGTAAGGACCCGGGATTAACACTCCTAAATCCCCTGTGTATTACTAAACTAGTCCCATGATCAGTGGCTTGCTCACATAGTAAACAAATATGGAAACATCGATAATCACAAAGCTTTATTAATAAATATCAGACTTGATTACCAGAAAAGCTTACGAGCTAACAATAAAGAACACAACAGAAGATGAAGACGAAGTAGTAGAGCCTAGCTAATATGCCACAAGAAATCGACTCGGGTAGCGACCTAGTTGTCGAGATCTTCAGTGGCTACCAAGTTTTTCTTCTCTGAATAATATTTTATTAAGCAAGAGTAAGCACAAACAACCGTGCCCCGCAAGTTACACCCGATAACAGAATTATAATGCATGTAGGAATATATCAAAGGAAGGCTTATAAGGTTGAATTTGCATAAATCAATGTTTTCTTTTTAAATATCTGTACTAAGTTCCAAAGAAGTTTTTCTATATCAGAATTCAGTTTTAAAATATAGTTTTATAGTCTGATAACATTCATCCAAGAGTGGTGAAGGATACCGACGATGATTAAAACCTCAATGTATTACGTTAATACATAAGAAAATACCATACGTCTTCATGGTCGTAACCCCTAATGCTAACGACCTCACTGGTCGTAAGGATTCCAGAGGTTACATAATAAATACCCTGGTCAGACAAGGTCCTGTACCTAGTCCCCGACCAGTTAACCACTCGTAAAGCTATGAACTGATATCTTGATCAAAATCCAGGTATATTACCGTGTGATGAATGGAACACGTGTTGTATACTCCATACCACACGACGTTACATAATCCTAAGACACTGACTAATGGTTGAATGTCTCACCGATATTTAACCGAACAATAGTTGATACTTTAATCAACTGCCACCTCCCTCCGACCAGACGCAACGATTCGCACATGCGTCTTCTCCAGAAACAACTGCCACCTCTTCGGAAGCTATTTAAAAATGGAGCATGGAAGGAGGAGAGGAGGCGAAAAAGACAGACGATAAGACTCTGGGAGGCAAAGAAGACAAGAGCATAGCCAACATCATATTCAGTGTAATTAGGATTAGTCCTTTGCCTGGTCGTAGGCATTCCTTGTAAACAGACAGTTCATAGTAGTAAAGAGCGATCCCATTCTCTTCCAGGAGATACGCATTATTTTTCTCTATTTTTATATATTTTCATAAGATCGGCGATTTGATCGTCGACAGATACCTTCATATCACATGGTAACCAGCCCAATTTCCCAATTGGATACGCAATCAAAAGCCATTTGATAAAGTCTTGTGAAAACAAAATCAAAGTCCAACTTTGAGTGGCTTTGCTTGGCATGTTCATGACAGTGGACATGGCTATTCGAATAGTTTTACACTCTACAGAGTTGTACAACTTTACCCACAAGAGATAATCATCTTATACTATCTACTCACACTTCCGAAGTTGTGTGTCTAAGAGATTATCACAAGACCTTTACAATGCACCATCCTACCGTAGTCTCACCTCCATAAGGTTTCACTTTCTTTGGATTGAACCATCTGCCAGATTTAAGCCTCCTCTTGCACCATGTGGGAATACATAAAAGTAGGTCATAAAGACACCCACGCAACGGATGACACATCCATGGTAGAATTTTGCAAATTATGTAGTCTAGTCCTGCCCATTTAGGACATGTGGCAGTATGGGTTGGGATACGGGTAGACTACGATAGCAACAATTTAAAATTTCTACCATGTAAAATAGGAAGCCTAACAAGTAGATGATCACATATCGTTACCACTAGACGAGCAGTGCAGTGGAAGAAGAGTTGGAGTAGACCAATCCAACGAAGAGCACGTCGGTGAAGTGGTCGTAGTCGATCGTCCACGCCAGCAACCTCTGTAGTTCCTCGTGAAGATCGCGGATTGTCCTCAAGCGCAACAGCAACCGCATTAGTGCCTCTACAGTATCCACATGTTCAGGGAAGAAACAACCGAAGGCCAGTGTACCAGCATCAAGTCGCATATTGAGGCTCTCGGGAAGATGGCAGCTAGGGTTTTGGTGGAGCAATTCACATCAACTCGTATATCTCCTTCCCAATAGCCTCAAGCATCTGCTTATAAAGTTCCCATGACGGATCCTATCCGAACACGTTTTGTTCCAACCCGTTAAGTGTGTGACCCATTAGGTTTGTGCGCAGTTGGTTATGACTAGGAAACCCTTTCCGACCATGAGTCGTTAGCGATTCCTAGAAAGACATAATGATTCCTGAACAAACACAAATTATATCGGACGAACCTTAGTGCAATATGATCTATGCCTAGGTCCTCATCACTTACGACCAGTTCCTATATCTATACGACCAGTTCATATTTGGTCACGACCAGTCTGTAACTCCTTACGACCAGATTTCGACCACTCTGTGATTACGTTCGATCAGTCTACGACTAGCTCGTATCTCCACACAGCTAGTATGTAACTGATCGAACTAAGCGACCTACTCCTGCATTCTCCCTTTGCCTCACGATATCTGCTTGAACTCCAGGTGAGATACTACGTCATCTATGGACTGTTCAATACTTTCTCGATCGAGTGTCGGATAACCTTATGTTGTCGAACTCTTCGACCACTAGTGGCATGACCATGCACTTTCTTTATCCGACCACCTCGAGGGACCCAGATATATCTCTCCTGTTATATTAGGAGGGGCAAATCTCATATTCGACCAGTCACATCCTTCCGCGTGTTTCATAGCATAACCTAAAGCTACCTTTATAACTACCCAGTTACGAATAGCATTTGGCAACCCCTAAAAGTGCTATTACACATGTAGGGAATCATGCTGATCTCAGGTCTAAGGATTATACATCATCATTGCTTGAGACCAACTAATGACACATAGAATTATAATAATCTCAATAGTGTCTCATGGTGGGTCAATCCAACCCCATGTTCTCTAACATGTGTTCACGTTATTGATTCGATATCCCTATATCCATGACCGGTGAAACTTGGTCATCAATCGATACATGTGCTGGTCATAGAGTCACTGGTGTTCCTGAAAGATCTAGACCCGCCATTATGAGTTAATGGAGTGTTTTGGTGATTAATGACAAATCCAAATATGAGACTAACTCTTTTATCTAGTATTATCTTTGTGTAGTCTCATTTGGATATAAAGGTGAAACACAACGAGGTATGCAATCGACATCTAAATCTTATATATTGTTGCATCTCTCGGATCCAAAATATAGGATTGAACTCAACCTTAAGTTAAACTTGAATATGTGCATATGACCTTATTACACATTTGTGTATGCACACATTTAGGGGGGAGTTTTATCCTATACTTTGTGGTTTCATTAGTATTGATCCATATTCCATTCTCCACATATATTTGGGATCTCTACGTTGAAACAAAACCTTTGAGTATACAAAACTTGTGTAGTTCGTATATACTCATGTTATGAGTATATAGAACTTGTGTAGTTCTTGTATACTCATGTTAGAGTAAATATAACTTGTGTAGTTTATATATACTCATTTGTTCTCTCATTTATCATCATTAAATTTATGAGAATTTAAGTGGTTATCATCAATTACCAAAGAGGGAAAGATTGAGGTATCTTGTCCCACCATTATGAGTTAATGGTATGGTGTGGTAATTAATGATGATCACATTGTGGAACTAACATTTTCCATGAGTTGGATATATAGGATATGTTCCAGGATGATGAAGACTTGGGATGATCATGAGTTGATCATCAAGTCAAGAGCTTGGTGTAAATGATGCATCATGAGTTGATGCTTATCAAGAAGAGATGATCATGAGTTGATCATCAAGACAAGAGAAGACTCATCATGTGTTGATGGAGGTGAAGTGAAGGAATGCATCATGCGTTGATGCATGTGAAGAATCGGGATGGAGAAATCATCATGTGTTGATGATGTTCAAGACAAGATCCCGAAGTGAAGAAATCATCATGAGTTGATGATTGTCAAAGTCAAGGACCCGGACTTGAAGTGTTGATGTGCGTCATCAAGCTTTAAGAAGATGCAAGGCAAAGGTAGGACTAGCTAGGGCTAAGGATGTGTTCCTAGTCTTTTACCGGTCTCGATGTTTGGTTGATAGACCGGATTGCTAGTATAGGATTGCCGTACTATTAAGAGGGGTCTTGACTAGTAGCATGAGTTAGTCATGTGTTGATAGCTCATTGTGTTTGCTCTAGCTCATCTATGCATGGAGCTATTATTTGCGAATGTGTTTTGCAAATAGCCGAGGCTCATGCATTCAATCTTTGTAGCATGGGACTATACTTTACAAATGTGTTTTGCAAATGGTTGAAGTCCATGCACTTTAGTCTTATGGCATGATGCTGTTATTTGCGAATGTGTTTTGCAAATAGTTGATGCTCATGTTTGATTTCTTGTAGCATGTGACTTAAGTTTGCAAATGTGTTTTGCAAATGGTGTAAGTCCATGTACCTTTTTCCTTGTGGTATGATTCCAAAAGTTGGCAAATATGTTTTGTAACTAGTTGGGAATCTTGCTTGTGATCCTTCTTGGCATGGCTTGTCAATTAGCAAATGTGTTTTGCAATTGAAGTTGTTGAAAAGCCATTGCTATTTTACGTCAGAAAATCGGAAGTTCGGTGTGTTAATGCGGAAGTTCCGCGGCGACGGTCCGATTTCCAGTGCTCGTTTTTTCCAGAGAGCGTCCGGTTTAGGGACTTAGCCGATTTTCGAAGTGCGGAAGTTCCGGCGTGTTACGAGCGGAACTTCCGATTATCGGTTGCTCCGAAATTCCGGCGGTTCGTTTTTTCCAGAGAAGCACCATTTTGGGGACTTAGCCAAAATTGATGTGCGATAGTTCCGCTATGTGTTGAGCGGAACTTCAAGATCGGAACTTCCGCAACCTGGTTGGCGGTAGTTCCGCACTAAAAATCAAACGGCTAGTTTCTCGTCCGACATAGCCGTTCTTTGTGCGTTCTCTCTCATGCGGTAGTTCCGTCTGTATGCGGCGGAACTTCCGATTTCTCGATTTTTCAGGGTTTGTCTCCCAACGACTAGTTTTTGTGTGTGGGGTATATATAGCCACCTTGGCCTGGTTGAGAGATGTCAGTGCTATTGTTAAGTGATATACTCATTCTTTGAGCTAAGAGCAAGCCTCTATTCTCTTTTGTGCATGTGTTGCACTTGGTGAGATTAGAGAGTAAACCCTAAGTGCATGTGTTGCCTTAGGTAGTGGATTGTGTATCCACGTGAGCGTTGACACTTGATTAGTTCAAGTGAAAGTTTGGATTTGTTACTCTTGGTGTTTGCCGACACCTAGACGGCGTGGAGGCGTCGTGCTCGGTGACCTTCTCAAGAAGCTTGTGAGAAGGCCCGACGGTTGTGAGTGGTTCGGTGCTCGCCATCTCCGGAGCGGAGGAAGAGCAACCATAGTGGAGCGAGGTGTGTGCTCATTTGAGGAGCCGGTCCAAGTGGTTGAACTTACCTCGGAGGTGTTTGGCTTAATCAGTGGAGCCGGTCCAACGCGGGTTGGGCTTACCTCAACGTGGATTAGGGGAGACCGGCAAGTCTCCGAACACCACGGTAAAAACATCGTTGTGTCATTGTGTTTTGCAATTCTTGTGCTTTACTTTGAGCAATTTACATTACATGCCTTAATTGCTTATTCATCTTTGTATGATTTCTATCATTGAATTGTATTCATATTGTCGGTGCACTTAGTTGAGCCTAGTTGATTTATGTTTTAATTGAGCAAAACCAATTCGCTATTAGCTTCCGCATTATTAATTGGTTTAGCCCGATAGAGATTTTAAAAACCGCCTATTCACCCCCCTCTAGTCGGCCACCTCGATCTTACAGTTCCGATCAGTGACATTCGACCAGGGATACTTTTAGAACAACATCATTTAAGTTAAAGAGTTTCACCAACATGTCACATACTTGTTGATCTCTATAACTGATGATTCATTTAAGGAATTGAATAACATTTATTCAATAACTCACAAATATAGACACGATACAATCATCTCTATGATTGCATCTAGGGCATATCATCAACAGTATGATGGAGTTTAGCAAGATGCTGCTTGATGACCGGTCTTTAACTAACATGGGCGTCTTTCCAAGATAACCCCTGGCCTCGATCATAAAAATGACCTGATCCCGTGCATCAACGTACACCATCCAAACATCCATTTCGCTCAAGTACAAACCAACTTTTATTTTATTTTTCCAAGTTAAATAATTTTCCAAAATTTTTATGGTAAAAGCAATACCATAGCATCATGTTAAATCATAGTTGATCATTTGGCTAAATTCTCCAAATTAAATATTTTTTCTAAGGTATCCTTAAGATAAGCATTTTCTTTTTCAAGATTAAAACATGATTCACAGGTTTTACCCTTAATGGCTCTAGCATATATCTCCTTATATAAAGTAACTTCAAGCTTAAGGGTTTCGCATGAAATACAAGTAGCAGAATCAATTCTATCATTAAGCTTAGCAAACTTAGCTCTAACTGCATCTACTATATCTTTTACTTCATGTTCACGTTCAATGCAGAAAGAGCAAAGGCTAGAATCAACATTACCAGAAGTAACCAAATTGCTAGATTCTAAGCATTTTTCACAAGGAGCGGATTTAACCTCAATTAGCTCAGTTCTAGCATTTTCAACTTGATGCAAAGCGACATCATGAGCAGTTTGTAAATTAGCGAGTTCAGAATGTAGAGTGTGGTAGGAAGTACATTCGTCAACATCAAGACTCTTAGAGTTCACAAGTTCTAATTTCATATTATCAATTTGTAATTCTAAATCCTTATTCGTAGCCATGGTAAACTCTAACGTTTCATCCTGACTAATCAGTTGCTCATACATGATTTCACATCTATCAAATAAAATATCATAAGATGGAGGTACCTCATTAATATCCTCGATGTCGACGTAGTCGACCATGAAGCACATGCCGGTGAAGTCCTTGGCCTTCCCTTTCTTCTTGTCTTGGAGAATCTCCACCTCCTTGTTCTCTTTGCTCCCGGGGTCCATATCGCTCATGGATTGATCTCCAAAAGCGGTAAGAACCTAGTGAGCGGCCTTCATGAGATTGGTATCATCATACTTGGGCTTGTTCCCATGAGGCTTCTTCCAAGCAGCTTTCACCTCCTTGTGGTTGCTCTTCCCTTTCAGCTTGGGACAATTTGCCCGAATATGATTGAGCTCTCCACACTCATAGCAACTCACAGGGCCGCCTCTCTTTCTGTTTCTCACATTGTTATAGGCCCTTGTGAACTTTCTGGCTAAAAGGGCTAATTCAGCCTCAGGAATACTCTCAATTTCTTCTTCATGGATTGCAAATAAACAAGTAAGAGAAACACCAGAAGAAGATTCAAAAGAACCATCATAATCTCTCTTGAGAGGAACTGCCACCAAAGCCATGTTCTCCTTCTTGGGATGATCAACTCTCTTAATCTCATGAGTCTTGAGATTGCTATATAGCAACTCCAAAGTGAGAGCAGAAAGATTGACATTCTTCTCGATGGCGGTAGCCTTCATCTCCCACTCCTTGGTGTTGATTACAGCCAAGAGATGGGTGGTATTATCAGATTGAGAATACTCAATATCAACCACTCTCAGCTGGTTGAGCATCTTGTTGAAGTGAGTAAAGATGTCATCGATGCTCTCTATAGGACGCATCTCGAACCTGTTATACTCTCGCTTAAAGACCGTCTGACGCACCTGCTTAATTTGGGCATATCCCCATGATATCCACAATATGACTATACAAGTGGAATTGGGGATAACTATAAAACTTAAAACATGAATTTAAATTACTTGAATATAAATACACATGCAATAATAATCTAAAACAAAATTTAAATAATTTAAAATATTGGGATTCAAATATGATCAAAGTATGTAATGTGCCTTGCTTAATTAGTTGTTGTTCTTTAACGACGTCGAAATCTGGTTCTCCGAAGTCGTCGAAATCTACACGCGAAAATAAACCAAATTCAAATAAACTCTAAATTAAATAATTTTAGTTCTGAGAGTTAGATATTGAATTTATATGAATTTAGAAATTTGAATCACTTGAATCAGAGCTTGAAGAAGGAGAACGGACTCTCAGAAGTTTGAAAATACATAAAATGATAAAATTGGGGATTTTCAAAATTTATGGAATTGATTTTCTAAAGGAAAATTATTTTATTGCGTCGCGATGACATCAATGACTGGGAAAAAGGATTTTCAACTGGAATTATTTTTCAAAAGGAAAAGGTTGTGTCTCTAACATGTGGATCCCACATCTTATGGATTTGGTCCACGCGAAAACTCAAGTCTGTGGTGGATCGGGTGCATGGGAATAGTGGCTTTGCAACACGGGCGGACACGGAGGCCATGGCGATGAGGTGGCGGTGACGGGGCATGCCAGGTGGCGGCCATGTCGGCACAAGGTAGTGACACGCAAGTGCGGCGAGGCTCGCCGGCTCTATGCACCATGACGAGGTCCGACGAGGGCACCAGAGGAGAGAGGGAGAGAAGGCGACTTCAGGACTCTCCTCTGGGGTGCCAGGGCATGAAGGGAACACCAACGGCGAGGAGAAAGAGCAGCGGTTGTGAGATACGGTTGGAGGTGGCGGCGGAGTTCCAACAGGGCTCTAGTGTGGTGAGAGTGAGCACCACATAGAACGTGGCCTTGTGATGCCATCGGTGAAGACCACGGTGGAGGAGGACCTTTGCCAGCGGCGCAATCGCCGGTGAGGGGAGCTTCGGCCGACGGGCTTCGAGCTCAAAATACGTTGAGAAGCAAGCAAGAGAGAGGGAGAGGTTTGCAGGGAAGGAAAGAGGAGGAAGAGGGGCTCGTGGTGTTTCCCTTTATAGGGAAAGGGGGTGGTGAGGCGGGCGATGACGAGGCGGGTGGTTGGGATGGGCGCGGTGCTCCAGACAGCATGGCTGACCGGACGGGAGCAGTTGAGGAGCTGAAGGGAGCGGCGAGGCGCGGCACGGGCGCGGGGTCAACAAGAGCAGGTAGGAGGAGGACAAGAGTGGGTGATGGCAAGGTGCACATCGCAACGCTCAGCATGGGTGCCCATGGTGGCAGGTGTCCACGGAGAAGAAAGCAGGAGGGAGGAGGTGGCGGCCTAACAAGCGGGGCCAACAGGTAGTGAGAGAGGGAGAGGGAGAGAAGCGGCTGGGCCGGTGCGGGGTGGGCCGAGCACAGGTGAGCCAGGGGAGGAAAATGTGCCGAGAGAAGGCTTTCGGCCCAAAGGGGTTTTGGAGGTTTTGAAAGATTTTTGAATTTCAGAAAATATAACAAATCAAATAAGCTTTTAGAAAATAGCAAAAAGAGTTCAAAAATTCTAGAAATATTCACATAAATTCTTTCAATTATTTTGACCTTATTAAAATTATTTCCAACTTAGAGTTGGCTTTTATTTTTGTACATAATTTATTTTTAATTTCTTAAAAATAGGAAAAACCTTATTAAAATCCAGGAAATTCAGTGAATGAATTAAATTTTCCTTTTTAACTATAAATCCAATAAAACCCAATAAACTCAATAAAGTTTATTTTTAACTTTTAAAAACTAGAAAATTTAGGAAAAATAATAAAACTAATTTAAATCTCAAAAAACCAATAAAATAGTAATTTTATTATTATTAAATTAGTAACATCACTTTGGGATGTTACAGACCTCAGGGTTTAATAACTTTACTAAGCCAAGTTGCACTTTGCAGACTTGCGGTTGTACTTGTTTTACACGGAAGGTCATGACAGGATTAAGTTCTTAATTCATCTGGACGGTTCATACTACATACTAACCACTCTCGTGCCTGACGGCACCCACCACCATTCCATCCGCCCAGATGTGGTAATAGCAAGTTATTAGAGTTTTTGAGGAGCAAAAATATAACAACCCAACCATTTCAGTCATTTACCCACAATGACCCCAAAACCACTTTCATGTTTAAAAGATGATGATTGGAACATATAATATCTCGATACTTGTGCAAAACTAGCATGTCGTTTAAGTACAACATATAACTAGTATTTACCACATAGTTACTAGGGTGATAGGGAATGATGGGTTCAATTATCAAAGGATGGCTTAACAATTAATTAATCATCAAATGGGTATTTAACTACCTTAAGCTTTAATATACATTTGATTAAAGAATTAAAGCATGCACTTTCGGTATTTTAGAGGAATATAATTTGCATAAAATGTAGGCTCAAAATAATCAAAGTATTGACTCGCCTGGGCCAATTTATCGCGGCCTTGATCTTATTCAAAGCCTTCTCGGCTAGGGGTCTTAGATTCTTGGTCCGTGTCTTTATCCGAATCTTGATCCTACTCGAGTCATTGCTTCTTCTGGACTCCAACTTCTAATTACCCGATAATGATCGAGAAACCAAATAAATCCAAAGAACTTCAAAAGTCCAAATAAATTCAAAGAGTTTTAAATAAGTTTACGATGAACGAGCTTAAAAGAAAAGATTTAGCGAAGCGGGGATGTTTGACAAAGTCAAACGACCAATTGAGCTAAAGAGGAAGTGGCGGAGAAACTCTGCCACGAGGGAAAACAAGAGAGGATCAAAGTCGAAGAAACTTTTGCAGGGATACTCCACTTCGGATTTGAAAGATAGCAAGATATTACCGATCGGGGAACATCATAGCTTGACCTTTTAAAAAAACAAGAGCTTTCTTTAATTAATTGATATTATTTGGTAAGGGTTAACCAAAAGAGATTTGGGTGTGAGTTTAACAAGTGAAGAGCATGATTTTAATTGTCGATCACAAAGGGGGTCCAAAATTACCATAGTTCTCTCCTGCAGTTATGCCCGGAATTGTTGATACATTAATTAATATTAATTACCACTGGTGATTTAAATCCAGAGAGAAAGATACAAGGACATATATTAATTGGGCCGGAAAGGATACTAGATATTTTTGCCGGGCTTACCTTTACATTAAAATATTTTACTTAACTTTGGTAATTTTTTGATCGGGGATAAAAAAAAGATGTGATAAATCATTATTTGGACCAAGGAATACTTGACAGGATTTGCAAGATTATTATTCAAGTTTTCAGAGCAAGATAAAGAGATCAACATGATTATTCTCGAATAGCTTCAAATTCTATTCTTGGAAATTTGTAAATCAATTTATCATAAACCAAAGTTTAAACATTAGCGGAAAAATTATTTAAATTAATTTCATTAATGACTTGACATGATTTGCAGAGATGTTGAAGCAGTTTTGAAAGTTATTTGCATGAACTTTAATTTCCAGAAATTTGTAGTTTAAGTTCTTAATCTATAGCTTTTAAATATTAATGAATAAATATTTCAGCTAACTTTTGACAATTTGATAGTTATTAAACTACAGAGGGTTAACAAAATTTTGCAAGTTCATTACACAAAAATTTTTGATTGCCGGCTCCTCAATACTATTGCTACTGCTACTGCTACTGAGGACCCACAAGCCAGAGAGAGAGCAGCAGCAGGGAGGCTCGGCCACAAGAGGAACAAGGGAGCCAGGGGCGCACGGGCGGCGAGGTGGCGTGCCGAGAGAAGTAGGGCGCGCATGGGCAGCCCCTGGAGGTGGGGAAGCCAACAGCGTGGTCCGGGTGTCTTGGGGGCGACTGTGGTGGCGGGGCAGCGGTGACTGGGGGCGGAGGAGAAGGGGCACCGACGGCAAAGTCCTCGGCGGCGAGGAAGGAGAGGGGAGGTGGGGGATGGCCTCCTCGCGTTGCGGGGCAGACGGTGACGGGGTCGCCCAGGGCTTGGGCTCACCGGCGGGCGTGGCCGAAACGGGAGCGGTGGCTTCGGCTCAATTTCGAGGAGGAAGAAGGTGGGGAGGGGAGAAGCAAGGGTAGGCGTCGGGCTTCTTATGGCCGATGGAGAGGGGCGGAAGGAGCCGTTGAGGCTCGCATGGTGCATGTTCCCGAGGCGGCTGGCACGGGCAAGTGCAGAGTGAGGGGACGGGCGGGAGTTGGGCGCGGGGGTCAAGGGGTAAGTGAGCGCAGAGGGAGCTAGCACTGGTGACAAGACGGGGCGTTGGAGGGGAGCCAGAGTCAAGGGAGTAGGTGCGGCGGTAGAGGGTGTCGAGCGTGGCGCTGACATGGGTGGCGTGGGCGCTGCCAGAGCGCACAGGGCGCGCCCGAGAGCGGCAGAGGCTGGCATGGCGAGTGCAGGTGGCGGAGACGACTCTTGCTAATGATGGCGCTGACGCAGCGCCGACTGTCCGCGGCGCACGTTCCAAGACGCACGGGCAGCAGCAAAGACGGCGAGCTGAGCGGCTCGGCTAGTGAAGAAGACAAGGGGGATGCTCGGGTGTGATGGAGGCCAAAGGAGCAGGTGGATCACGTAGGTGGTAGAGGAGCCAGGAGGCGTACGAGGTGGAAGGGAGTGGCGTGGGCATGGCAGTGGGCACAAGGGCGGCGCAGGCGGCATGGGGCGTGCTGACCAGGAGAAAAAGGCAGGGGCATAGCGACCGGGATGGGGAAGAAAGGGGACAGTAGGGGAGAGCTGGGCCGGGGAGAGGAAATGGGCCGGCCCAAAAAAGAAAACGGGCTAAAAGATTTGAAATTATTGACTAATTTGAAATAAAATTTGAAAACCAAGAATCAATATAATTACTATTCACCATTTCGAAGGCGGGATGTTACAAAGTAATCCTCCAGATCTTCGGTGAGGCCATGAACCTTCTCACAAACCTTTCCGAAAGCTCGTTCTCCCCGATCTGTTGTAGCGATTAGCAAGTTCAACTCATCGCGTCTTAGCTGCATTGCATAATGGCTGACTTCCCTTTGCGCCTGCAGCCACCAACTCCTTGACCCCGGCGCCCAGCTCGTGCCCAGTCCCGTCGCCGCTCAGCGACGCCCATGCCCGCTCCTGGCTCCTTGCCACCCCCACGCTCCCACTTCACCTGCCCCTGGCCTCCCAAGTCATTGCGCCCATCCCTGCGCCCATGCCGCTCTGGCCGCACCCTATGCCGGCCACCACCGAACGATGGCTCTTCACCCCCTAGACCAGCTATAAAGGATCCCATGTGCTCCTCCCACATCCCCACCTCATCTCCTTCCTCCTCGAAGCAGAGCCGAAGCCGTCGCTCCCAAATTGGCCGCGCGGCCTCGTCGCCGCACCGGTGAGCCACTGCCCCAGCCAACCCCGTCATGAGGAGCCCCCGGCGCCGAGGAAGCCTTCCCCCACCACCATTCTTCCTCCCCGCCGCCAAGACGCTCCACCACCACCACCACCCCTTCTCCCGCATTGCCGGTCGCCGCCGCCCCACCACCCCGGACGCCTCCAAGTTCTCCCGACCTCCCCTCCGGCTTCCTCACCCTCGGGAGCAGTCGGTGCGCCATCGCCTGCCCCTCCGCGCCACCCCACCGCCGGGCGCCTCCAAGCCAGTGCACCACCGCCTTCAAGCACGCGCCCGTGCGCTGTCGGGCCTTCACCGGTGCCATCGTCGCCTCTAGTTGGGCCCCTGTCCCCACCAGGTCCCGTTTTGCCCCCTCGCCAGGCCTCCCCGCGCCGCAGCTCGCCTGCGCTGCCACCACTCCTTGCCGCCCGAGTGCCCTCCTCTACCTCCCTATTCTCCCTGTGTTGCTCCCTTTCTCTCTCAATGACACATGGGGCCCCCAATATCGTACTCCCACCCCCCTTCTCTCTCTCCTTGTCTCCCTTCCAGTTGGGGCCCACCATGTCATGCCCTCATTGGCATCTTGGTGAAATGTCAGAACAGTGAAATCTGAAATAGTGCAATTTCATATTTGTCCCATCATTTTTGTAAAAATCAAACTTCGAAGTCATGTTCTCCCTCGTCGTAACTCCAAAAATTATGAAATTTATTTCTAAAAATTTGTAAATTCAAGATCTTACTAATGGCACTGGTCTTGTTTCATTTGGAGTTCATTTGTTTTTTCTTTTCTATTTATTTGCTCTCTTTGCTTGTTTGTGCCTTTTTCCGGTACGTTTATCTGAATAATATTCGAAGACGCGAGAGATCTCCACTTTGATCAAGCACAAGATTGTCAAGACTCTCTTACCTATAACCAAGACGAGTCAATGCTTTGATCATATTGATTCTACATTTTATGTAAATTATATTCATTTAAATTACCAAAATTGCATGCTTTAATTCTTTAATCAAATATATATTAAAGCTTAAGGTAGTTAAACACTCATTTGATGATAAATTAACTTTTATGCCATCTTTTGACAATTGAATCCATTATTCCATGTCTCCCCAGTAACCATATGGTAAATACTAGTTATAGGTTGTACTTAAGCGACATGCTAGTCTTGCTTAAGTACCAAAACATTAAATATCCTAATCATCATCTTTTAAATATGAAAGTGGCTTTGGGTAGTCATTGTGGGTAAATGACTCGAGATAGTTGAGTTAATTTATTTTTACTCATCAAAACCCTAATAACTTGCTATTACCACATCTGGGCGGATGGAATAGTGTTGGGTGTCGTCGGGCACGAGAGTGGTTGGCATGTGGTATGAATTGTCCAGTTGGATTAAAGACTTAATATTGTCATGACATCGCGTGTAAAATAATTACAACCACAAGTCTGCAAAGTATACAGATTGGCTTAGTAAATTTATTAAACCCTGAATGTCATCTCGCTGGATGGATAACGGGAACGTGCAAGTACTAGATACTTCCGGCTTGAATAGGAAACCAATGCAAGGTGAAGTTTGCTAGCCGCAGTAGTGTAGTCCAACTACACTAGTCGCTGAGGTGAACATCTCGCACAACGTATGGACGTAACCCCATATGGATGAGATGACAGAATGGGCGAGATATTTAGGAAGGTTACTATGACGATCGCTCAACTACATGACTACGGAATCATGTGAGATAACGAGTATGATTATCTCTTGTGGGTACAGTGTACAACCTTTGCAGAGTCTAAAATGTTTAAACAGTCGCGCCTACGGTCAAAGGTGGACATGGGAAGTTACTAGAGTTTGTTCTATTTCAAAAACCTTTGTGGTGGGATGAAAAATATGGTGGGCTCACCTAGCCCTGAGATTGGATTTTTTTTTCTAGGTTTTCGGACTCAGTGGTGTGAATAAATGGGGATAGCCCCAATCAAATTAAGCATAAAGATGGAGGTAGCCCTCTGCTGTTATAAATATTGCACAATTACTCTCTTTAATAAAATACAATTTGGTTAAAATGCTAAGTGATAGGAATTTGTAATTATGATAATTGAAAACGTTGCTTTAGCAAATAAAATAACCCGAGCTATCCTTGTTAAGCCTTGCATGTATTATTAACACATCCTGTGTGTTGGCTCGCGAGCACAGAAGTTGTGCTCATCCTTGCTCTTCCCCAAAAACTCTCAAAAGCAGGAAATCCTGGACATTACGACTACTACGAGGATTTAGAAGTTGGAGGCCCAGGAGATGATGAAGAGTAGTTTAGTTCTTTTAGTCTAGATCCTACCTCAGTCTAGCTAACTCCATCGGTGTTTGCATGCATCCTATATTATCTTAGTTTTCAGGTAATATCGGACACACACGTGTTTCCCCAATCGCTTGCTTGTGGAGAGATGTACTTTCATCTTTTTGCTTTCGTTGTCGCTTCCACTATTTTTGTAATATAATCAGTTTGGCTTGTTCCGCCTTTATTTTAAAACTTGGCCCGATGCGGTCTATGTAAACTTTGATATGTTAAATTAATGAATGGTATGCTTTTACACCAAGTATGAAATAATTAAGCAATATGCCTGTGAGTACTATCTACTGATCCAGTGAATAGCACAATATTTTAACATAGGATTTGGGATTAAAAAATCCGAATTCGACACATCTCTTCCTCCTGGGCCAACCAGCAGGCCTGCCAACCTCTGACCAACAAGCGAGTTAACTTCTTGAAGTATTTCCTATACAATGCCCAAATTTCCCTTTTAGCAATCCTGACATTAGAAGTAGCGTGTTTCGTTATTAAATCGTGAATTACAAATAGCTGAAAAAGCTAATCCATATTGAAAAAGCGAAGTACCTACAACAATGACAGAACGCCCTGAGTAATCGACCCATTTTCCATGCAAAGTCTCGCGAAACCTTCCATCTTTATTTTCAATTTCATATGAAAGTGATTTATATACTTTACTGTGACCATCCACTACTGGAAACCCATCCTTTGCCGAGGGCTTCTGGGTTTGCCGAGGGCTAGATCTCGGGCACTCGGCAAAGGCTCTATTTGCCGAGGGCCAGCCCCAGGAGCCCTCGGCAAAGATAGGCCCTCGGCAAAGAGGCCTTTCCCGAGGGCCTGGCCCTCGGCAAAGAAACGGCCCTCGGTAAAACAAATCTTTGCCGAGGGCCTAGCCCTCGGCAAATTGGCCCTCGGCAAATATGGCCGGATGGGTCACAGCGCCATGGCGTCGGTCTTTGCGTCGTGCCACGGGCACTCGGCAAAAGATTTTTAATTTTTTTTTTAAATTTTCTTTGCCGAGGGCCATTGGCCAAGCCCTCGGCAAATATCCCCTTTGCCGAGGGCCAGGCTAGGCCCTCGGCAAAGATTTGTTTTTTAGTTTTTTGAACCCAGTTTTTTTGTGGTGCTATAATACATTATTTAAAACTCAATTTTAAAATTTGGGCCAATTTTGACTTTTTTTGATATATTTCCCTAATTTATTTCTTTTCGTTGATTTTTTTCGAATATTTCAAATTTGAACTGCAGGTGGATGGAATAATGCAATTTAGTGATTCGAAAAATGTTATTCATGGTATTTGGTGTATGTTGAGTCACAACTTCGTATGGATCACATGTGGAGATGTCTGGGTTTTAGGCATCCGACGTCACAACTTGCTCGAAACCTTCTCAATTTTTACCACACCTACACATGCGATAACATGACACCTCGACAAGTTTCGTGATTTTCGGACTTCAGATGGATTTTATATAATTTAAAACACTTTTCCGACAAGTTCCTCGTCATGTTACGTGAAGAAGATGCCCAAATTTGATTCGAGTTCGTGGATAGGGACTCAACATACACCAAATACCATGAATAACATTTTTCAATCACTAAATTGCATTATTCCATCCACTGCAGCTCAAATTTGAAAGATTCAAAAAATCAACGAAAAGAAATAAATTAGGAAATATATCAAAAAGTCAAAATTGGCCCAAATTTTAAAATTGAGTTTTAAATAATGTATTATAGCACCACAAAAACTGGGTTCAAAAAGCCAAAAAACATCTTTGCCGAGGGCCTAGCACGCCCTCAAGAAAGGGATCTTGCCGAGGGCTCGCCAATGGGCCTCGGCAAAGAAAATTTAAAAATAAAAATCTTTGCCGAGGGCCTCACTGATCTGGGCCTCGGCAAAGGGCCCAACCTAAATCGGCCAATGGCCGCCCAAAATCCCGCCACATTTCGCCATCGCCACCCGCCACCCACGCCCATCCGCCATGCCGCCTGCGCTAGCCAGCCGCCTGGCCGCCCGCGCCCGCCGCCCCACGCGCTGCGCCGCCACTGCTCACCGCTCAGCCGCTCACCACGCCCAATACGCCCCCAGCACGCGCGCCCACCGCCCAGAGCGCGCCACTGGGCGCCTCCCCTCCCTCCCGTCTCGGTCGAGCAGGGAGCTCGGCCGCCGGCCGCCCTTCGCTGCCCCCGACCTCCTCCTCGCCGGCCTTCCACGCCTCCCGGCCTCTCCGGCGACCCTCATGGCCGCCTTCCGCCCCGGCCGGCCTCCACCGCAACCCTAGGTAAAACTCTCGTTGTCGGCCTTACGTGCCGTATGTGGTTGTGTGGGCCTGTCAGAATTGATATGAGGGCCTTCGTGTTGTTGTGGTTGTCGGCCTTCGTGCGTTGTGAATGTCGGCCTTCTGTCATTTTTTGCGAGTTTGGAAACCTCCCGTGCGGGGAGGTGTCTGCCAAATTTTGAACAAACAATAACCTATTGCCTTTTATGCGGGAGAAGAGCACGTCGGAGGGACCGGAGGACCCCGATCGTCTTCGTCGGCGTCGCGATTCTGCACGCACTGCGTCGCCTCGCCATCTGCGTCGACTCGCCATCGCCCGCTTAGCCCGACTTCACCGACACCTAGGTATAAATAACCTCTTTTTCCGCATGTCCGCCGTAGCCAGCAGAACCCGCTTAAGCGTCTCCGTCCGAAAGAGATACGGTCGTAGGTATGCGGATCTTTGCATATCTGCGATCAGATCTGCTTCTGATTGTCCATGTTTTTGACAGCCATGCGGATGCGTAGATGGGTTAGTTTCCATGGTCCGCTCCGGTCCGAGATGAGTTTCGCATCACCTCCTGTTGTTCTCGGATACACACTCTCCCTTGCGAACGTATCGGAGAACAATGGGAGGTGCCGCCAAATTCGCTCGGAGAGGAGCGAGCTGAACCGACCTTATCTACGCATCCGCGAATGGGATTAGGACCTATCCTCACCTATTAGACATTAGGAACACCGCGTAGATGCAATTGATGGTCACAATACTGTGATGTAAATGTTAAAGGATGGAGGACCGTCGGTGGATGTACACGGCCGAGAAGCGGGAGTGACTACGACTATGAATGGGTGAAGGGACGGATCGTTTCTTGAAACATGCATTTGGCCTGAGGAGCAGGAGGACATTCTCTAGTTTGGTGTCCTGCAGCAAATGTGACAACAGGAGAAAGGTAGACGAGAAGACCATGGGTAGACATCTTGTGTTCAATGGTTATACTTTGGCTACGGTGAAGGATCTACCATGGTGAAGCAGATCGTATAAGAGCGGAGGTGGTGAGAGCACGCCGAGGCTTTTGATGATGATGCCGGGTAGCGACATGCTAGATGACGCCACCAAGCTCACTTGACGAACGACGTGAGAAGGAGGAGATGGAGGAATCCGCAAAGGACTTCTACAAAATGTTGCACTCGGCACAGAAACCCCTTCACGAGCGTACAACGATTTCTTAGCTGGATGCGGTTGGACGCGTAATGGGGTTGAAGGCCGAGTTAAACCTGAGTCGAGAAGGCTTCGATAAGATGTTGGCCGTGTTTGGCACCATGCTACCGGAGAAGCACACTTTGCCGATTTAACTTGTACGAGGCGTAGAAACTCCTTCGTATGTTTAAGATGCCGTATGACAAGATACATGTTTGTCCGAAGGGGTGCGTCCTATTTAGGAAAGAACACAAGGACGCAAATTACTGTCCGAAGTGTAAATCCTCCAGGTACCTGGAGGTAGACTCTGGTGATGGTCAGAAAAAGCAGCTTCCGATCCCCGCGAGAGTGCTACGGCACCTTCCTTTCCTGCCAAGGATCCAACGGCTATTCATGATCGAGGAATCTGCAAAACAGATGACATGGCACAAAGATGGCAAACGGTACAATCCTAGGAAGATGGTACATCCGTCTGATGCTGAAGCATGGACGTACTTCAATGACAAACATCGTGACAAAGCAGCTGATGCCCGTAATGTACGTGTCGCGCTGGCAACAGATGGGTTCAATCCTTATAGAATGATGGCTGCCCCATACACATGCTGGCCCATTTTTGTTATCCCCCTCAATCTCCCTCCCGGCATCTCCTTTCAACGGCATAACGTATTCTTGTCGTTGATAATTTCTGGACACCCGAGGAGTAATATGGGTGTGTTCATGGAGCCTGTGATTGATGAATTGATCCACGCTTGGGAGAAGGGGGTATGGACATACGACCGAGCTACAAAGACAAGCTTCAAAATGCACGTTTGGTACCACTACTCCCTGCATGACTTCCTGGCGTATGGGTTATTTGTCACCGGTGTGTTCACGGAAGTTCCCATGCCCAATATGCAAGGAAGCTGTGAGGTTCATTTGGTTGAAGAAGGGTGGCAAGTATTCGTCGTTCGACCAGCATCATCAGTTCCTCCCTCTAGACCATGAATTCAGAGAAGACATCAAGAGCTTTACGAAAGGTGTCAAAGTGACAGACCCTAAACCGCACTTGAGGATCGTGCCGAGGTTCGTGCTCGGATAGATGCTCGTGCCCAATGAAGAAGGTGGTTTTGTGGGATATGGTGAGGAACATATGTGGACTCATAAGTCCGGCTTGACGAGGCTCCCCTATTTCGATGACCTTCTTCTGCCACATAATATTGATGTAATGCACACTGAAAAGAATATCGCCGAGGCACTTTGGGGAACTCTCATGGACACTGACAAGTCTAAGGACAACGTTAAGGCTAGAGTGGACGTAGCGACGTTGTGCGATAGACCGAATCAAGCGATGCAGCCTCCTAGTGGCCGAAACAAGAACTGGAAAAGGCCTAAGGTCAATTTCGTCTTGCAAATCGATCAAAGGAGGAAGTACTAAAATGGATCCGACGTTAATATTCCCGCATGGATATGCGCGAATCTTAGCAGGGGAGTGAACTTAGGCACTCTGCGAGTCAACGGGATGAAGAGTCATGACTACCACATATGGATTGAGCGGCTTCTTCCGGCGATGGTCCGAGGCTATGTCCCTGAGCATGTTTGGCTAGTGCTGGCAGAGTTGAGCTTTTTCTTCCGCCAGCTTTGTGCCAAGGAGATATCTCAGACCGTCGCTCAGGACTTGGAAAAAGCGGCACCTGTGTTGCTCTGTAAGCTGGAGAAGATCTTTCCACCCGGCTTCTTCTTGCCGATGCAGCATCTGATTGTGCACCTCCCGTCCGAGGCACGTTTGGGGGGGCCCGTGCAGGCCCGTTGGTGCTATCCAATCGAGAGATGTCTAAATACTCTTCGCAAAAAATGTACAAAGAAAGCCAGAATTGAGGCTTCCATTGCAGAGGCATGCCTTCGGGAGGAGGTGGCAAACTTCACAACGCAATACTACAAGCCGAACCTTCCTAGCAATCATAATCCACTCCCTCGTTACAATTCTGACGAAAATGAATCGACCCTCAGCCTTTTCCAAGGCCAACTCGGCAGTGCAAGTGGATCAACCCCGAAGCTATTGGGAAATGAAGAGTGGCGCAGTATCATGCTATATGTGTTGAATAACCTTACCGAGGTGCGGTAGTTCATCAAGTAAGTTCTCAACGAACTTGTTTCAATCGCGCCACTATTCTCGCATCCAACCCCATTGATTCTCGTTCGGACAGGAATTTGTTCGTGAATTCGCATCAATCAAGGGATCCTACCTCACATGAACAAGACACCCTTGTTTCGGGGTGCGGAGCGGGAGGCTGATTTCATTTCTTGGTTCAAACAAAAGGTAATGTCCAATTTAGCTCGACGCTCGATCGTCCAAGGTGATCGTGACGTTTGATTAATATAACGATCTATCATGCTTCACCTTGCGTGCCCGCACCGGTTCGTCCCATGAGTGACGAGTTGAAACAGTTACAAACGGCCGTGGCGTTAGGGTGAAGTCATTTACGGCTATGACGTGAACGGATATCGCTTCCACACAACAAGTTACGAGCGATTCGCCCAAACAAAAACCACAAATAGCGGAGTTTGTACGCCCGGCACTGATGGCCTCGACTATCATGGTAGAGTTGAGGAAATCTATGAACTCTCATTTCATGGAGACAAACCTCTTAAACCTGTCATGTTCAAATGCCACTGGTTTAATCCTCGATCAACGAGACGAACCCCTCATCTTGGGCTAGTCGAGATTCGAGAAGATTCCATCTATCCTGGAAAAGATGTCTACATTGTGGCTCAACAGGCCGTGCAGGTGTATTATACTCGATACGCCAACCAAGACAAAGAGGATCTTAAGGGTTGGGCTATTGTGCACTAGGTATCTCCACATGGTAAACTACCTGCCCCAAACGATGATGATTACAACTTCAACGCAAACACATATGATGGACAGTTCTATCAAGAAGATGGGCTACCAGGCACGTTTGAGATAGTCTTACCCGAAGCAATCGAAATGGAAGTAGACAACGAAATGGTTGATGGCGAGGTCGATGGAGATGTGGTGGTAAATGCCAAGGACATAGCAATGCTTGAGCGATTACTTCTAGGCAATGACTACGATGACAACATAGAACCTTCGGATAGTGTTGCCCATTTGGACAATTTTGACAGTGATGATGAGACCTATGATCCCAATCATGAAGATTATTCCTAATACATGTAATACTATGTTTTTTTTAATTTGTGTTTTGTTTATATATTTTGAATCTATTTCTAATATATGTACTAATTAGTCTTGTTCATTCTTTGTGATTGCAGGTGATTGAACAAAGATGGCGAGCAGACGTCCACGCCGTGACACGCCCTCGGTTTACGGGAGAGACCGCCCTCTCCTTCGAGGTGAGGGGTCGTCGTCCGGGGCAATGTCCGCAGGAGGTGACGAGAGGAGGACCAGGCGCAGCCGCAGGAGGCGCGGTCTCTCCTCGCCACGTGACGAGGTGCCGGAGGAGGAGCACGTGATGGCCACGGCCACGTCCCTCGTCGGAGGACGAGAGGGGTCGATAGATGGGCGAGGAGGCGAGGCGCCGAGGTGAGGGAGGCGAGGGGCTCGAGGGCGAGGAGAGGTACCGCTACCGGACTCCTACGAGCGAGGTCCCGCGAGCCTCCTCCGGCTCCGCTTCCTCACAACCGCCAGTGATTCGGCCTATGGCAAAGAGGTAAGTAACTATAGATGTTATCACAACTACTTCATAAGATATGTTGGAAATCATAAGAGAAACTGATAAATTTTCTTAATCACTTGTGCAGGCCTGGTTGGTTTTGTCAGTATTCCAAAGACGCACTTCGCGAGCATCCTTGGTGTTTTGTGCAGAAATGGTACTCGGCATTGTGCAACCGTCCAAGAGCCGTGGTGCGGGAGCCGCCTCCAATCGGGACAGTACGCTACTGTCACGGATGACACTTACCGCAACAAGCGTGAGCGGTATTGGCGTAGTTTTGGGTAAGTTTCTCTCGCACAACATTGCTTAATACATCTCATTCATTGGTTAAATGTTTTATTGAAATAATGAATGGATACATCGGTTTTGTATGCGTAAATTTTTCAAGGCCAAGAAGGACTTGAGGCCCAGCGACCGAAGCGTACGCGCAGCTTGTAGGAAGTACGCCACCGACATGCACCACCATGGGCGCGCCCAAGCCCACATAGACTACTACAGTCGGTATTTAGCAGTCCCTCCCAAGCATCAAGCAAGACTGATTACTGTTGACCCGACCAAGACTTGAGGTAGGCGAATAACATTCATAATGATTCGTTTTGATATTAAGTAGGTTCAATTTCATCTTCTTATATGTCAAATACTGATGACTTGTAGGTGATTCCACAGTGGTGCCGATCGTATCCCGAGTCTTTGGGCCATGATCGTGGACAAGTGGTTATCACAGACTTTGTTGACACGCACAAGAGGCGCTGGAACAAGGCGTCGATGAGGCAAGGTCCAACTCACCATCAAGGCAAACAGACCTCCCTGATACAAACAAGCATACGTAAGTGATTTCTTTCATTTATTTTGATGCTCAATTCGCTTGATTTCTCACCATCTTCCGTCTTTCTCGCAGAGGTCACGCACCCGCGAGGAGGTCTCGGAGTTCTCTGCGTGGGCTATGTCCCACATGGGCAGGGCGTCGTCCTCTGTCTCCTTCGACCCGGCTGCCCCGCCCCAGGTGTACTCCGACCCGAACGTGTACACTAAAGTCCAAGAGTACACGTCCTCGGTAAGGGAGATCTATGGGGAAGATTACAATGTGCGCACTGAGCCCATTGATGCAGAGACGATCATGAGGCTCGGAGGAGGCAAGAAGCACGGCGGTGTGGATTGCGAGACGGCGCCATCGACTCCACCACTGCTCCTCCTCGACGCTATCCGAGCACGGAGCACGAGCTCCATCCAGCCCATACGCACACGGCCTTCTCCAGCACTGCAGCAGGTCCATGCACTCCAGGTAATTCCTGTTTTACTCGTCGTACGTTGATATTTACACACCTAAATTAGATTTGCATTACTGATACATTGGAGTGAAATATTGCAGGCCGAGCTGCAAGAAACAAAAAGGCAAAGTCAAGAGCAGAACGCGGAACTGACCGCACAGCTGCAGGCCCAGCAGGTCGCGTTCGACGCCGCGCAGAAGCAGATAGCGGAGATGATGGTGATCATGCAAAGTCTTGGGCAAGCATCGGGTGTACCTGTGCAGTTTTCAGCTCCTCCACCTCCTACTCCTGCAGCTACTCCTGTAAGTATGAAAGTTCACTTTTCGCTTGTGCTTTGCATGTATGTCGCCTTCGTGCTGCCAGGGTGTTGGCGTTCGTGCCGTTGTGGATGTCGGCGTTAGTGCGCTGTGGATGTCGGCGTTAGTGCCGTTGTTTCTTGCAGTTTGGAAACCTCCCGTGCGAGGAGGTGTCTTTGCGAAATTTTCAATTGAGTCTAATCTTTTTGTATTCCTAGATTACTAGATGCAATCTCTAAGTTCCAAAACTATTTTCCCGGATTACTCACACATGCAATCTCTGCTCCTTTGTGTAGCCTCCGTCCGCGGGTTCCAATCATCCGGTAGTGCGCCACGGGTGATCCCGCTTTTCCTTCAAAGACCGCCTCATAGGCTACCTTGATGAGGACTAGTGCTAGGTGATGTGGTTGGACTTTATTGTAATATTTGTGGTTTATGGTTCTGACTTGTGCTTGGATTTCATGAACTTGTCGTAATAAACATGTGAATGATGATGAACATGTGACTTGTCGTTGTAATATATTGTGATTTGTGGTTCACAATTATGGTTGTGATATATTGCGAGAAAATGGGTTCTGTGTGATATATATATGTGATGGTTGATATATATATGTATATATATGAAATGCTTGTGTCGATGGAATGCAAAAAACAAAAAAAAATTTAAATTTCTGCCTCTTTCCCGAGGGTAATGACCAAGGCCCTCGGCAAAGGAGGGTCCTTTGCCGAGGGCCGTCCCATTGCCCTCGGCAAAGATTCATTGGAAAAATTCTGGAACATTTCTTTGCCGAGGGCTATGGTTGGAGGCCCTCGGCAAAGACTTTTTTTAAAAAAATTAAAATTTCTTTGCCGAGGGCCTGCGGGGAAGCCCTCGGCAAAGATTTTTCAAAAAAAAAAAGAATAATTCTTTGCCGAGGGCCGTTCCATTGCCCTCGGCAAAGATTTTTTGAAAAAATTTTGCAACATTTCTTTGCCGAGGGCCATGGTTGGAGGCCCTCGGCAAAGATTTTTCAAAAAAAAAAAGAATAATTCTTTGCCGAGGACCTCTGGAGACGGCCCTCGGCAAAGACTCCGTCCCAGGCGCTGGCGCCGTGACGGCTACTTTTCTTTGCCGAGTGTCGGTCCAGCCCTCGGCAAAGACCCTCTTCGCCGACTCAAAATTCCCCCAAAAGCTTTTTGCCGAGAGCCGCCCTCGGCAAAGCCTTTGCCGAGCGTTAATGGGCCTTTGCCGATAGCCTCAGGCCCTCGGCAAAGAGGCCGTCTCCAGTAGTGATCTGCGTTGGTTGCCCGCTGGACTCACTATCAAGAAGTGTATCCATGGCTTCTTGTACTAATTTTTCATGGCACATTATTATCTGATGGCGCTAATTCACCTCTTTTTAATAGATTGGTAAGGTGGTTGTTCCGACGAATTACTCGTCCGTCTCCTTTTCGCCCGCACCAACTTGCATCCCAACGAGACAAGTCAATAAACAAAGCCATCATCACAACAAATCACTAACCAGCGCCAGGAAATAGAGAGCAGTAGCAACGTTGACGTGGCGTCATATTATATCGGCAAACTTGTGGGTAATTACATGCATCAGCTGCATGTATTGAGCTGTTGCTTTCTTCTACTAAAGGAGGAGGAGAAGGAAACTAAAGAGACACGTACTCGGGGCTGAAAGCTACCACCACTTAAAACATCCGGATCGGAGGAGGAAACTACTGGATCGATCTCGAGGGTACGTAAGTAAAGCTAGGGGTAAAATCTCGCCGGTCGGATTGGATTTGACGGCGGCCGAGGACGCTTGCTTATCGCTCGACGGTGACGGAGACGTTGCCGCCGCCGACGGTGTTGCTGGAGACGACGGTGGGCAGCTCGACGTTCTTCTCTTTCTTGGGGGTCGACTTGTAGTAGCAGGCGTACAGGATCAGCTGGATGGCGCCGAACAGCGTCCCGAGGCCATTGGGGATCTGCAATGCATGTTACGAGTATGGTCAGAGATTCATCAGGTTGCACAAATTGACCTCGAATGGATGGACTAGCTGTTGACTGACCGTGACGTAGAGGTCGAAGCGGATGAGCGCGTAGGACGTCCAGCAGATGCCGTTGAGGAAGCTCACCAGCGACAGGAAGAAGGGCATGTACTCAACGCTCTTGGTCTTTACCACTTTCCCCTGCACGCACAACATTATCAGTAAATTCAAGAATCAAGAACACGATGCAAGAGAACTAACCTTGGGTCAGTTGGCTTGGCTACGAGCTTGGGAGAGCTCCACGAGACACCGCAAAAAATTTCAATGTATGTGCGTGTAAGTGACGTGTGAGAACTTAAAAAGGAGCACGATGGAACACCTCATGCATTCCAAAAAAACACGAACTGACATACTCCATAAGCACAGGTAACAAGGCTGTGCTTGATTATACGATCTATCTAACAAGTAAAATAAATTCACTGATTAACAGCAGCAGGTAATGGTGAAGTCTCCAGGCCTGGCCCACATCACCCACGAGAAGGTACCAGCGACAGCGTAGTGGCCAGTACAGTAACCCTTTTTCGTTTCAACGTGACCCAACAAGGGAAGGTCACAAAAAAAGCAGACTGGTACAGGGACACATGTAATAGCTCCACCCAAGAAACACAGGATTCGAGATCTGGCACACCTGAAACGGGCAGCACCTAGCATCGCATTCACACAATCCTCTGATCTGGTCAGCACACGTTTGTGATGGAAGGTTAGCAAGAATCACGGATTTTGTTTAGACGGATCGATTCCTTCCGTCCCATACCCGTCACTCAACAGCTAGCAGCACACGAGTTTTGTGAGAATAACAGAACAAGTTTTGGTTGGCTAAGCCAGTGCGCAACAACAACACTGCCTTCATGGGAATGCAAATACCACACCGATAAGCAGATAACACGTAGGAAGAAACAAACAATAGCCTTTTGACGGAACATAGGACAGCATGTCCGTAAAGAACTGCACGAGCACAATGGCAATTTGACCCAAAAAAAAAGTGCACGTTGATTTTATACTAAGAAGGAGAAATCATGACCATTGATGCAAACTTTTAGAGGTTTTGATCCAAAGTTGGCTTTCCCATCCATGCTTCCAAAACAAACGGCAACCAAGGTATGCAAATGCTAATAAATAATGAATGCCTCAACTACAACCTGATGATGAGTCACTTGAACTGACTAGGCTACAAAATCCATATATAACAGATCCCCTTTGTGTCTAGATCATGCAACAAGATTTAAATGATGCCAACCGCTGGCTAATCAGTAATTAGACTAGATAGATAACAGTGGGACTAGTAGGCAATGCAACAGAAACATAATCTGGAGAGAGGAAGATGCCTAACTAACCTTTTCTTTAGAGTTCCAGAAGAACAAACTCAATCTAATCTAAACAGTACAACCCCCTGATCACCAGGGGGGGGGGCCTTTCACTGGCAAGTAGGCCCACCGAATCCTTGTTGGACCCATCAGTAAGAGTGCGAAATTAACCCTATCAAACACGCATCCACACAACACCAACAACATATTAGCGTAACCACTGACAGACATGTGGGACCGGAAACAAATACATGCATATTAACACCCGGAGATTACCTGATCAATGCACCCTGATCGCCCACACCGGCGAGATTAGCCACGTGCATTACCACGCAATTAATAGCGAATGAAGAACACGCACGCAATTACCACGAGGCGCAACAAACAGATGGAGATAAGCGTGGATCAAGAGCGCAGGGATGGATCGATGGGTACGTACCATGATGGTGAGCGGGGAGGCGTACATCGCCGAGCCGAAGATGACGCAGAGGATGCCGACGATCATGGAGCGCTTCTCGTGGGTGTGGGCGCCCAAGAGCACGCCGAGCACGACGGCCACCATGAACGCCGCCTCCAAGCCCAGGAAGCCGAGCATCCTCAACTGCACAAACACAGAGACACGGGTAATATCAGATGGATGGACAGGAATATCAAACAACTAATTAAACTAGTAGCACCGAAGAGATAAGAATGGGATCGATCTGCTGGGGAGAATATATCAAGGACGGACGGACGGACGTACGCGCTTCTTGTTTGTCGAGTAGAGGAAGAAGATGATGAGGTAGGAGGCCTCGACGACGAGCCCGACGCCGTTGATGGTGACGACGAGGATGCTGTTGGGGTGGACGATGGGCAAACCGTAGAAGACCCAGAGCATGCAGTTGAGCAGCGTCGCCAGGTACGGGGCCGCGCTGAACTCCTCCACGTCCTTCCGCTTGCAGATCCGCAAGAACGTCGGCCTGCACATCAAACGCACGCCTCCTCGTCAGAAAACCCCAACAAACTACCTTCCAAAACCAGAGCCAGAGCGAGAGAGAGACATGGCGGCGGCAGCGGCTTACACAGGGGAGAGGAAGAGGCCGAAGGAGATGACATTGCCGATGATACCGACGACGTTGCGGGCCGCGTCGGGGGAAATCATCTTGCTCGCAGCGCCGGTGGGATGGGGAACACGAGGCGGAGGAGATGAGAGATTGGTTTGGTTTCGACGACGCACGCGGCGAAACGCAGAGAGTGAGAGAGAGACAAAATCACGAAAGGCGGAAGCAAAATGGGGGGTTTGGGTGTGGGGAGAAAGGCCTCGCTTATATAGGGTATCGGCGCGGCGGTGCGCGATCGAGGAATCTCCCCGGCGGCGCTGGGTTGCGGCGTGGGGCGCGGGGCTTATCCATTGTTAATCAACCCATCACGGGCGAGCGGCCCCCACGGGGCAGTGGCTCAGGATGGGGGATCAGTAGTCCGTTAATGCATGCATGCCTGGCCGATTGAGCTGGCGCTGGGAGAACTAGTCGCACGTTTATGCTGTTTGACTAGTTAACCACACACGTTAGTTACTACTACCTGGTTAAAAAAACAAGTTGTTTTAGATATCGATATGACTCCAAAATACCACTTCGATAAATAATTGCTATTGTAACATATTTATCAAACTCAACAAAATTATAATATTATAAAATTACTTTTCAAGATGAATCTACATATATAATTTTCATGTATCTAATTTAAATATTTAAAAAGATCTATATCGATAACTAAAGCCTCCAAAATTTGACTGCATACATTTAAAATAACTTGTTGTTTTTTAAACGGAGGAAGTATTTACTATCCATTTTTTTTTTCCTTGGCTAGTAAGAAGAGGATCGATCATCCTCGCAATACGTAGTTACTAGATAGATTATATCTTTCTTAATCTTTTTTTATCTAAGAAAAAAAGTGTAGATCATATCTATAATTAATGGCATGGCTTCGTTAATTTGTACTTTTGGCTTGATCAGAACCAACGGGTCATCATTGTCCACACAAAAGATGCAGAGAATTAATGGAAAGAGCCACAGTGCCATGTACTCATGTGTACCTGCAGCCGTCCACAAGGAATTGCAGCATGTGCATGTCTCAAGAGGCAAATCAGATATCTTCAACTCGACTGATCAAAGTTGATCAAGCTAGGTGCGTACGCAGTGCAACGAAGCGACTTGGAGGTGAAAACCCCGACAAAGCAAGACCTGTCCAAATGATCGTAGTTACGGGTAAATACAAGCAAAACAACGGCAGATCTGCATCACCCAATGCGATTGGCACTGCTGTGTGTGTCGTTACGTAAGCCCATGCAACTCGCATGAAGAGCCCATGCATCCAGCACGGCACAAGCCTTCTGTTTTCTTGAACAGCAAGATAGAGGCAATTCTGTTGCCGAGTTCCAGAGAATTGCATCTTTAGGCCTTGAGCTGGCCACAAGCTACCATCAGATATTTCAATTTCGTTTCACAGCTCAAAATTCTTCCAGTGTTTAACAGTTTACATGCGCTGGAAATATCAAAATAACAGCATTACTAAGCTACAAAATCCTGGAGGATAACAAGCAGAAAAAAGGAGAGGAGATGAATGCCCTCCAAATTTCTTTAACCACCATAAAAGGAGCGGATAACCAATGATCTTTACAGCAACACTCCGATGCGGTATCATTCTAGGCAGTCGACCAAATCACAAATCCTGTTTTCCTTTCCTTGTTCCCATCCCAAATATTTGTACATTGCTTACAGTTTTCGGCATAAATGTTTCCATCGATCTGGTATTCTGGTTGCGTCTCTTGATATGGTTAGACTGGCTCAACCCGAATTTTCAAGCAAGCCAATACAGTTCTCAGCACTTCTCTGCTTGATGTATCCTCAGCTTCTTGGAAGGTGGTGTCATGAAAAGCTTTCTAACAGATGTAACAGGATCATCCTCCTGAAATTACAGAAACCAACTGTGAGGTCGTGATTAGAAAGAAACAAGACATGATTCAATTAAAGAACACTACCTCATTGAGAAGGCTGATCTGAGCCTCCACTTGTGAATCCCCATTAGTTCTTTTATCCTGAGCAAGTAATGCCAAAAGAGTCAGCCTCCAACCAGGCAAGGCCTCACCGTCATCAGGGGATATCCAAGGGCAGAATGTCCGGTGCTGCTTGATAGGATCAAACTCATTCATTTTGTCATACAGGCCTTGTTTTCCTGTTATGGGAAAGACGGTTAGCGAAAGCAATGAATAAGAAACACTCTGTCTGAATAGTATTCAGATTCTAAAACATAGTAGTAATAAATACTAAATTTCCACAGCAACAAGAGAGGCCAAAAACTCAGCACTGTTGTCCTAGATCAGTATGTGTTTAGCTGCTATTCCTGCGAATATGCTAATTGTAGCTAGAAGTTCTCAAAACTCTTACTACAATATGAAAGGTGGGGAAAAAATGGGATGGGGGAGGGCTCCCCCATCTCCATCCATTCCCCCTGAATCCAACGGCCCGGGGGAGGGGCCTCACGTGAGGCCCTCCCCTGGGGAATTTCCTTCCAAAAGGTGGGCTAACACCTAACAAGGTACTCCTATTTCCCCTAATTTTTTCATCACTTCAATTTTCTGTTTAGTAATTTTTTATTCCCCCAAATTCCATTCAATTGTACAACTTCACAGAATATATAATGATCAATATTATTACCAAATGTTACAGTTAACAAAAAGTAACAGAAATGAATTCCCCACCTGATAGTTGGTATGCACCTTTCTCCCGGTTGACAGACGATTTTGTGATTGTACCAACCTCAACTGACCTGGAATTGTTTGTGTGTTTCTCTGCCAAGTTCTGATCATTAGAAGGTTCTTTGCTTGTATCCTGAATGGGTGGAAATTTAGGTTCTGATCCATGTTGAACAAGTCTTGCATTCGTGCTTGTTATACTTTTGCTTGTAGCACCACCTGTTTCTGGTTCTTCGTTGGAAGCTTCTTCTATATTGGTATCCTTACTTGTATCTGAATGTGAACCCCCTTGTTTGTGTTCAGTGCTTACTTGCAAGTTTGTTATGTCCTTTTCAGAATTATCTCCTTGCTGGTCATGCTGTGCCCCTTTGGTGGATATATTAACATCATTGGAGGTTGTATTATTATCTCCTTGCTGGTCATGCTGTGCCCCTTTGGTGGATATATTAACATCATTGGAGGTTGTATTATTGCCTTCCAACATGTGAGGCTCATCCATGCTTCTTTTGCGTTTCATGGGCCCTGAAACGTGCAAAGCAATAGGAACCATGTGGCTATCACTTCCAGATGAAAACAGTTTTCCACGGGAGTTCAAGTCAGCTTTCAAGTGTCGACTGACAACAGGAAATGAAACTCTTGGTCGAAAACTCTGTCTGGTCGGCGGAGGGCCACCAGCAATGGTGAAATTAAAACCAACGTTTGCAGCCTTTGAAGGTCCTACTCCACTGACTAGGTTGGCATGCCCATTATTTTGCTCATCTTGTCTGTTAGAATCCGATATCAGCTTAAAGAGTTGAAGAGGTCGTTCCATAAGTGAAAAAGGCCACAAGGCAACACAGGCTCCACAAAATTGACAATCTAAAACAACTGATAATGGATCATAATGCTGATCTCCTTGATTAGCATCTGCAGTTGCTGTGGAACCATCAACTTCATTAGGTGAGTAAATTATAACCCGATCTTCCATTGTGTTATTTATTTGCTCTGATTGGGCCAATGTAGAGGTAGAGTTCGCATCTGAATGAGATTTGGTTC
Source organism: Hsuehochloa calcarea (assembly GCA_036346395.1). Taxonomy (NCBI): domain Eukaryota; kingdom Viridiplantae; phylum Streptophyta; class Magnoliopsida; order Poales; family Poaceae; genus Hsuehochloa; species Hsuehochloa calcarea. The sequence goes on along the minus strand of CM070593.1, from coordinate 26,647,076 downwards.
CACAGTCAACAGCATAGGGAAGTAGGCGGGGTTCCCATCCACACAAACTTATTATCTTCAGTGCCTGCAAGGCAGTTAAGCATTAAGTTGGGACACAGAGTCAATGATTTGATGCAAAATAATGTGCACAATGAAATTGCAAAATGAAAAGACACACAAGATTTAACAGTAATCCAACTATCCAAGATGTCTAAGCAAAGTAATATGGAATGGCTAGCTAAGTAGGAGGATCTACTGCCAATAGATCATGCAAATCAGCTTGTAGCAAACAGAAACTAAGTTATGTAAACATGTATGCAGATGGAACATAAATATTTGTTGTAATTGATTTTATCAAGCACTACACAAAGGGTTGTATCTGTATTAAGTGACATAAAATATTTCTAGGTCTAGATTTGCTTCATCAAAGTATATCTAAATTTTCCTAATAGCTTGGACATTACTTCAGATCAGACTTCCGATAGGATCAACAAAAAAAAGGGACACGAATAATTTTCAATGCAGTGTGCAATTGGAGGTATGAACAGTATAACATGATATCCCGTAAAGCCACAAAAAGGTGTAAACTAAACAGAATTTATTCAGTTAGATAGATGCCACAACTAGCAAGTTGCATATGTGCCTTGTGCATGGTTTGTATAAGATATCAATCACTTAAAAAATAATCCTTAGTGTAGCAAGCAAGCGTTCATGATGTGGCTCATGCAAAATTGAAGAAATTTACAAACTGATATCACAGACAAATACTGAAGAGCAATCAATAGAAATACAATGGATGTAGCACATTTCAAATGCAAACTCCACATGTAGATGAGGAGGAGCAATTAGGCATAAACCAAAAGCCTGACCTGATAATACGTGTCAGCATCTTGAAAAGTGCCATCTAAATCCTTAATTGTTGAGTCTTCAGACAGCATAAACCCCCCTTTAAGGACGACTGATGAAGAGAACGGTTCCAATAGGAACTGCTCTAGCTGTGGACTCCTCTTCATCATGCTCTCCAGAGAAGAGCAGGAAATTCTTGGAAGTGCTGAGAGCCGTAGCAGAGAGGAGAAACACTCATAGTAATTCTCAACTAAAACAGGAGGAGGTGTTGGTGGAAATAAGGCAAGTGATTCATCACATATGTTGTCAATCCATGGACACAGTAGTTTATGTCCAGTGTCCAGCTTCAAGCTGAAAACAGCAGCAGCCTTTTCAACTGCAGGAAAGATAGCATTCGATGTAAGGAAATGAATATAAAGTTATAAACGGGGTGTTCAAATCAAGGAAGTTAGGTAAAACGGCATAATGCATACACCTTGCTGTGGTGTCCATGAGGAAGGAGTGAAGAACAGAAGCCGTGCCCCACATGCTTCACACGTTATAACGTCCGGTTCAACGTTAGTCCATCCTCTCCTTGCACAGTTAACAGGACTAATAACCTGCAAAAGACAACTCGCTATCAGCTACCAACAAGAAAGATGCTTCAGCTACCAACAAGAAAGATGCTTCAGCTGAAATGCTCAGCCGCCAACTAGAGTGCTATGTCCCTTCCGACTCCGAAACCAAATGAAGAAAAAACCGTTAAGAACCAAGTGCTCGCATAATTGCCCGAGGATAACACACAAAACATCATCCCGCGCCCAACCAATTCGTGCAATTCCAGAACATAACCAACCTTCGGTCACAATTTTAACTGGTTTATTAACAGGGACTGCGGCAAACAGCCCTTTTGGCCTAAAACTTTCCATTCATTTACAATCATTCCGTAACTCGGTCACGTAGCACGCCGGAATTATCTTAATTAGGAGTAACAAATTTCCCAAAAGCAGTAGCCCCAGTGGCCACCTGAATGTCATCAATCCACCGACCAACGCAGAGACTGTACGCATGGCAAGTAACATGAAGGGTGGAACCGGTTAACTGGGTACCTTGGGCTTGGCGAACCAGGTCATGGCCTTGAAGGACGGGAGGCGCCGCATGAGGTCGGCGCGGTCCCACGGGCGGCACGGCGGCGGCGGCGATATCGCCGCCATGGCCGCCACCTGCGGCGGGAGCCGCGACCCCCGCACCACCCCGAACCTCCTCCCGGCCGCCGCCGCCTTCCCCGCCCTCCCGGAGCTGCCACACCAGATCAGATCAAACCCACGTCAAAAACCATACGAAGGGGCATATGCGAGAGAAGAGGTACGAACTAGCCTAGGGCTAACCCGGGAGCGCAGGAGGCAGATGAGGAGGAGGGTCTGGAGCCGTGGCTGGGGTTAGGCTTGGGCTTGGGGAAGTGGTAGAGCTTGTCCATGGCCTTCTTGAGGCGCCGCTCGGAGTCCGCGCCGATGTCCCCGCCGCCGCTTCCGCCGGCGGCCATCAGGCCGGCACGAGGTGAGGGGATCAATCGGCGGAGATGGCGACGTCGACGCGTGCGTGGCTGGAGGCTGCCGCTACTGCGGGGTGTCGAGACCAATTGCTGCCATTAGACAGAGGCGAGCTGTGGCCATCCACTTGGGCTTTGGCCTTCAAATCGTTGAGCAGCTGTGCCACCCTCGTGGTTTAACTTGTGCTTAGCTTAAAATGTTGAGTGCTTGCTGCGTTTATTGGGCTGCAGGGCCAAGCTCGTTTGAGACAGGGATATGGATTAGAGTTGCAAGATACTCTGTTGGCTACAGCTCTATATTTTTATTTTTCAGATTTTATTTCTGATTCTTTGAGAATCTACTTTTTTAGAATCTAGACCTGTCTGTTGAAACCGTTTGGCTGGTAGGTTGACTCCAAAAACCATATGAGGGAGAATTAGAGTCAAATAGACCATGGTACCCCTGGGTGTAATACTTCAATTGTATTTATGTAACTCGGTGGCATTTACGGGTAAAAACCTTCAACTTGAAAGGGTATTTTCATTTCTGAAGGTTGGATTCTCACGAGAATCTGCTGGGAGGCTGCTTCTCGTTGCTAGCTTATTTTCGAGACAGCTCCTCGCGAGAAGGAGAATCTAGTGGTTTTGAGAATCAGAGTGTTTGGTACGACTCCACGAGAATCGATTGAGAAGCTGGGAGTGGAAGCTGTACCAAACAAGGCCAAAATGTGTTACATCTCACAGTTTTCTTTAACTACTATATAAATTTCATTTACCCCCGCGCCCCCCAACCGTACCCCCCCCGCCAACCAACCCACCCACTCGCCTACCTCAGCCTCATCGCCAACTCCCAATTTCTCTCTCCCCCTCCACCCCTCCGCCTTCTCCACTGATGCCCCTTCGCCTCTCCTTCGCCCTCGTCCGCACCTGCCCCTCCGCCTTCTCCATAGCCTCTTGCCCCTCACCCACCGCCTCTCGCCCCCACCACCCCTCCGCCTACTCCACCGCCTCTCCACCGATCTCGCCCCCTCTGCCTTCTCCACCGATCTTGCCCCCTCCGCCCCTCCTTCGCCCTCGTCCGCCCCCGCCTGTCGGACCCCGGGTGTCACACAACCCCGAGACCCTCTGTGCATACCAAGCTAGTCCCATGATCAGTAGCTAGCTTGCACAGTTGCAACAATGATGTAATCACATCCATTCAACAACGAACTAATGAAGCAGACAAAGTAATATTATTTAAAACAACGAAGACCTTATGGTCAAGGTTCTTACAAAAGTAGCCTCACAGGGCTTAGCAACAACAGAGTATCTGGCAGCGGAAATCTCAAAATACGTGGAGCCCAATCGACATGCCCACAGGCAATCGAGTGGAGGACGTGACCTAGTTCGCAAAGTCTTCAAAGTAGCCTTCTTCGTAGAACTCAACATGTCCTGATTCTTCTGCTGGGACTGATCAACAAAGGGCATAAAGCCGTGAGTACATAAAGTACTCAGCAAGTCGTAGAGAAATGTATGCACATAGTATTCATGACAGGCTTAAGCAAGGATGGCTTTATGGTTAATTTGCAGAAAGCAAGTTTAACAATAAATACAATAATTAGATGACAAAGCAGGATTTTAAAAGAATAATACATAGATAACCAAGTTCTTTTGAATCAAACAGTGAACATCCTGCTCACTTCCCAACCATTCAACCAAACGCTTCTATCGAACCAAACCACATTTTTGAAAATGCTACCTTGCGCGAAATCACTGTGCATGTCCGTAATCGGGACACGGCTATTCAATAGATTTTTAACACTCTGCAGAGGTTGTGCAGCTTTTACCCACAAGAGATAAATCACTTGTAATGTCCGTCGACACACTTCCGAGGGTGTGCGACTAAGTGATTACCACAAGGCCTTTACAAAGTTCCATTTTGCCTCGGTTCGCGCCGCTAAGGTTTCACCATCACACCCCTCTTGCGCCATTAAACACCCACAACAGAATCCGACTCAAAACTTCCCTAATTAGTTGGCCAGTCCGTCCCATACTGGACTTATGGTTGCACGAGGTGACCCGGATCAATGACTTGCAAAGTTAAGTCCTTAGTTGGTCGCTCGCACAAGTCTACCACAACCCAATGTGCATTACGCACCCACTCTAGCTCCCTACCTCAAGCCCGAGCATAAATCATTTTTGTTCATACCCGACCAAATGGCAATCCACATGGCATAACATCTTTAATAAAAGTGGCCTCACACCACTGCTTCCATAGTTCCATTAGTCAAATTTCATTCATCATTGAACATGTGATCGAACGTACCGCGGGTAACTAGAGCATGTCTAAGCAATAATACGCACCCAAGTTGGTATACAATTATGTCCAACTAGTATTAACCATCATAAGGTGTCCAAGGATATATGTCATTCAAGGAGACATTTCATTTTCAATTCATCAAGGAGGCATAATGGCAATTTGGTAATTATCTACTCCCAAAACCATTTTTAATAAAACTAGCCATGCATGATAATTTAATACAATATACATTTGTAAAATGGGTTCAACATGGTCAAAGGCCTACGACTTGCCTTCGTTGGCGAGGAGCGAGTCTTCGGTCGTTGGGTCAAAGAAATCTTCCGAAACGCCGGAATCTACACGTGCGAGAATAGCAACAATAAATAAAACAGCACCAAATGAACTCCAAAAATTACAAAACCAGAACCAAATGAAAGAGGATGAATTTATATAAATTTAGAAATTTGGATCACCCAAATCGGAGTTCGGATGTGAAAGTTATGGCCAAAAGAAGTTGGAAAATCACATAAAATGATAGAATTAGGGTTTTCGGATTTTCCGGAATTATTTTTCAACTGAAAATCCGAAGAAATGCGTCGGCGCTTAATAAGCGCACACGTGGTCGCCACGCCGTCGCCACGCGCCAGAAAATCTGCGGCCGACGCCGGCCAGCGGCACGCGGCGCCACATCGCCTTGGGCCCGCGGTCGAGAGAGAGAGAGAGAGAAGCGGTGGCGCGGCGGCGGGCCGAGCTCAGAAAACAGCAAGGCGGGCGAGGAGAAGAGAGGGAGAGGCGGCGGCGGCTTACGGAGAACGGCGGCGACGGAGGCGGGAACGGCGGGTCGGCGCTTCGGGAAGATGGCGACGTGGAGGCGGCCGAGGCGAGAGAGAGAGAGAGAAGAGAGGAGACGAAACGGCGGTTTTATAGGCGAGGAGGGAGCACGGCGACGTGGAGGCGCGCGACGGATTGGCCAGCGGCGTGGCGGGCGCGGCGGAGGCGCTGGCGAGGCGACGGAACAGCGCGGATTCGCGGCGGCGGATTTCGCGCGGCGACGTGGGAGAGAGAGAGCGGCGCCTTGGCGAGACGACGAGCGAGCCGTCCGATTGACGGACGGTGGGAGCGAAGAGGCGCGGCGATGGGCGTCGTCCGATTCGACGGACGGTTGAGAAGTCCAACAGCGCGGGAGGAAGATGAACGGCGCCGTCCGATTGACGGACGGCTGCGGAGGAAGGAGGCGCGGCGAGGAGACGAAAGCGAGCGCCGTCCGATTTCGACGGACGGTGGGAAGACGAGAGGCGCGGCGAAGGCGATGGCGTCGGATCGCGATCCAACGCCAAGAGCAAGGGGCGACGCAGCGAAGGCGAGAGCCACACGATGACGATCGGACGGTGGAGGCGAAGGGTGGCGCGGCGCAGAACGAGACGCCGGATGGAGATCCAACTACGGGGAGAGCGGCGCATTGGAGCGGCGCGGGCCGGAGCGAGAATGGTCATGAATGGGCCGAGGCGGGAAGCGATGGGCCTACTGGGGTTTCGGCCCACCAACAGAAAAGGAATTTAAAATAGTTTTTGATTTTCAGAAATTCAAACAAATCAAAAAGCAATTTAGAAAATAGCAAATAGACTCCAAAAATTCTAGAAAAATTCACAGAAATTCCTTGAATTAATCTAGACTTAATAAAAATACTTTTAACTTTAAATTTTCTTTTCTTTTACAAATAAATTAATTTTTAATTTCGGATAAAACAAAAATAAATTTCTAAAATCCAATAAATCCAAGAAAATTCTTAAAATAATAATTTTTGATTTTAAATTCCAGAAAGCTCAATTAAACCAACTTTAATTTAATTGAAGTTTGATTAACTCATATTAAACCGCAATTGAATTTCTAAAATTTTCAAATTAAGCTTCAAATGTATAAATGGTTCTCTTTTAAAATTTTCAAAACTCAAAAACGAGACGTTACACCATCCCTCCGCCTTCTCCGCCTCTAGCCCTCCGCGCCACCCGCCTCTCATTTGCCCGCCTCTGCCTCACCCCCCCAGCCGATCTGGTCCTCACCTCAAAGACTCGCTCCTCCCACGCCGAGCCAGATCGCCCCTAAAGCCACCCTCGCCCCTCGCCCCAACCCGCCAGCGAGCCTCCCTCGCCCAAGCCCGCCACCGAGCCGCCATCAAGCCTCGCTCCCGCAAGCCGCCGAGCCGCTCTCGACCCATGCATACGCCCCCGCCCACCGTAGAACCGAAGTGTCCCCTATGGTGCATCCCCTCTCCCCTATGGCGCATCACCTCTCCCATCCTCTCGATCCAGCTCCCCGCCGATGGCTACCGAGGTGGAGTGGTGGTCTGATCACATGCCAAACTGTCACCTTATGTGCGAAGACTTGTTCAAAATGCCCAGTGCATGGTGGTTGCAAGGTACGAAGAATCGTGCACACACGGCTGTTGCAACTGCCAAACTACAAAGGGTACTGCCCTCTTCTCTTCCTCCTTTTTCTTGCACTTCTCCACCTCATAGCTCCAGCTTATTAGCTCCCTTTCTCTCCTGCTCTGTGCTGCACGAACAATCACTGGTGTGCATACAACAATCACTGGTGTGAGGGAGCGCGACATCTTCGCCGTCGTGAGGGAGCGCGGCATCTTCAACTGACCACCTTGTTTTGGGCAGTGATATTGTTCATCATTTTGGTAATGAGCATTGCGTGCAATGGATGGTTTGGTCTCTCATAAATTGCATTACTGTTCTATCTGATGAATGGCTCGAATTTGCGTGTTAGTAGTATAACCCTACGGGGTTCAGTGCATCAATCTATTTTGTTTCTTTTACAAGCATGATCATAAGACTCAACACTTAACAGTGATTTGGGTAGCTCGATGGTGATAGTCATAATCTGAAATCAAACTGATAATCAAAGACAGTCTTGAGCCAAATAATTTGCTTTCTGTGATCATTTATTTAGTAGTCTTGATACTTTCGGGTTTTTCTGTTCTATCTGAATCCAGATTGCTCATATATATATAGACACACACACACCCCCCAAAGTACCAGTGTTATAACAGAGCTCCAGCGAGAGATTAAATTACCAAACATGGGTTTACTTTGCGGACATTGCAAAATTTTCAGACTACATCCTGGAAAACTAAGAAACTTGATCAACAAGTTGTCACTTTCTTTTTGGTAACCTTCATATTAGTCGCCCTTGCGGCGGAAGGAGCATCCCTCGGTTAGCCTGGCCTTTCCACTCATCGGCTGGCAGAGCACGGTTTGGCAACCCGGGCAGACCACGATAGTCTGGGAGTGGCTGAACACAGTAGTGCTACAATCACATAAGAGTTCAGTTCAGTGCGTCTACCATAAAACTCATAGGGCATAACATGGAAGAAACATGTGTTAAATTACAAGAAACAACCATCATGCTACACGATTTGAGTGGCAGATTTGATGCTTGCTGAAATATACATGTGAATTACATTGAAGCATATGTTCAATTGTGTTGTTTTCAAAATGACTTGTATGCTGATTTGTGAGATTGTTCACTCTAATGGTCAAATGTTAATATGTTGACTGAAAGTTTAAATCTACTACTATTGAGATAAATTTGACATATTAAGAAAGTTGTAGTTTGCGCTCAAGATTTGTTTGTAATTGTCAAATTTGATTGGTGTAAGATATTGGGTCAAGATTATGTTTTGTGCAACTAGCCATACAAGAGCAATCTTTAATCTTTTAAGTCTTAGCTTTATGCTGACTTCTGATGTTTACATGGTGTATGTGTTGAGTTCATTATCCCTTTTATATGACCTGGAAGAATTTCACAAGTATTTGTTAATTTGGTCATTTAAATTATTGTGAAATTATGCTTTAATTTCTATTAATTATGCTGGTATTATTTCTGAGTCAAGCAATGATAGTGAAGTATAATGGCAATTCTGTCTCCTAGTTGTCCAGCGGTGTTGTCAATAGTATAATATTGACTGGAGGTGTTACACAATGATTTCCTTTCTCCTGTAAATTTATGGAATTTTCTCACTCAACACAAGAACATGAGCTGCAGTATAGTTTTTCTTATTCTTATACCTTTTAGTGAGATCATATTTTGTATGTCAAATTTGACTAGGCCTGTACATTCTACACTTTAATTTGCAATACATCTTTTATGGGGTGAATTATGACATTTAGTGAGATCATAAAACTTTGAACTGTAAGGATTGAGCTCTTCTCTGTAATGATCATTTGTTTACAATGAAAGAAATAGTCTGTTGTGTTCTCTTTCATGACATGACTTGTTCTTTACAATAAGATGCAGTGGTAAAACTGGCATGTATTCTTTACAATAAGATGCACATAACATGTTCTATTTTTTTTCATACACAATCAATGTGTCAATGACCAAATATGCATTAATATTCTTAATTTTCTATATTTTGTAGTTACTAAACCATTATTTGTTTCCTGATAAATCCCCAGTTTTGGAATAGATGTTGTAAGTGATTTAGGAATTATTTCCTTTTCTAAGAAGATGGACGTGCTATTTGATTGAATTATTTTGGCAGTGAGAGTGCCAAGTGATTATAAAATGATATTGTCAACTATGAAAACCATTGTGAAAATGCGTGGGTAAAATTTTAAAAAGAACATTACCTACCAAGATTTGAAATACCGATAACGTGATCAACAATGTGTCTAATTGCACCACTAGCCTTTATTTGCATATCAACATTACCTACCAAGTTTCGCTAGATGTTAAGGATTACTCAGAATTGCTTCTTAATTTGTAATTAGCTATGTGGTTGAAGTGCGGTACCACTTATGAGCTACTACTTATACTCCTTTTATAGGATAAATGTTGGACCGAAAAGGCGACTAGAGGGGGGTGAATAGTAGCACGGTCTCTTTTTCACCAAAATCAGATTCAACACGATTTTTACTACAATAGCTCTGAGAGCTATGAAGATCAATGTACAAGCATAGCGGAAGACTTGTATTGAATCCAATCAAAACCCCGAAACAAAACAATCAAAAATCATAAAAACTCAATCTGAAATAAATTGGGCGGTCTGACATCTCAGATTAGCAGGTCAACTTTTACATGGGGCGGTCTGACCTCCAGCACGATGAACAGTAAAATCAGCCCGAAAATAAAATCATAAATAGGTCTAACTTTTGATCCACAACTCCAAACTTCACGAAACTTGGAACACACCTTCTCTAGGATGTCATAAACCTATTCCAATTAAAGATTGCAAAAATCTTTGTCAAAGTTATGACCTTTTTCCGTTTGAGTGAAGGATGATCCAAAATCGAGTCAAAACGAAAACAAGATTTAAAAACTTGCTCATGGGTTATAGATGACCAAGATGATCCTAGATTGGTTCCCACATGTCACAATAAGCAAGATCCAAGTCAGAAACCAAAAGAAAACCGAATGATCAAAGAAAGACCCGAAATCACAAAATAAAGAGCAAGAACAAGAAGAAGACCATATTGAGGAATCTTGCTTGGATTGATTTGAGATAGATGTTGGTTTACAGCCACTCCATCATGTAGGACTAATACTCAATACTTGAGCACACAATCAATCCAATCTCTAGAAACCTAACCTCTCCCATATTCTCCCTAAGCACCAAAACTAGGGTTTCAACAATGAAAACAAGAGGGTCAAGAGGGGAGCAACCAGCACCCTCCCCTATTTATAGTGGAGGCTAGCTTCTAGAAGGTATTCTCTAATGGGCACCCGTTAAGCCCACACACAAACGGGTTTCACTCACGCATGCATTTCAAAGCGTCATCTTTATCTTCTCTTGACCTAAACAACTTCTCCTTGTGCCGCCTTGCGCCGTGGTTTGGCCAAATGCAATCAAGCGATATCTTGGTGAAGTTACCAAAATACCCCTTCTCAATCCTTCTCCAAAGACCGAGTCCAATCTTCATGAAGGAATCCCATGCTTCGCCACATGTAGGTTGATCAACGACTCTCTTCATGTCGGCAAGTCTCTCCCATCCGGCTTCAATCAAAACCACCATGGCACTTGCACCAACCCCCGCACCGCTTGATGCAACTCGTCGCACCGAACTTCCCGTTCGGTCATCCTTGTCCATTTTACGCCATGCTTGAAACCATCGACTTCACCCGGCATCCTCGGTCGTTCTGAACTTCAGCTCTCCAAGCTTAGTCCCGATCATCCTCGCCGTTGATCGTCGTTGACCTCCAAGCCATCTACACAACAATAGACCAAGAAATCGATTCCGGAAATAAGTTCTTCGCAACTTGACCCACGTTAGTCAAAACATGCATCATGCAACACATATGCATCGAAACTCATGAACTTGACTTAATCAACAAACATCGTCGTCAAAATGACGATGAATAAGTGAAACTAGTCAGACCGCCACTCAAGGGCCGATCTGACCGCCCAGTAAGGGACTTAGCCAAATTTTCACCCTGGAAATCTGAGACCTCTTTGGAAATTTCAAACGAATAGATCTTTTGACTGGAAGCTCTAAAAATTATGAGACCAAGTGTAGGAGAATCCCCTCTCTTGCCTACACCCTCTATTTTTGGCCTAGCTCCAAAATCAAAGTTACTTATGGCCGGTCAGACCGCCTCCCATGGCCGGTCTGATCGCCAGCTTTTAAGCCCGAGGCCTCGCCAGTCGGACCACCAAAGGTGGCCAGTCAGACCGCCAGCAACCTGACATCACCTGATCTTTACTGAAAATGCGTGATTCGATAAACCTTCAATGTCATTGCCAATTGTAACATCATCCTAAGATCATGAACATATCCCCATGATATCCACAATAAATCTTGGTGTGTTCGTTATATGGTCGCCCTGCATATTTTTACTATTTATTGAACTCTTCAGATGCTCCTGAATTCGATGCTAACCAATGTGCACTTCTATTTTTTTCCTCCAGATTCAACCTTACTGGAAGTAAGCTCTCACTCTGCAAAGGCTCCTTGAAGAAAAAAAAAATAGAGGTAGGATATATCATTAACATGCAGTTTTCATATATATTCATATATAATGGATGATTGCACTTAGTGTTGTGTTAATCGTTGATGTATGTGATGTGCATGTGGTTATGTTGCGTAATCTATGAAGTTTGAGCACTGTAGCTGTGCTTGATTTAGTTATTCCCGTGCTTATGTTTGCTCTGTGTAGCATAGAATGTAAGGTTTGAACTGTGGGACTTAATCGGTGTAATGTGTTGAGTATGACCATCCATTGTTTTTTTTGTAGAGGTTATGTATTATAACATAAGAGATTTTAGTTTCATATTTAAACCATGTATTGTGTATACCAACAATAAACAAGCATTTATGCTGAGCAAGTCAGCCCAACATTTCATGATCAGGCACATGAAAAGGGCATGGGAGAAATCGGATATTAGCAAGCTTGGCATTACTAAATATTAATCTTATGTTGCAATATACTTAAAAGCATGTTATTTTGGTTTTGACCTCTGAAATGGTGCTTGAGTGTAATACCCCGGAATTTAGTTGGGTAAATAGACAGCTAGTCGGGAGAAGAAAGAACAATAAAAAAAAGGAAAATTCCTGAAAAAAAGGGGTTATCGCTTATTTTCGCCAACATGGGCCGCGGGCCGCGGCCCAGGAGGCCCAAGAGGGGAGGCCGGCCAAGGGGGGCCGGCCAAGGGAGGGGGGGCGCCCAAACCTTAGCCGCCCCCACTCCTCTCCCTTTCCCCCCCAAGCCGCCACCCCCTATTCCCATTGCCTCTCCCCTGCGCCACCACCTCCCCAGCAGCACCACCTTCCTCCCCGGCGAAGATCATTGCTGCGGTTCATTGGAGAAAAGGCGAGGAGACCACCATTGGAGTACCTACCAAGTGGAGATAGCATATCAGATCTGTTCAGCGCTGTTGCTCGTCTGTTTTGGACAAGATTCGTATGTTTTCAGATCTGGACGCCTCTTAGAAAGTTGTAGATCTCGGTTTTAGCTTTCTTTGGGCACTGAGATCACCTGATTTAGACCTACGGTTTAGGAGTTATAGTAGTTTTACCGTGACTGACCAGGAGAGCTAACGAGTTGTGGCAGATTGCATTGTCTGGTTATTATGAATTTTTATAGACCGAATTAGAAAAGCCACCCAAAATGAATACTGTAGAGGAGTCAGAAAGCATTCCAAGATGATAAAGAACACAATTTTTAGAGTTGGCAATCAAAAGTTATGAAATTTTTACCGTCGATGTTTTGCTAACTGTCAGATTGCAGAGACAGAAAACTTAGAAAAAAAATTACCTGAATATAAGAATTAGTAGGAGGACAAATCATGAGACTTGTCCAACTGGACTATTGTAGCTGGTTTTGTCATGATTCCAGAGAGACCAAGATCACCCCATTCCGAGTTGCGTAGCAAAAGTTATGGTGGTTTTAGTACTCTGTCCAGAAAACCCGACGTGAAGTTGATGTTTTTTTAAGTGGCCTGGTAGGGGTATTACTTCGCGCGATTCAGTAAGGCTCACCAACTAGACTTAGTTGAAGAATTTAATTATCTTTCCAGAAAGTCTAAGAACATCTTATTTGGACCCTGTACTAATAGATATGGATTTTTGAAGTTGATTTGCCCACCGAGGGACGGATCGAGGTTTAGGAGTTTGGGGCCTGGATCGAGTTAGGAGTTTTACAAGTCCATGGTTGTTGTTATATAGGTTGTTTTGATCCGTTGCTGTGTCTTAGCATGTGTTATAACAATTATTCGTGGTGGACCGGTGCAGGAGCGACTCATTCGTACATCCTCGTTCTCTCGTGGTTAAGGCAAGTACATGAGTGGTAAATTATGTGTGATCATCTGTTCATGTTTACTATGTTATGAGTATATTATGTTAATCATGGATGCTCGAATGTTATGGACATTAATGCCCGTAAATGCTAGAAGTATGCGTAAGTTTCATGTATGCATGATGATTTAAAGTATTGACCATGTGCATCAAGATATCATAGTGGTGGCATGGTCACGTGGTGACCAAGCATTAATTGAGGTTCCCGTCATGAATATGATGGGCTTTTGGGTCCCCATACTTGTGGAGTATGGGCTAAGGTCCCTGTGCTAGAAGGCACAGGCATGGGTGTGCATCGACGGATGCACACTCCGCAATACCGGTATATGCAAAAGAGAGAAAGAAAAGTGCATTTGAACAGTTTGCATCGCATAAGCATGAGATATATTTCTTAATGGGTTATGTGGATGGATGTTGCTAATTACAGTTGTGTTGGCTATTGTCTTACTATTTGTACTTTGCTGAGTCTTGGACTCACTCTTGCTGATGTTGTGTTTTTAGGTACCTCGTTTGCGGACGGCATGTATGGGAGGGAGTAGGGTTGCTTTGGTTGCACTCACTACCACATATTCTTTAAAAGATAATTATCATTTAGTCCGTACCTTAATAACAAGCAAACTGCTTAAGGATTAACTTTGGCTATACTTGAATGCATTGGTTTATTTGTAATAATGAGAGTGATAAATTTTAATTATGCTTGCTTATGCTTTAGCTGAGTAGATTATTTATGAATGCTTCGATGAACTTTGGATGTTGAAATAGTGATAATTTTATAAGCATCTATTGGAATCTCCGGTAAACTTAGTTATACAAAGGAGGTTCTGCCGAATTTTTTTTGTAGTGTCTTAGATTTGTATTTTTTATATTGTTATTTTAGTAGCATTCCAGTCATTGCAAATGAAGTTACATTGGTATCAGAGAGGGCTTTAGGTTTGTGGGGAATGAGATTGTGACTTAAGTAACTTGTTTTGCTAAAATCTGTTAATGGTTAATTAACTTAAAACTTGACACACTGTGCACAGTAGGTGGGAAAGGAAAAAATCATTGCATTTACGATTCTGATAGAATTGTTTCCTTGAGAATGTTGTACTGATTTGTTATGATATTGTGTTTGTGTGCTCTTACGCTAAGTGGTTAGCTTATTATCTTTGGAATTCAGAATGGCGAGAGGAAGAGGGCGTGCACGTGGTGCGGCCCGTGGACGTGGTCGTGGACGTGGCTCGGTTGCATCCTCATCCCCGGCCAAAGAGGCTGTTGGCGGGATAGCTGAGGAGGTTGCATCCGCCGCTCGTCCAGTCGCCGAAGCCCAAGCCGCTCTACTCCAGGAATTACAAAGGGAAGTTCAACAGCTCCGTCAGCAGGTGCAGGCAGCCCCTCCGGCTGTGGGTGCACCCGTTGTTTCTCCGGTGGCGGCACCGGTTCCCGTTGAGGCTAGAATGAGCCTCCGGGAGTGGATGTCTCTCCGTTTAGACACCTTTGATGGAGCAGGCACCCCGGTACAGGCAGCCGACTGGCTTCGATACATGGAGAGGCAATTCGGCGTATTGGAGATGACCTCAGCGCAGAAGGCGTGTTTTGTGGCTTTTCAGCTGAAGGGCCAGCCAGACATTTGGTGGGAGGGGGTCCTATCAGCCAGGACCCCGTTGCAGGGACAAGTGACTTGGGAAGATTTTCTGGAGCAATTCAGGGCCCCGTTGCAGCGTACTTATTTTCTCTCCTTCCAAATAAATTATTACTTCCTTCCACCCTCTACAGCTGAAAATTTATCCATCTTCTATTGTGATCTGCGTCGAAAAAACTGATGTCATAAGCATATATGAGAACAGACAAGGAAACATAGACATGCATTATATACGTGATGTACAAGATAATTGATCAAATCAAATGGTGAAAAAATACCCTTTCCTCAAAAAGCAATTATACATATTTGTTATCCTTACAATATATACCTTCCCCATTCTACATTTTCTTTTGCTTTCTCCTCTTCATCAGTTAGATATGATAAAGCTGGATGTCTTTCTTTGCTAAATCAGATTTGTACACCACGAATTTGGCAATTAAAATTGTTCACCATAAAGTGAGCAGTCAGGTGTCACACCATTTTTCTATAAATCACATCGGGAAGGATCTTCGAAACAATGTTGCGACATCCAAGCAAATCATCACGTAAAGGAAAAGAAGGTGGCTATGTTGCCAAATAATTTAGCTTTCGTTGTTCTATTCCATTTCGTCGATGCTAAAAGAAAACTTGCATGCTTCATTTTGTAATGTAGTGGTGGATGAACGCATTGCACCAAAGAGAACTCGGACCAGTTTTGTGCCATGTGCACTAACAGGGTTGTTTATACATGAGCTGCCTAGCACCTCAAACGTGAGAAGCTCAAGCCTCGTCTTTCGACAGACATTCTACAGTACCGCGCAACTAGACTGTCAGTGTCTGGCCGAGAGCGCAGCTATAGGCCGAGGAGGTTGAGCGGTTGAATCTCTTAAGCGCAAACTCTCGCAAGGCTAAGGTATCCTTCTATTATGACAAAGAATCTTTCGCATTCGCCACTCCTAGTTTTGTTAGGCAAGCTGAAGGAAGAATTGGAAAGATTTTGTGTCTTTATGAAGAACTTTGTCGGACACAACACGAGCGGCGATCTGCTTTTGGAATGGTCGAGTGATTTCATTGCATCCGGAGAAACAGGAAACGAGCTCCGGTTCTCGTCCAAACTCTGACGGACGTGGCGGTCGTGAATCGAACCGATTGTTGAACCTCGACGGGCGTGGTCGTGGAGAAGAAAAGGTCCGTTGGGAGGATTGCCCCAATTCTCGGTTAAGACGAGTCGCGAGGTATGTGAAATTTACTAAAGTGTAAGAACGACATTTACCTTTTTCTTTTCACAACTGGATTTGCTTTTCTTTATTTCAGTCTGACTTCTTGGTCTCAGGAATGCTTCCGTTGATAAGTCCATTGTCATCCCCCGGCCTTTTGAGGAGGTGGCAATGGAGGTGGTCAAGCATCACACTTGCCCAGTGGCCGTGAAATCGAGACTCCTCAGAGTAACTCCTTACATCTCGCTGTTGTAGCTTCTGACCTTGAGTGCTTGGCCCATTCTGATTGAGGTGACCGCACGCATCACGAGGTCGTGAAACAACAAGGAGCAGTTGTGGAAGCCTCTGATCAAGGCTGTGACCAGCTTAGCATGCACCGGCCTGCAGAAGGAAATTGTAGGAGGCGTTCCTTCCCACCCAAAGGGAAGTTCTGAGACGTAAGGAGAAAATTTCAACTTCAGTGGTGACTTCTTTGGGCTGCCTCCCGTCGTAGGGTCCTCTCCTACGGATCTGGTGACCGAAGTCCCCATCCCAAAGATATTCCCAATACGAGAATACTTTTGATGGCGAGCTCGAGAAGGTGTGGTTGGACAAAGTCGCGAGGATAGATAAGGCATTGAGACCCGGACCTTGTATATTCGATGTTTGCTAGGGCGACTATGAATGTAAGTATCTTCAAAATACTTATATGTGACTCCTTCTCTTCTCCTTTGTTTTCTTTCTTAAAAGCTCTAGAGTTAAATTCTCGTTGTCGGTGAGTATCATCGACAACTTTTAGAGCTAAGACGAGGAGAAAGAACTACTGTCATGAGAGCGAGAGAGAGATGGTAAGTCATTTATCATTCATAATTGTTTTCGACTTAAATACTGTGATAATATTTTACGAGAATAGTCATGGAAGAAACTCATGACAAAAGTACTAGTCGTAAAGAAAGCTTACTTACTACTTACACCTGAGCAGTGGTCGTAGAAAGACTTACAACCATATCGTAGTCGTAGAAAAACTTACGTACTCAGGTCGATAGTTGTAGAAGTACCCAACCATTGGGCGATGTTTATCTTCGTTCTGTTCTTTGTAGGTTAAGCGGTGGATACTGAAGACCTTAGCCGACTCTACTCGACTATGAAAAGAAGAGTCGAGGAGGCTAAGGAACAAGTAGTCCTCTGGATAGACTTCGAGTCCGCCCTCATCTAAAAGATTGCAGAAAAAATAAACGATGAAGTTACAACTTAAGACCGCTTGAT
Organism: Hsuehochloa calcarea; assembly: GCA_036346395.1. Lineage (NCBI taxonomy): Eukaryota > Viridiplantae > Streptophyta > Magnoliopsida > Poales > Poaceae > Hsuehochloa > Hsuehochloa calcarea. The sequence goes on along the minus strand of CM070593.1, from coordinate 26,629,603 downwards.
CTTTAACCTTTACCCGACTCTCCTTTCTTCTCAGGATAAAGAAAAAGAGATGCGGAGCTTCGCATCAAGTTCAAGAAAAAGCTTTGGTCATTCAGGAGTTTTCCCCATACCGCTAATAAGGATCAAGAACTCGAGGGTCTTAGAACTCAATTAACGGTAAGTAATTCTTTACCATATCCTTTTGAGTATTTTCCCTTTTCTAATGCCAATTTCTTGTTCGTAAATTGCTGTCGATTAAAGAAGCCTCGAGGTCAAATCCAAGAAAAAACCTTGATCTACAATGAGTCCATCCGCATCGCTAAGATGAATCTGATTTCTACTTCTTTAGATGACGATGTTGAGTCAAATCAAACCCCTTCGTCATTTGCAATTCAATCTGAAAGTGTTCTCACCAGGGCAACATTGATTCAAGGTGGAACCTCAAATGGTACAACTTGCTACTTGCACACAATTGCTAATGATGTGCGCACATTTACTCATCTCTTCTGAAATTATGCATGCACCACCCTTTAGGTAGAACGCATGATCGTGGTGCACCATGTCACACGATCCAAACACCGGAGGAAGGGCAAGCAAGGCATAATCACCAGAATGAATGCAACACAACCATGATGCAAGATCATGTTGAAGCAAGGTAAGCACGCGATGGAGTATACTATGCAAGTATGACTCTTGATCAGAGGCAAGCAAGGCCAAGTATGACTCCTGATCAGAGGCAAGTAAGGCGTGATCACCAAAACACATGAAATGTTGTAAGATGCAATGCACCTAGCCCGGTTTCTTCTGGTGTAGTTGAAAGTGCGGTTGATGATGATTCACATATGCACAATCCATCAAACCCTACAATGTAGAGTAATGGACCAATGATCAATGAAATGTACGCCGAAGAATCATGACACAAGAGGAGATTGAAGCAAAGCGAGCATGCGACAGAGCACGATATGCAAATATGACGGCTAAGCAGAAGCAAGCGAAATACCATCGACGAAATGAACAAAACAGATTAAGGCGCAATACCCCATGTCGGGATTCACTTGCTTCAACGCATAGACAGGGAGTAGATAAAGATGGGGAGCACTTCATCTTTGCTTGAGGAGGTGCCATTGATACCATGCAACTCTTCTTTCTATTTGTGTTCTCTCTATACAGTCTCTTTACTGTACCATTTCATTTTATTCATTCAGGTGTGGATATGCAGTTTGATGAATCGGTAGAGGCCTCTGTCGTGGGCTCCAACGCCTCTGTCGTGGGCTCCAACTTCTCTGATCCACAAGACCTTGTCTACCAGAACATTCTTGATATCACTCATATGTTAAAGCCCCAGAGAGACTGCGATCACTGCGGCGCGAAGAGGTTTGAATACGAATCAAAGGGGTTTTGCTGCCGGTCTGGTCAAATCAAATAGGAAAACCTAGAATCGTATGTAGATCTACAGAGGCTCTACACGAGCGCAGATGCCGATGCAAAGCATTTCAGGGATAGCATTCGATACTTCAATAGTCATTTTTCATTCACCACCCTTGGTGTGAGTTTGGACAAAGAATACACCAATATGAGGGCGGGAGTGTACACGTTCCGGGCTCATGGTCATATATACCACAATGTACACTCGTTTGGTCCGAGCGATGCTATTCAGGACCATTTGCAGCTCTACTTCTATGATAACGACCCTACTCTGCAACATAGGTTCCAGCACTCTCCTAGCCTTGACCAACATGTTGTTAGAGGGTGGTCCACATCCTTTGAGACAATCCATATTCTCAGACATTTAGGAGTCTGGGCCAAGTCGATGACCTCGAGGAGTACCGAATCGAACTCAACATAGATATGAAGATGGACCAACGGACGTATAACAAGCTAATATCATCGGAGGTGGCTGTTGTGTGAGTTGAGGGAAATGACCTACATAGGCACTTCGATCGTAGCATAGTCCTCTGTGGGAACAATAACAAGAAATACGGTATCCAGCCATATTATGGATGCTACGACCCCTTGTCATACCCTCTATTCTTCCCGAGAGGAGAGCTCGGTTGGCATCCCGAGATACCAAAGGATGGCATCAGCTTAGATGTAGTACGATGGTCTCGTGGCAATAATACTCTTCAGAACCCAGGTTAGTTGTTCGACATACGTGGCATGCATCCATTAGTTTTATATCATTAATACTATTGATGTGTGTCCTAACATTTACCCCCCTCTTTTCCATAGATAAGAACTGTTGGCTATGCGTCACCGTTAGAGATTACTACTGCTATAAGTTTCAAATGCGACGTGGTATATTCAACACTCTACTACACGGGAAACGCATGTTCCAGCAGTACGCAGTTGACATGTACATCAAGGTGGAAAGTTCTAGGCTAGACTACATCGATAGAAATCAGAAAGAAATATGTGCTGATCTGTACCACAGTGTGGTAGATAGCATTCATGCTGGAGAGCACCGTGCTGATGCAGTAGGAAAAAGAACCATACTCCCGGCATCATTTATCGGGGGCAAAAGAGATATGAAACGAAGATACGTAGATGCGATGGCCCTGGTTCAAAAGTATGGAAAGCCAAACATCTTTGTAACCATGACTTGCAACCCCAATTGGGATGAGATTACCAAAGAGCTTGAGCCCGGCCAAGCCCCGCAGGATCGCCCTGATCTCGTCGTACGGGTTTTTAGAGCCAAGCTAGAGGACCTTAAGAAACAACTATTCAAGGAGCACATGCTCGATAGAGTGTTGCATATGTATACATCGTTGAGTTCCAGAAAAGGGGTCTACCTCATGCTCACTTCCTACTGATCATGGAGTCAAAGTACAAGCTTGCATGCCCGGAACAATATGAATGCATCATATCTGCTGAGCTCCCAGACAAACACAAGTACCCAGAGCTGTATGCGATGGTTGTGAAGCACATGATGCATGGTCCGTGTGGAGTCTTGAACCCTAAGAATGTGTGCATGCTGGATGGTGGTTGCAAGAACTATTACCCACGTCCATTCAACATAACAACACTCTAGGGGAAGGACTCATACCCCATTTATAAAAGAAGGGACGACGGCCATTGTGCAAAGGATCGAGGCCAAATGTTGGACAACATGTGGGTTGTGCCATACAATCCTTATCTATTGAGGAGGTACAACTGCCACATCAACGCCGAGGTTTGCTCAAGCATTAAGGTCGTTAAGTACCTCTTCAAGTACATCTACAAGGGGCATGATCGTGCATCGATTTCTGTCAACAAGGATAGCAATAGAAACATGGATGAGATCAAGCAGTACAGGGATTCTAGGTGGATCACCCTGCCGGAAGCATTGTGGTGAATCTATAGCTATGACCTCAGTGAGATCTCTCCGTCCGTTAGGCAACTACAACTTCATCTCCCAAACATGCACATGGTGTTGTTCAGCGCAGGTACAGACCTTAACGAAGTAGTCTCTTGGCATGACGTCGTGAAGACCATGTTGACAGAGTATTTCGAGGCGAACAAGGAATATGTTTGGGCTCGAAGCATCCTGTACAGAGATTTCCCGGCGTCGTTTGTATGGATGGCTAGCGGGAAGTATTGGAAGTCAAGGGAAGAACACACATCCGACTGACAGGGAGCGATACTATCTCAGGATTCTCCTAAACCACATGACGGACGCTACCTCCTTCGAAGACCTGAGAACAATGGACGGTGTTATTTGCCCGACCTTTCATGATTTCGCTGAAAGGAGGGGTCTTATTGAGGCTGACAATAGCATTGATGATTGCCTTAATAAGGCCGAAGTATTCCATATGCCATCCGCGCTTCGTAGGCTCTTCTCTACGACATTTGTGTACTGCGAGCCTAACGATGTGCACGGTCTCTGGGATAGGCACCTCGAAGCAATGTTAGATCACTTTCGTCGCTCCCAAGGGTGTCCGCGTGCAGTCGAGCAAATGGTATTGTTGGATATAAGAGATATGCTCCAATCGATGGGGAAGGATATAACATTGTTCCCTCTTCCCAACATCGATGAGACCCACGACTATACTGGTGGTGAGGCTAGGGAGATCATCGAGGAGTCCACGATTGAGGTAGACCAAGACCACACATGTCAAACATCTTCTCTCAACCCTGAGTAGAGGTACGCATATAACGAGATACTAGCCACGACTGACAGCGATGACGGGGTGTATTCTTTGTTGATGGCCCAGGAGGCACGGGAAAGACATTCCTATACAAAGTTTTGCTTGCAAAGGTTCGAGGTGAGGGAAAGATAGCTGTGGCAACTGCGACGTCGAGTGTCGCAGCTTCCATTATGCCTGGTGGTAGGACTGCACATTCGAGGTTCAAGATACTCCTAAACCTTGAAAATGGTGCAACATGCAACTTCACCAAGCAAAGTGGTACATCTAATCTTCTTCGGAGGGCATCCCTAATAATATGGGATGAAACCTCCATGACAAAGAGGCAGGCGGTCGAGGCCCTTGACAATAGTATGAGGGACATTATGGGTCGACATGACTTGCCTTTTGGGGGAAGACGATTGTGTTTGGGGGTGACTTCAGGCAGGTGCTACCTGTTGCTCGGAAGGGGACAAGGGCATAGATAACTAATGCCACGCTCCGCAAGTCTTATCTTTGGGAAAGCATGAGGCAACTAAGGCTTGTTCATAACATGAGGGCTCAAAATGATCCATTGTTTGCTAATTACCTTCTGAGAATCGGCAATGGTACTGAAGAAACCGTAGAAGATGATTATGTGCAGCTTCTAGACGAGATATGTGTTCTATACACTGGCGAGGAGTCTGGCATAAACAACCTTATAGAGAATGTCTTTCCAATGTCCGAAACAAATATCTCCGATCCAGACTACATTACTTCTCGAGCTATTTTAGCAATACGTAATGAGTGTGTTGATACGATAAACATGAAGCTGGTCGATCGATTTCCTGGGGAGGAGATAATCTATCACAGTTTTGATCGTGCGGAGGATGATCCACAAAACTACTACCCCTCCGAAATCTTGAATTCTCTCACGCCTAATGGTTTGCCTCCACATGTTCTAAAGCTAAATGTTAACTGTCCTATTATATTGCTACGGAACCTAGATCCAGTAAATGGATTGTGTAACAAGACGAGATTGGTAGTACGAGGCTTTCAAAAGAATACTATTGATGCCAAAATAGTGCTCAGACAACATGCCGGGAAGAGGGGTTTTCTACCCCGGATACCTTTATGCCCATCTTATGATGAAATGTTCCCCTTCAAGTTCAAGAGAAAGCGGTTTCCAATCAGGCTAGGTTTTGCTATGACGATTAATAAGGCGCAAGGCCAAACTATCCCGAATGTTGGTGTATACCTTCCGGGTCCTGTTTTCTCACATGGACAACTCTATGTTGCGCTTTCGCGAGCTACTGCTAGGAGCAATATAAGAATACTTGCCTCACGGGAAAATGATAGGACTTTCGCATCTGCCCGGACAGTCACCAAAAATATCGTCTATAAAGATGTTCTTACGTCGTAGATGGCTTATGTACTATCTTGAATTTATTTGGTTTGTATACATGCTGGAAGAGAAACCATGCAAACTATTGTAATGTGGAGTTTTGTATTCGAGTTGTTTTAGTTACAACCGTCTAAGTATAAAAATATTTTATATGTGATCCTTTGTTGTTTGCTATTGGCATCCTTGTCAAGATATATGTCTTGTTGAAATGATCTTAGCAGAAAAGTTACAAAACAAAATTTGCTTGTATTAGATTTCTTTCTGACAAATTGTTTGATGTGCCATGTCAGCATCGTGTCGGTTAGGAACATTTCCACTCGTATAGTCTATGCTCCGTTTGATGCTCCCACTGCATCCTAGCCGAGGTAAGTTTTTCCAAATGCACCTTTATGCATATTTCTTTTTTGTTTCAGTTAATGTTTTGTGTGTTCGCATGTAATAAATGTACATTTCACGTGAATATAAAATAATATGGTTGGTGATTTCTTTTTTGTAGATACATCCACTTTCATGAGTTGGGTATAGACAGCGTGCATTTTACGTGGTTGTTCCGTGTGCACGCAGTGCACAAAATGCGTGTGCGAGAGGTCATGTCCGGACCTATGCTTCAGTTTATTGTTGCTGATGAGAACGTATGTACCAATTTTTACTTTATAATTTATTACACACACATGTTATTAATATTTTTCTCTGAAGGTTATTTCATACATTGACCATATGATTTCTGCATTTCTATTAGGGCATGAAAATGGAAGCATTTTGCTTCGGTAGACAAGTGCCCATATTTGATAGACTACTTGCGGAGGGAAATTCTTATGAGGCCCGTGTCGTAAAAGTTGATCCAAATCCCAACGAATTTCGCTTCCTTGGGAAGGAGCTCGAGTTAAGGTTTACGTACCAAACTACTGTTCGGCAATTGAGCAATTTTATTATGTTTTCTGATCTCCCTACCTACTTCACGCATTTTTAAGAGGTTTATCAGAAACCAAATAAGTCAATTGTTGGTAAGATCTCTGTTTTTATTGGACCAAAACGGCGACTAGAGAGGGGTGAATAGGAGCACGATCTCTTTTTCACCTCGATCAGATTCAACTCATTTTCACTCCAATAGCTATAAGAGCTATGAAGATCAAAGTACAACCATAGCGGAAGACTTGTATTGAATCCAATCGAAACCCCGAAGTAAAACAACCAAAATCATCAAAAACTCAAATCCCAAAGAGTTGGGCAGTCCGACCGCTTAACATGGGCGGTCTGACCGGTCCATGGACGGTCTGACCTCCAGCACGATGAACAGTAAAAGCAGCCTGAAAAACAAAATCACAAATAGGCCTAACTTTTGATCTATAACTCCAAACTCTACGAAATTTGAAACACACCTTCTCTAGGATGTTAGAAACCTATTTCAATCAAAGATCATGAAGATCTTTGCCAAAGTTTTGATCTTTTTTCGTTTGAGTGAAGCTTGCTTCAAAACCGAGTCAAAACGAAAACATGATTCAAAAACTTGCTCGTGGGTTATAGATGATCCTAGATTGGTTCCCACATGTCACATCAAGCAAGATCCAAGTTAGAAACCAAAAGAAAACCGAAGGATCAAAGAAAATCCTGAAATCACAAAATAGAGAGCAAGAACAAGAAGACCATATTGAGGAATCTTGCTTGGATTGATTTGAGATAGATGTTGGTTTACAGCCACTCTATCATGGATGACGAATACTCAACACTTGAGAACACAATCAATCCAATCTCTAGGGTTTCAACAATAAAAACAAGAGGGTCAAGAGGGGAGCAACCAGCATCCTCCCCTATTTATAGTGGAGGCTAGCTTCTTGAAGGTATTTTCGAATGGGCACCCGTTAAGCTCACACACAAACGGATTTCACGCACGCACGCATTTCAAAGCATCATCTTCATCTTTTCTTAACCTAAACAACTTCTCCTTGCGCCGCCTTGCGCCACGGTTTGGCCAAACTCAATCAAGCGGTATCTTGGTGAAGTTACCAAAATACCCCTTCTCGATCCTTCTCCAAAGACCGAGTTCAATCTTCATAAAGTAATCCCATGCTTCGCCACGTGTAGGTTGATCAACGGCTCTCTTCATGTCGGCAAGTCTCTCCCATCCGGCTCCCACCGAAACCACCATGGCACTTGCACCGACCCCCGCGCCGCTTGATGCAACCCGTCGCACTAACTTCCCGTTCGGTCATCCTTATCCATTTTACGCCATGCTTGAATCCATAGACTTCACCCAGCATCCTCGATCGTTCTGAACCTCAGCTCTCCAAGCTTAGTCCCGATCATCCTCGCTGTTGACCGTCGTTGACCTCCAAGGCACCTGCACAACAATAGACCAAGAAATCGATTCCGGGAACAAGTTCTTCGCAACTTGATCCACGTTAGTCAAAACATGCATCATGCAACATATATGCACTGAAAACCATGAACTTGACTTAACCAACAAACATCGCCGCCAAGATGATGACAAATAAGTGATAATCGGACAGACCACCACTTAAGGGCCGGTCTGATCGCCCTCTGTCGGCCGACCGCCCAGAAGGGACTTGGCCAATTTTCAACACTTGAAATCTGAAACCTCTCTGAAAATTTCAAACGAATAGATCTTTTGACTGGATGCTCTAAAAATTATGAGACCAAGTGTAGGAGAATCCCCTCTCTTGCCTACACCCTCTATTTTTGGCACAGCTCCAAAATCAAAGTTACTTATGGCCGGTCAGACCGCCTCCCATGGCCGGTCTGACCGCCAGCTTTTAAGCCCGAGGCCTGGCCGGCCTGACCGTCAGAGGTGGCCGGTCTGACCACAAGTACCCTGACAGCACGTGATCTTTGCTGAAAACGCGTGATTCGACAAACATTCAATACCATTGCCATTTGTAACATCATCCTAAGATCATGAGTATATCCCCATGATATCCACATTCTCTCCCTTGATGAACACAGTGGTAATTTTCCAAAAATGTAAGTTTAAGGTTTGAAAAGTACAAATACTCATGTTTTCGCGCAAAGGCACAATTTGGTCCAAGAGCAAGAGAAAGCAATGGAAATGACCAAGTTGGCTTCAGATTAGTATAGACAAGCGAGATAAGGCAAAAGAAAGTGAGAAAGCTTCAATTTCCAAAGAAGAGTCAAAAATCTCACTTAAGGTCCATATGAAAGAACAATTGTTCAAATTGACATTTGATCATTGTGAGGTTCCAAGAATTGTAATTCAAGTTCAGAAATGACAATAAGATCACAAGAATGCAAAAAATGTACTCCCCCTCACTATGATCCTCATTTTTCAGAAAATTTCATTTCCTCATATTTTCTCCCAATAGCTCCCCCTTTTAACATTTTTGTTATATCTTCTCCCCCTTTGAGAATGGAATCATCAAGGAATCACGTATTCCTTTCATCCAGAGATAATAAATGCAGAAATGAGAAAGAAGCATAAGAAGGAGCATGCATGAAATGCAATGGAGTGGCTTTATTTTTTTTGTATTTTTCAAATTTTAGAACAAGAAGCTTTGGAGATTACCCAAAAGAACAAACTAGCATTTCTACGATTACTCAATACATATCAAGCCTGATGGTGCTAGCAAGATCATATTAAGACATATATATCAAAACTAAGCTAGAAGGCTTAAGTGAAAGTGATGAATTGTAACAATTTAAGCAAAGCTTCAAAACTAGCAAGTTCATCAACAGAGATTCTAAAGTGATAATATCCATGTCAGAATGTCAATGTGAGATCAAGAAGCTAACAAAGACCATCCAAGAGATAAAAAGTCCTAAATTGAATCATTGTGCTCAAATGACCTCAAACACCCATTTTTTTACAACAGTTTTCATTTGCAATGAATATTGATGTTGATTAAAGGTCTATATTAGTGAAGAAGATCCTGGACTAGGAGCCATCCACAAACTCTTTCTAAGCTTCAACCAAGGCAATTAATGGCTTATCTTAGTATTCGTGCGTGTTTGGGATTCGCTAATTGTGCGGTATCTAACAAGGTGGAGACTTGCGGGTGAAGACCACTATGTTTTGGATGTGACAATGCTAAAGAAGAATAGTCATTATGGTATGTGTAGAGCTATTTCAAACTTATTCTTGATACTCAACAAATTATTATAACATACTAATCCTATACACTACAATGTTGAAAAGGTTGCTTGATGACAATAGGATGTACCAATTTTTTTCTTTTGACCTCAAGTTGCTGGTGCACAAGAGCTCGAAGGTAAACAATCATGTAAATAATGTATGGACTTCTTTATTTCATAATAATTTAATCGGTATTCACTGTAAACAGAACAACGACAAGTTGTGCTGCACGATGTATATGTAAGGAACTTTGTCATGAATGCTGTTGACATAAGAAACGATGCACTTATTAGAATGTTTGTACATTAATAACGTAAGTAAGTCACTCAATCTTTTAACATCTCTTCACATATAATATAAATAGATTTATGATGTTTAACTTTTGTTTGTTATTTTGTAGAATGTGCTTCCATTCCCTTTACGTCACAAGATAGAGATGAGGATGCGTCTTCCATAAGGCTGTTGCATGAACTTCATTTTTATATTTCAGATTTATATTTATGTTTAATGCATGATGTGTACTTTATCTGTTGGTTTGTACTTAATTTACATGATGGTATGTTAGTTATTTATGTATTGAAGTAAATTATAGAAAAAAAATATTGTTTCTACCGTTCATTTCTAGAACTGTCGCACAGAATTCTTATTCTCTCATGTTGCACTATTGTGATACCCGTATGTAAAATCATCTTTTCATTGCTTGATTTGCTTTATGTGTTAAAGGAAAATATTATTTCTGTGAGGTTTGGAGTTCCGTTGCAACGCACGAACATCCTAGTAGTTCTTTTTGAAACAAGAATTTTTTTTCCTTTTAACTATGGTGTATTGGTGTTTTTCGCGTGAGGATTGCAGTCACAGATCTTTCTCGAAAAAATTTTATACTAATCAACAATCTAGAGGCGGAGCCAGCCACAGCCCAAATCTCAGGCTAGGCCACTCAGTGGTGGATCTAAAAGAAAAACAACCGTGTGTCCCCATATATATAACACATGTATATATAATCATTGAGATTATGTTGCAGGGTGCACACATATGCGTATAAAGACTTTGATAAGGTAAAATAAAATCGAATCCGGTGTCATGTGCACCCCCAAAACTCACTTCGATCTGCCCATGAGACCAACTATTTTTAGACTAAACTCGTATTTTTTCTATTTTTGAGAGATTTTTTTATATATTTTTTTATCCTAGACCTCGGGCATTACTCCAGTAGTCCGAGACCCCAGCTCCACCCCATATCATATACGGCAAACTCAGAATATATGAGCACTGGAAGAGCTCCGTGCTTAGTGGTGAGATACCTTATCTTGCATTTATATTTTTACTAGAAGGTCATGCGCGCTTCGCTGCGCCGTCAGAACCCATCGATCATCGAAACGATCCAATGGTTGTATTGAACGGTCGAAGATAGCACTGCCTACAGACAGTAATTATATTAGCGGTTTGAACAATCTAACAGTTAAGAGTAATGACAGATTGATGTGATATCCGTTAGGAATTGCGTTTAATAAAGACAATAAAAATGGCTATTCTTTGTAAACATTGGTAGCTGTTCTGATGGAAAGATTGAAGTGTGTTGATATTTTTGTAAGTTGAAATGGCATGAAAGATTAGAGCTAATGGAAGAAGACTCGAACCTACAGGTATCAACTGCTAGGGGACTAATCTACCACTGCAAAGCACAGCAACGTAGCACCATCCATACGGAAACCATTGAATCTAAGATATTGCCTCCACCTAAAGAAAAAGAAGCTACAACCTTTACGCCATGTTGTTCGCATAGAATGAACCTCACATACATCAACAAGCACAGCAGAGGACCAGCACACAAGCAAAGATCGATCTGGACAGTAAAGACCGCAAGCATCGTTTTAACTCAGTACGATTGAGTGGCCGCGCAAACAAGTAAGGCGATCAAACGAAGAGGAGCGCAGCAACTTGTTGGATCCGGATTTTAGCCAAACAGACCAAATTGAATACATTATATAAAAGCAACGTAAACTATAGCGAAAGCAAAAGGGGTGGAGCTCATCTCTCCACATGCAAGCGACTGGGGTAGCCTGTGTACAACATATATTAACCAAGGGTTTGTAAAATATTGGTTGTACGTAAGCACCGAACGAGTCCACTAGACTGAGGCGAGATCTAGACTACAGAGTTAGACTACTCTTCGTCGTTTCCTTGTCCGTCGAGTTCCGGGTCTTCATAGTACACGTAGTCCCTTGATCCACATTATCTGGAGGGTTTGGGGGAGAGCGGGAATGAGTACAACTTCCGTGCTCGCGAGCCAACATACAAGATGCAATAATATATATGCATGGCTTAACAAGGGTGACTCAGGTTCTTTTATTTGCTAAAGCAACATTTTCAATTATCATAATTACAAATTCCTATGACTTAGCATTTTAAACAAATTATATTTTTATTAAAGAGAGTAATTGCAATATTGAATAAACAGCAGATGTTCCCTCCATCGAAAACTCTACAAATGCTTCATTTGATTGGAGCTACCTCCACTCCTCAACACCACTGAGCTCCACGGCTCAGGAAAAATCCAATCTCAGGGCTAGGTGAGCTCAACCTGATTTTCATACCACCCATAAAGGTTTTTGAAATAGAACTAACTCTGGTAAGTTCTCATATCCGCCTTTGACCGTAGGCACGACTGTTTGAACAGTTTAGACTCTGCAGAGGTTGTACACTGTACCCACAAGAGATAATTATGCTCGTTGCTCCGCACGATTTCTTAGTCATACAGTTGAGCGACCATCACTGTAACATTTCAAATTATTTCACCCCTTCCGTCATCTCACTCGTATGGGCCACGCCCATAAGTTGTGCGAGATGTTCACCTCAGCAACTAGCGTAGTTGGATTACCCACAACGCCTAGCGTGACTGGCAACTTCACCTTGCATTGATGTCCCATTCAAGTTGGACCATGTCCAGTGCTTGCACGATCCCGCTATCCCTCCAGCGAGAAAACATTCGGAGTTTAATAAATTTACTAAGCCAAGTTGTATTTTACAAACTTGTGGTTGTACTTGTTTTACACGGGAGGTCATGAAAAGATTAAGTCATTAATCCATCTGGGCGGTTCATACCACCTACCAACCACTCTCGTGCACGACGGCACCCACCACTCTTTCCATCTGCCCAGATGTGGTAATAGCAAGTTGTTTAGGGTTTTATGGAGGAAAAAAACCAATTATCACAACACGCCAGTCATTCACTCATAATGACCGCCCAAAACCGCTTTCATGTTTAAAAGATGATGATTAGGATATTTACTATTCCGGTACTTAAGCAATACTAGCATGTCGCTTAAGTACAACCTGTACTAGTATTTACCACATAGCTACTAGGGTGATATAGAGTAATGGGTTCAATTATCAAAGGATGGCTTAGTAATTAATTAAGCATCAAATGGGTGTTTAACTACCTTAAGCTTTAACATACATTTGATTAAAGAATTAAAGCATGCAATTTTGGTAATTTAAATAAATATAATTTGCATAAAATGTAAACTCGAAATGATCAAAGTGTCAACTCGCCTTGGTTAAAGGAAATAGAATCTTGATAGTCTTGTGCTTGATCGAGTTGAAGATCTCCCTCTTCTCCGAACCCTAATCGGACGAATGTACCGGAAAAAAGAATAACAAGCAAATAGAGCAAATAAATGCTAATGACATAATAAATGAACTCTAAATTTAACAAGACCAGTGTCATTAGTAAGATCTTGAATTTAGACAAATTTAGAGAAAAAAATTATAATTTTTGGAGTTATAACGGAGGAGAACGGAGCTTCTGAAGTTTGAAATGTAATTAATTCAGAAAAAAAATAAAAGAGGAGAGAGAGCACAGTCGTCGAGTGACACGTAGGGCCCATGAACAGTGATTGGTCCACGGGAACAGTGCGTGGACCGAGTCTATGCGCATGGGGGTTACTAATGCAGGGGTTTAAGGCAGCGACGCGTGGTCGGGCATCGCCTCGCCTTCTCCGTCCACAGAGAGAGAGAGAGGAGAGAGAGAGGAGCAGAGGGAGAGCTCAGGGCGGTGAGCGGCGGTGCGGAGAGGAAGGGGGCGAGTGCTCGGGCGATGCCAGGAGGTGGGGAAGCGGGAGGCGGAGCCGGGGCGGCTTGGAGTCAGCTGAATCGGTGGGGCGGCGGCGACCGAGGCGGGGAAGAAGGGGGCGACAACGGCAGTGCCTCTCGGCGGCGGGGAAGAAGAGGGGAGGAGGGGGTCGGCTCCTGGGGCACCTCGAGACGGGGGGTGGCGACGCGGTGGCGGTGCCGGAGTGGCCGATTGGTGCGGTCAAGGCGGGAGCAGGGCTTTGTTTTGACTCAGTTATGCTCGCTAAGGTTTTATCATTCTGGACACCCTCTTGCACCAATTCATCAGCTCAAACAGAACCAAATCAAAATATTGCTAATTAGTTGGCCAGATCTACCCCATAAATGGACTTATGATTACACGGTGTCGCCTAGATCAATGACACACAAAGTTAAGTCCTTAGTAGTTACTCAAGCGAGACTTCCCGCATCCCAATGTACTTTCTGCACCCACCTTCACCACCACCCACTCGCCTGGACATAAATCATTTTCGGTTCAACCCGACCAATTGACAGCCCTTGTCATGACACAACAACTTTTAATAACAGTGGCTGCGCCATAATTCTATATCTTATTTAGTCAAATTTATCATCATTGAATCATGTGATCGTGAGACTATCGTATAACTAAAGTATGACTAAGCATAATACGCACCCATGTTGGTATTACAATAGTGTCCAACTAAGATTACCCATCCTATAGTGTCCAAGGGTATATGTCAACATGTCGTTCACAATTAATCAAGGCATCATACTATTAAGTAAATGTTTAACTATTCCTAATACCATTTTTATACAACTAGCCATGCATGTAGATATAAATCAAGATAATTTTATAAACTGGGTACGACATGATCAAAGATCTACGACTTGCCTTTGTTGAAGTCTATGGTGGTCTTATTGTTGACTCGAGATGCTTGTAGGCGGTTCAAGAGTTCTTGAGCTGGAATTTACGCATGGAAAGAGCCAAATAAATAAAATAATTCCAAATAAAATTCAAAAATTACCAAACTAGAACCAAAATAATTGTACTAAATTTAGAAATTTAGATGAATTTGGATATTTGAATCACTCGAATCGGAGCTCGGATGGATGGGAATGGGCTCTCGGAAGTTTAAAAACACATGGTTAGAAGGAGGTTCAATTGGTTGGAAGGAGGTTCAACTGATCGGAAGGTTTCGACGACCTAGTCGAAGGAGGTTCGACTGGTCGGAAGAAGGTTCGACTACTCAACATGGTTGAAGGAAGGATTCGACTACTCGACGCGGTCGAAAGAAGGAAGGAAGATTCGACTGCTCGACGCGGTCGAAAGAAGGAAGAAGGATTCAACTGCTCAACGCGGTCGAAAGAACAAGAAGGAGAACATGGCACGGGGAGCTTGCCAAGACCGAGAGGGAAGCCGGAGGAGGAGACGGCGAACGGTGGCCGAGGACGGTGCGGGCGCTCTAGTGAACTCTTCAGCGAAGACAAAGGGAGCCTCGGGTAGAACGCGGTCTTACGAAGCCGGAGGTGAGGGAGAGATGGCCAGGGAGTGGAGTTGCTGTGAATGATAGGTGGGCCCCTACAAGAAAGTTTCTCAAAGAAGAAAAGAAGGAAGGCAGTGCACTGGCAGAGCAAGGAGCGCACGGTGCTCACTTACAAGCGAAGGCGGCACACAGTTCGACGAGGAATGCGAGTGGGATTAGCGGTGGTGTACGCGGACCGCACGGGGCTCTAGCAAACCGGCGGTGCTTCGGAGAAAAGGAAGGGAGCATGACGTAGAAAGTCGCGAGGCGAACTCAACGGAGTGGGCGATGTCTCTGGGGAATCAATGACGGCGGCGAAACGCAAGAAGGAAGGTGGTTCGGCCGTCGGCAGGGAGAAGCTTTGACGGCGGCGCTAGAGGCGGTGGCGCGAGCTCCAGTCTGCGGCAACGAAACTCGAAGCACGGCGAAACGAGGGCGAGAGAGAGAGAGAGAGAGGAGAGTTGAGTGAAAAACAAGAGGAGAGCGAGGGCTCCCTAGTGCTCCATTTATAGAGGAATGAGGGAAACCGGGCGACAAGATAAAGCGACGGGATTAGCGGTGGCGAGGCATGGGCGCACGATTGGCAGGTAAGGGAGGGAATGGGGGCAGGTAGGGGAGGAGACAAGAGGGAGAACATGCGCATCAGAGGGGACGACATTTAATGCGTGAAGACTTTGGCGTCAGCCGTGACGCGGGTGCTAGCAGCATGGGCCCGGCGAAGGTGACGGTGACCAGGCGAGGAGGAGGCTGACAGGCGGGGTTGGTCAAAACCTGGTCGGAGGATGGTCGACACCGAAAGGCGGTTGAAACCAAGAGGCTGGTCGAGACCATAAGGCTAGTCAAAACCACAAGGTTGATCGAAGCAAAATGCTGGTCGAGACTATAAGGCTGGTCAAAACCAAAGGTTGGTCGAGACCCAGGGGGTGGTCGACACCGAGACGGTGATCGACTACGAGAGGATGATCGACACTGAGAGGGTGATCAACTACAAGAGGATAGTCGACACCGAGAGTGTGGTCGACTACGAAAGGATAGTCAACTACAAGAGGATGGTTGACACCGAGAATGGGAGGGAGGAGGGAGCAGCTCGGGGAAGGTGGTGCTAGGGCGCGGTAAAGGGGCGCACGGGGAGGCAGCAAGGTCAAGGGACAGGTGAGGGAGGAGGCGGGAGCAGGAACAACCGACGGGAATTCGGTTAAAACAGAGAAAGGGAAATTCAAATACCAGAGAACTCCAATAAACTCAAAGTAAACCAAAATTGGATTTAGTTGAAGTTTAATTAATTTATATTAAATTACTTTTAATTATATCATTGTAAATTAAGGTTCGGCGATTCAATAAAATTGAATGGTTATTTTTATTTTTATTTTTATTTTTATTTTTATTTTTTAAAAATTACACTATATCATTAGTGCGTGTAGTAAAGACACGCGTACGACTAACTAAAGCCAGCCCCTCTCGGCCGTTACGACTTGACGAGAGGTGGAGAGAGCTATCCACCCGACCGTTGCAGGCTTGCAGCTGGCCCCGGCCCGATCCCTCCCTGAGATTTCAAACCCGCGGCCGTGCATCCGCCGTCCATCCATGATCCGACGGCCATGGCGCCTCCCCATCCACACATCTCGTTCCCCAGCTCCTACTGTTACGACTTTACAAGAGACTCACGAAATGAACACCTCTCGCTCTCTCTCTCTGGCCTCCGCTTCCCAGATCAAGAAACCCCAGGCCCCGTCGAGCCCAAAATTCGGCGAAATTTCGAGGATTTTAGTCCGATTTAAGAGTCTAATCGCCTCTTTGCTTGCGAATTTCTTCGATTTGGTGCTCTGATTTAGGCATTTTCTGAGATTTCAAGAAGCTGTCCCGCATTGCAAGAAGTGGAGAGCCAAGAAGTTTCGAGCAAGTTCGTTTCTTCGATCTTCGGGGAGCTGCTGGGTTCGATGCCGAAGTAGCGTTTTCTGCCAGATCTCCTCTGTGAAGATGCCGGTCTCCACGCGGTCGCAGGCCACTGCGGCCTGCGGCGGCGGCGTGGGCGCCCCGCCGTGGAGCTCGGCGGTGCCGGCGCCAGCGTCGGCTCCGGGGCACAACGGCGGGGTGCGGCGGGCGCTCCTGACGAACCACCACCACCACGGGCTCAAGGAGAAGATGCGCGCGCTCACCCTCTTCTACGACCAGCACAAGCAGCAGCTCGCCTCGTCGCAGGGCGCCGCAGCGCGGCACCGCCGCAGCATCCAGTACGCCAACGTCGAGGAGGACAAGGACCGGAATGCCGGGAACGCCGAGGAGGTCCAGGAGGAGGGGGCCAAACGCCACGATGCCTTTGCTCCTGTCCCCGAGGGGGCGGTGCTGAGGGAGAACATGGCGCACCCGGAGGCGCGAGCACCTTCCAAGAACAACAACCACGTCGTTGTGTTCGCCCGGCCGGCGGAGCCGAAGGAGAAGGAGAACGTGCCCCACGCCGCCAACGCCATGTCATGCCCCGTCAAGAAGGTGGCGCCGGCTCTCCCGGCACCGGCGGCAAGGAAACTCTCACTAGGAGGAGGCGTGGGTGCCAAGCTGAAGGCCGTAGGGGGGATCGGGGCCTGCAATGCCGAGGCAGCGGGGAGCCGGATCCTGGTGTTCGTCAGGCTGCGGCCAATGTCGAGGAAGGAGAAGGAGGCCGGGTCCAGAAGCTGCGTCAAGATCGTGAACAAGAAGGACGTGTACCTTACGGAGTTCGCCTCCGAGACCGACTACCTCCGGCTGAAGCGGGTGCGCGGCCGTCATTTCTGCTTCGACGCCTCCTTCCCCGACTCGACGACGCAGACCGAAGTCTACAGCACCACGTAAGAGCAGAACCATCTCATGGCTATATGCAAATGTTGTAGTCAATTTCTGATCAGATGCACATGTTTCACACTATTTTATGCCTATCTTGTTAAGATAAAGCAAAGTTCAGAGCTTTGGACTCTTGCATTTTGATGTGGCACTGTATGTGATAAATCTGCTGATGAAACTGCAAATGTTGATAAGACCAGATTAGATAATAGCAGCCGCATTTCATGACAAGTATATAATAGTATTGCTCAATTGCAATTTATAGGCTTACCCCCGGTAATTAACATGAAATCAATGATCCATTTTTGGTACTGCAGAACATCAGATCTTGTGGAGGGTGTTCTGCAAGGGAGGAATGGGACAGTGTTCTGCTATGGAGCAACAGGGGCTGGGAAGACCTATACGATGCTCGGGACAATGGAAAACCCCGGTGTAATGGTGCTCGCAATGAAGGATTTGTTCTCGAAGGTGAGGCAGAGGAGCCACGACGGCAACCACTCAATTCAGCTGTCGTACCTCGAGGTCTACAATGAGATGGTGAGGGACTTGCTGTCTCCTGGTAGACCCCTCCTCCTGAGAGAAGATAAGCAGGTACATCTGAGCTCAACCATTTATCGAAGCAAAACTTAATTTACTCTTGGTGATATCAAGTTATTAACTAGTACAGAATACAGCAAATAACCATGTTGTTCGAATAGAAGGAAGGGTATATTATGTTGCCAAATACTCCATTCTGAATGTTCTGAATATATATGTTCTTTACGCGCTTCCCAGTATATTTATTGGCCTTTTTAATATGAGTATTCTAAGTTTTTAACAGAAGAATGCGTTGTGGATTCCAGGGAACTGTTGCTGCTGGTCTTACTCAATATAGAGCATACTCGACAGATGAAGTAATAAGTTCTTCCTTGGGCACTATTAGTTTACAGTTTTCAAGCAAAATGATGGTAACATTCTTAATTAATATCTATGGCTATCTTACAGGTTATGAAATTACTTCAGCAAGGTAACAAGAATAGAACAACTGAACCAACTCGAGTAAATGAGACCTCGTCGCGCTCTCATGCAATACTGCAGGTGAATATCTAACATGCGCTGCACCCCTCCTAAAAAAACACGGCGCCATTAATTTGATAGATATAAACTACTGAAAATTTGCAGGTTGTTGTGGAATATAGATACTTGGATGGAGGTAGCGTAGTAACACGAGTTGGAAAGCTCTCACTCATTGATCTTGCTGGATCAGAGAGAGCTCTTGCAACCGACCAACGCACACAGAGGTCGATTGAAGGAGCAAACATTAACCGCTCTCTCCTTGCACTCAGCAGCTGCATCAATGCTCTTGTGGAGGGGAAGAGGCACATACCATATCGCAATTCCAAGCTGACGCAACTCCTCAAGGATTCACTCGGGGGGTCTTGCAACACTGTCATGATTGCGAACATCAGCCCCTCGAATCTTTCCTTTGGTGAGACACAGAACACTCTGCATTGGGCTGACCGTGCCAAGGAGATAAAAGCTAAGGTCCGAAACTATGATTTTATGAACCTTAACATCGCAGCAGGGATAACATTGTGCATTCTACTGAACAGAACTCATGATAAAGTGAAATACTATTATGATTTTTCAGGCATTGACCGCTGTGAATGAGGAGGTTTTAAAGGTACCAAATTCTGAAACTGATCAGGCTAAGCTAGTATTGGAGCTGCAGAAGGAGAATAGTGAGCTGAGGCAGCAGTTGGTGAAGCAGCAACAGAAGCTACTGACTGTTCAGGCTCAATCACTTGCTTCCACCACCTCGCCACAACAATCTGCTGCCCAGTCACCTCACATTTCCACGCCATGCTCAACCCAAAGAAAGGTCAAGCGGTCTATCTTAGCCGGGAACTGCTTCAACACACCAGATCCCAAAAGGCCCGCAGCAGACAATGCGCTGGTCCGGGATCTGCAGAGGAAAGTAAAGGCCTTGGAGACCGAGATCGAGAAGATGAAGAAGGAGCACTTTCTGCAGCTCAAGCAAAAGGATGAGTTCATCCGTGATTTGATCAACAGAAAGACTTCAAATGACCCTGAAGCAGCAACGGGTGAGAGAAGGGTTGTCACGAGGGCAAGCTTACGAAAGGCGCAGAAAGATGCAGCAGCTGCAGGCGAGCTAAAGAGCCCAAGCCACCGGTTCACGTCACCTGCGCCAACTGCTAGGAAGCGTACCTTCTGGGACATTGGAGGCAATAGCCCTTCAGTTCATTCTGTCAATGGAAGAAAGACTCGGAGCCATGTAGCTGCCGAAACACCGAAAGGCCCTTCAATGCTACTTCAGGTATAGTCCTTTAGTTCATATTACAGAGAGAGCTCACAGCTGCATATGAGATGAATGTTGCAGACCTGCATGCGGATATTTCTGTTTTTGTTCTTGTGGGGGCCTCACCTTGCATTTTACATTTTTTTCAGCCGGGATTTGCACGGCAAAGAGCAATCCATTGAGACGCTAAGATGCTCAGGAGACGAGTGCCTACAAAGGATAGAGATGTTCATATTCCATCCGTTCAGAAATGTAAAACATTTTAGAAAATATAAAGTCAAATTTCTTTAACTTTGACTAATGATATATATGGAAACTATTTATATTGGCTATGAGAGAATAATATTATTTGATTTGTCATGTGTCGGACCCGGATTTTCTAATCCTGAATCCTCTGCGAATAAACCGTACTATTCTCTGGATCAGTAGATAGCACTCATAGATACATAACTGAATCATTTCATACATGGCGTAAAATCATACCATTCATTAACTCAACACATCAGAGTTTACATAGACCGCATCGGGTCAAGTTTTACAATAAAGGTCGAACAGGCCAAATGATTACATCACAAAAGTAGCGGAAGCGACAACGGAAGCAAAAAGAGGGGGGGTGAGGGCACATCTCTCCACAGGCAAGCGACTGGGGAAACCTGTGTACATCCGATATTACCCGAAAACTCAGATAAGCGGAGTCAGCTAGACTGGGTCAAGACCGATACTACAGAATTTATGCTACTCTTCAGGGTTCCCTTGACCATCAACTTCGGGATCCTCGTAGTAGGCGTAGTCTCCTTGCTCCATATCAACTGGGGGGTTTGGGGGAGGAGCGAGAGTGAGCACAACTACCGTGCTCGCGAGTCAACACATGGTATGCAATAGTATACATGCAAGGCTTAACAAGGATGGCTCAGGTTCTTTTATTTGCTAAAGCAACATTTTCAATTATCATAAGTACAAAACCCTATGACTTAGCATTTTAAACAAATTGTATTTTCATTAAAGAGAATAAGTGCAATTATTA
This sequence comes from Hsuehochloa calcarea, assembly GCA_036346395.1. Lineage (NCBI taxonomy): Eukaryota > Viridiplantae > Streptophyta > Magnoliopsida > Poales > Poaceae > Hsuehochloa > Hsuehochloa calcarea. Next base: position 26,608,283 of record CM070593.1, on the reverse strand, counting down.
AATAACAGTAGAGGTTACCTCCACCTCATGCTTAATTTTGATAGCGGATACATCCACCGATTATCAATACTGGGTAAGGCTACCCAGGAAAAATCCAAAACAAGGGCTGGATGAGCCCACCACATTTTCATTCCACCCACAAAGGTTTTTGAAATAGAGCTAACTCAGGTTAAGTTCCCATGTCCGCCTTTGACCAGTAGGCGCTACTGCTTTAAGCGATTTAGACTCTCTGGAGGTTATACACTGTACGCACAAGAGATAACCATACTCGTTACCCCACATGATTCCTTAGTCATGTAGTTGAGCGATCATCACAGTAATGTTTCAAACTACTTTGCCCCTTCCGTCATCTCACCCCTATGGCCAATTCCATAAGTTGTGCGAGATGCTTACCACAACGACTAGCGCGGCTGGCCCCGACCACAATGACTAGCGCAGCTGATAACTTCACCGTTTTCGGTGTCCCATTCAAGCTAGCATACGTCCTGCCGCTTGCATACTTCTAAACACCAGTTGTAGGATGACATTCAGGGTTCAATAATTTTACTAAGCCAAGTTGCAATTTGCAGACTTGCGGTTGTACTTGTTTTACACAAGAGGTCATGACAAGATTAAGTCCTTAATTCATCTGGACGGTTCATACCACATACCAACCATTCTCGTGCTACGTCCGCACCCACCACTCTTTCCATCCGTCCAGATGTGGTACTAGCAAGTTGTTTTAGGGTTTTGGGAAGGAAAACCAATTAACGCAACACATCAGTCATCTACATCCAATGATTGCCCAAAACTATTTTTCATGTTTAAAGGATGATGATCGGGATATTTATTGTCCCGGTACTTAAGCAAGACTAGCATGTCGTTTAAGTACAACCTATGCTAATATCTACCATATATTTACTAGGGTGACAAAGAATACTATGTTCGATTTATCAAAGGATGCCTTAATAAGTAATTAATCAGCAAATGGGTATTTAACTACCTTAAACTTTAACATATCATTGATTACAAAATTAAAGCATGCAACTTTGATATTTTAAATAAACATAGTTTGCATAAAATGTAGACTCAGAATGATCAAAGTATTGACTCACCTTGGTTAAAGGCAGCGGGGTCTTGGTATTCTTGAGCTTGATCGAATTTGAGGTCTCCGGCGTCTTCGAACCCTAATTGGACGAAAGTACCGAAAAAAGACACAACAGCAAAGAGAGCAAATAAATACTAACTCATAATAAATAAACTCCAAAATGAACAAGACCAGTGCCATTAGCAAGATCTTGATTTTAGAAAAATTTAGAAACTGGTTTCATAATTTTTTGAGTTATAAAGGAAAAGATATGAATTTTTGAAACTTTAAAACGATTTTTCAATTAAATCAAAAATTGAAAAATCTGAAAAAATTCCCGCGCCGACACGTGGCCTCTGGTTTGTGGACCGGGTCCACGCGCAGCGTCGCGGACAGCGTCATTAGCAAAGTGGGCCCAGCTTGCCCGGCCGCGTGGCAGCTGCGTGGGGCCCACCCGCCAAATGTCATGCAAGACGAGGATAAGGCGGTATAGCGCGTTCGGGAGAACGCGTCGCCTCAGCTTCTCCATTGCTTGAAGGAGATGAGGCGGGGAAAGCGGGGAGAGGAGAGAGAAAGAGAGCGGGGCGGGGCGGGAGCGCCTGGCGGCCGGAGGTGGAGGAGGTGCCGCGCGGAGCGGGCCGAAGGAGGCAGGCGACAGCGGCTCGGCGAGGCGACGAGGGGAGGCGCCGGGGGGACCGGCCCGAGAAGGCGGCAAGGGAGGAGGCGGCGAGGCAGCGGCCGAGGCTCGGGAGGGGGCGGTAGAGTGGAAGGGGGAGGAAGGGAGGGAGGCCTGGCTTCTTATAGCCGGCGGAGGAGGAGGGAGAGCGCGCGCCCCCGGCGGCGATGGAGCAGTCGGAGGGGCGGCGCCGCAAGCCGAGCGGAGGAGGTGACGGGAGCGGGAAGGCGCATAGGAGGGGGATTGAGGAGGAGGCGCGGTGATGCGACTCGACGGAGGCGCTACACTGGTGGCGTGCAGTGGCCAAGCGGAGAGGTGGCAGAGGAGGAGGAGAGAGAAGGCCAGAGATAGGGGGAAGAGGGCGGTGGCGTGCGGCGCACGGGAGAGGCGGCGGAGGCCGGGCTGAGGCGGGCCAACCCGAGGTGAGGGTTTGAGTAAGCAGATTTTGAATTTTGAAAACCAAAATTTGATTTTGAAATCTCAATTGCAAAAACAGGATGTTACATCATGATAAATATTTTCATAATATAATAATCTTGTATTTTTTTTTACTGACACTTAGATATTAGAGACCATGCCGATGTCCAAAACATCATACATTGTCGAACAGAGGGAGCGTTAGTTATTTTCCTTCATTCTTTCAGCTATATTAATTGGAGTTGTTGAAATTCATGTATCCTAGATTGAATTCAGTTTGCCTGGGCAAACTGAACCAGCATAGAGTTTTCTTAGCTTTTTAGTCCATTTAAATTATCGGAACTGTAAAACACTTGGCCAGGAGCCCAGGAGAGAGGACATGAACTGATTTTAAAATTATTAAAGACCCAAGTTTTCCTTTCTGTTAAAAGCTGTTAATGAAGCTTAATACTTTCCATTTGCCTGTGGCTCAAATTTAGCAAAATAGATGGCAATTCTGTGACGGCTTAAGTGGAATTTGAAGTATCTTGTAGAAATTGAAGGCAAATAAATCATGTATCAGTTCTCTGAACTTCTGGGAAAAATTGGTTGTTTAGAGGCTACCTGAATGGAGGTCATAGTCATTTCGCTATGAACTTGTACAATTAAACCACAAGATAAAATTTAAAAATAACATTCTACACTTTTAAGAACAGAAGTACCGTGCATAATCAAACAAAGCTAAATTGGTTAACCTCTCACGGCAGCAAAATACATATATGCTGATTTCGAGAATAATCATGTGTCCCTCTTGAGATCCCCACGTCTTTTTATTTATAGTGCTAAATATTACAGTCCGACTCTAACACAGCTTGAGTCCAACTCACATACGGTTTGGACTTTTACCTAAACTATAATATCTCTAACACTCCCCTTAAGACAGCCATGAGATAACAATTATGTTCATCTTATTATATATTACAATACTATTATTAGAATTTACCATTACCAATCATTCATTGACCTCATAACCAATACCACCATAAACACCAAAAGTTGCTCATACCAATACTATTATTAGAATATACAAAAACATATTGTTCATCTTATTATATATTGCAATACTATTATTAGAATCTACTAAAACTTATCATCCATCGACCCCATAACTAATACCATCACAAAGACTAAAAGTTATTCACTACCAATACTACCAAGCACATCACCAAATCCATCTTCACCATCTACCAAAAGCCCTAACCTCAACATCATCTTTCTCTACCCTCATGCCCCCCGGCCTCCACCAATCTGCCCACATGCCCCCCAGTTTCGGCCTCTACCACTTCTACCTCTACCATAGCCCATTACGCTCGACTCTAGGCCTAATCCTCTTCTCCCTTTTGCCACTTCTCCGACTGTGTGGTCTTCTCCTCTATCATGGCTGCATTGGCCCTAGGGCCACCTCTTCCTCTACCTCCACCTTGACCCCCTTCAGCAGATCGATTATTCCCACCACCACCTCTGTTAGGGCGAGATGCCCCACACTTATAACACTCGGTCCTCTTTGCAAAGTTCGAGTTGCCGCATCTCGCATCACGGCAAATCCAATCACCCTCGCGACCTCCAGTTCGTGAGAGAGGACATGCCCAACTCAGGTGTCATGTTTGCTTACAGTTGTAACACTCCCTGTCATCAACTATAATGTACGCTGATCTTATAGGGTTGCTACCCACCATCACTCATTGTCGACATATTGAAGCCCCTAATGACGTATTGAAGGCCTCCTGCTCTCAAACTCGGGTTCAAACCTTTCAAGAAGTGACCCTCCTACATTCTAGCCATGTCTTACCAAATTCAATATGACCAACACACGTCAGTTGCAGTGGATCATAATGATCCAAATCTGCGCACAAGCCCTTTCTGACTCATTGGCATATTCTTGAACATTCTTCTCCCCCTGTTTCAGAGCATCTACCTTGCCCTGAACCTCCATCATCATCACATAACCAGCTCTGGAGTACATGTTCCACAGTGTCTTCCACATCACCGTTGCACTTGGGATCACTTCCACCATCCTAGTAATGGATGGGGACACCGAAGTCAACAACCATGCCACCACCACAGAGTTGGTGGTGTTCCACACCCTCCAATCAGTACTCCCTCTGTCCGCAGGCTCGACACAGGTTTGCTGCAGATAGTGCTCTACGCCCTTCGTCTTCAGAATTAACCAAACCCTCCTAGACCAACTCAATTAATTCTTACTCCCTTCCAGCTTCACATCACTTAGCATCAATTCCAGCTTCAACTCTGATGATGCCGTTTTAGCCCTAGGACCTATTAAACCTATCGCAATGAAGTCCTACAATATACCTCTCATCTAACCTTTTGTGACCAAAGAGGATTCTCCACTTCACCCATCCATGGTCACAATACTCTTCTCTGTAGCTTTTAACGCAGTTTCTTCCTCAGCCTTTCTCGCGGCTTCGATCTCCTCAGTATTCATCTCCTACTTTCAACACCAATTACACACTCCTCATCCTGCCTATTGCCACGCGTATTAACGATCACGACAACCTCTTCATGCATCAATAGATCGTGACTCCACGGTCATAATCACAATCGTCAATACCTCTTGAACCATCTCCGAAACCAGCAAGCGAAAAATCCACACTGGATCTCAGTAGCCACACCAGATCAGAAGCACCCACACCGGATCGCAGCCACACCAGATCGCCCTTCTCTTCTTCTCCTCCCACCGAAGCACATTCTTCCTCCTCACCATATCAGAACGCCAGTGAAAGAACCCTAAAACTTAAATCCATATAAACAGTAATAAGTAGTAAATTGTAGACTAAACAAGAACGCATGAAAAATCAGTAAAATACAAGATTACATTATCAGAGTTTACAATAGGGATTCCAAAGAAAAAGTAAAACATTAATACCAGCTCCAAATTAATTACAAGAATTCCTTACATCAAATAAAAATAAAAATTACAGGATCGATTAAAATTACAAAAAATAATTCCTGCATGCTTGGTGGCATCAAACAATTTATCGTAGCAAAAGACTAAACAGTGGGTACATAGTACCCTTTTATCTTGGGAGAGGACCGAAGGGAGAGGAGCCAAAATCAATGGTTGTAGGAGACTTGTATTATGAATGTGCCAAATGAGAGAATGAGGAAGAAACCCCCCTCTTACATGCCCTTGGGGCTCTATATATAGGATCCAAGGAGGGATATTCCCCTTCTTGCCCTTGCATTGTATTGAGAGAGGGGTGGGGGGGTATTTACGCACATTGCTATGGATACACCACATAGACCTAGTCCATACACACAGATTTTCCCTGGGGCCAACTGGGTATTGCCGACGACCCAAGGGGGCAGGGCAACCCTAGGTGCCCTACTACAACAATTCCCTTGTCTGCAAGGGCCGAGATCGCGAGGACAAGCCCCGTGGTCCCGACAGGTGAGAGGACGTAGTTCTTTTACCGCCAGCCCCCTGGGAGTCGAGATACCCCAGGAAAAGTCGAGGTGGGGCTGCCCCATTGAGGTATGGCCCCTAAGACGGTCGGCGAGCCGTGATGGAGCCCGTACGGGTGAAGTCAACGCGAAGCCGCCAAGCCGAGGCATGGCCCTCAGAGGCTATAGCCTCGAGGCGGGTGGTGAGCAGTGGCGGAGCCGGCGTAGGCGAAGTCGATGCGGAGCTGCCACGCCAAGGCTAGGGCCTCAAGGCGGGCAACGAGCAGCGGCGGTGCCCGTGTAGGCGAAGTCGACACGAAGCCGCCACGCTAAGGCATGGCCCTTGAGGTGGGCGGTGAGCATCGGCAGAGCTTGTGCAGGCAAAGTTGACACGGAGCCGCCACGCTGAGGCATGGCCCTCGAGGTGGGCGGTGAGCAGCGGCAGAGCCCGTGCGGGCGAAGTCGACGCAGCGCCGCCACGCTGAGGTGTGGCTATTGAGGCGAGCAGCACGTCGTGGCAAAGTCATTGCTGCCCTGTTGTATTTGATTATTTCTTTTATGTGGCCGTTTGTGATGGTCTTGTTGAGGGTGAGGTATCGTCCCCACCTTCGGCTGCTCCTAGTGATTGGTACACACAACTTGGGGTAGCGCGAAGGGCTGATGTTGTTTGTAGGAGGCGAATATTGAGCGTCGTCCCCCATACTCTTCCTTTTTCCTTGGGCTCGCTTAGGAGCCCAAAGCTAGCGTGGGGGCAGGCGAAGCCGAACGCCGTCCCCCATACTTTTTGATTGGGCTGGTTTGGGAACCCAAAGCTAGCGAGGGGGAGGCGAAGCCGAACACCGTCCCCCATACTTTTTTGATTGGGCTCGTTTGGGAGCCCAAAGCTAGCGAGGGGGCGAAGCCAAACGCCATCCCCTGTATTTTTTTGATTGGACTAGTTTGGGAGACCAAAGCTAGTGAGAGGGAGGCGAAGCCGATCGCTGCCCCCATACTTTTCTTGATTGGGCTCGTTTGGGAGCCCAAACCTAGCGAGGGGGAGGCGAAGCCGAACGCCGCCCCATACTTTTTGATTGGGCTCGTTTGGGAGCCCAAATCTAGCTAGGGGGGGCGAAGCCGAATGTCGTCCCATACTTTTTTGATTGGGCTCGTTTGAGAGGCCAAAGCTAGCGAGGGGTGGTAAAGTCGAACACCGTCTCCCATACTTTTTTTGATTGGGCTCGTTTGAGAGCCCAAAGCTAGCGAGGGGGAGGCGAAGCCGAACACCATCCCCAGTACTCTTTGGTGCAGCAAGTGTTTGGCATGTTGGTGCGTCATTCGTGAGGTGTCCCCGTTGAGGCGAAGCCGAACACCATCCCCAATACTCTTTGGTGCGGCAAGCGTTTGGCATGCTGGTGCATCATTTGCGAGGTGTCCCCGTCGAGGCGAAGCCTACGAGGCGGGAAACTCCCTAGTCACTTAGGCATGGTCGTCGGAACGACCTAGGTTTTATGCTATTGAGCGCAATGTGCAATGTCTCTCCATCAAGGCGGGACCTTCGAGGCGAGAGACTCCCTAGTCACTGAGGCCCGGCCGTCGGAACGACTAGGATTTTGCGCTATTGAGCACGATGTACAATGTCTCTCCGTCAAGGCGAGGCCTTCAAGGTAGGTGACTCCCTAGTCGCTGAGGCGTGGCCGTCGGAATGACTAGAGTTTTGCGCTATTGCGTGATGTGCAATGTCTCTCCGCCGAAGTGAGGCCTTTGAGGCAGGAGACTCCCTTATCGCCGAGGCGCGGTCGTTGGAACGACTAGTGTTTTGTGCTATTGAGCGCGATGTGCAATGTCTCTCCATTGAGGCAGGACCTTCGAGGCGGGAGACTCCTTAGTCGCTGAGGCACGGCCGTCGGAACGACTGGGGTTTTACGCTATTGAGCACGATATGCAATGCCTCTTCGTCGAGGTGAAGCCTTCGAGGTGGGTGACTCCCTAGTCATCGAGGCCCTGATGTCGGAACGACTAGAGTTTTGAGCTATTGCGCGCAATGTGCAATGTCTCTTCGCCGAGGCGAAGCCTTCGAGGTGGGAGACTCCCTTGTCGTCGAGCTGCGGCCATTGGAATAACTAGGGTTTTGCGCTATTGAGCACGATGTGCAATGTCTCTCCATCGAGGCGGGAGGTTCCCTAGTCGTTGAGTGGCCGTCGGGATGACTAGAGTTGCGCTATTGAGCGTGATGTGCAATGTCTCTCTGCCGAGGCGAGGCCTTGGAGGGGGAGACTCCCTAGTTGCCGAGGCACGACCGTCGGAATGACTAGGGTTTTGCGCTATTGAGCGGGTTGTGCAATATCTCTCCGTCGAGGTGAAACCTTCGAGGCAGGAGACTCCCTAGTCGTCGAGGCGCGGTCGTCGAAACGACTAGGATTTTGCTTGAGTTAGTGTGCACCGGGGCTCGGAGCCATGCACGGTGTCTTATTTATACACTTCACACTCGCGAGAGTGAGTTAGTGTGCACCAGGGCTCGAAACCATACACGGTGTCTTGTTTATACACTTCACACACGCGAGAGTGAGTTAGTGTGCACTGGGGCTCGAAGCCATGAGCGGTGTCTCGTTTATATACTTCACACTCGCGAGAGTGAGTTAGTATGTACCAGGGCTCGAAGCCATACATGGTGTTTTGCTTATTGTACAAGTTGCCTACGTATGCTTGTGTTGTTTTCAAAATTTAAGTTTTGAGTGATGATACACATGCACCCTGTTGACTTTGAAACAATATGATGTTATGTGAAGGGATACGTGCTCGGTACTGATAACTTCTTAACTATGTGAAGATTGTAAGGCAATCATAAGAAACAATAAATGCTCGCATGTTTTATGATGGTTGCCCCTTAGCCCTAAAGTTTCAGCCCACACGGAGGCACACTGGAGTAGCTAGCCCCTATCTGAAGTCATTAGCTATTTATGTACTTGTTCCTATCCTAATTCACAACCGAATTGATGACCACCCAGCTAGCAGGTGGCGCTCGTAGTAGCATGCACACGACAAGTCTCCAGTTCGGCCCTCGTTTCTATTGGTAGGGCTAATATTTTTGCCATTAAAGTGGAGGTGTTAGGTACTCATCCGTAGCTCGAAGCAGGACTGGCCGCCTCGAGGCCCGATGCGCATGCGGGCGGGGCTCCAGTCTGCCGAGGCCTTCGGTCCACCGAGCTGCCGCCGTGATTCCCGTCGCTTTCCTCCCCCCACCTTCGCCTGCAAAAGAGAGTGTAGTAGCAAAAAATAAGCTATACAGTAAAAGAAAAGGACCCTGGACAAGCTCAAAAGGGCTCAAGGGATCATCAAGAGGGGACTAGCCAGTGACAAGAACGAGATGGTTATTGCTAGGGAATTCACGCTTGCTTTTTTTTTCTCACCCCTACAAAGGGGGGTGATCCCCTATTTATAACCCCCTGTGAGGGTTTTGTATATTACCATTCTGATCCTACCATGGTACAGTATCCATAGGGGTTGCAGGGATATTCCTCGCCCCTATGTCTAGGCTTTGGCCCATGGTACGCGCTCCTAGACTTGGTTTACCCTAACAGAGTCTCCGGTCCAGGAGCGGTAGCAGAGGCCTCGGGTTCGCCCTGAGGGCCTCTCAGCTCCGGGCCTCGCGGGGCTTCGGGGGCCCTCCGGGGTGCTCTGGCCCCGCATCGCCTAGGCGTTGTGGCCGGTGGGGCCATCCCTACGACAAGCCCCTCGCGGTCGAGGTCCTGCTTCGCCATGGCTGAAACCGCACCATTTTTTCCCGAAGGGCTTGGCACACCGTCCCCTTCGGCCTGATGGAGCTGCCTTCGGCATGACCTATCCTTGTGGCCATTTGCTTAACCCATCTGGACTGGCGGCAGCCGGTTGCTTTAATGCGATGCGATTAGTCATTAATGGGACGCGTCGCTTCCTTGATCGTCGCGCCAATTCGTTAATGAGTCGCGCCGCTTCGTTTTTGGTGCGCGACCGTTGGGTTTTAGGGCACACGCGTCACTTGCTGGGCAGTCGCGTCTCTTCGATTCCCGTCGTTTCGTAGCCCTGGGGCGGGTATAAATACGGGGGTTGCAGCCCCCCTAGCTCAGTTGCATCTCTTCATTTTTCATCGTCTACTTCTTGCACTTTCTTGCCTCATCTTGCTGCTAGATGACGAAGCGCGTCTTGAGATGAGGGACTCGGCTATACTTCTTGGTGGGCGGTCTCCAGTGGCGCTGCGTCCCTCAGAGTGCTGCGAAGGAAGGAAAAGTTGCGGACCTTTCCTCGTTCGGGCCCCGGTGGAGGCAGTTCCCACACCCGAGAGAATGAGGCATTACATTCTGCTCTTACCTCGACGCGGGCCTCCGACTTCCATGTGTGGGGTTGGTGAGCTGCGTGCTGCAGCTCTACCGTGTGGAGCTTGCTCGATTGACCCGAACTCCTTGTAAAACTCGGGGTCTTGGTGGGTTCTTCGCTCCGCGGTGCGGTAGGAGAGGTAGGCTCTTCGCCTATCTTCACGGCCTTGCGTTGCGGTAGAAAAAGAAAGATCTGGGAGACACTCAACCGGGGCGTCAACTTCCAGCCGAAGGCGCGCTTCCTTCGGTACTGCCGCTCTGCCTCCATAGCCACTGGGAGGCGGATTGAACCGGAGGTGGTTCTACCACCGTCCCCATGTGAGGATGGGGCTGCGGTCGTGCGGGGTCCTATTCGGCTCAATCCATCCCAGAGATCGAGCTTAGCTCGGGAGGAGTCCTGCTTCAACTTCTTCTGACGGTGACACGAGGTTGGGATGTCCACCTCGGCGCGGAAGCACACGGCGTTCGTGCGCTTGGTTTGCCGGAGGGCCATAGCGGTAATTGCTTGTCACCGCTCTTTGCGGTATGGTGTCTTCCTTTCTTGACCTTATGATTTTGCGGCTCTTCACGTGGGCGAGGCGGCCCGTCTTCGCGAGCGACTTCGGCCCCTACACCGGTGAGGAGCACTCGAAGCGGGGGCTGGTCGTGCGCGAGGCACGGTCATCGCGTGCTTGGACCCGCCACCGTTCTTGAGCGGTCGGACCGACGGCAAGCAAGCGGCGCTTGCCCGAAGAGCTGAATGCTCCTGGGCCAATCGACGTTGTGCCGTTGCACTGCGGTGGGCCAGCGGAGCCCGTAGCTCTACCCTTGGCACAGGCGTCGACCGCTCGTCTTTCGAAAGCCGCCCGTGCGCCCTCGGGCCATCCGAAGCGGGTGGCCTCTAGCGGTCGCCTCCACCGGCTCGTCTGGGTTCCTTCTTCGTTGCGAGCCTGGCCCTCGGGGCTTCCTCTGGCGGTACACCCTCTCGGGCGTACGGCTGCGGCACCGAAGACACGATGGTTGATGTAGTTGCAGATGCTCCGCCGACCCCGGGTATGCATTTTTTTGTTTCTGTTTTTTTACACCCGCTTGGAACTTCGTAGGTGGTGGAATCGAAGGAGCCCTCAACGAGTCTTGAGGCGGGTGTCTTGATCTTGGTGGCGTAGTCTAGTCTTGGGGACACGGCGTCGGCCCGGTGCTTGGGGCGCTCCGCGGTAATCTTGGGTCGTTGTGCACCAACGACTTTAAGATCAGCCCTGGTGCGGCCAACGTGTGCGAGGAGGTATCTCGGTTTGCCGCCCCGCCCATCGTGTCTCAGCTATTTGAGAAAATGCCAATGAGCGAGATGCTTCGGCTAATTGAAGCGAACTCCGCTAGGGTGAGTACCCTCTTTTTTTACGAGGTTGTACGTGCTTGATCGTATCATTTTGCAGACAATGATGCTCTCCCGTGCTCTTGGTGTGGATATTACGCGGGAGTACGCGGAGATCCAAGGTCAGGTGGATTCGTCCTTCGCGCGTAGTGAGGCGCTTTATGCGGAGCGCGACAAGCTTGCCGAAAAGGCGAAGGCTCTTGAGTGCGAGTTTCGCGCTAGAGCGGAAGCAGCGGGGCTTCGTGACGAGTGCGACGCAACCGCCGAGCTAAAGCGGACACGACGTCGAGATCGCCTCGGAGCCGAGGCTGTTAGTCGGTGTCGCGTCTTTGTCGGCGAGCGATGGAAGTGGTGGAGGCCAGCGTTACGCGCTTCGATCTTTGTGCCACCACCGAGAACACACCGCATTTCGGAGGTTGATCGGACGCTGGACCACCTCCGTCGAGGTGGCGAGATATTCTTGCCCGCCGCCCAAGCCTACGGAGATCATTGCGCGAAGGTCGCCTGGACCGCGGCCTTCTTGTCGCTCTGAAAGCGCGCGTAGGGCGCGTTGATGCCCTCGGGGCGCGCTCCTTGCCCGTGGCTTCGGGGTCAGACGTCACCGCCAATGAACGTTTGGTGCGAAGGGCAACGCAGGCCTTTGCTCAGGCCTTCTGGGCACCACAAGGACGTGAGGCTGCGATGGCTTCACTGCGACACGTGCTGGAGCGGAAGACCAGGGGCAAGGCGGCTGAGGCTCCTGACGCTGCCGATGGTCGGGGGGCCGCTCCTGGCGATAAGGTGTGACCTTTCGGCCTAGTGCCCCCAGTCGTAGCGTAGGCTAGCGTCTTATTTCTGTTTGTCCCGCCATGCTCCGGCTTGTGCTACCGGGTGGGGCGTGTTTTTGTAATGACCCATCTCTTCGTTGAATGACAATGGCTGGTTTTTGAGTTTGGTTTGTATGATCGCTTTGGCTCTAGGACGGACCGATGGCGGTTCGGTGGACCACCGAACGAGGGCCCCGCCCCGCCGTAGGGTGGAATATGAAAGTGGTAGTACCACCTCGTGGTGTGAAGGCTGAGCGCCTCGCTTATTTTGGCGGTCGTGTGCCCCTTGCGCCCATGAGCCTGAGCCCCCGCGCCATGGGTGGCCCCTGCAAATTTGTTACCGCGGGGTCTTGTACCGTGGTGCCTGGTGGCAGCGCTGGAAACGCCGTAACCCGGAGGGATCCATGGAGCACTTCTGGCGCTTCCGTGAGCGCAAGGCCGCCCGAGGTCGTGCTGAGATACGCGCATTTTGGGCGGGCGGGCGTTCGTTTGCCCCGATTTGCTGGCATGGCGATGCGGCGGGGCGGATCAAGTGTACGAGCGTCTTGTGCGTCTTGGTGTCCCCGACGGAGAGCTGTTTGCATGGGCGATGGAGCGGTACAATCGTCTTGTTGCCTCTGATTCTTACGAAGAGGAGCTGGCTTCGTGGGCTGCTCAAGTGGAAAAGTGGGACCTTAATGTGTAACAATGTATGTTTCGGAGTCGTACCTTTGCGTTGTACCAATGTATGTTTTTCGGAGTTGTAGTGTTGCGATGTAACAATGTATGTTTTTCAGAGTTGTAGTGTTGCGATGTAGCAATGTATGTTTTTCTGAGTGTACCTTTGCGATGTAATAATGTATGTTTTTCGGAGTTGTACCTTTGCGATGTAATAATGTATATTTTTTGGAGTTGTACCTTTGCGATGTTGCAATTGGAGCGAGAGCCCCTTGCGATTAGAACGAGGGGGAGGCGAAGCCTGCGCCGTCCCCCATTCTTTCTGGTTTGGGCTCAGGAGCCCTTGCGATGGAGCGAGGGAGGCGAAGCTGCGCCGTCCCCATTCTTTACGGTTTGGGCTCTGGGGCCCTTGCGATTAAGCGAGGGGAGGCGAAGCCTCGCGTCCCCATTCTTTCTAGTTTGGGCTCCGGGGGAGCCCCTGCGATAGAGCGAGGGGAGGCGAAGCCTGCGCCGTACCCCATTCTTTCTAGTTTGGGCTCAGGAGGCCCTTGCGATGGAGCGAGGGAGGCGAAGCTGCGCGTCCCCATTCTTTCTAGTTTGGGCTCGGGAGCCCTTGAGTCTCGCTTGTATTCAGGGTGTGGGCCATGCGCGATATCGGTTTATACACTTCACACCCATGGGGTGAGTTAGTGTCTTGGCAGGGCTCAAGGCCCGTGTGGCGTCTTTGCGAGTTATTGCGTGTATTACCGGGGCCGTGGGCCATGCACGGTGACAGTTTATACACTTCACACCCAAGGAGTGAGTTAGTGTGCGCCGGGGCTCGGGGCCCCGTGTGGCGTCTTTGCGAGTTATCGCGTGTATTACCGGGGCCGTGGGCCATGTGCGGTGTCAGTTTATACACTTCACACCCAAGGGTGAGTTAGTGTCTTGTCGGGCTCGGGGCCCGTGTGGCGTCTTTGCGAGTTATCGCGTGTATTCGGGCCGTGGGCCATGCGCGTGTCGGTTTATACACTTCACACCCAAGGGTGAGTTAGTGTCTTGCCGGGGCTCGGGGCCCCGTGGCGTCTTTGCTAGTTATCGCGTGTATTACCGGGGCCGTGGGTCATGCGCGGTGTCAGTTTATACACTTCACACCCAAGGGATGAGTTAGTGTGCGCCGGGGCTCGGGGCCCCGTGTGGCGTCTTTGCTACTGCTCATGGCTGTATATTTCTTTGTCAAAATGTGCTTTACATGGGGAGAGGTTGTCTTTGCGTACACTCGGGAAGGAGCTATCCGGCGCGTAGGTGTTTTCTAGGGTAATACTTAGGAGGCTCTTGGCGTTCCATGTGTGATCCAGCTGTTGTCCTTCTGGCGTCGCTATGTAGTAGGACCCTGCCCTTGTACTTTGTGTGATGATGTAGGATCCTTCCCATTTTGATTCGAACTTCCCAATGTTGCTGCGTTTGGTACCCTTTTGAGTACCATATCGCTTTGGTGCGATGTCACGGATCTGACCACGGTTGTATGCCGTAGCGACCCCTTCAACATACTTGGCCATTGTGGAGATTGCTTCGACCCGGTGCTCTTCTAGGAGATCTATTGAGACCCCGCGATCCTCTGTGCTTCTTCCTGCGGTTGCCCGGAGAGATCTTCCCGCGATCTCTGCTGGTGTCACTGCTTCGTCCCCGAAGAGAAGCTTAAAGGGGGAGAAGCCTGTGGCTCTTATCGGGGACGTGCGGATCGCCCATAAGGCCTTCTGGATTCTTCTGACCACAACCCCTTCGGGAGCCCTATGAGACGCTTGGAGAGTCCAGCCAGCAAATTACCATTGGCGCGCTCTATGGCCCCATTCGATTCGGGGTGGCCGACGGATGCGAAGCATATATTGGTGCCGATGCTATGGCAAAAAACTCTGAAGGCCGCAGAATCAAACGGTGTGCCGTTGTCGGTGACTATGTGTAGGATCGTTAATGACAATCAGAGGGGGGTGAATGATTGTAATCCGGAGTGGAAGCTTTTTCCTCAAATCGACAATCTTTTGATACTTCAACCTGTCAACACTGTAAGAACACAAAAAGCAAAAATAGCAACCTTTTTTTACAGCCGTACATCCAGCACTTGTATGATTTTACTTCTCCATGTAATGGCTGAAAGATCTAATCACAGAAGGCCAGAGCTAGTCAAAAGCCTATGCATGCATGCACAAAAATTGACTGCCAATCACCACCGAATTGTATAATGCATAGGAACCAAAAGCCGCAATATCAATGCACTGTCACATCACACAAGAACCAAAGATGCACCAACACTTCAGATCTCACCTCACAGGCACCATCTCATTCACACCTCAAAAGATATTTGTGCAAAGCAATTAGGCATAATTACTAGCAGCGGCAGATAGTCCATGCACATGCACATGCATGAGCGGCTCGGCCAACAGGCCGTGGCAAGGAGTTGCAGGCGGCGTAGCAGATGGGCATCCACGCGTGCGGCAGGCCATCGATGCGAGACCAACTACTCTGGCGTGTGGCGATTGCGTGCGCAGCCGAGAGAAGATTTTGACGGAGCACTCGTGACGGCGCACACAGAGAAAGAAGAACAAAGCTGCAGTCGAATGAAAAATGACGTGCTGCAAAACGCGCCGCAGCCGCAATCTTTATTTCTAGCTCACCCGTACAATCTGAAAACCCTAGCCTTAAAAACCCTTCCTCTACAACGAACTCCAGGAGTTCCTTGTCTTTAAATCACCCTGCTGCCGGCCTCATCTCCAGCACTTAATCCCATCGGTTCCGACTCGTGTACGACTCCAACTCTAACTACTATATCCGGTGTATACGTATATGTGTATACACACACACATATCCTATAATTCCTAACAGGCCTTCTAGCATTTGCACATAAACATCCACGTACGGCCCAATAGTCCTCGGGCATAATACATAAACTTAACACCTGATTACAAAATATCCAATTTTAGACACCTTAAAATTATGTCACGTGTCGTAGCCTCCGGACCGCACATCCGTAGCACCAACACGCATCATCTATCTTTAATCTCTATGTGCTCCAACTCGAGCTCGACCGCCTCCTCCAGCACCCTCAACCCTCTGGACCATGACTTCGCACCAAGCCATCTCCCGGTCACCGCCGTAGACCACGATCGCCTCTGAGTTATCCTGCACATGCAAATACCAAAGCCACATATTTTCCCGGCACAAGTTCTTCCCAACTTGACCGACATAAGTTCAGACACCACGACACACCTCAAATAATATCTATAAATAACATTATCAATTATTCATCAGCTAAAATATATTAGACTTAGCCACATGGTCTAACACTATGTCCCGGGGCACCCCATATCGACACATAATGTTCCTCCAAACAAACCGTTGCGCCGCCGAGGCCGTGATTTTGGCCACTGGTTCGGCCTCGACCCATCTGGAGAAGTACTCGATGACGACGAATGCGAAGCGCAGGTGCCCTTAGCGGTGGGATAGGGGCGATGATGTCGAGGCCCCATCGCGAAGGGCCAAATTGGAGCAAGTGGTATGAATCGTGCAGTGGGGCCTTGGGTGATGGTGGCCCATTGGCACCCAGCAATCTTGCACTGGGTTCTGTCGTCCACGAGTGTTGTAGGCGAGTAAAAACCTTGGCGAAAAGTTTTTCCCACGAGGCTCCGTGGCGCTTGGTGCGCTCTGCAGAGTCCTTCGTGTACTTCTCTTAGGAAGGATTGCCCCTCGGCACAGGAGATGCACCACGATAATGGGCACGAGACACCTCCTTTGTATAGCCGTAGTCGATGATCTGATGAAGGCGGGTTCGGTGCTTTAGGCGGGTTGCCTCGGCTGCTTCGTCGGGCTCTTCTCCTTCAAGGTATCTTCGGATAGGGTCCCGCCAGTCCGTTGCACCGACCTGCAGAACCGGCCTTGACTCCCGGGCCGGTGACGTCCCCGGTGCCACATCCACTGCTTCGGGCTCAGGCCCTTGTGCTTCCGGGGCGGTTGATGGTTCCTGCAGCCTAGAGTATAATACATCCGGTGGGGGGTTTTCGTTGGCGCTTGCTATCTTGGCCAGTCTGTCGGCCGCGTCATTGGAGTTGCGCGGGATGCTCTGGACGGTGATGCCGTGGAAGTTGTTCCCTTCGGCCCGGACCGCCGCCAGGTATATGGACATCTCCGGGTCCCTTGCTATGAATGATTTGTCGAAGTGCCCTGCAACGAGGCGGGAATCGCTTTTGATTATTATGCGCTTCGCGCCAAATGTTTTGGCCTTCCGCAAGCCGAGTAGTATGACCTCGTATTCGGAGGCGTTGTTTGTTGTTGGGAAGTCGAGCGTCGTCGTCGAGATTGTCGCGGTGTCCGTAGCGGTCAAGATAAGCGGCGACGCGGCCATGCCGCACCACGAACCATCCGTGGTAATCACCCGCTTGGTCTACTTGTTGCGGGGTCCACTCGGCGACGAAGTCTGCGAGGGCCTACGATTTTATCGCTGTACGTGCGGTGAAGGTAACGTCGAACGGAGCCAACTTGGCTGCCTACTTGCCTATGCGACCGGATGCGTCCTTGTTCCTTAACATCAAGGCCAACGGGTAGGATGTGGGAATTACAATGGCGTGGGCCAGAAAATAATGCCGAAGCTTGCGGGAGGCCATGAGGAGGGCATAGGCTAGCTTTTCCAGCTCTGTATACCGGGTTCTGGCACCCTGCAAGGCCTCGGATACATAGTACACTGGGCGCTGGGTTCCTTCGTCTTAAACGAGGACTGCGCTGACGGCAGCAGATGAAGCCGCAAGGTAAAGCAAAAGGGTTGCCCCTCCGGCCTGGCTCGCTAGGCTAGGGAGTTTGGCGAGGTATTCTTTGAGCTGTTGGAATGCTTCTTGGCAATCTTGGGTCCAGCTGAAGGGCTCCGCTCCACGGAGTGTTTTGAAGAACGGCAATGCCCGCTCCGCCGAGCGGGATAAGAACCTGCTAAGTTCCGCGAGGTGGCCCGTGAGTTTCTATACCTCGCGGGCCGTGCGGGGGGTGCCATCTCCTGGATAGCTTTGATCTACTCCGGGTTTGCCTCGATGCCCCTTTGCGAGACCAGAAAGCCAAGCAGTTTTCCGGCTCGGACGCCGAAGGCGCACTTTTTTGGATTGAGCATTATGCCCTTCATCCTGAGGTTGGTGAATGTTTCTTGGAGGTCAGACACGTGGGAATTATGAAGCTTGTTCTTTACTACCACATCGTCAACATAGGCTTGAACATTCCGACCGAGCTGGTCGGCCAGAACTTTGTTGACGAGTCGGCTAAACGTGGCTCCCGCGTTCTTCAGGCCGAAGGGTATGCGAGTGTAGCAGTATGTGCCGATGGGTGTGATGAAGGCTGTCTTGAGTTCATCCTCCTTTGCCATGAATACTTGGTGGTACCCGGAATAGGCGTCGAGGAAGCTCATTAATTCGCGGCCGGGTGGCATCCACTAGTTGATCGATGCGAGTACGGAAATCATCTTTGGGTGTGGCCTTGTTGAGGTCGGTGAAGTCGGCGACATACGCCATCCCTTCCCCTTCCATACGAGGACCGGGTTGGCGGCCAATCCGACTATTTGATCTCCACGATTACCGGCCTTCAAGAGCTGGCGACCTCCTTTGCGGCCTCCGGTGCTCTCTCGACATGCGGCGCAACTTCTGTTTCTTGGGCACAGTGTTGCCGTAATGTCAATCGGTGCTCGACAACTTCTCGTGGGACCCGGAATGTCCTCGGGGCCCCAAGCGAAGATATCCTTGTTGCGGCGAACACCGTAAGTATGTCTTCGCAGCCTTGGTTGATAGCTCGGCCGAGGGCCACCGTCTTATCCAGTTCATCTTGACAATGGGCACCGTAGGGCGGCCCTCGGGCTTGGCCTTGGCGCCCATCTTGGCGGGTGCCGGTTAGGCTGCGGCGCTGTTCCCACTATGTGGACATGGCGGGCGAGGATAGTGCCGTGCTCGTCTCGCCTTGCGGTCTTGATCTCCTCACCGTGACTACCCCTTCGGCGGGGATCTTCATGCAAAGGAAGTTGTGGTGTGCTATGGCACCGAATGCATTTAGCGTGGCCCATCCCAGAATAGCGTTGTACTGATACGGCATCTGGACCACATCAAACGTGATGACTTCCGTGCGGGTGGCGTAGCCGTCACCGAACGGCGACGGCCAAGTCGATCTGCCCGATCTTTATTCGGCCTCCGCGAAGCCTATGAGGGGATGCACAGTGGCGGCAATGGTCCCTCGGGATCATCATCTTGTCGAAAGCTTCCGCGAACAGTAGGTCCGCGGAACTTCCTCCATCCACCAGGACGCAGCGCACCTTGAAGTCCACGATGTTTGCCGAGATGACCTGGGGGTCTTGGTGAGGGAAGTACACGACCTTGGCGTCTTCAGGGCCGAAGGTGATAGGTACTTCAGTGTAGCGTGGCGGGCTAGAGGTTGCGCATGTCGCCACATGGTGTATTTGGCATGCGTAAGCCCGCCGTTGCCTTTTTGATGAGAGGCCTGATGATGAGCCGCCCGCAATCATGTTGATGATCCTCTGTCGCTGCTCTGAGTGTGTCCCTTCAATGCGAGTCCTAGGGGGTGGGGCGGGTACTTGGGTCCGTGGCCTCCCCCCATCATTTGGCCCCGCAGAGCGATCGCGGCCCATGTATTCTTGCATGGTAGCTATTGTGCGGCAACGCTGGGTAGTGTGGGAGCCTTCGCCGTGCAGGTCCCAAAACAAGGGTGGCCTCTCATGTCCGTCCCGGGGGGTTCGGCATTGCAGCGTTGAGTGGGACCCTTCGCCGTGGAGGTCACAGAACAACCGTGCCTCGGTGTGTCTTCCGTCTTGTCTGTCGCGACCACGCCCGGCGCGCCCCTGCACGGGTCTGGTTCTTTGTTGTCCTTCAACGTTATACGTTCGCCCGTTGGCGGGCGGGCTTCTTTACTAGTGATGAAGACGAGGTGTCCGATCTTTCGATGAGATTGATAACTATCGATTTTGGTGGCGGTGACTCTCACGATCCGACTACAACCGTACGGCGACGCTTGCGCCTTAGCAATCGCTGAACCAACTCCGAAGTGTTATTGACCTCGCTGGAGGCGTGATCAACCTGAACACGAAGTTCAATCCCTGCGAGCAATCGAAGAACTATCAAGAATAAGACATAGGCAATCGATCTGCGAATATGAATGAAGCATAAATTGTATTGCGAATAGCAAAGATGGGATCGAAGGTCGTCTTGGCGGTGGTCGTTCGACACAAGCGAAGAACGAGTTTGCACAATGGCTAAACCTAAACTCAACGAAATCCCGGTTCAAGCGAGGAGGCGGCGGCTCCTATATAGGGGAAGCGACCGGCTAGGGTTACAAGGCCCGTGGGCCAAAGTGGAGGTGGCGCAGCACCCTTCGACTCGGACTCTGATATGGATACGGACTCTTTTGATAATTGCGGCCGGCTCGGATAGAATTTGATGATGAGGTTAGATCCGTTAGAAAGTAGACTTGATAAGCTTTCCATGAATTCGAACGCCCCAAGCGGAGTCCGTATGAAGAAGTTCGCCCGTTTAAAGTTAGTCCTAACGCCATAGTCGAATCGACTCGAGCAGGCCCGGCTCGAACTCTTGCTTGTCTTGGACCCAAAGTGACGTGATGATCTCCATTATGCCTTCCATACATCTCCACGACTCCACATGCCTCTCCACGGTCCTTTCCCATATTCCTAAGCACAATTAAATCACTTGCATTAGGTAGCGGTCTATTCTCAGTAGTATATAATCCTAGGAGCAATTCACGATAATTAAGTTGGCGAGCACGAGCTCGGGTAAGAGGTCCTTGTACTGGTTGTGGTTGAGTTGTGTGTGTAGGCACGGTTATATCCATGGTAGGGATGTCCTCATCAGCTAGGGCCTCCTTTGGGGGGGCCTGATCTAGCCATCGCGGCTTCCGGCGCGAGGCGGCCCGAGGTACCTCCTCGCCGTGTGCTGTCTTCCTCCACCCTGGCATACTCTTCCATTTTGTCGATGTGGATATCGTGAGGATATGTGCACGATCTCAGGATGATGAGTCAATTGGCAATGGCTTTGTTGGTTTACAATTTGTCGCGTTTTCGGGTTTGCTCCAGTTTGTCGAAGCCCGCAGCGATCCGATCGGGACGGTCGCCGGTCCGACGGCCATGGGAGTGGTCGGCCGGCGGTGCTTGCGTCCGACCGCCAAAATAAAAAGTGGTTTTGGAGTGAGCCAAAAATAGGTTGTGTAGGCAAGTGAGGGGAGTCTTCTGGATGTGGTCACATCATTTTTGGAGCTCCTAGTCAAAAGTTCTATTCAGTTGAAGTTTCCAGAAGGTTTCGGATTTTCACGCTGAAAATTTGGCTAAATCTTTTCGGGCGGTCCGACCGCCGTTGTGAGATCGGTCCGACCGGCCTGAGATCGGTCGGACCGGCTTTGTGGGGCGGTCAGACCGCCGATGACTTGGAGGTTAGCCAAGTTGGCATTGAGTTGATTTGAAAGTGTTTTATGGATGGACTTCAATGCTTTATTGTTGTATATTGCATTGCGGAGCGGACGTGGGTCAAGTTGAGAAGAACTTGTTCCCGAAACAGTTTGTTTGTCTATTCTTTATGCGGTGGCTTGCGAGTCAACGGCGTCAGCGGTAAGGTGGATCGGGACTACGCTTGGAGAGTGGGGTCGAGCGATCATGGATCTTGGGTGGTCGTGTGACTCAAGCATGGTGCGAATGGGCAAGATGGATCGAGCAGGCGCCGGTGCAATTTGTTGGATCGGTGGTGCGGAAGTCGGTACGAGTCTTTGGGAGGTTCCGATGGGATTCGGACAAGAGAGGCTTGGCGACGTGATGAGAACCGCTGATCAACCTACACGTGGTGAAGCAGGCGATTGCTTCAATAGTTGTGTGTGTGTGGGTCCCATGTGTGAGTGGGTCCCAAAAGAGAAACCCTAGGCCTCTAGTATAAATAGAGAGGGGGGAGATGAAAAAACCCCCAAGCATTCATTTGGCCCCTTCTTCCTTTTTATAGGGTTTGGAGGAGAGGAGAGGAGAATCTAGGGTTTGAAGAGATTGTGAGTGTGCTCCTTGTGTGAGCTCTTGTCCTCCTTTGTGGAGAGGCTTTGTAAGCATCTAGTGTGATCAAACAATCTTGTGATGCTTAATTGAAAGATCAATTGTCCCTTTTGTGTTCTTCTCTCTTTTGGATGATTTTGGTGCTTCCTTGATTCAAAGGTTTTTGCTTGGTCTCTTGGCCGATTTTATCTTGCTTTGATATGTGGGAATACTCCTAGAGTCATCTAGACCATCAACCCCCACAAGCAAGTCTTGAATCAAGATTTTCGTATTTCTAGGGTTTGTGCACTTCTTTTGTAAAACCTTGAGAGATCGATTCTGCGGAGTGGATCTGAAGGATTGTCGCTAGAAATAGGTCTCTAATATCATTAGGGAGGTGTGCTCGAAATTTGGTCAAGTTTCATTGGTTGAATCAAAAGTTGGATCAAATTTCGTTTTGGAGTTGGACTTGATTTTGATCTTCGGATCGAACCGTCGGACCGGTTGTACACGTGGTCCGATAGCAGCGCTTTCGGACCGCTAGTACTGCCGGGTCGAACCGATATCCAACGGTCCGACCGCCAGTTAGTAGCCGGTCCGACCGCTGATTGACTGTCGGTCAGATCGCCCGTGGTAGCCGGTCAGACCGCCAGTACCCAGTTCAGAACAGTGAGTTCTTTCTCCATTTGTGTCGTGTGGTTGAGGGGTTTATCAAATCCAACACAAGACTTCCACCGTACGCTTACTGATCTTCTTAGCTTTCATAGCTAAAGGAGTAAAGTTCGTGTTGTATTTGATTTAGGCGAGAAAGTTGAGAAAGCGCCTATTCACCCCCCCTAGTCGCCTTTACGGTCCTACAAGTGGTATCAGAGCCGGTTAGCTCTTCTCATAGATCTTAACCGGTCTTTGGAGCCATGGCGACTGACAAGTACTCAACCAAGCCACATATTTTTGATGGAGTTGATTTTGCATATTGGAAGGCTCGTATGCAAGCATATATCGAGGCTCAAGGGCACACTATTTGGCTTAAGGTGAAAAACCCTTATGTCGTGCCAGCCGATGACGATATGATCACTCCAGATGTGGAGGTCAACAGCAAGGCTCGTAATTATTTGATCCAAGGCCTTAGTCGATCTGAGTTTGAGCGCGTTGCTCACTTGCGGTCTGCTCATGAGATCTGGCGGACTCTTTGTGACTATCACGAAGGGTCCACTGCGATCAAGGAAGTGAGACAGAACCAGCTCAAGAAAGTATACTCAAAGATCGAGCAAAGGCCTGGTGAGTCTTTGGATGAGCTGTGGGGGAGATTTTCTAAGATTCTTCATGATCTCCGCGCTGTTGACTTGGTATTTTCTGAGTCTAAAAATGCACGCCAGCTTTTGGGTGCTCTTGATGTGAAGGTCTGGGGAATGAAGATCACTTCCATCAATGACAACACTGTCATGAGTGAGCTTACCATGGATAAGCTTTACTCGAGGTTGAAGACGCATGAGATTGATTTTATCTCACGTCTCCCCAAGACAGAGTCGATGGCATTAGTGGTCGACAAATCCAAGGGTTGTTCTTCGAGTCTCTTGATTGTAGCTCATCGGCTTTTCATTATCTCTTTACATTCTTTAAGCGATGAGCAACTTGAGAAACGCCTCGAGGATGACTTAGCCTCCTATCCACCAAATTCACAAGAGCGTATAACAAGGTGAGGAATAGGAGGAGAAGTGGACCTATCACGTGCTTGAATGTGGTGAGCCAAACCACATTCGTTCGAGATGCCCCAAGCTAAAGGGCAAGGAGGAGAAGGAGACACGAAGACATCCCGGAGAGGATGCAAAACCCAAGAAGACAAACTATCGAAGTTTGTCACCGTCCTTGCCGCTCTAGAAAATGTAAACATGAGCGATGTGGACTCGGAAGCGGAGGACGGCGAGTGACTCGTGGCAAGAAGAAGGCACATGACTTCACGAGCATGTGTTTCATGGCCAAGAACGACCACGACAAATGACTCCTCCAACGATGAGGATCCTTTAGTGATCCCGATGAGGTATGCCCTTCTATTGCCGACATGAAAAGGGATTTGGTGCTTCTTGAATGAAATTGCATAAGCAAGTAAAAATGATTAAGAAGCGAGACATTATGATTGATAATTTGAACCTAGAAGTTGTTAGGCTTAAATCTATTAATCCGACGATATTTGTGATTCTGCACTAGCTTGCTTAAAGATTTGACAAGCTTGAAATCTGCTCATTCCTCTGTTACTAATCAACTAAAAGATGCTCTCGATGAACTAGAATCTCTCAAGTCTAGTTACGCTTGCTTAGATGTCATTTCACTTGATGTGACCGCCATGGAAGCTATTCCTTTAACTTGCTCGAATGTGCTTTACTTGAATTAAAATTGGATAGCATACAAAGGAAGTGCAAAAATTTGATGCTAGTCACACATGCTCTCATTGTAAGAATAATAGGATTAAGATGCAAGAGATGACAAAATGGTTGGTTTACTCTAGAGTTGCATCTTGTGAAAATTGTCCCAAGCTTACAATTGAGATTGAAGCCTTAAACAAGACTCTTGAAGAAAAGGCTAAAATTGAAAGATCCATGTCTTTTACTGCTTCTAAGAAAGTCATTGATTCTAACTCTTGTGTTTTGAATTCTGAAGTTGAAACCATGATTAGTCAGATTCAAGAGGCATTTAGAGTCAAATTCAGGGAGCAGTTGAATAGGATTAAGGAATCCTATTGTGTCTTGTGAGGCCTTCAAGGTGGAAGTGGCCCTTCTTAAGAGTAAACGTGATGAGGTAATCAAGTCTAGCAAGTGCACTAGATGTGAGGGTCTAATTAAGGAAAATGATTACCTCAAGGTGACTCTTGAGAAGTTTTCGAGTGGGAAAAAGAAACTCAACATGATTCTTGATCAATCCAAGGTGAGCGTGAAAAATAGTGGTCTAGGTTTCAATCCCCTAGAGCATTCCAAGAAAAACCCACCTAGGATTGCTAGAGTCGTGAAGAATGGTCTGTTTGAGCTAGAACCTCCTAAGCCATCCAGGGTTGTTTTCAAATCCGCTGGTTTTGCTCAAACCATTTCTGGCAAGAAAGGTGCTTTTACTTCTTCAGTATCGACCCCTCAAAAGGTCCAGTACCATTGCACTTTCTGCAAGAAAGAAGGCCATACTATTGAGTTCTGCTTCCGGAGAGCAAAACTTGAGAGAAAAGAGAGGATGAGTGCCTTGAGATCTATTAGAGGAGTCCCTTCTCCAGCTACAGTCTCTAGAGCTAGGCAGCCTGCTTATCTACTACGTTTAGGCCTAGATTCGTAGAGAACTTTGTAGACTCTTTTGGTGGGTCTAGGCAGCATGGTGGATTAGGATATCGTGAGGAGAGACCACGGGTGGCACCTAGACAGGGGGAGTATCGATCTTTTGGTAGATCGTTTCGGAGAGGTCTAGGTGATTCTTATGTGCATCCTTATGATTTTATTCCTGATCATGTTTCTGCTATTTCTACTGCTGCTCCCAGACATCGTGCTTCTCAGTACTGGATTCCTCGATCATTTATCACTAACCCCAGTACTGAGGCACGGATGTTTTCTGATTGTGCCTTTTAGGTCCGTCGTGCGAGGAAGGAGGACATATGGCTTGTTGACTCCGGGTGTTCTCGACAAATGACCGGAGATTCTAGATGGTTCTCCTCCCTCACACGTGCATCCGGCAACGAATTGATTACCTTTGGGGATGCTTCTACCGGGACCGTGACTGCAAAGGGCACTGTGCGCGTCAACGACAAGTTCATGCTTAAAGACGTCGCTTTGGTAAGTATGCTGAGGTATAATCTTCTATCTGTTTCTCAGCTGCTTGATGAGGGTCTAGAAGTGAGGTTTAAGAGTGGTGAGTGTAGAGTTCTAGATTCCTCGGGTGAGCTTGTTTTTGAGATCTCAGTTTGAGAAGATCTTACGTGCAAATTTGATATTTCTTGACTTCCAGTCCTAGGTGTCTTGTAGCCTCTGATTCTCATGATCTTGTTTTGTGGCATCGTAGACTTGGGCATATAGGTTTTGATCATTTGTCTAGAGTCAGTTGCAAGGACTTGATTAGAGGGTTGCCTAGGCTGAAGGCTGTTAGAGATCTTGTGTGCTCGCCTTGTAGACATGGTAAGATGGTGTCTGCTTCCCACCCACCTCTTACTTTGGTAATGACTGATGGACCAGGACAGCTTCTTCACTTAGACACAGTTGGTCCTTCTAGAGTTCAGTCAGCTGGTGGGAAATGGTATGTGCTGGTGGTTGTGGATGATTACTCCAGGTATTCATGGGTTTATTTTCTCGCTTCTAAGGACGAAGCATTTGGATTCTTTAGAGATTTGGTCCTTAGAATTGCTGTTGATATTCCTGGAGCCTTGAGAGCCATTAGGAGTGACAATGGGACAGAATTCAAGAATTCTTATTTTTCTACCTTTTGCGCTGATAGGGGGATTGAGCATCAGTTTTCTTCTCCTAGAGTTCCCCAGCAGAATGGTGTTGTAGAAAGGAAGAACAGGACCCTTGTAGAGATGGCTCGAACTATGTTAGATGAGCATTCTACTCCTAGGAGATTTTGGGCTGAGGCGATCTCTACTGCTTGTTATATCTCCAATAGGGTTTTCTTGAGATCTATGGTTGGGAAGACCTCTTATGAGCTTAGATTTGGTCATTCTCCTAAAGTCTCTCATTTCAAGATTTTTGGTTGCAAATGCTTCATTCTTAAACATGGCAACCTTGATAAATTTGAGTCTAGATGTTTTGATGGTATATTTCTTGGATATCCTGCTCATTCTCGTGGCTATCGTGTTTTTAATGTTGACACTAACAAAACTATTGAGACTTGCGAAGTCACTTTTGATGAGGCTAGTCCTGGTACTAGACCCGATGCTACAGGTATACAGGATCCTAAAATTCAAGGAAGCATCTTCGTCGATGAAGACTCTGAGGATGAGGAACCGAACCATCCTCCAGCTACCTCTGAGAGGGGTGGAGAGCCTGCTACTACTACTCCAGCTTCAGCTGAGCAGCCTCCTCCAATCCTCACCGACGATCTGAGTGGCTCTGTTCCTACCTCGACAACTCATGGGGTAGAAGCTACTTCTGCACCAGGAGCACCTCTTCAGATTCAAATGACAACATCCACCGAGCGGATGATTGGGGATCTTCAAGAGCGAGTCACTCGCTCGGGTTTATTTCTCCTGATTCTCCTGCACACTCTGCTTTTGTCGCTTCTTTTGAACCCCGAGATATCACCCATGCTTTATCTGATACCTCTTGGGTCAATGCCATGCATGAAGAGCTTGAGAATTTTGAAAGAAACAAAGTCTGGACTTTAGTTGAGCGGCCTTCTGATTCTCATGTTATTGGAACAAAATGGGTTTTTAAAAATAAGCAAAGTGAGGATGGGTTGGTTGTTCGCAATAAGGCTAGACTCGTAGCTCAAGGTTATTCCCAGGTAGAAGGCTTAGACTTTGAAGAGACCTTTGCTCCTGTAGCTAGATTGGAAGCCATTCGCATTCTTTTAGCATTTGCAACATCCAAGGGTTTCAAGCTTTTTCAAATGGATGTCAAAAGTGCTTTCTTGAATGGTTTCATAGAAGAAGATGTTTTTGTCAAGCAACCTCCTGGTTTTGAAAATCAAAAATTCCCAAACCATGTTTTTAAACTCTCTAAAGCCATGTATGGATTGAAACAAGCTCCTAGAGCTTGGTATGACAGGCTTAAGAGTTTCCTGCTTGAAAATGATTTCAAAATAGGAATGGTTGATAAAACCTTGTTCACTCTCAGGCATGGCAGTGATTTCTTGTTGGTTCAGATTTATGTGGATGATATTATATTCGGTGGTTCTTCTCATGCTTTGGTGTCCAGATTTTCAGATTCGATGAGCAGTGAGTTCGAGATGAGTATGATGGGAGAGTTGACATTCTTCCTTGGTCTTCAAATCAAGCAACTGAAAGAAGGCACCTTCGTTCACCAGAGTAAGTATACAAAGGACCTTCTTCGGCGCTTCAATATGGGAAGCAGTAGGCCAATGTCTACTCCCATCGCTACAACCACCGTCTTTGGACCACGATGAGGATGGAGAGCCCGTGGACGGAAGAGTACCGCAGATGATTGGCTCCTCCTCTATCTTCTGTCGAGGCGGACATACAATTTGTCGTATGTCTGTGCGCTCGCTTTCAGGCTTCCCCTCGTGCTTCTCATCGTCAAGCAGTACGTCGTATCTTCAGGTATCTTCAAGATACTCTTGACTTTGGACTCTGGTATTCTTCTTCTTCTGCTCTCTCAATTCGAGTATTTTACGATCTTGATTTTATGGGTGTAGAGTGGATAGGAAGAGTACTTCTGGCACTTGTCATTTCTTGGGCACATCTCTTGTTTCTTGGTCTTCTAGAAAACAGTCTTTTGTTGCACAGTCCACAGCTAAGGCCGAGTATGTAGCTACGCTGATGGTCGCTCTCGAGTTCTCTGGATTTTATCCACGCTGCGGGACTATGGGTTATCCTTGAGAAGTGTTCCTCTTTTCTGTGACAACACTTCTGCGATTAATATTGCCAAAAACCCAGTGCAACATTCCAGGACTAAACACATTGATATTCGATTTCATTTTCTGAGAGACCATGTTGAGAAGGGTGATGTTGTGCTCTATTTTGTAGAGTCAGAACAACAGCTTGCAGATATTTTCACTAAAGCTCTTGATTCTTCTCGTTTTGCTGCTTTGCGGGGAGAGTTAGGGGTTATTAGTCCTATTGGGCTGTTTTGAGGGGGAAGTTGTTCTTTTTGCATTCATTGTATCATAGTGCATGTTTCAATTCATTTGTCTTGCATTGTATGATAAAAGTTGTGGAGCTTTGATCTTTATCCTTGTATGACTTGATATCATATTCTATACCTTGTCATATCAAGTGTTAGTCTGCTAGACTTCTTTTATGGCTTTTCTTGTTTAGCTAAGCTTTTGCCTTGCTAGCTTTCTATATGTGAGCAAATTGAATCAAATCATGTCTTGTTGGATCTTGTGACTAGTTTTGCTCTAGTGATCCTCTTATGATTCTTGCCATGTCAAATAGGTTGAATTGAGTCTTGAACTTATTTTGAGTGAAAAATGAGCTTTTTATCTTCTTAAGTCAAGCAAATGAAAAATGAGATTTTCTGTGCGAAAAAAACTGATCTCACCAATCCTTTCTCATGAGATGGCTTGCCATTGCACTAGGCATGAACTCAGGGGGAGTTTTGGATGACCTAGATCACTCTTTTAAGCTTATCGCTTGAGATGGTCGCGGCAAGGCTTGAGATCTAGCACAGTAAAAAAATCATTTTTAGGAAAATGCTCAAAAAGGCTAAGTGCTTGAGTTTTGCTTCAAAAGTGTACTCTTAATGCTCAAAATGCCTCAGTTCTTGTTTTGAGACTCTTTTTACTTATAGACATGGCTTGACTCATTTTTGGTTGCTGTTAGTGAAACTATGATATTGAGCAACCTTTCATGGTTTTAATTCTTTCAATCTCAGATTACTGCTATCTTGGTTTTAGCTTTGCAGTACATGTCTTGCCATGATTGAATAAAGCTTCTACTCTTTATATGGCTTGGTATAATACTTGTACTGTCTACATGGTTAATGGTCATGGCTCCTTTTAACTAAAGTTCAAAAATAAAGTCATTCCTTCATGCTATTTCTTTTCCCATGCATCTTGATGAATTCATTGTCAAAGGGGGAGAAATATTGTAGAAAAATGCTGTTTTGGAGTTGGTTTCATATATAAAAGAACACATATATAAAAATAATGAACCTTTTGGAAATTTGTGATCATAGTGAGTTGAGTCTCTAGGTTTTATTGTCTGTTTATGATTTTAATTGCAATTGAAGAAGACTCTCAATGATCAAAGGTCAAATAGAATATTTTGTCTTTCATATGGACCTAAGTGAGATTTTTGGCTACTTTCTGGAATTTGAATCCTCTTGTGCTTTCATTGCCTTATCTCACTTGCTTATACTATTCTGAAGCCAGCTTGGTCGGTTCCTAGGCTTTTTCTTACTTATGGACCAAGTTGTGCCTTTATACGAAAACGGCGGATTTTTACTTTTCATTTCGAAAAACCACATTTTCTGGAGAATTGCCAATGTGTTCATCAAGGGGGAGATTGTGGATATCGTGAGGATATGTGCACGATCTCAGGATGATGAGTTAATTGGCAATGGCTTTGTTGGTTTGCAATTTGTCGCGTTTTTGGGTTTGCTCCAGTGTCGTCAAAGCCACGGGCGGTCCGATCGGGCGTCGGCCGGTCCGACCGACCGATGGGGTGGTCGGATCGGCAAAGCTTGCCGGTCCGACCGCCAAAATGAAAAGTGGTTTTGGAGCCGAGCCAAAATAGGTTGTGTAGGCAAGTGAGGAGTCTCTGGATGTGGTCACATCATTTTGGAGCTCCAACCAAAAGTTCTATTCATTGAAGTTTCGAAGGTTTGGATTTTCACGCGAAAATTTGGCTAAGTCTTTTAGGCGGTCCGACCATTGTTGAGATCGGTCGGACCGGCTTTGTGGGGCGGTCAGACCGCCGATGACTTGGAGGTTAGCCAAGTTGGCATTGAGTTGATTTGAATGTGTTTTATGGATGGACTTCAATGCTTTATTGTTGTATATTGCATTGCGGAGCTGACGTGGGTCAAGTTGTGAAGAACTTGTTCCCGGAAACGGTTTGTTTGTCTATTGCTGTGCAGGTGGCTTGCAGGTCAACGACGTCAACGGTAAGGTGGATCGGGACTACGCTTGGAGAGCTGAGGTCCAGAACGATCATGGATGCCGGGTGAGGTCGTGTGACTCAAGCATGGTACAGAATGGGCAAGATGGATCGAACGGGCAGTTCGGTACAGCTGGTTGGATCAGGCGGTGCGGAAGTCGGTGCGAGTCTCTGGGAGGTTCCGATGGGATTCGGACAAGAGAGGCTTGGCGACGTGATGAGAACCGCTGATCAACCTACACGTGGTGAAGCAGGCGATTGCTTCAATAGTTGTGTGTGTGTGGGTCCCATGTGTGAGTGGGTCCCAAAAGAGAAACCCTAGGCCTCTAGTATAAATAGAGAGGGGGGAGATGAAAAACCCCCCAAGCATTCATTTGGCCCCTTCTTCCTTTTTCTAGGGTTTGGAGGAGAGGAGAGGAGAATCTAGGGTTTGAAGAGATTGTGAGTGTGCTCCTTGTGTGAGCTCTTGTCCTCCTTTGTGGAGAGGCTTTGTAAGCATCTAGTGTGATCAAACTATCTTGTGATGCTTAATTGAAAGATCAATTGTCCCCTTTGTGTTCTTCTCTCTTTTGGATGATTTTGGTGCTTCCTTGATTCAAAGGTTTTTGCTTGGTCTCTTGGCCGATTTTATCTTGCTTTGATGTGTGAGAATACTCCTAGAGTCATCTAGACCATCAACCCCCACAAGCAAGTCTTGAATCAAGATTTTCGTATTTCTAGGGTTTGTGCACTTCTTTTGTAAAACCTTGAGAGATTGATTCTGCAGAGTGGATCTGAAGGATCGTCGCTAGAAATAGGTCTCTAATATCATTAGGGAGGTGTGCTCGAAATTTGGTCAAGTTTCATTGGTTGAATCAAAAGTTGGATCAAATTTCGTTTTGGAGTTGGACTTGATTTTCGATCTTCGGGTGAACCGGTCGACCGATTGTAACGGCGGTCCGACCGCCCGCTTTTCGCACGCTAGTATCTGCGGGTCGAACGATATCCAACGGTCCGACCGCTAGTTAGTAGCCGGTCCGGCACGATTGATGATCGGTCGATCCGCCCGTGCTTAGCCGTCGGACCGCAAGATGCCATTCGAATGCAGTGAGTTCTTTCTCTATTTGTGTCGTGTGGTTGAGGGGTTTATCAAATCCAACACAAGGCTTCCACCGTGCGCTTACTGATCTTCTTAGCTTTCATAGCTAAAGGAGTAAAGTTCGTGTTGTATTTGATTTAGGCGAGAAAGTTGAGAAAGCGCCTATTCACCCCCCCTAGTCGCCTTTACGGTCCTACAGTCGAAGAGCTCAGCCACTGAGCGGACGGGTTTGCAGGCGAGGCGCTCCACCAAGGGCCCCTTCTGGAGCCCGCACGTTGCAGCATTGATCACGGTCGTCTCGTTGACCCCCTTCACTTGGCATTTGACCTCCGCAAACCTTCTGAAAAAGTTACGGAGGGGCTCGCTCGGGATCTGCTTCATGGCGAATAAGTCTCCTGCGTCCTTAGGTTCGGCGTAGTTTCCTTGGAAGCTGTTGTGCACCATGTCCCGCAGTTGCTCCCACGCACCTTAGAGCCAGGGTCAAGCTTTTTGCTTTCGTGGTGTCATCCCCCCCGGCGGCCTCTATGGCGGTTTCGTAGACACGGAGGAACTCCGACGGGTCCGTCGATCCTTCGAAGGGCCGGACCTCCGGCATCTTGAAGCCCGGGGGCCAGCGGGGCGCCTCCAGCCCCGCGCTCAAGGGAGAGCTGGGATCTCCCCGAAGTATCGGCTCAGGAGCAGCGGCGGAGGCCCCTGGGGCGGCCGGCGCTCTGGTTCCAGGCGGCGCGGCGCCCCCCGTTGTCGGAGATCGAGTAGTTCCGTGGAGATCTCGCGACTCTTGGTGTAGATCGCGAGCTTGCTATGTTGCCCCCGGTGGGGCCGGAGCGAGCGGTTGGCCGACCGCTTGGTGCAGGGGGCCTCGCCCGACCACGGTGTCCTGAGTGGAGTGCTCGATCTCCTCTTCGGGGCGAGCCACGGGCTCTGCGGCCTGGGAGGTCCTACCTCGCTTGGCCCTCGTCGTGCCGGGTGGCTCGGTCTTTGCCACTTACTGGACAGCGTGCGAGGAGCGGCTCTTCGAGGTGCCATTCTTGTATCTGGGTACGCGCTCGGCTTGTCGGTCCCCACGGACGGCGCCAAATGTAGTAGCAAAAAACGAGCTATCTGATAAAAGGGGGGACCGGACAAGCCCAAGAGGGCTCAGGGATCCTCAAGAGGGACTAGCCAGTGACAAGAACGAGATGGTTATTGCTAGGGAATTCGCGCTTGCTTTTTTTTCTCACCCCCACAAAGGGGGGTGATCCCTTATTTATAGCCTCCTATGAGGGTTTTGTATATTACCCTTCTGACCCTACCATGGTACAGTATCCATAGGGGTTGCAGGGATATTCCTCGCCCCTACGCCTAGGCTTTGGTCCATGGTACGCGCTCCTGGACTCGGTTCACCCTAACAGAGTCTCTGGTCCAGAGCGTGGCAGCAGAGCCTCGGGTTCGCCTGAGGGCCTCTCGGCTCCGGCCTCGCGGGCTTGGGGCCCTCGGGGTGCTCGGCCCTTGTGGTGGCCAAAGGTCTTCTTGCTCGAGCCTCGCGGGCTTGAGGGTCCTCCGGGGTGCTTCGGTCCCACCCCGGGGGTGGCCAGAAGGTCTTGCTACTCAGGCCTCGCGGGCTTGGGTCCTCCGGTGCTTGGCCCGCCCATTAGTGGCCGATGGTCTTGTTGCTCGGGCCTCGCGGGCTTGGGGTCCTCCGGTGCTTGCCCGCCGGGGTGGCCCAAAGGTCTTGCTGCTCCGGGCCTCGTGGGGCTTCGGGGGTCCTCCGGGGTGCATCGCCTGGGCGTTGTGGCTAGTGGGGCCATCCCTACGACAGAGAGCCCCTTTGTGCCCCTCTCCTCCCTCTTTCCATCCCCGAAGACCTTCCCGCTCCTGTCCTCCCCTCTTCTCCACGCTGGATAATGTGAGAGTGGTGGAGGAACTTAGGACCGATAGCGCAAGTCCGGAAGTGAGGGATCCAAGGCGCATATATTAGCGCAGGTGGAGTGTTGGGTGAAGGGACAACTGGCCCAACAAACACTATTGGAAATCGGTGGAGGACTAGGTGAGTGTCCCAAGACACCGATGAAAAATAGATGGGTGAAGACTTAATCACGTAACATAGAAAATGTTTTGTACTATGAACTTGATACCGCACCAAAGGAAATACGGGAGACCTAGCTTAAAGAGGGCTCAGAGTAGCTATGGGTATAGTGGCACAAGCCTATGCAGTGCTAAATAAAACAATGAATTCACACTTGTCTCCAGGATTGGAGGCTACGGTGACCGCTCGGTGTCTATCTTCTCACCGAGTGATAAGTAGTCTTTTCAGAATTTAAAACTTGCCACTTAATTTGGTAAAGTATTTTTTAGAGAAAGATATGAGCTAGAAAATATGATAAACAACATAGAAGAGTCATACAGTACATCCTTGCTAATAAATGCTTGCTGAGTATAGTAGTACTCATTCTTGCTATTACTTCATTTGTTAGATCCTAGTCCAACCGAGGATTATCTCGAGGGGGATACACAGGTGCCGAGGAGACTGCAGGAGGTGAGGACGCTTACTACGAGGACCAAGGTGAGGTGGACATCCTATTCGGCAAATAGGACGAGTAGGCGTCCGGTGGAGCAGGGCAGACAAGCGAGGGGATCTGTCTCGTTTTGTAGTTGTAATTAAATACTTGTACTACAGATCATAGCCTTGTGTAACTACCTGCTGTAATAAAGTACAGTTTCTATCTTATTATTCTGTTGTATTAACTTTGGTAATGCTTATTATTCGTTGGAGCGGTGTCCTACCGGGCAAACGAATAATAATATGTTGCTTAAGTGTGATTACCCTCGGGGTAATCACACGGGGCGCCACAGCCAGTCCCGAGCCTGACCACCCTGCCTCAAGCAAACATTCTTCCTCCCGCACCTGATCTTATCCTCCTCCCGAGTGCTTTCCCCGAATTTCCCCTCCACACGGAATAGCATCCCTATGCGAAGGTGGTGGCCCTCGCGGCCCATGCGGAGGTGATGGCTCGCGGCGGCTACGGACTGCACGCTGGCCTGCAAGGCGCTGAGGCGGCCAGCGCGACAGCGGCGGCCCACGCGGTGGCTATGGTGGAGGCGGATCAAGGGTGGCGGCCCGGCGGCAGTTGAGTTGGGGAATCATGGGTTAGGGTTACATATGACAATGGATTATGGCTCTAATACCATGTTGATTTTGGGAATAATTGTGTGTCCCCCTTAGGATTCCCACACTCTTTATTTATAGTGTCAAACATTACAGTCCAATTCTAACACAACTTGAGTCCGACTTTGATTCTTATCTAAGCTCTAATATCTCCAACAATATACGGCGTTGTGAATATCTAATTTGTTGAGGTACATCAGTTAGTTGAAGACAGAGTTCGCCTCCTCTTCAGCCACATTCTCTTCCTGGGTGCACTACCCTGCATGGTTTCCATCAGAAATTCTTCCGTCTGCGACAGCGAATTGCTACTGCTTTGCCCTTGAATACACATCGGATTTGTAAATACCCGAGATGTAAGTTTGACATCTTCTGGGCATTCATCTTGAACTCCCTTGGCAATATTTGCAGTGTTGGAAGGTCCAGCCTCTTCTACTGACTTAGATCCTGTGTCCAGTTCCATATCTCTAGAACTACTACCGCTGCAACTCCCACTGCCACTGGAGTAGCTGCTTGTTCTATTCTCGGAAGTGGAGGTGTCGCTGAACGTATTAAAGATCGTAATGCTCTCTTTCTGTGCGTTATGAAATGAATGGCTCTTATACTTTCCATTATAAAGTGGCAAGATAGAGCCTTGCTTCAAGCCTAGGATATCCCTTCCAAGGCTGTATGATGTGTACAGCTTCCTCTCAACACCTTCCTTAGTTTTTACCATTTCACCCAACTGTTCCAAAGTTTCGTTTGAAGAAGCGTCTTCGACTGCCTTCTGCTCTAGCTCTGAGATCATCTTGCCTAAGATTCTCCTCTTACTGTGAAGAGAACGCTGCATTTCAGAAGGTAAGAGGTGTGACCTATAGTTTAGTGGAGAGGTCACTCTAAGCAATATCAAAAGCAACGAACAAATCCAGCCTCTAATGCACATACCCTTTTTTCTAGGAACTTCTGCAAGCTATTGTTTTGAAGCTTTTTCTTCCCCAAAAGACGCAGCAAAACCGAACGATTACCGCTTGTATCACTATGACAATGAGTTGGAAGAAGAACAACAGAAGAACAGGGTTGTGGTCATCTGATGGGCATAAATTATTCAGTCAGTAGTGATGCACTTTTAAATAAACAGCAGAAGAAAAAAAAAAGACAGCATTTGAACTTCACCTGGATCAGCATTGGCAAACTTAGATTTTGCTTTTCTACAAGTCCAAGCAATCTTTTGCCCTTGCAAAACAAAAAACTGAAGTCCTCAGTATGATAATACCACTAAAAAAATGGAAAACCAATTAAATACCTGACAAAGAAACATACTTTTTGTGTAGCATTGCATATTGCTGCCGATTCCTGTGAGAAATTTGGGGGGGGGGGGGGATTAGTTAATTTCACGTACTTTTCTGCCAGTTTCTTTTGTGTTGTTTATCTCTGTTCAGTGAACTTGAAGTGTAGTAATTGATATTTGATACTGATTCCAATCTAATCAAGACTTACTTGCTGCAGATAGACCAGTGAGAAGAATGGTCTCATCTAGTGTAAAATATTTCAGGTCACCACTGGACAGCAGATTTGATAATTCTCCTGACAAGGAAAATGAAATACCATATATTAGTCAATTTAAGTCGTTTTTTTTGGGGGGGTGGATAATGTCATGTGATAGCACAAAATTGATTCGTAAAAAGAAAGGAACAAACCAGGATACTTTCCAGTCCAGTAGATTGTTCCAGTTGCCGGAGCCAACAAAGTAAACAATAGGCTCGATGACTTCATCGCCGATACATAGGTATAATCACCAATTGTTTGGCTTGATTTTGCCTCCATTATGGTCTGGCTGATGTACACTGAAAATCCTGAGCAGTCAAGGACTGGACTTGCATGGATCACTGAGTTAGGTGCTGTTCTTTGAAGAAACTTTCTGATGTCACCATTAGGAGAGATTGAATATAAGGTCCCATCTAGCGAGCCAATTGATATCCAACCTGTCATAGCAGCCGAACAAAGTAGAAAGAATGACGGTATATTACAAATTAGCACACATATAGATGTTGGTGAAACTATGAATGTTGAAGATAATGCAGTTACAAGGCAAACAAAAAGAATGGTTAAACAGTTAAACAATGCAACCACTGCCCCATGAAAATTAAGCAGCTCCAGATGCGAACTAGTGAGGGAACAAATGCGTTCCAAAATCCAAATATATGATGTTAAAAAGAGTTTTTCTTTACCATTGGAATCCACAGTTGGCAAGCTTTTCTCATTACTAAGTGGACCAACATTCTGCTGCCATGAAATGTTTCCTGTTGAAACATCAAGCCCCATCACAATTGACTTTCTTGGAAGGACAATGTATAGGCGTCCATTATTTCCTGGTGCAATTGTCATCTCTTTGTCAATTGAGCTCAAGTCTCGGATCCATCTGTACTGACGGCTATGAATGTACAAGGAATAGAGCTGGCCTTCAGTATTTGATATCTGTTTAGTCATGGATTGCATCACAAATTAAAGAAAGTAGGATAAAAAGGTGAGAAGACAAAACCATGGAAATTTGAGAACTATATGCAGTGAAAATGAGGTCTTACATATAGAGTCCCTCGCACTGATCAACAACTGGAGCTGAATTGAAATAGCAGCTTGAGATATTTCTCTTGCAGCCGAGACGGCAACCAAAGCGATCAAGCACAGGCCCGACACTCCATTGTAGCCCAGTGCGCAACGAGAAAGAGAAAAGGCCACGGTTCCTAATGGTTAGAAAAAGAGAGGAATAACTGCCGCTGATCGATAGACCGATGATCTCTTCAGATCTCCCCGGCGTTGAATTGTAACTGAAAAATACTTCTGATGCTGGATCAGTAGTGTGTATGTTTTGTGGAGTTATCTTTATGATCTTATCTTCTGCCACCAAATATATCTGCACAATAGATACAATTCATTCTCTGATAAGGCATAATGTTACAGGAACGCAATTGATACATCCAAACAGGCGCTTTGCAGAATAAAACTAAGAATCATCTTAAAATTTAGAGTTGCAACTGCAAAAGGAGGAAATAGAACTCCTGAAGACTCAGGACTCTTGATTCCAAAAAGAACTGGAAAAGAAAGGAAAAGATTTCATTGTAGGTCTGTGAAATCATGAAGAATTTCACACAACTCGATTACCTTTTCTCTTTCGGCAACTGGACTGATATCTTCTTTGCAGTTGTATCCGAGGGGAACAATCCATGAGACAGATCCATTTGGTTCGAACGCAAGAAGGTTCTTCCGAGAGCAAGCAATGAGACAACCGTCGTGTCCAATGAGAGGGGCTGAGAGGGCACGAGCAACTCCTGGTGGTGTCTGAACTGCAAATGAAACCATCGAGACAGGCACAAATCGTAACCACTTCTCATGACGTAGTGGAATCAAGCAAGGAAACAAAGCAACAAGAAACTACAAGGAACCAGGAAGAACATGTATTACCATTTTCAGTAGTACTCGCGTAGAGCCTCTGAAGTGCTGGCGATTCCGAGCACGCCGCGCCGATCAGAAAGTACACGAGCAGGTATAGGCATTGCAGCATTCCCATGGCCCTGGCTGCGCAGTTTCAGAGAAAGAGTAAGTAACTGCGTGCGCCCAGTAATCGAAGAAAAGGGGTGGTTATTGACTTGTTGCCTTATTGGAAGTACCAACTACCCAGTAACCGCACATAATTTTCTAAGAGACGCAAGTACACGCACAGGTAGACGGCGAAGAAAATCATACAAGATCCTAGGGGTGAAAACGGGACGAAGAATTCTCGTCTGATCCGATGCTGTATTCAGGAAAAATCTGTTGAGAAATTATTTTTTAGCTCTAATTCCTATCTGTTATCATCCGTAGAAAATTTTATGAAATATAAATTATGATATAAAAGAGTAATACCCGACCCGTATCCGTATTTTATAAGATATTCGATAAATCAAGACAATGAATATTCTATAAACATCAATATCCTTTAATTCCCTCTATGGTTTTTTATTCATTGACTAATATATAATATAAATTTATATTTGATTATGTTTATGTTGTTAAGTAGGATAAATAATTCTCAGTATAATTTGATACTTTCGTTGGTGAAGTTATATTTTTTTTTATGTATATACTATCCGTCAAGTTATCCGTGACCGATTTGAATCCGATCCGCATCCACTCATGTCCGCATCCTGAAAAATCTGTATTTATATTCGTATCTGAATCTGAAGTAAAAATATCCGTCTGAATTCGACCCGTTTCACCCAGAGATTTCATCATCTGTAGACCCTTATTAGACTCTTTTAATCCCAAAACATATGGCAGAATAAATCAACCAGTATTTTGCATTTATCGCTGGTAGACAGGGGTAGACAGGACAAGGGCCGTGGTAAACGGCCAGCGCGCCCCAGAAAACAGCGGGAAGCCTCGGAGCTACAGTGCACACCGGCGCACCAGTGCAGCGAGCGCAGGGCGACAGGGGGCCATAAACACGCGCTGCAGTGGCTACTATGCCGTTATGCCATAGGCAGTACATGAGAAGCAGTTGGAGCAACCGGAAATCATAGGAAGCAAAACAGAACTGCCAATGTCGTTACAGTGTGTGGTAGAGTAGTCAAGTAAAAGGACACCCTTAGCGACGGAAATGCTGTTTTTTTGTCCTTAGACTTGGCTTCCAATCAAAAGAGATGCTACCACAACAGTCTCCCAAGTCCTAACGCCCCACATAGTAGGGCAACAGAAAATCAAAACATACATGACCTACTCAAACAGCCAGAGGATTTACTAAAAGGGCATCTGCATCTTGCAAGACTTTATACATGGCGGCATAGAAAATGTCAAAGTTATTGGCTGAAATTAGCTTTTGAGCTTTCCAGCCAACCGTCTCCTCATTAACGATAACCTGGATCTTGAAGGTCTTTCGCATTCGTCTGCGCTATCTTCACTATCTGAAACAACAATATTCTCCATAGGAGTTGCATTTTGTTTTATGGAACAGTTGCTTTGTTTGGGGACTAGCGCTGACAACGGAAGTTCATTGGGTTTCCTATCATTTTGAGAACAATGAGGCTTATATCCCTCGTCATTGGTCCTGTTCATTTCAGGCAGCTCAGATTTCAATGATAGCCTCTTACTTAGTAAACACAGCCTCTTTCGACCTTGATCGCATTCTTTATTTGGAATCACCTGAGTATTTGGAAGTACATGTTTCTTATTAGAATGCAGTTGAACCAGATTAGTACCTCCAATGGAACTTTTCCTTGAAACATCTGAGGACCCTTTTTGCAGATTATTGGAGCCTGACAGTGCAGGCAGATGATTTGGAGCAATATTTTCCTCCTGATCATTGCTTTCATTTCCAGGCTTTACCAATTTGAGTGACATTTTCTGACGAGGTAACCTCACATTTGTTCTATTCCCTTCTGATACTTTATATAAACTATCTGATGATCCATCAATGCTCTCAGTCGTACTCTTCTCTAAAACATCATCACAAGATTGCATGCCAGAATCTTTAGTGTTGGATGTTGATGTTGGAAGATGATTAGGTAACTTATCTTCCACATTGACATCACTCCTTTTGCTAGGAGCTTCTGATGTAGCAGAAAGCCTCTGCCCAAGTAACTGCAAGTTCTCTCCATTTTGTTGGTATTCTTTCTTCGAAACCACCCCACTATCTACACTAACAGACGTGCTTTCCGAGGTAGCATTCTTTTTTCTTAAAACATCAGACAAGCATGCAGTAGGGTTAGTGGATCTTGCCGTTGATGATAAGTGGTTTGCCACCAGATCCTGCTTGCCAGTGGTGGTATTCTCAGTTCCTTCTGATTTTATTGACAACTTTTGACCCAGTAACCGCATTTTCTTTCGACTCCCTTCGCAATCTTTATTAGAAGCTTTTGGCAAAGATTCAAGGTTCTGTATTTCCTCCATTTGCGTGTTCTGTGCCTAAAAATTTCAGAACCCACAATAAGTTCAAGCAAAACATCCAGAGAAATTTCTTATACTATTGGAACAAGAACTCAGCAAAATGGAATACATATGCTTTTTTTACCAGAATCAGACCATCTACAGAGCTCCAACCACTAGCACCAATAGCTGCAGGATTACCATACTTCTCAGTCCATGACCGAGCATTTATGTCAAAAACTTGTCTGTTGTATTTGTACTCTCGACTCTGTCAGAGAAAATAATAAAATGGTTGGATGATGAAGCAAAAGTGTGTTATGTATCATCGATCCTACTGCTATTTCCACAAAAATGTACTCACTATTTCAGCCATCAGCCCATCATCAGGGTTTGGCTCACTTAGCAACAAACCAATGCTTCTCAAAACAGTAGCAATGTTGAGTGATGGTTGCCAGGCACCCTGCACATCAGTATCCCTTATCAATATAACAAAAACTGTTGAGATTTTAAGACTGAGAGTATGTGCGCAATAGTTCATCTAGTCATAAATCAATTCCTATCTATTACCTTTGGAGGTAAATTTAGAATATCAAGGCAAATGCGGCCTCCATTGTCGATGTTGGGATGATAGATGGGAGTAACAAAAGTCACATTGGGTGGTTGAAAAGGATACCTACATCTCAGTAAAAATGTGGCATTCAGAACATGATAAATCATAAGGGGTGATGCATGTTGGTTTCGATCATAATCAAAACATACCTTTCAGGAATTTGGATCTTCATAACAAAAACTCCTTTTGAATAAACCGTTCCGTCAGGCCCCTCGATTCCTTTACTTAATGGGTAGGGAAGCCACATGCAAAGCAAGGAGAAAAACAGTCGAATGCCAGAGTTAACTGTTCATTAGGGGA
The DNA here is from genome assembly GCA_036346395.1 of Hsuehochloa calcarea. Lineage (NCBI taxonomy): Eukaryota > Viridiplantae > Streptophyta > Magnoliopsida > Poales > Poaceae > Hsuehochloa > Hsuehochloa calcarea. Next base: position 26,566,763 of record CM070593.1, on the reverse strand, counting down.
TGCTGTTAATAGTGAAAAAAACATACTGGCCTCAATGCTCGACAAAGATGAGAAGGCACTTTCATCTTCAGAAAGATTAAGAGAGACCCCATGAGGTGGATCATTTAGCAGAAGCTTAATCTCTTTCTGCATTCGCAGATTCAGCCTTGCAGCTTGAGCCATCTAATATTTTACAGGTTACTCTGGCCTGGACAAAAGGTATATTAAATTTCAGTGTTAACATATCAACTTTCGAACATTTAACACATGCCCAGCATGATAAGTGCCCAGACATGAATTTCTTTGCACATATTCTTGATTCATAGCATATTCTATAATTTGGCGTGTCTTGTATGCAATGTAACTGAGCCAAGGCAGAATACATATGAGTAGGGGTGAAAACGGATCGGATACGGACGGATAATGGCTCTGTCATATTTGTTTTCACATTTTTTTTCGGATCCGGATATGAATACGGATACTCCGGATACGAATACGGATACGAATAATATCGAATACGAATACGGGGCGAATACGAATTGAAACGAATACGATCGCGGATTATTTTCGGAACATAAAAACCCCTTAAATTGTATGCCAGGAATTAACGAAAACATATAACTAGTTCATTTGATGCAACACATTCATGGATTATTCATATTTTCAGCAACCACACATAACATTGGCACTAACAAGTTGCATTAACTAGTTCATCATAAACATAACACTTAGTTTACCATATTTAGCTTATAAGTCAGAACTCACAAAGTCACAAGTCATCACACGTTCACACTTAGCTTATCACATACATAAAACTTAGTTCACACTAACATTGATAAGGCTGGATAGTTAATCTATACGTAAATAATTGTAACATCCCAAAGTATGTTACCAAAAATAAATTTAATAAAGTTATTAGTTTATTGGATTTTTTGAGATTTAAAAGAATTTTCTTGGTTAAAAAGAAAAAATAAATGAAATAAAGTTAATTATTTAATTTCCTAGTTTTCAATGTCAAAAAAAAAATTATTGAGATTTATGGGATTTTATTGTATTTAAAGTGAAAATAAAATAATAATAATTAGTTTCTTGAATTTTCTGGATTTTAAAAAGGTTGTTCATATTTTTCAAAAATTAAAAATAATTTATGTGCAAAAATAAGAACTAACTTTAAGTTGGAATTAATTTTATTAAGTTCAAAATAATTTAAGGAATTTTTGTGATTTTTTCTAGAATTTTTTAACTCTATTTGTTATTTTCTAAAAGGCTATTTGATTTGTTGTATTTTCTGAAATTCGAAAATCAATTAAAATCTTATTTTCCCTTTTGGGCTGAAATCCTCTTCTATTGGGCCGAAATCCGGATATCCGGACTTGTCTTATCCGGATAATCCGTATCCGTATCCGTATCCGCCGGATAGCATGCCTACCGTATTCGTTTCCGTTTCCGACAAAAAAATCCGAATCCGTATCCGATCCGAAAATTATCCGAGAAAAATCCGATCCGAGACAATCCGAATCCGTTTTCGTCCGGATCGGTCGGAAACTATCCGATCTGTTTTCATCCCTACATATGAGCAAAGAATAATGGTAGTGGCTTGTCACACACACACACACACACACACATATATATATATATATATCAGAGATCACGTCACCAAGAACAATGGTTCCAGCACAAACTATATTTCTAGTTGCTACATGCTGCACACATCCCAGTCCCACACTTTAACGAAGCAGGACTAGGCGCTATCGTCAAAACGCAGCGAATCCGCAACTCCCTTGTTCAAACAACCCCACCCTTCACAGTTCACCCGCACACCGCAGCATCTGCCCGGTGGTGGACTTGTGGCCGACCGCGCGCGGCCAGCCAACCTATCTCCCCACGACTGGCAGATCTCCACACGTCCGACCCCCCTTCTTAACCCCAGCCACGACGGCCGGTGGGGAATTGCGTCGAACAGTTCGCGAGCGGCGCGAGCCCGGCCGTAAATTAGATGGCGGGAGGCACAGAGAAAGGGAATGCGATCTTTACCTATCGCACCAACCAACAGCGACCAGCTCCGGCGGCCAGTAGTAGAGCGCGGCGCCTCCTCCTCACTTCGCGTGGCGATCGCTAGCTCGCGCTCCCGCTCCCGCTCCCGCTCCCTCCTCTCGTTTCGAAGAGAGATTTGGAGGTGGGTGGCGGGAAGAAACAAGGCATAGCACGCCACGCCGCGGCGAGAATGAAATGGTGGACGCGAAATTTTTTAGTCGGGCACTGGACTTCTGGGCTGACTGAAACGTTTCCTGGACACAAACTGGGCCGAATCTGTACGGCCCAATTAATTAGTTTTAGGTCTAGTTTTCGGCGATTTTATCAGAGGACCGATCGATGGCGACGACGGCTGCGGTGTGCGGCTGCTCGGCGGCGCTGCCGTTCGCGGCTTTCCTTTCCAGCCCCTCGGCCCGTCGCGCGCCTTCCTCACGCGTCTCCCTCGCCTACTCGTCCTTCCCCAAGCCCAGGGCGCCATCTCCCGGGTGCGCTCCATACTTAGCTTCTTCCCGTGCCTGGCTCAGCTCGGCGATGCCTAAGCTTGTGTGCTCTCCTTGCAGGCTGAGGGTTTCGTATCGTCGTAGGGGACTGTCTGTCTCTGCGTGCTCCGGAGAGGTTGATTCGGACGGGGCGGCGTCGCCGGCGGTAACCCATTAACCTTCTCTCCTCTGCTTTTGATTTGTTCATATTGTTAGGGATGAACTGGTTTGGGTTTTGCTTGCCTTTTGTGGTCGTGGTGATTAGCGAAAATGAGTAGTTAGTGATGGTAGTAGTAGTAATAAGGGATTCAGCGATTATGGATTGGATTACGCAACCAGCAGCAATACGAATTAATTAGCTGCTTAAAATATAGTAGAATTGGTTAGGATTTGTGAAATACGGATAGTTCATATATCGTAGGCTACTAAGCCATGGTCATAATTCATAAACTTTGAGCTTGTGAGATTGTGGCTCTTTTCTATTCTCAGAATAAGGTGTCGTTTTCCAGCATGACTTTTTATTCACTGGTTGAATGCGAACTATATGCTTGTGCAATCATATTTTTCGTCCATATAGAAATGCTAAAAATGTCTCAGAAACTGGACTTTGTGCATTTTCTTAATCTTGTGTTTTGAAGCATTTTAGGGACACACAGGCATATGGCCTTCAAAAAACAACAGCCTGTAGCTTCTACGTAGAATTGGGAGCTTAGCAAATTCATGAAAAAAGATTTTTTCTGTAATGCCATATGGACTGCAATATTGGATTGTATGAAATCATGCTTCTTGCCAATTGACTAATTGGTTGGGTTCAAAAACTGATCAGAAATAACACAGGCTTGTTCCTTACGGAGGTTATGTTATTTTCAAATTCTATTACTTTGGAAAGCATATTATTTTAGTATCATTCACCGTATCAATGAAATGCAAGCATCCTTCTGCAGATTAATTGCTAGGCCAGAATGGCTTTAAAACAACATATTTTTTATGTGATGTTGCAGGAGGCCATTTTTGATATAAAGCTTCTGAGAAGAAGCTTGCTTGTTCAATTTACATGTAATAAATGTGGTGAAAGGACCAAGCGTTTGATAAACAGGGTAGCCTATGAAAGAGGAACGGTTTTTCTTCAGGTAAATTCTTTAGTTGATTTATTTATTTGCAGCTCTCGATCAGCAGCTTTGCTCATATTAGTCCAAACCTTATTTGCATATTGCTCTTCTTTTTTAATATGAGACAAGACCGTATCGGTATGCTCATTTGTGTTCTGACATACTCTGTACATTTATGTTCTAATGTACACTGCACATACAGTGCGCAGGGTGCCAGGTGTATCACAAGTTTGTTGACAATCTTGGTCTAGTTATTGAGTATGACCTACGAAACCGAAATGGGGTGAACACCTGTACTGAAGACTGATTTGTTATGAGAAGCCATGCGGGTATGCAAAGTTTCCTCCAAAATCCCCAGGTTTTGACAACAATATTAATTTGGATATTGTAGACTGTTTATATTGAACAGTATCTGTTCTTTGAAATTGCTGCGGATACCCAGTTAATAACTGGGCTTATATGCGTTTATATTGTATCACAAGTTCACAACACCAGACTAACTTATTGTTCCAAAAATGATCCCTTGTTAATGGCAAAACGATACATTTTTGGCATATTTTTCTGGCACTAACTGTATGATATTCACACTGTTCAAGCATCATTCTTTGCTTGCATCTTGCAGATTTTGATTGTCTGGGACATCACTTTTCATCATCATCTCCTTCTCTTGTTCTTCCTCCTTCACCACTTGCTCCACGTTTTCAGCTTTGCTATCCTTGACATCATCCTTCTTTCTCTTGAGGAACTGGATGAGGCCCTCAAGTGCGACATCAGTGTCATCATTCCTCATGAGCACCTCTGCTACCTCTGCTGGCGTCACCATGACTTCCTTGATCAACTCTTCTATCTCTGGATACGTGACATGGTGATCGATGGAGTGGTAGTTGGAGGCCAGAATTCTAAACGACTCTGGGCAGCAGTAACCCATGTGGATGTGCATGTCCATCCTGCCAGGGCGCAGAAGCGCAGGATCTAGCCGCTCCTTGTAGTTTGTCGTGAAGATAATTATCCTCTCCTCCCCACTTGTCGACCAAAGCCCGTCAACAAAGTTGAGTAGCCCGGATAGTGTCAGCTGTTCGACATAGTACTCAAACGCACATCAGAATTGGAATGAAAGCTAAGGAACAAAGAAATGTTTGGGGTGTATAATTCCAAGTGTCAATCTAACCTTGTCCTCTGAAGGGCTGGATTTGGTACTCTCCTGACCTTCCTCCCGTTGTTGCAGTTCCATGGTGCAGTCAATGTCCTCGATAACAAGGATTGACCGGTTGGTCATCCCGATGAGCAAGCGCCGAAGCGTTGAGTTCCAGTTGACCTCAGTCAGCTCGAGATCATATACATCGAACTTGAGGTAATTAGCCATGGCTGCAATCATGCTGGACTTGCCAGTCCCAGGCGGGCCGTACAGCAGGTACCCCCGTTTCCACGCCTTGCCGGTCTTCTTGTAGTACTCCTTTCTCTTGACAAACCTCTCGAGATCATCCATGACCGACTGCTTCAGCTTGTGATCCATGGCAAGCGTGCTGAAGGTCGACGGGTGGCGGAGATCAATGGCAAACCATGACTCACCTTCGTTCATGTAGATCTTCAGCGTCCTGTCCTGCTCCTTGATTTTCTTGGCGGTGGCCAGGATGTGAGGCAGGTAGGACTTGATGGCCTTCTCCTTGTGCTTCTTGTGGAAGCTCATCTCGAAGGACCGGACCTCAAGCCGGACGTTGCCGTTGCCGCCACGGCCGTTGCCGTTGCTGTTGCCGCCGCCGGAGTTGTCGCGGCAGACGAGCCGCCACTTGAACTCGGTGCCCTCATGGACGTCGGACATCTCCTCGCCCTCCTCCATGCTGAACATCATGCTCTTGGTCTCGTCGACGCGGCTGACCCGGAGGCGCTGCATGTCGGTGTTGATCCGCGTCGCGAGGTACGTCCGCGCGGCGTCGTAGAGCTGGTTGTTTGCCCAGCCCTCGGTCTCCTCGATGATGACCGTGTGCTGGGAGGACATGCGCGACCGCAGGTACCCCACACCGGAGAAGAGCAGGTCGCGCACCTCGTACGGCACCAGCTCGTTCACGACGCCGCGGACCAGCATCGCCGACGCCGCGAGGGACGCCGCCGTGGTGACGACCTTCTTGTAGGACTCGATGGTCTTGTCGTAGGACGCCATGGCCGGCTGCTATGCAAGCTTCTCTCTCGGCTCACTCCTCTGCTTTGGTCCGTCTGCTCCTCTTCCTTCTTGACTAATTGTTGAGAGAGAGGGGTTTTGGTGGCCGTGCTGGTCGGTGTGGAGTGAATGGGCGTGTAGCTGGCGCACGGTTTTATAGGCGCAAGTTGGTTCGTGTCAAAGTCGTTGATGACTGATGTGATGAGTCAGTCAGGCTAAAAGTATGGTCAGATTAGTGCGTTGTCCATAAAGGAGGTCTTGGCCAGAGTAGGATAGTGTCATCGCATTACTTCGTGAGGTTTTTCTATAGGTACGGGCATGGCTCCTTAGGTGGCAGTACAAAACAAACACCGGAAGTGCCTGTAGTTTGGTATTAAAAGGCTTACTTGTCTATATCATTTTGGAGGTCATCGGTCCATACTGGTGTATTATTTCAGAGTTTAATATAATAATATATATTTATAAATACATGTATGTTTAACTATATGTATACCAAATTTCACTTGTAATATTATTCGAAATACATAATAGTATAATTAAATATAATTTATAATTCAATAAGTACAATAAACGATATTATCAATTACGTCGGTATGTTCGGTATTGCTGGTATTGATAGATATCAAAGCCGGTATGACTAGTATTGACCGGTATCGAACCAGTATAGCCGGTATTGATGCCAATACAGCATGTAGTGCTTATCTGTACCAGTTTAGGTGGTGAAATGGTACTGTGGAGATCGCTCTGCATCGTTTGATCCATATTCATGCATGTTGCTGTAGCAAAAAATATTGTGTCACTTGATCTTGACCTTTGATTTCTGATCGGCCCGTGGAGATCGTTCTTTATGTTATGAACCGTAGATCATTTGTATTTATTCCTTCAATGCAGCGAATGTTTTTTCCCTGTATTTTTTGGAGCCGTGCCCGTGCGTAAAGCAATTGCTTGGTGGCAAAGTTTCCTATTGATTCTTTTCGGCAGTGGGCTGTCGGCAAGTGGGCTTCAACCTGCGAGTTCACCTGGGAAATTTCTTCTGCTCCTTGCGAATACTGTGTCGTTTGATCTTGGTTTTTGATTTCTGATCGGAGAGCGGAGATCAGAGTCGAAATCTCTGATCGGGCAGTGGAAATCATTCTTTATGCTATGAACAGTATATTATTTGTATTGATTCTTTCAATGCAGAAGATCCTAATCTGTAACGAATGTTTTTTCCTGTATTTTTTGGAGCCGTACCCGTGCGTAAAGCAATTGTTTGGTGGCAAAGTTTCCTATTGATTCTTTTCGGCAGTGGGCTGTCGGCAAGTGGGCTGCAACCTGCGAGTTCACCTAGGAAATTTCTTCTGCTCCTTGCGCTGCACTGCAGCTCTCCCAACGCCCCAACCGTCTTCGTCTTCGTCTTCGTTTCGGCATCCAATAGTTGCTCCTGTCTGGTGAAAACGGAACAGATAATCCGATGCTATATCCGAGAGAAAAATTCGTTCGGTGTATTTGTATCCAGAAAATATTATGGAATATAGAATATGATACGGAAAGAGCAATATTCGATCCGTATCTTTATTTTTATAGGATATCCTAAAGATATCCGATAAATCAATAAAATGGATATCCGATAAACATCAATATCCTTTAATATATAATATGACTATATCATATGGTTTTCTAGTCATGGACTAATATATAATATGAATTTACATTTTATTATGTTTATATCGTTAAGTAGGATAAATAATTATCTAATGGGTAGTATAATTTGACACTTTCGTTGGTAAAGTTATATCTTTTCTTTATATGTATACTATCTGGCATGTTATTCGTGTCTAATTTGAATCTGATCCGCATCCGTTCTGTGTTCGTATCTCGAAAAATCTCGTATTCGTATATGTATCAGGCTTCGATTCCGAGATAAAAATATAAATTATGATACGAGAAAAATAATACCCGACCCACTTTCACCCTGCTCGTGTCTCCATCACATTTCCACGGTCTGCGTTGGCCTGTTCCGATACGCCTATTTGCGCCCCGCTGCCGACGGAGTGGTTGACGTCCGAGCGGGATTGTCGTGAGGGAGAAAAAGGGATTTGATTTTTTTTTTTTTTTTGAGGAACCACGTGGAGAACCGTTCGGAATTCGGAGTCAGTCCTTGAGTGGGTCCTCACATGAGAACCGATCTCAGAAGTTACGAAGTAGTTTTGGACACTAGCTGTGAGTTTGTATCCGTGTTATGAAATAGTTTCAAAGATAAATTTACTCGTAAAATCTTCATACTGTTGATCTAAATATTCGTAGAGATGTCGTTGACCGGAGACGGATCCGGCAGAGGATCATTGCGAGTAGCAGTACCGTAGAAATGATTAGATATTTGATACAGTAACGAAACACTGCAACGATTGATTTGAAGTTTCACTTTTCAATCACACGGATGTTAACTTCTAATACATAATACTATAAATTCTCTGTATTGAAGCGATGGAGACATGACTAATCAGTGGAGTGGCTTGGTGGGAGAAAGTAACACGATTCCAATTAGGCCCGATGATTGGAGCAAAGGAGGGACGCAGAAAAATCGACAGTTTTGCTTGCTACGCCTACGTACACGAGTGGTTCCTTTGACCATTCTGCACTAGTGCCTAGCAGCAGCAAAATATGTTGGCTAGCCATCGATGGTGGAAATCTCCTCCCTTCCCACGAAATCTTTGCCCAAACATGACGTTGCATCGATGGAAATCTCCTCCCTTCCCACGAAATCTTTGCCCAAACATGACGTTGCGGGGCAACGAACGGCGGCACACGCGATCGGTGAAAGCCAAGGCCCGCCCAGCACGGTGCTTTCCACGTCCGGCGGCGGGTTTCCCCCCCTGAAGCGAACCACGGCGGCAACACGGGGGCTTGATATTATTGGAGTCTCCGCCCGTTCTTTACTTGTCTTTGTTTGGTAGGAAGAACAGAAAGTAAGCGGAGCAGCCAGTGCATCGATGGTTAGTCGCTACGGATGAGACGGATCGCAATATATTGGGTTGGAGGGGGTAGTGCACATCCCCTTTAGATAGTCGTTTTCAGGGCTAGCAAAAAAAGCTCGGAGCTTAAATCAAAATTGATTTGATTGTAGTAGTTAGGTGGTTAAAATTGAAATGAGTCAATTTAGAATGAAAAAATGTTAACGAGACCCTGCTCGGTAATGGTCTCGTTTGCTCGCTTTTAAAGTAAGCAATTAAATACTACATGAAATAATTTTAAGTCTAAATTTCCAACGAAGCTCCAGCCTTGAATTCCATGGCAAGGTCTAGTCAGGAGCATGTGCCGATCGATCGAAAGGATAGCCATTGGTGGATTTAAGCCCTAGCCTTTTCGGTAGCTTTTTGAGGGCCACTGGCGTGCCTGCGTGCAATGCAAGGGGCCCTTTTTTTGACGAAATTAAACATGGAGGTGGAATGCCAGGTTAAGCTGGCTTGGATTTCTTGAGGGACATCTGAGAGGCTCTCTGCTTCGTCGTCTCTTCTGATGACAGGGGGGAGCTTGCAATTTGCAGGTCATCATCACTCATCAGCCATCTTGGACCATATGCTGCGTAGGACTTCTCGTCGTCCGTGACTTTTTTGTTTTTTGTAGGCCAAGGGCCCTAAGCTTTGTGGACGGTAATACAAAAGTTTTAAGTATAGTAGCAACTCCTTCTACATAACAGACTCTAAAAATATTGAAAAAAACAATATTCACACAGGCCCTTGGAACGATATGGATTGTGGAAGCAGGACGACGAGTAGGCGTACGGCTACTTGGATGGAGCACTACCTCCATCGTTGGCGCTCTAGGATGGCAAGCTGGTCCCGTGAGCATACCTCTATGCTCGTATCTGATTTTATTTTATTTTATTTTTATAAAAGGGAAGCAAAACTTTTTATCTATATGTAATGCTCACGTATACATCGATCAAATTCGGCGGTGTTGAGAACCAAACATGGCGCCCCCACCTCCGGAGGATAAGCATGTCTAGCTAGATTACGAGTAGCGTGTAAAAAAAAATCTTGTTAGTGTGGTTGGTTGCCTCGGTTTAAAATTACTTTAATTATACCTATTAATTGATTAAACTTTAAAATAAATTAATAGGATTGGATTTCGCTTTGACTTAACTCGACCCGTTAGCTCCATTTTAGAAATACTTTTAAACTATAAATGTAATAAGATTATGTGGATTTAAAAATAAAACTGGGTAAGACGAGTACCATGCTGTATATCCATCCCTAGATTTGTGAGCACCAACATTGCTGTTCGTGCTTTCACGACGGAAAAGACAGGTGGAAAAGCTCTCCGTCTTGGACAAGATTTCAAAAGCAGAGTTAGTTGTTGAACGTGATTCTGTCTTCCGTCTATATACGAAGGTCGATTTGGATACTGAGCCCATATACTTGATCCAATAGATTGCGCATGCAGATCTACCCCATTCGTTTTCCCTTGGAGACCTCAAGACGATGTGCAGAGAAAAAAAAAAAAAAGCTCCTTTATCTTGAAATCTTGAATGACCCAAGCCCAATCACATGACGGTGATTCGTCATCCACCGTGCACGCATACCAACTTCTTAGGATTTGTTTGGATGTACTTTGATCTGACTTAATCACTTCAAATTAACTCAAACTCAAAATCTGAATTAAAATATTTTCTAATCTGAATGGTTTGATTCCAATCCCTCCTTATTCAAATAAACATTTATAGCGTCTTGAATCGGCTCACTCCCGCATTTGGCAGTGAATTTCTCCTAGTCGCGCGCGCCCAGCTGTCCCACGGTTTTCTTTGCCTGCGTCGGCCTCCTGTGCGCCTGCGCCGTTCGATCGGCCGAATGAATCGCCCTTCTCAACACCCCTGCTATCTTCGCCCTCTATCACCCTTTTGTGTAGGATCCAAACCTCCGCCTGCTCCGCCGCCATTTCATCCCCACTCTGTTCTGCCGCCTCCGCCTTACACACGAAACAGGCCGTCTCTCCCCCCGATTCCTCCCTGATGCTATCTGCTTGCGCCGCCCCTACGTTGGCCTCGTCCCTTCCCTTTGACCTTCGACAGTGCCGTCCCCGCCACCGCCACCGCCACAGATCCACCCCTCGATCCTTCTCCCCTCTCTCTGCATTTCCTTCCCCATCGCTCCCTCTTGTCGCCTTCCTTGGTGCCATCGTCGTCCCTGGGCTGCCGCCTGGTAGTCTGGTCGAATCCTAGCTCAGCCTAGGTCATGCCGCTGCTGAAGCCTCCTGTTAGGATCTACACATACGGGGCAGGGACACCACGCGCTGGAGTCCTAGCGCCGGTGGTGTGGTATTAGATGAGGAAGGCGTGGCTGTTAGGATTTTAAGAATTCTTCAAAAGAGTATACACAAACTCCATGCCACCGCCCCTCTATATATAGGCATCCATGATGTGTCTCGAACTTGAGGTTCATTAGGAACTCGTGGCCTACAAGAATTCAGATCACCATTTAAATCAAATCCCAGCCCTTTAAGTGTGTGATCCTATAGGTTCATGTGTAATCGGCTGTGGCTTGGAAACTCTTTTCCGACCACGAGTTGTTAGCGGTACCTAGCAGCACATAACGATTTCCGAACACACAAAAGAATATATTGGACTAACCTTAATGCAATATGATCTACGACCAGATCCTTTTCACTTACGACTAGCTCGTATCTAGTCACGACCAATCCATATTTAGTTACGACCAGTTAGTACTTATTTACGACCAGTCTACGACAGCTCATATCTCCATACGACCAGTTTACGACCAGCTTCGACCAGTCTACGACCAGCTCATATCTAATCGAACTGAACGACTTGTTCGTGTATTCTCTCTTTGCCTCACGACATCTGGTTGAACTCTAGGTGAGCTAATTTGTCATCCTTGGAATGTTCAATACTTTATCGATCAAGTGTTGAATAACTTCATGTGGTCGGCACTTGACCACTAGTGGCATGACCATGCACTTTCTTTATCCGACCACAACGAGGGGCCCAGAGATATCTCTCCTGTTATGTTAGAAGGGAAAAATATCATATCCGACCAGTCACATTTTTTCCGTATGTTTTATAACATATCCGAAAGCTACTTTTATAACTACCAAGTTATGAGTAGCATTTGACAACCCCTAAAAGTGTTATTACATATGTATGAAACTATGTTGATCTCAGGTCTAAAAATTATACATCATCATTGCTTGAAACCAACTGATGACACATGAAATCATAACAATCTCAACAGTGTCTCAAGGTGGGTCAAACCAACACCATGTTCTCTAACATGTGTACATATTATTGGTTTGATATCTCCATATCTATGACCTGTGAAATATAGTCATCAGTCAATACATATGCTAATATATTCATATGCGTTCTCGTATGTTTCCAACTGAACATAACGAAATATAATAATAATAATTATTATCTCTAAGGCATATTTTCAACAAAATGTTCAACCAGCGGTCGCCGTGCTCTGGGCCAGCTGCCCTGTTGGGCCCGCCCTTGCTTCTATTGAAAATTTGATGAGTTCAAAATTTATCCCCAAAATTAACAAAACTATATGGAATCTAATGCCGAAAATTTGCTGATAACGAGCATATTTTAGGCTCCTACTTCATACTTACAGCTCTAGTAGAACTAGCAGGGTGCCGTGCGTTGCAACGGAACCCAAACCTTACAGAAATAATATTTCCTTTTTAACCATAAAGCGAACCAAGCAATTAAAAGATGATAATACATATAAGTGCATTAACAAGACAACTTACTCTTTTGCTATGTATCTCTACTTTTCCATCTTCTTGACCAGTTGAGCGTGATTTCAACTGATTTACAGAGTTCTGAATACTGAGGATAAAATCTTTCATTGCACCATGGTCATGTCCCCGTAGCTTCATTCCACAACCTGTTGATCTAGATGAAAACATATCCTTAGCTTCACGTAGAAAGAGAAAATAGTATGGTATAGAGAACATGCTATAGTACTTAATAGAGGAACAATTACAATGGTTCAATAAATGAGTTGTGTATTATTATAGACTATGGGGTAAGACATATTAATGTTATACACTAAGACAATATTCCCTAGGGGGGCGTTGTAAGCTATGAAATCTTGAAACTTTATCCCAAATATCCAAGAAATGGCACGAGCGAACCAAACAATCGAAAAATATAAAATTTGACAACAACAACCATTAGCTAGATCGGCGACAAGCGGGATAGAGAGGTGCTCACCTTGGCGACGTACTCGATCTCAGCGAACTTGAAGGCAATGCCAAGGCAGTTGAAGAGCACAAAGACGAGCGCGCAGGTTTCACCGAAGGGTGCGAGTCGGAGCACCCTGTCGTCGGCCTCCATCCCGGGCGCCAGCTCCTCGAACGCCTCTTCCACTGCCATCAGTGGCGTCTCCACCCCCCTCCCCACGCCGCCACCACGGCCGCCGCCGCGTCACACAACGGCTCGGCCGGTGCTGTTGACCACGACATCTGCGGCCTGAACCCGACCACGGCATCTACGGTGCGCCCGAGGAAGTGGTGGGGGAGGCCGCAGAACCACGCTGGCACAGAGGAATCCGACGTACTAGTCGCCACGGGTAGCGGCTGCGGAGGCAACATCGGGGTCGCGGCGAGGGGCTACGATTTGGGGTGGCGGAGATGGGGAGCAGAGGGGAGCGGGGGTTTGAGGCAGAGGGTGATGGGAATGGGTGGAGATCGTGAAAACGGAAGCGGACGGTTGCTTGGTGTGGGGGATGTGGACGGTTGCCCGGTAGCGAGTCGCTGGTGGGGGAGTGAGGACGATCATCCCTGGAGTGAGATAAGCTCAAAATTATAATAGTTAAGATATTTATGAATCCCGAGTTCCCAACTGCTTAGCAAAAAAAAAAAAAAAAAGAAAAGAAATGTCTTCTCTCGCATTTGGTCGCACCAACAGAAAAATTCTGCAGTCATCTCTCATCGTCTGTTCTCCCGAGCCCGAGCCCGAGCCCGAGCCCGAGCCTTGCAGTAGAATCCCGCGCGGCGATGGGGGAGGCGGCGGCGAGCAACGGCGGCGGCGAGGGAGATCCGCAGAGGCTGAAGCGGATCGCCGCGGCGGCGTATTACTACGAGAACGACGCGCGGTGGGCGGGGTACTGGTCCAACGTCCTCGTGCCCCCCCACCTCGCCTCCCGCCCCGACGTCGTCGACCACTTCAAGCGCAAGTTCTACCAGCGCTACATTGTAAGCCCCCGGACGCCGCCTCCGCTTGTAACTTCTTCTTCTTCTTCTTCTTGTTTGGAGTGCCGGATTTGGATTGGATGCGTCTCGTGTTACTCCTGATGCGCGGACTGTGCATGCATTGGATGCGTCTCGTGTTACTCCTGATGCGCGGACTGTGCATGCATCTCGTGCTGTAGCTAGTTCGATCTGTTTTACTTGGCGCTGTGTGCTTCAGTGCTTGTGCGGGGGAGAATTAGGTGTCGCGAAAGGGTTGATGGCTTGAATTTGTTGCCACAAGTGGCTTTTAAGATAGTCAGGTACTCAGGTTGTATTATGTACCTCCAGTGTCCTAATTTTAAATTGGGTTTATGGGTGCATGATAATCGTCGTTGTCGTTCTCAATGTCACATTTCGGCTTTGGTTCCATGCAGCTGCCAGGATGTTGAATTGTTGAGTTACTATTTTCACCGTTGTAAATTCGGCACGCCTACGCTTTTCATACTGCATTACTATGTTTTCATGAGGAATTGGAGGTGCTTAATTTGTGTGTTATGGCTTGAGATACCTCAAACATCAAGTGGACCGTGTTAATGTTTTGGTGCTGTAAAGGAATTTCTGGATCTTCTGCTTAGATGGTTCTTGAGCCAAATCAATATGTGTAAAAGCGGAGGATATATACCACCGTACCCATTACTGAGGTTTTTTGGGGTTTACCTATCATTTAGAAAATGTGTTCCAATGAAATAAGTCAACAACCGAGAAGGACACGGTCTTCACTTAAATCTAGCTGTTGTTACCTCCATCAAGAAAATTTTAAATTACCTTGTGACTCCTATAATGTACATGCAATGCTCGCAGTGCCATATTTCATCTACTGGATAAACCTCCCTGTATGGGCCAATAACACGCTGCTTCATCATATGTTTCCTTTGGCTTGAGTTACGATGTATTTAAAACACAAGAGTTGTGACTTGTGAGGGGTGAATTGTATTGAAGTTCTTGCTGCTTTATCTTCCTCATCCACTCCGACCTTTCACTTTCTTCTTGCTGCCACACCACCACTTGGGGTTGCACAATTAGGAAGGTGAAAAGCTTATAGTTTATTTTACTAATGGTTTATTGCTTTTCTATCTTACATGTTCAACCGCTGGTTGCTAGATGCCTAGATACTAGCATTGCCATTTAGGGATGCCAACTGCGAACTTTTTGGTTAAAACCATTAAAGCAGACCTGAATTACTCGTGTTGGTTAGTGAAAAGTGGCTTCTCTTTAGTTAAGTTTCAATTAATATTTTCTTATTATTTCCTCGATTTTCTCCATTTGGTTTGATAGTATCTTTCAATTTATACCATCATTACTGCATCTAGTCACTTCTGGGTGGTCTGATGATAGTTTTGCTTATTGATGTTACAAAATATTTGCTTCTTGCAATTGGCCTTCTCAAGTTGATAGAGTCATATCCAAGTAAAATAATCAAGGTAGGTCAGTGGTAAAATTGCTGAGTTTCCTTTCTTTACATGTCAGGATCCTGATTTGGTGGTTGAACCTATGTCTTCCACAAGTTCAACTCAGTCCACCAGACCAGCATCAAGGTCTTCATCTATGCCATCCAGTGAGAATGTCAGAGCTCATGACTCGGGTATGGTGAACTCTGGTGCTTAGTCATTTTTGTCTGGAGTACGAAGTGGGCGAGATTCTTCTTAGAAGGCGCTCTGGAAAATACTTGTTACCGCTTTATATTTTCTGTGTTCTCAGTGATGTAGTTTTCCTGTTCTGGAGGGCTGTATGGTTGTTAACTGTTGAAGCTCTTTTCAGGAGCTCCTGTCTTTGGTTTTGTTCAATAAAAATTCCTCCCTTTTCGGGAAAAAAACTTCGATACTTAATATACTACTTTTGGAATTACAGTCTGAACTAACCGGAAAAGACATGTCACTATGTTTTCTCTCATGCCACACCATTCTAAGATTCATAATTGATTTCATGTAGGATCTAGTGCAAGATCAACTGCTGCCTCCCAACAACCACCAACAGAAAGGACTGCAAATTCTTTACGGTTGGATGGACGGACTATACATTTCTCTATCAATGCCTGGGTATGGCTTAGCTACCTTCCCCCCTTTAATATAGAAAGGCGTATTCATAATCTAGTCACTGTGAGCAGAAGTTGGATCCTATTATGCTTTAATGTTCCATTCACTTCAGTTATTTCACTTCTTTTGCTGATTACCATTTTCATTCTTAGGCCCTGGCCTCTTCTTTATCATATTTCTCAAGTTCTGACAGCATATATGGCCATGGATTTTTTTCCTGCTTAACTATGATTCTGAGCTATACTGGCTGATTGCCTGACCACTACTTCAAGATTATATCAGTGGTTTCTGTTAGATATTTTGCTCTACCCCTCCTATTCTCATCATCATTATCTCTTAGTTGATGCTGGCACATGTTGGAGTGAAATATGATTTTGTGAACTATGTTTTTGCAGGTACTGGTTGTTGCTAGTCTTGGAATACTTCCAATTCTGCCGAAACATATTGCAAGCAAAGCGTATAGATTTTCATTGCTAGGAACAATATGCTCCTCAGCGTATTCTTTATACTGCACCTATGGGGTGAGCGTCTGTTTATCAGAATGAATGGATAAATCACCTTTTCCTTTTTCTAGTTTTTCTTGTGCTTGTGTTCCGCTATTTCTCGTTTCTGATTTCCCCCCTTCTTTTGCCTGTAGAAACCAAGAGCATGGAACATGCCTGCAATTCAGCCTTGGCTGCAATCTATAATTGTAGCCAAGGACTTTGTTCATTTGATGTTCTCTCTTATGATGTTCACATCTAACGTGCACTTTAAGAGTAAGCTGAACTTATCTTTTTCCCACTTCTTCAAATTTGTGAGTCTAATCTCTGCTCTTCCTTAACTGTTTTCTTTTCTTTTGTTGCAGTTGCTCTACTGCCTGTGCTTTGCTGGGCACTTGATCATGTTGCTAGATTCCTAAGGCGTAATTTTACACGCTCCTCTTTGTACAGGTGAGCAAATTCAAACTCAGTTCTATGTATTATTATCCTCAAGTGCATGGTACTTTAACTGTTCGATGATCTCTATAATCCAATTTCCACCTTTGTATCCACTCCCATGGTTATTTATTTCTTGCTTGTCTTTTGTTTAGGAGGTACTTGGAGGATCCTTGTCTGTGGGTAGAGACAAACAACACTACACTCAGCCTCCTTTGTTCAAATGCTGAAATTGCCCTGGGCTTTCTTATGATCATATCACTTTTCTCGTATGTGCATTTCACTTCTCAGTGAACTATTTAGATAAAGTTTTTGTATGCGAACTTGCATCAGATGTTATGTGCCTTTGCTCATGCAGGTGGAGACGCAACATAATTCAGACATTCATGTACTTTCATGTGAGTTATCCTGCTCTGAACAAGCGGTTTTCTTTTTCTCCCGTCGTCGTTTTGCTTTCTCCTTTTAGTTGTTTGGGGGGACATCAGGATATTATAGGTTGAATTTTTCCATCTCATTGGCTGCATTACCAGTGCAGTGCGACTTATCTATGTCTACTTCGAAGCACTGGGAGCTAGTTGTTCATATGTATCAGCTTTTTTTTTTCCTGCTCAACTTGCTGTTGAAGTTTCGAATTGTTGATATCTTGCATAGGTGTACCTACATAAGTAATGGGGTATTAGTTGATATGATAGCTGAGGCATTGTACTTACTGTTGGATGAGTTAATTGCTTCTTTCTAACCGAACCTATTAGGTGTTCAACTAGTGCATCCACAACCGCATTACCAAGCTAACCTTTCTGTACACATTTATTTTGTGCAGCTGCTGAAGTTGATGTACCATGCCCCTGTAACATCCGGCTATCACCAGAGCGTGTGGGCAAGAATTGGCCGGGCTGTAAACCCGTACATTCATCGCTATGCGCCATTCCTCAATACACCCATTTCTGCAGTCCAAAGATGGTGGCTGAGGTAGAAGGCATCGATCCTGCGTATCCCTTCTACAGAGAAAATGTCTGCTACACTGAGCTTTCCCCCTCCAATTTTTAGAAGATACCCAGCACGCCTCACAGCGTTCAATTGTTATGCACAGCTGTATTCTCGTTTCAAGTCTCACTGAACTACTCAAGGCGTGACAAGATAAATTTCTTTGTTTAACCAGTAGCTTTTGAGCGAACGGTAACAGCCCAAAAATTGGGATTATTTTAAAATAGATAAAAATGTGAAAATTTTAAAACTTTTCATGGACCTTTGTTGATATCTGTTTTTGGGGATTTATTTGTAAGACTTTTTGTCTAATTGAAGGACCGAAATGGCAACAGAGGGGGGGGGGTGAATGGTGCCTTAAAATTAAGAACTCCCCTTTACTGTATTTAAATAAGATCTACAAACCCTCTCAAGAAGAGTAAACCAAAATCAGAGAACTAATCATAAGTTCGATCATTACACAAATATCGGACGTTCGATTTTACGTGATACTTCCGCATTCGTAGTTCCTAATCGATGCGGAAGTTCCTCTGCAGATAGTTCGCTATGGACAATCGGAAGTTCCGATTGTCCTGACCAAAGAACAGTGCGCTCGGGTTTCTTTTCAAAAATCCAAAAACTAAATCTTGAATGCTCTTCTCTGGTCAAGTTTCACAGGACATCATCCTAAACACCATCTTGACCTCATGGAGAAGAATTGCAAACAAAGATTCAATGATCAAGCCAAGAACGGATTTCTTGAAGAAGGGCAAGAAAGACCAAAACCAATGATAAGCGAGATTCTCGATTCTTAGCTCATGAAACTTTGAGGATGTAATAGCAATATCAAAGCGACTCTAGATATCAAGTTTCATGCTATTTTCTTAAGACGAATCAAAAGATATGTCAAAACCCTAGATATTCAACATGAAATGAGAGAGGAAGAGTTGCAAAGTCAAATAATCAAAACCTCAGATTTCATTGGATTGAAACACGATTCTGAGGTAAAGCAAAGAGGAATGATTACAAAGGATTTCAGTTCATACTCTCCCTCTCAACAAGCTCTCAAAAAGCAAAACAAATCCTTTTCTAGAGCTAACCTAATTTTCTCTCAAAAGTCGACCCTAACTCGTGGTTCTCCCCTATTTATAGCCTTTGCTAATGGGCCTCCAACCCATTAAGCCCGCTACACCGAACGGAACCGCCTCCACTTTTGCCGCTTTGCGAAAAGACCCTTTCGCCTTTGCGCACCTTCCGAAGCCTCCGTACACCTTGCCGTCCTTGACACGCAACCACCTCAAGATTCACGCCGTCTTCGACACATCCGGCCGTTCGACCTCAACGCCGCTGCGCTTAGTCCGATCACCTCGTGTCTCGCCACGGCTTCATCTTGATGCCACAGTAGTCAATCTGATGTAAAACACATCACATAGCATTGCACAATATCATAGCATCAATATTTGTATAAGACTCAAACTCATACAAAATCAAACTCACAAAATAACCTTCTCTGCGATTACGACACAATCGGAAGTTCCGACTTACCACAAATGAAGTTCCGATTTCAACATCCGCGACTGTCGGGATTATCGGAACTTCGCTCTTACCATTGCGGAACTTCCGATCTTCTAACATCCGTAAACCCAGATTTTCAAAACCGATTTTCATCTCAGAGAACCTTAATATCAGTATTATCGGACACTCCGCTACCCCTTGAGCGGAAGTTCCGATTGCCGTCAGCCGAACTCAAAACCGGAAAATCGGAAGATCCTATTTCCAACGCCAGAGTTCGATTTATCTAACTTCCGCTCCATACACAAAGTAGTTCCGATTTCCGACTCACCCGAAACAAGTCCAAACCGAAAAACTCAACTCTCAATCTAATCAACACACTTATCAAATACTCATCACTCAGAGTGGAGGACCTCTCACATGGTCTCTCAATCTCCCCCTTGATGAGTATATTGACAATTACCAAAAAGCATAAGATGAGTTTGAGTTTACAACAACCAAGGTCTAAACAAGAGTAGTTAAGCTCAAGACCAAGTTGACAAAAGAGAAAGACTTGAGATGAGATGAAAGAGCAATTTTCGCACAAAACTCAAGGCTTTTCTCCAGAAGGCTTTTCCTCACAAAAATTCTCCCCCTTTGGCAATAAAATCATCAATATGTAGAAAAGGGAGGAAAAGACTATATGATGTTCATTTTAAGCATTAGGAGCCATGTAGATTATCTAAAATGACTATTAGAGAATTACACCAAGCCATAACACAGAAGAATGCTATCAAGATCATGACAATTGATGTAGAGAATAGCTAAGACATAAAATCCATAATCTGATTAATGATCCAATTCTTTAGCAAGTCAATTAAACCAAGATTGCAGTCTAGCTAAAGGCATCCAAGGATGATACAAGCCATGTCAAATAATCTAAGTTGAACCAAGAAGACTCATACTGAACAGTTTAGAGTGCTATCAGTTGAAGAAAGACTTATTTTATCCAGAACTTGGTCTCTCTGATGATAAGCAATTTTAGCACATTTTTCTTTTTCGAAGACTTTTATGGTTTTATCTCGATAAAGCAAGCTCGGACTAGGTGCCATCCACAACCGCCTCCGAGCTTCAACCATTTTTTTTAACCAAGTGCTAGATCCCAAGCCTTATGCGACCACTCCAAGCAACAGACTTAAGGAGGTGATCTTAGGTCATCCAAGGCTCCCCCTGAGTTCATGCCTAGTGCAATGGCAAGCCGTCTCATGAGAAAGATTTGGTGAGATCAGTTTTTTCGCACAAAAGAGATCATTTTGCTTTTGAAGTTTTTAGACCGATGATTAGAGATAAGTCATGTTTCTTACCAAACCGACATAGCTTACTCAAAAGTTCAAAAGAGATTCAGACTCAACTCACCTACTTGACATGGCGAAAATCATAAAAGGATAGTTTCAACGAGACTAGTCTCAAGAGCTATCATGACAAGATTTTAATTCAAGTTTAGCATTTTTTTTAAACACTTTAGCATGGCAAAGACTAAACTACACATAAAAAGTCATGATAGATCTAGCAGTTTAGCATAAATCATGGCAAGATGTAAAATAGTGAAAACAGATCATAAGGGATAATAAACAAGGCTCCATTTGATTATCATGCAATGCTTGATGAAATGCACAAAAATCCGATTCCCTTCGAATGAGATGCATCTTTTAATTCAAAGTTGAGTTATGACAAAATTAAGAGTATGGAATAACCAAGAATAACTCCCCAACCAAAGGAACAAAACGAGAATCGATAAGTAAAGCAAAAAGCGGTCCTTTAGAGCATAGAAAAGATATAGAAAACTATCGCTCAGACGTGTTCTTATCTACCCCATATGATTCTAGGACTATCACCGATCAACTCATACACTAAGGAGCAAACAACATCCCTGTCTACCCAAGGGTGGCCCGACCCTGCTAGAACCTATAAGAAGTGAGTAAGCTCTACTTAGAGAAGGAAGAAACAATAATACTCAAGATCCTAGAAGCACAAGACAAGAAGTAGCAGTTAAAACAATGTGGCAAGAGAACCACTCTAACCTATCTTTGGAAGGACTTGACCAAAATATTAAAAGAAATGTAACGAGAAAGGAGTAAGGGTATAATATAACATAATATAATATAATACAAGAGTAGCACAAAGCTCCCCTCACAAAGATCGTAAGGACAAACCACCCCAAGCTCTCCCATGGAGCCGAAACCGAGAGCCGCCCAGAGGCTTAGTGAAGATATCACCAACCGTGCTCACTCTCCTGGCCCGGAGCACAATGTCACCCTTCTCTACATGGTCTCTAAGAAAGTGATATCGATATCAATATGCTTGGTCCGAGAATGTTGCACGGGTTCTTGGCAATGCAAATCGCAGACGTGTTATCACAAAAGAGTGGAACGCAATGATAGATAACCCAAAATCCTGCAGGTCGAGACCATCCAAAGCACTTGGCTCTGACAAAGAATCGTCGCGACAAGAACGTACTCGGCCTCTGCAGTGGACTGCGCAACACCGGATTGCTTCCTCGACGACCAGGAGACGAGAGAAGTGCCAATGAATTGGCAAGTGCCAGAAGTGCTCTTCCTATCTATCCTACAGCCAGCAAAGTCTGCATCGGAGAAAGCTCTAAGAGATAGACAAGAAGAGGAAGAGTACCAGATGCCATAGTCAATGGTAGCTCGAAGGTACCGAAAGATGCGTTTCACCGCCTGACGATGAGATACGCGAGAAGCCTGAAACCGAGCACAAAGACACACAGAAAAATGTATGTCTAGTCTCGAGGCTGTGAGGTACAAGAGGGAGCCAATCATGCTCCTGAACTCCTTTTGGTCAACAGGTTCGCCGTCTTCATCTGGATCCAGAGCAGCTGTAGATGCCATCGGAGTTGATACTGGCTTTCCATCATTCATGTCGAAACGCTTCAGGAGGTCTCGAGTGTATTTGCCTTGATGAAGAAAGGTACCCTCCCTAGTCTGTTTGATTTGGAAGCCAAGGAAGAAGCTCAACTCGCCCATCATGCTCATTTCAAACTCCGAGCTCATGACATCGGAAAACTGGGAAACGAGCATGCGAGGAGCCGCCAAAGATAATGTCATCCACGTAGATCCGACGAGCGTAAGATCGGTGCCAAGACGGCGAATGAACAAGGTCTTGTCAATTTTACCCATCTCAAAACCATGGCTCAGCAGATAGGACTTAAGCCTTTCATACCAAGCTCTGGGAGCTGCTTGAGTCCATACAAAGCTTTGGAAAGCTCAGTAGACATGGTTAGGGTATTTGGGGTTCTCGAAACCGGAGGTCAGTCGACATAGACTTCTTCCTCAATAAGGCCATTGAGGAAGGCACTCTTGACATCCATCTGGTAAAGCTTGAAACCCTTAGAAGCTGCAAAGGCAAGCAGGATTCTAATGGCTTCAAGTCTAGCTACAGGGGCAAAGGTCTCTTCGAAATCTAGACCCTCAACTTGAGAGTACCCACGAGCTACCAAATAGCCTTGTTTCAATGACTAACCCATCTTCACTTTGTTTGTTTTTGAACACCCATTTTGTCCCAATGATATTGTGACCTTGAGGGGGCTCAACAAGGGACCAGACCTTGTTCCTTTCAAAGTTTTCCAACTCCTCATGCATAGCGTTTGTCCAAGACTCGTCAGATAGAGCATGACAAACATCTTTAGGCTCAAATGAGGCGACGAAGGCAGAATGGAGACAGAAAAGAGACAAGCCAGCTTTGGAACGTGTGACACGCTCAAGAGGTCTCCAATTATCTGCTCTGAAGGATGGTCCTTTTGAATGAGTCTTGGAGGTCCAGGGTGAGATGAAGAAATGGCCTCTACCTCATTAGCAGATGAGATAGGAACAGAGCCACTAGCTTCAGAAGAAGCAGAAGGTAAGGGCTGATCTCCTCGAGGTGCGGTGGAAGAAGGCACCTCAAGAGGAGGAGAAGGAACTGGATCGTAGACAACCTCATCTCCATCCTCCTCATCATCCACAAAGATGGACTCAGATCGCTCTAGGGAACTCGAGATATCGTGCCTAGTCCCGGACCGCCTCATCAAAGGTCACATCACGTGTCTCTAACAATTTACTAGACTCAGCCTTCACTCTATAGGCACGAGAAGAAGTCGAGTAACCCGAAAAGATCCCATCACAAGATCGTGACTCGAACTTATCTAGGTTCCCGCACTTGAGAATAAAACACTTGCAACCAAACACACGAAAATGCGAGGCCAGGGTTTTCGCCCATATCTCAACTCATAAGAAGTGCGATGCAAGAGTGCCCAAGAAAAACTCATTAGAAACATGACAAGCGGTAGAAATTGCCTCACCCAAAACTTCCTAGGTGTAGAGTACTCATCAAGCATCGTCACGCCATCTCGACCAAGGTACGGTTCTTCCTCTCCACAACGCCATTTTGTTGGGGGCGTATGGAGACGAGAACCGGTGCTCTACACTGTCTCACCACAAAACTCTCAAAGTAGGAATTCTTGAACTCGGTGCCATTATCGGTCTAATTGCTCGTAATGCACACAGGAGCTCAACAGAAAGCCTACTAAAAGACCACGAAAAAGAGTAAACGCCTCATCCTTCGAGGTTAAGAAGAACACCCAAGAATACCTCGAGAAGTCATCGACCACGACAAGCGTACCACTTCCCTCCTCATCGATTGCACTCTAGCCGGTCCCATCATGTCCATATGGAGCGATTGACACGTGCATCTGTCATAGTCATTTAATCGGAGGATGTGAAGCGGCAACCATTTTGCCGCGTCTTAAGCAAGGAGCACAAACAAGATCCTTGACCATTTTGAGTTTCGCAAACCACGAATGAGATCGTGGTCGCTAACTCGGGTCAGATGATCAAATCCTATATGACCAAGTCTCCTATGCCAGAAAGTCAAATCACGGGATTCAGAAGCTACTAAACACCTGAGAGGATCACCAGAAGACTCAGAAAAATCAGCACGAAAGATCCTCCCATACCGAGAAATCCATAAACCGGACTACCAAGAATCAAGAATTTTGCAATTGTTTTTCTTAAAGCTCACCTCATAACCGTCATCAGTGGTGAGAGATCAAAGCGATTATCTGCAGCTTACTTACTAAGGCAACATCTTTCAAAATAAAAGAATTATTAATGCTCACTTTACCTTTAGCGATGGCGCCCAAATGAAGCATCTCCAAAAGTGATCGTCTCATCACCTGGAGCGCGGGCTAAGGAAGAAAACCAACGAGACTCACCACTCATATGACGTGAACACCCGGAGTCTACAATCCAGACCTTTCCTTCCCGGCCGGCGACCCTCATCGAGTCGGAGTACGCTTCATTGTCGCTCGATTCGCCCAGAGGGCCATGAAGCACATGCCGAGAAGTTGCCGTCGTCCTTGGGATCATGATCGTCCTTCCATCATCGTCCTCCACCCCTCCACCTCGCCGGTGTCCGGTTAAATCGAGGCGGTGAGGACGCGATGGAACAGCTTCTTTGCCTTCCCAAAGTTGCGAACTTCTTCTTGCCTTGGTCAGTCTTTGAGGGCTTCGTGTTGCGGTTCTTATCGATGTAGTCGTTCTTGCTTGGACCGCCATAATCACCTTTGCCCTTCCCAAGCTTGGGACAATTTGCTCGGATGTGGTTGGGGCCACCACACTCAAACAAATCACAGACCCCTCTTTTTCCATCCCTCCTCCTCTTGTAAGCATGGGAAAACTTCCGAGCTAGGAGGGCTAGCTTGTTCATCCTCAAGTCGCTCTAGCGATCATCGGTTATGTCACGAGAGCGCGGCTAGGAGAACCCGTGTCGACTCGAAAGAGGATCCAGAGGTGGGATCAGTGACTAAAGCCATCGACTGTGACTTCGACCTTCGAGAGACAATGTCAATCTCGTGAGTTTTGAGACGCGAGTAAAGCGCATCAAGAGTCAGGGTCGAGAGGTCCGTGCTATCTTTGATGGTAGTCACTTTCATCTCCCAAACACGAAGATCAAGTGCGAAAGCATCCGTCGGCGTTATCCGAGTCGGGTATGTAAGACCAACCGCCGGAGGTTGCTCAAAATCTTGTGAAAGCGAAAAGCACTCATCAAGAGATTCACCAAAAGCATCTCAAATTTCTTCAGTATTCACGCTTGAACTGGTCTTGTCGAACCGTCTTAATCTGGGTGGTGCCCTCATGGTATGCATCGAGGGTCACCCAGATGTCGTAAGAAGAAATCAAATGAGAAATGCGATCAAACTCACTTCTGCTCAAACCCTGAATGATAATGTTCCTTGCCTTAGCATTTGCCTCAACATCGGGCATGTTTCCCGCATTGATGTTTTCATCGGCAGGAACAGCAAATCTAACCTTCACCTTTCTCCAGATGGCATACCCCTGAGCCTGGATGTAAGTTTCCATTCGGCTCTTCCAGAAGGGGTAATCCAGGCCATCAAAGACTGGAGGCTTGGTGGAATACTTGTCCGTTGCCATGGCTCAACCGACCGGTTAAGATCTATAAAGAAGAGCTAACCGGCTCTGATATCAATTGAAGGACCGAAATGGCAACAGAGGGGGGGTGAATGGTGCCTTAAAATTAAGAACTCTCCTTTACTGTATTTAAATAAGATCTACAAACCCTCTCAAGAAGAGTAAACCAAAATCAGAGAACTAATCATAAGTTCCATGCATTACATCAAATATCGGACGTTCCGATTTTACCCGGCGGTACTTCCGCACTCCGGTAGTTCCGAAATCAGTGCGGAAGTTCCTCCTGCGGTAGTTCCGCTATGGACAATCGGAAGTTCCGATTGTCCTGACCGAAGAACAGTGCGCTCGGGTTTCTTTTCAAAAATCCAAAAACTAAATCTTGAATGCTCTTCTCTGGTCAAGTTTCACAGGACATCATCCTAAACACCATCTTGACCTCATGGAGAAGAATTGCAAACAAAGATTCAATGATCAAGCCAAGAACGGATTTCTTGAAGAAGGGGCAAGAAAGACCAAAACCAATGATAAGCGAGATTCTCAGATTCTTAGCTCATGAAACTTTGAGGATGTAATAGCAATATCAAAACGACTCTAGATATCAAGTTTCATGCTATTTCTTAAGACGAATCAAAAGATATGTCAAAACCCTAGATATTCAACATGAAGCAGAGAGAGGAAGAGTTGCAAAGTCAAATAATCAAAACCTCGATTTCATTAGATTGAAACACCGATTCAGAGGTAAAGCAAAGAGGAATGATTACAAAGGATTTCATTCATACTCTCCTCTCAACAAGCTCTCAAAAGCAAAACAAATCCTTTTCTAGAGCTAACCTAATTTTCTCTCAAAAAGTCGACCCTAACTCCGTGGTTCTCCCTATTTATAGCCTTTGCTAATGGGCCTCCAACCCATTAAGCCCGCTACACCGAACGGAACCGCCTCCACTTTTGCCGCTTTGCGAAAAGACCCTTTCGCCTTGCGCACCTTCCGAAGCCTCCGTACACCTTGCTGTCCTTGACACGCAACCACCTCAAGATTCACGCCGTCTTCGACACATCCGACCGTTCTGACCTCAACGCTGCCTGCGCCTAGTCCGATCACCTCGTGTCTCGCCACGGCTTCATCTTGATGCCCTGTAGTCAACACAGACAGAAACACATCACATAGCATTGCACAATATCATAGCATCAACATTTGTATAAGACTCAAACTCATACAAAATCAAACTCACAAAATAACCTTCTCTGCACAGTTCTGGACACAATCGGAAGTTCCGCACTTACCACAGCGGAAGTTCCGATTTCCGGAACATCCGCACTTGTCAGGATTATCGGAACTTCCGCTCTTACCATTGCGGAACTTCCGATCTTCGGAACATCCGTAAACCCAGATTTTCAAAACCGATTTTCATCTCAGAGAACCTTAATATCAGTATTATCGGACACTCCGCTACCCCTTGAGCGGAAGTTCCGATTGCCGTCAGCCGAACTCAAAACCCAGGAAAATCGGAAGATCCTATTTCCAACGCCGGTAGTTCCGATTTATCGGAACTTCCGCTCCATACACAGCGGTAGTTCCGATTTCCCTGACTCAGCCCAGAAACAGTCCAAACCGAAAAACTCAACTCTCAATCTAATCAACACACTTATCAAATACTCATCACTCAGAGTGGAGGACCTCTCACATGGTCTCTCACTAATTAAGATATTTAAGAAAACAAATACGGGAAATACAAAATTAATTAAAGATCAAAATAAATTGAAACAAAATGTGATAAATAAAAATCCGTACTTGGTGAATTTATACTGGTAATAAAATTGTGAAATTAATTAAAAACATATTTTGCAAAAGTACATACAAAGAGAAGTTTAAAAGAATTTTAGATAAATATACAAAGAACATAAAATTATGAAACAATTACATAAAAATCTTCAGTGTATCAGAAATCTTCCCTAAAATTTTTATAGTTTTTTGACATGTATTTCTATGCTTAAAAATTACATAAAGCTCTCAGCCAATATTCAAAATGCTGGAAACTTATTTTCCTTTCCTCTTCCACTGGCCACCCGGCCCCACAGGGCAGGCGCCAAACCACCCCTCTGCCCATGCCGCCGGCCACCATCGGGTGCTCCACCCTCTGCCTATAAAGGCCATTGACGTAGCCGTGCCCTCTTCTTCCCCCTCTCATCTCACCAAGAGAGACCAAGGACGGGCTCAAGAGCCCGAGTGCGCAGAGCCGGCTCCAACACCACCCGCCCAGTCGCTGCATCGCCCTCGCCATTCTGACCTTCTTAGCGAGCTCCTCTCCTAGCCGGTCGCGTCACACCGCGTCCCCAAGTCCCCTCGGAGTTTCCCCTCACTTGATTTCGGTTTCCCCCGCAGGAGCACGCCGCACCGACATCTTCTCCATTTCCGGTCAAAGTCAGCCGCCGCCGTCACCATGGTCGCCTCGGCAAGCCCCGGACCAATTCCTCGGAGAGGGAGCACCTCCACACCTTCCCTGACCTTTCCTCGTCGTCCGTTCGAGCTCTCCCCTACCCGAGCGACGCCCCACGGTGGATTGTTCCGCGCCCGGTGGCCCACAGCACCAGCCCGCTTCGGCCCTCCTTAGTCTCCAACGACCCCTCCGGTGAGTTCCCTATAGCTCCCTCTAGCTCATGCTCTCCCGAGTTCATCTCCTCCCCCTCTCCGACGCCGCCGTGCCATTTCGCCTCCACGGGCCGGCCGCATGCCGCCCACCCCCGTCCACCATCGCGACATCGCCCCCACTGGAACCACCATGACTCCATGGTTCCATTTTGTCCACGCTCGGTTGCCGCCATCGCCTCCTCAGCCGGCGCCACCCTCACCATCAAGCCACCTTGTCGTCCTCTATTTTCCCTATCAGCTCCTCTTTGTGTATGCGTATGACTTTGTGTGTATTGTTGCCAATGACAGCGAGCCTTTGGCTATGTAGATAGTGTTGAAATATGTGATCCGAATTTCTAAGGTTGTATTCAAATATACCATATTAGTGGATAAGTTTTATACTTGGACTCTAAGTCTTTTTACCGCTTTATATACCTCTTGTATGCCGCACGGGGAGAGTGGACATCTCATTGTAATCCTCTGCGATTTGTATACACTCCTCATATAGTGATCATCGCCGGTTGGCGCTCGTGGTTTTTTCCCGCAAGGGTTTTCTACGTAAAATTTATGTCTCCGTTTGTCCCTATTTTTCTAACAAATGGTATCAGAGCGCGGGAGATTAGGGTTTCGAGAGATACGAGAAAAAAGCAGAATGATCTACGTTGTTGTTTTTTTTCATCCACAAGAGGCAGCGAGTTCTGCGCGCGTCCCTTCGCCGCTTTAGTCAAAATGCGCGTCGCTTCATTCACAACATCTCAGAAGCAGCAGCGCGCAACATCCCTCGGTCCGTGCGCCAATCGTCCGCCATCCAAAGCCTGAAGCAACACAGGTCTCCAAGTCCTTTCCTTTAATTAATAACCGAGCGAACTCTATTCTCGTGGCCAATTTTTTGCTTCTGTCAAGTACAAGATCATGCAGCCGTGCCTAGCCATCTTTACATCACGTGGAACTAACAACCTCTATTGCTTTTTCCTTATTAATTGCCAACCAAGTGCAATCAAGACAACAAAGAAAAAAAAAGGTGGCTTGAAGCCCGAGAAAGTTAAACCAGAAGTGTTGTTGGCTTGTGCATTCTGGAGTTCTTTGCTACGTGCACCCGAGATTTGTACCAGGAGTTTAGAAGTTCTTTGACTCGCGTACACAGAAAGTGTACCAAAGAGGTCGTGATTTTTGCTAGATTTACACAGATCAATACCAAGAAATTCCAGGTTTTATTCCTTATGACGACTTTGAAGTATGATCCTCCACTCCTAGGTCGAGACACAAGATTTTGACTGTGGCAAGTCAAGATGAGGACTGTGTTGGCACAAATAGATTTAGATGATGCATTGAAAGGTTTTGAGAAACAATCTACTGCATGGACCACAGATGAGAAGCGTAAAGACCATAAGGCTTTATCTCAGATTCACCTTCATTTATCAAATGATATTTTGCAGGAGGTTTTGAAGCAGAAGACATCTGCTGCATTATGGATGAAGCTGGAACAAATTTGCATGACAAAGGATCTCACCAGCAAGATGCATCTCAATCGAAATTGTACTATCACAAATTGCAAGAAGGAGGATCCGTGCTTAATCATCTTTTGGTGTTTAAGGAGATCGTTGCCGACCTAGAGTCAATGGAGGTAAAATATGATGATGAGAATTTATGTCTTATTCTTTTCTGTTCACTTTTTTAAATTTTAGATACACCATATTATATAGTAGAAATACCCTCACGCTTAATGAAGTTTATGAAGCTTTGCATGCTAAAGAGAAGATCAAATAGATGGTACCCTCTGAAAATTCAAGCTCGCAAGGAGAATGCTTGTTTATTCGTGGTAGGCAAAAGGATAAGAACTCAAACAATGAATCTTGAGGCAAAAGTTCGAACGGCTACAAGAACCGGTCGAAATCAAGAGGCAAGAACAAGTCGTGTAAATATTGCAAGAAACGTGGACACGACATCTCTGAATGTTGGAAGCTACATAATAAAGAAAAGAGAGCTGGCTATTATAAGCCAAAAGATAAACCATATGATGAAGGTAAAGCCTCCCTTGTTGCTATGATAATAGTACTGATGGAGAAATTCTTGTTGGCTTTGTTGGATGTGCTGAGACCAATGATGAATGGATTCTTGATTCTACCTGTACCTTTCATATGTGTCCTAATAGAGACTGGTTTTTCACCTATGAACCTGTTGAAGGTGGTACTGTGTTGATGGGTGATAACTCATCTTGTAAGGTTGCATGAATTGGTTCAATTCAGATCAAGATGTTTGATGGCATTGTCAGAACTTTGACAGATGTGAGGCACATTCCATATTTGAAAAGGAACCTCATCTCTTTGAGTACTCTTGATGATAAAGGGTACAAGTATTCAGGTGAAGGTGGAGTTTTAAAGGTATCAAAAGACTCTTGTTGTGATGAAAGCTGATATTAAAACTGCCAATTTGTACTATCTGCGAGGTACTACAATATTAGGTAATATTGCTGTAATTTTAAGTTCATTATCTGATTCTGCTGCTACTAATCTTTGGCATATGCGTCTTGGGCATATGAGTGAAATTGGTTTGACAGAATTGAGCAAGAGAGGACATTATGATGAACATAACATCAGTCAAGCTGAAATTTTATGAGCATTGTGTGTTTGGCAAACACAAGAGAGTGAGATTCAATACTTCAGTTCATACTATAGAAGGTATTTTGGATTATGTGTATTTGGATTTATAAGAGCCATCTACCAAGACATCGCTAGGAGGTGCTAGCTGTCTGTTAACAATTATTGATGATTACTCTAGAAGAGTGTGGCCTTATTTCTTGAAGAATAAATCTAAAGTATTTTTAGCATTTAAAGAGTGGAAGGTTATGGTTGAAAGGCAAACTGAAAATAAGGTAAAGAAACTTCGCACATATAATGGGATGGAATTATGTTCTAATGAATTTGAATCATATCGCAATATTGAAGGTATTGTCAGGCACTACACCGCACCCATACTCCTCAACAAAATGGTGTAGCTGAGCGTATGAACAGGACCATCACACAAGGCCCGTTGCATGTTGTCTAATGCAGGTTTGCATAGGCATTTTTGGGCTGAAGCCACTTCCACCGCTTGCTATCTTATTAATCGGTCACCATCTATTGCAATTGAAAGGAAGACTCCAATTGAGGTATGGTCTGGTTCCCCAGCAAACACATAAGGTTGTGATTAGCAGAAATATTTTTTTAATGAATTTGCTATACTTAATGATAAACTGCCTACTAATGTTTCTGTTGAGAGTAAGCAGAATTCAAGTGTTCAGGTAGACCATTTTGTTGGCTCAGATAATGAGAATTCTCCTAATGTTGAGTAGCCACCACAACGGTCCATTGCAGTTGGCAGACCTAAGAGGGAGATTAATCCACCCAAGAGGTTGATCGAAGAAGCTAATATTGTTGCTTATGCTTTGAGTGTAGCATAAGAAATTGAAGGTAATGCAGAACCTTCATCATACTCTGAGGCTATTGACTCCGCTGATTGTAATAAGTGGATAACTACTATACATGATGAGATGGAGTCACTTGAAAAGAATGACATTTGGGAATTAGTGAAATTGCCAAAGGAGAAGAAGCATGTTCATTGCATGTGGATTTTCAAAAGAAAGAAATGTATTTCTCCTACTGAACCAGTAATGTATAAAGCAAGGTTGGTTGCTAAAGGTCATAGTCAGATTTGGTGTATTGATTTTAATGATGTTTTTTCTCCAGTTATGAACCGTAGTTCTATTCACACTTTACTCAGTATTGTTGCTATGCATGATTATGAACTTGAGCAATTAGATGTTAAAACTGCATTCTTACATGGGGAGTTGGAAGAAGACATTTATATGGATCAAACTGATGGTTTTGTTATTCTTGGAAAAGAACACCTTTTTGTAGATTAAAAAAAATCTCTTTATGGTTTGAAGCAATCTCCTAGACAATGGTACAAGAGATTTGACTCTTTTACGCTCTCTCATGATTTTAAGCGGTTTGATTATGATATCTGTATTTATTTAAAGACTGTTAATGGTTCAGCTATTTATTTGCTTATCTATGTTGATGATATGCTGATTGCTGCAAAAGATAAGTCGAAAATAGCAAAACTGAAAGCACAATTGAGTAATGAATTTGAGATGACGGACCTAGGTGCAGCAAAGAAAATTCTTAGTATGGAGATTATCAGAGAGAGAAAATCTGACAAATTATACCTTTGTCAACAAGGTTATATTGAGAAGGTCTTTCGTCGTTTTAATATGCATGATGCAAAACCAGTGAGTACTCCATTAGCTTCGCATTTCAGATTATCTTCAGTTTTATGTCCTGAGTCAGATTATGATATTGAGTACATGTCTAGAGTTACATATTCCAGTGCAGCTGGTTCTCTTATGTATGTCATAGTTTGTTCTCGTCCTGATTTATCTTATGCACTGAGTGTTGTTAGTATATACATGAATAATCATGGAAAATAGCATTGGAAAGCAGTTCAATAGATTTTCAGATATTTGTGTGGCACTTCTAATGCTCGTTTGCAGTTTGAGAATTCTGGAGATGAACTTGTTGGTTATGTTGACTCTGATTATGCTGGCGATTTGGACAAGAAGAGGTCTCTCACAGGTTATGTTTTCACTATTGGTGGTTGTGCTGTTAGCTGGAAGGCAAGTTTGCAAGCTACTATAGCCTTATCTACCACTGAAGTAGAATATATGACTATTTCCGAAGCTTGTAAAGAAGCTATTTGGTTAAGAGGTTTGTACAATGAGCTTTGTGGAGATAATTCTTGCATTACTATTTTTTGTGATAGTCAGAGTGCTATATGCCTTACAAAGGATCAGATATTCTATAAGAGAACAAAGCACATTAATGTGAGATATCACTTTATTCGAGGTGTTATTGCTTAAGGTGATGTCAAGGTATGCAAGATAAGTACTCATGATAAGCCAGTTGATATGATGACAAAGCCAGTTCTTGTTACTAAGTTTGAGCTTTGCTCAAGTTTAGTTGGTATCACAGTTTAGTCCTAGAGACTAATTAGCGCACGATTATTTTTATCTTATTGTGAGGTTATTTGGTGATTGATGATTCTTCATTTTGCTACAAGAGAAAATTCGTCTCAAGGTGGAGATTATTGAGATATGTGATCCGAATTCCTAATGTGGTTGTATTCAAATATACCATATTAGCGAATAAGTTTTCTACTTGGACTCTAAGTCCTTTTATCCCTTTATATACCTCTTGTATGCCACACGGGGAGAGTAGATGCCTCATTGTAATCCCCTGCGATTTGTAAACACTCCTCATATAGTGATCATCGCCGGTTGGCGCCTACGCTTTTTTCTCGCAAGGATTTTTCAAGTAAAATTTTGTGTCTCCGTTTGTCCCTATTTTTCTAACAGATAGAATACACCAAGATTAGTTAGCTGTTTAGGGAATTGTCAGTCGACTACTTAGCCAACAGATGTTCATCTAGCAAATGGTATGCCTGAGTAAAGTGATAAGTGATTAGTTAAGGATATCACAGTTAGCAAGTTACACCTTGACTGAGTTAGTCAGCAGGTCAATAACTAGTGAGCATTGCCATCTATTGTTTAGGTCCAACATAGTTAGGGATTGGTCAGTATGTTATTTTAAAGACAAAACAATGTCAAATGATTGATTTAAGATTGAGGGCTAACAAGAAATGATCAGTTTTGTCAATAGGCTAAGCGCCTTCTAATGCAAGTACTTAGAAAGTTTAATAATTCAGTTAACCTTTGGACATTAAGCTAACAAAGGTAAACCAACTCTTGCAAATCTTATGGCTGTCATTTAGGACATGTGAATTAACAAAATGGAAGTATGAAATTTGTATGGAGTCTAGCGAGTAGTACTTCTATTTAAAGACTTTCTTTTGTAAAGAGGCATGGACATAGAATACAATCTAAAGATGATCAGAATTATCAATAGACTAATGACCTTATAATACAAGTAAATGGAAAAGTTTTGTGGAATTAGTTAGCCATTAGTGGTTGATCCAGAGAAGCAAATCAAAACATTAATAACTTTACATACAAACTCGAAATCAAATAAATCTTTTGGCTAAACTCATATAAAATCACTCTCAATATAAATATGCAAAAATATTTGGATTTTCTTAATGTTGGACTTATTTCTCCATTTGTGTTTTGTTTCTGGTTCTTTCGAATAGACGCTAGATTTCGCGAGCAAGATTATCGAAGATCAAGCGACCTCACTCTCTGAACAATATAAGCAAGGCAAGCACCTCCTTGATCATATTGATCCCACTATTTTACTTATTGTATTTCTTTTTGCAAAATCTATTATTGCATGCGTGTATGTATGATATGAAATTGCTATATTCGGGACGTCGATAGTTGTAAATCCTATTCAATACATGAATTCCCTTGATATGTTGATTCCTTGTTGTTGTAGACATTAGGTTATGTGTTAGACAATATATAATGTTAATTGAGAATTTTGAGTGCGATTTATCACACAATTGCTAAATAGAACGACATATTTTTCTGAAAAGATATAAAAGGACAATATGATAAATGTTAATTTGGAGGATCTTTGAAAAATATCCAGAGGAGGTATCTCTATTATTTTGTATAAGAATGAAAATGCAAAACCTAGTTTTCGACGCGGATGAGTTATATTATATTCTGAAAAGGGTGGGAGAGGAGTCTCACTCGTAGATAGAGGGAGATTCTCGACCGAGTCAATTAAGGGCTGAACACCGATATATCCGACCTAAGCGTGAGCGTACAACTATAGTGCTAGTGTGGGATGACCTTAGCTAATTAAGTTATCTAGATATAGCCTTGCATGAGGGATAGACAGTAGACGTACGAGCAAGTTTCTGTATTGCTGACATAACGACGAATGCCTCACTGAGACGAGTGTATCGAGAAGGGTTCCCATATATCGAGAAGGGTACACTCGGGCGAAGTAAGGAACAACATTCGACGTGCTAAGTGCAAGGTTAGGGCTAGATAATGTAAAGGTTTTGACACGTGCTCTAAACTGCTTACCTAAGGTAGTGAGCGGTAGCATCGATAGGCGCCAGACAAACTAGAGAATTCATATACTGTGGGTAAAGTTGTACCCCTCTGCGGAGTATAAATCTATTATAATAGCCGTGCTCACGGTGACGAGCATGCTAAGTGTAGTATTGCTGGGTATAGACTTAATTTTTACAAAAACTGTCTTATTGGAAAATGAGGGAATGGTTTATGGTTTTATTTTAGTTAACTGCCGAGTTATAGCTGAACTGAAATGTTGCTCGCAACTGAGGAGGGTTGCGAGTTGTAGTTTTACTATTTGTGATTCATTCAATTACTTACTGTCATGTTATCTATTTAACTACCCTTTCAAATCCCAATGCAAAGTACTACTTATGGATATTGCAAACAAAATCTACTTAATGCAAAATAACTTGTAGCATAGGGCCTTCTCTTGTTAGCCTTGCATCTATATAAATCTGAATACACATTGTACTCAATCTTGCCTAATTTATTGTTCAGAGTATGAGGAAGAGCCAAAGCTAGACGACACTTTCTTCACACCCGGAACCGGAGGGTCCGGTGACGGATCTATCTAGGTTTTGTTTCTTGTCGGTTGCCTTTGGGTTTGGATGAGCACACCACTGGAATCTGGTTTACTTTCACCACTTTTACTTCCCCTGCTATTTCTGTTAGTCTGTTACTTCTGGTACTTAAGTTTTATTTGGCCAGCCGGCCCTTGTAATGCAAATATTGTAATCACTTAAGTTAAGTATCACATTTGCTTTACTTATGTATGTGAATGTATGGATGTGAATATCAAATGTTGTGTATGTGTGTATTAACCATTGATCATAGGATTAGTACGGTACACACATAAGGTCTTTAGGTATTCTACGCCCAGGGTTTGACACGAACTCTCCACGCCTTGATTGATACAGTCACAATGGTTGCACAAAATTATTGAGGATACTTGTTATAATCAAGAACGGGATGATAAACAATGAAAGGTGGGTACAAAAAATGATGTTTAGGAAGCTCATGATGCCGCTCCGGTTGTTGGCATGACACATTCTGTTGACTAATTATCCAGAACTGTTATACTGTTTATGCAGTTGATAATAACAGAAGTTTATTACTGTATGGCCTTATAGCCTAATGGACAATTGGTTTCCGGCTATTGTAAGCACAAGGAAGAAAATCTAACGAGGAGGGCCTAGCCCGGCCTTACCTCCGTCTAACATTTTATCCTATCAGCCATTGATTTTATTAATGATGGAGGAATCAACGGCTAATTTTCTTCCCACGGCACAGTAAGAGCATTGCTACATTGTTCCCACGTGAAGCTCTCTACTAGCAAATTTTCTTCTCACGGCATCACGAGAGCATTGCTACATTGTTCATTGAATTTGACGGCGTGAACACAGAACATAATTTATCTCGCTGGGCTGCTGCAGTTGTTTAATTTATGGAACAGTGTACAACGAGCCTATAGTTTCCGTGCTGCGGAATGAAGTTTCACTAAGCGATAAAAGGTACACTCTTCAGATGTTACATAGAAATCAACAATTCGGATGTGCGTTGTGCAATAGACGAATGTTATGAGAGCAATTTCCTCATAATAATATCCTCGCTTCACAGAGGTAGAAGTGCACAATCTTCAAACACATCTAGTCGGTAGAAATTTGAATGAAATCACAAATTTATCTAGTTAATTGTTGTGTAGTTAATCCATTGAATTATTATGACATGCTCTTAAGAGCTTCTTCAATGCTCCTCCGTGGACAATTGCTCTAGCCATCAGTGTAGGAGAGAAGATACATCAGCATGGGAGGTTGCTTCAAAGAGGACTACAATAGCTTCATGAAGCTACATAGCTTAAACTAATTCATATGAGTTCAGCTTAGAGCATGTGAACCTATCATAAAGCTACTGTGCATTGAGGTGGGATATAACATCCTAAAATCTTAATTCTGGGATTATATAATTACGTAATATAAATGCATTAGTAAAAATACTTTGACCATTTGCATATGAAATATATCATGTTGACTTTGGTTTTTAAATTTAAAAGCAAAATATGAACTACAAACAAATAGGTCCCGCCTATTCAAATCTTAATAACTTTTGCTACAAAACTCCAAATTGAATGAAATTTATCTCTAAATTCGTCTAAAATCATGATCTACCAGAATATGTAAAAATATTTAATTTTGGTTATTGTTGAATTTATTTGGTGTTATTTAATCCGTTTTCGACTCTTTTTGATTTAGATGTCGATTGCTCTGATTATTATTGCGACGATCAACCGTCCTCATTTCCATAATAGCAAGAGCAAGGCAAGCACCCCTTTGATCATGTTGATCCTAGTATTTTAATTATTGTACTTTATTTTGTAAATCCAATTATGCATGCGTGTATGTTGTGTATGAAAAATGCTATTATTGGAAAAATAGTAGTTGTAATCCTACTTGTTGCATTATCCTTTTGAAATGTTGATCATCTAGTATTGTAACCATTAGAATATGAGTTAGGCATTATGTAATGTCAATTGGGAAGTTTTCAATGCGATTATCGCACAAACGCAACTAGAGCGATATTTTTTTTGAAAAATTGATAAAATGACAATATAATAATATGAGAATTTAGGAATATTTTGAAAAATATACAAAGAGGGTATCTATGTTATTTGATATGAAAATAAAATGAAAACCTTAGTTTTAGACGCGAGCGAGTTATATTGTAGTCTGAAAAAGTAAGAATTTTGACTCACTAGTAGATAGGGTGGAGTTCTCGCCCATAGTTGACTAAGTACTGAAGCCAGCAAATCCGAGACTAAGACCTAATCGTACAACCGTATGTGCTAGGATGGGGTAGCCGTAGTTAATTAAGTTATCAAATTATAGCCTTGCATGATAGTTGGCAGAAGTAGTGTGAGCAATTTCTATTGCTGTCATAACTGTGAATGACTCACTTCAACGATTTCTATCTGGATGGAGTGAGAGACTCACTTGACGGGTTTCTATCCGGCAAGTGAGGGACTCTCTCAACGGTTTCTATCGGTGAGTGGGGACTCTTCATATGAGGGTTTTTATCCAAGTGATTAGGGATAATCATTCGCATGGCTAGTGCAAAGTTAGGGCTAAATAATGTAAAGGCTGCGTCGCGAACTCTAGCTTGCTTCCCTTTGGTAGTGAGTAGTGATATAGAGATAATTTAGGCAACTGGAATACCACGTACTATGGATAAAGTTGTACACCTCCGCAGAGTGATAAACTAGTCGAATAGCCATGCTTGCGGTCATGAGCGTGCTTAGTGCGGTTGGTATGGCGGTAGTTTTATTTTTCAAACTGGTTTGTTACAAAAGATTTGAGGTAATGACATGAGGTTTTTAATTTGTTGAGTTAACTACCATGTCTATGGCTGGGTTGCTATGTCTATAGCAGAGATACCATTTTCTATGGCCAATTTGCTATGTCTATAGCAGGACTGCCATTTCTATGGTTGAATATGAATTTATCAGTGTCATTTCTATGGTTGAACATGATTATATTTTTGCTTGCAACCGAGTAGGGTTGCGGATGTTGGTATTATTTCATTCAATTATTTGTTTATTGTCCTATATTTACTTTTTCTTAAGTTGCTCTTTTAAATTATGTTGCAAATTACTACTTATGAATATTGCAAATAAATGTGGCTTTGAGTAAAAGAACTTGTAGAGTAGAGCCATTCATTTGATAGCTTTGCATCTAATATAATTTTTGCGATACACTACAAGTCTTGATGAGTACGCATTGTACTCAATCTTGCTATTGTTGTTGGTTTAGAATTTGCAGAGGAGCCGATGCCAGACGATGAGTTCTTTGCCCCCGACACTAGAGGGTCCGGTGACGGGTCTACGTAGGTCTTGTTCCTTGTCGGTTGCTTGCGGGATCTGATGGGCATGCCGTTGGACTTTTGCTACTATTACTATGTCTTCCGCTGCTATTTATTTTGTTTACTCTGATGACTGCTTTTATTTGGCTAGTTGGCTGTTGTTGTAATAGCTTAAGTAGAATATCATTTTTCTTTACTTTAGTGTGTGTTTGTATGGATATGATTGCCAAATGTTGTGAATGTGTGTGGTAGCTATTAATCCTGAGACTAGCACATTATATACATAAGATCTTCAGGTGTTCTATAGCTGAAGGTCGACATAGGAGGTGTAGTTTATTTTCGGATTTTGTAGACTCATCACGATCATGTAGCTACAACTATGCATTGAAGCGGTGTATTTTTTACAGCAACAGCTTCAAGCTAATATGATATACCCTTGGAGCTACTGTTTGAAGCTGTTGTGCATTAGAGATCCTTTGTAGGTACGCCCAGGTTCACAATTTCGACAAAATTTTGCTCCTTTCATTACCCTCTAAAATAAATACATCTCGTTTAAAAAAAATTCGGCAATATTTGAATTTGGATCTGACCCAAACAACCCATATGGAATTCAATCAAATTTCATCCAAACTTCGGTGAAATTATGTCCAAATTTCAGGCGCCTCTTTGAACATTTCACCAAAATTACAACCGAAATTCTAAACTTTTGGTAATTTTATGTCTTTCGCCCCCTAACGAAATAAATAGCAAAACTTCCCTAGGTACGCCGCGGCACGGCCAAGCCGTCAAAACGAGACCCCGACAGAAAGACTGGTCAGATCTTGTGGCGTCACGCGAGTTACGAGTTCCACGCAACATGCAGAAGCAGAACGACCGCCCCGAAGACCGCGTCCGAGAAGCAAGCAGAAGCGCAAACACCCACCCACCCATTCGGCACGCGCCGCCGCCGCCGACCACCCTCGCCAAACGCTCGGCACCCATGTCCCTCCCCGGCGGCGGCAAGTACCCCGCCTCGGCTGGCGGCGGCCGCGCGCGGCTCCGGGACGATCAGCTGCGGCAGCTCCGCGAGCTCTTCCTCCGCTTCGACCTCGACGGCGACGGCAGCCTCACCAAGCTCGAGATCGCCGCGATGCTCCGCTCGCTCGGCCTGCGCCCCACCACGGGGGACGAGATCCACGACCTCATTGCCGCTATGGACGCCGACGGCAACGGCACCGTCGAGTTCGACGAGCTCACCTCCTCCCTCGCGCCGTTGCTCCTTGGGCCCTGCCGCCCAGCCGTGGCCGTCGACCATGCGCAGCTCGCCGAGGCCTTTCGCGCCTTCGACCGCGACGGCAACGGCTACATATCCGCCGCCGAGCTCGCGCGCTCCATGGCGCGCATGGGGCACCCCATCTCCTACGCCGAGCTCACCGACATGATGCGCGAGGCCGACACCGACGGCGATGGCGTCATCAGCTTCCAGGAGTTCACCGCCATCATGGCCAAGTCCGCCCTCGACTTCCTTGGCCTCGCCGCATTGTGAGTGAGATGGATCATGGATGGATTCCTCCTCTCCCTCCTCCGGTTAGAGCTTCGTGGACTTCTTCTCTGTTTGTGCATTTGTTCCTTTTGTTTTTACACTTTAGCTCTGCTAATATATACATATTTGAACTAAATTGGTTGTATCATATGTGTTGGTGTAAATATGATGTAATGTTGCTGTAGTGCACATTTGATTTGGAATTGTTATCCAGAAAAAAAGAATGAAGTTGCCTGAACAAATTCACAAAATCAGTAATGCTTAATCCATTTGATTTTGGAATAGGAATTGTTGTGTTGATCAGTAATATAAACTGGTTATGGAAAAAATCGCTTTCAGATCATATATATAATTCAAAAGGATAATAGATCCAATGTAGATGCAGCAAGAGAAGTTCATGCGATAATTTATAGGAGTACAAAACATATATTTTAAACCGACACAAACATTGGTCTTTTGACTCAAATTAACACCTTGTGGAACGTAACCGTACTTGTTTAGTTTGCAACAGTCATGCTGAACAAACTTGCCTAAATAACAACCACCACTATGTATATTTTGATATGTAGCTTGTTTAAGAGCCGGAAATTTGCAACTCTCCATGCATTCTTGAACAAAATGCACAGAATACCAACAAAAGTCTGGCCATAAATCCCACACTGAGGCTAAAACGAAAATAACTTGAATCCTTTGATATACTTCAAGTACCAACGAGATGACTCCTCTATGATGCTAGCTTACTTTGTAGTTACCTTCCAGAACTTTCTAAAAAATGATAAAAAAGAGAAAAAGTTCCCTTAATGAACCAAATCGTCCAAAAAACAACAACAAACACATAAAGTCTGCATATAGTTTGTCGAAGATGCGAAAATAAGTAATCGTCCATGTCTTT
Organism: Hsuehochloa calcarea; assembly: GCA_036346395.1. Taxonomy (NCBI): domain Eukaryota; kingdom Viridiplantae; phylum Streptophyta; class Magnoliopsida; order Poales; family Poaceae; genus Hsuehochloa; species Hsuehochloa calcarea. Next base: position 26,524,961 of record CM070593.1, on the reverse strand, counting down.
TTGAGCAGAAGTGCACAAAATAGCATAGACAAAGGGAGCAGCAGAGATGTTTATGGTCACTAAATCACTATGGGGAGTATGAAGGGAAAAGGTTGCAACTACGTCTGTGGATTTTGAAGAGGATTCAAACTGTGACAAGCTTAGATCATAGTACGTGTAACCTTCTATTATTCTAAAATTTGTTAAGATCATAGTTCGCTCAAAGCCACATTATATTTCTCTATTTTGTTCCGGGTGACAGAGCCAAGAATAGTGTGAACCTATCGCTGGCAAGTGACAACCAATTCAGGCTTTAGAGAATCAATCAATGAGGAAAGGGAAAGTGTGCACTCTCTCTTTGGAGTCGGTCCATTAGCTACTGTAATAAAAATATGTTCAGCGTTACAAGTAATCTGCTCTCAATTAGTTTTCTGAGCAACTAGGCTTACATCTTGAGTCGAAATTCAATATTACACGCGTTTCCTTAACCAGAGTATAGTACTACCTCGGTCTAGGAGTTAACATGACAGGCAACATAAGCTTCTATTTCTTCTGGCTTGGGCTAGGTACTGTCCAGTTTGGTTTTGTGTCAAAATGGCAAATAGTTCATTTTGTGTTGGGAGCCTTAGAATGACCTGCATATGGACGGTATAACATTGCCGCGGTACGCATTTGATCTGAAATTGTTTTTGAGAGAGAGAGAGAGAGAGAGCAGCACGCAGGAGGGTGCATCACCTAGAACAGTTAACTAAATTTGTTTTTCTAATCACATGAGAGCACTAAGGACAATAGTACATACATATTATAATGATTCGGTAAGAGATTCATTGGGTCATACCAGCACGGAACAAATATTATCATTAGAGTAGAGGAAATACAATAGCGGTGAATGCAAAAAGACTAATTCCTTTAGCTGGATAAGTGGGTAAACCCGAGCCTCGGTTCATACAATAGTTCACACCAGGCTAGTAACACCTGATTTAAGACAGAAACGAAGTACAGAGCAACTGAGAAAATATTAGAAACTGATAGATATACTCACCGGTCTTTTAACTTAAATACGTATGCAAACTGGTATACGCACATAATCAACTGAGTTCTATGGCAGAACTGGCATTAGTTGCAAAACAACTTGGCCAAATAACAACCACCAACATGTTAATTTTGCCATTCAATTTGTTGAAGTGCTGGAAATATGTAATTTTTTTGCGTCTTCTTGAACAAAAGGCTGGATTACATGAGACATTTCCCGTGTGGTGCTTTTCTTAATTTGTATTACTTGTTTTCTTGAACCAGATGGCCCAGCCCAAGTAACAGCAACAAATACATAAATCTATCATGCAGCTGGTCGATGAGACAGAAATAAGGAACCCTCCATGTCCTCTTGAGCAAAAAGGTGCAAAATACCATCCAAAGGCCTACTAAGAATCCCATAATTAAGCCAAGATGAAAGTACATTCGATCTGAAACATTATTGTATACTCTTTTGTGGTCAACTTGAGCTGGTTTGTCCCCTGAACAATTGTTTGGAAGTGGATGTCCGCAAAGACCAGCATTTCCAACATACATTGAAGCTGGATCATCAGTGTCAAGAGTGTCTATCTGATGGCCTGACGGTATTCGTCCATATAAATTGTTATTGGACAAGTTCAAATAACTCAAGTGTATTAAATTTGACAGGCTTGAAGGAATTTCACCAGAAATTTGATTGTTTGAGAGCTCAAGAGACTCCAGTAGCCGCAAAAGACCAATCTTGTCTGGAATATTTCCATTTAAGAGGTTGTAAGACAAATTCAGATTTATCAATGCGTCAAGTGAACCTATTTCTTCAGGAATCTGCCCAGTCAAATTGTGACAAGATATATCAATGCTCACCATATACTTGATTCCGCTGCCATATTTACGCTCTTGCCCTTTTGTCACGGTAGACAAGGTGTCATCACTCATCAAGCCCTCGAAAGCCGTGTTTCACATACCACACACACAAAACTTTTCCTCCTGCGACTCGGAGATAACACACGCCAAAGTACTAAGTCAAGAGGGTCCCATATATCCCTCATGTGGTTAATCTGAAAAAATGTGGAGAGTGTGACACAAGATGTTCGGTCCTTGTTGACTTGGGCACCATTCCAATCACCCCCAAAAACACCACACCAACATACCATTATGCCCAAGTCCAAATCGGTTTCATTTTCAGTTTTGATTTGCAAAATTAACAAAGCACGAAGTGCTGGACATAATGGAAGAATAATAATTTTTGTGTGATCAAGACCATCGACTAAGTCGATGATCGCCCAAGGCTACCGAACTAAGCATGGCTAAGCATAAAGACTCGTATGCTACTAAGTGACAAGAGTTCATCCAACGAACTCTAATCAATGCAAATAACCTATGCTCAAGTAGTAGAGAACAAACAATATCCTACAGATTATGCAACTATAGGATCAACTAACCATAATTTAACACAAAGTAGCAATGCATACATACAGTTGAGTTCAAAATATTAAACTTGTAAAATAATAGGATTAACATGATCAAACTGCTTGCCTGATTGAAGTTGCTCTGTTTGCTGGGGATCACTCTCGGTGTTAATGTGCTCTTCGGATCCTAACGAGAAGGCGAAAAGCAACCAATAAGAACAAATAAAATACAAAGACTCAACAGCAATTTTTTTTTTTCAAAATTACGAAAATCTTCAGAAGCAAGTCTTGATTTATAAAGCGTAGCAACAAGAATCGATTGATTTGGATTCTTAATGCCAAAACTACGATAGAAAGAAAGGTCTTACGACGGGTAATGGTCGTTAGCGTGAACTTCTGATGCGATGAGTCGTGGAAGGATTCTGACGGATAGTGGTCGTAGAAGGACGTACGACTGGGTACTAGTCGTAGATAGACCTACGACTTGGTACACGTCGTAGAAGTACTTATGACCCGGACATAGTCGTAGTAACACTCACGACGAGGTACAGGCCACGACATAACTTTCGACTGGGTAATGGTCGAAGAAGGACTTATGAACACGCCACAGTCGTAGTAAGACTTACGACTATGGGGGTTATTGTAGGAAAACTTACAATCACTCGGTAGGCCTCTCACGACAAACATAAGGTGCAGGGACTACGCGGCGTCATATTTACCCACCCTATTATTGCATCTGGTCGAAACGACCAGGCTACAGTGACTGGTCGAAATCCCGACCACGAGGCAGCGCCTCCCGCACTCTTTGCAGTTTGGCGGCTTCTCAGGCCCAGTGAGTACGACCACGGTCGGCAGAAAGGTATGGCTCGAAACTTCGCGAGCAGGCAATGCCAAGGACAACGAAAACACACTTACTCTCCTATAGGGCAATGTAGAAAGTACAGGTGAAGAGCGACCAGAGACCCACGGAGTGGCTCACGTGACAGTATCAGAATGGCGGTGGTAAGGTTCTCGCTAGGCCATAGTGACACAGGCACAGAGAGAACCAAACGGGTGAAGTTAAGCTCCAAAGAGTAAAGGGGAGCGAGAGGGGTCAAGACTTGAAGAAGAAAACCCATTGCCACGCCTCATCGAAAGCTCCACACCCAACAAGAGCGGCCGAGGAGGTTGCGAGGCTGCCGACTCAAGCAAGATGGTGAATGCTAGGCTGGAGTTGCGGAAGTGCTAAAAGAAGCTAAGAGTGAAGCACAAAGGGGTTTAAATAGGGCGATGGCGAGAGCACAGCGGCCGGTTTCGGTCGGGTCAACAACGCCATGAGAGCACTTGAGAAGCGATGTGGCGGTTGAGTCATGGCCTGTCTTGAGGTAGGAGTCGACGAGCATTTAATGCGCGCCGCTACGACTAGCCGTTTAAAAGGCGGACGAAGAGTGGGTACGCGCCACGTTTTTCTCCTGCGCCGCGCCATGGCGAGGGGCTCATCGCGAGGCGTGGACGAGAGGAGGAGGCGACGACTCGTTGGTCGTCGGATTGAAATCGAAAATCTGTTCGATCTTGATCCAGCGGCTCGACGGCGCTGACGACCACGTAATGTACGGCTAGTGGGGCGGGACCGGAATCGAGTGGCCGAGCAAATTGAAACCTGAGAGCAGTCGGGGTTTGAACTAGAACAACTGATTTTGAGGATCATTGCGACTCCACGGCTCGAAATTTTAGGTCGAATAGGAGGAACCGAGGTTTCATACTGAATTTTCCCGAAATTCGGATCCAATTTGACTTGCCTTCAAACCAAATGATTTCTAAAAATCATAAGTTAATTGAGGTGTTGCTCCTCCTAGACTTCGCGACCACCACGTAATGGTGCGGTTAGTGGGCGGGGCCGAGTCCGATGGCTCGAGCTCGAAACCAAATCGAAACTACGAACAGTGCAAAACGAGTTAGGGTTTGAACTAGAACAAGCCCGATTTTGAGGATCATTTAAGGTACCAAGCACGCTCCAAAATTTACGAAATTTTAGCTCGGAGATTGCTTACAATGGGAGGAACCTCCCATAAAATTTTCGAGAAGTTTTCATACACTTTGAATTTTCCCAGAAATTCGAAGAGGAGAAATAGGGTTTGACCGAATTTGACTTGCCTTCAAGAATTACCAAATGATTTCTAAAAATCATAAGTTAATTGAGAGGTGTTGCCAACCTCCCTAGAACTCGGAAAATGAAAATGATTTTGATTAGAGTCAAAAGAAATTAAATTTGATTTTCCTAATTCTTTTAAAAGAATTACAAAAATGGCTAAGGGCTTCAAGATGCAAGAAAAGTTTTAATTTCTTGATTTTCTTACATTTGAAACACAAACCCAAATTAGGGATGTTCTGAGCAGAGAATACCCGGTGGCGGATGCATGTAGACCTCCTCACGCAACTTCGCCATTAAAGGCATTCTTGACATCAAGTTGAAAGCAGACCGGTGGCGAGCAGGCGCGCCCACCGAAAGAAGAGTGCGACGGTGGTCATGTGGGCCCACGGGGCAAAGTCTCATCGTAGTCACGACCATGCTCTCCTGCTTGGAAGCCACGAGCAACAAGGCCGCGCCTTATAAGGCTCAGAGACCATCAGGCGAGTCTTAATCTTATAGACCCACTTACATGTGATGGGACGAGAGTGAGATGGAAATGGAACAAGATCCCAAGTACCCGATGCGCTCGAGGCGGCAATCTCATCGGCCATGGCATGTGCCACTCGGGATGAAATGTGACATCCGTGGGAGGTAGGCTCACAAGTAGTGCGCGACAAAGGCAAAAGCAGGCGGGGCGCGAATCGTGGCGATCGCGGAGGCGAGGAGAAGATGGCCCACGTCGGGAAGATGAAGCATCGAAGAAGATGAAACATCGGGAGAAGTGGGCTCATCTGGAAGATCCTCATCTGAGGTCGGCGAGTGTAGGCGAGTGTAGTGGGGGGCACTGAGGAGCCGGGAGGCAAACAGGCGGCGACAATGGCGGAGAGGCCACGGGAAATATGTGGAGCGAGATAGGTGTATCGGAAAGGTTAAAAAAGGCGGAGACTCACAGAGGAAGTCGAAGGAGAGCGGGGCGTGGGTAGAAGGGGCGAGACTGCGTCGAAAGTCATCGAGAAATCCGCATCCGTCGACCAACGGGATCCACAAATAGCCCTTGTGCCGGCGCTGTACCCGAAAGACACTCAATGGGTGGCGGTCGGTTTGGTGCGTTCTCGACGAGGAGAAGCAAGCGCAGTAACGATAGAAAGCTCTGCGATAGTCGAAGAGACGAGCAGAGAGCGCTCAAACGCTTTAAGTAGGAAACTGCTCACAAGCATCGGACCAATTCTTGTCCTTCTTGAGCAACTCATTATCGGCTTCGGATCTTGGTGGCTGATAAACGCGATGACCTCCGCCCAAACCGAGAAAAGTCCGGAATAGGCGATCAGAAGATCGAACCCATGAGCTCAAGGAGGTGGCGATGCTTGCTACGGTCAACACCACGCGCATCGCCGAAGAACGGGACAAGAAGGCCACTTCCTTCAACGAGCGCCTGCTTAATCTTGCATAGAAGCTCACATGCTTGCCTAACACAAGCCTCAGATGGTCACGTTGCTCAAGATCGTTGGAAAGATGAGAATATCATCGATGGAGACCATACAAGTATCCAAATACGCCATGAATGCAAACTGTTCATAGATAGACAAGGGAGCATACACTTAAGCCAGAAGACATGAAATATATCCAGCCGTGAGTAGTGGAAAGAAAATCCTCGAAGTAAATATGATATAGTATCGATATCCCCTTCTCAAATCAATCTTGCCGGAGCCCAAAATTGATCAAAGAGAACAAATGCGGGCAAATGGACAATTGAGACTTTACGACCTCATTGCTATGAGCGTAAGGAAGCTGAGAAGTATTTGCCTAACTTCGGCCACGAAGATGTAGAGACATCGTGGAGATGAGGCAGACGATGAAACCTTTTCGACGAAGCTAAAGGCGGCTTCTTCGATTCCACCTGAGATCGGTGGCATCAAGTGCCTCTGATGCCATTGGTACCGGAAAAATAGGTGAGACGAGTGGTAGGTCTCGAGAAGGCGGCGGCCTCGAGGAGCGTCCTGAAGAGATCGATGAAGCCACTGAATCGGGACTTCACTAATGGAGGAGCGGCGTCACTAGGCGAAGCAGATGCAGCCTAGAGAACTCTCGATAGGTCTTAACTCCGTCACGGAAGGTTAGATAGAGAGATGACTCCAATCGATGTGTCCCTTAGGTCGATACAGCCAATCATCCCGTGGATTAGATCTATACTTGCATGGAAGTAGGCGAGGATTCAGATGAATCTCAACCTCAATCTCGATTGGAACATCCCCACTCTATTCAGTTCTCTAAGAGGGCCTCGAACCGTGAGAGCGAGAGAAGAACGGACCAATAATGGAGGTAAGAGGAGCTTACTAATAGCGGGGAATAGACCTGTAAACAAAAGAATGAGATGCTCCTGAATCAGACAAAACAGAGTCGTGAAAGTAATGCGATCAAGAATCAACTTCAGGATCCTCACCAGACGAGGTTGAGGTACAACTACCCACACCTTGGGTAGGAGGGACTTTCTTCAGATGCGGCAGAAGAACGAGCCCTGCGCACTCAATGAGGACGAGGGGCCTCCGTTTCACGGGGCAAGCGATCGTCGAAGGATGGCCCTTGTTGTGCGTCCGCGTGAGAATCCGCAGCTGGAGGCCTCTAGTCGACTCGCGAGTGCACGCGTTGTAATCACGGTGCTGTGCGAGGAAAGGCGGCGTGAAATATGCCGTATTTCACCGGTACCAATTCGAGACGATCAAGCCAATGGCTGATCTCGATGACTTCGGCGATCACTTACGCGGCGAGGGCGACCTCCGCCGAGTGTGACGATGGCCTTGTCCACCACAAACCGAAGTCGTCGAGGATAGCGTCTTCAAGTGACAAACCATCGGTGAACTTCGAGTATGCTTGGCCTTATCGAGCCAATTCTTCCGGAGGATAACGAGCCAAATGGTTGAACTCGAGGTACTCCTCTCGCGAATCTCGCAGGAGCCTCTAGAGCGATACAAGACATCGTCGGAAGGAATATGGAGTGGAAGAAGGCAAGCACGAATCCTTTCGAACTGACGGTGGCGAATCTACCGTGAGTAAAGAACTTCGTAGACAAAGCTGACTCTCCAGCTCGCCGCAGACGTGAACAACCGAAATATCGGCATCGACAACGGCGGTTTGCGAACCGAGAAATCGTCTATAAGCGGACTGCACTGAGAACTACGGTAGAAGGCGACAACGGTAGTCCCCACGCTGCTCGAAGAGTGCTCTGGCGGACTCCTGTGATGCACCCCAGACATCGGAGGTTAATGCGGCTGACGCCCGAAGATCAGCCCTCCGCACGTTGCCAGTTCACTGAAGACCTCACTATTCTCGAGGAAGAGGAAGTCTCCTTTCGATGACCGATCGCTTGGGCAGAGCGAAAGTCTACGCACCCTGGTACAAGTAGTCAAGCAATCCATGTAAACTCCGAGATTCAAAGTAGGAAAGTGACCTAACGATAGGGAATGGAATAAGGCAGCGACCAAAACAGATGCGATAAACGTCAAGTGTTTAGAGGAAGCACAATACGGCGAGGAATCATAAACCTCAACTTCCCAATGGAGTAGGGCATGGTATGACGAGTACATCGCGGAGAAGAGGCGAATCGGATTAAGGCAAAACCACGCACTACTTCTGTAATATTCACCGTTTTTCTGAAAGCTTCCTCCAAAGAAGATGAATGGCAAGGGGATGGTGTATATATTTCCCTGAACAACCATTCCTTTCAAGTTTCCCAGGTACTGTGGAATACTCCCTGATATGTTGTTATTTGCCATATCCAAATAGCAAATATTTTCAAGTTTGGTCATCCGAACTGGAATATGACCAACGAACATATTTGACCTTAGTTGCATGAATACCAAGGATGGCAACATCTCACCTATCGATGAAGGTAAGCTCCCCGAAAGTATAGTAAGATTATCACAACTTTGCAAGAATAAAGGAAAATCCCCGGAAAGACAGTTGTTGCTTAAGAGAAGGACCTCAATACCCATACTTGAATTAGAGTTGACCATTGAAGACTTGGTGCCTGACGAGTTCTGTTGTTCCATATCTGTGCCACAAGAAGGAAGCCCTCCAACAAGAAGATTACTGGATAGATCTACCAGCCGTAGCTGCTCCCATCTACAAATTGATATTGGAATGCTTCCATTTATATAATTGGAGAAGAGAATAATTACTTCTAGCTGTGCACCTCCAATGTTTGATGATAAAGGCTGATGCAGAGAGTTATTAGAGATGTCCAATATCTGAAGGCTTTTTAGGCAGTTGTGGTACGGATCCAGTGAACTGGTTTGCATTGAGATAAAGTTCTTGCGCTGACATAAACTCCAAATTCAGTGGCAACTCGCCACTAAATTGATTATAAGAAATATCCAGTTCGCGGGCATTGGAAAATACAGTCCAAAACCAACTTGGGATGATACCAACAAGGCTTGCCCTTGAAATATCAATAGAAAGAGCATCCTTTTGCCATTTAAGACATGTTGGAAAGCCTGGGCCCATCTGACAAGAAGCAAAAGTTGCGAACCTGTGACATCCGTTTTCGAACGGTAAATAATGCCTCTGTTTTATTTTCAGTTTCGTACGTTTGCCGTTTTGTCACTTAAATTCTAGAAACTCCAAGCTTCCTCTAAGCTCGGGTTTGTGTTTCAAACCTCCACTTGGACTCAGAATTCAAAATTCGATTAGAATTCAAAACCTTTTCAGATTTTGGCCCCTTCCAAAATCTGCTTCTCATCTGTTTGCTTGGGCCCAGTCCTATCCATTTGGGCCAGTCTAATTTTCCCCGGCCCATTTTCTCCAGCCCAGCTTTTCCCTTTGATTTTCCTTCCCTACTGGGCCAACTTTTTCCCCGGCCTGCTCTTTTCCTTTCCCCGGCCCACCAACTCTTCCCGGCCCAGCTGCTTTCTCTCTCTTCCCTCGCGGCCCGACTCGCCCCTCTCCTTTCCTCGGCTATGCCGTCCATTCGCCTCCCCTCACCCCTTCTCTTCCCTGGCCGCATCGCCCCATCCCCTTCTCCCGTGTGCGCCGCATCCTCCGGGCCGATTCCTTCCCCCCTCGGCCTGCTCTGCCGCTCCTCTCCCCCACCAGCAGAGCGCTGCCCCCACCTCCTCTACTCCGCCGCCCCACAAGCACCTACTGCGTTGCCCCACACCTCCGGCCTGTGCTCGCCCCACCTCCCATGTCGCGTTGCCCCCACCCGCACGTCGCCTCCACCTGCTCCTCCGCGCCATCTCCTGCGCCCCCCACCAGCGCATCACCTCCACCACTTGCCCGCTTCAGGCCGACGACTCGCACCATGCCGCTGCTCATTGTGATGTCGGCATCGTCCTCATTGCCTCCTCCGACCACCCGAGCGATCTTTGAGCCCCATCAACGCCTGCATCGCCGGTCCGACGCTTGCCCCGCCTGTAGTGCCGTCCCATCATCCTCCCGCCATGGGCGCCCACGTCGTCGCCATGCCGCCACCTCCGCCCGACGTCACCACCTCCACCGGCTCCCCCTTCTCCCCCAGCTATTTATAGCCCGGTGCCCTCCACCTCCTCCCTGCCTCGCCCCTCCCTCTCCCGGGTAAGTCCTCCAAAGAGATAGCCCAGCATCGGCCTCTTCTCCCCCTGCGACCAAAGCCCCCTTTCGCCGCCGTTCGACCTCGCGCCGCCTCAGGCTAGTTGCCAGCGCCGGGAGCACCCCCTCGGTGTCCCTAGTGCTCCCCCGACCACCGGCCATAGCACCCCGCCTCCCCAGGCCGCTGCCGCTGTGCTCCTCCCCACGCCGCCCTCAGCTTCCATCGCCGACCTCCTCCCGTGCTTCCCCGCCCTCGCCAACGGCACGGTAAGAATCCCAGTGTCCCCCTGTTACTCCTGCGTTCCTCCCCTGGCTCTTCCCTCCCTCCAGTCGACCGTCGTTGTCGAGTGGTCGCCGAGCCCCTCAGCTTCCGCCGCCGCTGTCTCCTCTCCAGTGCCGCTCCGGCCCCAGCGTCACCTCCCTCAGCACCCCCTCCTCTGGCAACTCATTTTGGGTACTCCCAGGTGCCCTCCGACCATCTCTCGCCGTCATTGCCGCCGCCAAGCACCTCCCCGCTTCCTCTCTCCCTCCCTTGCCGTGTCTTGGTGCTCCCCTCTCGCCTCGGCGATGCCCCACCCTTAGCAAAGCAGATATCCGATGATTTGCTCATTATTTGTTTGCCAATTCTATCGCGATGGTTGCCAAATCTTGATTCTTCCATTAGCTAAAGTTGGAAGTATCAATTATTGTCTGTGGTTTGTTGCTTCACCCAATCAGTGATGCTGGCAATGGTAGCAAATTGTGTATTAGCTTTTGAAATCTATGTTTAGTATCTGTCATTTGGAATCTCAGAACAATGATTATTGGCAATGAATTGTTGTTGAATGTCGACTGTGATTCATGTTTCTCCATTTCAGTGTTGATTAGCAGTATTGACTGGTTAATTGCATCCAAATCACTGCCAGTAATTACTATCAAAATTTTGGTCCTTCAGACTGCTATTGGTTGAGCAGGAAGTATTGATTGTGTCTGTGATTTTTGTTCCCAGATCAGTATTGATGGCTGTGGTTTATTGCTCCTCCAGTAAAGTAAATTGTTTGGTAGTGATTAGAGTAATATGTCATTTTGAAATCTTGTGTGTTAAACTGACAATCTGATCAGGAAATTGAGATTTGTGTTCTGGCATTAGGAAATCTGTGATTGTTTAGTAGTGGACTGAGTAGCAGTCAACTGAAATTATGTGTAGTTAGTATTTGAAGTCCCCTGTTTGTGTTCTGGTGATTGAAGATCGGTTTTTGAGCTAGCATTTGAATCGTTTGTAGCAATTTGACATTGAATAGTTGGCAGTAGAATCTGTGTTTTAATGTGGCAGTAGGTTGTGGCAGTAGGTTGAGTAGATGTCATTTGAATCGGTGTGTTGACAGTGATCCTTGTAGCTAGCAATTGAATCATTGTGTATTATCCAATAACTGAGATTGGTGTTGATCTGTTATTTGAGAATTTGTGTTGCTCTTGTATCTAGATTTGGTGTAGAACTTGTAATTAAATTATTTTTCACCTGTAGAAGTATAATCTTGCTATCTTCCAAATCCGCAGTGGTGTAACCCTGCTAAATCTCCTTCGACCTTACCCTCCTTTGTATCTTCCCTCCCGGCGGAATTTCTCTGTCGTTCCTCCCTTCGCTCAATTGGTCGTTTGACTCTGTCAAACATTTCCCGTGTCGCCTAATCCCTTCTCTCAAGCTCGTCCTCCGCAATCTTATTTAAGGCTCTTGTGTTTTATTGGTCTTTTGAGTTCTTTGGATTTATTTGGTTTTTCAATCGTTGTCGCGTAATTAGAAATTGAAGCCCAGAAGAATCAACGACTCGAGCAGAACCAAGATTCAAGCAAAGACGCCAACCAAAACTTCAAACCTCTGTCTAAGAAGGCCTTGAGTAAGATCAAGACTACAGTAAAATAGCCCAGACGAGTCAACACTTTGACCATGTTGATCCTACATTTTATGCAAATTATGTTCTTTTAAAATATCAAATTGCATGCTTTAATTCCCTATGCAAATGTATGTCAAAACCCCTAAGGCAGTTAAATGCCTAGTTGATGATTTAATAATTATTATCACATTTCCTTGATAATTGAATTCACAAATCCTTGTCACCTTAGTAATTATATGGTAACCTACTAGTTATAGGGCGTACTTAAACGCCATGCTAGTCTTGTTTAAGTACCGGGGTATTACTACCCCAAATCATCATTCTTTAAACCATAGCAATTGTTTTGGGCAGTCATCGGGGAGAATGACTGAATTGGTTGTGATAATTTGTTTTCTACTTCTTCAAAACCCTAAAAATTTGCTAATACCCCATCTGGGCGGATGGAAGGAGGGTGGGTGCCGTCGAGCATGAGAATGGTTGGTATGTTGTATGAACCGCCCATATAATCTTAAGGACTTAATCCTGTGATGTCCTCCAATTGTAAAACAGTACAACCACAAGTCTATAATGGTGTCGACCTGGCTAACTAATTGGTGTCCACCGATACGAGCTGCACCATTGGGGGACTCCCCTTCGCCGTGAGCCCATGAGGCTACGGGTTGGGGTATGCGACTTGCGGGACCCTAGGCATAAGTCGCATGGCGTAAGAGGGGGTCTGGGTAAGTGGTTGTCGGGTCCCACGAGAGCGAAACCCTACTCAGGTGAAACCTTAGCGGGTGTGGCAAATACCGAGGGATGCCTTGTAAAAGGCCTTGTGATAATCTCCCTTTGATTCACATGTCAAAGGTAACGTGTGTGTATATATGAAGACGACTATCTCTTGTGGGTAAAGGTGTACAATCTCTGCAGAGAATAAAAAATGTTCGAATAGCCGTGCCCACGGTCACGGGCGGGCATGCGGAGCTTACAAGAGTTAGTTCTATTTAAAAAACCTTTATGGGTGGGTTGAAAAATGTGCGGGGCTCACCTAGCCCTTGATTTGGATTTTCCCTGGGTATTCTTACCCATTGTTGGTAATAGGTGGGTATGACCACCATAAAAAATAAGCACAAGGTGGAGGTAGCCTCCACTATTTTTAATTATTGCACAATTTATCTCTTTAATAAAATGCTAGGTGGTAGGAATTTGTATAATATGATATTTATAAATGTTGCTTTACGCAAATAAAAGAACCCGATCCATCCTTGTTAAGTCTTGCATATATATATTATTGCATCTGTTGTGTTGGCTCGAGAGCACGGTAGTTGTGCTTATCTTCGTTCTTTTCCCCAAACCCTCAGAAACAGGAACCCTGAAGCTTTCGACTACTGCGGGGATCCAGAAGTCTGAAGACCTAGAAATTATTGAAGCGTAGTTTAGTCCTTAGTTGTTCTAAATCTCACCCTAGTCTAGCTGACTCTGTCGGTTCTTGTGTGCTTCCTATATTGTCTGAGGTTTTTGGATAATATCAGGCGTACACGGGTTCCCCAGTCACTTGCCTGTGGAGAGATATGCTATCACCTCTTTGCTTCCGTTGTTGCTTCTGCTATCTTTTGTAATGTATTCATTTGGCATGTTCGGACCTTATTGTAAAAAAATTGGCCCGAAGCGGTCTATGTAAACTCTGATGTGTAAATTAATGAATAGAATGATTCTACGCTATGTATGATTTGATTCAGCAATGTGCTTGTGAAGTGCTATCTACTGATCCAGGGAATAACACAGTGGTTTCACAGAGGAATCCGGATTGAGAAATCTGGGTGCCTACAGAACCCTAATCTGAATCAAGGTATCCAATTTGAATCTATTACAATTTTCAGATGATTATAAGACAAATCAATTAACTCTAAACTCGATAGACCAGCGAAGTGGTGAAGGATCTAGACCGCCATTATGAGTTAATGGAATATTTTAGTGATTAATGATAAATCCAAATGTGAAGTAATAATTCTGTTGCTATATCTAGTGTGTTGTCTCATTTGGATATAAAGGTGGAATTCAACGAGGTATACATTCGACTTATACTCTCATATATTGTTGCATTCCTCGGATCCAAAATATAGGTTGAACTCCACCATAAGTATAACTTGAATATGTGCATATGTTTCTATTTACACATTTGTGTATGCACACATTTAGGGAGAGCTTATTCTATATTTTGTAGTTTCATTCGTATTGATCCATATTCAGTTTTCCACATACATTTGGGATCTTTACTTTGAAACACATCCGTTTGAGTATACAAAACTTGTGTAGTTTTTGTATACTATATTTTGAGTATATAAAACTTGTGTAGTTTTGTATACTCATGTTGTGAGTATATAGAACCTGTGTAGTTCGCGTATACTCATGTTTTGAGTGTGTAGAACTTGTTTAGTTCTCACATACTCATGTTTGAGTATATATATAACTTGTGTAGTTAATATATACTCATATTGTGCTACATTCATTTTTATGTGCAATTGAAATAGTTATCATCAATTACCAAAGAGGGAAAGATTGTAGTATCTTGTCCCACCATTATGAGTTAATGGTATGGTGTGGTAATTAATGATAATCATATTGTGGAACTAACATTTTCCATGAGTTGGATGAATAGGTTATGTTCCAGGGTGATGAAGACTTAGGATGATCATGAGTTGATCATCAAGTCAAGAGAAGGCCCATCATATGTTGATGGAGGTCTAATGAAGGATGCATCATGTGTTGATGCATATCAAGACTTGAAGTAAAAGGAAATCATCGTGTGTCGATGATATTCAAAGAGAAGACCCATCATGTGTTGATGGAGGTCAAGTGAAGGAATGCATCATGTGTTGATGCATGTCAAGACTCGGGATGAAGAAATCATCATGTGTTGATGGTGTTCAAGACAAGATCCCGAAGTGAAGAAGATCATCATGTGTTGATGATTGTCAAAGTCAAGGATTCGTACTTGAAGTGATGATGTGCGTCATCACGCTTGAAGAAAATACAAGGCAAATGTATGACTAGCTAGGGCTAAGGATGTGTTCCTAGTCTTTTACCGGTCTTGGAGTTTGGTTGGTAGACCGGATTGCTAGTATAGGATTGTTGTACTATTAAGAGGGGTCTTGACTAGTAGCATGAGTTAGTCATGTGTTGATAACTTATTGTGTTTGCTCTAGCTCATCTATGCATGGAGATATTATTTGCGAATGTGTTTTGCAAATAGTTGATGCTCATGCATTTAATCTTTGTAGCATGGGACTATAGTTTGCAAATGTGTTTTGCAGATAGTTGAAGTCCATGCACTTTAGACTTGTGGCATGATGCTATTATTTACGAATGTGTTTTGCAAATAGTTGAAGCTCATGTTTGATTTCTTGTAGCATGTGACTTAAGTTTGCAAATGTGTTTTGCAAATGGTGCATGTCCATGTACCTTATTCCGTGTGATGAGTATTATAAAGGTTGGCAAATGTGTTTTGCAACCTGTTGAGAATATCATCTTGAAACTTTGTTGAAGTTGCACTCAAATGGGCGAATGTGTTTTGCCATTTGAGCGGAACCAACGTGTTTGACCTCTGGAGCCTGGTGGTCTGACCGGCAGGGGTCACCGGTCTGACCGGTGGCAAATCGGTCAGACCGCCATGTGTTGGGCGGTCCGACCGATTTACTCTTATGTTGATTCTCTGTGCGGTAGTTCCGCCGTTGATAAACGGAACTACCGGTGTGCGGAAGTACCGATTCGTTCGCGGTACGTTTATTCCAGAGAAGCACCATTTGTTGGTGTGCCGATTTGCCTCGGGCGATCGGACCGGCCAGCCTTTGCGGTCAGACCGATTTAGCGGCGGTCAGACCGGCCATTAGTTGGCGGTCCGACCGATCGAAGGCCCAACGGCTAGTTTTATAGCCGTTGGGGCATGGGCGTCCGACCGATTGAAGAATCTAGACCCACTATTATGAGTTAATGTAGTGTTTTGGTGATTAATGACAAATCTAATTGTGAGACTAATATTTCTATTGCTATATCTAGTGTGTAGTCTCATTTGGATATAAAGGTGAAATTCAACGAGGTATGCATTCGAGTCACACTCTTGTATATTTTTGCATTCCTCGGATCCAAAATATAGGATGAACTTAACCATAAGTTTAACTTGAATATGTGCATATGATCTAATTACACATTTGTGTATGCACACATTTAGGAGGAGTTTATTCTATATTTTGTGGTTTCATTAGTATTGATCCATACTCCGTTTACCACAAATATTTGGGATCCTTACTTTGAAACATATCCGTATGAGTATACAAAACATGTGTAGTCTTTGTATACTAATGTTTCGAATATATAAAACTTGTGTAGTTTTGTATGTTCATGTTGTGAGTATATAGAACTTATATAGTTCTCGTATACTCATGTTTTGAGTATGTAGAACTTGTGTAGTTCTCGCATACTCATAGTGTGAGTATATATATGACTTGTGTAGTTTATATATACTCATATCGTGTTACTTTTATCAACATTCATTTTATGTGTGATTGAAATGGTTATCATCAATTACCAAAGAGGGAAAGATTGAAGTATCTTGTCCCACCATTATGTGTTAATGGTATGAAGTGGTAATTAATGATAATCATATCGTGGAACTAACTTTTTCAAGATGATGAAGACTTAGGATGATCATGAGTTGATCATCAAGTCAAGATTCAAATAAAGAATGCATCATGTTTTGATGCATATGAAGAGATTGAAGAAATGAGAATCATAGTGTGTCGATGATGTTCAAAGAGAAGACCCATCATGTGTTGATGGAGGTCTAATGAAGGATGCATCATGCGTTGATGCATATCAAGACTTGAAGAAAAGGATGCATCATGTGTTGATGCACATCAAGTCAAGAGAAGACCCATCATGTGTTGATGGAGATCGAGTGAAGAATGCATCATGAGTTGATGCACATTCAAGAGAAGAACTTGAAGAAAAAGGATCATCATGTGTTGATGATTGTCAAGTCAAGGACCCAGACTTGAAGTGTTGATGTGCGTCATCAAGCTTCAAGAAAATACAAGGCAAAGGTATGACTAGCTAGGGCTAAGGATGTGTTCCTAGTCTTTTACCGGTCTTGGTGTTTGGTTAGAAGACCAGATTGCTAGTATAGGATTGTCGTACTATTAAGAGGGGTCTTGACTAGTAGCATGAGTTAGTCATGCGTTGATAGCTCATTATGTTTGCTTTAGCTCATCCATGCATGGAGCTATTATTTGCTAATGTGTTTTGCGAATAATTGATATTCATGCATTTAATCTTTGTAGTATGGGACTATAGTTTGCAAATGTGTTTTGCAAATGGTTGAAGTCCATGCACCTTAGCCTTGTGGCTTGATGCTGTTATTTGCGAATGTATTTTGCAAATAGTTGAAGCTCATGTTTGATTTCTTGTAGCATGCGACTTAAGTTTGTGAATGTGTTTTGCAAATGATGTAAGTCCATGTACCTTATTCCTTGTGATGAGTATTCTAAAGGTTGGCAAATGTGTTTTGCAATCTGTTGAGAATATCATCTTGAAACCTTGTTGAAGTTGCACTCAAATGGACGAATGTGTTTTGCTATTTGAGCGGAGCCAATGTGTTTGGCCTCTGGAGCCTAGCGGTCTGACCGCCAGGGTCACCGGTCAGACTGGTGGCAAATCGGTCAGACTGCCATGTGTTGGGAAGTCCGACCGATTTCCCTTTGTATTGATTCTCTGTGCGGTAGTTCCGCCGTTGATAAACGGAACTACCGGTGTGCGGAAGTACCGGTGCGTTCGCGGTACGTTTATTCCAAAGAAGCACCATTTTGGTGCGGGGTGATTTTCCTTGGGCGGTCGGACCGGCCAACATTGGCGGTCTGACCGATTTAGCGGCTGTCAGACCGGCCATTAGTTGGCGGTCCGATCGGACGAAGGCCCAACGGCTAGTTTTATAGCCGTTGGGGCATGGGCGGTTCGACCGGTCATTAGTTGGCGGTCAGACTGATCCTGCACAAATTCGAGGAATCTCCCCCAACGGCTAGCTTTTGAGTGTGGGCTATAAATACTCACCTTGGCCGGTTGGGGATGGCTGCTGCTGTCATTGTGAACCTCTATTGAGCCTCTTGAGCTAAGAGCAAGCCTGCCATTCTATTTTGTGCATGTGTTGTACTTAGAGAGATTTGAGAGCAAACCCTAAGTGCATGTGTTGTCTTAGGTAGTGGATTGTGTATCCACTTGAGCGTTGACACTTGATTAGTTCAAGTGAGAGTTGAGATTTATTTCTCTTGGTGTTTGCCGACACCTAGACAGAGTGGAGGGGTCGTGCCCGGTGATCTTCTCAAGAAGCTTGTAAGAAGGCTCGGCGTGTTGTGAGTGGTTTGGTGCTCGCCATCTCCGGAGTGGAGGAAGAGCAACCTTAGTGGAGCGAGGTGTTGGTTCGTGGTTGGAACCGGTCCAAGTGGTTGGACTTACCTCGGAGGTGTTGGCTTAATTAGTGGAGCCGGTCCAACGTGGTTGGGCTTACCTCAATGTGGATTAGGGGAGACCGGCAAGTCTCCGAACACTACGGTAAAACATAATTGTGTCCATCTTGGTTTGCTTGTGCTTTACTTTGAGCAATTTACATTACATGCTTTAATTGCTTATATATCTTTGTATGATTGCTCTCTTGTATTGTATTCATATTGCTGGTGCACTTAGGGAAGCCTAGTTGATTTAGGTTTTAATTGTGCAAAACCAATTTGTTATTAGCTTCCGTATTATTAATTGGTTTTAGCGCTAAAGAATTTTTAAAACCGCTTATTAAACCCCCTCTAGTCGGCCACCTCGGTCTTACACCGGCCATTAGTTGGCGGTCAGACCGGCCCTGCACAGATTCGAGGGAATCTTTCCTCCAACGGTTAGTTTTTGTGTGTGAGCTATGAATACTTACCTTGGCCAGTTAGGGATTGTTGCTGAGATTGTTGTTGAGTTCCATACTCATTCTTTGAGCTAAGAGCAAGCCTCTCATCTCTTTTGAGTAAGCCTCTCATCTCTTTTGTACATGTGTTGCACTTGGTGAGATTTGAGAGCAAACCCTAAGTGCATGTGTTGCCTTAGGTAGTGGATCATGTATCCACTTGAGCGTTGACACTTGATTAGTTCAAGTGAAGGTTGAGATTTGTTTCTCTTGGTATTTGCTGACACATAGATGGCGTGGAGGCGTCGTGCCTGGTGATCTTCTCAAAAAGCTTGTGAGAAGGCCCGGCGTGGTTGTGAGTGGTTTGGTGCTCGCCATCTCCGGAGTGGAGGAAAAGCAACCCTAGTGGAGCGAGGCGTTGGTTCGTGTTGGAACCGGTCCAAGTGGTTGGACTTACCTCGGAGGTGTTGGCTTAATTAGTGGAGCCGGTCCAACGTGGTTGCGCTTACCTCAACGTGGATTAGGGGAGACCGGCAAGTCTCCGAACACCACGGTAAAACATAATTGTGTCATCTTGGTTTGTGCTTGTGCTTTACTTTGAGCAATTTACATTACATACTTTAATTGCTTATATATCTTTGTATGATTGTTCTCATTGTATTGTATTCATATTGTTGGTGCAATTAGGGGAGCCTAGTTGATTTAGATTTTAATTGTGCAAAACCAATTTGTTATTAGTTTCCGCATTATTAATTGGTTTTAGCGCTAAAGATTTTTTAAAACCGCATATTCACCCCCCTCTAGTCGGCCACCTCGATCTTACAAGTGGTCTTCTGATATGACGCCAATCAAGTTGTTGTGTAACTCCAAGGAGGTTAAATTAGTCAGTGCCCCGATGCCTGCAGGCACATAACCAGTAATCTGATTAAAGCGATAAGTCTGGTTAAGCAAGTCAAGTTCCCTACCCAACTCGGTAGATTACCAGTCATGTTGTGCGCCAAATTAAATTCCATTAACTTATTCCTATTATGAATATTGTGTATATATTGAAGAGGCCCAATGGACAATATATATATAAGTATAAGAGGTGTATGCTATATACAGATAAAGTAATACAAAAGGCATATAAGAAAATATAAAAGAGTCTTTATTCTAACTCCTATTCTAACACCCTCATCAAATGCAAGGCGTATGCAAACACATTGCATTTGTAAAGAGTTGACACTAAAATATGGAAAAATCCAAAGTCCGAGTCTTGATAATGTCGTCGTAGCATGTAGCTCTTGAAAAATATATCGAGTATCAAAAGATCATCTCCCATCCGGGGTCGTGCAACAACCCATAAAATACAAGGTGTAGGGGCTGAGAAAGTCGACTACGGCAACACGATGAAGAAAATGATGAAACCAACATAAATAGAGAGAATTATCAAATCAAGCTGAATAGGAATAGGTGGAAGCATGACAGCGTAGATCGAAACCCAAGACGGTGACAGCGCAGAAGAAGCGCGACGGCCTTAGAAACTTGGGGCGGTGGCTAAAAGAGAAGCGACAGCATCATAATGACTCCTACGATCTGCATGCGGCTCAGAAAGAAGGCGGGAGCGGCGGCTGCTGCCATGCATAAGGGAATTCTTATGCTTCTATAACTGACAATAAATTTGTAGACTCGCATAGCTTGGACGAACTTAAAGATTGAGTGATACAGACTTCGATGGACGCAACGGAAGATAAATGACACAAATAAGTAGCAGATTAATTAGTAGCCGCGTGATCTCAATCTCGACCCCCCACCGACAGCAGTAGATCACCACCTCTCCTCTTCAATTCCACCGACACCATCATGAGTCATAGGATTAGGCTCCCGAGACACCTCCTCTAAAGAAATCAGAGACATCAATCTTCTCTCCCTTTCCTCTCCTTCCCAAGTAGAAGCAAAGACACGATCAATCCCTATCGGGCGAATCAAGTAGAGCGGCATGAGCAGAGCTCAATCTCCAGTGGCAGCGGCACCGCAGATGGCGCGTAAGCGAGCAAAGGAGCTCCAGTCAGAGCCTTCAATCCCTATCGGGCAGCATCAAGTAGAGGTAAGCAACAGGAGTAAGCAGGCACCACTAGCAGCCGACTCAATCTCCACCGAAGAAGTGGCAACGACACCAGCAGTAGGCACGTAAGAGCAGGCGAGGCAGAGGGATGGAGCGTGGGAGAGTCGGCGGCGTCGAATCGAGGCTGAGGAGGCGTGGATCCGAATAGGGACCTATTCTAATAATTCCAAGCAGGATCTCGAGGCGATATTGTTCGTTGCGAATTTAAACTGTAGCGACGAGGCGATGCGCGGGCGCACGGAGGCACTCGGCGTAGGCGCGCCAGAGGCAAGCCGAGGCGGGAAGCGGCGTGACAGCGACACAGAGGATCCGGTTGAGGCGTCGACCGGGGACGACGCCTCAGCGGCATGATCTGAAGGCGACTTCATCAAGGTCAGCGACGATGAGGGGCTCCATTCAACGTTGAGGCTGACGACGAGGCGGTCGAGGTGGATGCACTGGATCAGGTCTAGCTAGTCGTCGACGTCGTCACCGGAGGTCGTCAGGGTCGTGAAGATGTGGTCCTCGTCGAACGCCACTGTGTAGCTGTCCAAGGTCGGCATGGATGGGAAGGATATTGAGGGCACTACATGAATAGTGCTCTATCGTAGTACCATATGAGAGCAAGAGAAATTACTACAGTATTTACTGTAGCAACACTGTATGAGATATAGGAAATCGTTCGTAATTTGTAGCGCCTTACTCTCCCGGTAAGGAATTGAGTTGAGGTTGGCACCACTCATGTCAAGATGTTCCGGTGAAGAAAGGCGTGGCAACCACGAGATCTGACGAGTGCGATTGATCAAAAAATACAGATCTGATGAGTACGCTTTGCTATTGCTGAAACAAGACCGTGTGTTCACATCAAGGTACAGTAACGTGGATAGATTCCCGAGTTGAGGAGGAATATTAATTCTGCCATGGAAATCCATGCAGGCGAGGTTGAGGTTGAGATGTGCCAAGCCCTTAAGAGAGCCCAAGAATTCTGGGATAAGCTTGCCAAGGCTATTCCCACTAAGGTCAAGGTACTCCAAATTATGCAAGGCTAGTAAAGAAGAACTTATCTGTCCACCGAACACATGTTCATCGTGTGCAAGAGAATAAGACGGAGGGTCGTCTGACCAGAAGACAGTACGTGTTGCTGAGGTTGATCTTGACGGC
Source organism: Hsuehochloa calcarea (assembly GCA_036346395.1). NCBI lineage: Eukaryota > Viridiplantae > Streptophyta > Magnoliopsida > Poales > Poaceae > Hsuehochloa > Hsuehochloa calcarea. Next base: position 26,502,865 of record CM070593.1, on the reverse strand, counting down.
ATGGCCCGTCCCCCTGCTGCACCTGACGCCATACCACTTGCAGGCAGCAGTCATGGCCTCGCCATGCATGAGTCGAGGAGCCTCCCTGGGTCGCTCGTTAAGCTGGCTTTGAAGGACGGCAGCGCGGCCCTCTCCACCTCGACGCACCCACCGCCGTTAGTCACTTGCACGCAGGCGGAGGAAATTTTTCGTGAACGCGCAAAAGCGCAGACGGAGGAAATTGGTGGTGGTGCCGGCGGTTAGGACGATGAGCAAGAGGCAAAAAGTTCTTGCAGCTGCATGCATGGAGCGCTGTGATGTCGCGCCCATTTTACTGTAATTGCTCTTTTGGTTCAAGGCCGGATAGCTAGCTATATCAATCTCATATACAAGTATACAACATTGCTACTTATGAGTGCGTTATACATTAACAAGTGCGCAGATTAGAAATTCTCGTCAATGTCAACTTTGATTACTCGCAAAATAATCTTGAAGGAGCAATCTTCAGTTGAATTCTTCGAATGTGGTTCGTTTCTTTCATTTGTTCGTTGGAAAACAATAGACAAGGACAAAAACTGCGTCGGGCTGTCAAATCGACGAGGATTTTTTTCTTTATATATATATATATATATATATATATATATATAGAAGCGGTCAATTATAGGATCAATCAGCTAGTTTTTTTTAAGCAACCCATTAGCTACGGGAGAAGAATTTACGCCCTAACTTATCTTGACTTCCAAGTTCCAATATAAGATTGCCGGCTTCTCCTTTTAGAAAGGAGCTGAGAAAAAGAACGATGTCGATCGATCTAGAGAGAGACAGCCAGGACCATTCGTTCCTATATGTTAATTAAGAAGTAATGTACTGTGAGCTTACTATGCAAAATCTAACGGCATGAGTTTTTCATTTCCTGCATTCTAAAATGTTCTTATGAAATTACTGCATACTTCATATGAAATGAAATGGTACATTTTAGGGCTGTTTAGAACGCACGAAATGAAAAACACATGCCCTTAGATTTTGCCTTGAGGTTGTCTACGGCTTATGTAGTCCCTCATCGCCGCTATGGTGCAGCAGTTGTTGGTAGTATGTGACCCCTCGCCGTGAAGGTTGCACCACAGCGGGGGAGCCTCGGTGCCACCGTATGCGTCTGGGTTGTGTTTGTCCCTGCATCCGCGACTGCAACCACGATCGTCTTGCCTTCCCCCTTCGGGGGGTTAACCGCCCTCTACGTGGTAGATTCCTCGACCTTTTTGGCGACCTTGGTATCTGTTGACGCGGGATTTGACCACCTCCTCCGTGGTTGCGGCCGCTAGCACTGCTCTCTTAGCTAGCGCCTCACCCTTGCTGGCTGCTTGCGTCGGCTCCGCTCTGACCCTTCGAGTGTTGTCTTCTTCAGCCTGCGCGTACTCCTCCATCTTGTTAAAGAGATTCGTTATGGTGTGGACGGGCTTTCGGGCCAGCCTCTCCGACAGGGGGGCCTTCTGGAGCCCACAGGTCGCTGCGTTGATGACAGTGCTCTCGTTAACCCCCTTCACCTGGCACTTGACCTCTGTGAACCGCTTGAAGAAATTGTGCAAGGACTCGTCCGAAGCCTGTTTTATTGTGAACAGATGCCCCGCGTCCTTTGGCTCAACGTAATTTCCTTGGAAGTTGATGCAGATCAGGTCTCGTAGCTGCTCCCACGCGTATATCGACCGAGGGGTATGGTGAAGAACCATGTCAACGTAACACCCACGAGGGTGAGGGTGATGCTCTTTGCTTGGTGGTGTCATCCCCTTCGGCGGCTTCAATGGCGGTCTCGTAGACCCAGAGGAACTCCGACGGATCCGTGCTCCCTTCGTAGGCTTTGATGTTGGGCATCTTGAAGCCCGTGGGCCACCGGGCAGGCACTCAATGAGGAGTTCGGATCTCCCCAGAGCACCGGCTCAGGACGCGCCACCGGGGGAGGCGTGGGTAGGATAGATGCGGCTCCTCCTCTGCCGACCAGCCCTGGTACAAGGGTCGCAGCTTGCAGCGTTGCTGCGGGGCCTATCGCCGCGAGCCGGCGAAGGCTTAGCAGCTCCTGGCAGAGGTCCACCAGCTCCTACATTGCTTTGTATGCCTTCTGGGTACGCCCGAGGGGGCGATATGCGGGGGCCTTGCCCGGCGATCCTCGGGCATGGAGGCCCCAATCTGCTAGGCATCGCTCCCGATGATTTCCCATTTGTGGAGTTATTGGCCTCCTCCTTCATGGCCTCTGCGGCTGTCGCAGTGGCAGAGGTCTGGCTTCATTTGGCCACCATGGTCGTAGCATCTGCTACCGAAACCTTGGTTGCGCTTTTCTTGCGAGGTGCCATGCTGGATGCCTCACTCAGTAAGACTTGCTTCTCGTGACTTGCCTGCCGCTCCCCACGGATGGTGCCAACTGCCATAGCTACGAACTAGATAGTAGAGAAAGGAGGACACTGGGTTCCCTGTTTATGCGAAGGGAAAAAACCCTAAGGTCCTCAAAGGTTAGAAATGGTGTTAGTGTATTAAAGGGTGTGTCTTTATTGCTATGAAAAAGCACTCCCTCAATACATAGGGAAATGGACCATTTATAGTGTTAGATTCAAGGTATAGGAGATTACAATTCTTCCTCTAAAAAGTTCATATGCTTTAGGGTCGTAGGGTCTTTTCACCTCCCAGGTGTAGGCTTTGGCGCACGGTAGACTTTCTCGGCCTCGGTCCGCCATGCCCGTACGCCTAGTCCATGAGCGCCTTAACCCCCTTCGTTCCATGTGAGGTGGTCATGTAACGAAGGCCCCCTGGACCCCCTTCATTCTGTGCGAGATGGTCTAGGGTGGGGGCCCTCATGGCCCCTTCACTCCAGGGTGCATTATACACTTTTGTGGAGGATACCTTTGACGACCTTTCTGTACCCTTCACTCTGTGCGAGGGGGTACATGGTATCTCTCGTCTGGGCCGAGGTGCACCCTTTGCTTGGTGCCTTAGGCGGCCATCTTGGCGCCTTTCACCCTATGCGAGGGGGTACATGGTACCCCTCATCTGGCCGAGGTTCACCCCTAGTTCGGTGCCTTAGACGACCTTCTTGGTGCCTTCACCAGGTCGTTGGGGCCGATGGGCCACCCCTACGACAAGATGCACTTTAGGAATTTTGATGGAGAACGTTGCTTCAAAAGAGAGTGGGAGAGCGAAAGAATAAAATTACATTGAAGTTTGAGCTCATATTTAGAATCCATTTTCCTACAGGAATTTATTGAACCATTCTTGTAATTCCTTTTGTCCCCCCTCTTTCTTCCTCCCCATTCTTCTTCATCCTCTTATAGCCCTTCGGAGTCCGGCCATGGCGAGCAAAGCAACACCAGCACGCCTCCAACCTAGCCTTGCGATTTCCCTTGTCCACCAGTCATCATTGCACCGCCGTCGCCACAACACCATGATCCACCTTTGGAAGCACATCCTTTCTCTCGTCCAGTCCTTATACCCTCACCCTATCGCTCGCATCTCTCCTCTCTTCTCCATCCATCAGTTCTTCCTCTCCACCACTGCATTTGTTTCCTCCAAACCCTTTGTCGTCGAGGAGTACCTTGTCACCACCTGCGGCCTCATCCAAGCCCAAGCCCTCAATGCCTCAAAAAATAAAAAAATATCCCACCTCAAGTCCCCTCCAAGCCCGATGTCGTGCTCGCCAGCCTAGGCCTTACCAACGCCGATGTCACCACCCTCATCGCAAACGACCTGCACTTCCTCCTTGCCAATGTGTAGCAAAACCCTGGACCCTCGTGTCACCAGGCTCAGCAACCTAGGCACATGTAAGGTGGAGGGGTTGCCCGGGTAAGAAAGATGGTTGTGGGTGAACATGACCGGTGAGTGAGGAAGAGAGGTGTTGGAGGAAGAAGAAGGAGAGGGGAACAATCATTCATAGTGGTAAATCCTAGAGAAATAGATGGACACATGGGCATAGCCCAGTTAGCCCACCTGATGTCACAGGACATAGTTCCATTTTTTTAGAAGGGATGAGCTACTCCGTCCCATGTGTGCACACCTGGTCCAAACCCAGTGCACCCTGATCCTTCCTTGAAGCCAATGAAGCCAGCGCCCAGCAGCAGCCCAGGAGGAGCGCTCGACCCAAGAGGGAGGACCGCAACAACCAACAGGCCAAGCCAGCCCATGAGCAGCATGAGGATTGAGTTGTCCATTTGACCGATACTAAAGTGTGCTGTTTCTCATCCCTTCTCGACGCATGTTCATCTTGCGCGGTAGCAGGAGCCAGCACACACACGTCACGGCACACCCAGCCAGGCAGTGGCCAATCATTGGAGAATAGGAGAAGTTGCCCGTCATTGGCCGCCCTCGCCTGCCATCTTGTCACGGTGATGCCTGGTCCCTGACTCCCCGTTCCTCGCACCCTCGCCAGCTGTCGCGAATTGTCATATGGTATGTACTTTGCTCATAATTTCTCTCAATTCTCTCAATTTTAAATACGACAATGATTTTTGTCGAATTGTAGGGTAGGACTAAGCATTTCAATTATGGTTTTTGGAATACTAACCTAATTCGCTGCAAATCAGAGGCAAAATTGTAGTGATGTTTGATTGTGATCCATGTACTCAAATTGGACTAAGCTTTGGATTTGACTTTAGTATTTGACATTTGGCTACAATGTCAAGTAAGTAAGCTTTTGGACATATTTTTCTGTTATATTGTCTTTGAACTATTGAACATACCAATTGACTGTCGGACCCCAGGCGTTGAATACCCGAAACCCTCATGTGTGTACCATACTAGTATCATGATCAGTGGCTAGTATACACATCCACAACATTGCATATACATCTATATATAATATAAATACAACATGAAACAAATATGGTACTTAACTTAAGCGGTTACATCAGAAGTGTATATTATACGGCTGACCGACCAAATTAATAGACACGTACCAGAAGTAGCAAGTTAAACAACGAAAGCATATTAAATAAAATCCAAAAGTCCAGCGGTATGCCCATCCAAACCCTCAAGCATCCGACAAGAACGAGTCCTAGCAAGATCTGTCACTGAACCCTGTGGTACCAGGTGCAAAGAACACATCATCTGGCATAGGCTCATCTTTATCCTATGAACTACAATTTAAGTAAGATTAAGTACATTGCATACTCAGCAAGACTTGTAGTGTATCACAAAATTTATATACACACTTAGCTATCAAGAGATAAGGCTCTATGCTATAAGTTGTTTTCAGCATTAAGCAAATTTTATTTGCAATATCAATATATAATATTTTGCAACAGAAGTTTAAAAAGCAGTTAATTAAACATGGAACAACAAGTAAGAAACTTAATAAATAACAAATCACAACCCTCTATGGCTGTGATCAACATCTTATTTTCAGCCATAGACCTGACACTCAAATTAATCAACATCAAAATATACATCCCATCATTGTTTTCCAACAACCCATTTTTGAAAAACAAGACTATACCCGATGAGGCGCCACTAAGCACGCTCATGACCATAATCACGACTATTTAAATACATTTACACTCTGTAGAGATGTACAACTTTACCCACAACATATGAATTGTCTAGTTTATCCTGCATCTGTCGATACCACCGCGCACAACATTATAGTATGCAGTTTAGAGTACGTATCGAAATATTCACATCACCTAGTACTAACCTTGCACTAGCCCGGCAATGAAAACCCTCACTTCAATCTTGGGTACGCCCCGTCAAAGTGAGGCATTAACCGTTGTGTCGGAAGGCTTTGATCCCAACGCCTTGGTGAAGAGAGCCCATTCGAGCAATCACACATGCTCACGCTGAGGCATGCTTTGATAAACTCAGATGTGGATGATCCTGAAACTATTCGGAGGAGAAGAATTACAGCCCAGAGAGCTCTACTTGGGCGCATCCAATATCGATCAGAGGAAGCTCAAGAACTTCAGCGTATCAACGACCTAATCGAAAACCCGACTCAAGAGCTTGGACAAGCACCAGGCTACGACCTCTTTGCTGGAGAGATCGCATGAAGACTTCGGGACATGATGGTCTGGCTTGAGCGGACTTGGCAACACCGTTCTGGTAGTCGTACTGGGACAACTCCGTCCGACGCCAGTCATTCAAATGACTCTCCTAACCACAACTCTAACCGAAGAAGAGTCCTTCAAACAGCCGGTGATCGACAAATTCCTAGGAGAGGTGGTCATTCACCACTTGTTCCAAGAAATCTGCAACAACAAATGGAGTACGAGGAGTATTACCCTCATAGAGCTGAAAACTATGATAGGTCAGGTCCACATACTACTGGGTATCGTCGAGTACGATCTCCTGATGACATCAACCCTTCTTTCCCGCAAAGGAGGCATCATGGTATTGTTAACAGATGTTGGGCCTTTTCGCCTGACCTTCGAGTAGTTCGCTGGCCGCCTTGTTTTCGACCAGTGAATATGGAGAAGTTTGATGGGTCACAAAAATTCCATCGAGTTTCTTCAAATCTATACCACCGTTGTTCGAGTAGCAGGAGGAGGAGAGCATGTCATGGCTAACTACCTTCCCATTGTGCTTGAAGGATCTGCTCGATCATGACTACTGAATCATCCACAAGAGTCGATCTACTTGTGGTAGCACCTCTGCGACCTACCAATAGCCAACTTCAGGGCACCTACAACCATCCCGAAAGGAGGATGACCTACACAAAATACGATAGAATTCTCATGAGACCTTGCACTAGTTTATCGTGCTTTTCAATCATGTTCGCAACTCGATTCCTGAAGTTTCTGACTCTTCTGTCATCAGAGTATTTAAGCAGGGAGTCCGTAGTAGAAGGATCACAGATGATATCGCTTTAAATCCTCTCGCTATAGTCACTGAACTCTTTGAGTTGGCCGATCGTCAGCGAGCACGACGTGTGGCAGTGGCGACGAGGCAAGCTAGGCTGTGCGTGGACAAGCGAGTTAGGTTGGGCCAAAAATAGGCCGACAACACGGAAAGATTGGGTTGGGAGAAAAGAATGAGCCCAAGCGATTTTCTGGAAATTTAAAAGGCTTTTGAATTTTAGAAAAGGTATTAAATAAAATCAAGCTCAAAGAAATAAAAATAAATTCCTAGAAATTTCCAGAAAATACTTTAGAACTCAAGGAACCCAAATAAAATGATTTGGAATTTAATTGAAGTTTAGATTAATCACATTATATTATTTTGATTTATAAAAATTTAAATTAAGCTTTGACTTAAATAAGAAAATTCAAATGGTTATTTTTATTTTAAAGGCTTCAAAAGAACTCCAAATTTGGGTTGTTACACTCGTTTTGACTACTCACTCACTCTCTTAAGTGGTCGACCTTATTTCACTCCTCCATTTCTATGTCCCCAATGGAGAAAGGGTATACTATACCGACTATTTGTCTTCGTTGCCAAAACAGCGTTCACTTGCATCATTTCCTTACACCCCGGGGCTAGGTTGCATGGTCAATGTAACATCCTAAAGTTATGTTATCAAATATAAAATTAATAAAGTTATTATTTTATTGGATTTTCTACAATGTTAAAAGAGTTTTCTTGGTTTTTCTTGAATTTTAAAGTTTCACAGAAAATTTAATTAATCTCTTCTTTTTTTTGGAATTTAAAAATGTTTTTTCTTTTGTCCAGAAGCTAAAAATAATTTATGTGCAAAAATAAAAGCAAACTTTAAGTTGGAATTAGTTTATTTAGGTTCAAAATAATTCAAGAAATTTATGTGATTTTTTCCATATTTTTTACTCTATTTTCTATTTTCTAAAAGCCCTTTTGTTCTTGTTGTTTTTGTTGAAAATCAGAAATCAATTAAAATCCAAAAATTCCCTTCGGGTCGAATCCGTTTTGTCCCTACCCAATTTCTTCTTTTTAGCCCGGCTCAGTTTCTCGTTTCTCTTTTCTTTTTTCTTTTCTTTTTCCCTGGTCGGCCCACTCCCGCAACCCGCTTCTCCCGTGCGTGTTCCCGACCCAACGCCACCCCACCTCCCTTTCTATCTCTGACCGCCCGGGCCCACCCGTCAGCCACCCTCCTCCTTCTTCCTCCATTTCTTCTTCCTCTTGCCACAGCTATTAACGAGCTCTTAAAGCCGACTGTTTCCACCCCATTATCGTGCGCATTTGATGCCATTAACACACCAGCCACCCCGCACCTCATTCCGGTCGTTACCTTACCCTTAAATATCCTTAAACCGCATTTGTGCCACCACCGTTCTGGTGAGTTATGGCTGCCCGTCGATTTCCCTCCTCCGACCTCCCCTTGCCCTATAAAAGGGAGCACCGTGAGCCACTCCTCCTCCTCATCCTTCACCTCGAAGCTCAGCCCCTCTCCTCTCCTCACCACAATCATCGTTTCTTCGTCGCCGACCACCAAGCGCCTCCGTCGCCGTTAACAGAATCGTGCCGCCACCTCTCTCCTCACCGCCGGCCCTCCCTAGGTGCCCAACCACCACCGAGGTGAGTATCGTGCTCCCCATCCCTTCCTCTCTCTATCCCGCATCTCACCGCTGGCCGCCGCGTCGTCGTTCACCGGAACCATGGGTTCCCGTGCGCACAGCCGTCGGCCAAGCCATGTGGCCGCCACGTGTGCACCACACCTGTGTCACCTCAGTGCAAGCGTCCACGTGGAAGCCCACGTGTTGCACTTGCGTGGCACCGCCTTGTCACCCATGCGTCTGGTCCACTGTGGACCAAGGCTCTCTCCCGTGGACCTAGTCCATAGACTAGGGCCCACATGTCCGTGACTCGAAGCTATTTTCTTTTAGAAAATAATTCGGCCAAAAAATTAAATCCTCTCGATGATGCAATAAAGGGATTTCCTTCAGGAAAATAGTTTCATAAATTCTAGAAAATCTATTTCTATCATTTCATGTGAATGTGAATATTCCTATATCCCATTCTCCTTCGTTCGAGCTCCGATTCAAGTGATTCTAATTTTTAAATTTGTATAAATTCAATATATATCTCCCATAATTTAAAATTATTTAATTTAATTTAATTTATATTTTTATTTGAATTTGGCTTGTTTTCGCTTATAGATTTTGACGACTTCGGAGAGTCAGATTTATACGCCTTTTCAGAACAACTATTATTTGAGCAAGGCAAGTTGCATCTTTTGATCATATTTGATCCCAGTATTTTAAATTATTTAAATTCTATTTTAAATTATTACTGCATGCTTATTTGTATATAATTTAATTTAAATTCCTATTTTAAAATTATAGTTATTCTCATTACCATTGTATAGCCAACTTTGACATTAAATTAAATATACCCTGACACCTTAGATGAAAATATAGTTTATGAAATAGTATGAACTAGAACACTTTGGAAAAAATATATGTCTAGTATTTCTTATATAAAAAATATTCAATTTGGAGAATTTTAGCCAAAGATTCAACTATAGATTTAAAATGAGTCTATGTCATTATTATGCTATATAAATTTACAAATGATTTGAAAGGCAAAATATAAATTGGTTCAGACTTGGGTGGAAATGGATAGTTAATGGGTGCAAGTTTATGCATGTGATCTTTTTGGAAGTCGCGCAATCAACTAAGGATCAGTGTGAGAGCCGCAACTTGCTATGCTCTACCGTACTACCACAAGTCTGGAGTGGGACAGAACTGGCTAATTAATTTGCAATGTTCCACCATGGTTGTGCCATCCCGGATGTGTGGGTGTTAGAATGACTAACTTTTTATTATCCCACATGGCGCAAGAGGGTGCTTCTATTTGGAGTGAAACCTTACGACATCGAAACCTTAGCGAGTATGACTACTTTGGGATGACGCGTTGTAAAGACCTTGTGATAATAACTTAGTCGTACACCTACGGAAGTATGTGAAGTGGACATTATATTTCGATTATCTCTTGTGGGTAAAGTTGTACAACCTCTGCAGAGTGTAAAACTATTCGAATAGCCATGTCCATGGTCACGGACATGCTAAGCAAAGCCACTCAAAGTTAGACTTTGGTTTTTATTACAAGTTTACCCAATTAGAAAATTCGGACAGGAAACCCTAGCCATGTACTGTTCACACATGTACTGTTCACATATGAATAGTACCATCGCCCCTCCCTTCTCCTCCTCCTATACATAGTGGCTGCCACACTTAGGGTAAATTGGATTTCATTTTTGTTTAGTTAGCCTCCGTTGCAACTTGTATCTTCTGCATGTGTCGACTAGACTACCCGGTCAAGATCCTTATTCGGAATCCCACCATATTGAGTATTTTAATCCTATTTGTAATTTCAGATTGCTTATTATCTTGTTCTTGCTTGTTCTTCGATTGCATGTAGGAATAAACCTTTGTGGTCAGGTAGATCGTGCTTCTAGCAAGGTTGATAACAATATCGGAGTTGGTTCAACGATTGCCAGACATATTGGTCGTGTTTGATTGGTAGCGAATCGTGAGAGTCATCTCCACCAAATTGAGTTATCGTTCTCATCGAAAGATCGAAACACCTATCGTCGCATCATTATGGGTGTTACTTTCGGGTCCAATAGTCAACAACACCGTACATGTTGAGTGGATGCCAAGGCAAAGCAGCTGCACGGAGAGGAGCAGGACCGGGAGAAAATTTTACGGGGGTTGTCCTAACTATATTATTAGATATGTCGTTAAAGTATTTACACAATATTGTAGTTTTATTAGTGTATATTAATATAAAGGTACAACAATTATTGTGCCATGTTGTCGGACCCAAATTTTGTAAATCCGGATTCCTCTGTGAAACCATTGTGCTATTCCCTGGATCAGTAAATAGCACTTCACAGGCACATTGCTGAATCAAATCATACATGACGTAAAACCATACCATTCATTAATTTACACATCAGAGTTTACATAGATCGCTTCGGACTAATTTTTACAATAAGGGCCGAACATGCCAAATGAGTATATTACAAAAGATAGCGGAAGCAACAACGGAAGCAAAAGGGTGAGAGCATATCTCTCCACAGGCAAGTGACTGGGGAACCCGTGTACGTCCGATTTTATCCGAAAACCTCAGACAATATAGGAGGCACACAAGAACCGACAGAGTCAGCTAGACCGAGGTGAGACTAGAACTACTAAAGGCTAAACTACGCTTCAAAAGCTCTTGGGTCTTCAGACTTCTGGATCCTCGTAGTAGTTGTAGTCTTCAGGATTTCCTGATTCGAGGGTTTGGGGAAAGAGCGAGGTGAGCACAATTTCTGTGCTCGCGAACCAACACAACAGATGCAATAATATACATGGCTTGGGTTCTTTTATTTGTGCAAAGCAATATTTATAAATACTAGTATTAGAAAGTCTCATCACCTAGTATTTTGACTAAATCATGATTTTGTAAAGGGAATAATTGTGCAGTAGTAATAACAGCATAGGTTCCCTTCGTCATAACTCTAACTCATGCTTATTTTTTATTGGAGCTATATCCATACATTAACAACGCTGGATACGACGATCCAGGGAAATTCAAATCTCAGGCTCGGCAAGCCGACCTGGTTTTCATACCACCCACGAAGTTTTTTTTTGAAATAGAACTAACTCCAGTTAATTTCTCATGTCCGCCTTTGACCGTAGGCGCAGCTGTTTAAACAGTTTTAACTCTGCAGAGGTTATACACTTTACCCACAAGAGACAATCTTACTCGTTATCCCACATGATTCCGTAGTCATGTAGTTGAGTGATCGTCACAGTAACCTTTTGATTTACCTCGCCCTTTCCGTCATCTCACCCATATGGGGTTACTCCCACTTGCGGTGGGTCCCATAAGTTGTGCGGGATGTCTACCACTACATTTGCGTAGCTGGCAACTTCACCCTCGGTGTCCCTTCCCAGCTCATGCTTGCACTACCTCGCCCCTCCACCAGTGAGATAACTTTCAAGGTCTAGTAAATTTACTAAGCCAAGTTGCACTTTGCAGACTTGTGGTTGTACTTGTTTTACACGGTAGGTCTTGACAAGATTAAGTTCTTAATCTATCCGGGCGGTTCATACCACGTACCCGTCACTCTCGTGCCCGATGGCATCAACCATTCTTTCCATCCGTCCAGATGTAGTAATAGCAAGTTTTTAGGGTTTTGAGGAGCAAAAATACGCCAGCTCAACCATTTCAGTCGTTTACACACAATGACTACCCAAAATCACTTTCATGATTAAAAGATGATGATTGAGACATTTAGTGTCCTCGTACTTAAGCAAGACTAGCATGACGCTTAAGTACAAACTATAACTAGTAGGTTACCATATAATTACTAGGGTGACAAGGGTTGGGGAAACCAATTAATCAAGAAAATGGTGTACTAATTATTTAATCAGCAAGTTGGAATTTAACTACCTTAGGGTTTTTGACATACATTTGCATAGGAAATTAAAGCATGTAATTTGATATTTTAAAAGAATATAATTTGCATAAAATGTAGGTTCAACATGATCAAAGTGTTGACTCTCCTGGGTCAAAGGCTAGGGGGTCTTGGAAGTCTTGATCTTGGTCGAAGTGGAACTTCCGGCTTCTTCGAACTCTACGCGGACGATCGCACCGGAAATAAAAAGACAAGCAAACAAGATAAATAAATACAAAATCCATAATAAATGAACTAAAAAATTAATCAAACCAGTACCAAAATATAGGTTTTGAAATTACAAATTTTTGGGCACAAGTTTCATATTTTTTGGAGTTATAATGAAAAAGTTATGAATATTGGAAATTTTACAAAGACTTTTCAGTTAAAGGGAAAATCAGAAAACGCCAAAAAATCCGCGCCGACACGCGTGGCGGCGACGACGACGACACAAAGGCGAGACCGGCCCACGCATGGTAGCGGGGCCATGGCATGTGGGACATGTGGGCCCCACATGTCACCGCCCCACGGCATCAGGATGGGGCCCACCTGGCTCGTCTTCTCCGCGGGTAAAAAGGCGAGGCGACGCGTTCGACCGAACGCGTTGCCTCGTCTTCTCCGCCGCGTGGAGGAGACGAGGGGGGAACGGGGGTGAGGAGAGAGGGAGGGAAAGGCGGAAGCAGAGGGGGCGGGGCGCATGGCAGTGGGGCTCGGGAAGGAGGGAGGAGAGGGAGCGGGCGGCGCTGGGAACGAGGTCGGAGGCGGAGGCGAAGACGGCGACGGCGACCGGGCTTGGGAGGAGGAGGCGGCTCAGCAACAGAGACGAAGGCGGAGGCAGGTGCGGCGGGGAGAAGATGATGAGGCAAGGGCGGAGGAGATGAAGAAGCGGGGGCGGCTTAAATAGCCTTGGGAGAGAGAGAGGGGCGGCGGGGGCGGCAGAGAACGAGAGAGGCGCGCGTGGTGACGGACGACACAGGCGCAAGCGGCGAGAGGCGAGCGGCGCAGCAGCGGGAATCGGAGAGAGCGCGAGCGACGCGAAAGACCGAGGCGGGCGACGACAATGAAGAAGCGAGTGGCGATGACACGGCGACCGGGTTGGGGCGACTGGAGGTGGAGTGGCGCGGGGAGGCCGAGGCGGCGGGGGCCGGGGCGCGGGTCGGGCCGGGGAGGAACGACCGACGGGCCAAGCCTAGGTAAGAACCCCAAATCAATGCCGAAATTTTTGAATTTGAAATCGAGGTTCAAATCTTGGGAAGTTTGAAATTGAAACATTTTTTCTTGATTTTTTTTCGAGGAAATGGGTGTTACACGTGCTTTGGAATCTAGTTAGTTATAAGAATATTTACTAATTGAAGTAAGGTTTTCCTTTTACGACTTTCTAAAAAGTTGCTTTGAACTAACTTTTAGGGTGCGTTTGGTTGGTGGGATGAGGTTGAATGAGATGAGATCGTCCTGGATGGGATGGTGTAGACAGTGTGTTTGGTTGGTTGTATGAGATGATACGATATTGAGTTTGGTTTGTTGTATAAGATGATACACGAATTGAGTTTACAAATTGATTTGAATTTAAATTTAAGTTTGAAAATATTTTTGCACACAATTAACTTTTATATTTTTGCAAATTCATCAACATATGCTAACCTCCTCACTACAGCTCCTTTTTTTTTTCCTTTTTCTTTCTTTTTTTCTTCTCATTTCCCCTTTTTTCTTCCATCCTTATCTTTTCTTTTATTTGGATGGGACCACTGTCATAGGGCCTCCTCACTATGCTGCACTTGGACGAGCGAAGATGAACAACGTGGTTAAGTGGTTTTCTTCGAATGAAATGGTACAACATATGAGAGGAATATTCCCTAGCGTGGAATGGTTTGGTCCGAGATCAATTGGCTCCATTCAGTGAACCAAATGTATAAACTTTCTTATTTCTCGAACCATCCTGTACCGGACCGTTTCATACAACGAACTAAACGCACCCTTACATGCTTTGAACTAACTATGATCTAAAGTACATCTAGGAGGCAATGAAATGTCAAAAACGTCAACTAAAAAGAATGGAGTATATGAGTTACTTTGCACCCGACAAACCAATGCACTCGACACATTGAGTTAGCTTGTAGGGTGTTGGCTTGCAACCGCCGCAATCGGCCACCGTTGTCGGCAGCAACTCAACAACCTAGTTGTCGTCGATGAAATTGCCCAAAAAATCAATCTCCACCACCATAGATTCCCTCGGTGAGGACATCCTGCATAAGATCTTCGTCGGTCTCCTCTCCCTCGCGACGCTCGTCCATGGTGCATGCCCTGTCTCTCATGGCACCGTGCGGTGGCCTCCTCCCCTACCTTTTGCAACCGCTTCTGCATTCTACACCCAGCACTCTTCTTCAAGGCTCTCGAACCTGCCCAATCCCCTAACAGAACGAGCACGCCTGCTTTTTAAATATGGACTGAATTGTCGGTGTAAATGGGCCGTACATTATAAGTGAAGAAATAAGGGTTTGTGTACGTAACATTTGCCTGATTTTTTTGTATAAAAATACTAATCGCTTTTCAATAGCTTAAATTGTCCCAAAATTCACAATCACGTAGTCCCAACTCCCAACCCTAATTTAATCTCTTCTTCCTCTACCCTCTCGCCGCCTCTTTCTCGCCGCCTCTACCCCCTCTCCCTATCCTACTCCGCCCACCTTCCTCACCACCCCACCTTCTTCCTTGTATTTAGCAGCTCACCGTTGCCAACTACCTCAAACGCCTAACTCGCCACTCTCCTCCTCGTCCGTGGCTAGTGGCGCCAGCCGACTCTAATTCTAGGTTTCAGGGTCGGGCGAACTCGAGCTCTAACACGTCACCGCTGCCATCCACCACCCCTAGAGAGGATGACAAGTTCAACTGGAGCACAAATCGTGAGGAGATCCAACGGTGAGCAAAATCAGACCGATGAATAAATGGGCCTGGCGGAGGTCATAGGGGTTGGACTGTCCGCATTGCAGCCGACCAGTTGTGTTTGTGTTTGTCATCAAGATTGCCGCCGCCGCCGCCGCCGCCATGGCCGGCGACAGCTCTTCAAGCCAGCCGCAGCCGGCGAAACGCCGAAAAAAACCAAGCCTCACACTTATCGACTCCTTCGGTGAGGACATCCTGCGCGAGATTTTCCTCCGCGTCCCCTCCCTCGCGACGCTCGTCCGCGCCGCCTGCACCTGCCGGGCGTGGCGCAGCACGGTGGCCTCCTCCCCGGAATTCCGCCGCCGCTTCAGGGCTCTCCACCCGACGCCCATCGTCGGCCTCTTCTTGGAGGCCCCCAGGCCCGCCCAATTTTCTAAATCCTCTTCCTTCCCCTCCTTCGTCCCCGCCCGCCGCCTTGACCGGGAACTGGCCGCCGCTGTCCGCGGCGGCGACTTCTTTCTCACCTCCATCCAGGAGCGCCTGGACTTGTTCCCCTGCTGGGACATCGTCGACTGCTGCGGCGGCAACGTCCTCCTCGCGAACTATGTTGAGGGATTACTCACCTTGTTCAACCCCCTGCTGTGGTGGAGCAAAACTTTTGACCTGGGCCATGAGGACACCTCTGAAGGCCACCGTGGATTCTACCGGCAGCTCAAAGCCCGGTTGCTCTACTCCGACGAGGACCCCATGTCGTTCCGCGTGGTGCGTCTTGCCCATGACAGGTCTAGGGTACGGGCTACCGTCTTCTCCTCGGACACCGATGAGTGGTCCGTTCTCCCATGGGTGGATGTCCGGGCGTGGCCAACCCGTGAATTTTTTTGGATTCAGAGTGAGAACATTTGGATTCAGAATGACTGTGGCATGCAAGCGAATGGGTTCCTGTACTGGGTTTACGAGAATGGCAAGTCTATAATTTCACTGGACACTAAGACAATGGAATTCTCTGTTGCTGAGCTCCCATATTGCCTTAAGGATCGGCATTGCAGCTTTGCTGTAGGTGAAATGAAGGATGGCGCTCGTTGTATCGTTTATGCAGCTGACTACTGCATTGGTGTGCTGCTGTGGGGAAAAGACGGTAATGGTGTTGAGAGGTGGGTGCTGAACAGGATAGTTAATTTGTTCATACAGCTTGCAGAGGCCGTCGGCGACATACCGGACGAGCTGACTTTGAATGTCGTGGCAATCATGGCTGGTTTTGTGTACTTGGTAACATCAGAGATGCATCATGACACCCAAACCCCTGGTTGGTTCCTCTCTTTCTGCTTGGAAACCAAGGAGCTGGAAAAGTTATTTTGGAGGACGGCTGACGGTGGTGTTCATCCCTATGTCATGGCATGGCCACCCACTTTAGTTGGTAACTATGGGGTATTTGCACTTGAAGATGCTCCGTGAAACACATTACTGGCATCAGACATGAGGAGAAAAGGAGGAGGATCTAGTAAACCACTCTTCTGTTGCTGTTCTTGAGTTGAGTAAATCAAAATGCCCAGGTGACATTGGAAACTGTTTTTCTTTTTCTTTTTTTGAAGCTGCATCACACTGAAGAATCCAATCGAGTTCCATGATGTTTAAGATTCAATGACCTGTCGATCCTGTGTTTTGATCTTTCTCACTATAGTTTACCTTCTTTTAGCAGTTCTTACTATTGGTGCAAGAATTGTGAACCTGATCTGTTTCTTAGGTTGTCTACTGTGTCTGTTTTTAGGTGTAGGGGTGTGATATCAGTTTCTCTTTTGTGGTTTGTCTGTAAGATGCTTGTTCCCAAGATAACATGGAATATTTACTCTTCATTGCAAACAAAATCCATGTAATTTTGGCCATGTTAATCACCTTACTTTGCTTTCTCAATACTGAGATTGTGTGCTACTTATTAGGTATATAAAGATGACAATAGAACATCTGCATCCTTTCGGTACAATGTATTCACATGGATTGCATTTACTGGGATGATTCCTTAAGCAACTTTTATCTACTACTATGATCGCAGTTCTCTTTAAGAGCATTACACATTAGAGCTTGGGGGAAAAATTAAAATAGGTGAACTAGTTACCTTATTCTGTATATAAATTTCACTTGATTATTTGTATGCATATTTCCTTGTAATCATGATACTTCTGTATTTTGATTTCCTTAATGACATCGTGGGCTTGCCTCCTGTTTCCGAAGGGAAAAAAATCCTGTTTCGGAAGAAAAAAATGTATGCATAAATCTTGACGGATCCTACTAAAACTACCAATAAATTGTTTATCCGAAAGTTGAAATGTTGCTGTTGGTATAGTATAAGAAACATCAGAGAGAGATGGCGCAAATCATTGTTTACTAGTTTCATGTACTCTGGACAATTTATTGATAGCTTCTCTGTTGTGATTGTGGGAAAGAGCTCGCAAATTTGCTAAGTGACATTGCAAAGATGTATAAATTGAAAAATGACATCCAATGTGAGTACAACAGGTGGGATGGCATGTCAGTGATATGTCAATGTTATTTTCCTATTCGTCTTATTTTTATAGTGTTATGGGGCAACATGGATCATCTGATGCTAAGAAAGTGCTGCTGAGGTTGAGCTTGCCGACATGGGCAGTCTTGACGCCACTGCGCTGCCATGGCCAAGAGTCGAGTTGCTTCGTTTCGATGGGTTGCTGGTGATTTCAGCTTTGAAGGAGACCGGTGTAGCTCTCTGATCTGGAATGAAATGAGCCAGCTGTTGGATTGACAGAGGGAAGGGAGAAGCAATAGATGCTTCTATTTCCATCTGGCTTGGGCTTGATCCTATCCAGTTTGGTTCTGTATCGAAATGGTAAATGATTCTCTTGGATTGACTTGCGTATGGATGTGTCTGAACGATAGATTGTGTATGGCAGGTTGGTCTTCGTTCGTGGGGCATTTTTCTCTTTAGCTAACATAATTTCGTCTGCTTTTCTTTGTGATATAATGTGTCATAGCAACACGATCAGACAGTAAAGTAAAGGGGACCTCAGTCACCACGAGGGAATTCTCGAGAGAGGGAACCAGTACAAAGAGAAGTTATTGTGTATTACCTTGAAAAAGTCCTCTCTGGTTGCAAGTGAGAGACAGTTATTTATAGTTTTCCGATCGGGTATATGAGATTATAGATCTACTCCTAAAAAAAATCATCTGCATATAGGGGTTGTAGGAGGTTTTTCCTTCCCTACATGTAGCATCTGATCTATGGTGGACCCTCCTGGTCCTAGCCTATCTGGTCGTTGCTCACGGTCCACTGGTACCCTTCTTCCTTAGCACCATGTGGGGTGCTCCTGGGCCCGGACATCCTTCGGTGCCCCGAGGTGGCCTCAGGCAAGGGTCCTATGGTTCTCTTCGCTTTGTAGGTGTGGTGCTCGGCTATCTCCTACACCCTCGACTCTTTTAGATGTACATGCAGTACCCTTCAGGGAAGGGGTGGCGATGTGTGCTTTCTGCTCGTAGCTCTGAGGGTCTCCTTCGCGCGCCCTTCCCCCCTCCCCCTCCCAAAAGCCTTTTGAACTTTTTTTTTCGAAATGGTGTAGCTGATTATCGGGGTCATTCTTAAGAATGAGCAATCGAGAGGTACCACACTGATAGGACTGGCCACCAGTTGGTACTTCCTCTGTCCACAAGTTGTTTTTGACTTTTTAAGGTTTATATCACAACTAGGATGGAAGGGCGCGCTACGCTGCGCCTGTTGACTTTACGTGGTCGTGGCCTGTTGATAGCCGGTGGATTGTAGAGGGTGGCTTGAGCCGAACTCTTAGGGATTGGAATGGGGAACAGGAAAGATTAAAGGAGGTGTGTAGATGACCATTTTTTTTGGTGGGCTCCCTTCTTAGTTACCGAAACCTCGAGTTGTTTGCTATGGGACGAGGGTGTGCTTGGGCGTGTTAAGTATACTGCGATTGGCCTGTTCGGTCCGAGCTAGATATCGCGGTGAAACAAATAGTAGTAGGTCGTTTCAGTGCAATCAAACCAAACATGATAAGCTTTTTGGGCGAAAGGCAATTACATACAGAGACTGCATATCAAGGCTGTGTTTGTAACGTGAAAATTCTATATATGACAGTTCAATTTCTTGTAGGAATAGGGGGGAATTCCCGCTTTCCCAATGGGCCAAGCATAAAGAGGTTTTTAGTGTTTAGAATCCATACAAAAAGTTGTAGTTTCAAAATCTTCGTGTTTCTAAGAGTATAATATAAAAGCTCCAGGAATAATTTTTCTTTTGCAAAATCATATACTGGTGAAACCCCAACAAACGAATTAACGAGTTGTTTCGGAAAAAGCATAAATCTTTGCTCATAATGATGATATGAAATGTATATCCCTAACTCCTCAGGTCACATGAAATTGCTACCTTCAAATATTATCGAATGCCAGAGAAAGATTTCTTCAAAAGGTGCAGAAATCACAATCTGTGTTGGCAACATAAAAAAAACATTACTTAAGCACATTAATATTTAACATACTTGGACTGTCCAGAACATCAGAAAGCTTAAAAAAACAGTAACTTATAAAGCAGATATTCATAATAGCCTAGATTGCAAAATTTACATGCAACATCATAAAAAACAGAACCATTACAGGCATGTATTATTGTAGAAGAGTCACGCACAAAAAAATGTAGCATTTGGTATGGATCTCAGCATAAAAAGGCAAGTTGCAAGGAAATTAGGCAGCTAAATTTTGAAACTGTACACCTAGCACTTCCACTTCAGTATTAGAATCTAATGAAGCTTAAAAGTTTAGACCACCGAAAACAACATACAATGTTAATCACTAGAAGAGTGAGCTAAAATATCATATGACATTAGAGTACTCTTATATGAACTTCATAGTCTGCCAGAATATCTCTCAGTATTCGGCGGTATCATATTTGCTGTTACCGTGATAAGACCTCTAGCAAATCCAAGTAACCAAAAAGGGCCACGAGAAGATTAACTTTCCAAGCAACATTGTGTTAAATTTATGTCTAGAGGTAACTTCAAACTAATAGCACCACAGAAGTAACAGGTAAAGACATGCAAAAGGCAACAAACAGTCATGTCTCAGCAATCATGGATAATATACTAACATTAAGCTTCAGGAAATTTTGATCTTCACCTCACGTAACTGAGGCAAAAGGTAACAAAGAAACAACTAACATGATTTAGCTGTATGGTCCAACCCTACATATAATAATCGTTAAATAAACGAAACTGAAATACACAGTGGCATTATTATTTGTTAGGAATAGCACAATTAGAACCATAATAACTATCTAGACCACAAATCAGAGGTAATGCACGATATAGAAGTTTCATTCTGTGGGAAAGGTCCCAGGCAAGAGTTATATATATCATAAACTAAGTAAGATTAGCTGTGAGCAGAGTAGGGTATGCTTAACCCAAAAGCAACAGTAGCAAAATATACTAAGGTTTGATGCATAAATAAACATTATCGGTCGAGGAACTCAGTCTCTTTTGAAAACTGAACTCAGTAAGCATGTAAGTAAATTTATACATTGTATTCCTAACAAAAAAGAATTACAATTCGCACAACATGAGGAGCAAGTTGTTGGAATTAGCACCTAGCCTAGCACAAAATTGTAAACATGTCTTCTATCATAACACAAATAAAGGACACCGTAGGAGAAGAATTTAAAATATACTAAGGTATCAACTGTAGGCATTTCTATGGAACCCAAGGCACATGAATCATCATGTAAACAAGAAAAGCAAGCTTCCCCTCAGGTGTTGGCAAAATATTACCAGGATGAGGGTCAGCATGAAAGTAACCGTACTCTAGGAGCTGCCTTAAGCTACACTGAATACCAATGTTCACCAAATCCAGAATCTTCAAACCTTGCTTTTCAATGGCTGCTTGCTGATTTAGTTTTACGCCCTCAATCCATTCCATTGTGAGAACATTTGCACTTGTGTAATCCCAAAATATATCAGGCACTAATATGCCTTGCTTGTCAGCATATAATTTTTTAAAACTTCGTGAATTATGGCCTTCCTGCATTCATTATTCTTAATACCATTCAATAATCAATAAAAGCACACGGCCAAACTAAGGAGAAATAATAGCTCCGGATTCTGCTGAATAAGCAACCAAGGATGTCTTTGCGCTCTGAATTTCATGTTCGCATTGTCAGCATATAACTTTTTAAACCTTCGTGCATTTTGGCCTTCCTGCATTCATTATTCTTAATATCATTCAATAATCAATAAAAGCACACGGCCAAACTAAGGAGAAATAATAGCTCCGGATTCTGCTGAATAAGCAACCAAGGATGTCTTTGCGCCTATGAATTTCATGTTCTCATTTTGTTAAGTATTCACAAGTGCAGTGTATATATAGACTACAAATATGGACAATAGAATATATGCAGAGAAAAAGTACCTGGACATAATTAAGCTTTTGGTAAACTCTTGGAGAAAATTCATCCATCAGGGCAACAACATCACTGGATATAAAGTCGACGTACCTGTTTATTAGAAAACCAAGGCCCCTCAGCAGGTAAAAATCAAGTCCTATGGCATCCTCGATACCAGGTCTTTGCACCTTGACAGCGACCAGCTTCCCAGAGTATTTCAACTGTGTCTTATAAACTTGGCCTAAACTTGCAGCGCAATTGGGGAAGGTGATATTGTCGAGTAGATTGAATCAAGAGGAAAGCCGAGCCGAGCTCCCTCTCGATACATGCAAATGCCTCTTCATTTGGAAACGTGGGAAGCGAATCCTGCAAGACAGCTATGTGTCAACCATTTGAGAGACCTTAAATCAGTAATAGAAGTAAATCCCCAGGTTATGAGGAAACATCCTGAATTGGTAAACTCTAGTTGATGCCATTGACTCCTTTCGAAGCAACGACCATTTTTGCAAGCCATTCACCCTTTTCAAAACAATAAGCAGTGCATAACGGGAGAAACCTCTAGAATGGTTCTTGAATGAACAATTAAGTCGAGTAAGCAGTGACGCTCCATTCTTGAACAAGAACACGACTCATTGGCCAAATCTTAATGTACCATCCAAGTATCTTGAAGAAAACTTGTCCAGTACGTTGGAAACAATACTAACCATTTTATATCGTGAGCATAGGCAAGAAAGAATGTCCACCTGCAGCTCGGAGAGCTCCTCGAGGTACTCCGGTGGGCAGAGGTCAGGGCCGCGTGGACAGCCCCTGCCCAATCTTGACGAACTACGGGCCGAGCCTTGTCAGTATGGTTCGCAGCTCCACCGCCCTAGCGCGCCTCATCGCCGACGACTGCCCCCTCCGCTCGTCCAGCAGCAGCTTCTACCCAAATGCCCCCAGCTTGGACAGCACCTCCGCCACTCTCAGTGCCACCTAATCAAACAGCAGCAATCCACTTCACACAAGTCAAAATTTGAGCACCTCAGTTTTCGTTGTTATCTAGTTTGAGGTTAAATAAAGGCTGGGGTTTTAGTTTGGGTAGTTGCCTTGAAGGGGCGGGAGTCGTAGCGGGAGGCGAGGTCGGGGCTGAAGACGGTCGCGTTGGCGGCGCGGGCCTCGGCCTGCAGGTCCTCGGCGTGGTCGCGGACAAAGGACGCCACCGGGGGAGGGGTGGGGCGTGGGGAGAGCTGGATGGAGAGGTCGGGGGAGGGGGGAGTTGCCTTGAAGGGGTGGGAGTCGTAGCGGGAGGCGAGGAGGTCGGGGCTGAAGACGGTCGTGTTGGCGGCGCGGGCCTCGGCCTGCAGGTCCTCGAGCTGTCGCGGACAAAGGACGCCACGGGGAGGTGGGGCGTGGGGAGAGCTGGATGGAGAGGTCGGGGGAGGGGGGCGCGGCAGTGGAGGCGATGCGGAGTTGGGAGGGGCGGCGGTGGCGGCGAGGCGCTCGGCGTGGACGGGAGGGGAGGGAGAAGGAGATGGCGGCCGCCATCACCGACGTGGAGGTGGTGGCAACCATGGCCGGCGGGGGGGAGCGAAAGGGGTGGAGAAGGGAGAGGGCCACGGCGCGCGGCGGGAGTCGTAGCGGGAGGCGAGGAGGTCGGGGCTGAAGAAGGTCGCGTTGGCGGCGCGGGCCTCGGCCTGCAGGTGCTCGGCGCTGTCGTGGACAAAGGACGCCACGGGGGGAGGGGTGGGGCGTGGGGAGAGCTGGATGGAGAGGTCGGGGGAGGGGGGCGCGGCGGTGGAGGCGGTGCCGAGTTGGGAGGGGCGGCGGTGGTGGCGAGGCGCTCGGCGTGGAGGGGAGGGAGAAGGAGACGGCGGCCGCCATCGCCGACGTGGAGGTGGTGGCAGCCATGGCCGGCGGGGGAAAGCGAAAGGGGTGGAGAAGGGAGAGGGCCACGCCCGCGCGCCGCCGGAGGAGGAGCTGCGGCGGAGCCGTGGACGGGAGGCGAAGGGGAAGAAGATGGAGGCAGACCGAGGGGGCAGTGGGGAAGGAAGGGGAAGAGGACTGAGGGAGCGGCGGCGGGTGGTGAGGGAGACTGAGCAGGCGGCGTAGGAGGGAGAGGGAGGGGACTGGAGGCGAAAGAGGAGGAGCGAGGGGAGGAGCGGCGCCGCGCGACGGAACGAGAGTGGGGGAGGAGTTGTGAGGAGAAAGGGAACGAGACGAAACCTCGCGACGCAGAGGGTGTCAGGGCGACGTGGCCGCGCGAGCGTCGCGCGTTCCCACCGAACGCATCGGCTCGAATCGGACGGTGCGGACGCGAGGACGGCGCGATCGGACGGCCAAAACATTCCGAGCGACGTGGCCTGCTGGCTGATCGGCAATCCTACGCGCTTTAATAAGAAGTAAGATATGCAAGAAAAAATAATATAAATTATATATTAGGAAAGTATTTTGCAATACAAATCCGACAACATTATTTGCACGTAGTCGTTGTATACATTTTTAATATATATTAATGATCAAAATTTCAAACTAGACCGCATACATTTCTGGACAAAGGAATAAATTCTTAGAGCGTCCCTTGTATAAATAGGTAGTGTCCACAGTTATATTACTGAACATCAAAAATATATTGTAATACTCTGAATATTTCTAAGGAAGGAAAGCAAGCAAAAGAGGGAATAAATTTTTTTTAAAGGGTTTTTCTGTGAAAATTCGCCAACCTAGACCTCAGACCACAGCCTCAGAGGCCCAAGTGGGGGCCAGCCAAAAAAGGGGGGCACCTCCTTTCCCCAAAACCTAGCTCCCTCCCTCCACCCCACCTCCCTCTTTCGGCCACCACCCCTATTCCCCCTCTCCCCTTCCCTTGTGCCTCCACCTCCCTCAAGAACGCCTTCCCATGACCAAGACCTCCCGTCCACTCCTCCATTGGTGCCTCCTCCTGTTGTTTGGAGCAGGTTTAATTCTTGATTGCTATCGATTAGAGAGTTTCGAACTACGTGAGTAGAATCGAGAATCAGACTCGCTTGCTTGTCGCTTTTGCATAGTTAAAGTTCGAATTCGAGGTTATGGCATCCTAGAGATTTGTGGGGTTTGTTCTCAGCTTTCCATAGAGACTGAGATCACTCAATTTGGAGTTGTAGATTGGACGATACGTTAGTTTCTTTACTGCTGTTCAGTAACCCTAACGAGATTACAACAGTCGTCATGTTTAATAGATAAAATTTAAATAATGACCGATCCAGGGTCCTCCAAACCCGTAAGGCCTTCGCCGTTTTTAGTGTAGAAAAGACATTATTGAGCAGCCCTTCAACATTCGCATATAACTCATTCAACATTCTGTCTGAACCTGATGAAATTTCCAACATTCACCGCTGCCGATGATTTACACCAATTAAGTTGGTTGTGTTTAAGACACCCCATAAACCTCCTGTACGATCGAATAGGTCAGTATAGCTTTCAGTAGGCAGCTTCAGACGCAGTCAAATTACATATGATGATGTTGATATGAACGGCATTCGCGACGCTTATTGCAATAGCTTTGGTAGCATGACGATAGGATAGATGAAAGATATATGAAGATTTTGTATGTAGTACTTGCCAATTTAAACTATGATATGGACTGATCTTCTAGTCCATTATTTTCACACGTCAAGTTTTATTGTTAAATACCTGTTAAATGTTCTTAAATATCGTTAAATGCCGCTTAATGTTGTTAATTTAGTTAAACGACATCAAATAAGTCATCGTCTCATGAGCATTTCGATATTTCATATCTCTGAGCCGCAACTTTACCTACCTAAAAAGTTCGCATACACAAACACCAAATCGTAAAAGATAAATGATTCAAATTTGCAAATGAAAAGTTCTACAAAGACACCATGCTTTAAGCAGCTTTTAAAAGTTTCACAAATACATGCAAATAAGCACTAAGTAGTCCACAAAGTACCCAGGTACAGACACACCGTATCTATACAGTCTAGTACGTACTGCACAGATACATACATTTTTTACATAGTACGAGCGAGATACACGAGGTGCGATACAGTAGTTAGTGGGCCTGATCTAATTAAAAAAACAGAGCATATTCCAGTCACGGCAAGATAGCCAGCGTCATTGGCAGCATGTGCATCGATCCTGCACCATCAGGCGCTAGCATCCACACGAGCGCCTGTCCGTGCAAGCGTTCGTATTATGCTTTGCTCCGGGCGGTATGTGGCTGCGAAGCCCAGAAGCTGGCAAGGGAACGTCACGAACACTCAGCATGGACGACGAGGCTGCCTTTTCTTCTTCTTCTTCTTCTTCTTCTTCTTCTTTTTTGAGGCGTCGACGCGGCTGCCTCCGTGCCTCGTCGTGGGCGTGTCGTGTGAGGAAGGGAGGGGGGGACAGGGTCGTTCACGCGTCGCCGTCTCCGAAAAGGCGCCTTGCGCAGCGTCCAAATCTCGCCCCCGCGTGATGGTCCATGGTCCCTGGCTGGCTGGGGGATCCTCGGCAGGGCACGATCGACAGCGACGACACCGAGAGCTCGATCGAACAGTTTCTCTATGGGTAGCACCGAGGAATAAAGCGGCATACTCCTCTTCTTCTTTCTTTCTTTCTTTTTTTTTTTTTGCTTTAGACATGATAAGCTTTCTACAAGCAAAGCAGGCAGTGTTTGCTGCCAAGTGTCACCAACCAGGGCATACGTGCGTCATCATTCAAAAGCAATATGCCATATGTTGCTGCCACTGGAATCTTGGGACAATACCACTGTACTGGATAAGCACCAACCCTCCCATCTTTTCCCTTCTCGGCAACAACTTACTCTGCATACAGTAGCAAGCTAGCAAGAAGAGAGAGAGAGAGAGAGAGATGTTTCTTTCTACATATCTTAATTTGCATCAATAGATGCTTCATCAGCCGTGACAAGGATATGGCAGCCCAAATGAGAGGGCAACTTGGCACCGTTCAGAGACAACAGTACTACATGAATGAATGTGGACTGCATATGGTTGTGCACCTATACCATATCACAGATCCGGCCGGGTTGTACGTAGGACCCTCCCATAGGATGATACGATGCAGGCACCACACAAATGTTGCTAGCCATCTGAATTGAATCTGCTTGTCATGGCCTGTGGATGGATGTACGAGTGGTGTCTGTCATGGTAAGCACTAGACAGAAAGGTGCAAGAGGATAAGAATCTGAAAAAAGGTTATATTTTTCTCTTGTCGAACAAATTACGCATATGTAGCTAGACTGCTGAAAATGAGTGTACGCAACATGCTACTGCTATGTATGTCATTTGAGGTGAGAAAAGAGAAGAAAATTAATCGCAAGCGAGGTCTCTGATTGGAGAATGAATTAGGCACGCAGGAGCAGAATTGATTCTGATCACATGGAGCTAAAAGTAGTACACACGGTACTGTATCCACACTTAGTACTACTTGCACAGCTTTACAAACATTGTCTATAGCCTTATCTCCGTTTGGTAGACAAGTCAGACAGCAGGCACAGCCATGACATCTTGTACTGATAAAATTGGAGCGTCCTGACGACGACGACGACGACGAAGATGAGACGATGATGATGACCAGGATGGAGGGACGTCATGTTCCGATGGACGGCGTGGACAGAGACATGCCCAGTTCCAAGTCCATTGAGAGCAGTGGTGACCATGAGAAGGCTGCTCCATCAGAACCACAGGAATGGCCTTGCTGATGCACCTGAAGCCGAAGAAACATCCACCTTGTCATCTTCCTCCGTATAATTCAGATCAATTGCTGCCCTTTCGAGGATTCATGGCGCGACATGTTCAGCGACAGAGAAGTCGAGGCACCTTCGCCGCTGTTCAATGGCTCAGAAACGCTTACACCGTTCTCGCAAATCGGTACCTGTTGTATGAAGTAGCACCAAATTTCGGTCAGTAATTCAAGAAGTCAAAATTAAGGCAGACGGCTGTACTAGACTTGTACATACCATGTCAAAGACGCTGGACCGGCGCTTCTTCTTCCCCATGCTGCTCTGAGAAGGAGACGGCGGCCGCCATCGCCGACGTGGAGGTGGTGGCAGCCATGGCCGGCGGGGGAAAGCGAAAGGGGTGGAGAAGGGAGAGGGCCACGCCCGCGCGCCGCCGGAGGAGGAGCTGCGGCGGAGCCGTGGACGGGAGGCGAAGGGGAAGAAGATGGAGGCAGACCGAGGGGGCAGTGGGGAAGGAAGGGGAAGAGGACTGAGGGAGCGGCGGCGGGTGGTGAGGGAGACTGAGCAGGCGGCGTAGGAGGGAGAGGGAGGGGACTGGAGGCGAAAGAGGAGGAGCGAGGGGAGGAGCGGCGCCGCGCGACGGAACGAGAGTGGGGGAGGAGTTGTGAGGAGAAAGGGAACGAGACGAAACCTCGCGACGCAGAGGGTGTCAGGGCGACGTGGCCGCGCGAGCGTCGCGCGTTCCCACCGAACGCATCGGCTCGAATCGGACGGTGCGGACGCGAGGACGGCGCGATCGGACGGCCAAAACATTCCGAGCGACGTGGCCTGCTGGCTGATCGGCAATCCTACGCGCTTTAATAAGAAGTAAGATATGCAAGAAAAAATAATATAAATTATATATTAGGAAAGTATTTTGCAATACAAATCCGACAACATTATTTGCACGTAGTCGTTGTATACATTTTTAATATATATTAATGATCAAAATTTCAAACTAGACCGCATACATTTCTGGACAAAGGAATAAATTCTTAGAGCGTCCCTTGTATAAATAGGTAGTGTCCACAGTTATATTACTGAACATCAAAAATATATTGTAATACTCTGAATATTTCTAAGGAAGGAAAGCAAGCAAAAGAGGGAATAAATTTTTTTTAAAGGGTTTTTCTGTGAAAATTCGCCAACCTAGACCTCAGACCACAGCCTAGGAGGCCCAAGTGGGGGCCAGCCAAAAAAGGGGGGCACCTCCTTTCCCCAAAACCTAGCTCCCTCCCTCCACCCCACCTCCATCTTTCGGCCACCACCCCTATTCCCCCTCTCCCCTTCCCTTGTGCCTCCACCTCCCTCAAGAACGCCTTCCCCATGACCAGCAGCCTCCCGGCGTCACTCCCCTCCATTGGTGCCTCCTCCCTGTTGTTTGGAGCAGGTTTAATTCTTGATTGCTATCGATTAGAGAGTTTCTGAACTACTGTGAGTAGAATCAGTAATCTGTACTCTGCTTGCTTGTCAGTTTTTGCATAGTTAAAGTTCGAATTCGAGGTTATGGCATCCTAGAGATTTGTGGGGTTTGTTCTCAGCTTTCCATAGAGACTGAGATCACTCAATTTGGAGTTGTAGATTGGACGATACGTTAGTTTCTTTGTTTAATAGATTTTAGATAATGACAAGAACCCTAACGAGATTACAACAGTCGTCATGTTTAATAGATAAAATTTAAATAATGACCGATCCAGGGGTCCTCCAAACCCGTAAGGCCTTCGCCGTTTTTAGTGTAGAAAAGACATTATTGAGCAGCCCTTCAACATTCGCATATAACTCAATTCAACATTCTGTCTGAACCTGATGAAATTTCCAACATTCACCGCTGCCGATGATTTACACCAATTAAGTTGGTTGTGTTTAAGACACCCCATAAACCTCCTGTACGATCGAATAGGTCAGTATAGCTTTCAGTAGGCAGCTTCAGACGCAGTAAGTAGTCCACAAAGTACCCAGGTACAGACACACCGTATCTATACAGTCTAGTACGTACTGCACAGATACATACATTTTTTACATAGTACGAGCGAGATACACGAGGTGCGATACAGTAGTTAGTGGGCCTGATCTAATTAAAAAAAAAACAGAGCATATTCCAGTCACGGCAAGATAGCCAGCGTCATTGGCAGCATGTGCATCTATCCTGCACCATCAGGCGCTAGCATCCACACGAGCGCCTGTCCGTGCAAGCGTTCGTATTATGCTTTGCTCCGGGCGGTATGTGGCTGCGAAGCCCAGAAGCTGGCAAGGGAACGTCACGAACACTCAGCATGGACGACGAGGCTGCCTTTTTTTTTTTTCCTTCTTCTTCTTCTTCTTCTTTTTTGAGGCGTCGACGCGGCTGCCTCCGTGCCTCGTCGTGGGCGTGTCGTGTGAGGAAGGGAGGGGGGGACAGGGTCGTTCACGCGTCGCCGTCTCCGAAAAGGCGCCTTGCGCAGCGTCCAAATCTCGCCCCTGCGTGATGGTCCATGGTCCCTGCTGGCTGGCTGGGGGATCCTCGGCAGGGCACGATCGACAGCGACGACACCGAGAGCTCGATCGAACAGTTTCTCTATGGGTAGCACCGAGGAATAAAGCGGCATACTGCTCTTCTTCTTTCTTTTTTTTCTTCCTTTTTTTTTTTTTTGCTTTAGACATGATAAGCTTTCTACAAGCAAAGCAGGCAGTGTTTGCTGCCAAGTGTCACCAACCAGGGCATACGTGCGTCATCATTCAAAAGCAATATGCCATATGTTGCTGCCACTGGAATCTTGGGACAATACCACTGTACTGGATAAGCACCAACCCTCCCATCTTTTCCCTTCTCGGCAACAACTTACTCTGCATACAGTAGCAAGCTAGCAAGAAGAGAGAGAGAGAGAGAGATGTTTCTTTCTACATATCTTAATTTGCATCAATGGATGCTTCATCAGCCGTGACAAGGATATGGCAGCCCAAATGAGAGGGCAACTTAGCACCGTTCAGAGACAACAGTACTAGCTACATGAATGAATCTGGACTGCATATGGTTGTGCACCTATACCATATCACAGATCCGGCCGGGTTGTACGTAGGACCCTCCCATAGGATGATACGATGCAGGCACCACACAATGTTGCTAGCCATCTGAATTGAATCTGCTTGTCATGGCCTGTGGATATATGGATGTACGAGTGGTGTCTGTCATGGTAAGCACTAGACAGAAAGGTGCAAGAGGATAAGAATCTGAAAAAAGGTTATATTTTTCTCTTGTCGAACAAATTACGCATATGTAGCTAGACTGCTGAAAATGAGTGTACGCAACATGCTACTGCTATGTATGTCATTTGAGGTGAGAAAAGAGAAGAAAATTAATCGCAAGCGAGGTCTCTGATTGGAGAATGAATTAGGCACGCAGGAGCAGAATTGATTCTGATCACATGGAGCTAAAAGTAGTACACACGGTACTGTATCCACACTTAGTACTACTTGCACAGCTTTACAAACATTGTCTATAGCCTTATCTCCGTTTGGTAGACAAGTCAGACAGCAGGCACAGCCATGACATCTTGTACTGATAAAATTGGAGCGTCCTGACGACGACGACGACGACGAAGATGAGACGATGATGATGACCAGGATGGAGGGACGTCATGTTCCGATGGACGGCGTGGACAGAGACATGCCCAGTTCCAAGTCCATTGGAGAGCAGTGGTGACCATGAGAAGGCTGCTCCATCAGAACCACAGGGAATGGCCTTGCTGATGCACCTGAAGCCGATGAAACATCCACCTTGTCATCTTCCTCCGTATAATTCAGATCAATTGCTGCCCTTTCGGAGGATTCATGGCGCGACATGTTCAGCGACAGAGAAGTCGAGGCACCTTCGCCGCTGTTCAATGGCTCAGAAACGCTTACACCGTTCTCGCAAATCGGTACCTGTTGTATGAAGTAGCACCAAATTTCGGTCAGTAATTCAAGAAGTCAAAATTAAGGCAGACGGCTGTACTAGACTTATACATACCATGTCAAAGACGCTGGACCGGCGCTTCTTCTTCCCCATGCTGCTCTGCCTCAGGAAGAACTTCTGTGCATGGCTGGCGACCTGCGTCGGAGTTCTCGTCGTGACGTAGCTCCGAGAGATGCCTCTCCAGTCGCCCTTTCCGAGCATCTCAAGGCCGACTAGGAACAGCCGGTGCTCCTCCTCACTCCATGGAACTCCTGTCATGCTCGTACAGTTATTAATACATATTGTTAGAACTTCAGATGTTATATACACGGAACAATTATTTAGGATGACAAGTCGTCCATTACTTTGGTAAAAGAATGGAAAATATCTCTTGCTTCTTTTTTTGAGGGGATAATGCAACACTTTGTTAGGTCAGGACGATAGAATAGGATAAAGAAAAGAAGATTAGTGAGGAAAGGTTATGAATTTCCAAACCATAAACCCTTTTTAATTCTTTCTTTCTTCTTCATAAAAACAGCTATCTAAATCAAGCATGGACAATAGATTCAGTACTGGTTAAATTGCAAAATACTAAGAAGGCCATTTACCTTTCTTCCTCTCCTGGACTACTCTGCCATGAGGGCCATCAGACAGGTAGCCATTGGACGCCCTCTCCAGGCCCTCATCGATCGACAGAAGCAGCGACGACGAAGACGACGACGAAGGCGAGACGAGGGAACTGGGAGCCGCAAGCTGCAGGCAGTCCATGCTGTAGCTCATCTTCATGGACGCGCCGGCGCCTGCAGCGACATGGACCTGCACCCCAAAGAGCCTTAGCCCACTGCTACCACCACCACTACCACTACCGCTACTGCCTCCTTCGCAGAGCATAATTTCTCTCTGTCCTGTGCTACAGGTTCTTGAGTTGTGGCCGTCGTTGCCACAGTGGGAGCATTTCCTCGCCATGGTGTGGCTATAAATCGACCGCAGATGGCGAGAGAGATGGGTGGAGGCCAATGTGTCCACAACCACAGCCGTGAGTGGTACTGCAGGCTTGGCTGGCTACCCAGCTAGCTTGCGGAAACTTACACAGCACACACTATAAATATGCTCCTGGTGATGGTCTTTTGCCTATGGATGTGGACATGTTATTTGGACAGGAAACCATAGAAAAATAATTATCCAAGTCGCCTTCCAGATCTTGTAGCTTGGACCTCATTGCTAATTTGATTGGCTAAGTATCCCTTGTACTATATAGGAGCACTACTATGTGCATGAACAAACTCTCTACGATTGTTACCAATTACAGTAGCAATGCGTTCACTGGTGAGAAATCGCCACGACGTCACATATTTTTACGTAAGAGAAGTCAAGTGATTGCGACTCTTCGCTTCCGCACGTGCGATCCGCTTGAACGTACTCTGCTTGTTATGCTGTCTACCAAAATATTTTCAAAGAAACAGGGACCACGAGCAAACTGTGATTTACTTTGCTTAATTCGTAAGCGTAGCAGATCTGCGTTTGTGATTGAATTTCAAGCTAATTAGCCTATCTATGTAAACTGTGAGACCATGTAGAGGTCACTCCGGTCCAAGGGCGAAGCACCCCGGTCCAAACCCTGCGTCGCCCGGTCCGTCGCCTCTTCGGTCAGCACCAGCGTCCCGTCGTCCTTGTAGTCATGGGCCGCCACTCCGTCGCCATACCGCGCCCACTCCCTCGCCCATGCCACCAGATCTGCCAACATCATCATCTCCACCGGCTCCCTTCCCCTCCCGGCTATAAATAGCCCTAGCGCCCTCTGCCTCTCCCCCGTCTCCTCCTCTTCCAGGTAAGCGCCTCCAAAGAGCTCCTCCCGATTTGGCTTCTCCCGATTCGGCTTCTCCCCCTCCGGTCGAAGCCCCTTCTGCCTTCGGTGCGCCCCCGTCGCCGCCTCGAGCCCGATCGCCGTGCTGGGGGCCGCGCGGCGCCTGCTGCTACTCGCCCTTCCGCGGCGGCTCGGCCACCGTGGATCGCCGCCACCAAGCTACTCTCCGGTGCCGCCCTCAGCTACGTCAGCAACCTCCACCGGTGCTCCTCCGTCTCTACCAAGCACCTTGGTGAGAACCCCTCCTCCAAAGATTTCATTTTGCGCCCTTCATCCTCCATTGTCGCTCAACCGCCACCCGAGCGCCTCCCTGTCTCCTATGTGACCCAGCTCCACCTCCCTCAGCTCCCTCGCCGCCCAGCAGTCCCTAGCGCTACTATTTTCCCCCGGTCAAACCGGCCGCCTCACTAGTTAGACCGGCCCGCACCCCCCCCCCTTCTCCCTCAGCTCTCTGTGCTCTCTCCCTCTCAGTGCCCTCTCTGCCTCTGGCCGAACCCCCCTCTCAGCCGAAGAACCTTGGCAGAAATGTAATCTGGTGCCTTGCCCTTAATTTCTGCCAGTACTTCCATTCATTGTTAAGCACTGAGTTGTGATTGTGAATGTATGCTCATCTGTATCAATGTGTTGTCAGTGAATGAAAATTGTTGCCAAAACCTTGGTCTCAGGCCAGATGTTGTTTAAGCATTGAGACAAATGTGTTGATTATTGATTCCCATATCAAAATTGTTGGTAGTATTGATTGATGTCTATTTCTCATCAGTTCTTTGACCATTTGATGACAGTGAACTGTTGTGATTAATACTTCCCCAGTTCAGTGTATTGTCAAGGGATCATTAGTAATTGTCGCTTTGAGTGTTGTTCAGCAGTAGGATTTGTATTGATCTGGCTTTTGTAATTTGGTGCATTAGGTCATTAGTCGCTAATCTGTCAATTGAAACCCTGTTTAGTAATCTTGCAATTGTGTATTGGTGCTTTAAGTCAATAATTTGTTTGGTCTAGAATTGAAAGCTGTATGATTGATGTGGCAGTAGATTGAGTGCTGGCATTTGGAATTTCCGTCAATTAAGTTTTGTGTTGTTGAACTTGCAGTCGGTTGTTATTCATCTGTTTCCATTATCAACGTTTGATTCGTAGTTATTTCCCCAGATCATAGCGGTAGCAATAAGGTTGCAATCGATCCGACAATTGAGAATTGTGGCAATAAGATAGTAGGATGCTTTGCTGGTATTAAATTGATTGTTGATTAATTGCCTATGATTACTGATCATCAGTAAAACTGTTTTGGCAGTAATTTGAATGATTGGTTGTGATCCTGATTATTAGGGATAGCTTTATCTTCAGTAGCAGTATTGTCTATTGGATTTGTTAATCAATTGTTAGCTATTGGTTAGTGTTTCGTCAGTTGGTCATGATTGTTGGAAGTAATTGTGTCTTGTGTAGGCTGGAGGTATTGATTTGTTTATATTGATTGCTTTATCAATCCGTATGGTTTAGCAATGATTAATAATCTGGCAATTGTATAGTTGGTAGTAGAATCTGTGCCTTGTTATGGTAGTAGGTTGTAGTAGTAAGTTGAGTAGCTAGCATGTGAATCAATGAGTATTATCTGGCAGCTGAGATTGGTATTGAATTGCCATTAGATTTTGTGTCAATCTGGTATTCTAGATTTGGTATAGAACCGGTAGTTAAGTTGCGTTGTCGCCTATAGAAGTATAGTCTTGCTATCTTCCAAATCCGCAGTAGAGCATTCTGGCAAAAGCTCCTGCAACCTTACCCTCCTTTGTATCCTCCCTCTGGGCAGAAATTCTCTGTCATTCCTCCTTTCGCCCAACTGGATGTTTGGCTCTGTCAAATATTCCAGTGTCGCCCAAACCCTTCTTTCAAGCCCGTCCTCCGCAATCTTTCTGAGGCTCTTGTGTTTTATTTGGTCTCTTGGATTCTTTAGATTTATTTAGTTTTTCAATCGTTATTGCGTAATTAGAAATCGAAGTCCAGAAGGAACGACGACTCAAGCAAATCCAAGATCCAAGCAAGGACGCCGATCAAGACTTCGAAGCTCTGTCTAATCAGGCTTTGAGTAAGATCAAGGCCACGGTAAAATAGCCCAGGTGAGTCAACACTTTGATCATATTGATCCTTCATTTTGTGCCAATTATATTCTTTTAAAATATCAAATTGCATGCTTTAATTTCTATTCAAATGTATGTCAAACACTCTAAGGTAGTTAAATGTCTATTTGATGATTAAATAATTATTATACCATTTCCTTGAAAATTGAACTCGCAATACCCTTGTCACCCTAGTAAATATCTGGTAACCTACTAGTTATAGGTCGTACTTAAACGCCATGCTAGACTTGTTTAAGCATCGAGGTATTCATAACCCAAATCATCATTCTTTAATCATGACAATTGTTTTGGGCAGTCATTGAGGAGAATGACTGGACTGGTTGGATAATTTGTTTTATACCTCTCCAAAATCCTAAAATTTGCTAATACCCCATCTGGGCGAATGGTATGCTGGAGGGTAAATGGTTGGGTACTAATGTAGCCCAAGACATGTTGTAGGTATGTGGTATGAACCGCCTAGATAACTTTAAGGACTTAATCCTATGATGACCTCCTATTGCAAAACAGTACAACCACAAGTCTATAATGGTGTCGACCTGGCTGACTAATTTGCGTCCACCATTGGGAGTTGCACCATTGGAGTGACCCACGAGCCGTCTCGCTGGCTAAGCCATCGTGGACACGGGTCGTGTGTTGGCTAAGCCGCCGTGTGGCGCAAGAGGGGGTTTGGGGGCATGGTTGGCGCAGAGGGAGAGCGTAACCACTCTCAGATGAAACCTTAGCGGGTGCAATGAACAATGAGGGATGCCTTGTAAAGGCCTTGTGATGATCTCCCCTTGATTCGCATGTCAAAGGTAACATGTGTATATATCAAGACGATTGTCTCTTGTGGGTAAAGATGTACAATCTCTGCAGAGAATAAAAATATTCGAACAGCTGTGCCCACGGTCAAGGGTGGGCGTAGGAACTTACAAGATATAGTTCTATTTCAAAAACTTTTGTGGATGGGTTGAAAAAATATGTGGGCTTACCTAGCCCCTGATTTAGATTTTCCATGGGTATTCGTACCCAGCGTTGGTAATAGGTGGGTATGACCACCATCAAATATAAGCATGAAGGTGGAGGTAACCTCTGCTTTTATTAACTATTGCACAATTAATATCGTTAAAAAATGCAATTTGGTTAAAATGTTAAGTGATAGGATTTTCTAATATCTGTATTTATAAATATTGCTTTACGCAAATAAAAGCACCCGAGCCATCCTTGTTACACCTTGCATGTATATTATTGCATATGTTGTGTTGGCTCGCGAGCACAGTAGTTGTGCTCATCCTCACTCTTTCTCCAAACCCTCAAAAACAGAACCCTAGAGTGCCATTGCATCAAGGATCCGAGTCTCAAGACCGTAAAACGTTGAGCGTAGTTTAGTCCTTAGTCGTTCTAGTCTCACCCAGCCTAGTGACTCGTCGATTCTTGTGTACCTCCTATATTGTCCGAAGTTTTCGGATAATATCGGGCGTACACGGGTTCCCCAGTCACTTGCCTGCGGTAAGATGTGCCCTCACCCCTTTGCTTCCATTGTTGCTTCCGCTATCTTTTGTAATGTCATTTGGTCTGCTCGGCCCTTATTGTAAAAATTGGCCCGAAGCGGTCCATGTAAACTCTGATGTGTAAATTAATGAATGGAATAATTTTACGCCATGTATGGTTTGATTCAGCAATGTGCCTGTGAAGTGCTATCTACTGATCCAGGGAATAGCACAGCGGTTTCACAGAGGAATTCGGAAGAAGAAATCCGGGGTCCCACACCGTACCACTCAGGCAGACCATTGTTCCAGCAAACATGTTTTTGGAGTTCTAAGCCGTTTTGGAGTGTTCGGTCGATCCGGTGGCCGTAGGGCCTTAACATCTTTTGTAGACAACCTTGAGATGAGTCTATTAGTTATGTTTTTTGTTCTAAGGATGAGTTGTTTGTGATGAGATCTTAATATGCTTTTGTTTTGTTGTTTTGCTTGAGTTTGTGGCAAAGTTGGTATATAACGTTGTGGATTGATCCTAGGGGGTTGGGGGGGTGTGTGTGTTGTTGCATGGTGTATGGTTTTGACTAATGTGAGTCTAGTGCATGAAACATGTACTCGGAGATGGCTGCTTGGTATTTGGATGTGCAAGTTGCTTGGAGGACGTTAGCGGTCAACGGCAAGACTAGTAATAGTCGAGAGAACTAAGGTTCGTGTGATTGTGTAAGTCCGAGTGAAGCTATGTGTCTCAAGTGAGAAGCACAGAAAAGACAAGAATCATCATGAGGCAAGTTGGTGTATGAGGTGTGCCAAGTGACTTTGGGCCGATGCAAGAAGAGACGGTCTGATTTAATCTTAAGTTTTCCTTTTGGTAAGTTTCATAATTTTTTATTTCCTCCCTATTTAATACAGTCTTAGCATTTACCCAACATTTTTAGGGCCCAATCGATATCCTAATCCCGGGCCATAAAATTTTTGGAGGAACAATCCCAAATCAGTCCATTGCAAACAAATCATAAATAAATAACACAAATAAAAGATTACACGGACCTATACCTTGTGCGTGTTGGCCAGATCAAACCAATCTGACATAGCATTGGTGGAAACAGGGGCGGATGATCCTAGTGCTAGCTCTGTGGTCACTGCTTTCCTCTTTAGGGTCTTCAAGAAACAAAAAATAATACATGATTGCACTTTTCCTTTGGCTAACAAAAAACTAAAGATCTACATGGTTAGAGACTTATTGAGAATCATACCTCAAGGTGATACCCCATGGAAGTGTTTCCTAAACCATGCTCTGGCATAGCCACATATGTATGCAACAATCCCGAATAACCACTAGCACCAACAAAGCTCGCCGTCGGCACAGAGCCCTCCATGTGCCCCCATCCACTTGTTGTATATTGTTGATGTGGCATCATAGTGTGGATCATGTGAGCGCCATCCATAGGGTGCAAATGGTACAAGTCAACACTCGGTTCTTGCTGAAGGAGAGGGCGAATGGTGCATTGTTATGCAAAGGATATACTTGTATCATCAAACTTGGTGAATTTACACTCATACCTTGATGACAATAGTCGGGGCAAGGGTATTGAGCCAACAGATGCGCTGATATTCCAACACGGCTTGGTCTTGCCGCAGTACCTGCCTAGCCTGAGACGGACGCAACATCGATCGTAGCTGCCCATGCGCCACCAATGGGACATCGGGTGCCCTCGTCTCCATCAAGGGATGTTTGGAGTTGGAGCAAACACTATTGGAGGACTCAGGAGCATTTTGGGGAAACAAAGCATGAGGATTTGTGGCCATAGGAAGGGTTGGTTTGGAGTACAGAGTCACCTCGCCCTAGGTATAACTTTTATAGAGATTGGGGTGACCAAGAGATAAATATTAACCATAGAACATTTACGCCATAGGTGGATGGGTGAGGATGAGCATTTATACAAAATTTATTTAGGGTCGCTAGTTTTGGAAGTGTATCAACACAAATTTGGCCTTTTGTGATAGTTGAATCAAGGCAGGAGCCACTAGGTAGGGATGGCTAAGAGATAAAGATTGGTGATAAAGCATTTATAGTATAGGTGCATGGGCATGGATGGGCATTTAAACAAAATTTATTTAGTGACGACAGTTTTGGGAATCGTATTGGCACAGTGATGTGTCATTCAATCTAGATGATTTGGAACAAGGTGGGCAAGATGTTGATGTCATGAGATGTTTCATAATTTCTATGAATTTATGGTGTCCAGGTAAGGGTGACTGGGAGAGATAGATTGGATGTACCATAATGCATTTATATCATAGGTGCATGGTTGTGGGTGAGTATTTATTGAAAATTTATTTACGCTGTCAGTTTTGGGAAGCATCAGCACAATAATGTGCCATACGACACTTTGTCATAGTTGAATCGGGCCCCAAAAGGTTGGATTGAGGCCAACGAGGTGAAATGAATCTCTCTCTCGTTTTAATGTTAAGTGACAATTGTTATTTTGCTTGAGTTTGGAGCAAAGTTGGTGTATAACGTTGTGGCTTGATCCTAGG
This sequence comes from Hsuehochloa calcarea, assembly GCA_036346395.1. NCBI lineage: Eukaryota > Viridiplantae > Streptophyta > Magnoliopsida > Poales > Poaceae > Hsuehochloa > Hsuehochloa calcarea. Next base: position 26,463,673 of record CM070593.1, on the reverse strand, counting down.
GGGCTAGGGTCTCTGTGTGTGTGTGTTGCATGATGCATGGGTTTGACTAATGTGAGTCAAGTGAATGGAACTTGTGTACAGAGATAATTGCTTGGTCTTTGGATGTGCGGGTTGCTTGAAGGACATTAGTAGTCAACGGTAAGACTGGGACTAGGCAGGAGAGCTGAGGTCTATGTGGTTGTATAAGTCCGAGTGAAGCTACGTGTCACAAGCAAGAGGCATGGAAAATACAATGATCATGATGAGGGGTGAGTTGGTGCATGTGGTATGCCAAGTGACTTGGGGTCGATGTAAGTAGAGACGGTCCCGTAGGATCCGGATGTGTGAGGTTGAGAGGGTAAGCTAGAACATGAGAAAAAATTATGAGTTGTTGTGTGCTCTTGAGTGAGCTCTTGTCCTCTGACGGAGTGACTTTATTCATTCCTCTTTAAGTGTAAATAGAGAACCCAATTTTATGCAAGTTCTTGCTCTTGTGGTTTTGGACCTGTTGCCTTGTCTTGTATTTGATTTGCTTGGGTTTCCTCTCTTTTTGATCATGTTGTGGCCCAAGGACGTGTAAGTGGTGAAGAACTGGAGATACCTCATGGAGGTTAGATCCCATCTATCTAGGCACTTGTATTGGCAAGTTCTTAAAGTTGTTCATTTTTTAAGGTTGCAAGGGTGAATTCTTGGGTTTCTTTCTTTGAGGGGTTTTGGCTTGATTCTTGTTGTTCTTTGGCTTGCTATGATGTGTGGGAGTTGATCCAAGGTCATATTGACCATTCTTTACCCACTAGCAAGCTCTTGGCTCAAATTTGGTTTCTTGCCTAGTTTGGGTGGTTCTTGGATTTGAGAGCAAAAATGTCCCAAATTTGGAAATATCTTGCAAGATCCCTTGAGGTTTAGTTTCCTCGGATTATGATCTAGCTCTAGCCCAAGTATCATGTCGTTTGAAGCCTTGGTATGAAAGTTGTGCGAGTTTTTGTCATGTGTTGTGTTGTTGTTTCCCCCTCATGTTGACCCAGACCATCCTAGTCAAGTCAAATAATCCAACTAAAGTATTTCAGCAGCACGTCTTGACCTTGCCTCGACTTTTTGTTGGTATTTTTCCGCTGCGGCTGTTAGACTATGATCTTCACAACTTGACATATCTATTGGAGTGAAAGTATCTTGGAATACTTGGGGGAGAGGATTATTTGTTCTCTTATTCACACTTCTATGATTGTCGGCCACCTTCCTACATAAACAAAGTTTCGTTGTAGTGGCTTCATATAATAGTGGATATTGTTGGAGTTTATGAGCTTGGCCCAAATAATATTCTTCATAAATCCTAGAAAAATCCCAAAAGCCCACTCATACATGGTGGAAGGTAGGAAGTAAACTATATTGCTAGTATAAGTTGGAGAAGATCAACTTATAAGGTAAAGTTGGTCTTACTTAGTTGAAGCAAGCAAAAGAAGAACACACGTGTGCACTCGCTCGCCACGCCACGCCACGCCACCCCCCTCCCCCCGGCCGACGCGCGATGTGTGCATGAACGGTCTAGTGCTTTCGTGTCCATTTGGGTGTGGGGTTGCTGCTTCTTTTTGCACCTCAACACCATGCATGACATCTATATGTATTGGAAATCGAATGTTTAAATTACACTGATTATGCGGGGATTTTATGGCATGCATTAATCATATTTCCAAAACGTTTATGTGAAATTAATTGCACCAAATTGCATTCTAGTTGTTGATTCCATATGAGGGAGAGATGTCTCCACTCAGACTTGGAACAGATAGACCAACACCTGGTTTTTCGCCCAGTTCCTCCATGCTACGCAACCTCAGCTACTCCAGCCCTTCCTCAACGTGTACCAACGTCGGGAGAGCAGTGTCTCCGAAACTAGTGTCCCTCGTGATCCTACACGGGTTGGGGAAAATCAGGTTTTTATGAAGCATTTGCGCGACTGCTCGTGGCTTTCTTCATCATCTTCTTTGCGTCATCTTCTTCACCTCAGACTCTACCGCGACCTTCGCTGGAGCGATTCTCTGTAAGCCAGGTGATATCATTTGACATGGCTAGGTCTTGCTTCCTACAAATTGGTCATGTGATAATTATGATCTCTACTTTTGTTGGTAGTATTCTTATTCTAGGTTTTACCTTGTTAGCGCATATATATGAGATATGTGTATTTGAGTTGATGATCATGCTACTGTTCAAAGTTGGAAATATGCCTAGTATACATGCTGCTGTTACATCGATTATTGTTTTAGGAATTAAAATAATCACAACAGTGCACATATTCCTAACATATATATCTAGTGAAAATAATCATTTTCTAGGAACTAATCAGTCTTGATTTAGCTTAGACCCATTTAAAATTTTGAGTCCAAATTCAATTCATGTTTTTAATGGAAACGGTAGGAAAGGATCCTACTATATATATATATATATACTCAAACTATTGTACCATTCGCTAATGTTAGGTTCATTCCACAGCTGTGAAAACACTGGGTCAACATTCTAGAACACCTTATTACTTCGTGTTAGCCAAATAGCTCAAGTTGTTAAGACGATAATCTCCATGAGGAAAGGTTGTCGAATCTTGTCTTTAAGGTGAAAAATGGATTTATGAATTGACAAAAGAAGTGTACATCCTGTGCAAACATAACTCTAACAGACTTGAAATGAAAATGAGAAATCAACAACAAACTATAAAATGATATAAAATAGAGACAAATAAAACGATTAAAGTTACTGTTTACAGCAAACTTCTCTTTTTCGTTTCTCCCCATACATTTCGAGCATAAACATGATATTATTATGTTTTCAATTTGTTTTGGGAATTTTTTTGCTGATTGGTGGCCAAACCAAAATGATTTTTAAGTTGTCATCAAAATGATAGTTTTAAATTAAATATTGTGGATATCATGGGGACATGCTCATGATCTTAGGATGATGATACAATTGGCAATGGTAATGATCTTAGGAAAATCGGTATGACCGCAAATTAAGAAGCGGTACTACCACAGTGCGGTATGATAGGATTCTAGTTGGCAATACGTTTTTTCCAGAGTGCATATTTTTTGGAGTTTCTTCTCTCCTGAAAATCGTATGACCGCATTTTGTGAGCGGTACTACCGTAGTGCGGTAGTACCGATGTTTACATGATGATATAACCGATTTTGCCCTGTTCACTGGCCAGCTTAGCGGTGATGTTTGTAGGTTAGGTAAATTTTATGGGTTTCAGTGCATATGTGTTGCATGATGCATATTTTGACTAACGTGGGTTAAGTTACGAAGAACTTGTTCCCGGAATCGATTTTTTGATCTATTATTATGCAGGAGGCTTGCAGGTCAACGACGGTCAATGGCGAGGATGATCGGAATTAGGCATTGAGAGCTGAGGTCCAGAATGATCGGGGATGACAGGTGAAGTCAGTGGACTCAAACATGACGCAAAATATACAAGGATGACCAAACGGGAAGTTCGGTGCGATAGGTTGCATCAAGCTGCGTGGGGTCGGTGCAAGTGTCATGGTGGTTTCGGTGGGAGCCGAATGGGAGAGACTTACCCACATGAAGAGAGTTGTTGATCAACCTACGTGTGGTGAAGCATGAGATTGTTTCATAAATATTGGACTCGGTCTTCGGAGAGAGAACAAGAAGGGGTATTTTGGTAATTTTACTAAAATACCACCTTGATTATTTTTTGCTAATCCGCGGCAAAATGGCGCAAGGAGCAGTAGTTTAGGTCAAGAAAAGATGAAGATGACACTTTGTGAAGCGTGCGTGAGTGAAACCTATTTGTTTGTGGGCTTAGCGGATGCTTGTTTGGGGTGTTTATCTAGAATCTAGCCTCCACTATAAAAGGGAAGGGTGCTGGTTGTGCACCTCCCAACCCTTGTACCTAGAAACCGTAGTTTGTGTTTTAGGAATAAGAGAGGAAAGTGGAGATGTTATGGTTCTTGAGAGTTAGATTGATTATGTGCTCAAGTGTTGAGCTTTTGTCCTTCATGATGGAGTGGTTGTAAACCATAATCAATCTCAAATCAATCCAAACAAGATTTCTCAAGATGAATCTCCTCTTATTCTTGCCCTTACTTTGGTGACTTTTGGATTTTTGATGATGCATTGGTTTTTCTTTGGTTTCTTGTGGTAATCTTTTCTGCTATAACATGTGGGAATGCATCTAGAATCATTTTCATCATCCTTTACCCACGAGCAAGATTTTGGATCAAAGTTTAATTTTAGCTCGGTTTTGGAGCAACCTTCACTCAAACGGAGAAATATCGGAATTTTGGCAATGATCTACATGATCTTTGATTCGAATAGGTTCCTGCCATCCTAGAGAAGGTATGTTTCAAGTTTCATGATATTTGGAGTTGGGGATCAAAAGTTGCGCCAATTTTGGATTTTGATTTTGGACTGATTTTCCTGTTCATCGTACTTTTTTACTGTTCATCTGGTAATAACACTGATGTTCACCAATATTACCGGTACGGTTTATTAGTGCTATTCATAGGCACTGTTCATTAGTGCATTTTGTGTTTTAAGTTGTTGTGCTTGGGGGTTTGGATTGGATTCAATACAAGTCTTCTTTTATGCTTGTATATTGATCTTCATAGCTATTTGAGTGAAAATCATGTTGAATCATATCAAAGTGAAAAATAGATAGTGCTCCTATTCACCCCCCTTTAGTCGCCATTTTAGTCCAACAAGTGGTATCAGAGCCCGGTTAGTTCACTCTTGATCTTAACTGGCTACTGAACTTTGTGATGGAGAAGTACTCCACCAAGTTGCATATCTTCGATGGGATCGACTATACCTATTAGAAGAATCGCATACGTGTCTACCTTCAGAGTGAAGGTCAAGCTATATGGGAGGTTGTTCGAGCCCCACTCATCTTGCCCGAGGTTGCTACGCCGGTTTCAGCAGCCCTCTTGGCTAACAACCACAAGGCAAAGAATCTCCTGTATACTGGGCTTGGTAGATAGGAGTATAATTGGATTTGTCACCTTGAGACCGCACACGAGATTTGGAACACTCTCGAAACTTACCATGAGGGTTCATCCCAAATCAAGAAAGTATGCCAAACGGTCTTCAAGCGATAATACAATAAGTTCGAGATGCGTCATGGAGAGAGCACCGATGATGTATTCACTCGCTTCAACAAGATGCTCAATCAGTTGAGAGCGTTTGACATCGAGTATTCTCGGTCTGAGAATGCTACCCATATCTTGGTTGCAATCAACACCAAGGAGTGTGAGATAAAAGTTACTACCATTGAGGAGTATGTCAATCTCTCTGATCTCACTTTGGAGTTGCCCTATAGCAAGCTCAAGATCCATGAAATCAAGAGAGTTGATCATCCTAAGAAGGAGAACATGGCTTTGGTCGCTAACCCTCTCAAGAGAACCTCTGATAGCTCTTCTGAATGTTTCTCTAAATTTTCACTTGCTTGTTTATCTGCAATCTATGAAGAAGAACTTGAGAGTATTTCTGAGCCCGAGTTAGCGCTCTTAGCAAAAAAAAATCACACGGGCCTATAACAATGTGTGAAACAAGAAGAGTGGTGGCCCTGTGACATGCTATGAGTGTGGAGAGCTCTACCACATCTGGATGAACTGCCCCAAACTGAAAGGGAAGAGCAACCACATAGAGGGGAAAACAGCTTGGAGGAAACCTCAAGAGAACAAGTCCAAGTTTGATGCTATCAAGCTCATGAAGTCTGTGTTGGTGATATGCCCTAGAGGCAATCATAGATATGATTGTATCACGTCTATGTTTATGAGTTATTGAATAATTCTTATTATGTTCCTTGAATGAATAATCAATTGTATAGATCGACAAGTATGTGACTTGTTGGTGAAACTCTTTAACTTATATGATGTCGTTCTAAATATATCTCTGGTCGGAACACTAGTGACTTATTGACCAACGCATGTATGGATATATGGATATCGAATCAATAATGTGAACACATGGTAGAGAACATAGGGTTGGATAGACCCACCTTGAGACACTATTAAGATTGTTATAATTCGATGTGTCATTAGTTGGTCTCAAGCAATAATGATGTATAATCCTTAGACTTGAGATCAGCATGGTTTACTATATGTGTAATAGTACACTTAGGGGTTGACAAACGCTACTCGTAACTATGTAGTTATAAAGGTAGCTTTCGGGTATGCTATGAAACATGCGGAGGAATATGACTGGTCGAATATGGGATTTGTCCATCCTAACATAACAGGAGAGATATATCTAGGCCCCTCGATGTGGTCAGATAAAGAAAGTGCATAGCCATACTACAGGCGGTCGAAGAGTTCGACCACATGAAGTTATCCGACACTTGATTGAGAAAGTATTGAACAGTACATAGATGACATAATAAATCACCTAGAGTTCAATTAGATATCGTGAGGCAAAGGGGGCATGCACGAGCAGGTCGTTCAGTTCGATCAGACACGGACTAGTCGTATGGAGATACGAGCTGGTCGTAGACTGGTCGAACATAATCACAGAGTGGTCAAAACCTGGTCATAAGGAGTTATAAACTGATCAATACTAAATATGAACGGGTCGTATAGAGATACGACCTGGTCATATGTCATAAGGACCTGGTCATAGATCATATTGCATTAAGGTTGATCCGATATAATTTATGTGTATTCGGGAATCCTTATGTCCTGCTAGGAACCGCTAACGACTCGTGGTCGGAAAATATTTTCGAGTCATAACCGATTATGCGTGAACTAACAGGGTCACACACTTAACGGGTTGGAACAAACGTGTTCGGATATAATTCATCATGGGCTCTATACAAGGAGATGCTCGAGGCTATTAGGGTGGCGATATACATGAGTTGTTCCACCAAAACCCTAGCCGCCATCTTCTCGAGAGAACCCTCCCACGCGAGTTGGTGCTAGCACACCGGCGTACGACATTCCTTCCCTAGCGTGTGGATACCGTAGAGATGCTACTGCGGTTGCTATTGCGCTCGAGGACAATCCACGACTTCGCAAGGAAAGTGATTGGTTGCTGGAGGATACGATCGGCGACGAGGATACTGGACGATTGATCGACTACATTGGACGATCAACTACGACCTCTACATCGACGCATTCTACGTTGGATCAGGATATTCCAACTCATCGTCTGCTGCACTGCGCATCTAGTGGTAACAATATGTGATCTTCTACTTACTTAGTTTCCTGGTTTACGTGGTAGATTTTTTTATTTGCCAGCTAGTGTAGCCTACCCATATCCCTACATGTCGCTCACTAGGTTCTTACCGCTTTTGGAGAGCAATCCATGAGCGATGTGGACTCCGGGAGTTAGGAGGACAAGAGGGAGGAGCTCCCTCAAGAGAAGAAGAAAGGGAAGGCAAAGGACTTCACCGGCCTATATTTCATGGCCGACTCCATTGACATCAATGGCACCGATGAGGTACCTCCATCCTATGAAGTTCTCTTTACTAGATGTGATACCATCTATGAGCAACTGCTTAGCTAGGATAAGGTGTTAGAGTTCACCATGGCTAGGAATAAGAACGTAGAATCACAAGTTGATAATCTGACGCTAGAACTTGTGAATGCTAAGAACCTTGATACTGATGAATGTTCATCCTGCCATGCTTTACACTCTGGACTTGCTAAATTAAAAAATGCTCATGATGTTGCCTGCACCAACTAAAAAATGATAGGACTGAGTTGATTGAAGTTAAATCTACTCCATATGAAAAATGCCTAGAATTTAGTAAGATGGTCGCTTCTGATAAGGCTGAGTCTGGCACTTGCTCTTTCTACTTAGAACGTGGACATAAAGTAAAAGACATATTAGAAGTAGTTAGAGCTAAGTATACCAAGCTTAATGTCAAAATTAATTCTGCTCCTTGTGCTTCATGTGAACCCCTTAAGCTTGAAGTTACTATTTATACGGAGAAGCATGCTAGAGCCATTAAGGCTAAAACTTGTGAATCATGTCTTAATCTTGAAAAAGAAAATACTTACCTCAAGGACACATTAGAAAAATTCTCTAACGGTAAGAAACAGTTAAACATGATTCTTTATAAGTCCAAAACTCCTTATAAGAAGTATGGGTTGGGATACAACTTTGCCCAAGACAAGTCCAAGCTAAATATAATTCAAGTCTTGAAAAATAGCTTAGTTGAGTTCAAAACCCAATCTGCAAAAACTCTTTTCAAATCTGTAGGTCTTGCCTAACCATCTGTTGAGTCAAAGGTGCTCCCCCAGTGGTATCAAGTACCATTGCACCTATTACAAGAAGGATAGACATTTACTTGAATTCTGTTGGCGTAGGTTGAAAAATACTAAGAAAAATCTTGCTAGACTTTCATATCATCAACCTAGAGCTTTAATGAGACGTGGTTATCTAGAAAAGAAGAAACCTGGACTAGAATCTATTTCATATGTTCATCATCATCATGTTCCCAGACAGGATGCATTCCATGTTCGTGTAACCATTACTCATAATAGAATCTCAAGTAGGATCAAGACTAGCAATTATGTTTTTCATACTACTCGCGGACGTGTGTCACAGTACTGAATTCCTAAGTCATGTTTAACTAACCCCAGTACTGAGACACATCGATCTTCTATGCCTTAATTTTAAGGATTATCATGGAAGGGGAAAGAACATGTGGTTCATCGACTCCAGCTGTTCACGCAACATAACCGGAGACTCAAGGTGGTTCACCTCCTTCACGCGGTCGACGGGTGATGACTTCACCACCTTTGGAGATGATACACAAGAGCGGATTGAAGGAACATGATCGATCAGAGTGAACGACAAGTTCAACTTGAAGAACATCGTCGTTGTGGACAAGCTAAGGTACAACTTGCTTTCTGTCTCACAGCTTCTTGATAATGACTATGAGACTAGATTTAAGAAAAATACTTGTCGTATGCTTGATTCAGTTGGTAAGCTTGTTTTCTAGGATTTCTAGAGTTGGTAGGATCTTTGGAGTTGATTTTTCTGAATCTATTGCTGGGTCTCTCAATTGTTTGATTGCATCTTCTTTTGAGTTCTGGCTTTCGCATCATTGTTTGGGGCACATTGATTTTGATCATCTAACGCGAGTTAGCAACTTTAATCTCATAAGAAGTTTGCCCAAACTCAAAGTCGTCAAGGATGTTGTATGTACATCTTGTAGGTATGACAAGCAAGTTACCACCTCACACCATTCATTGATTGTGATCATGACTAACGGATACAGTTGCTTCACATGGATAATGTTGGTCCTGCCAGGGTTCACTCAGTCGGTGACAAATTATATATTTTTGTCATAGTTCATAATTTTTTGAGATACTCTTGGGTGTTATTTCTTACTTCGAGGGATGAAGTTTTTGATCATTTTCATCATCTTGTTCTCCACTTGGCTTATGAATTTCTCGGTGCCTTGAGAGCGATTCACAGTGACAATGGTATGGAGTTCAAGACTGCCTCATTTGCCTTTTTATGTGCTGAGCGTGGTATTGAGCATCGGTTCTCTTGTGCACACGTCCCTCAACAAAATAGTGTGGTGAAAAGTAGGAACATAACCTTAGTTGAGATGGCTAGGATGATGCTAGATGAGTATAGCACCCCGAGAAGGTTCTAGGCAAAAGCTATTGCTACAGCTTGACATATTGTCAATCATGTCTTCTTGACACCATCTTTGGGCAAGACATCATATGAGCTTTGGTTTGATAGAAAACCATATGTTTCTCATTTTTAAGTTTTTGGAGCCAAGTGTTTCATTCTCAAGACAGTAAATCTAGATAAATTTAAGTCCAAGAATTCTGGTAGTTTATTTCTAGGTCATCCTGCACATTCGAGGGGTTTTCGGGTTCTTAATGTTGAGACTAATGTTATTCAGGAGACATGCAATGTCACCTTTGAAGAGACTAGCCCTGGAGCTAGATCAGAATTCCAGGTGATACACATGCAACTTCACATTCAGAGGTGTCACCCTCCGGATCAGATGATTGATCATCTCCATGAGTGAGTCACTCGCTCCAGGTATTATGATCCGAGTCTCTACTGGTATTTTGCATCTATTACTTCTTTCGAACCCCGTGATATATCACATGCTTTATCTGATTCGAGCTAGGACAATATCATGCATGAGAAGTTAGAGAACTTTGAGAGAAATAAGGTTTGGAACCTAGTAGATGCTCATAGTGGTCATAATGTGATAGGAACGTGTTGGGTGTTCAAAAACAAACAAAATGAGGATGGTTATGTGGTTAGAAATAAGGCTAGATTGATATATTAGGTTTTAGCCAAGCTGAGGTGTTAGACTTTGATAAAACCTTTGCTCCTGTTGCTAGATTAGAAGTCATTCGTATTCTGCTTGTATTTGCTGTATCTAAGGGCTTTAAGCTACATCAGATGGATGTCAAGAGTGCATTTCTGAATGGTTACATAGAGGAGTAAGTGTATGTTATGCAACCCCTAGGCTTTGAGAATCCCAAGCATTCACATCATGTCTTCAACCTATCCAAAGCCTTGTATGGTCTTAAGCAATCCCCTAGAGTCTGATATGACAAACTTAAGACTTTCTTGCTTAAGAATAATTTTGAGATGGGTAAGGTAGACAAGACCTTGTTCATTCTTAGGCATAGCAATGACTTCTTGCTTGTTCTGATTTATGTAGATGATATTATCTTTGGTAGTTCTTCTCATGCACTTGTTTCAAGTTTTTCTGAGACCATGTACAGGGAATATAAGATTAGTATGATGGTAGAGCTCAACTACTTTCTGGGGCTTCAAATCAAGCAGTGCAAGGAAGGGATCTTAATCCATCAGACGAAGTACACCAAGGATCTGCTCAAGTGCTTCGAGATGGGTGACTGCAAGCCGATCGTTACTCCCATGGCGACTTCGACTGCTTTGGATCCAGAAGAGGAAGGAGAAGCTGTGGATCAACACGAATACCATAGCATGATTGACTCCCTGCTTTACCTGACGGCCTCAAGACTAAACATCCACTTCACAGTCTGCCTTTGTGCGAGGTTTCAGACGTCTTCGAGGGCTTCCTATCACCAAGCTGTCAAGCGCATCTTCAAGTACCTTCACTCTACCCTCCAGTATGGTATTTGGTATTCCTGCTCATCTTCCTTGTCCATTTGAGGATTTTATGATTCTGATTTTGCGGGTTGTTAGTTAGATAGGAAGAGTACCTCAAGCACTTGTCACTTCTTAAGCACTTCTCATGTCTCTTGGTCTTCTAGGAAGCAGTCCTCTGTTGCACAATCCACTGCAGGAGCTGATTATAAAGCTGCCACTAGTTGTTGTAGCAAGATTCTGTGGATGGTGTCCACCCTTAAGGACTATGGATTAGCTTTTGCTAGTGTTCCTCTTCTCTGTGATAACACTTCTGCCATTAATATTGCTAAGAACCCTGTGCAACATTCTAGGACCGAGCATATTGATATTCGCAATCACTTCCTTAGAGACCATGTAGAGAATGATGATATTATGCTAGAATTTGTAGAGTCCAAGTCTTAGTTAGCTGATATCCTCACCAAGACTTTAAATCTAACTAGGTTTACCACCTTTAGGAGTGAGTTAGGGGTAATTTACCCCTATGGGTTGGATAAGGGGGAGTTGGTTCTCTTCTGAGCTTTCCTTATTCATCTGATCTTTCCTTAATCTTCTTATGAACTTGTTGATCTTTTTATCTTTTTAGGCTTTTGAGTTTTTTTTGCATCTCACTGTATCATATTGCATTCATATGAAAATCATAAAAATATGCATTGTAATATAAGCCTTACTGCTTGTCGTTAAAATTGATGAAGCTTTGTGTATTACCCTCTTGAGTTTTAGTATTTTAATTCTTGCTCAATTTCATGTCTAGGTTCTTTGACTTACTAGAATTATCATGCTTCCACATATGTAACTTAGTGTTTGCTTGATGAGCTAGAATTTTAAGATAACTTGAACTAAAACTTACAATTTGTGGATCATTTAGCTTTGTTAAGTCTTTTTGTGACACTGGCTATGCCAAAATTGTTTTTGTTAACTCTTGAATCTAGGATTGAACATCACTTGAGCTTTTGTTCATTTGTGAATCTGTATTTGCTCTTGTGCGAAAGGAAATTTTAAGGTTTTCATACAATTAAATTGTACCAAACTATTCTCACGAGACTGCATGTCAAAGATAAGAACTTGGAGATAGTTTGATGATCCAGACGATCTCATGGGGATTTCTTGTCAAAACTGACATGAACCTCAAGATATGTCGCCCCGATTGAAGCTTAGGAAGAGTTTGTGGATTGCTCCTAGTCAAGAATCTCCTTTACTAAGATAAACCTTTAATCAATGTCAACATTCATTGCAAATGAAAACTGTTGTTAAAAAAATTAGGTGATTGAGGTATCTTGAGCAAAATGATCCATTTTAGGACATTTTGTCTCTACAATGGTCTTTGTTAGCTTCTTGATCTCACATTGACATTCTGACATGGCCATTATCACTTTAGGATCCCTTTTGATGAACTTGCTATTTTTTAAGCTTTGCTTATCTTGTAAAAATTTCATCGCTTCATTTTGAGCTCTCTAGCTTAGCTTTGATATATATGTCTTAATATGATCTTGCTAGCACCTTCATCCTTGATGTGTATTGAGTGATAGTAGAAATGCTAGCTTGTTTTTTGGGTAATCTTCAAAGCTTCTTGCACTAAAAGTATTTAAAAATACAAAAAGGAAGCCACTCCATTGCATTTTATGCATGCTACTTCTTATGCTTTTTCCTCATTTCTATATTTGTCATCCCTGTTCGCTGGCCAGCTTGGCGACAATGTTTGTATGTTATGTCAATTTCATGGGTTTCAGTGCATATGTGTTGCATAATGCATGTTTTGACTAACGTGGGCCAAGTTGCAAAAAAACTTATTCCCAGAATCAATTTATTGGTCTATTGTTGTGCAGGAGGCTTGGAGGTCAATAACGGTCAACAACGAGGATGACGTGGGGGTCGGTGCAAGTGCCATGGTGGTTTCGGTGGGAGCGGATGAGAGAGACTTGTCGACATGAAGAGAGCTGTTGATCAACCTACACGTGGCGAAGCATGTGATTGCTTCATGAAGATTGGAGTCAGTTATCGGCGAAGGATCGAGAAGGGGTATTTTGGTAATTTCACTAAAATATCGCCTTGATTGCTTTTGGCTAATCTGCGACGCAAGACGGCACAAGGATAGTTAGTTTAGGTCAAGAAAAGATGAAGACGACGCTCTAAGAAGCGTGCTGAGTAAAACCTGTTTGTGTGTGGGCTTAACGGGTGCCTATTTGGGATGTCTCTCTAGAAGCTAGCCTCCACTATAAGAGGGGGTGCTGGTTGTGCACCTCCCAACCCTTGTACCTAGAAACCCTAGTTTGTGTTTTAGGGATAGGAGAGGAAAGTGGAGATGTTAGGGTTCTTGAGAGTTGGATTGATTGTATGCTCAAGTGTTGAACTTTTGTCCTCCATGATAGAGTGACTGTAAACCATCATCAATCCAAATAAGATTACTCAATATGAGTCCCCTCTTGTGCTTACCCACTCTTTGGTGACTTTTAGATTTTTAATGATTCATTGGTTTTTCTTTGGTTTCTTATGGTGATCTTGTCTGCTATGATATGTGGGAATGCATCTAGGATTATCTTGATCACCATTTACCCACGAGCAAGCTTTTGGATCAAAATTTGATTTTGGTCTAGTTTTAGAGCAACCTTCACTCAAACGGAAAAAATGTCATAACTTTGGCAATGATCTATACGATCTTTGATTGGAATAGGTTAATGACATCATAGATAATGTATGTTTCATGTTTCATGAAGTTTGGAGTTGTGGATTAAAAGTTGCGCCAATTTTGGATTTTAGTTTCGGACTGATTTTCCTGTTCATCCGGTAATAACGCTATTATTCACCGTATTGCCACTCTGCGGTATTACTAGTACTGTTTATTAGCACTATTCATAGACACTGTTCATCAGCACATTTTTGCGTTTTAAGTTGTTGTGCTTTGAGGGGTTTAAATTGAATTCAATACCAGTCTTCCGCCATGCTTGTATATTGATATTTGTAGCCCTCATTGCTATTGGAGTGAAAATTATGTTGACTCCGATCAAAGTGAAAAAGAGATAGTGCTCCTATTCAAAATCTCCTCTAGTCGCTGTTTCGGTCCAACAAATATATCTCATCGCATATAAGTTTAAGTATGGTACGGAAAAGCCATTTTCCTTCCGTTTCCTTGAGAGTTTCAAGCATCCAACTAACTAGCTCTAAGATATTTTTGACCAAAGTAAATCAACGCCAAACAATCGCCTGATATACTAACCCAATGGACATCCCCGTTGATACGTATCTTTGATAGGTATCTTTATCTATCTACCTATATATTTTTAAATAGCCCTTATCCTACCATATTTGATTGCACAGGTTCAGGGAAGCCATGTCAAAACTACCAAATCTGGCAATATTTTTTACTGGTGGAGAAGTTTGGGAGTGGCCTGGTACTTTAATCATTGTTATCCTATCTCTAATCTCAATATTATAGCTAATCGAGTCCATGCATTAGAATAATTTTCATTATCTCCTGTCTTTGTGAATTCAGGCTGCTGCTACTTTCTTCTACATGGAATCTTCGATCCACCGATAAAGCAAAAGATTTGAGCAGAGTGTGCGTGCTATCAGTCCACGAAAGGGACATGCATTACCGAATTTAATGTAACATGTTTGGGCAGATAAGACGGGGATAAGATTGTTTAGGTTGTTGTTCTTCCACTGCCTCGTATTAGAGAAGCAATTAAGAAGATATCAGACAGCCACCGGATGAGCCATTAAGAGCCAGTAAGCTAGTTGCCCAAGTGCGTTGCTCTTCTGATCCAGTATGCTAATTGCACTAATCTATGGTGCTTTGGCGACAAAGCCTTGATTAATCCGTATCGTCATCTGATCTAAAGGTTTATCATTAGCGACGCCTTTCATGATTTTTCCACGGGAATATCAGACCTTTTAGCAGTCAATATTCCTCATCCACTCTCTTTTTTGGTTTCAGGGGGCGCTGAATTAGCTTATGCCAATCTTTTATGTAGCCAAAATACGGATAATAATCATGAAAGTTGTCTAGAATTCGATGCTTGTTTATGTACCTCGTGATAGCTCCTTTTCCGAAGGAAGAGAAGAAGAAGAAAGATACCGTCGTCGAACATACTTTATTGGTAGAGTATATATACGAAGGGAAGTCAATTGTCTACATTAGACAGGATCAAAAGCAAACACTACTGATCGATCCCTGTAACATGCTTGTCCGTTCAACTTGCGTTGTCTCCTTTTGTCTCCTCCAAGTCTCCGGTGCATGCTTCCCGTTTTAGTATTTATGGTCAACACTATGCACCCACGTACCAGCAGAGCCGCGTTGCAGTCCATTATCACTCGTAGGGGTGCAAAGAGAGCGGAGTGAATACGGAAGAAAAAATATATAATTATTTGGTACTATCTGTGTTTGACTTCGAAGAAAAAATACAAAATATAATACGGGATGAGCGGTATCTATCCATATATAAGTATATCAGGTGGTATGAGAAAAATCTGTTGTGACTTTGTGAAACATGATAACAGATATGTGTGTTGCTGCATATGAGCAGGTAGGGGGATATTGAGTGTTTTTTTTCCTTCGACGTCTCAATGATTAATCTCTATGTGTTTCCTTTGACTGCATCCATATTGTCTAATGTCCTGTAGGAGGTGCAAAATAAGCGGGTAATATCCTTTTGAACGACCGACCGAAGATACGCGGATCGAATATGAGATGGACAAATGGGTATCCGACACGATCCATGTTCGACTCCGATTTTGAGAAGAAAAAAAAATAAAATAGGATACAGGATAAATGATATCCGATATCTACTCCGATAGCACTCCTAATTGTTGGGAAACCATCGGCTTAGCCCAGTAGCCGGCCCATTTATAGACGCCACATCCGAAACCCTAGCAAGGTCTCTAGTCTATAAATAGGGAGTACTATTTATTATAAAAGACTGATCGCATAAAGAGCAATAAAGAGAAGCAAGAAGTATCCTACATCTATGTGTTCAATCTATTAATATATTCTTGTGTTCTTGCATTGTTCTTACGATTCCGAGTTTGTCTACGAGATAAGCACTTGAGCAGGACTTACTAGCGACGGTTCCTCAACACGTTATCAACACGATCGACTTTCCTCGGATCGAAAGGTAACCGTTGAAGCACGATGCTCGTAATTCGAATCGTATTTTCTAAATCGCTTTCAATTATGCAAATTTAGCTTTCTATATTAGTTTTTTCTACGGTGCCAATCCGCTCTAATCTACCGTGAGCCGTCTTGAAGTCGCCGGCACAATGCCGATCGGTAGATTGCATGAAAGAGTAAAAGATGATTACACTATGGATTACAGATCCATTTTAATCTACCGCGAGCCGACTTGAAGTCGCCAGCCAAACCGATCGGTGGATTGCGTGAACAGCAATTGTATGAATAGTATTTTGCAAATAGTATTGCACAAATAGTACAAAAAAGGGGAATCAGACGGTGCCGCCACCAGTCCACCGCCCTGGCATGAAGCCGCGCGATGCCCATAGCCTCACCGGCACCTGTGTCGCTCGACGCTGGCCACCCGCCTTCGGCATGAAGCCGCACGTTGGCCACCACGGCCCACAACCGTCGGCTCTGTGCCGCCTGAAGCAAAGAAAAAGAGGAGAGAGATCGGCCGGCCGACCGCAGCCGCACAACCACCGACTTGAAGCCAACACCGTCCTCCCCGCGACGCCTCCATCCCCATGCCGGCCGCCCGACGCGCTGAAGCCGTGTGCTACGCCCGGCCACCGTCGACTGCAGCCGCCGGCTCCGCGCCGCGCGCCATGCTCTGTATGCCGCCACCGCCGTGCCGCCCCCAAGCCGGCCGTCTCCCATGCGCCGCCATGCCCGCACGCGCCGCTGTCGGCCCTCACACTGCCGGCCGCACGACCACACGCATGTCGCAAGAGGCACGCCATCGCCGGGACGCGACCCCTGCACGGGCCTCCACCCCTGGTGCTGTTCGGCCCAGCAAGCAATGCACCGCCTGCGTGGAGACACCGTTGAGCAGCCGAACAGGGCAAGGGGAAACCCACCCCTGCCCGTTTTAACATGCCAAGTTGAGCCAAGTAGGCCGGAATGGGCCAAATTGGACCAGCCAATGAAATCCTGTGAAAAAAGAGAGAAACGGGAAATCCCATTTTTGTAAAAGGCCCTTGACTTTTTTGAAATTATGTAAATTTTTCTCAAAACTAAAAATTTGCAAATAAACCCTCGAAGTTCTAAAAATTGTGAGGAAATATTTCGAGAAAGAAATTCTTGCAGAATAACTCCTCGAAAATTAAAAAAAATGCACAAAAAATTCTCAGAATTGGAATTTAGCGGTTTAGCCCCTGAAAATTACATAATTCATCGAAAATTCATTTTCCAGCAGAAAAGAGTCTCGGGAATTCAAATTTTGAATAATTTTAAACTTTTCAAGCATGTTTATCTTTGTTGTTATTATTTCTATGCAATTTGTGTATTATATTTACTTTTTTATTACTTGTAATTGTTTACATTGCTTTTAATCACTAAAAATAGCGGTAAATCATTGAAATGCATATGAAAATACAGGATCATGAACCTGGAGTTCGAAGAACGTTATGAGAACTTTGCAACTATTTTATGCAAATTACCAGTAGTAATCTTATGAACTCTTTGCTGGAATATCTAGATGGCTGGCATCACGAACCAGAAGTTCGGAAGAGCTGGCCTAGCATGCCCAGAATTTGTATCATCTTCAACTCTGCGGTAAAGTAATCACGGATAAGTAGAAGATTGAGAAGACTCTCTACCTTTCACCCGAATGCGGTGCAATCCGCACGCAACTATCGTCAAGAGGCTACAAGGAGTATACCGAATTGATTGACATCATGCAAGTTGCGGAAGCTCAAGATGATGTTCTAAGGAAGAACTACATCTCACAGTCGCCTGGTAGCAATATTGGTCATGAAGCCAATGCTAGCAGCTACAAGGTGAGGAAGCCTCTCGCGAAGGAGCGGGGCAAGAAGGGCAAGGTCATAAGTCGCAGTACGCTATTGACGCTTTCTAGTCTAAGAAGAAGGGCAAAGGACAGCATGAGGTACACCTCGCCACTGTAGGTACAGAGGACCCACAACAATTAGTTGCACACATGGATGTGGACAGCCAATAGCAGCCCACATCACCCCTCCTTTGGACATCGCAACGGCCGTAGCCGTAGTTGCCCAAGAGGAGAAGATCACCATGGGGCATATTCATGTATAAGTTTCTACATACTTCGCTGATTCGATCTAGCACACGCATTGCACTTAGATATTTTTACAGTTACTTGCAGTTTGTGATTGTAAGCTCTAGGAGAGCAAAGAATTAAAATTCTTATGATGAGTCCTGCAAGGTTTTGTTTTTTCGTGTTTGTAATAGCAAGTTATGTTCTGGTATTTGAAGTATTAGAACACGTGTAACGCCCTATGGAGGAAGTGTGCTTAGTGGATAGCAGCACAATACCACCTTAAGAGAGACAAAATTTTTCAGTCGATCAGCAAGAATACTAGTAGTCTTACGACAATCGCGGGCAGCGATACTTGTATAATAGGCTCATGAAGGACTACAATTATACTCCTAATGGGCACAACTTTGGTCATTAAAGAAGCCTTATTGTACCTAGAATCGACTAGAACTCTCAAACATATTCGCGCTAACGGTTTCCACATAGAGACTGAAGAAGAGTATTGACGAGGATCTAATAATCCTCATTTTTATCTTTTATCTATAATTCTTATTATGGGTAAATATGATGTCACATAGTCCCCAGAGGTACCCCTTATCTAAAAGGGAGAAGTCCAATAAGTGGTTGTAAGTCTTGCTACGACTATATCATGGTCGTAAGTCCTTCTACGACCACTACATAGTCGTAAGTCCTTCTACGATCGCTACAGGTCGTAAGTCCTTCTCACGATCGCTACACGGTCGTAAGTTCTTCTCGACTAGGTAAACTACGACCACCTTATAATCAAACCTACAGTGAGTGGGTCCAATTGATTAAGGAATCGAGGCAGTGCGCACGCACTATTATTCCGCTTATTAATGGTGCGTAATTACCCCATTATCTCCGGAAGATAATTGCGGACGGCGTGAAGCCGAGGCGCCAAGATATTATCGCCAAGATGCGCGTTCTTTGGATTAATCAGCGTATCTCACGCGAGCAAAGCGGCTACTTCTTCACGACTATATAAGGGCATCGATCGAGAGAGATAGGGGCAAGCGAACAAGAGCGATCAAGTAGGAACACAAGTGCTATTCTCTCGTAATAGTCTTAGTCTTTTACTTGATCATCAAGAATACCATACACACAGATTAGGGTTATTATTCTCTCGGAGAAGGCTGAACTGTCTAAACATCCGTGTCAATCCACTCTGCGTGATCTTATCTCTAGGAGACCCCGAATCAAACAATCTTTACGTAAGATCGGTTCTAATACACCGGCGGTTGGCGCCGTCAGTGGGGATCTTCCGTAATCTCTTGTCAACATACTCTCTTTTTCCAATCTCATGCAAGCATGGCGGGAGGATGGAGCGAGGAGAACTGGTTCGACTTGGCGGTCTGTGACGTCGACATGGATGCGGTTTCGACTACGAGCCGAGTGATGCATCCGCCGATGGTGATGTTCCCTCCGGAGATTATTCTCGAGAAACCATCCCATCAATGGAGTTGAGGAGGATCCTTATCCCCACAACGATCACGTCCAACGAGGAGCCAATTCCTCCAAGGACAAGGGTCAATCCGACTGAACCGCACCAGGGAGGACTCACGACACAATGAGAGTTTTCCTCTAAGTGTCCAAGTTCCCTTAAGGCGGTCCGGCACAGGTGAGACAAGTCTGGAAGCCACCATTCCAGGACTCCACGGCATCTTGTGATCCTATCTCTCGGGGTAACTCCGGAGATAGTGGGATCAAGCATGCTTTTCCTCACGAATCACGACTGTCTCTCCGAGATCTCATTTGCGGACGGAGACGATTATAACCCGGAGTTCCCCTACACGGAGGATTACTCCAAGTCGCCAGATGGTGTCTCTCGAGCACTCCTCAAGCGGGGAGGCCTCAGCGCAAGTGAGAATCATCAGCGGGAGGTCTTCGTCCTTCCTCAAATCGAGTCAACCTCATGGAGGACGAAATGAGAACCTCCCGAAGATCACGCCTGCGCCTCCTCGTAGTAATGGCAAGGGAACCACCGTGACAGAGAGAACCAACACTCTGATGAACGCGAGAGAAATCCTCGACATTCTCGCACTCCAGAGAAGGCCTCAAAGATCCGAGAGACCTTGTGGTCGTGTCTCCATGAGAGTGATGAGTATTTGACAAGGGTTTCGGTCAGTCGAGTTTGGTTTGTGTGGTCGGACCATGTCGTTCTGCGGTTCACGCGTTTTAGTGAAGTCTTTCAATTCTTTGTCGGGATAATCGGATCGTCCGTGTTATTATGGTGATGCGACCGCGAGGCGGTTGTCTGGATTGGTAAATGGCGGTTGAAGAATTCGGAGAAGTTGTTTTTTTCGAGTTACGGTTTTCATTGGAAATCGGAACAACGCAGTATTGGAGCCGATACGACCGAGTCGCGGTTGATCCATTGTAACATGGCGGTTATCTGATTATATTGTGAGGTTCGCCATTTTGGTGATTTGAGTTTTGGGATAGGTCATATCCAAGTGTGTTCATGCATATGTGTTGCATATTGCATGTTTGAGCTAACGTTAGGTCAAGTTGTGAAGAACTTGTTCCGGTTTGTGTTTCTTTGTGCGTGTGGTCTGCGGGACGTCGAGTGGAGTCGTGGCGAGACACGGTGGACCGGACTAGGTGCGGTGGCGAGGTCGAGCGGTCGGGATGTGTCGAAGGCAGCGTGGACTCGAGGTGGTTGCGGCGTGCGAGGCGAGGCGTGGAAGCTTCCCGGAAGGTGCGGGAGGGGCGAACGGAATTTCGCAAGGTCGCACAAGCGGGAGCGGCTCGATTAGTTTTAGCGGGCGAACGGGTGGAGACCCGTTAGCCATGGGCTATAAATAGGATGGATGGGCTCTTGCCCAAAGTGAACACTCCAAGGGTTTTAGGGTTTCCTTTAGTCAAAATAGGCTTTAGAGAGTTTGTTTTGCTTTAGGCTTTAGTTGTTGAGAGTTGTTCCTGCTTGTCCCTTCTTTTCTTCAAGATGGTGAGTGTTCTTGAGTTTTGAGTGGGAGAGGATGAGTTGAATGCTTGTAATCATTCCTCTTGTTTCAATCTTGTATCCTCTTTCTTTAGATCAATATGAGATGATGTTTATTGATTTGGTGTCCTTTTCTTTGATGCGTGTGAGGTTTGATCTTTGGACTCCTGTGCTTGGTTGTGTTTGTTCTTTGTTTTAGTTTCTTTGTTCTCCATCGTGACCGATCTGTTCTTCATTTCCTCTTCTAGGGTTTTTGATGAAATTCTTGATTTCCTTGAGGATTTGGCCTAAGACTCATGCTAGCATGTCTGAGGTTATTACTAACCTTCTTGCAAAATCTCATGAGCCAAGGTTGAGAGATTGTGGAGCATTTCGGTTTTGCCCTTTTGCATCCTTCTTCGTTCAAATGCAAGAAGATAGGAACTTTGGAATGGATCTCTGAAATATTTGTTTGGAATAGGTTCCTAGTGTCTTTAGGGAGGTGTGGTTCAAATCTCGTAGAGTTTGGCCAAGCGGTTCAAAAGTTCGTCGATTTTCGTTTTGAAACCCGAGAGGTTTTGCTGCTCCAGACAATCGGATGAACGGGCTTAACAACTTTGGTTGTATGGATCGCGGTACAACCGCCATTTGCTCGCGGTTGTACGATCAGGTACAACCGCCGCTTGCCCGTGGTTGTACCGATTGTCTGATTTCTTGGTTCTTCCTCGTTTTTGTTTCTTTGAGCTTTGGGGTGAGGAGTGGATTCAACATAAGACTTCCTCTGTGCTTAATCATTGATCTTCATAGCTCTCATAGCTATTGGAGTAATTTACAAGTTGAATCCATTCTTTGCGAAAAGATTAGGTGCTCCTATTCACCCCCTCTAGTCGCCTTCCGGTCCTTCAATTGGTATCGAGCTTGTTAGCTCTTTTCAATAGATCTTAACCGGTCTCAAGAGCCGTGGCGATGGACAAGTACTCGACCAAGCCGCCCGTTTTGATGGCATCGATTACCCTTCGGAAGAGCCGAATGGAGACATACATCCGAGCCCGGGGTATGCCATCCGCGAAAGGTCAAGGTTCGATTCGCTGTTCCTGCCGATGAGAACATCAATGCCGGGAACATGGCTGATGTTGAGGCAAATGCAAAGGCTAGGAACATCATCATCCAGGGTTTGAGTCGTAGTGAGTTTGACCGCATATCTCACTGTCGTCGCCTATGATATCCGGGTGACCTCGACGCATACCATGAGGGCACCACCGGATCAAGGCGGTTCGGCAGGACCGGTTCAAGCGAGAATACAACAAATTTGAGATGCTTGGCGGTGAGTCCCTAGATGAGTGCTTCAGCGTTTTCACAAGATCTTGAGCAACCTCCGAGGTCGGTCTCACATACCCCGACTCGGACAACGCTCGTCAGATACTTACGGCACTCGATCTGCGTGTGTGGGAGATGAAAGTGACCACCATCAAAGACACGACAGACCTCTCGACCTTGACTCTTGATGCGCTGTACTCACGCCTCAAGACTCACGAGATTGACGTTGTCTCTCGTAGGTCGAAGTCACAGTCGATGGCCCTGGTCACCGATCCCAGTTCAACTTCTGGTCTCTCTTCTGAGTCCTCTTGCAATTTCTCCCTTGCTGCTCTCTGTGACATAACTGATGATCAGTTAGAGCAGCTTGCGGATGAGCAGCTTGCCCTCCTTGCTCGTAGATTCTCCCACGCTTACAAAGGGAGGAGGGACAGAAAGAGAGGAGGACCCGTGATTTGCTTTGAGTGTGGTGGCCCCAACCACATCCGAGCGAACTGCCTGCTGGAGAAGGGCAAGAACGACTACGGCGGTTCGGGCAAGAACGACTACACCGACAAGAACCGCAACAAGAAGCCTCCACTCGGGCCTTGACAAGAAGAAGTTCCGCAACTTTGGCAAAGCCAAGAAGCTCTTCCACAAGGTCCTCACGCCTTGACGACCTCGACCTCAGCGAGGTGGAGGGATGGAGCGACGATGACGGGACGGGTGACCAAGAGCCCAAGGATGGCGGCGACGACTTCTCCGGCATGTGCTTCATGGCCCTCAAGGGCGAACTCAGCGACAGCGAGCTGTACTCCGACACGGACGAGGTAGATCCCACTCTGAGCAGCTCAATCATGCTTTTCTTAAGCTAGGAGGTTTTCATGCTAAAGCTAAGGCTAGGTGTCTTTGAGTTAGAGAAGGAAATAGATAGACTGTCACTAGAGATTATTGCTCTTACATCCGCTCCTTCTAGTGATGATTGTGATACATGCTCGCTTTCTTTGGTTGATATGGAGAAGTTAAGGACCTCACATGATAGTGTGTCCTCCAAACTTAATAGTGTTAAGGTGGAGAATGTTAGTCCGCTTCTTTGAGTTAGAGTTGAGTAGAATGGTCATTACCCTACTTATTCTTGATGAGACTACTTCTCCCACCTCATGTGAGGGTAAGGACATTCTTTGCTAGAGGATCTTATGCCATGCTCCTTGATCCGCCCGAGTCTTGTGAAAATTGCAATAACTTGAAGATGAACTTAAACAGGCGGATCATAAAATTCTTTGAACTACAAGCTTCTTTACTTGAGCCGATTGTTTCATGCTTAAAGCTGTCCTAAGTTAATCTGCTTTGAACTTGAAGTCGTCTCCAAACAGCTTCAAGATATGATTGATCATGAAAGGAAGTTGGCTAAGTTTGCTTCTAAGGACCTGTTAGCTCACCATGCATTACGTGTAACAAACTAAAATCTGACTTGATTGCTTTGGATGAGAAATGTGTGAAGCTAACTAAGGACCTTCTAGAGAAGCCACATTGTGTTTGCAATATGATTGTGGAGAAGGGGAGAAGCCCTGTGGTAAGGATGAGGCTTAGCAACGTGAACCAAGCGGCTAGCGATGGGATTTGTTCCTTGAGTCTACCGTGCTTGCACAAGCCATTCTTTCCTCTCGCCTTTGGTTCTTCTTTTGCTCCCTTACCTTCTGCTGTCTCTTCTTCCCCTGCTCTTCTTGCACCTCTCTTTCGGGAGTGTCAGTACCTTATGAACACTCTCGAGAGATTTGTAGGAGGCAAGAAGAAGCTCAATCTTATTCTAGACCAATCTAAGATCTGCAGATTTAATCAGGGTCTAGGATATGACTTCTTTGAGGGCATGAGGAAGCATCCACCGCCGTGCTCGGACCCATAGCACTGTGTGTGATCGAGATCGAGCCTGGACCGAGAAAGTCCATTTCAAGTCGGCGGGCTATGTCCGAGGGATTTACGGCGAAGGTAATTTCACATCTGCTTCTACCTCTCGGAAGGTGAAGTATCACCGCACCTTCGCCGGAAGGATGGACACACAATCGATCGATGCTTGGTAGCGCCAAGATCGTGCGTAGAGACCATGTTGAGTCTCTTAGGCGCATTCGTGGTCACCCCTGGACCTTGAGTGCACCTAAGACCAACACGAGGTCTAGGCTTGTTTCTTCCGATGGGTTTGTGCGAAGATCGAGGACTTGGTTTTTCCGAAGTTTTACGGTTTCGTCCTCATCTTGCTTTCGATCGTGACTTCCGCCGTCCGAGGGTAGATCTCGCTTTCCCATCGAGATAGCTACTCGCGGCGTGTTCACATGTTGCGAGTGCTCGACTCGCTCTTCAGAGTAGCGGCCGGACCAAAGAACACCTTCTGGTCTACTCTTAGACTTTACGCTTTGAGTTACTGAGAGCGTAGGGTAGATAGACGTCGATCGTGCTTGACTACTTCATCCGCCGACGTGTTATTCAAGATTGGGTGCCAAAATCATTGTTGATTTATCCCAAGATCGAGACTTTACTCTGTTTGACTCGGGTTCGCGGGTAGGGAAGGAGAAGGTTTGGCTTGTAGACTCGGTTGTTCTCGTCATATGACCGGAGACTCCGTTGGTTCTCCTCCCTAGCCCGCGCTCCGTGATGAGACGATCACCTTCGAGACGCTTCGTCTGGCGCGTCATCGCCAAAGTCTTGTCGTATTAATGCTTCTTTTATTCTTAAGGATGTTGCCTTGGTTAGTAAGTCGCAATACAATTTGCTTTCCGTTTCTCGACTTACTCGATGACGGTTTGAGGTGAGCTTTAAGAAAAACAATTGCAAAATTCTTGATTCTTGGGTAGTCCGGTTTATGGATTTCGTTATGGGAGGATCTTTCGTCTTTGAGTTCTCTCGAGTCTTGCGATCCTCTCGGTGTTTAGTTGCTTCGAGTCCCGCGATCTCTTTTCGGCATAGGAGACTTGGTCATATTGGATTTGACCATTTGACCCGAGTTAGCGACCATGATCTCATTCGTGGTGCCAAACTCAAGATGGTCAAAGATCTTGTTTGCACTCCATGCCTAAGACGGCAAGATGGTTGCCGCTTCTCATCCTCCGTCACGATTACTATGACCGATGCACCGGACACCGCTCCACATGGACACGCTTGGACCACTCGAGTCTGCAATCGGCAGGAGGGAAGTGGTATGTTCTTGTTGTGGTCGATGACTTCTCGAGGTACTCTTGGGTGTTTTCTTAGCCTCGAAGGATGAGACATTTACACATTTCCGAGGTCTTTTAGTAGGATGTCTGTTGAGCTCCCGGGTGCCTTACGAGCGATCCGCATGACAATGGCACGGAGTTCAAGAATTCCTACTTTGAGAGTTTCTGCGGTGAGGCAGTGTAGAGCACCGCCTCTTCTCCATACGTCCCTCAAAGAAATGGCGTTGTGGAGAGGAAGAACCGTACCTTAGTCGAGATGGCCGGACGATGCTTGATGAGTACTCTACACCGAGGAAGTTTTGGGTCAAGCCATTGCGATCGCGTGCCATGTTTCAAATCGAGTTTTCTTGGGCACTCTTGCACCGCACTTCTTATGAGTCGAGATATGGGCGAAAGCCAGGCGTCTCTCATTTTCGTGTGTTTGGTTGCAAGTGCTTTATTTTGAAGTCCGGGAACCTAGATAAGTTCGAGTCACGTTCTGTGGCGGTATCTTTCTAGGCTACTCGACTTCTTCGCGCTTATCGGGTTTGGAATCTGCGAGTCTAGTAAAATGGTAGAGACTCGTGAGGTGACCTTGATGAGGCGGTCAGGGGACTAGGCCGATATCTCGAGTTCGTTAGAAGCGATCGAGACCATCTTCGTGGATGACGAGGACGATGGAGACGATGGTTGTCTACGATCCCGCCCCTCACCCACTCCTTGAGGTACCATCTTCCACCGCACTCGAGGTGATCGGCCTTGCCTTCGCTTCTTCTCGAGTTAGTGGCTCTGTTCCTACCTCGTCGACTCATGAGGTAGAGGCCACTTCTTCATCTCTCCCAGACCACCTAGACACATCCGAAAGCTCATCCTTGAGGCGGATCATTGGAGACCTCTTGAGCGTGTTACCCGCTCAAAATCTGCTTATCTCAATTCTGTCTCCATTCTGCCTTCATTGCCTCCTTTGAGCCCAAAGATGTTTCTCATGCCTTATCTGATGAGTCATGGGTCAATGCCATGCATGAGGAGCTAGAAAATTTCGAGAGGAACAAGGTGCAGTCGCTTGTCGAGCCCCGCGAGGTCACAATATTATTGGGACTAAGTGGGTGTTCAAGAACAAGCAGAGCGAGGATGGAGTGGTTATCCAAACAAGGCTAGATTGGTTGCTCGGGGTTTTCCTGTGTTGAGGGTCTAGATTTCGAGGAAACCTTTGCCCCTGTAGCTAGACTTGAAGCCATTAGAATCCTGCTTGCCTTTGCGACTTCTAAGGGATTCAAGCTTTACGAATGGACGCCAAGAGTGCCTTTCTCAATGGCCTTATTGAGGAAGAGGTCTACGTCCGTGACCTCTGGTTTCGAGAACCCCAAATACCCAAACCATGTCTTCAAGCTTTTCAAAGCATTGTATGGACTTAGCAGCCCCCAGTGGCTTGGTATGAGAGGCTTAAGTCCTACTTGTTAAGTCATGGTTTTGATATGGGTAAAGTTGACAAGACCTTGTTCATCCGCCAAGATGGCATTGCCTCTACGCTCGTCCGGATCTATGTCGATGACATTATCTTTGGCGGCTCTTCCCATACTCTGGTTTCCCAGTTCTCGGATGTCATGAGCACCGAGTTTGAGATGAGTATGATGGGTGAGTTGACCTTCTTCCTTGGCTTCCAAATTAAGCAGTCTCGGGAGGGTACATTTCTTCATCAGGGAAAGTACACTCGTGACCTCTGGCGCTCGACATGAGTGATGGTAAGCTGTGTGTCGACT
Organism: Hsuehochloa calcarea; assembly: GCA_036346395.1. Lineage (NCBI taxonomy): Eukaryota > Viridiplantae > Streptophyta > Magnoliopsida > Poales > Poaceae > Hsuehochloa > Hsuehochloa calcarea. Next base: position 26,436,237 of record CM070593.1, on the reverse strand, counting down.
CCCATGGCTTCTACAAACCTATCTTGACCTGATGAGGATGGCGAGCGATTGATCAAAAGGAGTTTCGCAGCATGATTGGCTCCCTCTTGTACCTCACTGCCTCGAGACCAGACATACATTTCTCTGTGTGTTTGTGCGCTCGTTTTCAGGCTTCTCCTCGCGTTTCTCACCGCCAGGCGGTGAAGCGCATCTTCGGTACACTGCGAGCTACCATTGACTATGGTATCTGGTACTCTTCTTCATCCTGTCTTTCCTTGAGAGCCTTCTCGGATGCGCACTTACCGGTCAGAGGATAGATAGGAAGAGCACTTCCGCACCGCCAATTTCTTGGCACTTCTCTTGTTTCTGGTCTTGAGGAAGCGATCTGGTGTTACCCCATCCGCAGAGGCCGAGTATGTTCTCGCACCGATTCTTTGTAGCCAAGTGCTCGGATGGCTTCGACCTGCGGGACTTTGGGTTAGTTATCGATAGTGTTCCACTCTTTTGTGATAACACTTCTGCGATTAACATTGCCAAGAACCCAGTGCAGCATTCCCGGACCAAGCACATCGATATCCGGTTCCACTTCCTTAGAGACCATGTAGAGAAGGGCGATATAGTGCTTGATTTGTGGAGAGTGACCACCACCATGGTGACATTTTACCAAGCCTTTGGATAGTTCGAGGTTTTCACTCTGCGGGAGAGCTTGGGGTGGTTTGTCCTTATGGATGTAGTGAGGGGAGCTTTGTGCTTTCTTGCTTTACTATTTTGATTATGCTTCGTCTCATTTACATGCGCATTGCATTTTATGGGGTGCATTGGGGTTTAGTCCTTCTAGCATAAATTAGAGTGATCTTCTCGACTAGTTGTTTAGACTCCTTGCTCTTTTCTTGTGACCTAGGGTTCTCGCTCATTAGTCGCTTCTCTTCTCTCACTAGGTTGAGCCCACTCACCGCTTCAGTTCTAGCAAGGGCCGGCCGCCTTGGGTAGACATGGTGCGTGTTTGCTCCTAGTAAGGTAGATTACCTGGCCTAATAGTCCTAGTGTCATATGGGGTAGATGAGAGTCAGTCTAAGCCATAGTTGCCTCTATATCTTATCTATGCTTTAAGGACTGCCTACTTGCTGTTTTCTTTTCCAGCTTCTCGATCTTATTGCTTTGGTTCAGGGGGAGTTCTTTTGGGAGCTTCTGGAGCTTAATATTGACTTAACTCAACTTGAACTAAAAGTTGCATCTCATGTTGAGGGGGAGCTGGATCTTCTGCATTTCTAGCATTCTGCATTGTAATATAACTACATTGAGCCTTGATTATTATCCTGCTATGACATGTTTACAATGCTTTACACCTTGCCATGACTTGTGCTTATTTGCTAGATTTATCATGACTTCATATGTGTAGCCTAGCTTTTGCCATGATAAGTTAATTAAAATTGCTCAACTTAAACTAAAACTTGTCGTGTTAGCACTCGAGATTAGTCTTTCTCGAGCTATCCTTTTATGATTCATGCCATGTCAAATAGGCTGGGTAGAGTGATGAATCTATATTGAGCCTTAGAAAGAGCTGTTTTAGTCTCTTGATGATGCATGAGTTAGTACAACTTGTTAAAAAAATCTCTTTTGTGCGAAAAAACTGATCTCACCAATTCTCTCCTATGAGACGGCTTGCCATTGCACTTGGCATGAACTTAGGGGGAGTTTTGGATGACCTAGACCACTCTTTTAAGCTTTTGTTGCTTGGGATGGTCGTAGTGAGGCTTGAGATCTAGCACATGGCTAAAAATGCCATTTGTCAAAATTGGTTGAAGCTTAGGAAGAGGTTGTGGATGGCTCCTAGTCCAGACCTTCTTTACTAAGATAGACCTTTTATCAACTTGAATATTCATTGCAAATGAAAAATAGTTGAAATTTGGGTTTTGACAAAAGTTGAGCCAAATGATTCATTCTTGAGCTTATAGCACTCTATTCGGACTCAATGTTAGCTTCCTTGTTACGCTTAGCTTATTGACATGGCTGCATCATCCTTGGATATCTCTAGTTAGACTTTGCTCATTGATGACTTGACTTGCTCTCTAAATGCATTACATTTCAGATTGTCATCTATGTGCTCTAGCTGGCTTATATGTATGTTGTTATGATCTAGATAGCATTTTATTGAGTTATGGCTTGGTGTATTACATGTTGGTCATTATGGATAATTCTCATGGCTCAAAATATTTAAATAAACAAACTTGACCATTTTCATTCATTAACTTGTCATATTCTCTCTATTGCATCTTGATCGTTTATTGCCAAAGGGGAGAATAGAGAAGAAAAAGTCTGTTGGGAACAGTTTAGAGCTTTGAGATCAATTTGCTCTTTCAGTTGTTGCTCTAGCGTTCCTTCTGTCGACATGGTCATTAGCTTCATTTCATTCCTTGGACCATGTTGGATTTTTCAAACTCAAACTCTTCTTAAAGCTTTTTTCGAGTTTGTCAATATTCTCATCAAGGGGAGATTGAGAGACCTTGTGGTCGTGTCTCCATGAGAGTGATGAGTATTTGACAAGGGTTTGATCGATCGAGTTTGGTTTGTGTGGTCGACCATGTCGTTCTTGCCGGTTCACGCGTTTTAGTGAAGTCTTTCAATTCTTTGTCGGGATAATCGGATCGTCCGTGTTATGGCGATACGATCATGAGGCGGTTGTACCGATTGGTAAATGGCGGTTGAAGAATTCCAGAGAAGTTGTTTTTTTCGAGTTCTGGTTTTCATTGGAAATCGGAACAACCGCAGTATTGAGCCAGATCGACCGGAGTGCGTTGATCCGCCGGTAACATGGCGTTGTACTGATTATATTGTGAGGTTCGCCATTTTGGTGATTTGAGTTTTGGGATAGGTCATATCCAAGTGTGTTCATGCATATGTGTTGCATATTGCATGTTTGAGCTAACGCTAGGTCAAGTTGTGAAGAACTTGTTCCGGTTTTGTGTTTCTTTGTGCGTGTGGTCGCAGGACGCCGAGTGGAGTCGTGGCGAGACACGGTGGACGGACTAGGTGCAGTGGCACCGAGGTCGAACGGTCGGGATGTGTCAAGACGCGTGGACTCGAGGTGGTTGCGAGGCGTGCGAGACGAGGCGTGGAAGCTTCCCGAAGGTGCGGGAGGCGCGAACGGGAATTTCGCAAGGTCGCATGCGGGAGCGGCTCGATTAGTTTTAGCGCGTACGGGTGGAGACCCGTTAGCCATGGGCTATAAATAGGATGGATGGGCTGCTGCCCAAAGTGAACACTCCAAGGGTTTTAGGGTTTCCTTTAGTCAAAATAGGCTTTAGAGAGTTTGTTTTGCTTTAGGCTTTAGTTGTTGAGAGTTGTTCCTCGCTTGTCCCCTTCTTTTCTTCAAGATGGTGAGTGTTCTTGAGTTTTGACAATGGAGAGAATGAGTTGAATGCTTGTAATCATTCCTCTTGTTTCAATCTTGTATCCTCTTTCTTTAGATCAATATGAGATGATGTTTATTGATTTGGCTGTCCTTTTCTTTGATGCGTGTGAGGTTTGATGCTGGACTCCTGTGCTTGGCTGTGTTTGCTGTTTTCGTTTGCTGTTCTCCACTGTGACCGATCTGTTCTTCATTTCCTCTTCTAGGGTTTTTGATGAAATTCTTGATTTCCTTGAGGATTTGGCCTAAGACTCATGCTAGCATGTCTGAGGTTATTACTAACCTTCTTGCAAAATCTCATGAGCCAAGGTTGAGAGATTGTGGAGCATTTCGTTTTTGCCCTGGTTTTGCATCCTTCTTCGTTCAAATGCAAGAAGATAGGAACTTTGGAATGGATCTCTGAAATATTTGTTTGGAATAGGTTCCTAGTGTCTTTAGGGAGGTGTGGTTCAAATCTCGTAGAGTTTGGCCAAGCGGTTCAAAAGTTACGTCGATTTTCGCTTTGAAACCCGAGAGGTTTTGCTGCTCCAGACAATCGGATGAACCGGCTTAACATCGTGGTTGTACCGATCGCGGTACAACCGCCATTTGCTCGCGGTTGTGCCGATCATGGTACAACCGCCGCTTGCTCGTGGTTGTACCGATTGTCCCGATTTCTTCTGGTTCTTCCTCGCTTTTGTTTGCCGAGCTTTGGGGGTGAGGAGTGGATTCAACATAAGACTTCCTCTGTGCTTAATCATTGATCTTCATAGCTCTCATAGCTATTGGAGTAATTTACAAGTTGAATCCATTCTTTGCGAAAAGATTAGGTGCTCCTATTCACCCCCTCTAGTCGCCTTTCAGGTCCTTCAAGATCGGACGGGAGGATTTTGAGGTCATCCAAGAAAGAAAATTGCAGCCGTAAGAACCTCGCTGGCGCATTCAATATCGATCCACAGGAGGTACAAGAACTCCAGACATCAACGACTTGCTTGAGAATCCCAATCAAGAGCTTGCTCGAACGCCGAGATACGATCTCTTTCTTTGAGGAGATTGCGCAAAGGCTTGAATCGTGATGACAAGATGGAAGTACCTCGTCAACAACATTCGTAGTCGTAGCAATGCGATTTCTTCACTACCGATCAATCGAATATTTCTCTGCGTAGGAATCGACACGGTCATAAGTCACATCGATCTCCTATTCGGAGAAATACTTTTCGATCGGTGATGATCAAGTAGCCCTCCGAGGAGGTGATCAATCACTACTCGGCAAAGAAATTCTACAACGGTGGATTACGAGGAGTATTCCTCGAAGAATCGAGACCTACAATGAGCAGTCACTGTTGTCGGGTATCGTCGTATCGATCACTGGCGACATTAACCCTTCTTTCCTACAAAGAAGGCGTCAAGAAGTAATTACGGATGTCGCATTTTCGCCGACCTTGAGCGATTCATTGCCACCTCATTTTCGACCGGTGAACATGGAGAAATTTGATGGATCTCAAAATCCCATCGAGTTTCTTCAGATCTATACAACACCGTCCGAGCAACGGGAGGAGGAGAGCACGAATGGCGAATTACCTTCCAATCGTGCTCGAAGGATCCGCCGATCGTGGTTATTAAACCAACCACTCGAGTCGATCTACTCTTGGCAACACCTCTGTGATCTTCTACAGCAAATTTCCAAGGCACATACAACCGCTCGAAAGGAAGACGACTTGCACCGGATCAAACGAACAACAACGAGACTTTGCGTCAATTCATCAAACGCTTTAGTCGTTCAGTAACTCAATTCGGAAATTTCGACTCCTCGTGATCGTGGCTTTTAAGCAAGGAGTCCGTAGTAGAAGAATAACAGAGGATATTGCTTTAAATCCTCCCAACACCGCTGCGAGCTCTTTGAGATGGCCGATCGATATGCAATCGCTTCGAGGCGGTCGAGTGGAATAACACTATCGATCGAGAAACACACGCTCTTAGAGAGCCAGTGAGGTTGGTAAGGACAAAAAGCAAAAAGTCCAAGAAGAAAATAAAAGTCAAAACCACAAACTAGTGGTTTCAAGGAGGTCTTGGCCGTGAAAGATAGAGAGCCCCAAACCATCAAGTCGAACCCCGATCAAGGCAAAGGTAAGCTACGATCAAGGAACGACAAACCAAGGTGGTGTCCTTTTCATAAAAAGGAAGGACATGACCTCATAATCGCCGAAGTTTTCCAAAGAAAGCTCGAGGACTACTACAACGAAAGCACCGCTCCCTACTCTCGGCGGGTAGGACATACGAGTGGTCAAAAGTCGCGGATGATGAGGAGATGCCATTCCAAGATCCGCACCATACCGTTGAGCATATCTATGGAGGATCATCGATATCGACTCCAAACGACAACTTAAAGGCTGCGGACGAGAGGTAAATTCCATACATACTCCTCTTGTCAATAAATTACCAAGTGGTCGGAAGTTACCATCTCTTTGAGAAGGACGATTGCCGATCACTATGAGTCGATCAGTCGATTTCGATTGTGGTGAACCCACCATCAACAACTGTCGGGTCAATCGAGTGTTAGTTGATGGTGGTAGTTCTTTAAACATATTATTTACTAAAGCCCCGGGCGAGATGCAAGTACCGGATTAAAGGTAAGGCGATGCGATATTCCTTTCATGGAATCGTACCGGGGTCTTCAGCCAAACCCATTGGCCAAGTTTCTCTTCCTTTAACATTTGGCTCACCAAGTAATTTCAGGACGGAGAAAGTCTCCTTTGATGTGGTCGATTTCGATACGGCATATAACGCCATACTCGGACGACCAACTTTGGCAAAATTCTTAATGGCTACTCATTATGGGTATCAATGTCTTAAGATGCCAGGTCCCAAAGGAGTGATCACAATTCAATGTGACAAAAGATGGCGATAGTCTGCGGCCGTCGATCCTCGAGATGGTTGGTCAAATACCAACTCGAGATGAAAGTCAGCCTTCGACTAGCAAGTCGAATCCTAAAGCTGCACCAAAGCCGAACGACCAAGTCAAAGAGGTTCCTCCGACGCAGAAACCCTCAAGACTGCTCGCATTGGGGAGACTTCCGATCCCAAATAGGAAGACGCCCTCATTACCTTCCTCCGAGCTAACGCAGATGTCTTCGCGTGGCAAGCATCCGACATGCCCGGAGTCCCCAGTGAGGTGATCGAGCACAGGCTAGCTTTACGGCCTGATAAAGTACCCGTAAAACAAAAATTACGGAGATTTGCCCCTGATCGACGAGATGCTATTAAATCAGAATTGGATAAGCTACTTAAGGCAGGCTTTATAAGAGAAGTCAATCACCCAGTGGTTGGCTAACCTGTAATGGTCAAAAGTCAAACGGCAAATGGCGATGTGCGTGACTTTATCGATCTTAATAAAGCTTGTCCAAAAGATGATTTCCCTTTACCTCGTGATTGATCACCGGTTGATTCTCTGCGGGTTGTGAAATATTAAGTTTTTAGATGCATATTCGATATCACCGATCAATATGTGTCTAAACGATGAAGAGAAGACCGCATTCATTACTCCATTTGGTACCTTTGTTATATCAAAATGCCATTTGGTCTAAAGAATGCCTGCTTCTTTTCAACGCTTAATGCAATCGACTTTTCATCTCAATTAGGCCGAATTTGAAGCCTATGTTGATGACCTAGTCGTAAAAAGCATTAAGAGACTTAATCATATCATCGACCTACAAGAAACATTCGACAACCTCGTAAAGCACCATTTAAAACTTAATCCAGAAGTGTGTGTTTGGAATTTCTTCAGAAAATTGCTTGGATTCCTAGTATCCGAACGAGGAATCAAGCAAATCTGAAAAATAAAGGCCATCCTCCGGATGCGACCTCCAAACACAAAAAGGAAGTCCGTAAACTCACTTTGGGTGCATGGCGGCTTTAAGTCGTTTCATCGCACGACTAGGAGAAAAGGACTACCTTTCTTTAAACTTCTCAGGAGACATGAAGGTTTTGAGTGGTCGAACGAGGCAAACATTGCCTTTGAGGATGTCAAGAGGTATCTTTCGAGTGCTCCTGTTCTGGTTTCTCCAAAGCCAGAAGAGACGCTCTTAATTTACCTAGCTGCCACGCCACAAGCAGCAAGCGCAGTACTGGTCGTAGAACGTGAAAACGTACAACGACCGGTTTACTACGTCAGCGAAGTTTTACACGGGCCTAAGGAGCGTTACCCTCAGGTTCAAAAACTTCTATATGCCCTCCTCATGTCTTCGAGGAAATCATGCATTATTTTCAGGCGCACAAAATAGCTGTGCCGTCTGAGTTTCCTTTGGGAGCAATCCTCCATAATAAGGAAACAGCGGGACGCATGGCAAAATGGTCAGTCGAACTTGGGGAGTTCGACCTCCATTTCGTGTCCCGAACGGCCATAAAATCCCAGATCTTGGCAGACTTTGTCGCCGAATGGACAAATCTGAACTGCGTCGATCCCCAATCGATTCCCACGACCGATGGATGATGTACTTTGACGGTCACTTACTTTAAGTGGCTCGGGTCAGGTAGTCTGGTATCTCCTACCGGAGAAACCTTAAAGTATGCCATACAATTAAACTTTCGTGCCACTAACAATGTGGCGTATCGAAGGTTTGCTAGCCGCATACGAGTGCGAAGCACTCTCGATTCGTCGACTACTCGTGAGAGGAGACTCTCAACTAGTCGTGAATCAAATTGGGAAAGAGTACCAATGCTCTAACTCAACAATGGCTCGGTACTTATCAGAAGTACGTAAGCTAGAAAAACATTTTTTAGGTTTCGAGGTACAATTTATCCTCGAAGGATAATTTCTCATGAGACCAACTTGCTCGGATGGCTTCTTCCCGATCCATAATACCAAAAGGAGTTTTCTTGGAGCAACTCCAAAACCGCCTCTCAGTCGAAGAACCGAAACACCTCCTCTTGAGATGGCCTCATTAGATTACGAGGATACCGGATGACTCCCATCTACGAGTATCTTTGCAAGGGTTCCAGCAGAAGATGATCTTGAGGCGGATCGATTATCCCGAAAAGCCAAAATGTATACTTTGGTTGAAGGAGTCCTCTATAAACGAGGAACCTAAGGGATACTCATGCGATGCATTCCGCAAAACGAAGAATAACACTCCTTCACGATATACACAAGGCATCTGTGGGACGATGCCTCCTACTGAGAACATTGGTTGGTAAAGCCTTTCGACAAGGTTTTTACTAGCCTACACCACTGCACGATGCTATGGAGGTGGTTAAAAGTGTGTCCATACAATTCCATGGTAGATGATACACCAACCACTCAAGCATTACAAACAATACCTCTTTCTTGGCCTTTTGCGACTGGGGCTTGATATCCTAGGACCGCTTCCCAAAGCTCCAGAGGTTTCAATTCCTTTTGTGGCTATTGACACGCTCACAAAATGGATCAAGTGAACTCAGAATCGATAACAACTAAGCAACAAAAGGTTCATGATGAGAAGCGAATTAGTCGATTTGGAGTTTCGAGTCGGATAATTACGCATAATGGTAAACAATTTGCAAGTGCAAAATTTCGTGAATTTTGCGACGAGTTGGGTACCAAGTTATGCTATGCTTCGCTGCACATCCCCAAAGCAATGGGGCTCGAACGTGCAAACGGCCAAATAATGCGAGGAATTAAAACTCGAGTCTTCGATCACTTTGTTAAGCGCTCGGGGCTTGGGTACAAGAATTACCCTCCATATTATGGGCGTTAGACGACCACCATCGAGCAACAGGAGAAACACCATTTTTCTAGTTTTTGAGCCGAAGCCATGCTTCCTCCGAGCTAAAATTGCGGTCGACACGAGTTGAAACCTTCAACAACTCGGATCAGAACAACTTCGAGCAGATGACATTAACCTACTCAAGAGAGGAGAAACCTAGCCTTAATCCGTTCGGCGGTCTACCAACAAGCCTGCGCGCAGATACTATAATCGTAAGGTCCAACCTCGCACCTTGTCAGAGGTGACTTGGTATTGAGGCTCGCCAATCCAAGTCTAATCGGAATAAACTTTCCCTAAATGGGAAGGTCCTTACACAAAGGTCGGTAACTTCGGCGAGTGGTCTGACGACTAGCAATGGAAGATGGACGAGTTCTCTCAAACTCTTGGAACATCGACCGCCACGCAAATTCTATGTGTGACCGGTTTCTCGTGCAATAAAAGTCCGAGTTCTTTCTACCTCTTTTTGCCTTAATTTTTGAGTAGTGCTTTTTAATCTTTCGACTATGATATGAAAACACGCAGCTTTTCTTTACATCGCCAAAAGCGAGAAACATCATCCGGTCGAAACTTCTCCTCTCGCATGTGGTTCTCGCCCACTAGAAGGAATTTCCTAGCATCGACTCGTTACTCACTTTTTCCGCCAATACAAAGAGCTCGGTTTTATCTAGTCGTAATGTTATCAAAGCCAACTCTCTCAATCTTAGTCTATTTTTTCCAAGAAATTCAAAAATATTCTAAGTAGAGTGCACTTTCTTACATTTGTTCGACCACATTTAGTGTACTCGATTTGTTTTAACTGGTCAAGGAAGAGACACACCTAGTCAAGTCTTTCCTCTCGCATGTGGTCCCGCCACTAGAAGGAAACTTCCTAGTGTCGCTCGCCTCCTACTTTTGCTCTCGAAAAGACTTATCAAGTCCACCAAAAAGGACGAACGAATGACTAAAGTACTCTAAGACGCTTGTTTAACTCAAGTTGTCGTTCTTGGTTTGATTAAACTAGTCGAGATGGGAACATCACCTAGTCGAAGTCTTTCCTCTCTCGCACGTGGTCCCGCCACTAGAAGGAACTTCCTAGTGTCAAGTCGTTTCTACTCTTTCGACCAAAGGCTTAACAACCGTAACAAAAGCTATAAGTTAAATAAACCTCTCTTTGTTTTCGTAAACCCCATTTTTAAACACTATTTATTTAGATTGTCTAAACAATCTAAGCAAATAGTCGGGGCTAGGATAAAGTTATTAATTTGACTTCAATTCTTAGTCTTTCGTTCGTTTATTATCTTTTGAGTTACTAACTACTCGACAAGATGATTTTCGTGAAATGAAGCGGATCATATATTACTCATTAACAAAATTGTCGCCTTTACAAGGTAGTTACAAGATTACTCGAAGGAGAGAGCTAGCCGCATTTCCTCCGCCACCTTTTACCAATCGATCATTTTTCAATCGACGACTTGCCTCGATTCGTGACAATAAGTCGGCTTCAATTGGTTTAACATTAAGGCGGGGTCTTGAGCTTTAAGTTTCGCCAAAGCGTAACTTCTGCAGCCATCGCTTCCTTATCGATTCACTTGATTAGTCTTGAGTGGTCACCATTTCTTGCAATTTTCCGACTTGTTCCCCAATGGTACTTGTGTGAGCGACTATGGTATCTTCTCGAGGAGTTTTTCCCTCGAATGTAGCTCATTAAGCACATTGTTCAGAGAGTGATGTTGCCTTGAAGACTAGTCTTCATCGACTCCATCTCCTGGGTACAAGTCGAAGCCTCGAAGCTTCTTGTTTTCGACCACTTATTCGAAAAGAATAATATCGGTCAAACAAAGATATACTTCTAGAGGAAGATAACACAAAGATAATTATAGGTAAAAGCTTTTCTTACCTACTAATTGAGAATCCAATTTCTTGACCTCTTCTCGATGGGAAGCAATAGTTTCAAAGATGCTTTTGCTCCCATGCTCGATGTCCTCTGCATTCATCTTAGCAATGCGACGGACTCATTGCGATTAAGGTCTTTGCTTGGATTTCACCTCGAGGCTTCTCAATTGGGCAGCAATTTCGAACAAGAAATTGGCATTAGAAAAGGGAAAATACTCAAAAGGAATAACAGTAAAGATTTACTTACATTAATCGAGTTCTAAAACCTCGAGTTCTTGATCCTTATTCGCGTAATGCGGGAAAACTCTGAATAACCAAAGATTTTTCTTGAACTTGATCCGAGCTTCCATCTCTTTTCTTTATCCGAGAAGAAAGGAGGGTCGAGTAAAGGTTAAAGATCAAAAGCGATCTTAAGTTCGAACTTCTCGTTTATTTTTCCGCAATCTTTTAGATGCAGAGAGCAAGTCTCAAGTCTATCCGAGAGAACTAATACTTCATTCCTTAGCCTTCTCGACTCCTCTTTTCACAATGAGTGAGTCACTAAGGTCTTCGTATCACCGCTTAACCTACAAAAACAGAACGAAGATAAACATCACCGAATGGTTGTGAGTACTTCTACAACCACCGACCTAGTCGTAAGTTTTTCTCGCGACTAAGATATGGTTGTAAGTCTTTCTATGACCACCACCGGTCGTAAATAGTCGTAAGTTCTTTTCGATCGATACTACGCCATGAGTTTCTTCCATGACTATTCTCGTGAAACTTTTACGAGTATTTAAGTCAAAACAACTATGAATGATAATTGACTTACCACCTCTCTCGCCTCTGCAGAGTAGTTCCTTCTCTTGTCTTAGTTCTAAAAGTTGTCGATGATACTCACCGACAACAAACAATTTGCTCGAGCTTTCGCAAAAAGAAAACGAAGAAGAAGGAAGGAAAGCCACATATATAAGTATTCAAGATACTTATATTCATAGTCGTTCTAGCAAAAATCGAATATACAAGGTCCGGTGTCGCAGCTTATCTATCCTCGCGACTTTGTCCCACCACACCTTCTCGAGGCGCGTTGTCAAAAGTATTATCCGTATTGGGAATATCTTTGGGATGGGGACTCGGTCACGAGATTTGTGCGAAGACCCTACGACGGAGGCAGCCCAAAGAAGTCACCACGAAGTTGAAATTTTCTCCTTCGGTTCGTGATTTCTCTTGGGGTAGGGAAGGAATGCCTCCTCGATTTCCTTCCCAGAGCGGTGCGCAGTGGTCACCACCTTGACCAGAGGCTTCCACACCGCCTCTGTTGTTTCTACGACCTCGTGATCGAAGCGGCCACCTCAACAGTAACAGCCGCTACTTCAAGGGTCGTAGTTACGACTTCAGCAGATATGGGAGTCACTCGAGTCTCGACTTCATCGGCCACCTGGGCCAAAGGTGATGCTTCGACCACCTCCATTGCTACCTCCCAATGAGTGAAGGGATGGCAATGGACTTCTCGTGAGAAGCATTCCCAAATGAAGGAGTTGATGAAATAAAGAAAAGCAAATCGAGTTGTGAAAAGAAAAAGGTAAATGTCGTTTTACACTTTAGTACATTTCACACACTCTGCACTCGGTCTTAACCAGAATTTTGGAGCAATCCTCCCAACGGAGGACCTCTTCTTCTCCACGACCACGTCCGGTCGAGGTTCAACAATTGGCTCGCCATTTACCACGCCGTCAGTCGTAGAGTTGAAACAGGACCGTGGCTCTGCTTCCTCGATCCTCTGGATGGACGAGATCGGTCTCGACCATTCGAAGCGAAGATCGCCTCACCGCAGTTGTGCCGATGCCGCATCCTCCTTCATAAAGACATAAAATCTTTCCAGCTTCTCCTTTCCAGCTTGCTTAATAAAACTAGGAGTGGCACCGATCGCGAAAGATTCCGTGTCATAATAGAAGGGTACCTTAGCCTTGCGAGGTTTGCGCTTAAGAGGTTCAACGCTTCAACCTCCTCGGCTCGACGAGGCGCGACCTCGGCCAGATACCATTACAAATTGCTGCGGGCCTTGTAGAGGGTCCGGTCGAAGACCGAGCTCGAGCTTGCTCCCCTTGCCGGCAGATTTTACAAGTCGACGTCTCTTCGAGGGAGGAGCCGAGCCTTTGTCTTTCGACAACCCAACGCCAATAGTCATCAGAACGACTTCTTCGTCGTCCTGACGATTTTCCATGCCTACTTTCTGTAAAGCAAAACAGAAAAAGAAGAATCACTAATTAGTCGTAAGTTTTTTCTACGACTAGTACTAAGTCGTAAGTTCTTCTACGACTTTTTATTGATCGTAAGATATTCTACGATCACCATTAGTCGTAAGTATCTCCTACGACTATAAAGTCCTAAAGAAAGAATCAGATTTTTGATTACCTTTAGGCGCTCCATCTTTTCATCTGCGACAAACCGCAATGACTTGAGGAACCGCCCCTCGGAGTGACGGAGACTTCTCACAAATGAGTCTGACTCTGGAGTCAACCTCAGCCTGTGAAAGATCTGTGTAAACAGATAAAAATATTAGACAAGGTTGGGAAAAACCAAACGGAGAACTAAGTCGACAATTGCTTACCCTCCTCGTAGTCTCTGGTGGGGTCTCCTCTCCCGAGTACCTCCACATAGGAGATGCTCGGTTTCTTCAGAGGACTGATTCGGCGTGTGATGAAATCCTTCACCACATGCCATCCGGTCAGCCCTTCTTCCTTCAAGTCCTTAATGGCTTGAATATAAGGGCTAATCCGGCTGATATCTTCAGGGGTTGAATCCCATGAAGATTTCTTTTCAAAGACCTTCCCCACGAAAGAAAGGCCGTCTTGAGGTGACCTTCCAGTAGAACCACCTCTTCCTCCAGCCCGACCACGAAGACCGGTAAAGCTCAATGTACTCCTTCGACTTGAGTCGTGGAGCTTGCACCACGACTTCCGGCGATTCGGTTTGTCGAGCCATCCCATAATAATATTGGAACAGCTCGAGATCCGCCGGAATCCCCAGGTACGCCTCGCACAGATACACGAACACACTCAACATGGTAATGGAATTGGGACCTAAGTTCACCAGTTCCACCCCAAAGTGTTCGAGTACTACTGTAAGAAAGGGGTGGGCAGGTAATCGAAGGCCGCACTCACAATACGCTTGGAAGACGGGGATTTGCCCATTTTCCCCCGATGGCCAGTGCTGCCCGATAGCCGGAATCCACTTCACCAGAGCCTTTTCGGAATCTTCCAAGATCAACCAAGATCTTGATCTTAGCGCATCCATCTCCGATTCCTCCCATTCGAAACTCTCTTGGCCATTTCGCCGTAAGCAAGAAGTTTTTGATTGGGTTGGCGGCGGAGAAGATGAAACCTAGTCGAGGACGGAGAAAGCAAGAACTCGAAGAACAGCGGAGTGATTTGGGGGAAAAGTAAAAACCCAAGTCTACCTCCTGGTAAGTTTTTATAACCGCACGATCTCCGCCGCTTCGAAAACCGTCTCGTCTATAGGTCTGTAGGAGTTGGTTGTACCGCTTCGGGAACCGCTTCATCGGACAAGTCTGAGAGAGCCGGTTGCAATTCCCGGATGGTCCGATCGAGAAAAATTAGGTGCGTATTGTCACCCCTGCTTAAATTACATTCTTGACCAAGTATTTCTGGTCGAAGGAAGTATCAATCGGAAGGGCTTTTTCTCCGATTCCCCTACTACGACCACCAGACGGTCGTAGGGGTTTTTTACGACTTTTTGATAGTAGTAAGCAATCTTCACGATTGCGATCGCTTCGGAAACCGTCTCATCAACAGATCTGTAGAGATCGTTTGCAATTCCCTGCACGGTGCTGTCGGAAAGTTATGTTTGTTTTATCACCTCCAAGTAAAGTTACTTTCCTGACCAAGTCTTTCTGGTCAAAGGAAGTATCAATCGGAAGGGTTTTTCTCCGATCGCCTTACTACGACTACTACACAGTTGTAGGGGTTCTTATGACTTTTCGATAGTTGTAAGCAACCTTCTTGACCAAGCAAATTCCTGGTCAAAGTAGCACTCAAATATCGAAGAGTTCTTCCTTCGACTATTGTTCTACGACATTTTCATAGTCGTAAGACCATTTACGAAACCTTCATCAAGTAAGTTACTTTCACTTGAAGCTGGGGGGCTAGATGACGAGGATCTAATAATCCTCATTTTTATCTTTTATCTATAATTCTTATTATGGGTAAATATGATGTCACATAGTCCCCGGAGGTACCCTTATCTAAAAGGAGAAGTCCAATAAGTGGTTGTAAGTCTTGCTACGACTATATCATGGTCGTAAGTCCTTCTACGACCACTACATAGTCGTAAGTCCTTCTACGATCGCTACCGGTCGTAAGTCCTTCTACGATCGCTACCGGTCGTAAGTTCTTCTACGACTGTAAACTACGACCACCTTATAATCAAACCTACAGCGAGTGGGTCCAATTGATTAAGGAATCGAACGGTCCGCACGCACTATTATTCCGCTTATTAATGGTGCGAATTACCCCATTATCTCTGAAGATAATTGCCGACGGCGTGAAGAAGCCGAGGCGCCGCATTATCGCCAAGATGCGCCGTTCATCGGATTAATCAGCGTATCTCCGCAGGGCAAAACGGCTACTTCTTCACGACTATATAAGGGCATCGATCAGAGAGATAGGGGGCAAGCGAACAAGAGCCAGTCAAGTAGGAACACAAGTGCTATTCTCTGTAATAGTCTTAGTCTTTTACTTGATCATCAAGAATACCATACACACAGATTAGGGTTATTATTCTCTCCGAGAAGGCTGAACTCGCCTAAACATCCCGTGTCAATCCACTCTGCGTGATCTTATCTCTAGGAGACCCCCCGAATCAAACAATCTTTACGTAAGATCGGTTCTAATACACCGACAAGTATGGTAAGGAATACCCACTCATTACAAAACGTGAAGAAAGTAAAAAAGAATATTAGAACGACTTCCTTCATATGAAATTGAGCTATACTGCACTAATATTAAGGCACCTGCAGCCTATACTGCTCTGAAAACCGTATTTAGAAGCTCTGAACTTTTCTGTCTCTGGCATGATAGATTATGTCACCCAAGTCTTAGGATGATGAGAAATATAATTAAAATTCACAAGGATATAATATCGATGTAAAGAATTTCTCTAATCGAGAAGGTTTTGTGTGCCTCGCATGTGCCACCGAGAAATTAATTACTAGACCTTTTGCTCTGAAAGTGAATGATGAAATCACTACATTCCTGGACCGTATCCAAGGAGCTATTTGCGGTCCTATACATCCCCTGTTAGGGCTATTTAGGTATTTTATGGTTCACATCAATGCTTCCTCGAATTGGTTGCACATATGTTTATAGTCTACGAGAAACTATGCTTTCGCAAAGCTAGTCTCGCAGATGATTAAAATTAAAAATAATTTCCCAGATCATCATGTGAAGTCCATCAAAATGGATAACGTCGGAGAATTTACTTCAAAGGCATTTGATGATTATTTCAGGGAAATGGGAATTAAAGTTGAGCATTCCATACCGCATGTCCACACCCAGAATAGACTAGCGGCGTCATTAATTAAAAAGATTAAATTTTTGCCTATCCACTTTGAAGAATTATAATTTACCAACTACATGTTGGGGACACGCAGTCCTGCTCGCGGCAACTCTCATCAATCTTAGACCATCGGCATATAACATCTATTCACCTATGCAACTAGCGTAGGGTCAGCACCGAAAATTTCTTATCTTTGAAGATTTGGTTACAAGGTTTATGTACCTATACCACCACTACAGCGAACTGAAATGGACCCTCTCTAAAAGTTTGGGATATACGTTGGTTATGAGACAATATCCATAATCAGGTATTTAGACCCCATGACTGGAGATTTGCATGCAGCCCACTTTGCTGATAGCATATTTGATGAGAATTGTTTCTCATCATTAGGAGGAAATTAACCCCTTGATGAAAATATCGGGAAATAGAGTAGTCCAGAAGATAATTAAAGTCCAGAAGATAATTAAAAAAATTGCACCTGACCCGCGCACTAGTGAAGCAAACAAAGAAGTCTAGAAGATAATTGAAGTCCATAAGATAATTGATTTGCAAGCATTAGCGAATCAACTGATTAACTACTTTAGTGATTTAAAGAGTGTGACAAAATCACATATGCTTGTACGCAATGCACCGGAGAGGGTTGAAATACCGATGAAGGTATCCCTAATCCTGTCCTAAGGCCTCAGAAAGGACGAGAACTCCGGCCCCTCGAATCCGAAGTAACCCAGGACGCCTGGTGAAAAAGGATAAGAAGAACTTGACACAACTGATCACTGAAGTTCCCCAGAACTAGAAGGGGAGCCAGTTGAGACTTGACATCAGTATGGCACCTTTAGAAAAAGTATACCAGAATGGAATATCCCCATGAATGGAGATACCAGCATACATATGTGCGCATACATCGGAGCTGAAAAACTAAAGGGACTTGCCCCTGTAATTAAAAGCATCGGTGAGCAGGTACAAGCATTAGAAGAATCGCCCCTTGAAGAAATAGTTATAAACTTTGTGACATCGATAGAATATATGAATAAGATAACATTCAATGTCAACATTGATTTTTGCAAAGAAAATTACCACAATCATCGATCTTGATCCAGAGCCTACATCCCTCGCTGAATGAAAGAAAATATCATATTAGGAAGATTGAAAGAAGGCAATAGAAACAGAATTATTATCTCTGAATAAAAGAAAGGTGTTTGGACATGTAAGTTGTTCGCCTCCCCATGTGCACCCCGTAGGGCATAAGTGGGTATTTGTTCGAAAGAAAAATAAAAATAATGAAGTTGTAAGACATAAAATAAGGCTCGTGGCACAAGGTTTCACTCAACGTCCAGAGATGAATATGAAGAAACCTATTCCCCGGTTATGGGCGCAACCACCATTTAGATATTTAATCTCAATGGCTACTAACTTGAATTTAGAAATGAAATTGATGGATGTGGTAATCGCATACCTTTTATTGAAACTTGTATTCGGACATTTATTTGAAGATACCTGAATGTATCCCTGTCCCGAGCCAAGACAGAGCAAATATAAATCTGCACAGTGTAAATCTCAAAAAGTCATTGTATGGACTTAAGCAATCAGGCAGGATGTGGTATAATCGCTTAAAGCGACTTTCTATGCAAGAAAGGCTACACGAACAATGAGAATATTCCCTGTGTATTTATACAATGATCCCAGGATGGATTTTGTATAATCTCAGTGTATGAAGATGGTATTAAGAAAGCAAGCTCTTAATTGGAGTCGGAGTAATGAAAGATTTGTGTAAAACCAAATATTGCCTAGGCTTGCAGCTTAAGCATACCCCTAAAGGGATATTAGTACGTCAGTCAACCTACACTCAGAAGGTCTTAAAAATGTTTAATTTCAAAAAGGCATACACTTCGAAAATGCCAATGGTCGTGAGATCTTTGCAGTAAGACAAGGATCAGTACAGGCCTAGAGAAGAGGGGGAGGAAGTACTGAGACCAAAATTCCCATACTTAGGTGCAATAGAAGCACTCATGTACTTAGCAAACTGTATTAAATCGGACATTGCATTTTTCGTGAACCTATTAGCAAGGTATAGTGCAGAACCTACCAAATGCATTGGCATGGAAGGTTAAACAACTCACAACTTGAGGGGCAAAGTTGGAAGGGGGTGGTGGAAAGCCGCGGGAAAGCTACCCCGCAGTGGCTTTCAGCTTCCGAAAAAAGCGGTAGAAAAAGCCTACCGTTTGGGATGAATTTTGGTTTTTTTGGGCAAAAAACCGAAGCCAAAGCCGTCCTAAACACCCCCATAGTACGGGTAGGAATGGGATCCAGATTGTGTATGTACTCCAACGTATGGTCGATCGATAGCACGCGCACGGTGGGTACAATATGCTCAAGCCTAGATATGGTGAGCGCCCAAGTGGTCGTCGATTGTAGGGATTTGACACGAGGTTTAGGAGCTTAGTAAGATGTTTTAGTTTCTATATTACTTTCACTTGAGGGAGAGGGAGGCTAGCAGGGGTCAAATCCCCTCGTGCTTCGATAAATTTGCATAATAATCCTATATATTTTAATAAATATTGTTAAAAATTAAATTGTGTAACTTATTTGACCCCTCTCATCTTTAAATCCTGGTCCCTAAGCAAACATGGCGGCTCATAGTTGCACGAGGACCGCTTCGGCGGGGGGAAGCCATTAAATCATCCCAAAGGCTTAGAGGATGCGATAACCAAATATTGTAATCCTTCTTTTGCTTAATAAAGCTCACGTGATTGCCTTAAAAGATGTACTTTCTTGTTCCTCTTGGATGTTCAATGATCTATGCCTCTCTCTGTTCATGTCTTTAGGCCCACATGACATGACCAAGTGCGCCGATCCGCTATCCACCGATAAACACAGAAGAAAACGCATCAGAGGAACAAATAAGTCGCATGCACATGTTCATTTCACAGATAGGGAAAAATGAATTTTTTTTTACAAGAAACAGACGAGCCTGGCTTTTATGTCTCTAGTTGGGGTATTAAACCCAACACCCGTGCCAAGCAAAACCCCATCGATCCTCCAAACAAACGGGCCCATTAAAATGCCGAAAGGCCCAAAAAGACAAATCTCAAGTCCCAAGGGAAATCAAGTCCGCAACAGAGCTCAAATGACGGCGATGCCCCTAGCTCACTCAGCAGTTGCCAGCTGCCCTCACAAAAGATAGTGGCAGATCCGTAGATAGCCTAAACTCGTACCCCTAAAGAGCCATTTCACAAAATAAACCATAGTCTAATAACCCTCCTCGTGCTCTCGTGGGAGTCAGCTGGGGTGTGGGGACGGGACAGGGGACTGGGAGGTCGAGTCCCAGTGGCGGCTAGGGTTAGGGTTTTACGAGCTCTCTCGTCTTCTACCTCCGATTCTAAACCCTACCTCTCGCTTCGATTCGTCCATCCATGGCGGTCCCGTCGCGGGCGGTGGTGTTCTAGGTTGGTGCGAGGGATTGTCGTGTGAGATTATTATTTATTTTTTGTGGTGCGTCGCGCGTGGGTGAGGTAGGGAGGATCCGATGGGGACGAAGAACCAGTTCGATCTCCTTGTGGACGTCGACAACGACGACCCCTCGCACCTCATCGCCGCAGCCGAGAAGAGGGCGGCCGCGTCGCCCAAGCCGGCCGCCGCGGCGCCCGCCGCTCCGGCCAAGCTGCCCACCAAGCCGCCACCGCCGCCGCCCGCGCAGGCTGGTGAGTTGATACGGTTTGGTTCCAATCGGATTAGTGTGGGGTGTTAGGGTTTGGGACTTGTGTTTGGTGTGGGATTGGGGAGATTTGGTAACTAATGTTGCTTCATTTTGGCCGAAACGTGGGAGTGCCATTTGGGTTTTCTTTCTGTCTAGATGTGTCAATCCGATACAGGGTGGGTGGTATGGACCATTGTGTTTGTGTACGTCTGAGGTTGCTGTTGTGTGAAATTTTCCGTCCTTTTTATCTCCAGGGTATAATATTTTAACGTAAAGCTTCGATTTTTATGAGAATTTCCGCGCAATGTCTCATTTAGCCTACTTGTTATTATTTTTGTGCAAAGAGATGTTTTTAAATATTAATATATTTGTGATTTAGTGTTACTTTGCCTGTGCAGTAAGGGAGCCCAGGAACTATGGTGGTCCACCTCGCGATGGGGCAGGACGTGGTGGACCAGGGCGTGGCAGAGGTGGCTTTCGTGGAGGCAGGATGGGCCCAAGGCGTGAATTTGGTGAGGGTGATGCCAACGGTGCAGAGGGAGGGTATGGTGGAGGTGGCTTTGGAGATGGTGGAGTGGTGAGGAGGGAGGACGGTGAAGGGAAGGCTTCAGAGAGGGGCCATGGACCGCGCCAACCTTACCGCGGCGGTGGTCGTCGTGGATGCTACACTGATGGAGAGGCAGGAGATGAATCTGGGCGTGCCCCTCGCCGGGCCTATGAGCGCCGCAGTGGCACAGGCCGAGGATTTGAGATGAAACGTGAGGGGGCTGGCCGTTGCAACTGGGGAACCGTGACTGATGAATCCCTTGCACAGTCAGTGTTCATGTCTGAAGCTTCATTTTCCTTTTTGAGAGCTAATTTTTGTTTGGTGGATTGATTCAAGTGTAAAACTCTGTTGCTTACAATTCATTAGGGAAACTGTTGAGGCTGTTAATACTGAAGGGGCTGCTGATGTGACTGAGGATGAGAACAAGCAGGAAGATGTACCACAATCTGAAGTTGAGAAGGACAAGGAGGGTGATCCAAATGAAGAGGAAGAACAGAAACCAGAAGACAAGGTATAATTCATTCAGTGTTCAGCCATTATATTCTAATAGTTTCTTTCTGGTGTAATCAAGGTTGTGCTGGTACCAACACAGACAGGGATATGACATTTCTCCTAAACAAACTAACAGGTTGTGCTGTTCATGCACAGTTAGCACGGGATGGTGTACTGTTCACATGTGCGGGTATGTGCGACTGTTCATGTGTGAACAGTACTCCACGGATATTAGGAAATGTTTACTATTTAGGAATCCATCTATTAGGTGTTTGATATTACCTATTAGTTAGGTAAGTTATTATTGGATTGGATTGTTAGAGATATGTTTTCTTATATATTATTTCTTAAGGGTCAAGTCAGGTCATCCCTATAAAAGGCCTAGTATGTATCCATTATCAAGCAAGCAAGAAGAATTAATCTAGTCTCTCTCTCAAGGTTCTATTATACCAGTCTACAGTCCAACCGCTCATCCCACCAAGACGACGCCGCCCGATCGTCCTCCCGGCGGTGTTTACCTTGTTATGAATTAAGGTTCGTTACATTTGGTATTAGAGCAGTCGATCACTTCCCACGACTTCTGCTACCATGGTTATGCCGACAGATCAGACCATCAGACCTGTCGCCGAGTCATTCGCTATGATAAAAGGATAACGCCAACAAGATGGTCATGAGTACCAACGACAACGACAAGAAGATGGCGGCCATCTTCCTCGACATGCACAATGTTGTTTCCAGCAGCCTCAGCGACGCTATTGGAACCTATCGCGATGTTTTCGCATCCTGCTGTGACAGCCACAGCCCTACCGAGGCCTGCAGTGGCGTCGCCGAAGCCTGCCGTGACCGAGCCAAAACCTTTAGCAGAGCTGCCACATCTTGCTGTGAAGCTGTCGAAGCCTGTCGCGGCCCTACCAAAGTACGCCGTGGCCACCACGACGCTGCCAGGGTTGCTACCATGCCTGCCGCGGCAATCGGTGAGTTTGCCGCAACCGCGCGTGGAGGCAACGATCTCCAAGGACTCGTATAGCCATCACCACCTCTCGTCAACATGGGGCCTCCTAGGGCGTTAGCTATGGCCACCACCACAGCTCGAGGACGAGCTGTCGTGAAAGGAGAAGAGTAGTTGGTATACTGTTCACGTGCACAGCTCACACAGTTAGCATGGGACAGTGTACTATTTACATGCACAGGTATGTGTGTACTGTTCATGTGTGAACAGTAACTTCACAGTTATTAGGAAATATTTACTATTTAGGAATCTATCTATTATGTGTTTGATATTATCTATTAGTTAGGCAAATTATTATTGAATTGGATTGTTAGAGATATGTTTTCTTAGAGATTATTTCTTAGGAGTCAAGGTCCCTATAAAAGGGCTAGCATGTATCTATTATCAAGCAAGCAAGAAGAATTAATCTAGTCTCCTGTTAAGGTTCTATCATCCCAGTCTATAGTCCAATCGCTCTTCCCACCAAGCCGACGCCACCCGGCCGTCCTCTCGGCGGTGTTTACCCTGTTATGAACTAAGGTTCCCTGTTCCTCGACCTAATCGACCCGGGTTCCTAGCGACTTTGATTAACATTAACATATCCCAAGCCTTATGACCAAAATTAAATAATCTGTGTGATAGGTATTATCCTTTCTTCATTTTAAACTGTCTTGTTACTTCTCAGTTGAGAAGAAGCCAGATCCATTTTTTAGTAATCAGCTTGAAGTATGGAGAGCCTTCACTGCATTTAATCCATTTATACTCAACCATATAAAAATGATTAGTTATGTGTAATGTCAGTTAATAGGTTGCTGTCTAGTGAATTTTGAGCATGTAAATATAGACTTTTGGTGCTCACACAACTTCATCTTGCGTTTGTACAGGATTCTTTCATGCAGAGAACCCATTTGTCATTGTTCTCGTATATTCAGCAGTCCCCAGCCATTCCTGTCTTTCTTGATCTGATCCAATGAGTCTTGCAAACCCAAAGAACAGTTTGTTCATTGCAAGTTTTCAATTTCACCTAGCTATCGTGTGGCAGCATCAAGGTTTTCATGCATTACTTCTGTGTGCATGAATTCAGGAAGCTGCTATACATAATAGCTTTCTATTAAAAAAAACCGATGCGCACAGGCACACAAGCACATACCTTTTGGATTCTCCCTTAGTTATATGGCAAAATTCGCTATAGGACACTTTAAATTTGAGGTGTTTGCTCCAGGACACTATGTTTGCTTAAAGATATTAAACTTTGATGGCTCTTTACTGGTGGGCACTTAGCCAATTAAAATATAATATTCGGTTGAGAGAGGAGAGAGATGGGTGAAAAGTCTATTTTGCCCCTGTAACAGCCAAGCCCACATGCCCTGTCAGCCCCATTGTCAGCCTCGCCCACTCTCCCTTCATCTCTTGCTCTCCTCCCACACGAACATAGGCTTGCCGGGGCAAAGGATGAAAGGAAGTATGAGGAGAAGGGCAAACTAGTCATTTTAGTTTGTTTCTCTCCTAATTAGCCATATATTATATTTTAATGGTTAGAGTACCCACCAGCAAGGAGCCACCAAACTTTAGTGTCTTTCAACAAAGACATAGAAAGATAGTGTTCTAGAGCAAACGTCACAAATTTAGGGTGTTAATCCCATTTTGCCTAGTTATATTGGTTCCTAGAATGGCTTATTTAAAGTGTGTGCCTAAGAGTTTATGTTGATTGGTTGGGTTTTGCAAGATGTTTTATAATTTTTCTGTTGTTTCCTTTGTTTTCCCTTGGGTTTTATTTTCCCATAAGTTATTTTATGGGTGGTGCTTCTATGCTTGACCCGAGAATTGCACAAATTTTAAAGCAAAAATGAAGGGTGAATTCTAACAACTCACACCTTCTTCTGCTTCAAGATTTGTTCAACTCCATCTATCTTTCGCTATATGCCTCCATTTTTGAGTAGTTTTACTATTAATTGAACATAGATATGTTTTTCTTTGCTTATGCCTTTGTGTATGCTCGTAGGTCAATATGCATGTGTAAATGTTTTGTTTGAATGTTTGTTGGTACTAAATGTTCTGATTGTTTATTCAAGCTTGCTTGGGTTTCTCCTTGATGCTTTGTTATCATGCATTTAACCATTAAGATACAGAAGGAAATGCGAACTGCTCTATTATAAACTCTTTATGTCATGTTGTCATCAATCTTTGTTCAATTAGAGTCTATTTTGACCTACTTGATTACACAGGAGATGACTTTGGAGGAATATGAGAAAGTATTGGAGGAGAAGAGGAAAGCTTTACTTGCACTGAAGGCTGAAGAGAGAAAGGTTGAGGTAGACAAGGAGTTGCAGTCGATGCAACAGCTTTCAGTGAAAAAGAATTCTAATGAGGTCTTCATCAAGCTGGTAGGTTTAAGCTGTAGTTCCTTTCTTCTCCTTGTGCAGAACTAATGCTGTTGCTCACCATGCGCTGTGTTGTATTCTAGGGTTCTGACAAGGACAAAAAGAAAGAAATTGTTGAAAGAGATGAGCGTGCCAAGGTGTGTACATTATTTTCCCAAGCTTCAGTCCAAACTGCTCTTATGTTGCTCCAATCTCTAACCATTACCTTCTATTCCCTAGTCTCTTAGCATCAATGAATTCTTGAAGCCGGCTGAAGGTGAAAGGTACTACAACCCTGGTGGCCGTGGTCGTGGCAGAGGCCGTGGTGACCATGGAGGATACCGGGGTGGCTATAGTTCTCGAGGACCAGTTGCTGTGCCAGCAATTGAAGATCAAGCACAATTTCCCACATTAGGTGGGAAATGAGTGTGCGTTACCTGCCATGAACTCCTTGCATATTTTATGGGATTTACTTGTGTCCTTGCGCCGCTTCCTGCATCACTACTGTACTGTGTCTTGCTCGATATCTGCCACTGCGTTCTCTCTCGCATGTATATCTGAGCAAGTGTTGTCAAAGGTAACCTTCTAAATTTTTTCTCATAGGATGCTGTCTGCATGTTATCATGTACTCGTCTATCGGTTAAATGATTTTGCTCAGTGAAGTTCGGCGGTTCTTAATATTTTACTACTCTTATTAAAACAAATAATTAAGTAAGCTGTGACAGCCTGGAGAATAGTCGACATCATTTCGAAACAAGGTAATCTTGTGATATGAATTTGGAGAATAGTTATGGCTGCATTCCCTCGAGTTGGAGCTTTGGTTGTAGAAGAATTGTGTGCTGTATAGACTGTAGGGATGAAATCTTATGTTTGGCCTATGAATTATGGCTCATTCCTATTGTGAATGTTTTATCATGCGGTTTGTGTTTCAGTAGCCAAATTGCATTTTAATTAGTTCTTGAGTCCATTTCAATTTACAACCGCAACTCTGCCTTGACCTATCTGCTCCGTATTTGCATTCTCTGTCTTCTAGGGGTAAACCGTAGTGTTGCAGTATTCTGTAGTTTGGAGCCGGAAAGTTGCAATCAATCTTGATATTCCAAATTTTGATCAATAGTTCTCTTCTACTACCATAATATCCATTATTATTGCTGAAATTTGGGATTTGAAAATGGGCGAATCCTACAGGGTTCAGGTCAAGAAAATATTTGGAGTTCGGAGCAAATTAAATGGACGAGCAAAGTAGCAGGCCATGAGCGCCATGTCGCTCTGATAGACATTGTCAATACCCGATGAGAAAAACTATTAGACGGCGCGGCGTAGCGTTTTTTATCTTACTAACACGATAGGTGGACATCGCTCGATCTAACTCGTGATGCACAAATCCTAAAGCGTGTCTAACACATGTGGCCGAGACTCGTGAAGCTTCCTGTGACGAGAGAAGCTTCTCTCTTTAGGAACTAAAAATCCCCGATCAATCTTAGAAAAAACACCAAATCAGCATTGATGACTAGTGGCTACTAGATTGCCACCGATAAGTTGCCTGATGGCCATCTCCATCTTCTCATGGCTTTGGTTGAGTTTTGCCATAGCAGATGTGACGCTAACAAGTTCTTCTGTTTACTTCAAACCTTTAATATGTGTGGCGGAAACCATATTACCAGCTAAGGTTGTGTCTACAGGTGGGTGGGTGTGTGGAGGCGGCCATGGTTGCGTGCATGTGTCCATGACAGCGGTGGAGGCTGCAACTGTGGGCGTGGCAAATCAAACCACGCGAGCAGCGTTGCTCTGTTGTGGGTGAGCGGTGCGTGCGGAGGTGGAAACGATGGAGGATGAGGTCATGGGTTGCAGGTGTTGTAAATTGGACTGCGTGAGCGACAAGCGGTGAGTAGGTGCGACAAGCTGGTGCGGGTGGCCACTGTAGCTCGAAACTCTCTTGAAACCATGATTATTTTTGTTTTAATGAAACTTGCCTGAAACTTGTTTGAAACTAGCTCAATTTTTTGTACTTTCGTGACACTTCTTTGAAACTAGATTTATTTTTTGAAACTTCAGAGAAACTTGCCTGAAACTTGTTTGAAACTAGCTCAGATTTTCAAAACATAGGTGAAACTTGTCTGAAACAAGTTTGAAACTAGCTTGAATTTTCCAAACCAAGTGAAACTTGCTCAAAATTTTGAAACTCCCGTGAAGCTTGTCTAAAACTTGATTTCAATCTTTTGAAACTTGCTCGAAAAACTCACATTGCAGCCCGAGGAGTGAATTTTATTGAAACTTTGCTGAATTTTGAAACTTCAAATTTATTGAAACTTTTGCTAAAACTTGGTTCTTGAATATGAAACTTTATGAAATCTTCTGAAATATGGAATTGGGAACTCATTGGAACCTGCGAAACAAACTTGAATTCTGAAACTTGTTGAAACATACGAAAGAAACTTGCTGATTTCTTCTTAAACTTACTTCAAACTAGTCGGGTTTTGTTGTGAAACTTGACTGAAACTGGGTTGAAACTCACCCGATTTTTTTCGGAACTTGGTTGAAACTTGCCTGAAACTTCCTTTAAACTCATTTCGATCTTGAAACATCAAGTTTCGGATTTCAAATTTGTTGAAACATTGTTGAAACTTAAAGTTGAGATTTGAAGCTTGTTGAGAAATCAAGTTACGGATTTAAACATGTTATATTTTGCTAAGGGAATAAAAGTTTGACAGCATTGCATGATTAAAGAGCTAAACATGTCACCGTACAAAATCCAACAAGACACAGGAAGACAACTAGAGCATGTTTAGCAAACTTAGGTCTATACATAATAAGAATAGAATTTAACAAAACTAAATCAAACTTTAGCAACCACCACAGCAGGAACTAACTGTGGATACCACGTGGATATGCTCCAGATCTTAGGATGATGTGACAATTGGCAATGGCGTTAACGGTTTGTCGTTTCACGTGTTTTCGGCAAAGTTGTTGTCTTTGTCGGATACGATGGCGATCGGCCGAACGAACCGTGATCGACCGAACCTAAGGAGATCCGACATAGCCATAGCGGCGGTAGGACCGGCCAACTTCAGAAAGTGGTATTTTGAGCTGGGTCAAAAATAGAGGTGTAGGTAAGAGAGGGGATTCTATTGCACTTGGTCCTATAATTTTTGGAGTCTCCAGTCAAAATTTCTATTGGTTTGAAAATTCCATTAGGTTTCAGAATTTCAGACGTTGAATTCGGCTAAGTCCCAACTAGCGGTCTGACCGGCCAATAGGTGGCGGTCAGCGGTCTGACCGGTTTTCACTTGGATCGTCGGCCTTCGTGGCGGCGATGTTCGGTTGTTAGGTCAAAGTCATGAGTTTGAGTGCATATGTATTGCATGATGCATGTTTTGACTAACATGGGTCAAGTTGTGAAGAACTTGTTCCCGGATTCGGTTTACTTGTCTATTGTTGTGCAGGTTGCTTGGTGGTCAACGACGGTCAACGGCGAGAATGATCGGGACTAGGCTTGGAGAGCTGAGGTCCAGAACGATCCACGATACCAGGTGAGGTCAATGAACTCAAGCGTGGTGCAAGATGGACAAGAGTGACCTATTGGCTAATCCGCGGCGCAAGATGGCGCAAGGTGTAGCTAATTAGGTCAAGAGGGGATAAAGACGACGCATTAAAATGCGTGTGTGTGTGACCCGTTTGTTTTGGGTCTTAACGGAAGCCCAATTGAGTCAAACTTCTAGAAGGTCTAAGCCTTCACTATAAGTAGTGGAGGGAGGTGATTGCACCTCCTCTTCGTCTCTTTTGTTATTTGAAACCCTAATTTGCTTAGGGAGAGATTTTGTGGAGACTAGGGTTATAGAGAGTTTGATGTGATTTTCGTGCTCATAGATTGAGATTTGTCCTCCATTAATGGAGATGCTGTAATATCAAATCATATCAAATTAATCAAAGGAAAGATTGCTCAAAGTTTTGCCTCTTTGCTTTCTTTCTCTTTATTTGATGATTTTGAGTCTTTCTTTGATCCGCGAGTTTTTGATTGAATTATTCACGTGATCTAGCTTGCTGTGACATGTGGAAACATATCTAGGATCATCTTGATCATCAATCACCCACGAGCAAGATTTTAGTTCTAGTTTTCATTTGACTCGGTTTTGAACCATTCTTCAATCAAACGGAAAATGATCGTTATTCTTCTAAGAATTGTCACAATCTTCGATTGGAATAGGTTCCTAACATCATAGAAAATGTGTGTTCCAAGTTTCATCGAGTTTGGAGTTATAGATCAAAAGTTTCATATATTTGCAACTTCGTTATCGAGGCTGTTTGATCTGTTCTTCAGGCCAGTGGTCAAACCGCCAGATCCACCGGTCAAGTCGCCAGGGGTCAGCGGTCAAACCGCCGGGACCCAGAGGCCAGACCGCCAGTGCACTGCTTTGCTTTAGCTTGTGTTGATTTTCGTCGTATTGCTTAGGGGTTTAAATTGGATTCTATACTAGTCTTCCGCTATACTGATATATTGATCTTCATAGCTTCCATAGCTACTGGAGTAAAATCTTATTGAATCAATTATTTATGAAAAAGTGAGCGTGCTCCTATTCACCCCCTCTAGTCGCCTTTTCGGTCCAACACTAACACTTCAAAGTCTGAACTTCTAGGCCTCCTACTAGCATGAAAATAAATGGTAATTCTTGAAGCACAGATCTACCACCATGAGAAGTTCACCATCCGAAGCACGAGACCCAACCGTAGTGACCCTACAGCTTCAGTGAAAGATCTAGCGCCATGCCAGATCCACCACCAGATGAGGAGGATCTCTCACCCAAAGCAGACTCAGAATTGTTGTCAGGCAACTTCAGTGAAAGATCTAGCACCATGCTGGATCCAGCGCCGAATGAGGAGGATCTCTCACCCACAACAAACTTATGCCGTTTGCTAGGCAGCGTGCTCCATGGGGAGAAATCGATCTCTCTCACCTCCTTCACATCGTCATCTCTTTCATCGTCCAACACTAGCACGACGGAGGATCTCTTGCACACAACAGAGTTACGGTTATTGCCAGTCAATCTCCGAGCTGTGCTCTGGAGGAAATCGGTCTCCCTCACCTCCTTCAGATCATCATCATCATCTCCTTCGTCGTCCAACACTGACATGTTCTTCTTCTTCTTCTTCATCCCCTTGCGCATCAGTAGCTCCTCCTAATGACAAAAGGAATTATGAAGCAGTTAGTCCATGCTAGGATATTTTTGAAAGATTGATGACTGGTTAATTTGTAGGGATTTTCCAATGAATTCCGTAAATTGTAGCTTTTTTTGTATTTTTCATAATTTCTTATTTCCTCCCTATTTAATACCGTCTTAGCATTTATCCACAAAATTTTTGAGGGCCCAATCTACATCCTAATCCCGGCCCATAAAAATTCTAGAGGAACAAAGCCCAAAGTAGTCCATTCCAAACAAGCCATAAATAAATAACAGAAAGAAAAGATTACAGGGACCTATACCTATACCTATACCCATACCCATACCTTGTGAGTGTTGGCTAGATCAAACCAATTTGGCATAGCAGTGGCGGAAACAGGGGATCCTAGTGTGAGCTCTGTGGTCACTTCTTTCCTCTTTAGGGTCTTCAAAAAACACAAAATAACGTGATTAGACTTTTCTTTTGGTTAAATAAAAACTAAAAATCTAGTTGATCAGAGATTTATTCAGAATAACCTCAAGGTGATACCCCATGGCGGTGTTTCCTGAACCATGCTCTGCCATACCCACATATGTAGGCAACAACCTTGAACGGCCGCTAGCACCAACAATGCTCGATTGTTGATGTGGCATCATAGTGTGGATCATGGGAAGAACCATATGGTGTGAATAGTACAAGTCAACACTCGGTTCTTGCAGTACCTGCCTAGACTGAGACGACGGATGCAACATCGACCGTAGTTGTGCATGCACCACCAATGGGAGATGGGGTGCCCTCGTCTCCATCAAGGGATGCCGGGAGATGGAGCCAACACTATTGGAGGCCTCAGGAGCATTTTGGGAAAACAAAGCATGAGGATTATTTGTGGCCATTGGAAGGGTTGGTTTGGAGTACGGAGACACCTCACGCTGGGTATAACTTTTATAGAGACCGGGTTGACTAGGAGACAAATATGGTTAACCATAGAACATTTATGACATAGGTGCATGGGTGAGGATGAGCATTTATACAAAAAAAATATTTATGATCGCTAGTTTTGGAAGTGCTTCAACACAGATTCGGCATTTTGTGATGTTTGAATCGAGGCACGTGTGACTGACTATGTCACTTTTTATAGCGACTGGGCAGGGATGACTAGGAGATAAAGATCGACTATAAAGCATTCATAGTATATGTGCATGGGTGTGGGTGGGCATTTATATAAAAATTATTTAGTGTCGACGGTTTTGGGAATCGTATTGGCACAACGATGTGCCATTCAATCCAGATGATTTGGAGCGAGGCGGGCAAAGATATTGATATCACAAGATGTTTCATAATTTCTCTGAATTTATAACG
The DNA here is from genome assembly GCA_036346395.1 of Hsuehochloa calcarea. Classification (NCBI taxonomy): domain Eukaryota; kingdom Viridiplantae; phylum Streptophyta; class Magnoliopsida; order Poales; family Poaceae; genus Hsuehochloa; species Hsuehochloa calcarea. The sequence goes on along the minus strand of CM070593.1, from coordinate 26,405,104 downwards.
TCCAAGTGAGTGTGGCCAGGCAAGCGAGATTGACTGTACCATATAGCATTTATAGCATAGGTGTATGGGTGTAGATGAGCATTCGTACTAAATTTGTCTATGTTCACCGGTTTTGGGAAGTGTCCACACAATAATGTGCCATTTGCCACTTTTTCATAGCTGAATCGACCCTCGAATGGTTGGATCGAGGCGAACGTGACAATCTGAAATTCTCTCTCGCTCTAGTCTGGAGCATAAATTGTTGAACGGTCGGTCCATAAGGCCATCTTTGGTGCTTTTATTGAGCATAATCTGTATTACATCTGTCATCAACTTGGTGGACACCGAGATGATCATGTAATGGGCTAGATGGACTAGGACCCACGTGTCATCGATTTGTTGACATTTTAGCCCTTACTTTCTATATTATTCCTAGGGGTATTTCAGTCAATTGCATGTGGCCAACCCCGTGTATGACTCGTTTGTAAGACACATCTCCATCAGGTGAAACCACAACATACACAACGGGTAATAATAATACTCTTTCCACTCTGTCCATTCGTGGACGTGGGTCCGTGATTTGGTGAACGTCTACCCACATGTTGATCATACTCAGCTTATGACCATATTGACCATGTTGATTAAATTGCACCATGATCGATGTATATCATATCAAATATCGTATCAAAATTAGTGAAATATATGTTAAATCTTGTATTTGATATGGTAATGTTTTTTCATTTTCAACAAAATATAAGCCACACATATTTTACTAAATGAATATATTGAAATCACCAAATGTACAATATATTTCGCTATCCTGGGATGCCATCGTATCCTAACTTATGTAGTCTATCTAGTTAAATATTTGGAATTTACTTGAACAAAATTTTGATTGCAAGGATATGAAAAGTGTAATTATACGATATATGTATTTTTAGTGAATTTTTGCATGCTATTATTGATTGTTAATCATGAATTCTTAATAACTTAATTCTGTTTGGTGCTTAATTTTACTTTTTAGTCACTTTGGTCTGTTAGGGATATTTCGAATCGGAATTCAAATTTGTTGTGTCGCTTTATGTTATTTTGATAAATTTTGTATTACTGGCACTGTACAAAAATATAGTTTGATAAATATTGTATCATTATTGATTAACCAAATGTAAAATGTACCAAACTGGATGTACAGAAAGGATACCCAATGCTTGGGGACACATTACCATGCTAATATTTGGTACACCAAATATAAATGGGATAAATATACACAATAGTAGCACAAACAATGGATCCATTAAATACGACAACATATCAAGTGCAACCTAGACCTGTTCATGGGCAGCACGTCTTGATCGACCCAACTTGGCCCGAATCGATTTTTTGGGGCTAGGGTCCATGTTTTCGACTTGTAGGTCTGATCTGAATCCCAAAACCCTCGAAAACTATAAAATAAAACAATAATAATTTATTCAAGATGTAAAATTTGAACTTCAAACTCAAAATGTTTTAGAAGAAAAAAAAATATCAGTTTGTTGTATACAATAGCATTTGTCTTTTTTTACAGGAAAATCCCTAGCATGTCACAGCATGTTTGCCTCATCCTTTATATGGTACTCATTGTCATACTGATATATAGAGCCAGACCCACCTTGTCAATGAGACAATGAGAGATTTCACAAATATTCAGTGCATATAAAGAATTATTACATTTTTTTATTTTTTCCTTTTGACTTATCATTTGTCCGATTTTTCTCATTTTTGTTACATTAACTCAAAATGAATTGAATTTGAACTTTTATACGTAGGTAGATTAAATTGATAAGTACATGTAGTTTTTTTGAAAATTATCATGTTGATTTGGTGCCTCAAGCGACGGGGTTACATGATTGCACCTAAGAGCTGATTGCACTTGATACATTGCCAGCAAACACATACAAAGAAATGTGTTTCAGTAAATGCGCAGAATGATTTCGTGTAACTAAAATGGGTTTCAATGAAGGAAAAATCTACTTTATTGCCTAAAACTATGCATGTAGTCAAAACCCTGAACTTTCACAAAATTCCAGGTGTTCGTCCATGCAACCAAGATTATCAACTCACAACTGCCACAAGGGGTTAAGTGATCCGATATTACAAGCAGGATTTAGAAGAAAATTTTGTTGGGAATCGGCATGCTGTTGGTTAAACAGGCCTATATAGGATATTAAATCATGTCCAATTTTACATTGATTCGCTGCTCAATTGAACCCAAAGGAGTCTGCTCTGTTGGCACACGAAGACACTTCTTCAACTGCGAGATATGAAAGACATCATTTACTCCTGCTAAAGACTATCACAACTCAAGTTGACAAGCAACTTCTCCTCGACTCTTCACAATCCTAAAAGGGCCGACATAACTAGGGGCAACCTTCCCTTACGCATGAAATCTTATGACACCTTTAAGAGGAGTAACTCGAATATAAACAAAATCTTCTAGTTCAAAACTTAAATCCCGACGACGATTATCAGCATAGCTCTTCTGCCTGGACAGAGTTGTCTTCAATCTTTCCCTGATCATAAACACTTGGTCCTCCGCCTCTTGAGTGATATCTGGTCCGAACACCAGACGCTCGGCTGTCACTTTCCTATTCAGAGGGGTTCTACTAGCGCGACCATACAAAGCTTCAAATGGTGACATTTGCAGACTGACTTGATAACTATTGTTATATGAGAATTCTGTATAAGGCAAACTCTTGTCCCAACTAGTAGCATGAGCTAGAGTACAAGCTCTCAGCATACCCTCCAACACTTGATTTACTCTTTTAGCGGTACTAAAATTTAAATGACTCCCCAAAGCTTCATGCAAAAAAATCAGAAACGTGAGGTGAACTAAGATCCTCGATCTGACACTATCTTCTTGGGCATACCATGCAAACTGGCAATCCTAGACATATAAATTCTGCAAGGCAATCTCCTGAGTAAGTGGTTTTGGCAGGCAAGAAATGAGGTACTTTAGTCAAACGGTCTACTATTACCCAAATAGAATCGTAACCCGATTGAGTCCTGGGTAAACCAGTGATAAAATCCATACCGATCTCTTCCCATTTCCACTCTGGAATTTTCAAGGGTTCCAACAAACCTGCTAGTCTCTGATGTTCTGCCATTACTCTCTGACACACACCACATAGGGCAACAAACTCTGCGACTTCTCGCTTAGATTTGGCCACCAAAATTTATCGTTAACATCCTGATATATCTTGGAACTCCCAGGGTGAATGAAATACTTCGAATCATGAGCCTCCTTTAAAATCAGCTGTCTCAAACCATCAATGTCAAGCACACAAATGCGTCCATTGATGCAAAGCGTATCCTGGTCATCCTTAGTGAAATTTTTGAACTTTCCTTCTTTGATCTTGAGCTCAATATCCTTAATCACAGGATCATCTGGTTAGACAACATGAATCGCTTTTCCAACATAGACTTTACTTTCAAACAGACCACAAATCCTTCGGCTACAACTTCTAACTTTAATTTCTGAAATTCTTCATGAAGTTCTAGGAAATTCTCTTTTATTTTCAAAGCATCATAGTAGCTCTTACGGCTTAAAGTATATGCAACAACATTAGCTTTACCGGGATGGTAGTGGATTTTGAGATTATAATCTGTTATTAACTCCAACCACATTCTCTGCCTCATGTTCAGGTCAGACTAGGTCAAAATATAATTCCAACTCTTATTATCCATATATAGCTCACAACGATTACCAATAAGATAATGACACCAAATTTTCAAAGTATGCACAACGTTAGCTAATTTCAAATCATGAGTATGATAGTTCTCTTCATAAGGTCTCAGTTGTCTCAATGCATAAGAAACCACTTTGCCTTCTTTCATCAGAACACAACCTAATCATTGACGCGACAACAGATATCAAAAAAATTCGAATATCTGGTGGTACTAGCACTAGGGCTGATGTCAAATGCTTCTTCGGCTCCTGAAAACTTTCTTCACAATTTAGAGTCCAAGCGAACTTTTTCTCTTTCTTCAATAACTGCGTAAGAGGCTTACCAATCGTTGAAAATCTTTCAATGAAATGGCAATAATACCCTACCTTTCCCAAGAAACTACAAATATGAGTCACCGTCTTAGATGGCTCCCAATCTAACACTGCTTTAACCTTACTAGGGTCAAGTGATACTCCTTTCGCTGTCATCACATGACCAAGGAAATCAACTTACTGTTTCCAGAAATCACACTTGTTGAATTTAGTGATGAGGACATCAACCCTAAGGATGCAACCACTAGTTCGACCCGATGCACGACATCCTCTACTTCAACCACATCTTTTCCAATTGAACTTTCGGCAAAAGCAATGCCATATTCCCAAATTGGACCAAGCTACTTCTACTCCTACGAGCCGAGCTACTTGTACATGACATGGTGCCGTGTCACCAATTGTTGGCCCAATGGCTATATAATGTATGGGTCGACTTGGCCCATGAGGGTTGTATGCTGCAGGCCATAGTAGGGAGGTTGTATTGTTCATGTGAACAGTACCCATGAACAGTACCACCGGCCCTAGGGTTTCCACCTCCTGGCCGCCCTCCTCATATAGGAGCCGCCACCCTTTAGCAAAATGCGAGTTTTGTTGATTAAAGTTTAGTTTTGCTACTTTATACTTTGTTCTCTTGTTCGGCGAGAACAACAGTGACATTGTCTTCGAAACTCCACTTATCAATACCAATTTTATTTATATTTGCAATACATCAGATTGTGTTTTTACCTTGCTCTTGCGTGCTTCTTCGGTGTATGCAGGAGTTGATCTTTGTGATCAGGTCATCCGGATATTCGTGCACATTTGATAACTACTTGTCGAGCAGTTCAGCGATTGCGTGGTTTTGAGCCTTGCGAGTTCGTAGCTAGTATCATGAGAGTTGAACGACTTCTACCGAATTTATCTTCTCATCGAAAGATCGGGCCAAATCAGGACCTCCGTGGTTCATCACTTAGCATACAACTGATGCTCTCTATGTTTCTCAAGTATCATTCTCAAATGCTTGACATGTTCTTCTTTCGTCTTGGAATAGACTAGGATGTCATTAATGAACACTACTACAAACTTGTCCAAATATTCTATGAAAACCTTATTCATTATATTAATGAAATATGCAGGGGCATTGGTCAGACCAAAATATATGACTAGGAACTCATAATGTTTGTACCACCAAGAAAAGGTAGTCTTCAGTGCATCCTTTGGACATATTTTCAACTGATGATAACATGATCGTGGGTCGATCTTTGGATCCTTTTACCTGATCAAACAAATCATCTATCCGGGGAAGTGGATTTTTATTCTTGATGGTAACCTCGTTGAGGGCACGATAATCGATACACATCCTCATACTTCTATCCTTTTTCTGACAAACAATATTGGCACTCTCTGAGGCAACGAACTAGGTCTCACAAAACCTTTTTCAAGAAGTTCTTCAATCTATTTCTTCATTTCAACTAACTCATCGACTGGCATCCGATTGGGTCCTTTAGAAATTGGAGATGTTCCCAGCACTAAATCAATAACAAACTCGATGTCACGATCTGGTGGCATTCCCGACAAATCTTATGGAAAAAACATCCGGATAGTCTCATACAACATGCACATCCTCTAAAGATACAATCTTCAGGCTATTAATTACCATGGGTCCATCACGTACTGTAGTGGCTAGAAACTTCACTTTCTTTCCATTGGTACCTTTAATTGTTACGGCTCTTCAGCCACAATCTAGCACAGCTTTGTGCTTTGAAAACCAACTAATACCAAGTATGACATCTAAAGTGTGGGTGTCTAAAATAATGAGGTTAGCTAAAAACTTGACGGGACCAGATTTATACATCCGAAACCCTCTATGTATTTTGAACTAGTCCCAGATCAGTAGCTAGCTCACACAGGAAACATCGATGAAATACCATCTATTTATCGATTTAACTAAAAGATCTCAAAATAACAAATGGTAATAATAACTGGGCCTTATGGTCAATGTTTACTTAACTTGCCACGCAGGGCTAAAGAAACAAATAAACTATTACAGCGGAATGGGAAAACTTGGAAAGGCCAAGCAACATGACCATATGAAATTGACTGGAGAACGCATCCTAAGAGCATCTTTAGTGTATTGAACCGATGTCGATTCAAGGTCATGCCACGTAAGTATTCTAGGAATTGAGCTTGTTTTTCTCCAATGTATTAAACTAATCCTACTAATAACTGGGACCCACGTTACATTAAAAACCACAAAATAATAATATCCTCTCTCAACCGCACTCTCTCCTCATAAATGAGTTGTTTAATGCTTTGAATCGACTCTTAAGTAGAGTCCGGTTCTATAAAAATTTTGTTGGAATCAACCCCTCCAATGTTTTGAATCGATTCAATATCTTTTCTCTCCTCCATTGAACCGGCTAAAAGACAACATTGGAGATGGTCTAATTCGCCAAGCCTTCATAAAACTCATGTTAGTAGAACTCTTGAACAGCTTGATACTCTTCAACTGAGCAGCAATATTTTAAGTCGTGAGTACATAAAGTACTCAACAAGTCATAGAGAAATAGTATGCATTTAATATTCATGCCAGGCTTGAATAAAGTATTAGATGTATGGTTCTTTTGCAGAAAGCAGTATTGACAATAAATACGGTAAATAGATTGAAATGTGTAATTTAAAAGACAATGGCTAAATAAAGTAAACAGTTTCTTTGAAATCAACTAGTGAACTTCCCATTCACTTCCCAACCAAACTACCAAGTGAAATCATCATTCACCTTCTGACACAACCCACCAAGTGAATTCTCCTATCACCAAACGAACATTATATTCATCAAGTAAACTTCCCATTCACACTCCGACATATTTTATAAAGAAACTCTACCTCTCGTGTGAAATCCCCAAGCATGTCCATGACTGCAAATGTGACTATTCGAATAGATTGATTAACACTCTATAGAAGTTATACACTTTACCCACAAGATGCAATCAACTTGTATGAAGCTGATCACAACAAAACCTTTCAAAAGTATCATCTCAACAATTGACTCTCCTGATGTGCATACAAACGACCCCAACATCACTTGTTGGTCCAACGCACACTGTTGGACCTAGATACGGTGAACCGCCCATATATGTGACTTTTAGAATAGTCCACACCTCCATCCATCAACATCAAAACTCCACAACTTACTAAGTTAGGTCCATCCCATCTGACATAGGGTTGTACAATTGTGGCTCAGTTCAATGGTGCACAAGATTAAATCCTTGGCAAGTTACTCAGGCGAGTCTACCACATCCCACAATGTGCTAACCGCACCCCCTTTACTTCACAATCGCTCTCCTGAGTGAAAATCATTTTATTCAACCAAGATCAATGACATGCTCCATCATGGTACACAAATTTTAACAACTGTTGCTACCCGCAACAATTTCATATCTCATTAAGTCAAATTTAATATTATTGTACATGTGATCATGAACCCATCGCAACTAAGCATGACTAAGCATCTCTATGATACCCATGTTGGTGATACAAATATATCCAACTAATATAATGACCATTCTATGGTGATAAGTGATTCATGGTATTCAAATGTTCAATGGAAGCATAATCACAAATAGGTTATGAACTACTCCCAAAAGCAGTTGATATAGAGATAGCATGCAATTGATATAAAATAATATAATTTTGAAATCATAGGTTCAATATGATTAAACTACTATGACTTACCTTAGCTTTGGTTTTGCTCAGTTACCACACTTGGATCTTCAAAGTTTGCTTCTGGTCCTGCTCCGTGAAACAGATCGTCCAACGAGAGAGAGAGAGAAAACAAGTGAAGCACAAATAAATTCAAAACAAATTCAAATAAAATCCAAAAATAGTAAAACCAACTCTAAAACAAATAGCTCAATTTTAGATGAATTTAGGAATTTGAATGGACAGAATCAGAGTTCGAACGAATGAGAATGGACTCTCGAAAGATTTGCCAGAAAGGAAAAGAGAGATAAAAGAATATTATCAGTAATATTCTCTCGGCTGAAAAAGAAAAAGGAAAAGAAATTGATACTGACAAGTGGGGCCCACCTTTAAGTGAGAGAGAGAATTGAAAGAGAGGATGACATGTGGGACCGAGGTGGTTGGAGAGAGAAAGAACAAAGAGTAGAGGAGGAAGATGGTTGGCGACACTGCAAGCGGTGGCGATGGTGACAGGTGGCGAGATGAGGTAGGGGCGGCTGAGGTCAACAATGAGTTCCCGAGGAGGAGAGGAAAACTTGGATGGCGGCTTGGCAAGACCGGCGGCGACAACGATGGAGGAGGAAGCACGGGCGTGCGGCGGCTTCGGCAAAACAAAGGCGCCCTGTGGCGATGGAGGTGACCACGAGGATAGCGGTAGCACAAGGAACATGAGGAGCGGCTCAAACGAATGGAGGTCGATGGGAATGGCGGTGCAACAATGATGGTTGGCGACGAAGAAGACGAGTAGCGGCAACACTCCAGGGACAGAGAGAAGAGGAAAAGCAAGGGATCGAAAGGAGATAGTGAACACGTTTTGACTCTCTCAGGAGGCAAGGGAACTAACTGGTGAGGAGATCGACGACGATGAGTGGCAGCCGGTTTTGGGGAGATGAAGACGGTGATGGTTTGATGTTCTTTCGGGGACAACGACGGGAGCACGACAGAGAACGCGAGAAGGCAAACTTGAGGTACCCCTCGATTGTTAATATGATGGCGGCTTGGAGAAGCTCTACGGTTGAAATGAACTCATCGGGTGAGGAAGGCAATTGCTAGAAAAGTGTCCTAGTTCTCGCCAGGTGTAGCAAAGTATAACTACACTCGGCTAGTTGCCAACTGGATTGGGGTTGGTTAATAAAAAAATTCGAGTAGCCGGACGAGGTGCTAATGTCAAGCTCAAAGATTTTGGCGGTCACGTGTTGCTCACCACTTTCAATAGCAAGGTGAGGTGTTGATTGGAAAACACTTATGTATGATCAAGTATGGTTGTTTGTTTTACATTAATACATATTTGATTCATTTGCATCGGACACAAAAATGTCTCCAATGATATTCCGGAGCCCCGAAGGTAAAGGAGCACACGGAGGTAACGTCGTAGTAAAACATGAGAGAAAAACAAGTAATTTTACTTACTTTAGACAGGTTGATCTATTTTTGTTTTTGTGGGCATGGGAAAACGAAGGAGCGCTCGACCAAGTAAAAGAGGTAGAGGAGGCCACACCGACGTGAGCAAAGTCAAGGAGGTCCAGTGGCTACCAATGGAAAGGTACATACCTTGGACACTAGCAATGTGGATGACACATACAAATTTGTTAGACATTTGGCATTAAAAACTTTATTGAATTTCACCGAATCCAAGAGTGGGATCAAAGCAAACTTCTCCTAGCAAATGAGGCTCAAAGAAATAGACAAATAAACTCCAACGCAGGTACATGGGTTCTAGAAAATGTGAGGACCATAAAATTGGGCTTGTAACTCAGTCACCAATCAACCCTAGCATCACAAATAACTGTTTAATTGTATACTTAAAGTTTAGACACCTATTTACAAAATTCATGCATCAATTCCATTCATTCATAGAACATTCAAAACAACAAACTTTGACTTACAAAAGAAAGGATAGTTATTACAAATGAGGCCGACTTTTGACAAATACATATAGAAATTGAACTTCAAAAAAATGCCATAAGATGGCCATAAACCAAAAGAGCAATTGTGCCTTTAACCCACAAGGCAAATGACCGTAAGCTAGTCGTCTCCAAAACATCCCAAAAGTGAGACCTTAGGGCTCACCTTCCTCCTCTGCAACAAATAATTAAAAGCAAATGAGTACAAATGCTTAAGATGCATAGTTTTCAAATTATTTTTGCTTGAAAAAACTCGAGAAGCAAATGAATGCGAAGCTCCACAATCAAACAAAATTGATTCAGGTATTGAGTTAACCATAAACTTACACAGTACTACGTCGGATGCTTCCTAAGCTCCTTCTAGGGTGGTGTGGTTGACCCGGCCTCTAACCACGGACGATGGTGCTCCTCCAGCTTGACCGGCAACTTGAGGTACCCCTCGGTTGTTAACTGATGATGGCAGCTTGGCTCGGGTAGCTCCAAGGTTGAAATGAACTGGAGTCATCGCTGCCTTCAGAGGGAAATTGCTAGAAAAGTGTCCTAGTTCTCGGCAGGTGTAGCAAAGTCTAACTCCACTCTGCTAGTTGCCAACTGGATTGGGGTTGACTGAAGCATGATTAAAAAAATTCTGAGTAGCTGGACGAGGTACTAATGCTACATACGCTCCAATCGAGCTGGCTATTGCGGCGGGTCACGTGTTGCTCACCACTTTCACATAGCAAGGTGAGGTGTTGATTGCAGTAAAACACTTATGTATGATCAAGTATGGTTGTTTGGTTGTTTGTTTTACATTAATACATATTTGATTCATTTGCATCGCAAGAGACAGTAAATGTGGGCTCCAATGATATTCCGTCAGAGCCCCCGACAGTAAAGGAGCACACGGAGGTAACGTCGTAGTAAAACATGAGAGGAAAACAAGTAATTTTACTTACTTTAGACAGTAACTTGATCTATTTTTGTTTTTGTAGGCGACAGTAAAGGAGGCTGAAACGGTCGCTCCAGAGGCGCTTTCACAACTAAAAGAGGTAGAGGAGGCTCCCACTGTCGTGAGCAAAGTCAAGGAGGTCCAAGTGGCTAGCGTCAACGCGAAAGGTACATACCTTGGACACTAGCAGTATTATGTGATGACACATACAGTAATTTGTTAGACATTTGGCATTAAAAACTTTACTGTTCTTTCACCGCAGGATCCAGTGAAAGTGGGATCAACGGGCGCACCCGAGGCGCTTCTCCTAGCAAATGAGGCAGTGAAGGCGTCCACCGATGCGCGTAAAGACCCGCCAAGTAGACCCAACGTGGCAAAGGTACATGGGTTCATAGCAGTAACTTATCATGATTTTTTTCAATAAAACAAAACATAATACGATAGTAAAACAAGAGTCACGAGTCTTTTTTGCACGATGCCGCCGCCAAACAAAAACTCAAAATAAAACTCGCCGATCCCAGGCAAGAAAAGGTGACGGACATAGTGGCGACCAAAAAGGCGAGGCTCGTGAAGAAGATCGTTGTAGGGTAAAGCGTTCCCTCCTCAGCCCAGAGGGACACCAGCGACGCCAGTGCATTTGGGAAGAGGCTAACAAATGCTCCCAGCAAGCAGATGTCACCATTCAAGTCGTACAAAAGGTGGCCGGAATTGCTTGTGACCACTGCCATGGAGGTGAGGGAGCTGATATATAACAATGAGATCCTCAAAAGGTATGATAATATCGCCACAATTTTACCAATGCATAAATGTTGTTTTACTGCTCTGTCGATAAAGGGTTTACCGGGTCGACCTACGTTTATTTTATTGCGCCCATTTGTTTTACTGATAATACACCTATGTTTTACTACTAAAACGAATGACATTTTTTATTGCCGCCTTGCTCTGCTCCAGTCCAGAGACAGAATCATAGCGACCACTGGAAAAGACATGGCAAAGTCATTCAAGGACGGTCAGATGACTGAAGACATGTTCATCTCTCAGTTCATAGAGTGTTTGCACCAAGACAAGGCCAACCTGAGGCCGGAAAGCGATGGGTACAAGACGTTCCTCCGCATCGAACTGTCAGTAAGATGTTTTTCATAAAAAGCCTTTTTACAGTAAATGTTTACTCGCATAGCAGTAAAGCCTATGGTCACCATCGGTAAAGTTTAAACAACTGTGTTTTGTTCGTCGATAGAAACTGCTAAGCGTAAAGGAGTACGTTAAAAATGAGTAGTACAGTAGCGAACAGGCCTTGAGCATGTTGAAGCAGCATCTGGTAGGGGTGGACATGACGCGGACCTGTGGGCAAATGCCCAAATGGAGCCAGGCATGGGGTGCTTTATTTGCCCACGGGCATGAAAATGAGGGGCAATCCTCTATCCATCGAGTAAACAGGCACATGCATGGGTGAGCTCCACGAGTGCTCGTCTCGCCCGTTAACCCGCCAGCCCACACTGACAGGTGGGCCCGATGAAACCCTAATACCCATTCAGCCAGCCATCACTCATTCACTTCATCAGTCCAGCCGCCACCAACCCTAAATCCCCAAACCTCACGCCCATTGCGGCCTCCTCCTCGCCGGCCGCCTTTAGCCGGCGCCCTGTATCACACAACCCCGAGACCCTCATGTGCATACCAAGCTAGTCCTATGATCGATAGCTAGCTCGCATAGATTGCAACAATGATGTTATCATAACCATTCAACAACGAACTAATGAAGCGCATAAAGTAATATTAGTTAACGACAAAAGACCTTATGGTCAAGTTCTTACAAAAGTCGCCTCACAGGGCTTAGCAACAACAGAGTATCTGGCAGCGGAAATCTCAAAATACGTGGAGCCCAATCGACATGCCCACAAGCAATCGAGTGGAGGACGTGACCTAATTCGCGAAGTCTTCAAAGTAGCCTTCCTCATAGTACTCAACCTGTCCTGATTCTTCTGCTGGGACTGATCAACAAAGGGCATAAAGCCGTGAGTACATAAAGTACTCAACAAGTTGTAGAGAAATGTATGCACATAGTATTCATGCAAGGCTTAAACAAGAATGGCTTTATGGCTAATTTGCAGAAAGCAAGTTTAATAGTAAATACAATAATTAGATTGCAAAGCAGGATTTTTAAAGAATAATACATAGATAACCAAGTTCTTTTGAATCAAACAGTGAACATCCCGTTCACTTTCCAACCATTCCAACCAAACCTTTCCATCGAACCAAACCACATTTTTGAAAATGCTACCCCTTGCGCGAAATCACGGGCATGTCCAGAATCGGGACACGGCTATTCGAATAGATTTTGACACTCTGCAGAGGTTGTACAGCTTTACCCACAAGAGATAAATCACTTATAATGTCCGTCTGACACACTTTCGAGGGTGTGCGACTAAGTGATTATCACAAGGCCTTTACAAAGTTCCATTTTGCCTCGGTTCTGCCCGCTAAGGTTTCGCCATCACAGCCCCCTCTTGCGCCAATAATCAGCCACAACAGAACCGACTCAAAACTTTCCCTAATTAGTTGGCCAGGTCCGTCCCATACCGGACTTGTGGTTGCACGAGGTGGCCCAGATCAATGACTTGCAAAGTTAAGTCCTTAGTTGGCTGCTCAGACGAGACAACCACATCCCAATGTGCCTCACGCACCCACCTTCACCCCCTACCACAAGCCCGAGCATAAATCATTTTTGTTCAATCCCGACCCAATGGCAATCCCTGCCATGGCTCAACATATTTTAATTATAGTGGCCTCACACCACAATTCCATAGTTCCATTAGTCAAATTTCATTATTCATTGAACATGTGATCGAAAGTCTCGCGGGTAACTAAAGCAAGATTAAGCAATACTACGCTCCCAAGTTGGTATACAATCATGTCCAACTAGTAATAACCAACCTAAGGTGTCCAAGGATATATGTCATTCAAGGAGACATTTCATTTTCAATTTATCAAGGAGGCATAATGGCAATTTGGTAATTATCTACTCCCAAAACCATTTTTAATAAAACTAGCTATGCATGATAATTTAAAACAATATACATTTGTAAAATGGGTTCAATATGGTCAAAGGCCTACGACTTGCCTTCGTTGACGAGGAGCGGGTCTTCGGTCGTCGGGTCGAAGAAATCTTCCTAAATACCGAAATCTACACGTGCGAGAATAGCAAAAATAAATAAAACAGCACCAAATGAACTCCAAAAATTACAAAACCAGAACCAAATGAAAGGGGCTGATTTTAGATGAATATAGAAATTTGGATCACCCAAATCGGAGTTCGGATGTGAAAGTTATGGCCGAATGAAGTTTCAAGCACATAAAATGAAAACACGACGGGAAGAACGGCTCATCACGGCGGCTCGCGCGCGACAGTGCGAGCAAGTGCCAAATGGGTCCCAAACATCATTGCGCACCTAATGGTACCAATGATTTCGGCTGCGGTGGACTAGAACGCCGGCAAACCGGAGAGAACCGAAGTGGTCCGAAATGACAAAAACGAAATGGCAAATACGCTCAGCTGCGGTTCAAGGGAGCGAGTGCGAGCCACAAGGACTAAACAGAGTTACCCGAGCGCATGCAATGCACCAGGAGAGTCAAGCCGCCGCGAAGAAGAATGGCGTTTTTAGGCGAAAAGGAAATCCGAATTGGTAGAGCCTGAGCAAATTGAGTAAAATAGAGTGAGGGTTAAGCTTCAGTGAGTAGAGGGGAAGCAGAGGGAGCAAAGACTCGAAGAAGAAAACCCCTGCTGCACCGACTCCACCGAAGCTCCAAAACCGACAATGGCGGCCAAAGGATTCGCGAGGATCTGCGGCTCCAGCGGACTTGTGAGTGTTAGCTAGAGTTGCGGAGGTGCTAAAGGAAGCTAAGGGAGAAACAAAAGAGCTTAAATAGCCGAGGATGGCCGAGAGCAACGGCGATAACCCGCTCGAGTCAACCCGACCATTTGAGCGCGAGAGAGCGACGGGAGCAGGTGAAGAGTGGACGCCTGAGGGAGGAGCACGACGAGCATTTAATGCGCGCAGAGATATCCGTTTAAAGGCGACCGAGGAGTAGACTGGACGCCGCGACTTTTCTCCTCTGCGCACGCCATGGTAGAGCTCCTGCGCGCGCTGACGGAGGAAGGAGACGACGTGTCGACCGTCGGATTGAAATCGAACGGCTGAGTTAGATCGGGTGTATTAAAACGATTCCATCGTTCGGCTGGTCGAGAACCGTTCGATGCCGATCCAACAGCTCACGACCGCGCACCCGATCGACCGTGCCGGTGCGATTAGTTGACTTGACCGAGTCAAGTGGCTCGAGCCCGAGTCTGGTTCGAACCCGAGGAACATTGCAAACCAGTTAGAATTTGAATTTTAAACATCTGATTTTAGAGGAATTATTCGAGGTAGCAAACAAACTCTAAAATTTATGAAATTTTAACTGGAGCTTGTTGACTGCAGGAGGAACCTCCCATAAAATTTTTAGAGATTTTCATACACTGAATTTTCCTCCAGAAATTCCATAACAGGGGGAAAAGGGTTTGACCAATTTTGACTTGCCTCCAAAAATTATCAAATAATTTCTAAAAATTATGAGATAATTCAGAGGTGTTGCCAAGCCTCCCTAGAACTCAGGGAAAAGATTCCCAAGGGTTTGGCACAAGACCTTTGCCACAAAGGTTTTTGATTGGAGTCAAATGAGGATTTAAATTTGATTTTCCCATAATTCTTTTAAAAGAATTACAAAAATGACCAAGGGCTTCGAGATGCAAGAAAAGTTTTAATTTCTCTTTATTTTCTTACATTTGAAACACAAATCCATATTTGGGATGTTACAAGTAACTTATCATGATTTTTTTCAATAAAACAAAACATAATACGATAGTAAAACAAGAGTCACGAGTATTTTTTGCACGATGCCGCCGCCAAACAAAAACTCAAAATAAAACTCGCCGATCCCAGGCAGGAAAAGGTGACAGACACAGTGGCGACCAAAAAGGCGAGGCCTGTGAAGAAGATCGTTGTAGGGTAAAGCGTTCCCTCCTCAGCCCAGAGGGACACCAGCGACGCCAGTGCATTTGGGAAGAGGCTAACAAATGCTCCCAGCAAGCAGATGTCGGCATTCAAGTCGTACAAAAGGTGGCCGGAATTGCTTGTGACCACTGCCATGGAGGTGAGGGAGCTGATATATAACAATGAGAGCCTCAAAAGGTATGATAATATCGCCACAATTTTACCAATGCATAAATGTTGTTTTACTGCTCTGTCGATAAAGGGTTTACCGGGTCGACCTACGTTTATTTTATTGCGCCCATTTGTTTTACTGATAATACACCTATGTTTTACTACTAAAACGAATGAGATTTTTTATTGCCGCCTTGCTCTTCTCCAGTCCAGAGACAGAATCATAGCGACCACTGGAAAAGACATGGCAAAGTCGTTCAAGGACGGTCAGATGACTGAAGACATGTTCATCTCTCAGTTCATAGAGTGTTTGCACCAAGACAAGGCCAACCTGAGGCCGGAAAGCGATGGGTACAAGACGTTCCTCCGCATCGAATCGCCGAAAATATGTTTTCATAAAAAGCCTTTTTACAGTAAATGTTTACTCGCATAGCAGTAAAGCCTATGGTCACCATCGGTAAAGTTTAAACAATTGTGTTTTGTTCGTCGATAGAAACTGCTAAGCGTAAAGGAGTACGTTAAAAATGAGTAGTACAGTAGCGAACAAGCCTTGAGCATGTTGAAGCAGCATCTGGTAGGGGTGGACATCACGCGGACCTGTGGGCAAATGCCCAAATGGAGCCAGGCATGGGGTGCTTTCTTTGCCTACGGGCATGAAAATGAGGGGCAATCCTCTATCCATCGAGTAAACGGGCACATGCATGGGTGAGCTCCACCAGTGCTCGTCTCGCCCGTTAACCCGCCAGCCCACACTAACAGGTGGGCCCGATGAAACCCTAATACCCATTCAGCCAGCCATCACTCATTCACTTCATCAGTCCAGCCGCCACCAACCCTAAATCCCCAAACCTCACGCCGGCTGCAGCCCCTCCTCCCGCCCGGCCGCACCGTCCTCCCCCTAATGCCCAGCCATCGCCCCCTCCTCACGCCCGGCCGCCGCCCTATCCTCCCTCCTAGACGCACCACCCACGTCCTCCTGCCCAGGCGCACCGCTCGAATTTCCCCTTTTCCCACCCACTCGTCTCGCCGTCATCTGCCCACCCGGATCTCCCTCCTCGCGCCCTCAGCTAAGCCGCCACCCGTCTGCTCACCCGCATGTCCCTCCTCACGCGTGTGGCGGGTACACGGGCATGCCCGTGGGCGACGAGCATGAGTGATGTTCCATGCTGTTGCCCTTCGCGGGCATGCCCGTGGGGGTTTTTTGGGTTAGGTATAGGTACGTACGAGCACTACCCGTGCTCACTACATCTGATTGCCATCCATACTCTTGCCTCTTCGCCGGCTTTCTCGCCGGCGTTGATCGGTGGAGACACATTGTTTTTTAAAGTAATTTTGATATTCATTTAAAAAATGTCGTATATCTTCTTAGATCAAGTTGATATATATACACACACACCCCTACTTTTTAACGAAGGTGGATTGAAGAGTTCAAAAGGTTCCAAACGTGTTGTGGGGGGAGCAATAACCCAATGTACAATTGTAAGGCTACCTGAAGAAACTTGTGATCAATTGTTGCAAGGAAACATGGTAAAAAAACGAAAATCGAACACTGCCAGAAGAAAACACCGATAAATGACAACGCAACAAAAGTAAACGCGTGCCCCATGCCTAGACCGTCCAGAGCGCGTGAAGTCGAGCTGAAGACAACTCTACGACTTAGCTACGGGGTCAAAAGTGCAGGGAACCCTATTCACCATGATTGCCTCTGCACACCACTGTCGCTCACTGTGACAAGCACACAAGTTACAGCATGGCGTACGTTGGGAGACACAGACACAGACTCCGATCTGATCATCTGACGCGCATAGTAACGCAATGATGGACGATACACCACGATGTGACGGCTCGACGCGACGCTTCAGACACCTTTACGTTGTGATTTTACTGTTTAGAATATTACTTTTGGTAATTTTCATTGTAGTAATAGGGTTGTAGCTATTGATCCTCTTGATCAAGCAGTCGAGATACATCTCAGTATAAGCAGGATCCATTTCCTCACCGTAGTAGTAGCAAAAACAAGCAACAGCAGCAGAGGAGAGCAGCGCAAAAGCTCAATTTAGCCGTCCATGAACTTGGCGAGCTGGCGGGCTTGCTTAGGACCACCTGGAGTAGTGTCGATTAAGGCCTCGTTTGGATCGAAACATTTGCAAAGGGATTCCAGAGGATTTACAGTGCTATTTGCGATACTTGTACCACTTCTGTGAAAATTTTACACGCCAAACGGACCAAATAGATTTTGACATAAACCCAAATTTACTCTTTGGAGTTCAGTAGTGCAGGTAAGAAACAAAACAAAAAGAAAAAGATCAGGATCCTCTTGATTGAATGTACGCTTAAAAATGCAGGCCCATGCACCATGATACTGGTTGATCCACAAGGATTAGTACAAGAGACCTTCAATAGCCGTATTGTACCTGTACAGCAACTCCATCCACCATCAGCCACTCAGCTATATATCGAAGTCCCATGATTTCGAGTTGCCATACGCACAAGCGTAACAGCTCAGGGCTCTTCTCAGGTCAGTGTGAGAGGCAACCGTTCATGTGACATTATTGAATACCAACTGATTATCTGTATCACAAACCACACAACACCATGATTGATTGGAACAGCGTGGAGATACCCCAACTTCAGTATTGTAACAGTGTAGAGATCACATCGAGATCCAAAACCAAAATAATGGCTGAGGTCAACCATAATATAGTGTGCCTTAGAGGAAGATGGCTGATCTTGAAGAATGGGGGCATCAGATTACGCCTCTCAGCTGAAGAAATTGAGCATATCTTTAAAGGACTATTGCCTTGTAGGTATAATCAAGTTACTGAGATTCTAGGCTAACTATGTCGTTTGAGAACACATTTTCTGATTCATACACAAAAGATGAGCTAACTCGGCGCTCAATATACTTGTAAACCTATTAGTATTTCAACTATACACCAGGGCAAGGTAGCAGCAAAAGCTTTGAGCCTACGATTACTAGAAAGTAGGGGGAAGAAGGAAAAAAGGACTGGGAGAAAGGATGAGGGAATAATACATAATTGTATAGCTCAACTTCGGAGCATTTTGGCTGAGCATTAATATCTGTGAGAGATGCTCTGCTTGTCTCGGTCCCAGGCAGCCCTCAAAGCGTCATAAGAGTGCTTTCCTTTAACCACTCGCTGTGAATCTTGTCGAGCTGGGCTGCTGTAGTCCTGAAAATGTTGTTGATTATTTGGCATTCGCCAGCTCCTGCTCCCAGAATCGCTACTTGGGGCCGAAACAGAGCCAGAATCGACAACCATGTCACCCTCTAGTATGCGAAGAACCTAGTAAAAAGATAGGGGTAAACATTCACATAATTCAGTTTACTAATGGATATTTAGGAAAAAATACTTGCAGATTGAGCCCAGAAAGAACTAACATGAGACATGCGAGGCCTTGAATGAGGATCACGTCGTATGCACAGGTTTGCAGCATGCAACATGCAAGAGACCTCATTTTCGCAGTAGCGGTCCCCCAAGCGTGGGTCTATGAGCTCATCGATTGCATACTCCTCCAAGAAAGGGCGTGCCTGTTATAATTCAATCTTTGTGAGTTCAAACCAAGCAGGGCAAATAGATTAAAGCACTTCTAACACTCCATGTACACAATTTTGACATAGCTATAAAATTTATGTTGCTAATTCTGAAACCTTCAAACAGAAGTTTATCTGTCAAAAGAGAATGTCTCTAATTAATCGCAACCAAAACTATGACACAGACCGTCCTAGAAAATGGAGTTCCTCAGACCCTATATAATTAACACTAGTCTTAAACATCCTAAGTCCTAACCATCTGAAAATGACTTGTCTCACAAGAAATGATGACTGGGAAAACGCACCCATTCAGTTAGAAACTGCTGGCCCTTAGGTCGGTTAATGTCAACAGCCTTGCGACCAGTGACAAGCTCCACTAACACAACCCCAAAACTATAGACATCAGCCTTCTCTGTTATTTGTCCACTCTGCGCGTATTCTGGTGCCAGATAACTGCAAGGAGTCATAAAGAGTCTTATCAGTGCTCAAAACTGCCCCTCACAAGAAAATAAAATTGCAAATCTCAATATGTACCCAAATGTGCCGATAACTCTTGTTTCAACACCCATGTCTCCATCAGGTTGCCATCGAGCCAGACCGAAATCTCCAACCTGTCAGACCATTATTGAGAAATTTAAAACCCTATCATGAAACTATGAAGTCAACAGCCATGCATAATATAAGATTGGAAACTTGGCAGAAGACAACGAACAGATAAACATAGATGCTAGTCAGATAATATGGGGAAGTTCAACGAATAACTGTTGCAATTCAATCCAATTTGCACTAGATCCTATTATCATCCAGAAAAGTGTAGTGGCGAGTAGGCCAACTCGATTCAATATGAAGTATGGCTTCATCGTTGCATCAGGAACAGAAACTTAAAATGATATCTGGAAAGATGTTTAATGCAACAAACAGAACGATGATACTTTTTTTACATTCCATTGATTCCAATAGGCAAATGCAGATCGTACCAGTGGTTCAAAATCATGTGTGACAAGGATGTTGTTTGGTCTCATGTCACGATGGATTATGCAGCCAACTCTACATTCCTCATGCAAGTACCGCAACCCTCGAGCAGCACCAACTGCAATCTTTTGTCTAGCAACCCATTCCAGTGTTCCTCTATTATTGCGACCTGGAAGATATTTCAAGGATAGCTTAACAAAGATATATATATGGCTTATATCACTAACTTTTGCTCCATTGTTGGTACAAGACGGAACAGAAAGAGGCAAGTCAAGATTACAAAAGTGTACTGGCATGTAGCTAAAAGCTACAAACTGCAATACTGGGCTTGAAAACAAAAAAGTACCTTAACAGGACTGGCTATTTTCTATAGATAAATGCAAGAGAGAGAAAATGGTCTTACCATAAAGATGTGAATCCAAGGATCCATTGCAGATGTACTCATAAACCAGCAAACGCCTCCTTTCGTCGACACAAAAACCAATCAACATAACAACATTCCGGTGTTGTGCGCAACTCAGAACTTCCACCTCTGAGCAAAATTCAACATCACCCTGGGAACTAGCAAGCTTATGTTGCTTGACAGCAATTGCCTGGCCATCAGGAAGGACACCTCGATGAACAGATCCAAATCCACCTTCAGCCAAGAAATTTGCTTGGGAGAAACCACCAGTTGCAAGTTCGAGTTCAGCGTAACTAAACCACCGAGGAGGTTTACCAAAAACAGGTGCCTTGTGCTGGCATATTGAGCACAACGGAGGTGGTCCAGGAGGTGCACTCCTAACCAACGATACAGCATCCCTAACGTTTCCTCGGAAGTTTAAGTCTGATCTGCTTCTGATAGAACTAATTTCATTCAATAGATCCAGTTTGGAGATCTTCTCAAGTAAAGCATCTGCTGTTGGAGTGCGAGTTTTTCGTGGACCTTTTCCAAGTGATCTTGAGGATGCAGATCCCTGTAGAATGTCAACCATCCATGGCTGAAGTGAGAAAGTTGCTGGAGGGCTCAATGTTTCACTGTCGGAATCAGAAATATTGACATCCGAATGCTGAATCTTATCCTTTGTCGCTTGTGCCTCTTTCTTCAGAGAGCCATTTGTTTCAGAAGCACAAAAAGGTGAAGTCCCAGGATCTGAACTTGAGACAGAGGATGTTCCAGCTTCGGTACTTCCGAAAGGCGTCTCTAAGTCCGGGCTGCTATTTGGTGTTACAGCTGGTCCTCGAATTGAACTCCGTGGCTCTTTTACATCAGAGGTCGTTTTACCAACAGAACCATCCAACACAGTTGGAAGTGAACAAGATTCTTTGGCCTGTTTATCGGGAGATCCCACAAGATTCAGCCGGAGAACTTTAGGCTGAGAACGCTTCATAACAACAATGTTACACTGTAGCTCTTCCACGCAAAGTTTCTCTTCATGCTTCAACTCCCTAAGCAGCAACAACATGGACAGTTAAGCAAACAAAAAATAAAAGGGACTAGGTTGTACAGAAGAAAACTGCTGTACTAGAAGTTGACCATTACTTATCTAGCACAACCCAGCTTGCTTGTGCTCGCTTAGACTCAGCAGCTACAACACCAGAAGGAGACCCAGATACAACCTTCATCTTCACATTAACCTACACAAATGAAAATAGCCATAGATAAAACATGCAAGTAAATGACAGGAGTCAAGCAAACATATACAGAAGCAGTAACTCTTGACTCCAAACCTTGTTTGCATCATAAACATCATGAAGTTTAAGCATCATTTGCGAACACAGCTCTGAGATATCTGACTTCTGATCCAACATGTTTTTATGGCCACTTGCGCAATCCCCCGCAAAGAGCGGAAATCCCCAGAACTTCCTGCCTGAAATAGAGGAAAAACATAGTGATATTTCAGGCCACTAACCCACAACTCAGGGAAGCACTCAACGGGGTAAAAGTGATATTTCAGGCCACTAACCCACAACTCAGGGAAGCACTCAACGGGGTAAAAAAAGGACGGTACTGAACAAAGTGCAGCAACTTCAGTGATCATAGTAAGAGAAGGGTTTAGGAATCAATGATGACAGTCCATATATGGATTGAGCCGTGCAAGCTAAAGTGCATATATGTATTTATTATAGCAAGCACAAAAGCTAAGCCCCAAAAACAACACAACAGTACAACACAACTGTATTTGCAAAGGATTCGTAGGAATGCAAGGAAAAGGAAACAAAACCAGAGCTATGC
Source organism: Hsuehochloa calcarea (assembly GCA_036346395.1). Taxonomy (NCBI): domain Eukaryota; kingdom Viridiplantae; phylum Streptophyta; class Magnoliopsida; order Poales; family Poaceae; genus Hsuehochloa; species Hsuehochloa calcarea. Next base: position 26,382,596 of record CM070593.1, on the reverse strand, counting down.
GTCGGGATGACGACGAGGAGTATGATGCTGCCACCGGGCTGCACGACGTGCGTCAAGGCCCACACGATGGCCGTCTTCGAGATCTCCCTCGTGGCCGCACGCACCGCCACCACCACCTTCTCCGCCGCAGCAGCACCGCCCTTCTCCACCACGGCCTTCCCCTTCCTCTGCGGCAGCAGCTGCTGCTGCTGCTGCTGAGTAGAGCTCACCATCAATCCCCTCTCTTCCTCTCCAGCAGCAATGCCTACAAATCCAGAACCTCACTCTAAGCAGCAGCCCAAGAACTACTCACACCAACACAAGAAGCAACCAAAGCAAACTAGTAGTAGTAATGCCTAGTACAAACAACACAACAACCACCCCGAGTGCTTTAATGCCAACGGGGTATAGGAGGAGCTAGTACCGAGCTACTGACAGTTGTCACCAGAGTTCGACACCGAACCTGTTCACAGAACCAAAAGGCGAAGCCGAAGACCAGTAAAGATTGCGGTAATGTAACTAAAAGGAGACGCCCTTTCCTCCTCCACTGGGTCCCGACTCCCGAGCGGGCTGCCGCTGCTGCGGATTTGAGAGAAAGATCGCTACTTTATGGCTGGCCGCAGATGTGGAACACTACTGCGCCTGTGAATGTCCTCGCCGCCACTGTAGCCGGGGTAGGGACACGGGGAAGAGGAAAACCAAAGGCAGGAGAGGTGAGCGAGCGAGCTATCTCTGAGACGAGGCGACCCCGCCTCTCCCTTGCGTAAAACTGCTCAGATTGCACAGTGACGCCTCGTCCTCCTAGCCTGCACGATTCCCAGCACGCCGTAGGAATCCCCAAATTATTCGAAATCGTTCGAATCCTCGCAGATCTCACCGCGCTCTACGCCTCAAAATTGGCCTCCGGGAGTGGGATAAAACCGAGTCAAATTTTCTCCAGAGATCTCCCCATCCCCATATGTTAAGCGAGCGAGGAAGATCTCCGACGAGAGATTTGACTCGCATTTCCTTCCATAAATGAATATCAACTGAAAAAAAAAACGGAAAACTTTCTCTACCCGAAGCTTCCAATTTCAACCGCTCGCATCCGAACGGTTCGGACCGAACCAACGCAAATCGAAGCTTGCATAAATGAAAACGCAAACCGGAACGGACGGCGTGAAGGGGAAGAGACCCACCCACCGGAGAACGCGAGGAGCTCCCGCGGTCTCCGCCGCCGGTGAAGACGATGAGGAGCTCCGCGCCGCAGCCGCAGTGCCTCCCGACGCGTACGAAGCGAAGTGCGCAAACCCTAACTCCTTAGTGCGTACGCGTGGGAGCGGGGGCGGATGCGTAGGTAGAGGTGGCCATTAAAGAGCCAAGGAGCCGAAGGAGCGGCAATTAAACCTCCATTGCTTGGCTAACCTCCTCAGCTACTACTACCACCACCGATCGCCGTCGAGGGGTATATTACCAGTTCTACCCTAGAAACTTGGCTATATTAACAACCATGCCACTCCGGTGACTACTTAATAGAAGTACATAGGGTGATGGTGAGTCTCCCCACCCCACCACTCATATGACATGTGGGCCCATAAAGTCAGGCACTCAACCAATTTCTCTCGCTAGCGCCTTCTTCCTGCAGACTCCCATTCCAATTTTGTGGTGGTGTATGGCGACGGTAGTTACCGGCGGACATTGGTGAGGTCTAGCTCGAACATCACTAGCGCTGGAGTAAATGAAATGAGGGACGCATGTGAAGAGGTAAAGGGGGCTCGAGGGAAACAGCAGTAGGGTTTTGGTCCGAGGATGACGCACATGGGAGACGTCACGGGTGTACCTTAACCTACATCGACGCCTATGTCGCCTGTGTCACCGCCTCCTGCCCTCACCGAGGGCCACACACCTTATTCCCCTTGTTGACTGCCAGATCTGGCCCCTGCATGGCCTGATTTGGAATCCGTGCCACTGGAGGGGAGGGAGACGATCGATCTGACAGATTTGGTCACCAAAGGGGGAGGAAGATGGCGGATCCGGCCACCTCCTCGGTCGCAGTGCTGTCACGGCGTTGGTCCCCATGATGCCACACCACCGCCCGCTCAGGAAGACTGAACCTCGGTGACAACGGCGCTAGGTGGCGACAACGTTAGGGCATAGAGGGAGAGGGGTAGACGAGAGATAAGTGGCGAGGTAGGAAGAGGTAACATAAGGGAGGGAGAGAAAAAGGAAAGAAGCAGGAAGGACCAAGAGGTTAGTGGTCAGCGACATCCCCACTCGCTCTTGAGTCCCGTCTGGCTTGCAGGTCACAATACCCTCGTATCATTTTTTTAAGAGAAAATTAGCCCCTAATTGCCTGGCCTCTTCCTCTCATCGCCGCATCCCCTCTCCATCTCTCTCCCTAACACCAGTATGTTATCGGACGCTGCTCCGGCGAATCAAAGTGGTCAGTGAAGAAATGGGATTAAGAGAGGCGCTGCAACCAACCGTGGAGATCTCAAAGAAGATTGTTGCTATCTCCCAATCTCTCATGGCTGCTTCATCCAGGGAAGAAAGAGGGAAAGAGACCCAGAGCGGGAGGGAGGGCCCCACACCGCTGCAACCCCGTTCCTACTCCTGCCGGTTGCCTCCCAGGTGCGCATATGTCAAGTGGCTGGCTTGACAAATGACTGGAAATTGATGGCGGAGATGGTTTCGCAGCCCGAAAGTGACGATGACTTTAGTGCGATTTACTGGTTTTAGAACATGCAATTGATTCTACTCTTCGGTTCGTAGCGATGACCGAGCATTCACCTAGTAAATAAAGTACTTAAAAACCAGGAGCCTTGGTCCCGTGGCTGTCCGCCCGTCAGATCCCGATCGGACGGCAACGGACGGCCGGAGTAAATGCTGCGCGGGGTGCTGCCTCGTGAGCAGGCGGTCCCGTGTGGGGACCGCGTGGCAGTGTCAGGCACGGCCCGTGGTCCCGGTGCACAGGGGAGGGCATTGGCATGGTCCTCGTGGACGTGGTCCACCAAGCTGCTCGAGCCGCTCGAGACTACTGCGTGTTACTTGCTGCTGCCACCACCGGCTCCCAGGGTCGATCTTGATCTGCGTTGCTGCTGGCAAAAAAAAACATTTCTCTGCTTTTCTTCAGGCTTTTCCCCTCTGATGCAGTGGTGCATGGGGGCTACCTTTGTGTAGGCTCCTATCCGTTTTTGTGTTTACGTGTACTTTCTATGGCGATATGATGTGAAAGCAGGTGAGCCTAGCGGTGTCAAGGAGTGCATTAGAGCAGATCAGGGCTGGTCCAGTGCCTGTGCCTATAGGTCCAGTATAAGGTTAGAAAGTGGTAAAAAGTGACAGAATATCTGTTAAAAGTATAAGTTCATTGTTGGTCTTTTGCCACTCATGACAGCATGAGCTAGACTAGATCACTAGAGTAGTGTTCAAAATATAGCAAGGGTCATTTCTGGATAAGCATTAGAATTATTGTGGGTAAATTTTGAGAGTTGAGACATGAAATCTTCTCTATATGAGGTGTTTTTTCTAGATAGAAAAAATTGTGATGTAGGTCATTGAACTTGCGAGTTGTGCCACTTAGCTCTATGAATTTACGAGGTTGTGTTATTTAGCTCTTTGAACTTATATTTTACTTTTTCAGACCTTGAACCTGTGAAGTTGTGTCCTTTAGCTCACTGAACTTGTGTTGAAGCGAAGTGAGGTGACGGAGACGATGAACACGATCGGAATGGGACGACGATAAGTCCATCGAACTCGGATAGAACGAAGTCGCAGTCATCGCATCCGACAAACTTTGTTTCAACACAAGTTCAGAAAGCTAAGTAGCACAATTTCACAAGTTCAGGGGCTGGGAAGGTAAAATACAAATTTATAGAGCTAAGTGGCACAACTTTACAAGTTCAAAAGGCTGAGAAAGTAAAATAAAAATTCAAAGAGCTAAGTGACACAACCTCGTAAGTTCAGAAATCTACAATGCAAAGGATTCCACTAAAAGATTTCCACGGCAAAGAAAATTTCTCTATAAACTCTGGACGAAATCAAATATAAACTCGAACCTCACGGTAGATTTCCTATGTACGAAAGTTTTAAGGCACAGACGCGCCATTTTTGTCTTCCTTCTCTCTCTAATCAAGACGCATATCCTTTTTTTCTTTCTCTATTTTTCATGTGGAGCGTCTAAACATCTTTTCTCAGCGATTCATGTGTTATTTACTTCTTTTTTTTGGGGGGAGGGGGGATTCTGTGTTATTTTATTACTACAGTATCTCACTCAGCATGACAGTGATTTTTTAATGTTTTTTTTTCTTTCTGTTTCTTTACTTTTCTCTCAGCATTCCCAAACGGCCCCTAGTTTTGTCCACACTACGATTTGAAATATCGTCCTTGCCTCCTTGGTATGCAGCCACACGGTAGTTTCACAAACGAACAATTGGTAATCATTCGCCAAACAATTTTGCCGGAGATTCTCATTTATTAGTACACCCATATGCACGATAATATGAGTACCCTATTCAAGAGACATAGTCATCACAATACTCATCCGTATCACAACGCCCTGGAAAACTAACTAATACTAGCAGCAGTGCAACTGGTATGAAAATAACATCGTGTCTTGCAATTGATTTACGTGTGTGCTATGTACGTATGTCTCTGAGTGTGACCTATCTAAGGATAAAGAGTCGTGTACCGCGCGTGCACATCCACGTACGGCCGGATGATGGTAACGGGCAGTTTGGCTATGTATGTACGTACTACCAGCAATCTAATTATCGACTTACATGTGTACTATGTACAGGAAAATATGATGAGCTCCGGTTGTAGTCATGTACATACGATGTTCATGCCCACTAGGCAAGTGGTACGTTCCCAACAAACTAAATGGTGTACCGATCCATTGTTGGTACACGCAACCGTCAATTTGTGAATCGTGGTGAATTTGTTGTCTATCTCTTGTACGGCACCACATGCATGGCTAAAACGATCTAGGTCTCCACCAGACAGAAGAAGAATCTTTTTTTTCAAGGCAATTCAGCCTGAAGGGTTTAGACCTCAACAGGTGAATATAGAAGTTTGATACATCTGCCACCATTTTACATGAAGAACCCTGAAGAAAGATAATTACAAACATACTCTCGTTGGATTCTTCTTGCCGGAGGTGCCTCGTCGGAGAAGAGATAGAGGTGGCCTCGAGGCAACCTTGACGCCAAATGAGGCTGGTGGGTAGGCGCGTATCCAACGTGGGGCTTCATCAGGTTGAAGCCTACCCTCCACCGGCGCCCTGGACCCCCCCCCCCCAACCTCCGGCTGCCAGCCTACCATGGTTGCGTCAAGAAGAAGAAGAAGAAGTGAAGCAATAGCAAAAAAACGAATTTGGGCCTTCGCCCTTGCCGAAGCAATGAAGCCACACGGCCCAGGCCCAACTCAGAACCACCAACCGGTCCCACAGCAGCCACACTCCCAGTTCCCAGTTCACTGTTCGTTTTCGACGTTCGGTGTTTCCATTCCAAAAAATTCCACAGTCAATTTGAGTGAGGAGAACTGGAGTGGCGCACCTATAGGAGCCAGTGGCGAGATCTAGCCATCAGGGCGGCCAGTGGGCCTATGAACTGGGGTTTGCCTGTGGGGTGACCAGACGTGGGACGGTGAGAGCTGATCCAGCCGGACACAAACTGACGAGCCCGGATCCCGGACGAGGAGCCGAGGAGGGCAGGACGGCAGGAGCCAGAGCCAGGATCCAGGACTCATTCCTTAATTTGATGATGATATAATCGATTATAAGATCCTTTCAAGCCATGAAATCTCGGAGAATGAATTTGGCTCGTAAAAGTCGTGATTCAAGCTAGCGCTTTAGTGGTATGGTTCTTTTATTTTGAATGTTCATGATCATTTAAATACAATTTTCTATTGTATTACTAATTTTTCTAATCTTGATGTACATGTTCTTACCCACTCGAAATCTGGAACCATATTTCTATGTTTTGCGGATGCACTTTCCATTAGCATGATACTTTCATTATATTTCTCTTCTTCTTTTTTTTGCTTTGCTTTTATTCATGTATGAATTTGATTGCATAAAAATACAAGACTATGTTTGTTTCAAATTAGTTTAGTCATCATGGCTTTGAGCCTACCCTCTATTTACTTTCTGGCTTCGCCACTGTTGGTGGGTGGCGTTGATGAATGCGCCACCGGACAACCACCATAGATGCGTAGGGCGTCAACATTTTATTGTCGACCGATTGACCCACATGGGCATCTTGAGTCTTTAGGGCCTCTGTGTTGGAGGTTGAAGGAAGTCACAGCAGGGGGTGAACCTCATTCGGTCGCCGCATTAGAAGCCAACGGGGCATGATGTTCTCACCCGATTTGGTGATGACCACCGCGAACTCAGGACCAATTTTTAGGAGTTCTAATAAAATTTGCTCACCTGCTTGCGACTTACCAAATGTTGAGTTGCTAACCAGTGGTAGTTTTCCTAAGGTACACTATGAGCCGACCGTCGGTAGGGGGCGCCAGCCCTCCCCGGAGGTGACATGGTGGAGAGAAGAAGAAATAAAAGAACTAGATCCAGAGCCCCAAGAGAGGAATCAACTAACCAGCCTGGAGAATCGCTGGAATCCCACCTCAAAGCAGTCGACGGAGGCAGGACCGCCGCGAGGTAGAAGAAGACCAAGGGAGAAGCCCATCTCTTTGAAACAAAAATTAAAAACTTTACCATTCTATATCTCCTTAATGCAACGACGAACAAAATCTTAGTGTTCTAAAAAAACATGTAGGGTCGGATTAGTTCTCAACACGATGGCATTGAGCCATCGGATCTAGTCCAATAGACGGACCATCTCGCCTCCTCGTGCAACCATTGCTAGCTTCACATCACATCTCTCTCTCATGCCAAAACAAAATGGATTAACCCAAAATCCCAAATCCATTCAACTTACGTAGCGGGTGGCGGTGGTGAAGGCATCAGAGGATGAGGAGGGGCCATAGAGTTGGCGACTAAGAAGGAGAAAGGTGAAGGCGGCTACATAGGCCGCCCGAGCAAAGCCAGCGAGGCCATCTGTAACACCTTAAAAATGCATGAATACAAAAATATGAGATTTTTAAAACTTTTCATGTGTTATATATTGCCATCCTTTTGCCCGCATTGTTGAGAATTACTTGAGCTGCATTTTCTTGTGTGCCAACACAAGTGAACCCTAAAACATAAAATCTAGAATCAGAATCATGTTCAAGAGTCAATTAGTATTGGTTAACCAATACTAGAATAGGATCTATCAACCCTTGGGAAATTCCTAAAAGCAAAATCCCTTTTCAGTATCTCGAGCCATCCCTCATCTTCCCTTCACCCTTCTGCTACTCCTCTGTCAACCGGCATGAAGCCCCCTAAGACACCGAGTTCCTTGGCTGGCCGTGGCAGCTTCCTCTTTCCCCGTATATCTCAATACCATCTTGACACTTCCTCTGGCCACTGTTTCTCCGACCAGTGACCAGCCAAACCCGGTGCAGCCGAGACCGCGTCCTAGTCGTGGTCTTCCGAGTGGGCCCGAGTCGACGTGCCCTCTCCCCTGCAGGCGTCGACACCTGCCGAGTCCAGACGCCCCGATGCGACAAGGCATCATATGCGCTGGCGACCACCGTCGCTCGACCATTAATCGTCATCGCTCAACCCATCACATCGTTGCACTATTCTACCAACTCGGTCAAGGTTGTCAACCACTCCTTGGTACCGCGCAGCTCTGGATGCAACGCATACTCTCGGACGACCTTCATCCTTGCAGCTATAAATAGCAGCCCCTTGTTGTCGCTCCACACCACGAGAGGTTCCACGACGTCGCCAGCAGTATTAACGCTATCAGTGAATCTCCTTCCTTCTTGAATGCGTCAGCTCACATTCCCTGACCCCAGTGGCACTTCCCCTCATTTGATTCCACTATGTATTTACAAGAGCTGTCGCCGACCTCGTTGGCCATCACCACCTCTTGGAACCTCTCCCGCCGTTGCAGACCATCGTCGCTAGACCGCCTCCGACTAGCTCGCTTCCTCTGCGTCCTATCGGTACGTTCCTAGTGGCCACCAGATGCTCATTTTCACTCTAGATGCATGAAAGCTTGTTGGAACGATGAATGCATTTTAGACCCTAGTTGTAGTCGAACCCCCAGGTCGTGAAACCTCCTCCTAAAGGGAATGTAAGTCGGACCTCATTCCGACCTGGTAGTCGCGCACCCTTTCGCTTGGGATATAGTCGAACCTCGAGGTAGTCGAACCTTTCCCGCCTAGAGTGTGGTCGAACTTCCTTCCGACCAGATGGTTGAAACTCCCTTCGACCGGATGGTCTAAGCTCCTTTCTATCAGGTGGTTGAAACTCCTTCCGACCAGGTAGTCGAAACTCCTTTCTACCTGGTGGTCGAAACTCCTTCTGACCGGGTCGTCAAAACTCATTTCTATCGGGTGGTTGAAAACTCCTTCCGACCGGGTGGTCAAAACTCCTTTCGACCGGGTGGTCGAAACTCCTTTCTATTGGGCGGTCGAAAACTCCTTCCTACCGGGTGATCGAAACTCCTTCTGACTGGATGGTCGAGACTCCTTTTGTCGGATGATCGAAACTCCCTCCAACCATATAGTCGCAACTCCCTTCACCCAGATAGTCCGAACTCCTTCGACAAGTTAGCCGAAACCTCCTTTTGACCAGATTATCGAAACTTCTTTGACCAGATACTCAAAAACACCTTTCGACTGATAGTCGAAACACCCTCGACAAATAGGCGAAACATCTTCGACCAGACAGTTGAAACTCCTTCGACTAGTTAGTAATAAAACCCCTTCGACTAATAGTCGAAACTCCATCGACTAATAGTCGGGACTCCTTCGACCAGTTAGTCGTAGTCAATTTCGATCAGATTGTCGAAACACCCTCGACCAATAGTCGAAACACCTTCGACTAGACAGTCGAAACTCCGTTGACCATAAGCCGAAACAACGACCAGTAGTCGAAACAATGAATAGTAGTCGAAACAATAAATAGTAGCTGAAACAAAGAGCAGTAGTCAAAACAATAAATAATACTCGAAACAATGAGCAGTACTCAAACCTTGAGCAATACTCGAAACCCTATCGACAAAGTATTCGAAACCCATCCCGACCAAGTGGTCAAAACTAGGAACATAACTCGAAAGCTCTCTCGACCAAGTGTTCGAAACTCATTTCCAACCAGGTGGTCAAAACCGTGAACAATAATCAAAACAATAAATAGTACTAAAAACCCTTTCCTTCCGGTAGTTGAAAACCCCTCCGACTAGGTGGTCGAAGTACTGAACAATACTAGAAGGCGAGAAATCGTATACGGACTAGCCACTGTCTCGGAACCAGCTTACGTACCTACTCGGATTCTATGTCCAACACCGATCGCGGTAAGAAGGACCGAAGACTAACTAAAGCTGCTCAATTAAACCGAAGATACCCCATTTGGAGTTTATTTGGATTTTTGAATGCAAGTCGAATTCGTTTTGGCTTATTTGAATTTTTTGTTCGATTTTGCGTATAGAACTTGAAGCTCTCGAAGACCCTCTACCATACCACGAGTAGGAGCAGCAGTATCTCGACCAAGGCGGGTCAATACTTTCATCATATTGCACCCAGTCTTTGCAAATTATATTACTTCAAATTATGAAATTGCATTGCTATGATTAATATAACTATATTGATCTAGTTCATAGTTAATGCCTTAATGATGATTGAGTATAAACTTCTAATCCTTGAACTTGGACATTATCAATTGTCACCCTAGAATTAATGGTTTACATACTAGGTAATAAGTATGTATATAAGTTTCATGCTTAACCTTGCTTAGATACATTGTTATGCGGGCATTAAATTGCCAGACACCAATCTTTCCTAATATGAAAACTGAATTCGGGCAGTCGAGGCTGGGAGCCTGACTGGTATGTTGGACTAAAAGTTATCTTCAAAATAAACCAAAATCTGAAAAGTTGATTTCGACTTGGGCGTATGGAAAGAGTGGCTGGCGCTAGTGATGCACGTCGATGGGGTATGTGGATGCACCACCCAAGTCAATAAAGGACCGAGTTCTTGTGATGACCTCTCGTGTAAAAATAGTATGACCACAAGTCTATAATGGGTACGACCTGACTAACTAATTTGTTCGCCTCCTTGCAACTTCGCCATCGGTGGATATGTGGCGCGCATATGGGTAGGAGGTACAGGAAAACCACACGACACAAATGAAGACCCCCCGGGTGCATGGCCCAAGGGGTGATGCCTAGCGGTGTGGGGTTGTATTGGGGAGGGCATTGTAAAAGCCTTGTGATAATCAACTTAATCGCATACCATCGGAAGTGTGTAGGAGGCAATATAAGTTGAATATATCTTGTGGGTAAAGTGTACGAACTCTGCAGAGTGAGAAAACTATCTAGATAGCCGTGCTTGCGGTCAAGAATGATTCTAGGAACTCGCTTGAACTAGCTTTCATTTTTACAAAACCATTTGTGTGTAGGGGGTGTGGAATGAAGAACTGGGTTGGGACCCCAGGGATTTGAGAAGGCCTAGTCGGGAACCAGTGATAAATACGGGTTAGCCCGAGCATTCGGTGGATGGAGCCACTCGATGGTACAAGAGATGGGATCTCTACTAGTACCTTACAAATAAAACTCAGTTTATAAAACCTGTTGTTAAAAATGCCAAGTCTCGGGATATTCTACTACTTGATCTATTTCAACCGCGGCTTTATGCAAATAAAATAACTCTGAACCTTCCCTCGACCAGCCTTGCATCTATAATAAACTACATTGTGTGTTGGCTCACGAGTACGGTTGTGTACTCAGGCTCGTCCAATATAATCTTTCAGGGCCACTCGACCAAGACCCTTACGACTACTACGTGGCAGCTGGACCCGTCGGTGGTGAGGATGATGAAGCTTAGGACGAGACCCCCAGTCGCTTGCCTATGGGCAGAGTGAATGAGTCCACTACTACTTATTTTTCTTCCGCACTTATCCCTACTCTGTACTCTGATTTTGTGGTTCGGTGGCCTTTGTAAAACAGTGAGCCACACAGCTGGTTATGTAATATATTTTGGTTGTGTATGCGTTGTATGTGATTGATCAAGAATGTATCGGTGTGTGCTATCTACTGATCTAGACAATGACACAATATGACACAGTAGATTACAAATTACATATTTAGAGTTTGACACTATCACTCATGCAAAACTTGAAAAATATCACCAATCTTGACCCCTTTTTTTAACCTAAAACTCGCAAATATGCTTGAAACTGCCTGTAACACTCTTCAATTTTGCCTTTAAAATTTGAAGGTTCCGCAATTTTGCTTGATTTTTGTGTTTGAAACTTCCACTTGTTGAAACCAAGATTTTGAAACTCAAAAGGTCATAAAGACTTGTTGATCACCTAGAGCTTGAAACTTGAAGCTTTAAAAAAACGTATGACTTTGAATATTGAAACTTATTGTCACGTTAAAATTGATTCCAACTGTATACATACGTGCTTTGGCAGCACTAGAAGAATATTAGTCCTATTTAATTAATTGTTTATCTTGTACGTACCACATGCACGGCTAACAGCCTAACACGATAGTAGTAGATCACCAGCATGGATGAAAAACAACCATAGAAGATACGACTAAATAGTAGCGTAAATTTGTTAGTGTCATCGCAATTATTTGCGAGTTTCGAAATACCATCGCGAACGAGTTCGACTGGAGATTACCATCGCAAACATAAAAATCTCTGAAAAATATCATTGCCGTCATATTTTCCATTCAAAACAGCCGTTAGAGCCTTTCTTAGAGAGAGAGAGAGAAATTTCATAAATATAACATTACCCTTCGTAGAGAATAGTTCGAGAAAACACATATTAAATCCGTAATAATACCAAACAAAGCTAAAAAATTCCAAGAAAAGTCATAGAAATTACCTCAGATATTTTTGACTTGTAAAAAATATTTTCAACTTAAATTTGGTTTTCATTTTTACACAATAAATAATTTTTAAAGCTAAAAATACTTTTTAAACTAGAAAAAGTAGCAAGATAGCTCTAAAAAATCTACATAAATATCAGGAAAGTTAAATAGGGTATTTTGAGCTTAATTAAAACATTATAAAATTAAAATTTGCTTTCATTTTTACACAAAAAATAAAATTTAAAGGCTAAAAATACTTTTAAACTAGAAAAATAGCACTATAGCTCTAAAAATTCTATAAAAAATATCATAGTAATTAAATATGGTATTTTTAGCTTAACTAAAAAATTATCCAAATAATTTTAGTTTTTATTTTTGAAATCAATTAAAATTTTCTTTTTCCCTTTTTCTTTTTGGATGTCATAACATTCTAGTTTGCCTATCCCCCAAACCAAGCCTCACCACCATTGTCCTTCACCATGGGCGGCGGATTGTGGAGGAGAAGCAAAGGTAGAATGACATGTGAGACCGGCCTTAGCAAAAAAATGAAAAGAAATAGAAATAGAAGAGAGTGGGTTAGAAGAGTCATTTTACACTATTGGGATGGAAAACTTGACGACAATGATATTTTTCAGAGTTTTTTTTGTATTTGTGGTGATATTTTTCAATCGACCTCGATAGCGATGATATTTTTCAACTTGCGAATGATTGCCATGACACTGAACAAATTTACCCTAAATAGTACAACAATAACTACCATCTGAGCTCGCAATCATTTTTTTAGATACTGGGCTCGCAATCTTGACTATCTTGGAAGTGAACGTTATATTCGTTCAGTTTACGAATTACCATTCCGTTCAGCAGATTAGAAACAGGAGGAATCTCAACCAATTATATAGGAATGGAATATAAGATCTATGTACGTACGATGACTTGATCAGAATCTCACCATTGCTGGCCCGTTTAAACGACTCATAACCTGCTTAAGCATCGCATGCTCGATTATTTCCTAGACTGATGCATCACCAGGTACGGGCGTAGTAAAAATCAGGGCGTAACTAACGTCCCATGCATGGAGTTTCCTTTCAGGTGGGAAATGGGAGAACTATCTCCTTTTGGCACGATATTTAGGTGAATGATTAATTGTCCTTTAAAAATCAGCTTTCCTGGGTTGTATGCCATTTGCTCAGATACTGCTAGTAAGGTAGCTGATTGTTTGGTGAATGGGACTTGGAATATCCAATTTGTTAGAAACTTTAGGAAAGAAGAAGAAAGACAACGGGTACTCCTTAATGACCAGTTAGAAGTGGTGGATTTGAATGGTGAATTGGACAGAATGGTGTGGTGCTTTGATAGTAAATGTAAGTTTACAGTAAAATCTCTATATAGAAGATTAGCCTTTGACGGGGTGATTAACAATAGAATGAGAAAGTTGTGGTCGGGCAGAATACCTCTGAAAGTTATTTTTTTCTTTGCCAGACTTATCCTAATAGGATTCAGACGGCTGATTAGTTTAGTGCTCGAAATTGGAAAGGGGATGTACACTGTATCTTCCGTGGGGGTGATAGAGGACACATAGCATGTTCTTTTCCAATGTGTTCTTGCTAAGTTTGCTTGTTCATGCTATATGGAAGCTTTCGGTTGGAGGAGATGTCCAGACTCGCTTGAAGATTTTCATTATAACTGGCTCGACATGCGGGGTGCTAACAATTATAATACTTGCTTATTCAGTTTTGCAGCATTGGCCTGAACGCTATGAAAAATCAGAAATAAGATGTCGTTTGAAAGGACTTTCCCTAAGAAGTCATCTGAAGTTGTATTCCAATTTATGTCGTGTTTGCAATGTTGGTGTGTGGTAAGCAAAAATGACGATATGCTAGTCACATAGTCACTGGTGTTCCGACCAGTGACCTCCGACCAGGGATAAATTTAGAATGACATCATATAAGTTAAAGAGTTCCACCAACAAGTCACGTACTTATTGATCTATAACAAATGATTCATTCAAGGAACCTGATAACATATTATCAAAATCATGAACATAATGAAATATCATCATCTCTATGATTACCTCTAGGGCATATTTCCAACACACTGTATCCTCCGCGGGGGTGATAGAGGACACAGAGCTTGTTCTTTTCCAATGTGTTCTTGCTAAGTTTGCTTCTTCATGCTGTATGGAAGCTTTCGGTTGGAGGAGATGTCCAGACTCGCTTGAAGATTTTCATTATAACTGGCTCGACATGCGGGGTGCTAACAATTATAATACTTGCTTATTCAGTTTTGCAGCATTGGCCTGAACGCTATGAAAAATCAGAAATAAGATGTCGTTTGAAAGGACTTTCCCTAAGAAGTCATCTGAAGTTGTATTTCAATTTATATCGTTTTTGCAGTGTTGGTGTGTGGTAAGCAAAAAGGACGATTGTTAAAAATTGAAAGTCTTGACGAAGATGCTTGAAGACTAGATGAGAAGGTTCTGTAAGGGAGAGATAGTGTAATCTGGTTGCTATTTTGCTTGTTCCTGACTCATGTGTTATATTATCTTCTCTTAGACTTCGGGTTGTTGGTAGTGGTTCTCTCCGGTGGTAGTTCTCGGTAAAAGTGGTTCTCCTAGTTAGCTGTTACAATTGGATGTATTTTGGATATTAGCTTTATAAAAGCTGACATGTCTTCCTGTTTTCAAAAAAAACGTCCCAGGCACGGCGCTGCGGCACGAGTGAGAGCCGAGGAGGAACAAGAGACAAGAACGTCAATCAAATCCGTCCGAAAAGCACCTGCCTGACTTTAGTGAGTCAGCTCGATCGGCTCCTTTTATATTTGGCCTTTCCTTTTTGGCTGACGTGTGGCTCTGGGCTCCGACTGGCTGCTGCCCCCTCTCGGGTTGGGTGCCCCGACGCCATCATCGTCGTCGCTGCCCGCGCGAACGTGCGGCTCCGCTCGTGAGAAACATCAATCCAAAAGCCCATGACAACGATAGGGCAGAAAGAGGAGCAGGATAGTCCGCCTTAATTAGATTTTGGACGCTGCACGGGTATGGTTAGCACCTGCCCAAGCTATATTCAGACGGATGGTGTGATAGATTGGAGTAGCTGATCTTTCCACAACCCTATTAGAAGTTCTCAGCATTTCAACTTCCAATCAGCTTTAGATTCAACTGTTCATCACTTTGGAAGCAGACGGTCTGAAATGATTGCCTTCCGTGTTTGGAACCCACATATACTGGACTGGTCTCTTCGTCGTAGTTTGCTGGAAGGTTGGTCTGTCCGGGACGTAGAGATTTCAATACGAAGATTCCTCGTAGATTCACACCGTTCGAACGGGCGTAAGCATGAGTAATTTTTGTCCGTGCAGTTTTCTAAGAGGGATTTGTTCGCCAGGGACGACGGATATTATACCCATTTCTAGGGATGAAAACGGATCGGATAGTTTCCGACCGATCCGGACGAAAACGGATTCGGATTGTCTCGGATCGGATTTTTCTCGGATAATTTTCGGATCGGATACGGATTCGGATTTTTTTTGTCGGAAACGAAAACGAATACGGTATGCATGCTATCCGGCGGATACGGATACGGATACGGATTATCCGGATAGGACAAGTCCGGATATCCGGATTTCGGCCCAATAGAAGAGGATTTCAGCCCAAAAGGGAAAATAAGATTTTAATTGATTTTTGAATTTCAGAAAATGCAACAAATCAAATAACCTTTTAGAAAATAGCAAATAGAGTTAAAAAATTCTAGAAAAAATCACAAAAATTCCTTAAATTATTTTGAACTTAATAAAATTAATTCCAAGTTAAAGTTAGTTTTTATTTTTGCACATAAATTATTTTTAATTTCTGAAAAATATGAACAACCTTATTAAAATCCAGAAAATTCAAGAAATTAATTATTATTTTTTCATTTTCACTTTAAATATAATAAAATCCCAGAAATCTCAATAATTTTTTTTTTGACATTGAAAACTAGGAAATTAAATAATTGACTTTATTTCATTTATTTTTTCTTTTTAATCAAGAAAACTCTTTTAAATCTCAAAAAATCCAATAAACTAATAACTTTATTAATTTTATTTTTTGGTAACATACTTTGGGATGTTACGGTCATTTACGTATAGATTAACTATCTAGCCTCATCAATGTTAGTGTGAACTAAGTTTTATGTATGTGATAACCTAAGTGTGAATGTGTGATGACTTGTGACTTTGTGAGTTCTGACTTATAAGCTAAATATAGTAAACTAAGTGTTATGTTTATGATAGACTAGTTAATGCAACTTGTTAGTGCCAATGTTATGCGTGGTTGCTGAAAATATGAATAATTCATGAATGTGTTGCATCAAATGAACTAGTTATATGTTTTCGTTAATTTCTGGCATACAATTTAAGGGGATTTCATATTCCGAAAATAATCCGCGATCGTATTCGTTTCAATTCGTATTCGCCCCGTATTCGTATTCGATATTATTCGTATCCGTATTCGTATCCGGAGTATCCGTATTCATATCCGGATCCGGAAAAAAATATAAAAACAAATATGACAGAGCCATTATCCGTCCGTATCCGATCCGTTTTCACCCCTACCCATTTCCACCCACTTCCCGCGCAGGTGCTATGCGAGCTGCGCAACGTCAAGTGGTATTCCCGTAAATATCCCCACCCCATGTGGGCGCTTACCTGTGGCCTTTCCCAGTTTGAACGAGCAGCGAGGCAGCTGGCAGGGTGAGCCCCACCAACTCCCACCCGTTCCGTCCTAACTACGTGATGCCGTCGGACGCGCCGAGTCGCTGTCACGTCCCGCTCCGTCATAACTGCGGTCGCCGTCACGGCCGAGTGCGTCGTTGTTGGGCCCCGGGTCGCTAGCTTTGATAGACCAAAAAAAAAAAAACTCAATCCTTGATATGGTTTGTAAAATGCTCCACTAGAATGTTGGAAACTTCCAATTGTAATAAAGCGTTTTAGGCCTTATTAGGAACACATTGAAATTTCATGTGAAATTCGTATAATCTTTTTTACGTTCTAAGGACAACAGGCCGCAATAACTAACGTCCAAAGTGTCCCCGTAATTCAGAATGGTATGCCTTAATTATCGCGCCAAAAAAGCAACGCCTCGAATTCAGTGAACTCTTCCCAAGAAGAAAACAAACCCCCCCTCATCGCACGCCTCAATCCGTTTCCGTCCGCAACACGACAGAACAAGTTGCATGTAAAACGAGTACACTGACACTAGTAATAGTTTACTACTAGCTTAGTCATATAAATCGAGCAGAGCAGAATCAAACACCCACTCGCGAAAACGCCACTGCCTTGTAATTAAACCCCAAGATTAAGTAAGTACGTGTGCAAAACACGCTAATGCACTGCTACACGATCTTTTTGGCTTGCGCGACGGGACGAGAAGGACAGAGTCACAGAGATTAAACAATCAGACGGTGACTTGTCACCGCACTGGAGCCCGAGGGAAGCAGACAATAATCGAGCATTTCCAGAGCACCGCGCCAATCCAAAACGTTCCCACGCTGATTAAACAGGTGCTCTACGACGGATTAATTAATCAGCTCGTGCCCTCGCAAATGCTAATCGGTTCATGCCCTCGCAAATCCCGCGGGCGCCGGGCACTGTCCGGTTGTTGGGGACTGACGGGCGTACGCTCCTCCACCACCCGCGCTGTTGCGAACGCTGCCGTCCAAAGCGCGGTTTTGTCCGCCCCCCGCGGCGCGCTCGTAAAGGCGGCCATTTTTCACTCCGCTCTCCCGTGCGCCGGCTTCGCGGCACGGGCCCGGGATTTGGGTTCGGGTCGGTTTGTTTAACGGCACTTGTCTCGGCGGTGGCGCGCCTTTTTGAGTTCTTGTGTGCTTGCGTCGCGCGGACCACCGGGCGTTGGGGGGTTTTGGGATACGGACAGTGCGCGTGTGGATGTGGATGTGTGGGTAGATAGAGAGGCTGGTCGGTCGCGCTTATTTTAGCGTGATATGGTTGTCTGAATTTGTCTGGTTATAGCGTCGCGCCGTTTGCGTTCATGCCTGTAATTTGTCTGTTACGTAGAGTGGCCAAATGGACCAGTCCTTTCTACCAGGATTGCAACTAGGAGTAGTTTTCTTTTCTTTCTTTTTTTTGTTCCTGCATACATTTTTAGGTGTTATATTGCTATATATGTAGTGCACGACCCTCTCTTTGAGTTTTAGAGGACAGATCGTTGGTAGCCTGTTGACATTTTATTGAGGCTTCTAGTACATACTGTAACATAGATTCAACACGTTCATAATTGGCACCCCAAGCAAAGGAACAGAACGGAGTACCACCAGATCGATCATCCACTTCACGAAAACAGTAACTGTTGACTAATCATCACTTGCCGATCGAAACGCTCAGCCTACCACCAACCATCGATCCGTTCAGAAACGCAACGCGCTGATTAATAATAATAAAATTTGAGCTGGTAAAAATCCTCACGCGTGTTTCGCGTGTGCTCTGCGCTGCACCCGGGAGAAGCGCTTGGAATCGCGTACACGAATCCGGTCGGGTCTGGTCGGGTCGAGTGCAAACTAATAATGAGCACGAACCAAACCATGGCCCTCGGGATTTACGGCGTACATGGTGGCCCTGCGCCTCTCTCTCTCTCTCTGTTCCATCGGCCAAAACACGTAGTACAGGTACTGGTATTTCATGGTCCAGCGAAACATGAGTAATAGGCATGCACATCATGGGTGGGACCATGCATGGAATCTGCTCAGAGGCTAAACACATGCATGGCCGGTGGCCGCTGTAGGCTGCGTGCGTTTCCTGCACGGTACTCTTTTAACTACCCGAACTTTGGCCGTTGGGATCCCATTCCCCTCTTTATGTTGGAGTGGGCCGGGGGTACGCTTGGCCTGGTCCATATCTACACTTGCGTCCTTTCAGGTCCGGCACAAAGGTCGTAACTCTGTTAGTACTAGTGCTACTGCATTGTGAAAAAGAAAGGGTAAATATAGATAAATTCATCGATGGTTGTTCCTAGCTATACTATATATATATATACCTGCTGGGTTGGGTTTACGACAGAGTCTGGTTAATAGAGAAGCAACATGTTGTTGCTCACAATGGACGACTGTCCCAGGGGCTTACCTTACCTACGTCAAAGACGGAACACCGTAACAAAGGAATAAATGATTGTTTCTTGATTTTGCATCGAAGACTTTGATTCCTACTTTAATTGCTAGGCATAAAACTGGGTTTTAGATAACAAGTAAGTCTCTAATAACTACTTTGTTGTTTCTTATATCTTTATATCAACAACTTGCTTATTTTCTTTATCTAGAAATAGACCCATGCACCTTCTCTCCTCATCTTCTTTCCTCCACATCACCAAAATGCTGATGCGGTAATCTCTTAGTAATAAGTGATATGAATTATTGTAGATACTCTAAGAGAAAAGAGTACCCAATCTAAAAAAACAAGCATCTCAATGGATTGTTTCTTGAGCTTGTATATAAGACTTTAATTGCTACAAGTGTGCTTAAGACAGTGGGACCCGCAAACGAGTTCTTAGGTAACAAGCAAGTCTCCAATAGAGTATTTTGTTGTTTATTGTGTCTTGCTATCAATAATTTATTTGTTTTTTTATCTAGTAACAAACACACATTCTCTCCTCACTATCTCTTCTCCACATCACCTAAATGTTGACGTGTTCGCTCCTTAGTAACAAGTGGCATAGATCTATTTTAGATACTATAAGTAACAACATTGTAGTATCATTCCAAGATAAATCGCAACTATAATCGATCGATACTCCGGATGTGTGGGAGATAGGAGACTTAGGCACCTCACAACTGTCAAATGCAAGGAAAACTAGAACTAAAATAGAACGCCAAGTAGCTAGTGAGCGAGCTAGCCGGTGCTTGGCATGGATGTATCGTCATTGTAGCGGTACTGTGTGCACGCTGTAGTTGCATGAGGGTGGCACGTGCAAAGATGCCACCGTTCATAAATCATAACTCTAGGGAGCACCACACTTGCCAGGCAGCAGCTACCCGGACTTCGCATCTAATGGGTTACACTGCCATTTAAAGTCAATCATACCATATCTTTCGATATCTTATTAAAGAAAAAAAAAACCACAACATTTGCCCTCAATTAATAGAAATTACTGCATTAATCGATGAAAAAAGGAAAAAAAAATCTACACTTCAACTGCGGCGGGTCTAGATTAAAAAAGAGTTCACGTCAAGTACACTTCAGAAATAAATAAAATTCGAAATAAAAATTAAAAAATAAACAATTTTATTTCCACACGAATTACTATGGAAAATACCTAAATAAATATAATTTAGAATAAAAATTAAACAAAAATTAGCAATTCAATTTGTATACAAATTTCAAAAAAAAATTATGGCAGAAAATCGAAATATAAAAATAAAAATAAAATAAAAATAGTAATTTTATTTCGATACAAATTCCAAAGTAGAAATCCCTAAACAACTATAATTTGGAATAAAAATTAAACAAAAATAGCAATTGGGTTTGTATACGAATTCCAACAAAATAATAATTGAAATTCGGAATAAAAAAATTGCAATTTGATTTCCATACTAATTCCAAAGTAAAATTCCTTGATAACTAAAATTCAGAATAAATTAAATAAAATTAGCAATATCATTTTATACAAACTCAAATAAAAAATAACCAAAATCTATTAGTTTATTAAAGCAAAGAAAAAAGAAGCCACCATATTCGCTCCCAAAGGATATAAATTATAACATTAATCGGTAGAAAAAGAGAAAAAAATTAAACCGTCAATTATGATGAATCTAGATTATAACGTTCTAGATTAAAATAAAGAGTCCATGTCGAGTACCATTCATACATAACTAAAATTTGAAATAAATAAAATAACATAACATTAGCAATTTGATTTCTATACAAACTCCTAAGTAAAATCCCTAAATAAATATAATTCGAAATAAAAAGTGAACAAAAATTAGCCATTGGTTTTGTATACGAATTCTAACAAAACATTAACTGAAATTCAGGGAAAAACAAAATAAGATTAGCATTTTGATTTTGATACGAATTCCATATTAAAATCCCTAAATAACTATAATTTGGACTAAAATTAAATAAAAAATAGAATTTGGATTTGTATACGAATTCCAACAAAACATAATTGAAACTCATAAAAAATGCAATTTGATTTCCATACGAGTCCAAAGTGAAATCCCTTAATAATTTAAATTCAAAATAAATAAAAATAAAATTTACTATTTGATTTGTATACGAACTAGAATAAAAACCTAAAATTTTGAATAAAATAAAAGTTATAACAAGGATAACACGAATGGTGTCAACGGAAACCACGAGAGGGTGCAATAACGTCAATCTGTCTTGCATGGTGTCAACAGAGACCACAAAAACATTGACCAATGGGGAAGCACGTCTATGTGTGTTTGATGTCACAACGGCCAGTATTAAGTAATAACTGGAGAGAAGTAGAAGATAACTACATGGTAGAGTATTGTATTGGAAGTGGTAACAGCAAGCGGGATCGATCAAGAACGGGACTTGCTGTTGGAGGTTGAAGTAGAAAAGCTGTGGCAGCAAGAAGGAATAGAAGATACACAGTTCAATGGGTAGCTAGTGTGTGAGGGAAGATACATTCAAGATAGGTCGCCAATGGTGTATTGATGCATGTGTGAGCAAGATACTCTAATACTCCCTAGAGTCACAAAAGAATATTGTTTTCGTATAAGTGTAATCACACTTTCTAAACTTTGGGTACCGATAACTTTTAAAATATTTTTTGATTGGATACATGAAAATCATATGTACAGATTGTGTCA
Source organism: Hsuehochloa calcarea (assembly GCA_036346395.1). Classification (NCBI taxonomy): domain Eukaryota; kingdom Viridiplantae; phylum Streptophyta; class Magnoliopsida; order Poales; family Poaceae; genus Hsuehochloa; species Hsuehochloa calcarea. Next base: position 26,360,887 of record CM070593.1, on the reverse strand, counting down.
AAAAGTACTTTCATAATATTATAATTTTATTTGGCTTTATAATTACATCATAATAGAAATTAGTGACCAAAGTTGCATTTTGGGGACCATGGCGATGTCCAAAATGACATTCTTTTGTGACAGAAGGAGTACCATGTAAACTAATAAGATAATTTACCAGATACATTGCCAACGTATTGCTTGAGATTAAAGATTAAAGAGAGATACATGTGAATGCATATATGATCCATGCATGACAGAGAGTGGTTACGTTTCCAAGTACCCCAATAACTTATTATACTCAATGATTTTTTCGATCAAAGATCATACTTCAATTACGTTACTCAAGTTGTATCTTCCTTCAAAAATCTACTGTTATTTCAAATATTTATGATGTATTAAAAAATATAAATAGTCTAGAAGATACGTAAATATATTTTTAAATGTCTAAGTTATATAGTTTGATACTACAAATTTTGAAATAAGTATAGTCGTGCAAATACGCAGACCACTCGTACCATGCATACTAATTAAGGAGGGTACAACGAACATGCATGCCAGCACCGTGAACACATGCATTGGAGTGGAGTTTAGCTTAGGACATATGCATCATGCATTCATGCATGCAATGCAAGTTAGTTAATGCAGATTTCCTTTTGTCATGTTGGAGTAATTGGTCTTCGTTGTTGTTGGTTGTGTTGTGCATGGCATGCAGCCTGATTGGATACGTACGACGTACGTGTCGCGGTGAGTTTGTGACAGTACGTTGATGCTTCTCTTCGATCTGTAATACGCGACGTTCTCGGCCTTGTTCTTCTGTTCATGAACAGATCGCGGTGGGCATAACTATGGACTTAAGAGAAGAAGCAAACTGCTGTTACTGATTAAGGAGGACGTACTGTACTGTCAGAACTGGGCCAAAAACTGAACCGGCAAATGAGGCTTTTTAGCAGAACACGAAGCACGACGACCGTCTGTCACAATCAGCCCGGTCGAATCAACCTATACGCCGTACAGTAGAGTTTGGCGAGGGCACAGTCGACCTAGCTAACCCTATCAGGTGAAGATTAACTTTGATTCGAAATTTGTCCTAGCATCGTTGAAAGGCTATAGTGGATAGCTAAATTATTGATTTCTTCCTTCTAGATGACCAGTAGGGATGTACTAGTACAGTTGATCCTGAAAGTAAGAATGCTGTTAGGCCATTTCATCAAACTAATCAAAGAATGAACGATGGCCGTAGGTTTTGCTCAATATGGTTGCAGCTATGGAATGACCTTTCCATGTGAATTCAGTGTGACAAAATAGATTTTCCACTTATTGCTCAAGTAGCAATGAGATTTATGAGACTGATTAAAATTTCTGCGCCAACTCACAGGTATCCGTCTAGTTTCTAAGGTGGGGCAGAGTGACTTACACCGCCGGACATCCGGCAGTTTGTTCCCCTCGTTCCACGGCGTGATCTGAACTTGCCAATTCCCATCGCTTGGAATTCCACGCGCTAAAATTAATTAGCTGATCTGAACTTGCCAACTTGATGAACGGGGCATTTGGTTGTGTTACCGTGCCGACGCTGCAGGGGCTCGGACTTTGACAAGTGGAATGAACTGTTGCGTCACCTACTCTTTAGATAATGCCAATGCCAATGCAGCTAGATCCACACGCAGAAACGCAGAGTGAAACCTCCCTCCGGCAACTGGACACCACGTAGACGTATCCAAAATGGCCGAGCCTTGGCGCCTGACCCAAGTTACAATGCTGATCCTAGCGACGTGTTGCCTCGTCTTCCTCCGGAGCTCATCCGCCCCGGCCGCGCCTGCGCTCCCGCCCAGCACCCTCTGCATCCCCCGCGAGCGGGACGCGCTTCTCGTCCTCAAAGCCGGCCTCGCCGACCCCGGCAACTTCCTGTCGTCGTGGCAGGGCCAAGACTGCTGTCGGTGGACGGGCGTCGGGTGCAGCAACCGGACCGGCCACGTCGTGAAGCTCCAAATCAACAGTTTCAGCTCATATGAACAATCCATGGGAGGCATAGGAGGTGAGATAAGCTCATCCCTGCTCGCTTTACGTCATTTGAAGCACCTGGACCTCTCATGGAACAACTTCGGCGGCAGAAAACGATCCCGGAGCACATCGGCGCCATCGGGAGCCTGAGGGATCTCGACCTCTCCTACTCGAATTTTGGCGGGCGAATTCCTCCCCATCTCGGCAACCTCTCAAATCTGCTCAGCCTTCGGCTGTACAATATGTTACATAATTCTCACTCGTCTGATCTCTCATGGATATCGCGGCTTCGGAAGTTGCAGGACCTCGGCATGTCCGAGGTGGACCTCAGTGCTGCCATCGACTGGGCTCATTCTGTCAACATGCTCCCCACTCTGTTAACCCTTGATCTTAATGACTGCGGGCTTGAGAGTTGAGAACACTATGCCCCCGCCGTTGCAGTCTAACCTCACATCATTAGAGTCACTCTCCCTCGATTTCAACTCCTTTAACTCATCTCTTGGAGCCAAGAACTTGTTCTGGGATCTGCCTAGTGTCCAAAATTTTTCTCTGTATGACTGCGGAATCCACGGTCCTATCCCCGACGCAGTGGGAAACTTGACCTCCCTTCAAAGGTTGCATCTTCACGAAAACCACTTCACCGGCGTGGTGCCGTCGACCTTCGAGAACCTGAAGAAACTACAATTGCTTCACTTATCGGAGAACTTCATCAGCATGGACATAGCAGAACTATTGCACAGATTGCCAGAGGACGAGTTACAAAACCTGTACTTGGATGACAACAATTTGACAGGGAGCTTGCCAGCTCGGCTAGAGTATTTCAGCAGTTTGACTGAACTATACCTCAATAACAACGAACTATCAGGAGGGATACCGGTTGAAATACGGGAACTCAAAAATTTGCAACAATTGCGGCTAAACTAAAACAACTTACATGGTACAATCACAGAAGACCATTTTGCAAATATGACTAGTCTAGTAGGTCTGTGGATATCTGATAACTCCTTAACTATGCTGGTAAACAATACATGGAATACTCCACTGCAAAGCACCGACACGCCTGGAAGGCGCCGTGTCCGTGTCGGATACGGACACGGCTCCGATACGGCTCGGACACGTATTCCAGGCGTGTCGGAAATTTGCGTCGTAAAAATAAATAAATAAAAAATTCGGACACGTATCGGACACGTTTGGCCGCGTGTCGGACACGTATCGAATACGTTTGGTCGCGTGTCGGACACGTATTGGACCATTCATTCGGTCTATATCCCATCCTAACCCTACCTCTCCTCTCCAGCTCTCCCCTGTCCCCCATCCCCATCTCACTCCCGTCTCCCGCAGGCCGCAGCCACCCCAGCGCCGACACCGCCTACGTCCGCACCACCGCCGCGACACCGCCGACCACGACGCTTTCTTCGCAGTCTTGCTCTGCTTGCACGCCGCCGCCGCAGATCTTGCTCCTGCGCGCCGCTGCCGCTGCTCTGCTGACAATGTTGCTTCGCTGCTCTGCTGCCGACGCCGCTTCTGCTCTCGCTGACGCTGACGCCCACGCTCTCGCTACTGACGCCGCCGTCTCGCGCTGCCGCTGCCTCTGCTCTGCTCCTCCACGCCGCTTGCTCCTCCTCCACGGCTCTGCTGCTGCTCCCCGACGCTGAGTTGCCGACGCCGCCTATTCTTGCCTCGCTGGTCACCGATTGGACTTGCTTCGGTGAGTGCTTGACTGCTTGTGCATTCAGGCATACTGTGCATTCAATAATATATATATATATAGCCGTGTTCCCGTGTCGCTATTTTTTAGAAAATGGCGAATCCCGTGTCGACACGCGTCGTGTCCGACACGCGTGTCCGTATCCGTACATCCTAGATACTCCATTCAGATTAACTTCAGCTGGCTTCAGATCTTGCATGCTAGGGCCCCAATTTCCAGCATGGCTTTGCCAACCAATTGACACACTAGATATTTCAAACACAAGCATTCATGATGCCATACCTGGTGAGTTTTGGATTGCAACTTACAGTGCTCGATATTTAGATTTGTCAAGAAATCAGCTTGTTGGGATGCTTCCCACAGAATTTCTCTTTGGCGGTTTGGAAGCAGTTACATTGGATATCAGTTCTAACCAATTAGTTGGCCCGATTCCAACACTTCCGAAAAATTTAGCGTACTTGGACCTATCTGGAAACAACCTATCCGGCGCACTGCCATCAGATATTGGAGCACCGATGCTAGTAGTACTTGTTCTCTTCAAAAATTCTATTTCTGGAACCATTCCCTGCAACTTGTTTCAGTTGCAACAGTTAAAGTTTTTAGACCTATCAGAGAACCTACTAAACGGAACATTTCCCAATTGCTTTCATGGGTCCAAAACTTCAAATATTACCATGCTTAACTTAAATAACAACAATCTTTCAGGAGCATTCCCATCGTTTCTTCAGAGGTGTAAAGAGTTAAAGTTTCTTGATCTCGCATATAATAAATTTTCTGGGAGTTTACCAACATGGATAGGGAAAATTTAGCAGATTTGACATTTCTACGGCTACGCTCGAACATGTTCTCTGGTGTCATCCCTGTCCAACTCCACCAGGATGAAGGGACTTCAATATTTGGACCTCGCATGCAACAACTTCTCAGGGAACATGCCACAATCAGTTGGAAATCTGATATTTGGCCACAAGTTTATCTGTTCTAATATCACTGAGCCACTTGAACTTGTCCTACAATCATTTGACCGGAAGGATACCATCTGGGAATCAACTACGAACTCTAGATGACCAGGCATCCATTTATATTGGCAACCCAGGTCTTTGTGGTCCGCCTCTACCGAAGAATTGTTCAGGAACTGAAATAACTTCACACAGTCCTGAAGAGCACGAATATGTGAGTGATGCAATTTCATTCTACCTTGGCATGGGCATAGGATGTGTAGTCGGTCTTTGGACTGTCTTCTGTGCCTTCTTGTTCAAGAGGAAATGGAGAACTCTTTGTTTCTCATTTTATGACCACATGTATGATCGGGTTTACGTGCAAGTAGCTGTGAGTTGGGCTTCATTGGCAAGAAAAATCGGTGGAGGCTGAGATCAAGCGCTGTTGCTACTCTTGTTATGAATGATCTGGGATCAGTACTAATAATTCTTGTCAAGTGTACTGCTTTTCTTTGGTACGTAAGTTAGCATGATCAACTGCGATAGTTATTATCTTTGGAATGTATATGAATTTACACATGTGTAATGAATAAAGATGGCGCTCCCTGTATGGCTATCCTTAACTCAGCGTGCTACAGTTTTGTAGATTCAGTTTGGCATTACCTTACAGTGTTGTAGATTCAGTTTTTGGAATCGGTACACTTACCGATTCCAAAAAGAGGTCATCGATTAGTTCTACTAGTCGGTGCACGGGATAGTTTCTTAATCTAAGTTTTTAGTCTCCATCGGCATCCGCCATGGCAATGAGCTGAGCTTATCGAGAGGTGAGATGAGCCCTCCTTGGTCGCTTTACAGAATCTCAGGTACCTTGCGTCGGATGTTTACGGGCTTGCCTTTATAAAATTCTAAATAAATCCTAAAGGTCCATTCACGATGAAAAATACGATATTTAGTACCAAATTACCAATTAAGATGGAAGGAGTTACATAGTTGAATCAAGCAAAAAAAACACACACACGCACTCGCTTGCCACCCCTACTTCTTTTTGCACCTCAGAACCATGCATACAAATTAGAAACTAAAAGTTTGAATTACACTGTTTCAATAGTGCTTTTACGACACACATTAACTGCGTTTAAAACAGAGTAATGACAGCAGTTTCTTTTGCTAGCTACTGGTTCTACATGAGGGAGAGAAGTCTCCTCTCAGAAGAAGAACATAGAGATATCAGTACCAAATTATTGCCTTGTTCCTATATGCTACACAACCTCGGCCACTACATCCATTCTTTGGTGTGCACCGACGTGGGGAGAGTAGTGTCTCCGAAGCCGACGTCCCTTGTGTTTCTGCACGGGTTGGGCCGAATCAGATTTTTGCGAAGAGTTCGCGTGGCTACTCACGACCTCCTCCATCATTTTCTTCGCGTCGTCTTCTTCGCATCAGACTCCACCGCGACCTTCAGTAGAGCGATTCTCTGTAAGTCGCGGTGATATTATTTATATGGCTAGGTCTTGCTTCCTAGAAATAAATCATGCGATGATGTTGATGCCTTAGTAGTGTTCTTGTTCTACGTTTTGCCTTGTTACCACATATATATGAGATAGAAACATTTGAGTTGATAACCATGCTGCTGTTCATAGTTCTAAATATACCTTGTATATATGCTACAGTTGATTCAATTATTGTTTCTGGAATTATAATAATACAGAAGTACGCGTATAGTTAACACCTTGATCTCACCTGGAATTACTTCAACGGCACAAGCATGCTTCCTTTCTTGTGTGCTCTCGAGAACCTGAGATATCTCAACCTCTCGCAGTGGCGGAGCCAGAATTCCGCGAAACCTCGGGCCAAAAACTAAGTGGCTATAACTAACGTCAAATACTATTAACACTGAGACACAATAAAAGTAGACAAATGCACAATTGAAATAAAATTTGAATTCCATATTTAACTATACGACAAAATAGAACTCTTCATCATGTATTTCTATTACATTAGATAGAATCAAATCAATTAATAGAACTTATATTGTTCAATCAGGAAACACATGCTTTAAATCTCAGTATTAAACTTGGCTCATACAGAATTTCTAATTCATATTGAAAGACCTCCGTATTAATTTTTTTAGTAAAGGTCCAAAGATCTCTCAGGTTCACTTAAGCTTGATACCCTCTCTTTTCTCTCTTCTAAGGAGCATTTCTACAAAAGGATAACTCAATCTCAGATTGCTTGTTATTTTTTCATCTAGTTAACTAACCACAAAAGCATCCATCTTGCCACAAAGATCTCATATCACCTTCTGCTTTATGTCTATTATCATTAGCATTTTGCATTCATTACATGTTATTCTTTTTATCTACTTAACTGACCACAAAAGCATCTTGCCACGAGATCTCATATCACCTTGTTCTTTAGGCCTCTTATAAATAGCATTTTGCATTCATCAGTAGTAAAAAAAAAACTAATTGCTTCAGAAGACCAATCGTAATGAAGCAACTTCCAAGGGGATCGACTGGATAAAAATTACCTCCAGACAAAGGGAGCGGGAGGGGCACTGTGGTGTGGGGGCGACGCCGACGGATTGAGCGAAGGCCGAGGGGAGTGGCCGAGTGGGGGCGAAGCAGCGCCGGCGCGGTTGAGGACTCGAGGGAGTAGGGAGCCGGAGGGGCGCTGTGGGGCGGAACGGTGCCAGCGGGTCGAGCGAGGACCGAGGGGAGTGGGGGCGAAGTGGCACCGGCGCGGTCGAGGCCCTCGATGGACCGGAGCGATCTGCGTGGTCGAGCGAGGAGGGCTCGCCTCTGGGGCGGCAGAGAAGGTAGCGTCGGGTGAGGAGCGGCGCAGAGGAGGCGCTAGGGGGGGGCGGTGGGGGAGACGGACAGAGGCGGGGCGGCGTGCAGCGGCCGGCGCCTCCGGGTGAGGAGATGAGGAACTCGGGGCGGGGCGGCGGCGGAGAGTAGGTGGGCGGGCAGCGGAGAGGAGCACTAGGCGAGCGAAGGCAGCTAGGAGGAGCTCGGGGTGCGCACGGCGACGGAGAGGAGTTATGCAGGGGCGGTGTGCGGGACCAAGCTCGGTGGAGCTTGGCCGACAAGGTAGCTAGCCTTATCCTTTCGGATGTTTGCCTCGGGCCAGGCCAGAAACCTCGGGCCTTGCTACTGTCAACATAGAAATTGCACAGGTGCATTGTAGATGATCCTCTTGCTATTCTTTCTGGGCCTCGGGCTGTTGCCCAACCGGCCCGAGGCCCATCTCCGCCCTTGACCTCTCGCATGCTGGAAAATATATGGTGCTTCCACCTCTACGGTGCTTCCTCCATACTTTCTACGTATACAAGTTAAAAAAACACAAAAATTTAGATATGTAGGGGAGGGCAAGTTCTATGTTGCCAATTTAGCATGGTGAGAAACTACCGCCCGGCTGAAAAAAGCAATTGGGCCTCAACCTTGGTGCAATACGGCCCAAACCCCGCACCGGACACGTCACAATCCACCGTGAAACACTTGGTGAAGTCAGGAAGATGGAGTGCTCATGTCGTCACAAGAGTTGTCTTCAAAATTGCAAAGGCTAGGTCGGCGTCTGATGTCCATGAAAAAGATTCCTTCTTGAGTAGTTTGGTGAGGGGAGCTGCCACCAAACCATATTCCTTGATAACTTTCGGTAATAACCGATGAGGCCGAGGACCCCACGAAGCGCCTTGATGGTACGTGGTTTCGGCCATGCCTGAACTGCGTCTATCTTGTCGGAATCCATAGCCACATCCCGACTGGAGATGATGTGGCCTAGATAAACCACTGACTCAACGCCAAATAGACACTTGGATGTCTTCAAAAACAGCTGATTATGCCGCATGAGTTGAAGCACGATGACTTATTGAAGATGTTCAGCCCACGCCGAGCTGTAGACCAAAATATAGTCAAAGAAAACAAGGACAAAACGACGAATAAACTGCTTGAGGATGTCATTCATGAGCGCCTGAAATGTCGCCAAAGCGTTCGTCAGGCCAAAGGGCATGACTAAGAACTCAAAGTGGTCATGATGTGTACAAAACGTTGTTTTCTCGATATCGAAACTGTGCATCAAAACTTGATGATAGCCAATACGCAAATCAAGCTTAGTGAAGAAATGGGCACCATTGAGTTCATCCAAAAGCTCATCAACGACAAGAATAGGAAACTTGTAGTAATCCACACAAAAACACCATGATGCATCCTGCTTTTTTACCAACAATACCGGTGAGGAAAACGTCGAAGTACTTTTGCAAATAATACCCTGGGCCAACATCTCATCACATTGCTTCTCAATCCCATCCTTCAATAATTGGGGATAACGGTATAGCTGAACGGCCGGTGGAACCGTGGCTGGCAGGAGGTGAATGTAGTAATCATGACGTCGTGGTGGCGGCAAACCACGCGGTTCATAAAAAAGAACATAGAATTCGTCCAGAAGATGCCCCATCAAGTCGTGTCCAGCAATGGTACAAACTTGACCTTCGGTGGAGGCAGCGTCAAGTCCCGCCCATGTCACCCGATGAGTCCCACCAGAACGACATAGTCAACTTCGTGAAATCCCACAAAATAGGGCCCAAAGTACGGAGCCATTGTACACCAAGTACCACGTCAAAACCATCGAGAGGAATTACGTAGCAATCTGCAAAAAATTCTTCGTGATCAATAGCGAAGTGTGTGTTCGTGTAGACGAAGGAGCTCATCACACGGTCACCGTTTGCCGTGGTAATGCCCATGCCCGGCCGTGGCCGCTGAGACAGACCCAGTCGATGCGCCACTGCTTCGGCTAAAAAAGTGTGGGTGGAGCCAGAGTCCACGAGAGTGAGTAATTCATGTCCGTTGATTGCCACCTTCAATTGCATCATACGACCCGTGTGAATACCGATGAGGGCATGGAGAGATATCTCGACATGGTCACTATCGTCGGTCGGTTCGTCTTTGTCGTCAAGCTCGAGGAGAAAAATTCCCTTCATGTAACAACGATGGTTCCTAGAGAATATCTTGGGGCAATTGTAGCACGATCGAGGATCGAAAATCGGTTCGGAGGAATCATTGCGACGAAGAACTGTAATTCCTGGGAAAAAGGTCAAAATTCGTCCAAATAAATTTGAATTTGAGATGTTTTTGCAGGAATTTTGAATTTGAAATTTCCCCGGCCGGTATTTCGAATCCCGGTTCCTACCGGTAAATCCAGTTACCGCTGGTAACCAGCCAGGTTTTCCATCTCTGAGCATAGTCCCTTGGCGCGTCGATCAGAAATCTCCTCCACAGAAAGGCGTCGGAATCGGGAGGGGTTTGCCATGGTGTCGGTGGTCACCAACGGTACGGACGGTGCTGGTATGGCCGCCGCGACAACTGTCGACGTTGGCATGCTGGTCCCTTGTTGGCAATGCCCCGGGCGTGAAGCGCGACCAGACAGGGGGTTTTATCGAAGGCTTTGGATCCCCAGATGTCTCCTCGAGATGTTGCTCGTATGCTCTAGCCAAACTCATGGCCTTTTGAAGATGCATTGGATGCTGAAGCTCGACGTTGATTTGCAACGACTTGCCCAACCCAGCAGTGAAAAGTTGTACTTGCTGTAGTGGCAAGAGCGGTTCGACACGGCATAAGAGCGCCAAAAACTTCGTCTTGTATGCGTCAACCGTCATCGTTCGTCGCAGTTGAGTCAATTCACCAAGAGGGTTGTTGCGGATGGGGGGGGACCGCATGTCGACGAACTCCGAGAAGCAAACCCAAGAAATCATGCCTTCATCGCGTTCGAGTTGGTAGTACCACTGTTGGGCGGCGCCGGTCAAGTGGTAGGATGCCAACCAAACTCGCTCTTCCTCCATGGTACGTTGCCCCCGAAAAAATTGCTCACATCGGTTGAGCCACAGAAGAGGATCTTCCTCGCCATCATTCGTCGGGAAGGAGAGCTTGTGAAAGCGAGGAACCGTGCACCGATCTTCTTGTCGTGAAACTCGGGTTCGAGAGGCCAGCCTCGGTCATGGAAGCCGCCGCTGGAAGCCGTGGCCAATGCTGTCGCGCCACCTATCTTCCACCTAGCGATCACTTGATCATGTGCGGCCTGCTGCGCCTTATTACCGCTAATCTCGGCCATCATGATTGCGAGCTGTTGGAACACGTCATCTAGAGTCTTGTTTACCATGGCGAAAGGTGGTGGTGATGGCTCTGATACCAAATTGATATGGTGTGGGATTAAAGAGGATGAAGATGCAAGATGATGATAAATTGGCGAAGGAGAGGATCGCCCTCGGGTTGGCTGGACTTGTTCCGATCGGCCGAGGCTTTGATCTCTGCCGAAACTTGGTGAGGCTAAATTTTTTTCTTATTTCTTGATTAAACCTCCCTCTTTTACATATGCTGCTTTTATAGACTTAAGCATGCAGAATTTTCAGAAGTGGCATAAGGAAAGCACAAACTGAATTGAATACGAAACTAACATATTCTCTAACTCAATCTCTTAAGGAGAAACTAACTCTATCCTATCTCTTAAGGAGATTAATCTCTAGCTCTAATCATCCATGCCAACAACACCTTATGATGCCAAATTGGAAGCAGTAACCGCACGTGAACGGTACCCTCGGCCGAAGTCGTTGCCACTGCAGTCCGTCGCCGCCGTCTTTGATACGCCTTCCCCGCAAATGCGTCCACAACAGCAAGCCAATTGAATCTATCTTCATGTGGTTGTGCCGTTTTTTCATTATTTATCTGTATACTGCAATCTCAAATTATTTCTAATGTAGACTATATGACAAGCCATAACTTGTTTTAAAAACTAGGATGTGTACATAAATTGGGGGTAGGTGGTAATCACAAGTTCACGACTCCCCACGTGAATATGTAATCTTAGAATTCTGAATTTGACAAACTAAGTAAATATTATGTTGTAGTTTCAGTGATAAGTAACCAATTAGCACATGTTTTGGAATGCAGATTTGCAGTATTGTGTAGATTGAGTTGTGGGTTCACTTGTAGATTGGGTAGTTGACTTTGGATCACGGGAAGTTGTCTTCATTTTTACTCGTCTGACTTGCTGTAACTGACTGTTGGTATACTCCCTTTAGGACCCCATGTTCTGTTGGCAATAGATGGGCTAGGGTAATTGATGTCCTGCTTTAATTCTTCTAAATTCTCCGCAGTTTTGTGATCACTCTCAAACTTTGTGTATATGCTATATTGTCTCTGGTCGTCAACCTCTGAATCTGCATTTATTTTATCATCCTACCAAAAATGTGATTCAGTGGATAAGTAAAATGAAGTTCATGGAATTTCATATTTTCATGTAAGAGTCAGTACATGAACCTCATCTGCTAATTTTCTACTTTCTGATTTTTGAATTAGTATTCATGCCACGTTTCATGTCTTGCAAGCAAAAAGGTGATACGTGCTCCAGAAATATACAATTACTCTGTATTTAAAGGAAGTATTAAAATAAGTTAAGTGATGTACCTCAATCTCTTGCCACAGCTTCATGTTGCCCCTCTCTAATCGCTCCACGTGCTCCACAATATTTTCAACACTGCGACAAAGCTGAAACATTTGACATTATACGGTGAAGGGGAAGAAACAGTTACAATATATACTTGTGTTAAGAAAATGAGATACCTCCCAATAAGAAAGAAAAAAAGAAAATGACATACCTTCATAATAGCGCCATCATAAATGTTTGAACTCTCATTGCCCTAGCGCACATCTGCTTCACCTTGTTGATCATCTGATGGATCCAAATCGCAAAATTCAGGTTTTGAGCTTCCGTCCTAGTCATATGGAGGTGTGAGCTTTGTGTCAGCGCCTTGGTAGTTGAGTGCTTCTCTTCTCTAGCATTGGAAAACAAAGTTACAAACTGCACGGAAAAATATATGAATGTCAGTGATCACAGAGCAAGTTTCTGGCACTGCAACTCCAACAAAACATAGAGTACGCAGTGGAAGCTATCAACTGGGTATCCTCATTATCAATCTACCGGCGAGAAAATTACACGTGTTTGTTATGCTCTGAACTCTGAACCAAGTTCATTTCCTTCAATTAACCATACAAGTCGACCGTAGGAATGCTCGGCCGTCTGAAATTAATCTTGTGGATGCCCCCACAAGTCTACTGTACCTACTACTAGTATATACAGATCGCAAAAAACAAGTATATGCAGAAACAGTATTTAATCTTGCTGATGTCCCCGGTGAATCTTTTCTATCACAGGCCATTCCAAACTCGAGCTTGCTTCAGACGTTGCAGGTGTCCCCGCCACCGACGTGCCCCTTCCGGCTCCTCCTCCGATCCTTCAATGAGATTGCAAACTTCAGACTATTGCATTGACAACAACACATAGCAAAATGCAGAGCAAAGGAAACACAGTACATACAACCTCCTGTGATGGCACATCTTCTTCTACTTCGAGCATGCAAACGACTTGACCCATTGTAGGTCTTCTGTCAGCAATGGGATCGACGCACTTCAGCGCAACTACAAGGGCACGCTTGAGAGCCCGTTTGGTTGGCTTAGTCTCCATTTCAGGATCTACTACTTCCTCGGCTCTTCTGCTGCCAACCATCAGTTTAAGCCACTCCACTAGATGCACCTGCAGGATATCCATAGCAGCATATCTTACTGAAAGAAATGGAGCACAAAGTAAAATTTTGAAACAAAAAGCTCAAAGTAAATTTGACAACCACAAATAGTACAGCCTTGACAAAAAAAAACACTAGATGTAGAATCGAACTAATTTCACTGTTTATAAATTGAAAGGCCAGATAAAATGAAAAAAATGGATGACCACTAGCTATGTTCAAGGCATGCATGGTAGATACAAGGTCCTCTGCATGCTCACCTCATTAGCAGGCCGACCATAGTTAACTGGATCCCTTCCAGTCACTGCTTCCAAGAGCAGTATGCCGAAGCTGTAGACATCGCTTTTCTCGTTTAGCAGCCCAGTATTTGCATATTCGGGGGCTACATACCTGAAAACAATGGGAGCTAACTAGCTAAGTGATAATTGCTTGTTACCATTATACCATGTCAACTCCTAATGGAGAATTAACTCAGGAGAAAAAGAGTCTCATGGAGAACAATATTTATGCAGTTACTGCAACTCTGCACAGAAAAGTACAGCATGACAATTAGAGCTTACCCAAAAGTTCCCATAACTCGAGTAGTAATATGGCTCTTCCCTGCATCCAAGAGCTTAGATAATCCGAAATCAGAAAGTTTGCCATTGAATTCTTCATCGATAAGGATATTGCTTGATTTGATATCACGGTGAATAACTTTTGGCTCTATCCCTTCGTGAAAATAAGCCAGTCTGCACAGCAAAATTTGTTGGAAGTGGATATTTCTACTTGGTCTAACATAGAAAGGGAGAAAGCAAATTCATGAATAGGTAATTTCTTACGCTTTCGCAATGCCAAGTGTAACTTTTATGCGGGCTTCCCAAGTAAGAACACCTTGTTGACGCAATGCACCATGCAACCACTGTTCTAAGTTCCCATTGCTGATGTATTCATAGACAAGCATCCTGAAATACGAGTGGCTTAATGGTGTGTGCTGTAAATTGTAATTGTTTCACAAAAATGCACATTCTGATTCAAGCAAATGGACTTTTATGTGTTTATTTGTATTGAACCTTTCACAGCTTATATTTGTATTAGCTTAAGAAAACAAACCTAATATATCAATATAGCCAGTCCATGCACAAATATTACCCAGCTAAGGTTGACAACAAACCAAGCAGGCCCTATGGAGGTCTCTTATTACCTAGCCTCCACTTAAGAATTTAGGTTTGCAATAAGTGATTCAGAACATTCAAATCAAGCATATATACAAACTTCAAATCGCTCATTCGTATAGCCAACTAAAGATGATAATATCCTATCGATGTTTCTTGAAACTGGACTAAGATCTGGACTGTATATAAAGGGGATATATTGCTTTATGCAAAACCATGAATATTTACCAGACATCTCTTATTAATGCTAAAATGATTCTGAATGATGCCTTGAGTGCTCATATTTAACATTTAGCAATTGCAGCAGCTGAACAACATGATAAGCATATAGCACAGTAGGATAACTACTGAAGGCGTTTATAGACTTTGAAGTAGACACCACTGTTAGCATATTTCAAGGGCAAAGAACTTTCATATTCAATTCAAGAGATGTATTGGAAACAAAAGGATACACATGAAAATTTATGATGAAGTGGCCATTCTGTGCAAGACAAAATATATGGCTGGCAGCTCCGTGAACCTTGGTCAAGGGAATATAAAAAGCTATCTAACAGTGTATAAAACAAAGATTCACCTGTGGCTTCCCTCGACACAGTAACCTAAAAGCCGGACCAGATTCTTATGCCTAACATGACCAATAGCCTCAACTTCAACCCTAAACTCTTTTTCTGCCTGGCCCCTGCAAAACCGTATCCAGAATATAGTAAATTACCATAGCATATCATTCTGCGGTCTGGAAAGCAGCTGTCCTTTTTGGTAAGAATCAACTCCAAATGTCTCTTACATGTTATTAAACAGTTTTTTTATTGCAACATCAGTTCCATTTATAAGATGACCATGGTAAACAACCCCGTATCCACCCTCTCCAATGATATTCTCGTTAGAGAATCCATTTGTTGCATGCTCCAAATCCCTGAGAGTAAACCAATGGCCCCAACCCAGATGAGAGAATTCAGGGATAGCAACCCGGGGAGACACGGACACAGTGGCATACTGAGAGAACTCCCTCTTATCGTGCACTGAACTGCCTTCATCGCCGGAGTATGAACACTGGGCCTTATCATATTTGTACACTGAGCTGCATTCAATCAAATTATGATCATCACTTGATTTGTTCGTGATCAAGTGAGCCAACATTTTCTGTGAATCTTTCTCACTGTGTCTCCCCTTCACCGGAAGGATGTGACTTTCTTGGGCATGGGTGTTTTCTGCAGAAGCTCGGTTGCCCACTTCATCTACTTCAATCTCTTTGGTTGCATCCGGGATTTCAGGTTCAGCAATCTCATCAAAGTGATTCCATCGTTTCCTCCAGTATATCAACAAGAAGCATACGCAACCTAGGACAAACAGAATTACAGCCCAAATGGTTATGCCAAGCACAATCCACAGTCTCAAACCAAAAGGCGGTGTCCTGGACAATAACTCCGTGCGTAAGTTTTCACTGGTTGACATTTTCCCTGCAACCAAGACACTTTAGCATTAGCTCATCCTAAGCAATACTAGAATTACAGTGGAGTAGCGAAACTAGGGGTAAAGAGATCCAGAGAAAAAAGAACAAATTGGTAAGAGCACCCAAAATACTCATCAAGATTATCAAAAAAGAGGAGAAAACGGGTAGATGCCATAAACCTTGCACAGAAAATAATAATAATTCCAATAAATCAGAGAAGAACGCACTCGGCATTGCTAGAAAATCAAGAAAATGCTGATGGCACTCTTTCACAAAAGTTAATGCAATTAGTAAACAAGCCCTTTATCAACATGTCAATAAGATGACACACAAAAACATGTACAAATTCCTACCTTGATAGATTACAGAACTGTATGAGAATTAAACACTGAGATACAGACTTGTTTACCTGACTGACAACCAAAAAGTCATTTGCAGCTAATAGACTAGACCAGCATCAGGCAGAACCTATTTGAAATTTGTAAGAACAAAACAAAATTATAGACAGAATTAAGAAGTCCAAGTGATCAATTTATTCATACTGTTATTAAAAACAACCATTAGAAAGCAATTGCTTGGTCTTTGGGTACAGTTTACATTAACTCCAAGCCTCCAGCATAGCAGACTCATGTGAGGGATAACCTCCAGTACATGATATTCTCCGCAAAATGTGGATGACAGATTGATAGGTTATGATAAAACGGGAGAAAGACCAAGAATAATGTATACAAATTCTATAGACCATGATCAAGATATAAAAGGCTACTCGTGAATTAGTGTCGACTTCACTAATTAGAGCGCAGACTGGAAGCAGACATGCGGACAAAGCTTGCTTCCGGTTTATACAGGAAGATGAAGACCAGCAGTTTGCCTTCAACTATGAGCTACAGCATGATTCGTCCAAGAGAACCAAGAGATCCTAACTTGGTTCATCTACCTCAAGCAAACACTTTGACCACATTAACACTTGTTCCCTCTGGGGCATTAACGCAAACACCTTCCGTGCCTTCCATGGGAGTACCCCATGCCACGCACGCATGGTGCACCTACTCGATCCGAGCTTTTGCTGGCAAACACAAACAACTAGTGTGCACTCTCATGACCACCGTACGAAGATATATCACACAACCTCAAATTATAGACCTCCACCTTATCTATCACGCTCACCTGGCCATCATCAAGCCGGCCATGAATGGGAAGGCGACCCTTACCGCCAGCCGGAGACGCCAGCGCCAACCCCTCCGCTTCCTTGCCGCAGCTTCTGTCTGCGCCCACGGAATCCACCACTCGTCTACTAGTACTCGAAAGATCGCTGTGGTTGCGACCAGCCAACAACTGGAGCCGAGGACGGCGAGGTGTCTCTTGGTAGGTGAAGTGCTCTTCCTGTACACTCACTCGTTGGCTCTTTTGGGTGTTTGTACTTTGAGTAATACTAGTTTGTTGGCATTTTGGTGAGCTATCTAGATTTCTACTATCTTGGCTGAAAAAAAAAAGAATCATGAGATGGGATCGATGGAAATGAATCCACTGCATCAAAAGTGTCAAAGCAGATGGTACAGTATTGTGCATTAGAAAGTAATATTCACCGTTTCTATCAATAACTATAAAATTACTACAGTGTACTATCGAGTAGTATTTATATACACGTAAATCACTCTATCTACACAGTGATCATATGTATTATAGTAGAAGAGGATTCGAATCCGAGGCTGATTTGCTGCTAGCACCATTGCTGATGGTATGGCTGTGAATTGTGGCCAACTTGTCTGGTTAACTGCTCCAAGAAATCTTCTTAGTGTGGGCTCCCTTCCTTGTTTACCCATTATCCTCTTTGCTTTACACCTCTGATCCATTATGGGTGAAGAAAGTGAGCCTTTGCGAGTAAAGTAAAGATACATGCACCCGTATAAAAGATTGTAGTAACTTTGGGGTCAGTATCGCCTAATTCCTTGAGGTCGAAGAAACCAAAAGATGGTATCGTTGAAAGTTAAACAACAGTCCGGGTGTAGTTATCGGTGAAGCTAGAATACTTGCATATCGTATCCTCCGTGCTTCCATTTTCTAACAGTCTTCCCTCAAAACGTGGGATAAAGTAAGTATCGAATTAGCTAAGAAGAAATAGTCATCTAAATCTGAGCCGAAAAATACTAAGTTAGGTGGTTGTTAGACCACGTGGATTGATCGTAAAAGATCATATAAACTGGTTATAGACTTTGTGATAATGAATAATTGACGTTTAGGTTGTATTGATATTTGCGGTTGTGAAAGTTTCGGTTGTTGGATTTTCAGTGAGTGGTCGGATCATGCCTTGTATCGGGTGGTCTAATCGTGATACTCGATAATCCTTTTCGTATGGACTCGAATCATCAGAGCTACGAGTCTCGTAGCCCGACTCAGATTCACGAGTCTCGTAGCTCGAGTACCGAATGCTAGTTTTTCGAGTATTGTAGATTCGAATACCGAGTGGTAGAGCTCCGAGTAATGTACTCAGTCATAAGTTGAGGTGTGTAACGAGTACGAAGGACAATCGGGGTTGCATGGTCGATGGTCGAAGCTAC
The DNA here is from genome assembly GCA_036346395.1 of Hsuehochloa calcarea. Classification (NCBI taxonomy): domain Eukaryota; kingdom Viridiplantae; phylum Streptophyta; class Magnoliopsida; order Poales; family Poaceae; genus Hsuehochloa; species Hsuehochloa calcarea. The sequence goes on along the minus strand of CM070593.1, from coordinate 26,342,530 downwards.
AGTGGCTGATCGATGGTCGAAGCTATAATGACTGGTCGATGATCGAAGCTACAGTGGCTGGTCGATGGACTGTAGTCGTAGGCTTCGTGATCGGTAGTCGTGTGCTTCGTGGTCGGTAGTCGTAGGCTTCGTGATCGGTAGTCGTGGGCTTCGTGCACGGTGGTCGTCGGCTTTGCGATCAGTGATCGTAGGTTTCTGATCGGTGGTTGTACGCTTATAGTAAGTAGTCGTACGCTACGAATACTTCAATTCTTGTATTCTTCGAGTACCTTGAGTCCTCGTGTCTGATCGGCCAACGGTATTACCAGTGTATACACAGCGGTAAAACCAGTTTTACAGAGTGATCTCTAGTTGTTTTTCTAAAAGCTGGATTTTAAGGTCGTGGATGATCTGGTTCATGTTTATTGATAAATGAGAGTGTGTTATGCGTGTGTGAACTGATATTGGTCAAGTTGGAGAATTTGAGCCAGAAAACGTTATTTGATCTTTGCATATGCAGGTTGAGGTGGAGACGGTCATGGTCGATGATGAGGAAGACTGGAACTAGAAGGGGGAAATCCAAGGTTTAGGTGGCCGTGGATGTCACAGGATAGTCGTGCTCACGCTGGGGCACATCGAGATCAAATGTGAATGCATGATACGTGGTCGAAGCTACGAGAGGTATCGTCTTGGAGGCTTCGACGCGTGAAGACTTATGGAAGGCGTTCATAACTGGAAGGTTTAGATATATTAGAAAACTCGGGATTTGAGGGGTTTCGGGTCCCCTGATTTTCGGAAGAGATAGGATTATGTGTCCATGTTGTTAAGGATACGGTTTAGGGCTCTAGCATATAAAGTCCGAAGAGGTTTAGAGTTTTGGAAGTGACTCAGGGGGCTTTTGGAGGCTTTTTGCGGCGGCTTTCAACAGAGAATTTTTTGGTGTTTTCGTGCTAGGGTTTCAGGGGTACCAGGAGAGCACTTTGTAGCCACATAACATATTTGAGTAATAACAGATCAGATCTATTCCAAGAAAGATTGATCATCTCTGTCGGCGTGTGCTACTAGACATTGGGTTCGACTTGTTCTCGTTTATCGTCTTCTGCATGTTCTTATATCTTCGACTAGCGCTTGTGTTGACCAGTCTTCGACTGATTCTTGTTCCAAATGGTCTTCGACTCGTTCTCGTTCCAAGCAGTGCTTGACGTTCTGAAGTCTTAGGACGGAAGAAATCTGATAGACGAACACTTTCGACTAGGTGGTCGAAACCCCCATGATTAGGTCGCCTTGATCATCTTCAATCACGTGTTGTGTTGGTCAACTGATTATCGACAATAGCATCAACTGGCAGAGCAGTTTCGACCACGACAACGAGGAGGCTTCTCGTATAAGTACGTTACATTCGGTTGTCAGTTGAATCCAATGCAGATCCTCTTCAGTAAGTTGCAAAAGAATACACTACAATCATTCACCCCCCTCTGATTGTCGTATCTGATCTTACAAGTGATATCAAAGCATGTTGCTATGACGTCAGAGAGGTATGTGAATCGTCCTCCCATGCTAGATGGTACTGAATTTGTCTTTTGGAAGTGTCGTATGCAAGCATATATTGAGGCTCAAAGTAGTGATGTTTGGAATGATGTTTCTAGACCATATGAGGTTTCGGTTACTGTTACTAATCTAAATAAAACAGATGTTGATTTAAATGTTTAAGCTCGTAACTTATTGTTTCAAGAGATTTCTCGCAAAGAATTTGATCGTGTAGCTCATATTAATTTTGCCCATTTAATATGGAAAACTTTTTGCGATTATCATGAAGGAACCACTAAAATTAAAAAAGTATGTAAAAATCTTTATCGAAAAAGAGTATTCTGATTTTGCTGTGAAGCCTAGTGAAGCTATTGATGATCTTTTTACTCGGTTTGAAAAAATATTGATTAATTTGCGCAGTGTCAATGTTATTCCCACTGATGAAGATAATGCAACTAAAATTTTGATATATTTAGGCACAGAGTGGTTGATGGTTGTCACAACTATCAATCAAACTGTCGATCTAGATACTTTAACCATTGAAAACCTATGAGATGGAAGCATTGCCATCTAAGATTGATAAATACTCATCTTTAGCACTTGTGACTAACCCCGTGCAGGATGCTTCATCGAGTTCTTTTTCTTTGTCTGCTTTGTCTTTTTTTCAAGGAACAATTCGAACAGCTCCTTTAAGAGGGTTTGGTGTTGATCTCCTCACGAGCATACAAGACACTCAACAATATGGAGATGAGTAAGTTAGGTGTCATGCCAAGTTCGATCAAGCGCTATGAGTGTGGCGAGCCAGGCCACATTAAGATAGTGTCCCAACCTCAAGGGGAAGGTGATCAAGGAAGACAAGAATTATCGTCATCGGCCATTCAAGAACAACAACACCAAGGGTGGCAATTTTCGTCAGAAATTTGCTGAAAAGGTTCTTTATGCTATCTACATCTTGATCTGAGTGATGTGGAATATGGAAGTTGTAACGACGACAACCACAACAAAGATGATGCTAAAGGTAAGAAGAAGAAGAACGGTAACTTCATGGGCATGTGTTTCATGGCAAAAAACAACAATGATGATGACAATGACAATGATTCTGATTAGGTAAGACTATCATATGATGAGCTTGAAGATGGTTTGATTAAACTTGCTATTGAACTGAAAAAGACAAAAAACAAACTGAAAGAAAATGATTATCTTGTTGAAAGCTTAACTTCTGAAATCAGTAGACTTAGAGCTTCTGTTCTTGATAAAGAATCATGGGAATACATCAAACTTTATTCAACTTAGGAATATAAATGCTAAATTTGATGATTTAAGGTTTGCACATGACTCTTGTGATGAAAAGTTAAAACTTGCAAATAATGAAATTGAAAAGCTCAAGTTTAGTTCACCAACATGTTTAGAGTCAAGTATTTCAAATACTCAAACTAAAACTTGATCTAATTGTAGATTGCTAAAAGCTAGACTAAATTCATCTCATGAAACAATTCAACAAATGTTTTATTATGAGATATCTTCTTGTTCTAACTGTCCTAAACTTACCATAGAAATAGAAGATTTGACTAGACAACTTAATGATTTTGCTGAAAAGGAAAAATTGGTTCAGTATAGTGCTCCTAAGAAACCTGTGAATGAATATATTAAATGCGCAACTTGTCTCACTCTAGCTAAAGACAATGTGTATCTCAAAGACACTTCAGAGAGATTTTTTGGCAAGAAAATTTTGAATATGATCCTAGACAAGTCAAAAGTGAGTGTTAAACATCAGGGTCTAGGATTTAATTCTATTGAGTATGCCAAAAATAATCCTCTTAAGATTGTTAAGCTTCTTGAACCTGGAAAATTTGAAGTAGAATCTGAACCAAGATAAATTATTTTTAAATCGGATGGTATTGCAAATGATTCATCTACCCAAGTGGGTACTGTAAAGGCAATAGATAGGACTTCTCATCAAAACAAGTATAAATGCACTAATTATGGTAGAGAGAGTCATTTGGTTCAATTTTGCTTTCAAAAAGCAAAGAAAGAAAAGAAAGACAGGTCAAGGATGGTTTCTCGTACTCGAGTGGAGTTTGATCAAGTTCCTTATCATCGCTTTGCTCCTTGTAAATAATTTTCTGCGGGTTTGGGAGTTTCTGCGATTGGACCGATATGACCGGTTTATATCACGCGGTCATACTAGTCGGCAGTCAGACAGGCGCCTATCACATGGTCATACCGGCCAGTGGTCAAACCGGTGTCTGTCACGCGGTCATACCGGCCGACGGACAAACCAGCACGACAACTACGATCTGATCGGCAGTACACATAATGTCAAAATTATTTTCCTTTGCCTACTGTTGCTTCTGTTCGTTGCGTATCTCAGTATTGGTTACCTAAAGTTTTATTGTCGAACCCCAGTACTAAGATACCAACGATTGTTCATGCTTTGTAGGCTCATAGCAAGCGGAAGGAGAACATATGGTTCAATGACTCCAGTTGCTCTCGCCACATGACCAGAGACTCTAGATGGTTCTCCTCCCTCACTCATGTCACCGGTGATGAGATGATTACTTTTGGGGACAATGCTCAAGGATGAGTTCTTGCAAAAGGTAAATGACGCACCTGAATACATCTTCTATGACTCTGACGACAATGAAATGGTAACCCTGATTCACACTTCGACACACGTATCTACACCGATGGAGTCTACAACTAGTGGCTCTGATCCTACCTCCAACGAGGTAGAGGCCACTACTGCTACACCTATGTCACCTACGACACCTCATGCTCCTCTGCATATTCAATGATGTCATCCTCCTGAATAAATGATTGGTAGTTAGATGAGAGAGTTCTTCACAACAGGTATCACTCTGATGCCTCATATGCTCATGTTGTTTTTGTTTCCTCTTTTGAACCCCAAGATGTAAGTCATGCTTTATCTGATGAGTCTTGGATTAATATCATGCATGAGAAATTAGAAAATTTCGAGTGTAATAAAGTCTGGATCTTAGTTTCACCTCCTCATGGTCATAATATTATTAGAACAAAATGGATTTTTAAGAATAAACAAAGTGAGGATGGTGTTGTTGTTCGAAATAAGGCTAGACTTGTGGCTCAGGGTTTTACCCAGGTAGAAGGTCTTGATTTTGGTGAAACTTTTGCACCTGTTGCTCGATTAGAAGCCATTAGGATCCTTTTAGCGTTTGCTACATCTAAGAGTTTCATGTTGTCTCAAATGGATGTTAAGAGCATTTTTCTTAATGGTTGTATTGAGGAAGAAGCGTATGTAAGACAACCACCTGGTTTTAAAATTTTAAAATTTCTTGATCATGTTTACAAACTGTCCAAAGCTTTATATGGTTTAAAACAAGCACCTAGAGCATGGTATGATGGACTTAAATCATATTTACTTAAAAATAAATTTCAAATGGACAAGGTAGATAAAATATTGTTTACTCTCAAGCATGACAATGATATTTTACTCATTCAGATTTATGTGGATGATATCATCTTTGGTGGTTCCTCTCATGCTCTTGTTTTCAAGTTTTCAGATACTATGAGCAGAAAATTTGAGATGAGCATCATGAGAGAACTCACATTCTTCCTAGGCTTCCAGATTAAGCAATCAAAGCTGAGTATTTTTGCTCATCGAACCAAGTATACTAAGGATCTCCTTTGTCGCTTCGACACGGGGATAAGTAAACCAGTCTCCACACCAATGGGATCCTCCGCGGTCTTAGACCCTGACGAGGATGACGAGCCTGTTGATAAAAAAGAATACAGAAGTATGATTGGTTCACTACTGTATCTCACTGCTTCAAGACCAGATATTTACTTTGTTGTATGTCTGTGTGCTCGCTTTCAAGCTTCCCCCACATGCTTCGCATCGCCAATCAGTTAAGCGCATTTTTAGGTATCTTCAGTCAACTTTAGAATTTGGTATGTGGTATTCTTCTTCATTATGTTTTACCCTTAGAGCTTATTCAGATGGATATTTTGAGGGTTGTAGAATTGATATGAAGAATACTTCTGACATATGTCACTTTTTAGGCACATCTCTTGTTTCATGGGCTTCTAGGAAATAGTTGTTTGTTGTACTTTCCACTACCAAGGTTGAATATGTGGTTGTTGCTTCTTGTTGCTCACAATTGATTTGGATGTCAGCTACGCTTAAGGATTTTGGCTTAGATTTGGATAGTGTCCCTCTTTACTGTGATAACACTAGTGCTATTTGTATTGCTAAAAATCATGTGCAACATTCACGAACCAAACACATTGATATTCGGTATTATTTTCTTAGAGACCATATGGAAAAGGGAGATGTTGTTTTGCATTTTATTGACACAAATTCGCAAGTTGCTGATATTCTCACAAAACCACTTGATTCTGCACGATTTGCTCTTTTGCGAAGTTAGTTGGGTATGTTGCATCCTATGAGATTATTTTGAGAGGGAGCTTGTTGTTTAAACTATTAGAAGCTTTGTTTATTATACTTGTCAAATAATTCATCAAGTCAAAGCCATTGAAATAAATTGAAGCGTATAGCTCTCTTTATCATATTTACTCATGTGTTGTGTAGCTTTGATCATGATTGGTTATAATTACTTTGCCACATTTGAACTAAAGCTGACATGACGGAAGACTGTGACTAGATTGATTATAATTATTACTTTGTGATGTTCATTGAAAAGGATTAGCTTGCTTGTGAGTCCTATTTTAATCTTGACTTTGAGGCTCATATATCTCTTATTGCAATCCTTGTATGTTCACTCAATTTGGCATGTTATAAAATTTTAAAAAAATGAGAAAGAGAAAATTACAAAAATGTATGCTTCAACCATGCCATACACACACACACACACAAAAAGGAGCATAAAATGTGCTCCAATGACAAGAAGTATGCTTCAAGTATGCCACAATTGAAAAGAACTATGCTACAAGCATGCCACCATTGAAAAGAAGTATGCTCCAAACATGGAACATGCTTAAGACTTGAGTTGGATCAATAGGTTGTTACATGAGGCTGCTAGCTCATCAAGATTTAAAGTTTACCTCACTTTTTAGGCTTTAACTTTTCTTTGTAATATCTCATTGCGCTCGTTATAATCAGTTTAGTCATTGTTGAGATGTCTATCAGTAATTTAACTTGCTTAATCATTCTAAAGATTTGTTTTGACATTGCTATCTGATATATGGCATTATATGATCTAGATAGCTCTACTAAAAAAGATGGCTTAGTCAATCTATTAAATCAATGCGCAGTTGACTTGGATAATCTACAAAGCTTCTTTATTTTTACTCTACTGGACTCAGAGTATTGTAGCTATGAGTACTGTAGCTTCGAGTACTGAGTGCTAGTTTTTCGAGTACTGTAGATCAAGTACCGAGTGGTAGAACTATGAGTAATGTACTCAGTCGTAAGTCGAGGTGTGTAACGAGTACGAAGGACAGTCGGAGTTGCATGGTCGATGGTCGAAGCTACAATGCCTGATCGGTGGTCGAAGCTACAATGACTGATCAATGGTCAAAGCTACAGTGATTGGTCGATGGTCGATGGACTGTAGTCGTAGGCTTCGTAATCGGTAGTCGTGCGCCCGTGGTGGGTAGTCGTAGGCTTCGTGATCGGTAGTTGTGGGCTTCGTGCTCGGTGATCGTAGACTTCTAGTAAGTGGTCGTAGGCTTTGCGATCAATGGTCGTAGGTTCATGATCGGTGGTCGTACGCTTACTGTAAGTAGTCGTACGCTACGAGTGCTTCAATTCTTGTATACTTTGAGTACTGTCGGTGTATTAGAACCGATCTTACGTAAAGATTATTTGATTCGGGGGGTCTCCTAAAGATGAAATCACGCAGAGTGGTTGACACGGGATGTTTAGACAGGTTCAGGCCTTCTCCTGGGAGAATAACAACCCTACTCCTGTGTGTGTATGGTATTGACTGTATTCTCGATGATCAAGCAAGAAACTAAGATTATTACAGAGTACAGTACTTGTGTTTCTCCTTGACTCGCTCTGTTTCACCCCCCTTTTTCACCTTCTGATTGATGTCTTTATATAGTCGTGAAGAAGTAGCCGTTTTGTCCTGCGGAAGAGGCGCCTTAATTGAGCCAGTAATGGGCGCATGATGGCAGTAATTACCGGCGCATTGGCTTCTTCACGCCGTCTGGCAGTTATCATTCAGAGGTAATGGGGTATTTAAGCACTATTACTACGCAGAATAGTAGTGCGTATGGACCGTTCGGATTCCTTAATCAATTGGACCCACTCGCTTGTAGGTTTGATTGTAAGGTGGTCGTGGTTTACTTGGTCGTAGTATGACTTACAACTGGGTATAAGTCGTAGTAGAGCTTACGACTGCGCAGTAGTCGTAGAAGGACTTACGACTAGGTAGTGGTCGTAGAAAGACTTACGACCAGGTAGTGGTCGTAGAAGGACTTACGACCATGACATAGTCGTAGTAAGACTTACGACTATGGGGGTGATTGTAGAAGATCTTACAATCACTTGGTAGGTCTCCCCCTTATAAATATAAGGGGTACTTCTGGGGACTATGTGACATCATATTTACCCATAATAAGAATTATAGATAAAAGATAAAATGAGGATTATTAGATCCTCGTCAAGTACCTTGAGTCCTCGTATCTGATCGGCCAGCGGTATGACCGGCGTATACACAGCGGTAAAACTGGCTTTACAGAGTGATATCGAGTTGTTTTTCTAAAAGCTAGATTTTAAGGTCATGGATGATCTGATTCATGTTTATTGATAAATGAGAGTGTGTTATGCGTGTGTGAACTGATATTGGTCAAGTTGGAGAACTTGTGCCAGGAAAACATTATTTGATCTTTGCATGTGCAGGTTGAGCATGGAGACGGTCATGGTTGATGACAAGGAAGGTCGAAACTACGAGGGGGGAATCCAAGGTTCAGGTGGTCGTGGATGTCACGGGATGGTCGTGCTCACGCTGGGGCACATGGAGATCAAAGATGAATGCATGATGCGTGGTCGAAGCTACGGGAGGTGCCGTCCTAGAGGCTTCGACGCATGAAGAGTTATGGAAGGCATTCATAACTGGAAGGTTTAGAGATATTGAAAACCCGTGATTTGAGGGGATTGGGTCCCCTGGTTTTCGAAAGAGATAGGATTATGTGTCTGTATTGTTAAGAACATGGTTTAGAGCTCTAGCATATAAAGACCGAAGAGGTTAAGGGTTTTGGAAGTGACTCAGGGGTCTTTTGGAGGCTTTTTGCGACGGCTTTCGGTAGAGAGCTAGTGTTTCAGAGGTGCCGGGAGAGCACTTTGTAGCCACGGAACATGTTTGAATAATAATAGATCAGATCTATTCTAAGAAAGATTGATCATCTCTGTCGGCGTGTGCTTCTGGACATTGGGTTCGACTTGTTCCCGTTCATCGTCTTCTGCATGTTCTTCTATCTTCAACCAGCGCTTGTGTTGATCAGTCTTCGACTGGTTCTTGTTCCGAGCGGTCTTCGACTTGTTCTTGTTCCAAGCAGTGCTTGACGTTTTGAAGTCATAGAACAGAAGAAATCTGATAGGCGAACACTTTCGACTAGGTAGTCAAAACCCCATTGATACTACAATGGGTGTCCCGATCTTTGATGAGAATGATAAATCGATTTGGGTGGAGAAGACTCTCACGATTCGGATACCAATCGTTCATGACAAATATACCCGGCAATCTCTGAACAAACTCCGAGATCGTTATCAACCTTGCTAGAAGCACGATCGACCTGACCACGAAGGTCTATTCCTACAAGCAAGCGAAGAACACGCAAGAACAAGATAATAAGCAATCTGAAATTGCAAAGAGGACTGAAATATTTTACAAAGTTTGGATTCTAAAGTATTTGAAAGGTTTCGTCGAGATCTACAACTTTGCAGTTGAGGCGAACCCCAAATTCCGAAGGGAAGACTGAAAGAAACGACAAAAAACAGAAACTAAAAACTTCGAGGCAGAAGATGACCTATTTTGGGGACCCTTGAGGGCGACTAGTGTCTTAAGTGGAAAGGATGCGCCTCGTCGTTAGCTTTCCAATGAGCGTAAGAACGTTCAAAATTTATGCCCGTTTTACTAAAGGCGTCTCGGAAGCAAAATCATACTTAGACTTGAAACCGACTCAATTCAAATTTGAAACTGATATATCTTTCAAACACTTAGGCTAAACTTGCTTTTTTGTGAAAGCTTGTGGCTATATGTAGAAGGACTCCACCAATTTTCACTAGTTTTGGCAAAAGTTTGACATGTTTTTTAATTTTTGGGAAGGTGGACACTCTCCTTTTTTCCCCTCTTTTTTCTCTCTTTTTTCCTCTCTTTTTTTCCTCTTGAACAACCGAAACAAACTGATTAGGGTTTTCTCTTTTAATTATTGCTCCTTTCCGAAACTTCAAAACAGCGACGGATATTGTAGTATGCCGCGGTAGAGAAAACATTTACCGCGGCATTGAAAATTGTTGTTGCGGCAGGCGTGGCAGTGGTGGCTTGGTGCGTGGTTGTCGCGGTGGCAAAAGGTAGTGGCGGCAGCGATAAGTAGCTAACACGGCAGAGAGTAGCAACGACGGTAGTTGAACTTGGGCTGCCACAACAAGGAAGATCAAGCAGCGATAGTAGTTTCAGTTGCCACGGTAGAGATTGGCAGAGGCGGCGGCTGGGCGCGCTGGTGGCTGCTGCGGCAGACATGTGGTTTCCGCGGCGGGGGACATGTTGTGTTTGCCACGGCAGCGGAAGGAAAGCTGCGGCAGGCACTGCGGTTGCCACGACAGCGAGAGGAATCAGCTGCAGAGCAAGATGCGTGTCGCGGCAATAGCCGCATGACGTTTTTGGTGCCGCGGCAAGGAAACGGCAGGGGCGGCAAGACACATGTCGCGGCAGCGAGAGGCAGTGCGGCGGGCTATTTTTGGTACCGCGGTGGCAAGATGCGTGCCGCGGCAGCAAGAGGTGGCAGTGATAGGCCGTTTTTGGATGCTGCGGCAGGGATTGACAGAGACGGGAAGCGGCGGCAGAGATTGTGTTTGTCGCGGCAGCGATGGCAGGAGGTTTTATTTGCCACGGCAAAGAGCAGCAGGGAGTTTTGGTTGCCGCGGCAGCAAGCGGCAGAGATTGTTTGGCGCGAAGTTGGACACAATGATGAAGCTACACAAAGGAACACGAAGATCAAGATACAAACTAGACAATAACTAGAAGTAGAAATCAGCAACTAGACACGACAATATAACCAATAATTCAACAAGCAAAAATTAATGAAAATAAAAATTACAAAGCACAAAGGGGCTCGGACAGGGATGAACTAACCCTATTTTTTTCGTGGACTGTAGGTAAAGGAAAAAAAATCTCAGAGATGAATGAAACCTCTGATACCACCTGATGCGACAATGAGTGTCCCGATCTTTCGATAAGAAGGATAAGTCGATTTAGGTGGAGACGACTCTAACGATTCGGCTACCAATCGCACACGACCAATATGCTCGGTAATCGTTGAACCAACTCCGAGATCGTTATCGACCTTGCTAGAAGCATGATCGACCTGACCACAAAGGTCTATTCCTGTATGCAATCAAAGAACACACAAGAACAAGATAATAAGTAATCTGAAATTGCAGATAGGATTAAAATATTTTATAAAGTTGGGATTCTGAAGCGGTATTCAGGGTTGGTCTAGTTGACACAAGGCAATACACGAAGTTGTAATGTAGCTAAATTTTAGCAAAATAAAATTCAAAAAAACTAGAGGGGTGCGGCCACCTTAAATAGGGAAGGCGTGCACATAACTAATAAAATAGAGGGTGATATTATTCATGATACTGTTGATGCATAAACAGTACTATAAACAGTACCACATGAACAGTATAGGCCGCTTAGGGTGGCGCCTTCCCTTAGCCCCAAGCATTACAATGCCCAATTTAGCCCAAACAGATGATGCAACACTTTTTTTTTGTAATTACGATGCGTACATAAAGAATTTGGAGGTGAAGCCAGATCCGTTGGAAAAGAGACAAGATAAGCTTTCCATCAAGTACTCGTGAAGCTCCAACGGACTACGTATGTGAAAGTTATGTACGTTTGAAGTCAGTACTGTCTCCGAAGGCCGAATTGGATTCCAAAATGTGTCCAGCTCGAACTCTTGCTTGGCTTGGATGAAAAGTGATGCGGTGCTGCTCAAATATATATTTTCAGCATTAGGTAGTATCATATAGTTCATATAATATAAAGGCGCTCCTAAAAATGAGTTCACCTGATAATTTAAGTGAAGCGTACGAGCTCTTGTAATTGGAACAACAAGCATAGTAAATATGGTTGTATTCGTAGGGGTCATGTTCTCATCACCTATGATCAGGTTGCCTTGACCATCTTCAATCACGTGCTGCGCTGGTCAACTGATTGTCGACAAATAGCATCTAGAGCAGTTTCGACCACGACAACGAGGAGGCTTCTCGCATAAGTACGTTGCATTCGGTTATAAGTTGAATCCAACACAGATCCTCTTCGATAAGTTATTAAAAAAAAAGCCACTACAATTATTCACCCCCTTTGATTGTCGTATACAATCATCCAGTAGTGAGACTCACAACTCCCACCAACTGAACTAGGCTCGGTTCCTCGTTCTAATCTCAAAGTTTTCGCGTACGAAAATGGGCTTGATTTCTTCTCTAATTAAGCACAAATTCGTATACCAGGCCGAATAATCAATTAGCAATCATCAGCAACTAACGCCGAGCGTGCATGCATAGGACATCGTGATAAATCAAGAGCTGATGGATCGAACGCGTGTACTCAAATAAACCTTCTAGGAGTAGTTATTAGTGCTGTCCATAGTAGATAATCGGAGAATTGTTCCATCCCAAAAAATACTTTTGCGAATTCTTTGAGGGTCTGATATACGTGGGCAGTTTGATGAATACTCTAGCTAGTGTATGATATATTGTTAAGAAGCAGCGTGTAGATGCAAATAGCTAGGTGGTACTACGGGAGATGTCAACTGTTCATTCCTCGAAAAAAAAATTACAAGGTCGCGACGTCAATCTGTCACGATGTTGTGCTTTTGAACAAAGAAAAACAGAATTGAAACGAAAATTCAAGGTTTGCGAAAGACAAACACACAAGGGCATGGTATATACTTTTTATCCTACTAACCGAGTGTTTGTGTGTTGTAATAATTTTTAAATAAACTTAATATAAGTTATTAACTCAGAAAACTAATATTTATAAGATAATTACCCTACGAATGAAAGTTCCATCCATCTTGTCAAAAGTCAAGCTCATATAATTTAATTATATATATATATATATATATATATATATATATATATATATATATATATAGGAAAATGGTTTGGTACTCACAGGAGTATGTACTCCCATCTCTCATATACCACTTAAATCAGATCCTCTTTATCTATTTGAGCATACTCAATAATGATTATAAGATACCCCAAAGTGAGTTCTATGAAAAAATCATTAAAGTCCATCTTTTATAGCTAAATTTGTGTATATATATATATGAAAAAGGGTATATAGCAAAAATAAAGGACCCCAATAAAATTTTTCAATCAAGTATAGTATATAATTAATATTTAAGTATATAAAATATATATAATATATTTATTTAAATGATATCTCCCCACTCAAAAGGTATGGATGAGAGGTGATAGATGACGGACTTGCCACCACCACCAAATTCTTTTTTATATAATAGTAAAGATATAGAACATGGTGTATACTAGATGCTCCGTAAAGGCTGAGAACGGATCACATGATAAACTGGTAAACAGTATCAATCCGCAGATACAAGTGGCTCTCGAAGGAAACTAAGTAACTACCGATCGAAAGGCCTCTTCCATTTGCATGCGATCTCCATGAAAGGCCCTATTTATGCATGACTACGTACCATCAATCACCATCCTTAGTCGGGCCTCCAAGTGATGTTTGGCCTAATACGTGATTTTTATTATTTTTCTGGAACCTGGCCGATCGAATACGTGAATTTGTTGTGATTCTTATCTCAAAGTTAATTTAGCAATTAGATCTCTTTTTGTAATTTGTCCCTTCTTTCGTCTTTCTTACTGTTGGGCTGGCTCAGCTTGACTCAACTTTGGCCCAACTCGTTTAGTAGTGTGGCTTGGCTCGTTAAGCAAATAAGGGGAAAAAATTGTGATGCCCCTTGGCTCGAGTAGTTAAGCTCGCGAGCCGAGTACTTCACGCTACTTCATGCTACTTCATGTCAATAGATTCATGGACTCTACGTAGGGCTGGGAAAAAAAGTTTGAAGCTCGCGAGCCTGCTTGAGCTCGTTGTGAGCCGAGCCGGCTCGGCTTGAGCTCGTAAATTTTCGAACCGAGCCGAGCCCAACTTCCAGCTCGGTGAAAATTCAAACCGAGCTCGAACCGGCTCGCGAGCCAAATTGGCTCGTTACTGTTTCAGCCCTATTTATATTCCCACGCCCTATTTCCCATACCCGCGGCCGCCGCCTTCCCCACGCCCCCCGTCCTCTCTCTCTCGCCCAAGATCCACCACCTCCGCCTCCCCGCCGCCACCCGCCGCCACGCTCCTCCCTCCCCCCAAGTCCACGCACGTCTGCCTCCCCCTCCCCCAAGTCTAGTGCCTCTACCCGCCGGCCGCCGCCTCCGCCTCCAGTTCTAAGATGACCATGAGCGTCGGCGGCCTTCTCCGTGGGCCGGCGGTCGTCTCCGTGGTGGCTTGGAATGAGGACTGAGGAGGAGGTGCCGTGGCATGGTGTGTGGATGTGTGTCTGGATGTGCGTGGCCTCAAGCTCGCGAGCCCACTTCGAGCCCACTACCGAGCCGAGCCGAGTAGGGTTTTTGACTCGTTCCAAAAACAAGCCGAATCGAACCACTGTTCCATACAAACTCTTCAGGTTCAGCTCGTTTCCGGCCCTAACTCTAAACTCCGCTACCGCTCCATCGTACGAAGTGATGTTGAGGCGCACGGGGTTGGAGGCGTCGCTAGCTCACCCCGTCAAAGCAAGGCGCACCTCGCGCGGGAGGTCGAGGGCCCGAGGCGGACAACGGCAGCGGTTGCGTATGCGCGTCAACGGCGGCGCCTCTCGCACTGGCTGTGGCGTTGTGCCTGTGCGCGTGCGCAAGCGAACAAGTGGCTGCCTTGCTAGGGACTGTTAAGAAACGGGCCTGAGGACTCGAGAGTCTGGCCCGATCTGAGCCAGGACCCGGAGAGTCTGGCCCGCTTGAACTCCTCATCCCGTAGTCTATAAATAGAGGTCACCCTCTCATTGTAACCTGATTGATCCAAGCAATAAAGCGCACCACAAGTCCCGCATATCTCGTGTTCCTTCTCTGTTGTGTTCTTGTGTTCTTCATCGTTCTTACGATTCGATCATTGTATACGAGGTACCCGTTGACCGGACTCGCCCGGATTTTACTCAACACGTTATCGAAGACGATCGACTCTCCTCGCATCGAAAGGTAACCGTCGAAGAACGACACTCGTAGATTGAATCGTATTTTCTAGATTGCTTTCAATTACGCAAATTTGCTTTCTAGATTGATTTTCTACGGTTGCAATCTGTTCTAATCTACCGCGAGTGACTTGAAGTCGCCGACACAATGTCGATCGGTAGATTGCATGAAAGATCGGATGTCGATTATACAAGTAGATTGAAATTGCAAATTCACCGCGAGTCGACTCAAGTCGCCGATCGAAAGAAAATTGCATCGTATGAGCAATGAATTATTTTTGCACAATAATTCAGATTAATATTTTTTCTTCGCATGAACAAGACTCAACGAAAAAAACATGGTCGGTGGCGCCACGACACGGAAGTCGTCTTGTCACCGACTTGCCCCACGGCCGACCTCGCATGGCCGCCTCAACCCCAAAGACGGCGCCCGGCCGCCGCGCATGGCGCCGCCCGCACGCCTCACCCTCCGCCGAAGCCACATCACAAAAAAAGGGGGAGGAGGGCGGCTGGATCGCGTCGCGGGCTTGAAGCCGCCACATACCAAGCCACAACCCCACCGGCTAGCAATGACCCTCCATCTCGGTGCAAAATCACGAAGGGAAGGGGAATCCGCCGCGCCTCCACCGGCTTGCCGCCTCGGCCGCTAGAAGCGCCTCCCCACGCCGTGGCCGCTCGACACGATCTTTCCCCTCACGGCCTCGGTCGCGGCCGAGCCCCACGGCCAAGCCGCAGCTCAACGCTGGCGCGCGCGGCGCGCCTTCCATACTCAAAGAAAAAAAGGGAAGAGAGGAAGCCGCCGCCGTAGCACCACCGCCACCGCCACACGGTTGCCACGCGCGCCATCGCGCGCTGCTCCGCCTCGGCCGGCCGGCCGCGGCACTCCGCAGTGGCCGGCCGCCGGCCGGCCCGCAACGCCGCATGCGGCGCCACCGAGTCTGTTCTGCCGTCGCGCCGCTTTCACCGCCCGACTTCCAGCGGCCGCCGCCTCCCGGCCGCCGCTCGCCGATCCGGCCGCTCGAAGCGCGGCCAGCGCTCGAGCGCCATGGAGACGAGCCCCATGCGGGCTCCATTGCCGGTTCTTGAGCCGCCGCCATCGAGAGACTCGGGGTAGGGAAACCCTACCCCAGAGTCCTTATCTGCGGCAAAGCAGTGACCTTTTGGGCCGGCCCGTATAAACCGAACGAAGAAAGAAAAAAAAAAAAAAAAATGGATATTTTGCAAAAAGGCCCTCAGAATTTCCATAAATTACGCGAAACATTTCTCAGAACTGAATTTTTCACGTTTTAGCCCCTAGAAATTGCAGAATTCGCCGAAAATTCATAATCCAGCAGAAAAGGGCCTCGGGAATTCAAATTTTGAATCGGTTTTTGCATTTGAAGCATATTTTACCTTGTCATTATTATTTCTATGCAATTTATTTATTGTATTTACTGTTTTGATTATTTGTGATTATTCATATTGCTTTTAATCACAGAAAATAGCAGTAAATCATGAAAATGCATGAAAAAATACGGAATCACGAACTGGGAGTTCGAAGAGCATTATGAGAATTTTGCAACCATTTTATGTAAATTACCAGCAGTAACCCTATGAACTTTTTGCATGAATATGAAAAATGACTCGCATCACGAACCGAAGTTCGAAAGAGTTGGCCCAAAGATGGCCGTAATTTGTACAGATCTTCACCTGCGTGATAAGGTAATCACGGATGAGCGTAAGATTGACAAGACCCTCTCTACCTTCACCGAATGCGGTGCAATCCGCACGCAATTATTGTCAAAATGGCTACAAGAAGTATGCCGCATTAATTGACACCGTGAAAATTGCGAAAGCACAAGATGATGTTCTAAGGAAGAACTACATCTCACAACCACCTAGTAACAATGTTGGCCATGAAGCCAATACTAGTAGCTACAAGGTAATGAAGCCTCTCACGAAGGAGAGGGCAAGAAGGGTAAAGTTGTGAGTCGCACGTAATTGGTGTTTTTACACCTAAGAAAGGGGCAAAGGATAGCATGAGGCACACCTCACCATTGCAAGCACGGAAGATCCACACCCATTAGTTGCACTTATGGATGTGGACAGCCTAGTAGCAGCCCCCTATCATGCCTCCTTTGGACATAGCAGCGGCCACACCGTAATTGCCCAAGAGGAGAAGATCGCCATGTAGCGATTGAGGCGAAGTTTACGAATACTTGATTCGATCTAGTGCACGATTGCACTTAGATCCTTTTACTGATCACTTGCATTTTGTGATTGTGATGAACTTTGAATAATGGTTGTAGGCTCTAGAAGAGCAAAGCATTAAATTCTTATGATGAGTCCCGCAAGACTTATATTTTCCGTATTTAGATAGCAAGTTATGTTCTAATATCCAAGTATTTTATTTTATGTGTTCTTTGGATTTCGCTACATATTAATAAAGTACATTATATTAGATCGCATGTAGCGCCCTATGGAGGAAGTGTGCTTAGCAGTAGCGGCACAATGAATACCACCTTGAGAGAGATGGAATTTTTCGACAATCATGACGATGATACATGTATAATAGGCTCGGAAGGGCCACAATTATACTCCCGACGGACACAACTTTGGTCATTAAAGAAGCCTTGTTGTGCCCATAATCGACTAGAACTCTCAAGGATATTCGCTAACGGTTTCCACGTAGAGGCGAGAAGAGCATGGTAAGGAATACCTGCTCATTACAGAGCGTGACGAAAAAAAAATGGTATTAGAATGACTTCCTTCATTTGAAAATGGGCTATACTACACTAATATTAAGGCATTTGCAGCCTATACTGCCCTGAAAACTATATTTAGAAGCTCTAAACCTCTTCTATCTCTGGCATGATAGATTATGTCACTTAGGTCTTAGGATGATGAGAAATATAATTAACAATTCACAGGGACATAGTGTCAATTTAAAGAACTTCCGAATCTGAAGATTTTGTGTGCCCCGCATGTACCATCGAAACTGACTACTAGACCCTCTACTCTGAAAGTAAAGGACGAAATCCCTGCATTCCTGGACCGTATCCAGGGAGACATTTGCGGTCCTAAACAGCCCCTGTAAGGGTCATTTAGGTATTTTATGGTGCTTATCGATGCTTCCTCGAAACGGTCGCACGTTTGTTTAATGTCTACAAGAAACCCCGCTTCTGCAAAGCTAATCTCGTAGATAATTAACATTAAGAATAATTTCCTTATCATCATGTGAAGTCCACGAGAATGGACAACGCCGAGAATTTACTTCAAGGGCATATGATGATTATTGTGTGAAAATGAGAATTAAAATTGAGCATCCGTCATCGCATGTCCACACCTGAATGGACTAGCGAATTGTTATTTACCAACTACATGTTGTGGACACGCATGATCGCACGCAAAGAACTCTCATCAATTTTAGACCACCGACATATAACATCCATTCACCTATGCAACTAGCGCAAGGGTCAACACTGAAAATTTCTCATCTTTGAAGGTTTGGTTGCAAGGCTTATGTACCTATACCACCACCACAGCAAACTGAAATGGGCACTCTCTAAAAGTCCGGGATATCGTTGGTTATGAGACAAAGATCCATAATCGTATTTGGACCCCACGACTAGAGATTTGCATGCAACCAGCTACCGATAGCATATTAGATGAGAATTATTTCGTCATTAGGGAGAAATCAACCCTTGATGTAAAATGTCGAGAAATAGAAGTCCGAGAAGACAATTGAAGTCTAGAAGATATTTGAAATCCATGCATATGACCCGCACTAGTGAAGCAAATAGAAAGTCCGAAGATAATCAAAGTCTAGAAGACAATTGAAGTCTAGAAAATAATTGCGATCCGAAGATAATTGATTTGCAAGCATTAGCGAATCAAGCGCCTAACCACTTTAGTGATTTGAAGAGCGTGACCAAGTCGCATATGCTCAGACGCAATGCACCGAGAGGGTTGAAATACCGATGAAGGTATCCCTAATCCCATCCTAAGGCCTCTGAAGGGCGAGAACTCCGGCCCCGAATCCAAAGTAACCGGGGCGCTGGTGAAAAAGGATGAGAAGGACTTGACACACCGATCACCAAAGTACCCCATAATCGGAAGGGAGCCATTGAGACTGGCACGATGGAACCTTGAAAAGGCATACTAGAATAGAACATCCCCATGAAGGAGACATCGGCATGGATGTGTGCGCACACATCGGAGAAAAAACTAAAGGACTTGCCCCGCAATTGAAAGTAGCGGTAAGCAAATAGAAGCATAAGAAATATCGCCCCTGAAGACATAGCTATAAACTTTATGATCTTGGGAGAATCTATGAATAAGCCAACGACCAATGTCGACATTTACTTTGCAAAGAAAATTGTCACAATCATCAATCTTGATCCAGAGCCTGCATCGCTCGTTGAATATAAGAAAAGATCAAATTGAGAAGATTGGAAGAAGGCAATAGAAATGAATTATTCTCTCTGAATAAAAGAGAGGTGTTTGGGCTCATAAGTTTCACACCTCCCCATGTGCACCATGTAGGGCATAAGTGGGTATTTGTTCGAAAGAGAAATGAAAGAAGCAAGGCTCGTTGCACAAGTTTTCACTCAACGTCCAGGAGATTGTTATGAAGAAACCTATTCCCCGGTCATGAGCGGAATTACCTTTAGATATTTATCTCAATGGCAGTGAACTTGAAGTTAGAAGTGAAATTGATGGATGTAGTAATCGCATACCTTTATGGAAATTTGGCTTGGACATTTATATGAAGATACAGAATGTATCCTGTCCCCAACCAAGATAGAGCAAATAGAAATCTATACAGTGTGCAACTCAGAAAGTCACTGTATGGACTGAAGCGATCAGGCAGAATGTGGTATAATCGCTCGAAGCAACTTTCTATGCAAGAAAGGCTACACGAACAATGAGAATTATCCCTGTGTATTTATACGACGATCCCAGGATGGATTTTGTATAAATCTCAGTGTATGAAGATGATCTGAATATCATTGGAACCTTAGAAGGTATTAAGAAATCAAACTCTTACAGTCGAGTTGAAATAAAAGATTTGGATCAAACCAAATCGCCTAGGCTTGCGACTTAAGCATACCGGAAGAGATTCTAGTACATCGACCAACCTACACTCGTAAAGTGTTGGAAAGGTTCGCTTTGAAAAGGCATATCCTTGAAAGTGCCGATGGTTGGGAGATCCTTGCAGCAAGACAAGGACCCGTCTGGATCTAAAGAAGAGGGGAGGAAGTCACGGGACCAAAATTCCCATACCGAGTGCAATAGGAGCACTTATGTTTTAGCAAACTGTACTAGATCAGGCATTGCATTTGCCGTAAACCTATTAGTAAGGTATAGTACAGAACCTACCAAAGGCATTGGCAGGAAATAATGGACATCTTCCGTTACCTCCAAGAAAGCAAAGAACTTAGTCTATTCTCTGAAAGAACCAAGACTTGTGTATGAATGACTATGCAGATGTTGGGTTCCTGTCGGACCCACATACAACCAAGTCGCAAACAGGCTATGTATTCCTATGTGGTGGAACTGTAATTCCGTGAAAATCGTATAAGCAAAGTCTTGTATCGACTTCGACGAACCACTCACAAATCATAGCACTGTACGAGGCCTCACAAGAATGTGCTTGGCTTCTAAGATGATTCACCACATCCAGCAATCATGTGGATTGAATACTGCAAACCCCACTATTATCTATGAAGATAATACAGCTTGCGTCGCACAAGAGTAAATGGGTTATGTGAAGAGTCCCCTTACAAAGCATATCAATCCCAAGTTCTTCTATGCTCACGAAATGCAAAAGATGGACAAAATTAAAGTACTGCATACTAAGTCATGTGAAAATCTTGCATATTTATTCACTAAGTCACTTCCAGCGTCTAGTTTTGAAAGATGCATACGTGGAATTGGAATGATAAGACTTAGACAAGTGCAGAATTCAGGGGGAGAATCTTCACGAACTCATTATTGAATCTTAATCACGAAGATCAAGTACCCAAAGAATAAATCCTGGAGATTTAATGAAGCAGGGTGGATTGTACTCTTTTTCCCTTGACGAGTTTTCTGAAGTTTCTCGACTAAGGTTTTTAATGAGGCAATTCGTGCAACACAGCAGAACGCATGACATGTACTCTTTCTCCAAATTTTTCCCACTGGGTTTTTATGGAGTTTTGACGAGACATGAACATGTTGGATGAGTGTTCAAGGGGGAGTGTTAAGCCGGCCCGGACTGCGAGAGTCTCGGCCCGAGACGAGCCCAGGACCGGAGAGTCCTGGCCCAGTTGAACTCCTCATCCCGTAGTCTATAAATAGAGGGTCACCCCCTCTCATTGTAACCCTGATTGATCCGAAGCAATAAAGCGCACCACAAGTCCCGCATATCTCGTGTTCCTTCTCTGTTGTGTTCTTGTGTTCTTCATCGTTCTTACGATTCTGATCATTGTATACGAGGTACCCGTTCGGACTGGACTCGCCAGCGACGGTTACTCAACAGGGACTACAATAGACTATGTTTAGTGGGGTTCTTGTTGCGCTCTGTGGCCAGTGGGCCTTCAATACTTGTTGAGTTAGCCTTTAGCACTACTAGGTGTTGGGTTGGATTTTAATGCAAGCGAGTCAAACAAGTTTCTCGTTCACCTGCTCGCGAGTTGGTTCGAACTAGGTTCGTTAACTTATCGAGCAAAAATAGTTAATAGGCTTAGCTCACTGATTCCTTGAGTTCGAGCCGAGTCGAGCTAAAAAAAAGGCGAGTCAACTTGCGAGTTTCGAGCTACACCTAATGACTAACACACAAAAAAGTTTCCCTTTAATAAATATTACTAAAATAGAATAAGTTGTATTATTAACTTTCATAACACTTTTTTGTACTAGCATTCCCGCAGTTGTGGCAAACACTCGTATCAAATGAGTTTCAAAATTGGACACTTGGCATTTCAACAAGTTTTGAGTTTGGAATCTGGAACGTGGAGTTTCAAACTTGAGTTTCAGTCAAGTTCCACGAGAGTTTAAAAAATGAGTGTTAGTTTCATGGGAGTTTTTTTTTAATTAGGGGGTTTAAACAAGTTTCACGGAGGTTTCAAAAATTATCAAGAAAATTTTACGAGAGTTTCAATAATCCGAGCGATTTTCATGGAACATTTTAAAAAAATTAGCACGTTTCAAGTAAGTTTTACAGAAGTTCCGAAAAATTAAGCAAGTTTCGTAAAGTTTTAGGCCACCCCTGGGCGAAACGGTGAGCGCCCGCCTGCCCACTACCCTTCGCTCGCGTGCAGGCCGCTAGCCACACGCGCTTGCTGCTCGCCGCTGGTTGGGGGGGGGCGACTCGCCACTCCTACGATCACAGACGGCCTCCGCTGTTGCCGTTCCCCGCCTCCACGCAAACCCGCTCGACCGCGGTGGTTCGCCGTCGCTCGCCCTGTGCGCCCCATCTCCACGTGCGCCCGCGACAACAGCCAGCAGGCCTTGTTAGCATCAGATACGCCATGGCAAATCTCAATTAGGGCCTAATAGCATGGACCGTGGTTGCCTAGACACTCGCCACCGGCGACTTGGATGGCCATTGGTGCTACTGATTTGGGGATGAGACTGTCTATTCATAAGATGACTGATATTTTTTTAATACAAATTACGTTTTTTATCCATTAGATTAATATCCAATCATATAACACATCAATCTTTACGTAAATCCAATGATCACAATAATTGACTTAAATTTTTTAAAAATCAGGCAACTTGAAAATAGCAAATCTGTTTGGAGATTTTAGTTGAGAGAGGAGAGAGCATGGGACAGTGGAAGAAGATGGGAGCGTCGAACAGAACTGCATCGGACAGCTCTGGTCCATCGTGTTCCAACTTCCATGGCATCATAGCTTGCTATCCCGTTCATTTAGCTTCGTACGGTATAGGGTGCGTTAGTTTTTCTCTATTTCTACGACGCCGAGCCAGGCGGAACAAACGCGGGTGATCAATTTGACAATCACCGGTGAAAAATCTTTCGCCGGTAACCGGCTACAGATGGTCCGATAAATTTTTTTACATGGCAAAAAAATTAGATTTATTTAATTTTCATTCAAATTGAAATTTCAATTCGAAGTTTAGATAAACTTATCTTTACATCTGAAAAATTCAAATTACAACTTAAAATTTTCGTCCAAAATTTCTGATAACCAACGAAAACCGTTGTATCGCTGTCGCATCTCACGCTCTCTGTCATAACCACCGAACAAGCTGGAGCAGCGCCCTAGCGCGCCATGTGTCCCGCGGGCCCCGCACTCGCCGCCTCCACACCCTCTGACACGTACACCCCAGACGCCCAAAAGCACCAAAAATGTGGCGCCCACTTCCCCATCTGGTGGCTGACGCGACGGGCCCATCTAACAGCCGAGCCGCGCGAGCGCGACCCCTTAAACACCTCGTCCCCGCTGTCGCATACATGCGTCCGCAGGCAGCTGCTGCTCGAGCGAGATGATGGACGGCGAGGCTCGGTGGTACGGCAGCTGTACGGGCAACGACCGGCTGCAGGAGGTCACGCACAGCTTCGGCGCCAAGGAAGCCTCGCCGTGGTCCGACCTGTGGACCGGCGGCCTCGTCTGCGCCTTCGAGCTCGTCCGCGGCCACGGCTTCCCCAGCCCGGCCAACCTCTCCCGGAACAACTCATCGCAATCCAAGGATCTCTCGGTCATGGATATCAATAAACCACCGGCCGTCGCCAAGATTGGAGATGTTTCATCTCAAGGCAAGCTAAGTTTCTTAATTGATCTCCTTCTCTGATCGAAAATATGTGTGTGACAAATTTGGTAGTCGTCAGGTTCGGACGATGGCGAAGAGCCGATGCCGCAGTGGAAGCACGGGAAGGGGTCGCCGGAGAGTTACTGGGTGTCGATCGAGTGGAAGAGGATAACGGAGCTGGTGGAGATGGTCGATGGGGACATCGCGTGGGATGTTGAATAAATAGGTATTTTTTGAAGTACTTTAATCCAGAAATATACTAGATAAATCATGGACAATACTCTAAACTTTTTCATAAAGCAAACAGATATGAACACCATAGTCATACTAATTTCCAGAAGAACAGAAACTGATATTCCTATCTCAGTGTTCAAGATAACAGCAGATAATAAAGTTAAACAAACAACAAGTAAGAAATTGCTATACCCAGAACCAGTAGACGGAGCGGAAGCAGCGGTAGTGTTAGTGAGATCGTCGCTCGCCATGGCGTAGTGGACGTCGTGGTAGTAGTCGCACAGATGAAGCAGAGGATCCGAAGCGGCGATCGGATGAAGACGGAGCAGCGAGCAGTCGCGCGAACTCTCCCCAAAAACCTTATTCGTCCTCGCTCGTGAAAGCCTTCAAGGACAGGGGTTTCGGAGGCCTGCTCTCCCGGTTCGACCGTACACGCGACTCACCGAGATAGAGATCGTCAGTCACTACAGCTACAGACTGATAATACTACTTAGGCCCTGTTTGTTTAGGCTTAGGCTTTTTGGTTTATAGCTTAAAGCCAGCTTTTTGACTTAATTGGCTTATAAGCCCCCCAGCTTTTAAGCCAAGATTTGGTGTTTGGTAATCTGGCTTTTTATAGGATGTTGGCTTATTGAGTTGTGTGTGAAGGATAAAAAGTCTGAATTGCCCTTGAGGGTTTGAAGGATGTTTTTAAGAATGAATTTAAACTTATTTTTTCATGGGATTTGTAACTATGACGATACGTGCAAGTGTACATATGAAACAAAAAAAGTTTTGCTTGGTCGTGCATATATTAATTATGGACATTGCGTAATGAAAGAAATTAATATAGAAAGACATATTCTGTAGTTCAGCAAGCTGGCGTAGACGCGGTCGCACACTCCGACGAACAATGACTCGTCATCTGGGCTGAGTGAGATCCCGGAGATCTCGCCGAAGAAGTCAATCTCCTGCCGCTTCCTGTAGCCCGAGGCAGTGTCGTAGACGTGCACGAAGTCGGTGGGCTCCGAGAAGAGCATGAACCGGCCGTCGGAGGAGTGGCAGGACCGAGAGGGAAGTCGAGAGATTTCGGATGTCCCAGACGCGGCAGGTCTTGTCTTGGTTCCCGGTCGCTAAGGTGCACCCGTCAGGGTGCCATGCCGAAGCGAATGAGTAGTCCAGATGGCCAACCAGGGTAGAGGTTACCTGCACATAACAAAGATTCAATGCTGATGTTACTCTCCAGCTAACAAACATGATTGTAATGTCTAAAGTCCAAACTAGGCCTTGCCATGGCACAATATTTTGATGATGTGTAATTTTGACAAAAACCAAGGGTCGGCAAAGTCTTAAAAGATAACGGTAAAATGAAGGACGTAATGCCCTATGCATGGAGACAAGAAGGTCTGATGCCTTCCGGTCCTTCTCCACAAAGAGAATAGAAAAGTGCACCAAGATACCTTTTCAATATAGTCATAGATATAATTAAGGTGCTAAATCTCACTATTAGTAGACAATGACAATTGCATCAATGTAATAACAATAGTGAGATCCCTAAAAACAATAGGCGAGAACAAACATATACTAGCCAAATACCTTCCCATTTCGTGAATCAACGAGAAGAGCGTCCGATCATCTCAACTCTTGCCAAAAGTTTTCTATCCGGGCTCACAGATGTGTCTTTGTCATTGTGGGAGAGAGCAAAGTAAGGGAACATTCGAACAAGGGTGAAAGAACCAGAAATCTTTGTGTGGATCTTGAAGAGATAGACCTTACGTTCACTGGCCAGTTATAACGAAAGTGACTCAAGAGCTGAAATCTTTCCATGTCAAATTCACGAATACCACAATCATTATTGGATACCGTAATGTGCAAGCTTCCACTACATGAGTGTTTTGTAGGCCTTTAGATTTCTATAACAAAATGTATATCTTCAGACTAAGTTTTCCTTTTCAAACTTCTTACTAATATGGATACAAATAAGACACAAAAGATACTCAAACAATTAAATGAAGTGTAACACCTTCGCGAAGAAAGCACAATAAACGCTAACAAGAAAGAAGGAAAATAGCTTATCCATGGTAACTTTTGCTCATGGAAAAATGTATACTTAGTACTACATATCCTGCATCAAACGGAAGGCAGAATGCAACTCACCTGAAAATGGAGAATTGATGGTTTCATTAATTCAGTGTTGTACTGAAATTCATATATATATATAGGAAATTTGACAATCTAGAACAAAAAAACAAACATTGACAAATATAACTTCATGGTACTTAAGACCTTATCCATGAGCTCTCCGGAGGAACGGGAAGGGAGGAGGTGGCGGAGGCAGGAAGGAGGGAGGCGGCATGCGGTGGCGATGGGAGCGGGAGGAGGTGGCGTTGGAGGAGGGGAGGCGGCGGCCGCGGTAGCGATGGCGATGGGAACGGGAGGAAAGCGCGAGGAAAGGAACCGAGGCGGTGGTGGCGGGTGGAGGAGATGGGAGGCGGTGGTGGCGGGTGGAGGAGATGGGAGGCGGCACCGTCGGTGGGGAGGAGATGAGAGGCGGCGCCGGGTGGAGGAGAGAGGAGGCGCGGCGATGGGGCGAAGAGGAGGCGGCCGGTGGGGAGAAGATGGGAGGCGGCGTCGGTGGGAGAGAGGAGGCGGCGCCGGTGGGGAGAAAGATGGAGGCGGTGTCGGTGGGGGCGGCGGCGTCGGGAGGCGACAGGCGCCATCTGTGAAGGCGAGAGATGGGGAGGAGGGAGGGCAAGCGGCGGTGGGGCGAGAGGGAGGCGCGGCCGTGGGAGAAGATGGGAGGCGGCGGGGGGGGAGGCGGCGACACTGGGGGAGAGGGGAGGGGAGGGAGGGGGCAAGCGGTGTGGGAGCGACGGGAGAGGAGGGAGGAAAGGATCTGGAGCGACGGAGGGGTTGGGAAAGGGTGAAAAAGAGAGATTCATGTTTATATACGAATGACATTTTGGGGGTAATTTTAGCGAACTTTAGTGGTAATCAGTTATTCTATTCCGCAAAAGCCAAAAAAAGCACATCTTCCTTGGCTTATGGCTTTTAGGCTTAAAATGGCTTAAACTTTTTATAAGCCAGATAAAAAAGCTACCCCTTTGTTTAGGCTTAGGCTTTTTTTCTTATAAGCCAGGCAAAAAGCCTAAACAAACAGGGCCTTACTCTCTCGTGGGAGTCGATTGGAAAAGCAAAAGAACGCGAACAGATCTTTGTTCCTGTAATAGCCAAAAATAAAAAACGAAGAGACCAGAGGAAACGGTTGCACTGGTAACCAACGTTCGTTAATGCCATTAGTTCGAGTGGTGCGTTTCGATTTTCGAATAGATAAAGAAAAACGCGCCCGCATCCGACATGCCTGCGCGTACCACACAGCTCGGCGAGGCGAGCGCTCGCGTGTGTTGGCCTACTTCAATTTCACAAGGGGGTTACCACATTCCACCTTATAAAGTGGTGTAACCCCTTTTCAACTCTTCATGTGGGACTAATCAATTTTAACATGTGCATATAGGCCTTTAAAATTCTCTAAGAATTAAATAGAATTAAAAACTGAGCTCAACCCATATTAACTCCTACGTGGGACGGGCGGGAAGGGATGAGCCTCATGGACGACGACCAGTGCTGCGACATCACCGTCGCCGACGTCGCCACGCCATACTGGCAGCAGCCGGACGGGCCGACCTGGTGGTGCCATGTGACCGCGGGGCACCAGGCGGTGGACGCGTGGCTGTCGACCGCGCGGTTGCTGCACCCGGCGAGCTGCGTGGCGCTCAGGGACGAGAGCGTGCTCATCAGTGAGAAGATGAAGCATCTGCTCTATGAGGTGGATCTCTATTAGAACTGAATCTAGAATTATCTAAGGTGGTGTTACTGCTAAGTGCTAGCACGTATGAACCCTACAGTAGTAATATTTTCTGATGCATGCCTGAATGATCTGTCACTTTTAGTTTCATGCCTGAAACTCTGAATTGCATACATGCACAATTATTATGGCATATCTTGCTAATTTGATTGTCAGGAAAATGTCCTGAACGTAGTATCTGTAGTGACACTAGCTGAATTTCCCTAACAACAACTGCGAATTGTGGTTTCGGTTTTCAGGTACCGGTTAGAGTTGCAGGAGGCTTGCTTTTTGAGCTGTTGGGGCAGTCGGTTGGCGATCCGGCTCGTGACGAGGACGACATTCCTATTGTTCTCCGTGCTTGGCAAGCTCAAAATTTTCTGATAACTGCGCTTCATGTGAAAGGCTCTGCACCAAACGTTAACGTTATAGGGGTTACTGAGGTTCAGGTAGTAATTTTCAGCAACAGTTTCACTCAGTCGCCGTCATTTTTCAATCCATTCTCTCTTCACTTGCATGTTTCTGTTTCTGTTCAGGAGCTTCTTTCTGCTTGTGGAAGTGCAGCTCCTAAAAGTATTCATGAAGTTATAGCACATTTGGCTTCCCGCCTTGCCCGATGGGACGGCAGGTGAACTCAACGGTTTCTTACACAAAAGTATTCAATGTTCTAGTTACCAGTACAGGAATTTTATGTTTGAGGCATCATATTACATATGGCAGACTCTGGCGCAAATACGTGTTTGGGGCAGCTGATTAAATTGAACTTAAATTTGTAAACAGGTAAGTTTTATAGTATGATATGTTCAGCTTCTATGAATTCCTTTCGTCTGTAGCTAGAGCTGTATGAGCATTTGTAGGCGAAACCAGGAAGACCTAAACCTGCTGTGTATAATCTTTAACCAAGACATCAGAAGATTGGCCACTCAGGTACAAGCCAAAATAATTCAGAAAAATTGTGATGCAGTGCATATCTTGCATCAACTTGAATCATGCAACGCGCTTAAATTACTAGGTTATCAGAGTGAAATGGTCACTGCATGCTAGAGAAGAGATAATATTTGAGCTCCTGAGTATCTCGGGGGCAGCACCACAAAATCCTTGCTTGAAGCTATCAAGAAAGACACTGGGCAAATGATCGAAGAGCAAGAAGCTGTTCGTGGCCGATTGTTCACCATCCAAGATGTGATGCAGAGTACTGTGCGTGCTTGGTTGCAGGTAAACACTATGGTACTCCCATTCTACTAAGTTCTGAAAAGAATTTCTGAACCCTTAAGCGTTTGGCATGAACAGCAATGTGCTTATATCCTACTGAATAACTGAAGTGTGACTGAGACATGTAATTATTCTGTGACAACTGAAGTATCAAGTATGTAAACTGAACTCTGTTGTTGTGCTACTCAGGACAGGAGCCTTCGCATTACGCATAACCTGACCATTTTCGGTGGGTGTGGCCTAGTTCTGTCTATCATCACCGGGTTGTTTGGAATCAATGTCGACGGGATACCGGGAGCTGAGAACACTCCATATGCTTTTGCATTATTCTCTGGGCTTCTGTTCTTAGTAGGGTTTCTGTTGATCATCGTCGGAATCGTCTATTTTGGACTGCAGAAACCGATCAGTGATGAGCAGGTCCAGGTGAGGAAGTTGGAGCTCCAGTAACTGGTCTCAATGTTCCAGCACGAGGCCGAGACACACGCTAAGGCGAGAGAAGGGGTCTTGAGGAGTGATTTGCCTCCGAGGGCCGCTGATCTCATATATGATAAAGGTGATTCCTGTCTCATTATTCCTAGATGCATGGTAATAACTGAGCTGGAGAAATCGAACATCAACATGTAAAATTTTGTTATACTAAATGAATAACTTCTGAAGCTCTTATATATATTTAAAAAAAGATGTGAAGGTATAGGCACTATAACAGTTATGCATATCAAACATCTTCGCATTCTATTATATTTTCATTCCTTTCCATATTGTCTTTGTTTAGGTAGCCTATCCTCTAGGCTCTAGTTACAACAAAATTAAAAAGATAGTGTACCTAAGAGTACTTTTCTGAAACCAAAAGGTTCTTGTTTATTATCCGTAACATCAGTATATAAGCATGCATCTCCCAGAACTACTCATATCAAACCCATACATCTAAAACTGCGAATTTATGCCATATATTCTTCGCATTTGATTTGTCAGTGCGCAAACTGGGAAGGTATTTCTCGTTTGAAGCTAAAAACGAGCCGACCCTTCAAGGTTACCACTTGGTTTCCCTTTTCACCCTGTTGTAGCAAAATGTAAGGTTAGCACATCTATCCATCAGACTAATCTCTCACCATGCAAAGTGACATCGCTGATTTGCCTTGATCCATGCAGCTGAAGAGAGGAGCGAATGCGGCAGGCTCGTCGCGTCGTGCCCGCCTCTGAACAAACTCCACGGCGTAAGACTTTCTGTGTGTGGTATCACTAGCTCTGGATGTACTACTACTTCCTTCATTCCTTGAGCAATCGCTCTCATGATCAGGTGGCTTTCACATGGTCAGAGTTTGATGTAACTAGTAGTCCGGCGCGCGTTCAATCTCACGAAGCAACAGGCGCGCTTGGGCGCGCAGCAACCGAGGCGGAGAAGCCCGCCCACCCACGAGGCGCACGCGACCGCATCGCTCGCTTCGATCTAAGGGCGGCAAGCGCACGCGGTCGATCGAAGGAACGACGAGGCAGCCGCGCGCTGGAGCGCGAAGCCAAGCGACGGCACGCAAACCAAAAATAAAATTAAACGGCCAGGGTGGCGGGGCACGTTTGAACTGACGGCGCAATAGGAGCGACGTGGTCTTCTTTCCACGCGAGAACTTTTCCTCTTCTTTATATCGGAGGATTGTAATTTTCTTTGCCATTCAGATAGGCAGTGGGGTCGATGGAACTGTAACTTTCCGAGTGCTACAAGCTGTATCCAACCAGACAGTACGTGTTGGGTTTCTCAGTAGTCAGTGGCCATATTTGTGGAGGTAGATTTATTCTATTCAGGCAATGTGAATTTCCGGCCTATACAGTGGCACTAACTGTCAGATCTATCATCTCGAACATTTATTTATTTTTGATGTGTTTCGACTTTCAAGTGTTTTGTAGAGGGACTCGTCGAAGGGATACAGATAGACTACACTCGATGATAATTCAAAAATTATACAATGTAAACCAGAATATCATGCAAACAAAAGATCATAGATCGTTACCACCAGACACGCAGTACAGTTGAAGAAAAGTTGGAACAACGGGATCAAACGTAAAGTGTGTCGATGTAGTCGTAATCAATCGTCCAACGTCGTAGTCGATTGTCCAGCGTCCTCGTTGTCGATCGTCTCCTTCAGCAACCAGTTGCTTCCCTCGTAAAGTCGTGGATCGTCCTTTAGCGCAACAGCAATCGCAGTAGCGTCTCTACGGTATCCACATGATACGAGGAATTCCCGATCTTCAGGGAGTAGAAAAATGCGAGGCGATGGTAACTAGTGCCACCTGAGGGAGACGATGCAGGACACCGATTCCAATCAACAACACTCTTGGGTAACTAGCTGCGAGCAGCCAAGATAACAGTGCAACCTGACGTTTCTTGAGGCCAACCACTGCCGATGCAATGACCCGCAACAAGTGTTCGCCTAACCACACTCTAAGTTCCCAATCCACACACCACGCACGAAGTTGGAAGCACAGAAAAGTTGTCATCGAACGATCGTTTTTGTAATCTCACTAGAAAAATTACAAGAGCAAAGGAAGAGATAATTCTCAAGTTTCTGGTAGCACTTGGCTATCATATTCTGAAATCCAATGACCAAAAGTTACCTTTGGGAGAAAGAGTGAAGGGGTATTTATACTAGGAACATCCCTCCTAGCTAGGTGTGAACACACTTCAAAATGAGAACCATGCTAGGTGTGAACACACTCCAAAATGAGAATGCTATGTGTGAACATGAGAATGCTAGGTGTGAACATGAGAATGCTAGGTGTGCACACTTCAAAATGAGAATGCTAGGTGTGAACACACTCCAAAATGAGAACCAATTTTGTGTGTCCTTTGGGCTTCCCAAAGCTTGGAGAATGAGTAATTTCGTGTGGCCTCGCGCAGCAATTATTGTCATAGACATCTTATCTTGAAACTTGCATATCTTTTGACTCAAGCCTCCAAATGATGTTCCGTTTGTTGCGTTGGAAAAAAGACTTAATTTTCTATCTATTCCTGCTCCCCATGCATATTGGACACACCCATATTTATGACGGATTAGGCGGGAAGTTGTTAGACAAATTTTGAGGCTGCGCATACAACGTTTGATGGCCCGGACAGCTTATTAGTATTCTTGATGTTCAGCTCAGCCTTCTTCATGTCCCACTGGTCATAAGTCTTGATGCTTGTAATTTGCTCCTTCAACTTGAATTATCTCCGTAGGTGCAATCCTGCGTAAAATAAGCACACGAGACTTAGGTAGTATATAATTCTTATCTTCAACAATATTATACTCAGCTAGGAATGCATTCACCTCTTTATGTATTTGCTTAGCATGATTCCTAGTCATGGGATCTATATAAGCCTCTTTTGTAGAAGCTTCATCTTGTAGCTGTGTAGAATCTTGTAGAGCAGATGATGAATGAGGTGAGCCTGGGATGTCCTCATCAGCCTCCCTCTCTTCAAAAGAAGTCGTCCTCGACTCTGACTCTTCTTGACCAAAATATGGCGAAAGATCAGCTACATTGAACGTTGGACTCACGGCATAATCTTCTGGAAGCTCGATCTTGTAAGCATTGTCATTTATCTTGGCCAACACTTTGAATGGTCCATCTCCACGAGGCATTATCTTGGACTTGCGCTTCTCCGGAAAGCGATCTTTGCGCAGATGTACCCAAACCAGATCACCTGGTTCAAAAGTCACTTTCTTGCGATTCTTGTTGGCCTTTGCTGCATAGGACTTGCACTTCTTTTCAATCTCTTCTCTTGTCTTCTCATGAATTTTCTTCACATATGCAGCACGTTCAGAAGCCTTCATATTACTTCTTTCTTTCATTGGAAGTGGCAGCATGTCGATTGGCGTAATTGGTTTGAATCCATAGACCTCCTCAAATGGACACATGCTGGTAGTAGAGTGAACCGCCCTATTGTAAGCAAACTCAACGTGTGGTAAACACTCTTCCCATTCCTTTAAATTCTTTTTGATCATTGTTCGCAGCAACGCTGAAAGCGTGCGGTT
Organism: Hsuehochloa calcarea; assembly: GCA_036346395.1. Taxonomy (NCBI): domain Eukaryota; kingdom Viridiplantae; phylum Streptophyta; class Magnoliopsida; order Poales; family Poaceae; genus Hsuehochloa; species Hsuehochloa calcarea. The sequence goes on along the minus strand of CM070593.1, from coordinate 26,309,581 downwards.
TACTACCTCCGTCTGGCTATTAGTTTGGGGGTGACAGGTTGTTGAAAATAATAACTTGGTTCCCAGCTTTGCCCACAACGTCTTCCAAAAGTAGCTCATGAATTTCTCATCACGATCTGAGACTATTGTCTTTGGCATTCCATGTAGACGCACAATCTCCCTGAAAAATAAATCAACAACGTGTGAAGCATCATCGTTCTTATGGCATGGGATGAAATGTGCCATTTTTAGAACCTATCAACAACTACAAACACTGAATCCCTTCCCCTCTTAGTCCTAGGTAGTCCTAAAACAAAATCCATGCTAATATCCTCCCAAGGAGCATTTGGAACAGGTAGGGAAGTATATAAACCATGGGTATTCAGTTTTGACTTAGCTTTGTGACATGTGACGCATCGCTGCACAAATATCTCAACGTCCTTCCTCATCTTTGGCCAATAGAAATGGTCAGCCAACATATGAAAAAGTCTTCTCACGGCCATAATGGCTCATCAAGCCTCCTGCATGTGATTCCTGCAATAACAAGTGCCTAACCGAAGAATCTGGAACACACAGTTTGTTAGCCCTAAATAGAAAACCATCTTGCACATGATACTTCTCCCATCCTTTCCCATCACGACATTTCTCATATGGTTCTGAAAAGTTATGATCAACACCATACAAATTCTTTAAACTCTCAAGTCCTGGCACTTTTACTTCTAATTGATTCAATAAAGCATGTCTACGGGACAAAACATCAGCAACCATATTTTCTTTGCCATTCTTATATTTCACAATATATGGAAAAGTTTCAATGAATTCTACCCATTTAGCATGCCTTCTATTCAGTTTAGCTTGACCTTTCAAATATTTCAAAGCTTCGTGATCAGAATGTACAACAAATTCTTTAGGCCATAAGTAATGATACCATGTTTGAAGCACTCTAACTAAAGCATACAATTCTTTATCATAAACAGAATAACTCAATTTTTCACTGAAATATGCTACTGGTTTAGTTTCTTGCATTAAGACACTACCAATGCCTATTCCACTAGCATAACATTCTATCTCAAAAGTTTTGGTGAAATCTGGTAAGACCAACAAAGGGGCTTCAGTTAATCGTTTCTTGAGTTCGAGGAAAGTTTTTTCTTGTGGCACATCCCATTTAAAAACAATTCCTTTCTTTGTCAATTCATTTAATGGAGCAGCAATGGTACTGAAATCCTTTACAAATCTTCTATAGAAACCAAGCAAGGCCATGAAAGCTTCTCACCTGACTTACATTGATAGGAGTGGGCCATTTCTTGATTGCTTCCACCTTTGATTCATCAACTTCAATGCCTTGCCCTGAAACAACATATCCAAGAAAAACAACCTTGTTTGTGCTGAATGAGCACTTTCCAATGTTATCATATAGTTTTTCCTTCCTAAGAACATTCAACACTTATTTGATATGATCAATATGCTCCGCTATGGATCTGCTATAGATTAGGATGTCATCAAAATACACAACAACGAATTTGCCGATGTATGCTCTCAAAACATGGTTCATTAATCTCATGAAAGTACTAGGTGCGTTAGTTAACCCAAAAGGCATGACTAACCATTCATACAACCCAAATTTTATTTTGAAAGCAGTTTTCCATTCATCAACTTCTTTCATTCTAATCTGATGATACCCAATTCTCAAATCAATTTTAGAGAAAACAACAGAGCCACTCAGTTCATCTAGCATATCATCTAACCTAGGAATAGGATGACGATATCTAATAGTTATATTATTAATGGCTCTGTTCATTACCTTCTCCATCTCCTTATGATACTCCTCAACAGACTGTTTTCCTTGTCTCAAATTTTGGAGCTTATCAAAGATGTCTCTTTTATAATGTTTTGGAATGAATCTGGCTCTCATCTCTCTTTTCATTTCAGCCCAAGTAGCAATAGCAGTTTCTTCTTCTTCTCGCTGATTCTGAACTTGTTCCCACCAGATTAGAGCATAATCTTCAAACTCAAGAGAGGCCATTGCTATCTTCTTCTCTTCGGAGTAGTTGTGTATGCGAAATATCTTGTCAACCTTTAACTCCCATGTGAGATAGGCTTCCGGGTCAGATCCACCTTCAAACTTTGGCATGGTAAATTTTAGCCTACCAAACCTCTCCTCTTCGTGCCGCTCACGACCATAGTTTTCTCATCGACGAAACTCATCATTCCAGTGTAGCACATGTTCTTCTTCATCATATCCTTCATTAATATCAACATGATTGATATTTTCTCTTCCACGACCTCTTCACTGACCACGACCAGCAGCGGTGCCACCATCATTCCGACGACCAGCAGCAGCACCATGATGCATACGATCAGCAGCGACACCTTCATTCCTTCGACCAGGAGCGGAAGGTCGGGTGGCATAGGCAGCAGCACGGTTTCTTCGTTCTTGAGCAATACGAGCAGCAATTTCCTCATATCTTTCATCGAGCTCTTCATCTTGTACACTTGCATCTCCAGGGGCTTGACGTAGCTCTCAGACAATTTCAGCAACAAGTTCAGTTCGCATTACTGTGAGGTTTTGGGTCAGCTGCTGATTGACATTGTCCATAAGTTGCTGGAGGTCTTCGGACAGGTTGTCTTGCTTTTCTTCAACTGGTACAAGACTTGCTCTGAATTCTCGACGAAGATGATCACGCAAGGCATTGAGGTGGAACCTTGTGATGGGCTGATTGGGTTGCCCAGCACCTTCGACATCGTAGTCATCTCCGTCACCTACCATGATTAGTTGTACAAATCTCTAAACTACATGTATATTTATATGGACGACCCAATTTCACCTTCTCTTACCAACCAAAGCTCATGTAATTTTCAAGTGAGTGCAGAAAGGTGCTCCACTGTGGTATCGGTGGTTGGTTTACGATAGGGTGATAATTAGGCGAATACAAGTCGAGAATTGCACAACCAGTGGCTATTTTGTGGAGCTTGGTCAGAAAATATTTGTAGCAAGTGAATAACTAAGCTGTAATTCAGTTGTTGTTAAACCAAGTAATCATCCACACAAGATTCAAATGTCTGAGTTGCTGAATTGGATATAAGCGAGGAACAAGCAAAAACTCACATGAAAGAATCAGATTTGCTGCAAGCAAAGATTTTGGAACTTACACAATTTTGAGGAATATTTCTACTCAAAACATACCAATAGATGACTTCTTAAGATATAAGTGAATAACAGTCTGAATTTTTTCTTTTCTTTTCTCTTCTTTTTTAAGCTCTTTCTTTTTTTTTAAACTGAACAAGAGACCAAGATATGGAAATCACACATTAGGCTAGTAAGGATATATGGATAGGCCTGAAAAAGACATCTCGAACAAGTACAAGAACATTAAAATGAACTCCACATTTGAAAGACATGCACATTTTTGTAGGTGTGCAAATCTGACATTTGTGTGTGAAGATGGATAGAAAGGAAGCACAAAGGTCGGAGAACGTTCAGCAACCTAAGACAATCGATCTAAGGGATTAAAACTTGATAAAACTCACTAAACGATAGATTAGAAACTGCAAATAGCTATGTAAAGGTAAATATTTTTGTGGGGCAATTTTTTGGACTATAGGAATAAGAACAACAAGAACTAAGCTAGGGGTAAATAGATCCTACTGTGTCAACCATTGCTCTGATACCAAGATGATGCGGGGGATGCCCGATCTTCAGGGAGTAGAAAAATGTGAGGCGATGGTAACTAGCGCCACTTGAGGGAGACGATGCAGGACACCGATTCCAACCAACAACACTCTTGGGTAACTAGTCATGCGGCGTACCAAGATATGATGCAACCCGATGTTTCTTGAGACCAACCACTGCCGATGCAATGACCTGCAACAAGTGTTCACCTAACCACACTCTAAGTTCCCAATCCACACAACCACGCACGAAGTTGGAAACACAGAAATGTTGCCATCGAACGACCGCTTTTGCAATCTCACTAGCAAAATTACAAGAGCAAAGGACGAGAGAATTCTCAAGTCTCTGGTAGCACTTGGCTATCCTATTCTGAAATCCAATGACCAAAAGTTGCCTTTGGGAGAAAGAGTGAAGGGGTATTTATACTAGGAACTTCCCTCCTAGCTAGGTGTGAACACACTTCAAAATGAGAACCATGCTAGGTGTGAACACACTTCAAAATAAGAATGTTAGGTGTGAATACGCTCCAAAATGAGAACTAATTTTGTGTGTCCTTTGGGCTTCCCAAAGCTTGGAGGAGTAATTTCGTGTGGCCTCGCGCAACAATTATTGTCATGGACAGCTTATCTTGAAATTTGCATATCTTTTGACTCAAGCCTTCAAATGATGCTCCGTTTGTTGCATTGGAAAAAGGACTTAATTTTCTATCCATTCCTGCTCCCCATGCATGCTGGACACACCCATATTTATGTCGGATTAGGCGGGAAGTTGTTAGACAAATTCTGAGGCTGCGCATGCAACGTTTGATGGCCCGGACAGCTTGCTAGTGTTCTTGATGTTCAGCTCAGCCTTCTTCACGTACCACTGGTCATAAGTCTTGATGCTTGCAATTTGCTCCTTCAACTTGAATTATCACCGTAGGTGCAATCCTACGTAAAATAAGCACACGAGACTTAGGCAGTATATAATTCTTATCTTCAACAATATTATACTCAGTTAGGAACGCATTCACCTCTTTATGTATTTGCTTAGCATGATTCCAAGTCATGGGACCTATATAAGCCTTTTTTGTAGAAGCTTCATCTTGTAGCTGTGTAGAATCTTGTAGAGCAGATGATGAATGAGGTGAGCCTGGGATGTCCTCATCACCACATGTCCAGGGATGGAACATCGTACGCCGATGTGCTAGCGCCAACTCGCACGATAAGGCTCCCAAGAAGATGGTGTCTAGGGTTTCGGTGGAGTGACTCACGTTACGTGTGTCTCATGTATCCCAATAGCCTCATGCATCTTCTTATATAGTGCCCATGACGGATTCTATCCTAACATGTTTGTTCCAACCCGTTAAGTTTGTGTCCCATTAAGTTTATACATAATCGGTTATGACTTGAAAACACTTTTCCTACCACGAGTCATTAGCGATTCCCAGCAGGACATAACAATTCCCGAACACACATAAATTATATCAGACGAATATTAATTCAATATGATCTACGACTAGGTCCTTATCACTTATGACCAGCTCATATCTTTATACGACCAATTCATATTTAGTCATGACCATTTTGTAACTCCTTACAACAAGTTTACGACCACTTAGATTATGTTCGACCAGTTTCTCACCAGCTCGTATCTTCATACGACTAGTCCGTATCATTTCGAACTGAGCGGCCTACTCGTCTATTCTCCCTTTGCCTCACGATATCAGCTTGAACTCTATGTGAGATAATTTGTCATCCATGGACCTAATAATTTGTGACTATTTCAATTGATCTTTGCCTAATCACTTATTCTTTCGAAGCTTAACACTAGCATCATAAGGAGTTGGGAAAATCTTGCAGTTATCAAAACCTAACCGACTCAATATTTTCTCAACATAATGGGATTGGTTCAAAGTGATCCTATCCTCATTTCTTATAAATTTGATATTCAGAATAACATCTGCCTCTCCTATGTCTTTCATATCAAAGTATCTAGATAAGAAAGATTTGATCTTGTCAATAACAATAGTGTTTGTCCTAAATATAAGTATGTCATAGACATACAAACACAAAATCACTCTTTGACCCCCACCATAACGATAATACACACACTTATCTACCTCATTCACAGAAAAACTAGCAAAAGTTAAAGTTTTATCAGACTTCTTGTGTCATTGTTTAGGCGCTTGCTTTAGGCCATAGAAGGATTTGATTAATTTGTATACCTTATTTTCCTGTCTAGAAATCACAAACCATCTGGTTGCTTCATATATATTTCTTCCTCTAACTCTCCATTAAGGAAAGTTGTCTTCATACCCATTTGATGAATGTGTAGACTATGGAAAGAAGCTAACGCAATGAGCACCCGAATGGTGGTTAATCTGGCAACATGAGAGTAAGTATAAAAAAAATCACCACCTTTTTTGGGTATAACCCTTAACCACAAGTCTTACCATATACTTATCAATAGTATCGTCGGGCCTCATTTTTCTTTTCAAAGATCCACTTGCATCCAACATGTTTGCACTTGATAGGACGATCAGTGATCTCCCAAGTCCCGTTAGCCATGATGGAATCCATCTCTCTTTAGACTACCTCTTTCCAATACTCAACATCAGGTAATACATAAGCCTCTGAAAGAGTGTTTGACATATCATCCATGAGATATACTTTGCCAAAGGTTTGCTCAACCCTTTGTCGCTTGCTTCCGCCAGGAGCTTCTTCGACTAAATTGTTATCTTTCTCAGGATTATCACAAACTGGTGTTGTATCACTCATTGGTTCAGAGATAGTGATAGATTCAAAATTACTATTATTCATAGTTTGATTATCCTCAGTTCGAGAAGTACTGCCTGCATTAATTTAAAGCTTCATCTTTTGTTTTCAATAAATACACATAATAATATCGAGATGCATCATCAATAAGAGTTAGAGAATATCTTTTACCTCCTTTGGTCAACAATTCATTCATCTCACACATGATTGCATGAGAATGGAACGAGGAGAACTGGTTTGACTTGGCAGATTACGCAGACGTCGACATGGATGCCGGTTTCGACTACGAGCCGAGTGATGCATCCGCCGATGGTGATGTTGCCTCGGAGATCATTCTCCAGAAACTATCCCATCAATGGAGTTAGGAGGATCCTTATCCCCACAACGTCGTCCAACAGAGGGCCAATTCCTCAAAGGACAAGGGTCAATCGACGAACCGCACCCAGGGAGGACTCACGACACGACGAGTTTTTCCTCCAAGTGTCCAAGTCCCCTCAGCGGTCCGACACAGTGAGACAAGTTCGAGAGCCACCATTCGAGGACTCCACCAACATCCGGTGATCCTCTGTAACTCGAGAGGGTGAGATCAAGCATGCTTTTCTGTAAATTCGGCCGTCTTCCGCAGATCTCATTTGCGGACGGAGACAGTTATAACCCAGAGTTCCCCTACCTGGAGGGGATTGCTCCAAGTCGCCAAATGGTGTCTCTCGAGTACTCCTCAAGCGGAGAGGCCTCGAGCGCAAGTGAGAATCATAGCAGGAGGTCTTCGTCCTTCCTCAAATCGTGGTCGACCTCATGGAGGCCGAGATCTGAACACTCCTAGAAGATCACACACGCTGCGCTCCTCGTGGTAATGGCAAGGGCACCACCGGTGACAGACGAACCAACACTCGATGAGCGAGGAAATCCTCGACATTCTCGCACTCCACTGAGAAGGCCTCAAAGATCTGATAAGGGGAATTTTGAGGCCATCCGACGGAAGAAAATTGCAGCCCAGAAGAATCTGCCGGGGCGCATTCAACATCAAACGAAGGAGGTACAAGAACTCCAGGACATCAACGACTTGCTCGAAAATCCTAATCAAGAGCTTGCTCGAACGCCAGGGTACGATCTCTTTGCTGAAGAGATTGCGCAAAGGCTTCAACCGTGATGACAAGACTGGAAGTACCTCGTCGACATCATTCAGGTAGTCGTAGCAATACGACTTCCTCAGCTACCAGTCAATCAAATATTTCACCACGTAGAAATCGACACGGCCATAAGTCGCATCGATCCCCTACTCGGAGAAATACATTTCGATTGGCTGATGATCAAGAAGCCCCTCGGAGAGGTGATCATTCACCACTTCAACAAAGAAATCCGCAACGGACGGGATACGAGGAGTATTCCTCGTGAGTCGAGACCTACTACGAGATAGGTCACTGTTCTTTGGGTATCGTCGTATACGATCACCTGGTGACATTAACCCTTCTTTCCTGCAAAGAAGGCGTCAAGAAGTAATTACGGATCTTAGCATTTTCGCCAACCTTGAGCGCGCTCATTGCCACCTCATTTTCGACCAGTGAACATGGAGAAGTTTGATGGATCTCAAAATCCCATCGAATTTCTTCAGATCTATACAACAGCCGTCCGAGCAGCGGGAGGAGGAGAGCATGTAATGGCGAATTACCTTCCGACTGTGCTTGAAGGATCCGCTCGATCGTGGTTATTAAACCAACCACTCGAGTCGATCTACTCTTGGCAACACCTCTGCGATCTTCTACTGTAATTTCCAAGGTACATACAACCGCCAGAAAGGAAGGCGACTTGCACCGGATAAAACGAACAACAACGAGACTTTGCGTCAATTCATCAAGCGCTTTAGTCGGGTTCAGTAACTCAATTCGAAATTTCTGACTCATCTGTGATCAGGGCTTTTAAGCAAGGAGTCCGTAGTAGAAGGATAACGAAGGATATTGCTTTGAATCCTCCCAACACTGTTGTCGAGCTCTTCGAGATGGCCGATCGATATGCGACTGCTTCTGAGGCTGTCGAGTGGAACAACACTATTGATCGAGAAACGTACACTCCTCGAGAGCCAGGTGAAGTTGGCAAGGACAAGAAAGCAAAGAAGTCCAAGAAGAAAATAAAGAATCAAAAACCACAAACCAGTGGTTTCAAGGAGGTCTTGGCCGTGAAAGATAAAGAGCCCCGAACCACCAAGTCGTACCCTGATCAAGGCAAAGGTAAGCGTCCTAATCGTAGGAACGACAAACCAAGGTGGTGTCCTTTTCATAAAAAGGAAGGACATGACCTCCGCAACTGCCGAGTTTTCCAAAGAAAGCTCGAGGACTACTACAACGGCAAAGAGCCACTCCCCACTCTCGAACAGGTAGGGAATACGAGTGGCCAAAAGTCATCAGATGATGAAGAGATGCTGTTCCAAGATCCGCAACATACCGTAAAGCACATCTACGGAGGATCGTCGACATACGAGTCAAAACGACAACTCAAAGCTGCCGGACGAGAGGTAAACTCTATAGATGCTCCTCTTGTCAATAACCTACCGAAGTGGTCGGAAGTTACCATTTCTTTCGAGAAGGGTGATTGCCCGATCACTTCGAATCGATCAGGTCGATATCCGATTGTGGTCGAACCCACCATCAACAACTATCGGGTCAATCGAGTGTTGGTTGATGGTGGTAGTTCCTTGAACATACTATTTACTAATGCCCTGGACGAGATGCAAGTACCCAGGACAAAGGTAAGACCGATACGATACTCTTTTCATAGAATCGTACCGGGGTCTTCGGCCAAACCCATTGGCTAAGTTTCTCTTCCTTTAACATTTGGCTCACCAAATAATTTCAGGACAGAGAAAGTCTCCTTTGATGTGGTCAATTTCGATACGGCATATAACGCCATACTCGGACGACCAACTTTGGCAAAATTCTTAATGGCTACTCATTATGGGTATCAATGTTTTAAGATGCCAGGTCCCAAAGGAGTAATCACAATTCATTGTGACAAGAAGATGGAGTATAACTGCGACCGTCGATCCCTCAAGATGGTTGGTCAAATACCAACTCGAGACGAAAGTCAGCCTTCGACTAGCAAGTCGAAGCCTAAAGTCGCACCAAAGTCGAGCGACCAAGTCAAAGAGGTTCCTCCGGGCCAGAGAAACCCTCGGACTGCTCAGACGGAGAGACTTCCGACCCCAAATAGGAAGACGCCCTAATTACCTTCCTCCGAGCTAACGCAGATGTCTTCGCGTGGTAAGCATCCGACATGCCCGGAGTCCCCAGGGAGGTGATCGAGCACAGGCTAGCTTTACGGCCTGATAAAGTACCCATAAAACAGAAATTACGGAGATTTGCCCCTGATCGACGAGATGCTATTAAATCAGAATTGGATAAGCTACTTAAAGCAGGCTTTATAAGAGAAGTCAACCACCCGAGTGGTTGGCTAACCTGTAATGGTCAAAAAGTCAAGCGGCAAATGGCGTATGTGCGTGAACTTTATCGATCTTAATAAAGCTTGTTCAAAAGATGATTTTCCTTTACCCCGTATCGATCAGTTGGTTGATTCTACTGCAGGTTATGAAATATTAAGTTTTTTAGATGCATATTCTGGATATCACCAGATCAATATGTGTCTGAACGATGAAGAAAAGATCACATTCATTACACCATTTGGTACCTTTTGCTATGTCAAAATGCCATTTGGTCTAAAGAATGCTGGTGCTTCTTTTCAGCGCTTGATGCAATCAACTTTTTCATCTCAATTAGGTAGAAATCGAAGCCTATGTTGATGATCTAGTCGTAAAAGCATTAATAAATTTAATCATATCAGCGACACGCAAGAAACATTCGACAACCTCGAAATCACCACTTAAAACTTAATCCAGAAGTGTGTTTTGAATTTCTTGAGAAAATTGCTTGGATTCCTAGTATCCGAGCGAGGAATCGAAGCAAATCTGAAAAATAAAGGCCATTCTCGGATCGTCCTCCGACCACAAAAAGGAAGTCGAAACTCACTTTGGGTGCATGGCGGCTTTAAGTCGTTTCATCGCACGACTAGGAGAAAAAGGACTACCTTTCTTTAAACTTCTCGGGAGACATGAAGGTTTTGAGTGGTCGAGCGAGGCAAACGCCGCTTCGAGGATGTCAAGAGGTACCTTTCGAGTGCTCTGCTACGGTTTCTCCAAAGCGGAAGGGCGCTCTTAATTTACCTAGTTGCCACGCCACGAGCGAAGCGCCCGTCTTGGTCGTAGAGCGTGGCGTACAACGACCGGTTTACTCGTCGCCGAGTTTTACAGGCCTAAGGAGCGTTACCCTCGGTCCAAAAACTTCTATATGCCCTCCTCATGTCTTCGAGGAGCTGCGGCATTATTTTGGTAGCACAAAATAGATGTGCCGCGAGTTTCCTTTGGGAGCGATCCTCCATAATAAGGAAACAATGGGGCGCATGGCAAAATGGTCGGTCGAACTTGGGAGTTCGACCTCCATTCGTGTCGACGGCCATAAAATCCCGGATCTTGGCGGACTTTGTCGCCGAATGGACAAATCATGAACTGCTTAGGATCCCGATCACGATTCCCACGACCAATGGATGATGTACTTTGACGGGTCACTTACTCTAAGTGGCTCGGGAGCTGGGGTGGTTCTGGTATCTCCTACCGGAGAAACCTTAAAGTATGCCATACAATTAAACTTTCAGGCCACTAACAATGTGGCGAGTACGAAGGTTTGCTAGGCGGCATACAGTGCAAGCACTCTCGATTAAATCGACTACTCGTGAGAGGAGACTCTCAACAAGTCGTGAATCAAATCGGGAAAGAGTACCAGTGCTCTAGCTCGACAATGGCTCGGTACTTATCAGAAGTACGTAAGCTAGAAAAGCATTTTTTAGGTTTCGAGGTACAATTCATCCCTCGAAAAGATAATTTCTCATGAGACCAACTTGCTCGGATGGCTTCTTCCGATCAGCAGTGCTAAAAGGAGTTTTCTTGGAGCAACTCAAAAGCCGTCTCAGTCGAAGAACCGAGACACCTCCTATTGAGATGGCCTCATTAGATTACGAGGATACGGATGACTCCCATCTACGAGTATCTTCACAAGGGTTCGTGCAGAAGATGATCTTGAGGCGGATCGTTTATCCCAAAAGCCAAAATGTATACTTTGGTCGAAGGAATCCTCTACAAGCGAGGAACCCAAGGGATACTCATGCGATGCATTCCGCAAAACGAAGGAATAACACTCCTTCATGATATACACAGTGGCATCTGTGGGACGCATGCTTCCTACAGAACATTGGTCGGTAAAGTCTTTCGACAAGGTTTCTATTGGCCTACAACTCTGTACGATGCCAAAGAGGTGGTTAAAAAGTGTGTCCAATGCCAGTTTCATGGTAGACAGATACACCAACCATTTCAAGCATTACAAACAATACCTCTTTCTGGCCTTTTGCGACACGGGTCTTGATATCCTAGGACCGTTTCCCAAAGCACCAGGAGGTTTCGAATCTCTTTTTGTGGCCATTGACACGTTCACAAAATGGATCGAAGCCGAACCTGTAACTGGGATAACAACGGAAGCAGCAAAAAGGTTCATGATGAGATGCGTAATTAGCGGATTTGGAGTTAAAGTCGGATAATTATAGACAATGGTAAACAATTCGCAAGTGCAAAATTTGGGAATTTTACGACGAGTTGGGTACCAAGTTATGCTATGCTTCTGTTGCACATCCCCAAAGCAACGGGGCGGTCGAACGTGCAAACGGCCAAATAATGCGAGGAATTAATACCCGAGTCTTCGACCAGCTTGTTAAGTGCTCGGGGGCTTGGGTACAAGAATTACCTTACGTATTATGGGCGGTTAAATGCGACCACTAGTCGGCGGCGGGAGAAACACCATTCTTTTTAGTGCTCGGAGCCGAAGCCATGCTTCCTCCGGAGCTAAAATTGTGGTCGACACGAGTTGAAACCTTCAACAACTCAGACCAGGAACAACTTCGAGCAGATGATATTAACCTACTCGAAGAAAGGAGAAACATGGCCCTAATCCGTTCAGCAGTCTACCAACAAGCCCTACGCAGATACTACGATCGTAAGGTCCAGCCTCGCAGCCTTGCTGCAGGTGACTTGGTATTGAGGCTCTGCCAATCCAAGTCTAATCGGAATAAACTTTCTCCCAAGTGGGAAGGTCCTTACACAGTGGTCGAAGTCACTCGGCCAGGGTCGGTACGACTAGCAATGGAAGATGGGCAGGTTCTCTCAAATTCTTGGAACATTGACCAGTTACGCAAGTTCTATGTGTGACCAACCCCTCAGGCAATAAAGGTCCAGGTTCCTTCTACCTTTCTTATCTTATTTTTGAGTAGTGCTTTTATAATCTTTCGACTATGATCTAAAAACACCCAGTTTTCCCTACACTGGTCGAAAGGCAAGTAACATCATCTAGTCGAAGTCTCTCCTCTCTGCATGTGGTCCTGCCCACTAGAAAGAAATTCCTAACATCGACTTGTTACTCACTTTTGTCGCCAATACAGAGAGCTCGGGTTATATCTAGTCGAAATATTCTTAAAGCCAACTCTTCCCATCTTAGTTTATTTTTTCAGTAATTTCAAAAAATATTCTAAGTAGAGTACACTTTCTTATATTTATTCGACCACCTTTGGTGTACTCGATTCATTTTAACTGGTCGAAGGAAGAGACACACCTAGTCGAAGTCTTTCCTCTGCATGTGGTCACCTTACTAGAAGGAACTTCCTAGCGTCGCTCGATCTCCTACTTTTGCTCTTGGAAAAGACTTATCGAGTCCACCAAAAAGGCGAGCAATTATTAAAGTCCTCTAAGACGTTTGTTTAACTCAAGTTGCTGTTTTTGGTTCGATTAAACCAGTCGGAGATGGTAACATCACCTAGTCGAAGCCTTTCCTCTCTGCACGTGGTCCTGCCCACTAGAAGGAACTTCCTAGTGTCGAGTCGTTTCTACTCTTTCGACCAGTGCTTGACAACCGTAACAAAAACTATAAGTTAAATAAACCTCTCTTTGTTTTCAGAAACCCCATTTCACACACTATTTACTTAGATTGTCCAAACAAACTAAGCAAATAGTCGGGGGCTAGGATAAAGTTATTAATTTGACTTCAATTCATAGTCTTTCATTCGTTTATTATCTTTTGAGTTACTAATTACTCGACAAGATGATTTGCAGGAAACAAGATGGTCTAGGATAAAGTTATTAATTTAACTTCAATTCTTAGTCTTTCATTCGTTTATCATCTTTTGAGTTACTAACTACTCAACAAGATGATTTGCAGGAAACAAGATGGATCATATATTACTCGTCAACAGAAATTGTCTGCCTTACAAAGTAGTTACAAGATTACTCTGAAGGGGGAGTGCCTAGCTGTATTTCCTCAATCAATCGACTTGCCTCTGATTCAGGGCAGTCGAAGTCGGCTTCAATTGGTTGCACATTAAGGTAGGGGTCTTGAGCTTTAAGTTTCGCCAAAACGTAACTACTGCGGCCATTGCCTCCCTTATTGATTCGGCTTGATTAGCCTTGAGTGGTCACCATTTCTTGCAAGTTTCAGACTTGTTCCCCAATGGTACTTATGTGGCGACTCATGTATCTTCTCGAGGAGTTTTTCCCTCAGAATGTAGCTCACCAAGTACATTGTTCAGGAGTGTGATGTTGCCTTGAAGACTAGTCTTCATCGACTCCATCTCCTATTGGGTACGAGTCGAAGCCTCGCGAAGATTCTTGTTTTCGACCACTTGTTCTGAAAAGAATAAAACCGGTCAAATGAAAATAAACTTCTAGAGGAAGATAACACAAAGATAATTGTAGGTAAAAGCATTTCTTACCTACTAGTTGAGAATCCAATTTCTTGACCTCTTCTTCATGGGAAGCAATGGTTTCAGCATGCTTTTTCTCGCATGCTCTGATGTCCTCTGCATTCATCTTAGCAATGCGGACGGACTCATTGTAGATCAAGGTCTTCTCTTGGATTTCAGCATCGAGGCTCCTCAATTCAGCAGCAATTTTTGAAAAAGAAATTAACATTAGAAAAGGGAAAATACTCAGAAAGGACAACAGGTAAAGAATTACTTACCTGTTACTCGAGTTCCTGATCCTTGTTCTTGGTAATGCGAGAAAACTCCTGAATGACCAAAGCTTTTTCTTCAACTTCGGTCCGGAGCTTCCTCATCTCATCTTCTTTTTCTGGAGAAGAAATGAGAGTTGGGTAAAGGTTAAAGATAAAAGCAGTCTTAAGTTCAGCACTTACTATTTATTTTTTCCTGCAATCTTTTAGATGCAGAGATGGCTTCTCGAAGTCTATCCGAGAGGACTATTACTTCCTCCTTAGCTTTCTCGACTCCTCTTTTCATAATCGGTGAGTCGGCTAAGGTCTTCGTATCGCTTTTGACCTCTGAGAGGACAAAAATGGAGATAAACATCAGTAGATTGGTTCAAGTCCTTCTACAACCATCGACCTAGTCGTAAGTTTTTCTCGACTATGTCATGGTCGTAAGTTTTTCTCGACCACCACACGGTCGTAAGTAGTCGTAAACTCTTTACGATCGATTACTTTGTCATGAGTTTTTCCATGACAACTCTCGTAAACACTATCACGAGTAGTCAAGTCAAAGCGACTATGAGTAGCGGTGACTTACCATCTCTGCATGCATGTAGAGTTCTTCCTTCTCTTGTCGTAGCTCTAAAAGTTGTCGATGATACTCACCGAAACAACGACAATTTGCTCGAGCTTTACGCAAAAAAAGGCAGGTGAGAAGAAAGGAAAGCCACATATATAAGTATCCTAAAAATACTTACATTCATGGTCGACCTAGCGAAGATCGAGTACACCAACTCCGGTTCTCTGCTTGTCTATCCTCGCGACTTTATCCCACCACACCTTCTCAAGGCGCTTATTGTGAAGGTATCTCCTCTATTTGGAATATCTTTGGGATGGGGATTCGGTCACGAGATCATGTGGCAGAGACCCTATGATGAAGCGAGCCCAAAGAAGTCGGCCTGAAGTTGAAAGGTTCTTCATCCTCGATTACGTGGTCGCACTTTCTCTTTGGACACCGGAAGGAATGTACGCCACGACTTCCTTTAAAAGCGGTGTCTTGAAGTCATTATCACCTTGGCCAGGGGCTTTTGCGGTGCCTCGTGGCCTCTCGACCTCGATGAGTCGCGGTGCCCTCTCGATGTCGTAGCTATGACTTGATGGTTGTAGCTACGACCTCAACGATTGGAGGAACCACCGGGGAGCCACAGGTCAAGAAATCCTTCAACCACTTCCATTGTTACCTCTCCGCAGCGAAGAGGTGACAATGGGCTTCTCAGCGGAACCATCCGGGTCAAGAAGAGTCGGATGAAATAAAGAAAAGCAAATTAGGTTGTGAAAAGGAAAAAGGTAAATATTCTTCTTACACTTTAGTACATTTCACATACCTTTGTACCCTGGTCTTAACCAGGAATTTAGGAGCAATCCTCCCAACGGAGGATTTCTTCTTCTCCACGACCACGTCCGGTCGAGGTTCAACAATGGGCCCGGCTACGACCACGTCTGGTCGTAGAGTTTGAACAGGAACCGGGGCTCGGTTCTCTGGATGGCGAGATCGATCTCGACCATTCCGATAGCGACACTACCCTCATTGCGGTCGTCTTTGGAGCGACATCGTCCTTCACAAAGACATAAAATCTTTCCAGATCTCCTTTTCCAGTTGCTTAACAAAACTAGGAGTGGCAGCAACTGCGAAAGATTTCTTGTCATAATAGAAGGGTACCTTAGCCTTGCGAGGTTTGCGCTTAAGAGTTTTAGCTGTTTCAACCTCCTCGGCCCGATAGGCTGCGACCTCGGCTTGATTATAGCTACGGTTGCGCGAGGCTTTGTAGAAAGTGCAGTCGAAAGACGAGCTCGAGCTTGCTCCTCCTTGTCGGCAGATTTTACAAGTCGGCGTCTCTTAGATGGAGGAGCCGAGCCTTTGTCTTTCGACAACCCAGCGCCAATGGTCATCAGTGCGACTTCCTCGTCGTCCTGAGGATTTTCCATGCCTACTTTCTGTAAAGCAAAACAGAAAAGAAGAATCACTAATCAGTCGTAAGTTTTTCTACGACCATTGCCAAGTCGTAAGTTTTTCTCGACACTTTCTTGATCGTAAGATATTCTATGATCACCATTAGTCGCCAAGTAAGTTACTTTCACTTGAAGTCGGGGCTAGATGACGAGGATCTAATAATCCTTATTTTATCTTTTATCTATAATTCTTATTATGGGTAAATATGATGTCACATAGTCCCTAGAAGTACCCCTTATATTTATAAGGGGGAGACCTACCAAGTGATTGTAAGATCTTCTACAATCACCCCCATAGTCGTAAGTCTTACTACGACTATGTCATGGTCGTAAGTCCTTCTCGACCACTACACCGGTCGTAAGTCTTTCTACGACCACTACCTAGTCGTAAGTCCTTCTACGACTATTGCACAGTCGTAAGCTCTACTACGACTTATACCCAGTCGTAAGTCATACTACGACCAAGTAAACCACGACCACCTTATAATCAAACCTACAAGCGAGTGGGTCCAATTGATTAAGGAATCCGAACGGTCCATACGCACTACTATTCTGCGTAGTAATAGTGCTTAAATACCCCATTACCTCGAATGATAATCGCGACGGCGTGAAGAAGCCAATGCGCGGTAATATCGCCATCATGCGCCCATTACTGGCTCAATTAAGGCGCCTCTTCCGTAGGACAAAACGGCTAATTCTTCACGACTATATAAAGACATCAATCAGAGGGTGAAAGGGAGGGCGAAACAGAGCAGGTCAAGGAGAAACACAAGTACTGTTCTCTGTAATAGTCTTAGCTTCTTACTTGATCATCGAG
Organism: Hsuehochloa calcarea; assembly: GCA_036346395.1. Lineage (NCBI taxonomy): Eukaryota > Viridiplantae > Streptophyta > Magnoliopsida > Poales > Poaceae > Hsuehochloa > Hsuehochloa calcarea. Next base: position 26,292,286 of record CM070593.1, on the reverse strand, counting down.
AATACAGTCAATACCATACACACACAGGAGTAGGGTTGTTATTCTCCCCGGAGAAGGCCTGAACCTGTCTAAACATCCCGTGTCAACCACTCTACATGATTTCATCTTTAGGAGACCCCCCGAATCAAATAATCTTTACGTAAGATCGGTTCTAATACACCGACAAGGTTCTTGTTTATTGTTGGCGCAAGCTGCACGTTCTTCAAGTGGATAATATTCACTAAAGTAAGCTTCAGATTCATCGTACCAACACCTAGAACAGAAGCATGCGACCCGTTCTCCATTAGGATGGAGGAAGCCCCGACTACCTGATAAGAAGAAAACAAGGAAATATGATAACATAAGTGAGTGTTAGCTCCAGTATCAACCCACCAATCAGTCTATTGACATGCTGAAAATACAACATGTGAACTACCATACTCTCCTGTTGAGGCTTCGCTTATGATCACGTTAACAAACTTTTTCTTTGGTTGTACACTATCCTTGCTCTTACGGAAATGACAGTCTTTGGCCATATGACTGTTTTTCACACATACAAAGAAGGTGATATTCCTCATATCCTTCTTCTCAGTTTTCTTCTTAAAGCTAGTTATCTTATTTGGTGTAAAGCTTTTGTTATTCTTGTCATATCTATTCTGTATGACATTTGTGTTGATCTGATTATTTTGACTAGAAGTGCTTGGTGCATCTTTTGCTCTTACCTTTTCTTCCACATTAAGGGTAGCAATGAGATCCTCAATAGATATCTCTTCCCTCTTGTTCTTTAAGCCAATGACAAAATCCCGCCATGAAGCAGGAAGTTTGTCAACAATACCCGCAGCCACAAACTTAGGAGGCAAAACACAACCCAGATACGTAATCTCTCCAACCAGTAGCTGAAGCTCATGAGCCTGTGCAACTATCGACTTAGTATCATGCATGCTGCTCGCACATATAGAGCCAACGACCAGTCTCATCTTCGGCATATTTGTGCTCGAATGCATCCCACAACTCTATGGCGGACTTGGAGTCCATGTACACATGATAGAGCTGGTCGGCCAGTGTGGTCAGTTTGCATCCAAGAGCGTTGTTGTTATCTGTGTCGAACCGCATGGTCTGTTCAATCGTAAATGGATATTGTAGTCGGATCACCCACCGCAGCCCCAAAGGTATGAGCTAAAACTTAACCCTTGTTTGCCATCTACGAAAGTTCTGATCAGAAAACCTCTCAGGTTTCATAGCATCAGAAGCACCAGCCATTGCTGAATCACAAAAAAATATCCACAATAAGGTTTCTGGATTGCTGGAAGTGCTGATAATAGTTTAATTCCAGATTTAATTATGAGGCAAAGATCACAAATAACTAGAGATACATAAATCGATACTAAAAGTAGACAACTCATTGTGCTTCTAAACATACTCAACAAAATGACTACAACAGTAAAAACTGGTTGTACAATCAACTTACAATAGGGCGTGATGAAGAACAGGAGGCAGTGCAGACTTGATGCAGTGCAGATCATAGATGTCGCAGTGAAGCGAGTAGTCGTAGAGTGCAGTGCAGAGAGCGGTCACGCAGATGCGCTGCCCAGAAACCTTATTGCCGCCCCAGACAGGTGAACTCTGCGACAATGGTTCGGATATATCCGCTCGCCCTCCTTTCCGATGCTCGCCGAGGAGAAGGGACGACTTGGTTCGGCAGCTCAATTCTTTAGCACAGTTGATCAGAGAGGAAGATGAAAAAAAATGGAATGAATAGATCTTTACAGTTTGGACATCTCCAGATCATTTTAAAGGTCGTAATAATTACTCTCTAGTAACTGCATACTTAAACCACTGGTAACTGCTAGTTCAAAACCAATTAATTGTTATTAAACAGTATTTATTGATCCTGATTGTACACTGGTCTAAAGCTTCGACCACTTGTCTACAACTTCGACCAGTGTATTACGACCACACTGGTCTAAGGATCCGACCACTATTATTTCGACCATACTGGTCTACGGCTTCGACTACAGTGGGTTTATGGCTTCGACCAGATTATTTCGACCATATTGGTCTAGGCCTTCGACCAGAATGGTCTATGGCTTCGACCAAATTATTTCGACCATACTAGTCTATACCTTCGACCACATTGGTCTAAGGCTTCGACTAACCTGATTTAAGACCCCTAATCTAAGCCTTCGACTACCCTAGTCTAAGACTTCGACTACACTGGTTTATAGCTCCATTTGTTGCTGTCACCGGCACTTTTAGAAAGTTCTAGATGATATATTTACTTGAGAATTGAAACTTAATGTCCTGATTATTGGATTTTCTCTAGAGCTATATGTTGCTGTCAGGACCTGTACTTTTAGAAAGTTCTAGATCATATATTTAGTTGAGATTTGAAAGTTAATTTACTTATTATTGGATTGTGGATGTGAACCATATAACGCTGCACACTTGCTAAAATTGCTGCAGCGAATTGCTACAAATTAGGTACACATTTTGCTACTTTGCACCTGGAGTAAAGTAGCCTTCAACATATAATGTACGTTATCAGAATTCTGAAGATGTATTGTTCAATTGAACTAAAAACTTAGAGGGTGTTTGGACGAATGGGTTTCTCTGGGGATTTTGGGATTTGAATTCAAATCCCCCTTCCAATTTCCAAACAGGGCCTTAGCCATTAGGTAGTGATCACTAAAAAAAGCTTATATTGGTTACGACCAGTGACCACACTCCAGTCCGCGTTGAGTACTCCACTTGCTGACTTTTATGAGGCGCATTCGTAAGTTGTAACTTCAAAAATGTACCCTTTGTTCATGGTCTTAATTAAACTTCAACATTTTGTATATAAACTTCATTACTACTTGTAATCGGCAGAATCATCAAAATGCATAAAGACATATTACAACACAAATATTTCATTGATCAGGTCCAGAACATGCATATATAGAAGAAATACACACTAGTGGTACAATCTCACCATTCTCCCTTCACGTACTCGTACATCCATCCCCCCACAGTCCACACAAATACGTACATCTACGGGGTACGTAGCGGCCAGTCGCTTAAACTTGTACCGTACACGTACACCCAGGTATGCTCACTTGCCGGGGACGAAGTTGGTGGCGTACGCCCAGGCGTTGTTGTTGACGGGGTCGGCGAGGTGGTCGGCGAGGTTCTCGAGGGGGCCCTTGCCGGTGACGATGGCCTGCACGAAGAAGCCGAACATGGAGAACATGGCGAGACGGCCGTTCTTGATCTCCTTCACCTTGAGTTCCGCGAACGCCTCCGGGTCGTCGGCGAGCCCCAGCGGGTCGAAGCTGCCGCCGGGGTACAGCGGGTCCACAACCTCGCCGAGCGGCCCGCCGGCGATGCGGTACCCCTCAACGGCTCCCATCAGCACAACCTACACATGCATCTCGTGGATGAGTGCGTAGTTGATTTCGATGGAGATGAACTGAAATAACGGGGTTGAATAATTGAGCGTATACCTGGCATGCCCAGATGGCGAGGATGCTCTGGGCGTGGATGAGGCTGGGGTTGCCGAGGTAGTCGAGGCCGCCCTCGCTGAAGATCTGGGAGCCGGCCTTGAACCAGACGGCCTCGCCGAACTGGACGCCGTTGCGGGCGAGGAGCTCGGGGAAGACGCAGCCGAGGGCACCGAGCATGGCCCAGCGGCAGTGGATCACCTCCAGCTCGCGGTTCTTGGCGAACGTCTCGGGGTCGGCGGACAGCCCCGCGGTGTCCCACCCGTAGTCGCCGGCGAACTCGCCCTTCAGGTAGCTCGGGGGCTCGCCGGACAGCGGGCCCAGGTACAGCACGCGGTCCGGGCCGTACCACGGGCTGCCGCCGGACGCAGCCGTCGGCCTGGCGCGGCCGCCGGTCTTGCGCATCGTGATGCGGCCCTCGCCGAACACGTCCCTGCTGCCGATCTTGCCGGCCAGCGCCGGGGAGGAGAGGGCCATCGTGGCGGCCGCCATTTCGATCGGATCCTAGCTAGCTTTCCGCTTCGCTTCGCTTCGCTTCTGGCGTTGTTGTGCGCGATGGTGTGGTGTCTCGCAACGTCCTTGCCTTTATATACGCGACGCGAGGCATTGGATAGAGGGGGCTTATCTGGTTTACTACTCGAGGCTATCTTTTGCTGGGTTGGGATTGGCTGGATGGTCCGGGAGGGAGGTGACCTGGCAGCTGACGTGGCGGCAGGTGTGCCCCAGTGGCCTATCAGAAGAATCTTGGGGGGTGCCAGGTGGGATCGGGGGCATCCAACCAGGAGCTGCCACTTTGCGGTCGCGGATGAGATTGGCGTACCTTCGGTTTAGCCATGGAGTGAGTCACGGGCATCCAACAACGAACTAAGTTGGAATGAAAACTGTAGCTTATGGGCTGACCTGGACCATGTACGGTAAGAAGCCACGGGACAAATTTTTGTGCAAATTGTATGGCCCAGCCCAGCCCAGCCCAGCCCAGCCCGTAAGACACGTCTAAACAAGGCTGTATGGGCTTGTGGCTGATGAGCCTTCAAATTACTTCTCTGTACGGGAAATACTCGAATGATAATGCCGTCGCTTTTTGTTTGCACTGTCGAATGATCAATGGGTATTTTTATTGAGAGAGAGAGAGAGAGCTTTCCATTAGCTTGTAGCAGGAATGCAGCGACGATGCAAAGTTTGTAGCAGGAAGGATGGTGCCTCCAGCGACGGACCAGGATTTCCGGACCGAGTGCTCGATGTTATAAAAATATTCTTCAATGTAAAATATAAAATATATACAATAATACAAATTATTCGTACTACGACATCTCTAATAATTTAGTAAAAGTACAAAATAATAGGAAAAACTACGATTTAACTCTCTAATATTGTTCTCTTTTTTTGGAGCTTTTAGATCTACATTTCATTTAAAAAAGATGAGATTTACCGATCACAATTCAAATTGACACTTCTCATGTATGCCTTTCAAATCGACACACCTCTTCTTCTTCTTCTTCTTCTTTTTGAAGCTTTGAGATCTATATTTCATATATAAAAAAAAAGAGAGTGGCAAGGTTTACCTCTTGCAATTCAAACTAACACAAACAAAATTAGTGATTTGGGAATTTGGGTTTGCTCTTTGCTGGTTTGGGAATTGAGGATCTGGTAATTCGGATTGAACTCACCTGTGCGTTGTTGGGAATTTGGGTATCGTGGCTGCTAGTTGGTGCGCTGCCTTCTTGTTGAGAGTCGCACGAGGCGTCAAGTCGCCGCCACTGGCCACAGGGATACTCAGTCGCCCTCCATGCTCAGCGATCGCTCTGTTCCGTTCCGTCGCCCGGCGCCCCAATGGCAATGGCCCGCCGGGCGGCCGACGCCCAACCTTGCTCCTTCAACCTCTGTCCTGCCGCCGCCGCATTTGGCTTCGTCGTGGCCGCGTGGCGGCGGCGAGAGAGAGGGAGAGACGTGAGAATCGACTGTTGTCTGTTGATTGCTAGGGTTAGAGAGAGAGAGAGATAAGGGGCCGGTAATAGCCTAGTTGTGGCTGAACCGAATTATTCAATGTCCAAAAGGCAAAGGGTGTGTTACCATGGGTCAACCATCACATGGGCTAGTTTGAGGTTGTGGGGGCGCCGGTGGGAGTCGTGGTTTGATGGGTCGAGTAAGAGTTGTGATCTAATTAAGAGTATATTTTATTTTATATATAATACATACTATATCGTGTATTTTTTTGTAAAAGTTTATGGGTGTTCAACCTACAAGGGTCAACCACTAAGTGCCTCAAACAGCCACTAGGTGTTCAGCTAAGCACTGCAGCAGCAGCATTGCTCTGCCTTTTCACAAAGCAAAACTGAATAGACACGAAGAAACTGCTAAGCTCCCTAACCTCAGCCAAGATCGGAGAGATACCTGCTCTATGGCCTTGAGATTTTCTCCAGAAATCAGTAAGCACTTGGCCACCAGTTTCCACGATCAGACGTGTCGCTAGTTTCATTCCATCTCGGCTTTCATTGTCAGTGCATAAGTGGTGAAGTTAGGACGAAAATAGAGAGGGTGCTCTAGTATTAAAGCTATCACAAGATAAATTTACGAAACATACATCAAACGATTTTGTGCAATCTAAATTCATAAATATCTAGATTTTTTTTGCAAAATGCAGTAAAAATAGTATAACACTGACTGGATACTGAATAGTGTTGTCCAAATAACCAGAATTATGTACGAGTAGTAATGGGTGTACAATGAGTGCGACGGTAGAAGCCGGTGTTCCAGCACCACAAGCAGGATAAAAGCTTCGTCCCTGAGTGCATTCACGGCATAAGGATGCCAGATCGCCTCCGCGCCATGGAATTCACCCCATTCGTCACTAACAACCGATCCGGTAGCACCTTGATTTTGAGAGGAGCAAGACGCGCACCTCGTCCACATTGCATCTGAACCAAGCCGCTGGAGGCTTTGACCGCTCAGACGTTTTCATCGGCTGCACTGTCACTTCCTTCGCCTGCTTTGTCTGACAGAGATCAAAAGCAGTGTCTATTGCCCAATGGACCGCCTGCATGCCTAGGGTTTGGAACAAATTCCCCTCGCCGACGTTTATTTCGGGCTTGCCGCAACGTCCACACACCACAAAGAACGATAGTGGGTTTCTGACCGTGTTTGGCAACTCCAGTTTTCAGTGTGTCTACATGAAATGAAATCAGTACCACGGATGCAAAACAGATTAGCTTCGAAAGCTTAGAAAGTTACAGTGAAAAGTTAGACTTTTGTGACAGTTGACGGAGATAAAATATACTCTCTTTCTTTTTTTCTAAATTTAACTCGGTCGTATGTAGCATGGCAGTAAATGGAGCTAGGAGTGGCAAAATTGTTTTAAAAAAAGTGTGTCTTGGAAATATTGATCAGTAGAGTCTCCTAATATTGGCGACGTGGAGCTACAAACCAAATTGACCCGGGAACCATCTTTTGGCGGGACGGTGGACTTATGGGTATACAACTCCACTCATCAAAGTTCAAATCATAGTACCCACACGTAAGTGCTCTTTCAATAGGAATTTAGTAAGGTAGCAGATTTATTCCCGGCCTTAGCTTCAAGAGCGTGACTACCATGGTGGAACCTAAATTATCAAGCTGACATGCATGGCATGAGTGGTGGACAAAGAAAATGACATGCATGTCATATTGTTTTCTCTTTCTTTGTAAGGGCTTGTTTGGGATGCGAGAACTTTCTTTTTTAAAAAAAAAGTTAAGTTCCAGCGAGACTTGCGGGCGAAGTTGTCGTCACCTTTTTGCAAGTGCGCATGCAACTAAGTAGATACCACAAGACAAGAGCAATGAAAAGGCTCAACAATTAATGGACATGAGCCAGCCATGCTGCATGATCATTGATAATGGTCGGCACAGACAATGCATGAAAGATCAGGGAACCATAACAGTTCATCATCTGTAGGAATATAGTATATCATGCATATACCTTTTGTTCTTCCTAGCCTGACCTACACCAACATTCCAAACAAGTTTTTACACCTTTATTCCTCCAAAGATAAGCTTGGAGGACCACTTGATTTCTTGTCAAGTGACACGAGGCCGGCCACAATTAATATTAACAAAAAACAAGAAGGGGTCGGGATAATGCTATGCTATCTATGCTATAAGCCATGAGAAAGAATATATCCAGCACAGGTACGTAGCAAAGAGAGAGAACATATCGAGATCATAGAAAGAATATATCCAGCACAAGTAGCAAAGAGAACATATCGAGATCTATGATCTATCCGGCCCCATCATTCTTGTGAGCCAAAACTTCAAGAGACTGCTTCACAACCAGACATGTCACTTTGCGCAATTAACTTGCACCTGTCCAGAATACCAGGATCTTGGATGGTTGGCTCAACTTGTCTGAAGATGCAGAGTTGCGAAGCAAAATTAAGATTGGTTACCGAATTGCGGTGACGCGTGATGCACTAGCGAGCTTGTTGTAAATCTGTATGATGAAGATTCCACTCCAGCCAAACGCCAAACAGGGCCTTCCGCAGCACACTGAGTCTTGTTGTGATATCACGCGTCAGATATTCACTGAAGACAGTGAGCGAGGTTTTTGGGTCCCACAAATTGAAGCCCGATGTCCAGACAGACCCCTAGTATTGCACGTGAAATTATCCTTTATCCACTGGGGTCTTAACAAATTGACTACTTGGGCTGGTAGGCGTAACGAAAACCCTTTGACCTGTTTGGAACGGAGGAATTTCGTAACAATCCTACGAAAGATATCCTTTGAAATCCCTGCGATTCCAAGACCGCACCATTGCATTCCATCGATGAAACTTTGCAACTTTCCATGCTCGCCGTGTCCCGGAGAGGATGGTAATTTTGGTTCTTGTCAAACATGCCTTGTGTGCACTGTAGAAGTGGTCGTGGCTGGCAATCGTTAAAAACATGTGAATTCTATCAGCCAGCTCTGCTAATGGTAAAAACGGATACTAATGGATTACGTTTAACCTTTATTTATGGCTTTTTTAAAAAAAACTACATGCAAGGCAAGGCAGCCAAGGGACGGCTGTTATGCTACGGCGAGCAGAAGCGAATGGAAACACAAACACAGAAAGGTCAGGTACACATGTGGTGATGCTACCTCACAAGTCGCCAGCAACTCGATCGCCAGTCGCCACACGGCTGGCTATATAAGCAGACACGGAGGCCACCAGAAGGAACAAAGCAACCGCCCCGCACCGACGACTGGGAGTCAGACGCCACCGTCGTCTCTTCCTCAGCCAGCCAGGCCCAGGCAGCAACCGTCCGCCGATGGCCGCCGACCAGGCCTCTGCCGCCGTGGTGGTGGTGGTGTTCGACTTCGACAAGACCATCGTCGAGTGGGACAGCGACGACTGGGTCATCACCAAGCTCGGCGCCGCCGAAGCCTTCAACCGCCTGCGCCCGACCATGCGCTGGAATCCCCTCATGGTACGCCATATACTCGCGCATCTTGCCCTGCCCTGCCCTGCACACACGTGCACAGATGCATCCAGGTGACTAGGCCAACCTTGTCGTGATGGCTTCCTCCAGGACAGGATGATGGGGGAGCTGCACGCGCAGGGTAGGTCGGCCGACGACATCCGCGAGTGCCTCAGGAGCGCTCCCCTCGACGCGCACGTCCTCTCTGCCGTCAGGACGGCGTCGGCGCTAGGGTACGCATCCACAGTGCATCACGACGATGGGTTCTCTTGGCATCCTGCGTAGTAGTTGGAGCTCTGAATTCTGATGGCTTGGATCTTTGTTGATGGTATACAACTATACATTGCAGGTGTGATTTGAGGGTGGTGAGTGACGCCAATGCCTTCTTCATCGAGACCGTCCTGGAGCACCACGGGGTCCTCGGCTGCTTCTCCGAGATCAACACGAACCCCGCGCGTGTCGACGCGGATGGCAGGCTGAGGATCTCGCCGTTCCATGATTCCACGAGCTCGCCCCATGGATGCAGCCTCTGCCCTGAGAACATGTGCAAGGTATGGACAATAAGATGCCAGATCGGCTAACTTTTTTAATGTCAGCTTCAGTGCTTCACTCACTGCACGTGGCTGATGGGGATAAAACAAACGGTAAGATCAGTCCAAAAGAAACACTACAGATTACTGGAAGGAAGATAATGTTGTGTTCTGCAATCTAAATCTTAGACATAATAATGTATTGTTCAATAATTAAAGTTTCTTTGTGGACAAATTGTGAACAATCAAAGCGCATCATGGTCCACCATGAACTAAAAATTTGATTACCATGTGCAGGGCAAGATAATCGAGAGGATTCAGGCGTCAGCCGGTGCCGAGAACAAGCACTTCATCTACATTGGTGATGGAAAGGGAGACTACTGCCCCTCCCTAAAGCTAGGGGAAGGGGACTATGTCATGCCAAAGGAGAACTACCCACTGTGGAATCTCATCAACAGCACCACGCAGCTTCTCAAGGCTGAGGTTCATCCATGGAATAGTGGCGAGGAACTCGGAAGGACCCTACTTAAGTTGGTCAACAAGTTGATCACCCCACCTGCACAAGCGTCCCAATTTGACTACAAATGTGAGATGAGCAATCCAGTATCCACTGAAGTAGGTCACCATCATCCTCTCCGCGTACCACATTGTTCAGTAACCAATTCTTAGCTCACAATTATAGGCAAGATTGCCTTACCATTTCCGCATGCCTCGACTGATTTAGCATATGTGATGCAATAAAAAATGCAATGATTTAGCATATGGATTTTCAGTACGCTATATCACTTGAGAAACTGTACGATAGCATGGCTCTGAAAATACGAATCAAGACTTACTTGCCAGTTAAGTGGGCATTTATAGAACTTTTCAGGCAAATTCAATTTTCCAACACATAGTTCAGTCAGTATATTAACCAGCTTAAATAAGATAAAACAGTCAACAATGTAACAGAGCGATGTAGATCTGATACTGTAGTGATCATATTTATAACTAGAATTTACCTTACCACTTCGCATCAGCACACAGAACTAGCCATATACCTGGAACCAGCTTCTGGAATGATCTTTCCTGTATGGAGAATTGGAGACAGCCCACGGTGGCATTTCAGATAGCAGGAACAGAAGGCATAAAAATGTTAAGAGTGTTGTATATGGCTCATATGACCCAAGTAGTCCATAAGGCCCATGTAAAATGTCTATATATACCTTCTCAATCGATGAATAAAATATAGAATTGTGAATAGTCAAACCCTAGCATTATATTTTCTAACATGGTATCAGAGCAAGGTTCAACCCTACCCCTAGTTCCATAGCCGTCACCGTTGTTGTGCTTGCGCTTGCACCGTGGGTCGGCGGGCCCGAGCTGCTGCTCGGTTCATCTTCCCCTCGATTCATCTTCGCCTTGCCCGAACCGCTGCTCGGTTCGTCGAGCTCTCCGTTGCCGCCTCGTCCTTGCGGTCTCCTCGCCTAGAGTCACACCTCCATCGCCTAGATTCGCCTGGATCCGAGCCGCCTCGCCTGGATTCGCACCGCCCCGTCTGGATCCGCGACGCCTTGGCCTGGATTCGCCCGCCTCGCGTGGATCTGCGCCTCCTCTGCTCCGACGAGGCCACAACCGCCTCCTCTGCACCTCCTCTGCCTCACGTGGATTGGTACCTCCTCTGCCTCACGTGGACTAGTGTTGTTGCTCCTCTTTGGACTGGTTCCTTGTCTGATCTGATGAGTGGTAAGGTCTCCTCTGCTTGAGTTTCATTTTATTGCTTGGTGCTATTGTTGTTGTCCTGTTACTGTTAATACTTTTTGGTGCTTGGTGTGTTACTGTTGATTGTGGTCCGTCAACATGGCAAAGTCCGACTCGATGTTTGGAAGCAGTTCATCTCTCGTGTTCACGGACATCAAGCTTGATGGTTTGAACTACCGAGTATGGGCTTTCTCAGTCAAAACTACTCCTAGAGGTTATGGTTTGGCCTCTCACTTGACTGACGATCCTCTTGATCCAAAGATGGTTGATATTGAGGCAGTAAATGCTTGGCAGAAAGAGGATGATCGTGGCATGACTGGTCTTGTTCTGAGTGTTGATGTCTTTCTGAGGATGAGTTTTTCTGTGGACATACTTTGAGAAGAGATATATCCAGTCCAGTGGTGCTCTTCGCTTCACATTGCTCAAGAACCTCCATAATATTCAGCAGTAGCCAGATCAGTCAGTTGAGGAGTATTACAGTGCTTTCACTCATATCACAGCCCTCTAGAGTTTATGACACCGAAGGCTGCAACTGCTTGCCAGTCTTGTGTTGCCAAGGATGAGTATGCTCAGCAGATGCTCATGTATCAATTTGTGATGGGACTTCGATCAGAGTTTGAGCCTGTTCGTACTCAGTTACTCAACTATCCCACTCCACCGACTTTGACTGAGATGCTCTCTAGTCTGATTGCAGAGGAGACTCGTCTTCATTCGCTTATGTCCATCTCAGGATCCTCACCACATGTTGTCCTAGGTCTCTCACAGCGGTCTGGATCTATCAGAATAACACCTATAGGAGTGCTGATATGTTCTCATTGCAAGAGGACTCGTCATCTTGTTGACAAGTGCTTCAAATTACATCCAGGTCAGCTTGTTGCTTATCGTGCTAGACAGCCATATAATCGTCGTCGTAGAGCACCTACTGGAGTAGTCACTGCCGCCACACCCACACCTACTGTGACTTCTGGATCAGTGTCTGCTACTAGCACTACACATCCTTGGGTTCTGGACTCAGGTGCCTCTTTTCATGTCACATCATACAGCTCTCAACTTGTTGCTCGTAGGCCTGTGACTGATGCAGCTTATGTTCACACTGCCGATGATACACCTTGCTCTATCACCCATCAGGGCATTCTCTCTCCATCTCGTTTCTCAGTTCCTGATGTGTCTTTTGTTCCTCAGCTATCTATGAACCTTCTTTTTGTTGGGCAACTTACTGATATTAACTGTTTCATTGGATTTGATGATTCTTCTTATTTCATTCAGGATCATCAGAGCAGAAGAGTGATTGGTTCTAGCCATCACCGTAGAGGCTCTCCTAGTCTCTATGTCTTGGACACCTTACATCTTCCTTCTATCAATACGTCGAAGGCCTCAATGTCTTTTGCTATGTCATCATCTGAGTCTCCTGCTAGTTCTTCCTTCAGCATGTGACATCATAGACTTGGTCATCTTTGTGGAGCTCGCCTCACCACTCTAGTTCGTCAGGGTTCCTTATGCCATGTCACTCTTGAGTCTAGTTTTCATTGTACTAGTTGTAAGCTAGGAAACAACTACAACTTCCATATTCTAATAGTACCTCTCAGTCTTCTGGTCCTTTTGATTTGATGCACTCTGATGTATGAGGTCCATCTCCTTTTGCTTCGAAGGGTAGTCATAGTTATTATGTCATATTTGTTGATGATCACTCTCGATATACTTGGATCTACTTTATGAAACATCGCTCTTAGTTGATTTCTATTTATCAGTCTTTTGCTAAGATGGTTCATACACAGTTTTCTTCGCCCATTCGTATTTTTCGTTCTGACTCCGGGGGGGGGGGTATCTTTCATCAGCTTTTCGTCAGTTGCTTTCTTCCGAGGGTACTCTTCCTCAGCTCTCGTGTCCCGGTGCTCATGCTCAGAATGGTATTGCTGAGCGCAAACACCGTCACATCATTGAGACTGCTCGTACTCTTCTCATCTCCTCATTTGTTCCCTCTCACTTCTAGGGGGAAGCCGTCTCTACGACAGTCTATCTCATCAACTGTCAACCCTCTTCCAAGCTTCAGGACAAGTGTCCTGGTGAGATCCTGTATAGAGCATCTTCTCGCTGTGCTCATCTTCGTGTTTTTGTTGCGCCTGCTTTGTCCTTCTAGCATCTCGTGAGCGCACTAAGCTGAGTAATCAGTCGGTTGAGTGTGTCTTCCTGGGTTATAGTCCTAAACATAAGGGCTATCATTGCTATGATCCCGCAGCACGTCGCATTCGCATCTCTTGTGATGTGACTTTTGATGAGGATTGACCCTTATTTTACGACCCTTCTACACATCCCACTCCTTCCATAGATTCCACCTCTTTTTTGTGTCTACCTCCCATTCCTTCATCAGACTTGTCTTCTCCACCAGTTTCACCTTCTAGTGTGTCTTCTCCACCAGCTCCACCACCTTCTCCACCAGTTTTTCCTTCTAGTGTGTCTCCTCTACCAACTCTACCTGTTTCTGACACTTCTACTTTTCCTTTTCATTATAGTCGTCGATAGAGAGTTCATTCTGATCCTCAGTCCTCTCCTCCCTTTGACCCTCCGACCAGTACCACCAACTCTGACGATCGTTCTACTACACCACGGTATGCCCTACGTGATCGTTCTTCTATTCAGGCACCAGAGAGATGGTGTTTTTCTCGTACAGGTGCAGTAGCTGAGCCGTGTACCTGAGTAGCAGCAGGCTATGACAGAGGAGCTCACAACATTAGAGTGTACTAGCACTTGTGATCTTGTTCCGCTACTATCTAGAGCTGTTCCTATCACTTGCAAATGGGTGTACAAAGTAAAAACAAGTCAGATGGGTCAGTAGAGCAGTACAAGGATCGTCTTGTTGTTGCAGCGGTACGCACATAGACTATATCTCATATGGATGTCAAGAATGCTTTCCTTCACGGTGATCTACACGAGGAGGTCTATATGCAGCCACCCCCTGGTGTTGAGGCTCCTACAGGCTATGTCTGCCGCCTTATGCGTGTTCTATATGGTCTCCAGCAGGCTCCTCATGTTTGGTTCGAGCGTTTCAGTTCCGTGATTCGAGCTGCTGGTTTCACTCCAAGTGAGCATGATCCTACCTTGTTTATTCACACTTCTCAACTCGTTGGGAGTCTTGTTTATCTCACTGTCACCAGGCCAGACATTGCTCATGATGTACATATGCTCAGTCAGTTTGTCAGTACTCCCACCTCAGTCCACTATGTCCATGTTCTTCGTGTGCTGAGATACTTGAGGGGGACTGCGTCCAGACGTCTGTTCTATGCCAGTTCGAGTCAGCTTCAGCTTCACGCTTACTCTGACTCCACTTGGGCAAGTGATCTTGCTGATCGCCGATCTATCACTGGCTACTGTATATCTCTTAGTACTTCGCTCATTGCTTGGAAGTCCAAGAAGCAAACTGTGGTGTCACGCTCCAGCGCAGAGGCTGAGCTTCGAGCTCTTGCCGCTACCACATCAGAGACCATTTGGCTTCGATGGCTCTTATTGATCTTGGTGTTCATTGTGATGATCCTACACCTCTTTTGTGACAATATAAGTGTCATTCAAATTGTCAGTGACCCAGTCAAACATGAGTTGACAAAACACATTGGTGATGCATCCTTCACACGATCTCATTGTCAGCAGTCAACCATCGCCATTAAGTATGTTCCCTCAGAGCTTCAAGTTGCAGATTTCTTCACTAAAGCTCAGACTCGAGAACATCATCGACTTCATATACTCAAACTCGGTGCATCAGGTCCTCTTGATCCACCTTGAGTTTGAAAGGGGGTGTTAAGAGTGTTGTATATGGCCCATATGGCCCATGTAGCCCATGTAAAATGTCTATATATACCTTCTCAATTGATGAATAAAATGTAGAGTTGTGAGTAGCCAAACCCTAGTATTATGTTTTCTAACAAAACATACCAAGCAAATCCTAATAATTTCAACATCCATCTTGCGACAGGAGTACGTGAATCTGACCATTGATTTCAATCCAGCTACACCCTGGTTCCTTCTTTATTCCATGATCTAGTAGCATATTCCTAAGTCTATTAACATCATTCCACCTTCTTAAATCTGCATAAATGTTGGACAACAATATGCAAGAAGATATATCATGTGGCTCTAACTCAAACAATTTCTCTGCTGCTCTCTCAGCAATCTCAATGTTTCCATGTGTCCTGCAAGCTCCTAGAATTGTCTTCCACATGGATGCATCTGGGGTCAATGGCGTCTGATTGATAAAAGATTCAGCCTCAGCTAGTTTTCCAGCCTTCGCCAGAATGTCAACCATGCAAGCATAGTGCTCCATTATAGGAGTAATTCCATACACACTACTCAACAATTTAAAGTACTTCCTTCCCTCATCAAGTAATCCTGCATGGCTACACGCTGAGAGAACACCTACAAATGTGATCTCATCAGGTCTCTTCCCCTCATCTATCATCTCTTGGAAGGCCTCCAGTGCCTCGTATCCATGACCATGGTGAGAATAACCACATATGATCGTATTCCATGCAATTTGATCACGTGTTTCTGACTCGTAGAATAGCATCTCAGCATCTGTTATGTTCCCGCACTTCACATACATGTCTACTAGAGCACTGGAAACAACTGAATTATTCCAGCCTGATTTGATGGTCCATGAATGCAGCTGGAGCCCACTACCTAAGGATGCCAAATCAGAGCAAACACTCAACAAGATTGATAGTGTGGCATCATTAGGCCTTTTGTTTTCTTGCAACATTGAACGGAAGCATTCTATCACCTTCTCACCTTCATCAATTTTAGCATACCCTGACATAATCATTGTCCATGAGAAAACATCTCTTTCTTTCAGTCGATCAAATACCAAACGCGCACTTGTAAAGCAACCGGATTGTGCATACATGTCAACAAGCATTCTTGAAACATCAGTATCTCTTTGCAATCCACTTTTCAGAACACATGCATGAACCTGAGAACCATACCTCAAGTCCATCAAGCTAGTGCAACATCTCAAAACTCCTACATAAGTATATTTGTTGGATAAAAATCCTTCACAAATCATCTGCTTGAAAATCCTCAAACCTTGCTCACAGTTGCTTCCACTATAAAATCCAGAGAGAAGTGTGTTCCAAGAAAATGTGTCAGGATCATGCATAAGATCAAAAGAGGTCATTGCATCTTGAACAGCACCAACTGTCACATACATATTTAGAACAGCATTACCCACACCTTTTAGCATAGCAAATCCACTTTTCACAATATGTGCATGAACGCTGCGACAAAGGTCCACATCACCAGTTTTTGATGCAACAACAGCAATGCCAACAAATGTATATTGGTTTGGTTTGACTCCCATGTCTGCCATCTGTATGAAAAGATCAAATGCTTCCCAAGCCATATCATGTCGATCGAAACATGAGATCATCGCGCTGCAATGCACCACATCAGGTTCATCTATCCTGGCAAAGACTTCATACGCATCTTCAGCGGATAGACACCTTGAGTACATTTCAATAAGGCAACTGTTCAATACACTGTCAGTTTCCAGCCCTCTCTTGATCACCAAAGCATGAACAGCTTGACCAGATTTTGCGAGACCGAATTCCATGCAACACTTAAGAACAGTAGGTAAAGTATACTTACTTATCTCATCACCGGATTCCACCAGTTTCTCGAAAACCAGCATAACCCTTCTGTAGTCACCATCCCGAGCATACCCATTGAGCAGAGCATTCCATGAAACATCACTTCGTTCCGGCAAGCCCAACAACGCTCTCTCAGCAATGTCCACCTCCCCGCAGCTTGTGTAAGCCTCAACCAGAGAGGAACCGACATACGGATCATGCAAACCTCGCAATTTTAGCACCTGAGCATGCACCTGACGCGTAAACTCCAAGTGTGAACCCACCGAGCAGGCCTTGAGCACTGCAGCGAGCACAAACCCGCTAGGTGCAACTCCTCCTCGATTCATCTGATCAAACAGATCCAGGGCCTCGTTTGCATCGCCCGCCGCAGTTTGAGCGGACATCATGGTGGTCCAGGCGACGACGTCCCTGTGCGGCATTCCATCGAACACATTCCGGGCGTCCGCCAGGCGGCCGCACTTGCAGTACATGTTAAGCAGGGAGTCGTATAGGAACGTGTCCGGCTGCAGCGCGGAGCGGAGTAGGCGAGCGTGGAGCGCCTGGCCGCGTCGGGCGGTGCAGTCCTGCAGCGCCGCGGCGTAGGACCGGAGCTCCTCTGCGTGGGCGTCGGCGCGCATTGGCGTGGGGAGGAGAAGAGTGCACAGCGAGGCGCGTCGGTGGTGCAGATGGGGCGGCCGGTGATAAGGGAGGAGGGCGGTGGTGGGAGAGTGGATTGTGGAGGAGAGGAGAGAGAGGTAGGGAAGCCATGGATTTGGCCTCACCCGCTGAAATCTGCAATTGCAGACTAAATTAAATTTATCACATGATAAAAATTCTAAAATAAATTTCTATAAATCTAAAAATTTTAAAAATAACTTCCCCGTAGTAGGTGCTTGGTGCTGCCGTCCCCCCAAGGTGCTGCCCCTTGGTGCTGCCCGGGCAGCACCAATCGCACGCAAAGCGGCGTCGATATTTTTATTTTTTGAATTTTTTTCTTCAAAAAAGTTATTAATAATATTTGTTGGATGATTTTTAAAATATACAAAATGAGCTCAAACAATTATGAAATTTTTTGTGAGCCTCCTCGCCATAGTTTTTATGCTTGTGTAATTTTTTGAAATTTTATGTATTCTTTTTTTTAAAAATTCTTTAAAGTTTAATGTTTGTAGGAATTTTATAATATAACAAATGAGGTCCAAACATTATGAATTTTTTTCCATACTCCCTACAGTGAACTTGATTGTGTAAATTTTACAAAATTTTATATGCTCAAATTGTCTCGACAAATTGTGGTTTAGGTCTCAAAATTAGGGCTAAACGTTTGAAATTAGGGTTTCATGAATTCATGTGACTTGAAATGTGGGAAGTATGGTTCTCCATCACATTTCTTCTGTGAAAGTAGAGTACGGAAAAGCAGAGTACGGAAATTAATTTAACTGAAAGGGCTTAGAACGTTGCGATTACGGAGAAACCCTAAAACATAGCAGAATCGAGACCGATGTGAATGGCTATACTTTGATGGCTCAGCGGAGGCACAGCACCAGAACTATATTGCAGCCCCCGTGCGGACAGAAACACATTACATGTGGTCACATGGCATGATGGTTCGGCTAATTACTTTACCATGGACGCTACTACTACGGTAACTCGCGACACGAGCTTTCGGACCATGTAAGTACGCATGCCTTTAGGGGATAGTTAAAACATGGCGAATAGGAGGTGGAGTACTACGGACTAGCCCGACCTACTGCGTGGACCGGGGCCATTTGCCCTTTCTTGCGAGCTCGGCATTGTAGTCCTCGCCTGCCGCTCTGGCCTCGGCCGTCATTTTCCGCTTTTTCTAGCGCTCCCTCTCGCGTGCCTCGCGCTCCCTGCGTCTGCACGCCTCGAGATGGGCCCGAGTCTCCCGGCGGATACGCTCGTTGTGCTCTTCAGTCCGACGATCCTCCTCCCGGATCTCGCGTCCCCTTTCTGCATTCCACTCCTCGAAGTCGGTGCC
This sequence comes from Hsuehochloa calcarea, assembly GCA_036346395.1. Taxonomy (NCBI): domain Eukaryota; kingdom Viridiplantae; phylum Streptophyta; class Magnoliopsida; order Poales; family Poaceae; genus Hsuehochloa; species Hsuehochloa calcarea. The sequence continues at coordinate 26,273,517 of CM070593.1, read as the reverse complement.
ATCGGTCGTGTGGGTGGATCTCTAGGTCGATCCACTTGCGGAAGCCACATAGCGGCTCCGGACCGCGTAGACGGGAGAGATTGTTAGTGCATACTCGAAAGAGAATTGGTACGATATATTCTCGTTAGTACTCCTTCCGTTGCCGATAGCCGCCGTATCCCAACGGCGGTCGGGATAGTCGAGGAGTAGTTAGGACATCCCCAAGAACGCATGCCGAGGCCGAAATGGTGCTTGGATTTGAAGAACTTGCATGTGTCCTCGCACCAACAGATGGCGGCGTCTCCTCTGGCGGTGTTGCGCGAAGGCTCGTTTGGAACGTTCGACAGGGTTGCTTTGCACGCTGGGTTTCATTGTGGAGAGCGCCATCCCGGCAAGCTGCTTTGCCGACCAGCCTCGGCAGACCCTAGCTTGTTCGGCCGTCTGTTGAAACCCTTGCTAGATCACGGATCTCGCCCCATTGCTTCTTGAGGTTGTCCATCCCGTGGTGAAGCAAGCTCGTGTAGTGTTTGGTTTGGTTGTGTGGTTTTCTCGTAGATGACTTGCACCTCCTTTTATAAGCCAGAGGGTTGGCATGACGTGGTTGGCAGAGTGTTGTCTAATCTTTCTGCAGAGAGTAGTCATGCCCCCTTTTTTAAGTGCTGTATTTTTGGTAGGAAAAGCTCTGGAGGCAGAGTGTTGTCCTGGTTGTTGCAGTGAGTTGTCACGTCTTGCTCTGCAGAGTGCTGTCATTTCGGTCTGAAAAGCTGGCGAGGCATTGAGTTATCACGTCTTGCTCTGCAGAGTGCTGTCATTTCGGTCTGAAAAGCTGGCGAGGCATTGAGTTGTCACGTCTTACTCTGCAGAGTGCTGTCATTTCGGTCCGAAAAGCTGGCGAGGCAGTGAGTTGTCACGTCTTACTCTGCGGAGTGCTGTCATTTCGGTCTGAAAAGCTGGCGAGGCAGTGAGTTGTCACGTCTTACTCTGCAGAGTGCTGTCATTTCGGTCCGAAAAGCTGGCGAGGCAGTGTGTTGTCACTTAAGTTTGTAAATTTGTTTTGCAATTGAAGTTGTTTTGAAAGCCATCCGCTTCTTTGTTAGGATGATCGGTAGTTCCGACGATATAAGTGCGGAAGTACCTCTCGGCAGAACTTCCAAAAATCCCGCAGAACGTTTTTTTTACAAAGAGCACTCTTTTGGGACTTAGCTGATTTTCTACAAGTGTGGTTCTTACCGCCATGTTTGGAGCGGTACTCCTGCACCGCGGAAGTTCAGATTTTCGCGCGGAACGATAATCGGAAGTACCGCAAATTAGATAGCCGTAGTTCCGCACTGATTTAGAAATTACTGTTTGATTAATTCACACGCAAAGTGTCCACAACGGAATTAGATAGATGCATACTTGATACAAACTAGTACCACAACGCCGCAAAGGCATACATCACGTAGTGCAGGGATGCATAGATAAAGAGTGGATATTACAATCTTATTAAAACTGGAACTTCTACTTAGCAAGAACAAGAAATAATAAAGAAAAATTACCAAACTGGCCATGTTAACTAATTTAGAGCGATTTCTCAACCCTTCCCATCCTTTCATCCAAAGACTTTAAGAACATTATCTTTATTTTCCGTCGGTTCATCCGATGGTCGAGGCACTTGATGAAATGCACCTCACGATGTGTGTCCTCTTGCAAGGTCGCAATTTGCATCTGAATGCCTCGAACGTTTACACAACTTCATCGACCTCACGGCGAACCGACATGTTGTGTTCTATAAAAATAATTGGGAATACAAGTGAAAAATTGTAACATCCCAAAGTTCTGTTACCAAAATAAAATTAATAAAGTTATTATTTTATTTGATTTTATGAAATTTAAAAGAGATTTATTGCTTTTCTTGAATTTCCTAAATTCTAAAAGTTAAAAATAAAATTTATTGAGTTTTCTGCTATTTAATTGGATTTAAATTGAAATATAAAGTTTTAATTAATTTCTGGAATTTCCTGCTATTTAAAAATGCTTTTCCTATATTTCATTAAAAAAAATAATTACTGTACAAAAATAAAGTATAAATTTAATTTGTAATTATTTTTTATTAAGTTCAAAATAAATAAATAAATTTCTCTAATTTTTTTCTGGAATTTTTTAACACTGTTTGTTATTTTCTAAAAATCCCTATTTGATTTTTGTATTATCTAGCAATTAAAAATGATTTTCTGTTCGCAAGGAAAAGATAAAGTTTTGTTGAAAATATTTTATTTAAGATAAAAATACCCTATTTAACTACTCTAAAAAGTTATAGAATTTTTAGACCTATATTACTATTTTTCAAGATTAAAAATAATTTTCAGCAATATAAAAATAATTACTATATAATAATAAAATTATTATTTTTACTTTTATTATTTTATTTACGTTCAGAATCTGGTGTTTAATACCTGTGATTTGTTTCGGATTTTTCGGAATTTATTTGCTATTTTTTCGGAATTAATTAATGCTTTTCGAATTTAAAAAAAAATATTCCTCGGAATATTCCGGCTGCTACAGTACACGCCCAAAAATTCAGCCCAAAAATCCGGTCATAACTCCGGCGAGCAATTCCCGCCAAACCGTTACTTCTTTGTGCCTATAAATTGAACCGTAACCCCTCCTCCTCATTCCCCACATCCCACTCGGCCAGATTCGAAAGCTCTTGAGCTCCTCTGCTAGCTCTTCTTCTCCAACTCCGGCGACAACTCCGGCGAGCCCGATCTCCCCATCCGGTGCTCCGTTGTGCGTCAAATTTTACCAGTGAGTTCATGTCAATATTCTCTACATTTCTATTCAAACCGAATTTTTATTTACCTACTGTTTCACGTCGACCACAAAAGCACCGACGGTCTTCTTCTCCAACTCCGGCGAGAATTCCGGCGAGCCCGATCTCCTCATCCGTTGATCCACTCTGTACCAAAATTTATTGGTGAGTTCCTATTGAGATTATCCATATTTCTATTCAAGTGGAATTTTGATTCACTAACTTTTTCACCACCGGTCACATCTTCTTCCCCAAGTCCGGCGAGAACTCCGTCGAGCCCGATCTCTTCATCTGTTGGGTAATTGCGTGAGCCCTTTTACCTACATATTCCTTTCAATATTATCTACCTTTCTATTCAAACGAAATTTTGAATTACGCAATAATTCAAGATCATGATGTCGTACATGTGGCAAATAATCATTGCCTTGTCACCGCCACATCACCACATAGTCTACATGGCTGTCACCAAAGTGCCACATCAATTTATCTCTCCAAATCAATAGCTACGTCATGCCATGTGTATATTTCCTCTTTATCTTTGGAAAATCAATCTCTTAAATTCTGAAATTCTGAATTTAATCTTTCATGTGACTTTCAACCTTCCGGAAATTCATTCTTCTTCATACGAACTCCGATTCCATCGATTAAAATTCCTATATTCATATAAAGTAGATATCTTCCTTATAGTATTTATTTTATAATTTTTGGATTTTATTTGGATTTTGTTTGAATTTGGCTTATGTCCGCGTATAGATTTCGATTTACTTGAGAGTCGATTCGGCACGCTTTGAGAACAACACATAACCAATCAAGGCAAGTTATACCTTTGATCATATTTGATCCCATTATTTCAAATTATTTAAATTCTATTTTAAATTATTATTGCATGCTTATTTTTATTCAATGTAATTTAAATACCTGTTTTAAATTTATAGTTATGCCTAAATCCTTTGTATGGCCAATGTTGATATTTGAATCAAATATATTGTCACCCTAGATAAAAACCTAGTTGATACGATAGTATGCACTGGGATCATTTCAAAATATTATGTAAAGACATGCTTACACCAAAAATATTTAGTTTGGGAAATTTTAGCTAAATGATTAACTATTGTTTAAAAGTCTATGACATTGGTTTGTCATGGAAGATTTTGTAAATGACTTTGAAAAAAAAAAGGAAAGTTGGTTTGTACTTGGGCGAAATGGATGCTTGGTGGGTGCAGGTTTATGCACGGGCTCAATCCGGGTAGGATTGAGACTCAGGGGTTATTTTGGAAGTCGCCCAAGTCAGTTAAGGACCGATCTTCGAGCCGCATCTTGCTAAGCCACATCGTACTACCACATGTCCTGTATGGGCAGGACCTGGCTAAATAATTTGTAACATACCATCGTAGTTGTGCCATTTTGGTGTGTGGGTGTCGGTTAGACAAGATTCCCACATGGCGCAAGAGGGGCTTGAATCCATGGTGGTTAGCCCAATGGAAGCGAAACCTTAGCGAGGGACTACGGTGGGATGGCGATTGTAAAGGCCTTGACACGTGCTCTAGATCGCTTATCTAAGGTAGTGAGCGATGGAATCGACGGATGCCAAACAAACTAGAGAATTCATGTCTTGTGGGTAAAGTTGTACAACCTCTGCAGAGTGTAAAACTATTCGAATAGCCGTGTCCACGGTCATGGACATGCTGAGCAAAGCCACTCAAAGTTAGACTTTGATTTTGTTTTAAAATGATTTTAGCAAATGATTTGAGGATGGTTAATCCTTGTGGTAAAATTCGGCGGTTAGCCATGTGATAGGAGGGTATCCATCACCATGTTTCATATGGAGGTTATCCTACTATAAAACTTGAGAATTTATAAAAATGAATTTTAGTTATTAAATATCTGCTTTGAAACTTAGTAACAAATATTTAAAGAAAACATTGCTTTATGCAAATTCAACCAATAAGCCTTCCTTTGATATATCCATGCATGCATTAACTCTCTTACTGGGTGTAACTTGCGAGCACGGTAGTTGTGCTCACCCTTGCTTCATGCAAATAAATTTGGAGAGAAGAACTTGGATCTCGACGACTAGGCCGCTACCCGGTCGATTGCTCATGGCGCATCAATTTGACTCCACTACTTCTTCGTCTTCCGCTGTGTTTGTTTATTATTGGCTTGTAAGCCTTTCTTGTAATCAACTCTGTTTATTAATAAAGTTATGCGAATTATGGATGTTACCATATCTGTTTACTGTGTGAACTAGCTACTGATCACGGGACTAGTTCAGAAATGCACAGATGATTCTGGGGTGTTACTCCCGGGTCCGACAAAAATATGATGTTTGGAAAGAAGTTCAATGGGGATGATCAGACATAAGTTACCGTAAGATTCGAACACTTCATGAACACTCGGGATGGATTCGTTGGCGTATGGGAGGTGAACACATTCACCGGATCCCTGCAACGAGGGCAATCCAAGTGTTGTCTTAGTGCTTCTAATTGCATGTTCACTCGAAAGTTTGATGAGGCCGTAGACATCCCGTTTAAGACTGGAAGGAAGGAGAAGAGGAACTGAAGAGTGAGTGGAATGGAAGCCAAATCATGCATATATATAGTCTGTTGGTAAATTGTAATTTGGTTGAAGAAAATTCGCGTCCGCGAGGTAGCAGGGCCGAGGAGGTATCGTGGGGCAGCATTGCGTTATGTCTTTAAGGTTTAGTAAGTTTAAATCGGGAGTTACAGTTGTTGTTAGTACTAAATATTTCAGATAACATGTTGTGTACATAAATCTAACAGTCGTAACGCACATGGACATTACATAAATCAGAAAGGCGAGATGCATGATGGCATTATGTAACAAGTTTTACACGTCCATGAAATTAGTTAGGGCGCATGGTCGTGTCGCTTGCCGGGACGACGTAGATGATCCTCAGGGAATGTGAACCTGTCCGGGGAGTGGCGTACGTCTCGAAGGCCGTAGTAGGGGCCCTGTCTGGGAGGCGAATCTGGGGTGATCTCATCGTGGCGGTCCGGCTGAGGCCCGAGCATGTCGTCCACCCACTGGTGCTCTTCTGCGGAAGCGTCTGAGGTGAGTTAGTCATTGCTTTTGTAACGACGGAAATTGGTGTTAGTACGTTCACGTGTACCGAGTAGGTGTTGTGTTGACGAGGACCCTCCCGCGGCCTGGCCGTAGTGTTGCACGGTGTACCCTCCGTACGTGTCGCCGAACCACTGGTCGCGCTCCCGTAGGTGTGATTGAACGCCGTGCGAAGAAGTCCAGTCCTGCGCCTCCCTCCGTGATGACGATGGTTGCAGCAGAGTGCTGTCCCCTCGCAACTGCTGCAAGAACAAAGGGTAATGTCAGATACGTCCGAAATGAGTGTATGGAAAGGTACTCACGACAAGAACCGGTTGACAGATGACATACCTGTGGCTCGAGGCGGGTCGGGGCCGAGCGACCGTAGCTCCGACGACTCCCGGAGTGCGACGGGCGTGCGGAGGGCGGTGCTGACGGAGGTGCGGAGGGCGGAGGTGGTGGAAGGTGCCCGCCACGTACGCGATGCTGTACGTGAACGTCGCTGTGGCGACCACAAGTTATGGATCTAATCGCAGAAATTACATCCTCGCGCATCGTGCGCATCGCGCCTATGATACGATCCATTGTGTTGTTGTTTCCACGGTCTATAGCTTCAATGAGCTGGTTGCGGACACGCTCCAAGCGGTAGTACTGCACGAAAACCGATAGTAAGTGCGAAAAGTGTTGCTGAACGAGAATTATGCGAAGAATGTTTTACCGTCTCGTCGAGGCGGGCCGCCCGGTGACGGTCCGGACCAGCTAGTACGATGTCGTCTCGCATGGCGCCCATCGACGCCGCGGCGGCCGCCCGATGGCTCGCACTAGTGCGCGAACGCACCACCGCAACTTCGCCGCGACGCCCGGATGGCGAGCCGCGAAACTCCAAAGACCACGTCCGTCGTAACCTCGTCAATCCACGGCGTCGCCCGTGGTCCGCCAGATTCGCCTCGATCGCCGCTCCTCCGCCCTCTCCTCGTCTGCCTGCAATTGAATTTACATGTCAGAAAATCTTACTCAAAAATGCCCTCAAAATAACACCAAAGAATGACATACCGGTGAGCCTTTGCTGTGAGAGGTCGTCCCGCGGGCGGTGGAACCTCCTGGTAAAGGCCGAATTGCCTCATGACCACGCGGGTTGTACTGCTCGACCATGTGCGAGAAGACCAAGTGGCAGGTCGTCATCCAGAGTGCCTCGTCCAGATTGCACTGGGACGATAATCCGAAGGGGGCCGTGTCGTGAAGGAACCGTGCTGTCCATGGCCACCAGATGACCTCGTCCTCGTGGAGAGTCTCGAAAAGGTTATGGAACTCTGGGTATACGCGCCTCGGTCTCTCCCTAGCCCACCCTAGGGTAGCACGTGTCCAACGTGTTCCCATCGTAGGCCCGTCGACGGGGTCGTCCCCTGCAGCGTCCCCGTAAAGCTCGGTGGTCACCTGGTAAGGGTGCACGCTGGTGCGGAAGTACGGTCGGCCGACTGGAAAGTGCTCCCACGACCATAACTGTAGGAGGGCGTAGCACACCGCGAGGATCGCTCGCCTGCGGCTTGACGACAAGCGCCACACAACCCTCGGTAGGTGGCGCAGCACGCAGAGCCCCAATCAGATTGTGGAACCTCGTCGGGCCAGCGCCCGCCAGAGACGTGCTAGATGGATGTAGCTGCACACGCAGCCTCTCCTGCGTGGTAGGAAACAGATCCATCCGAACAAGAACAACAGTACGCGACTAAATGTGTGCTCACTTCTCCCGAGTCGCATGCTCGGGCGATCATGTACCGCCGCGCGGCCGAGAATGTGGCACACCCGACGCGTTCGCAGCAATCGGGTCACCAAATTGCCACCAAACGGACCTTCCAGCCATCGCCTCGGAGGCACTACCGAAGACCACGCAGAGGTAGACACAAGCGAGACACGTCCTCCGAGTAATGGTCATCTCCCCATCGGAAGTGGAAGGTGTGAGTCTCCGGTCTCCAACGGTCCACGAAGCGCAGACAGAGTGCCGTCAAACCGCAGCCAGCGTCGGGAGGTCCAACATCCGGCGAGGGGCGGAGCCCGGTCTCCGGCTCGGGATGTACCGCTCACAAGGCCATCTCTCTGGGGCGCCAGACCGGCTCAGAGGGCCGACGCCGGCGACCACGCCCGACAACGGTGTCCCACATCCCATGCAGGTCGAGGCTCAGACGCTGTCGTCCAATCTGGAGCTGCGCCATCTCCCCGCCAACAGAAACAACATGTCGGTTGCGCATGTAAAACATATTATGTGACACAGGAAAATAAGGCAAGACATACGATAAAAATTTCAACAATGCAATATGATCATAATGAGTTAACAACAAACCGGACAACTTAACAAGTACTACATAAAGGCATGGATAAACAAAGAACAGAGTCCATCAAAGACATTGAAATAAGCAAGCGACATCACGACGTAGTAATTATATCTTCCTCGCTACGGCATCGCTTGTGCCGGGTCCATTTGGGCGGCGATCGATGGAGTGCCCAATGATCTTACATGCTACAACGGGTCGGCGAACTCGCGTTGCCGGCCGGCCGTCGTCCATGTCGTTCGGATGCGTCCGGATCGCGCCTTCCACTACCGGGTGCTTTAGTGCGTCGTTGGGCACCCACTTCACCTGTCCCAGCCAAAGGTCCCTGTAGTGCGTGTCCAGCCCGTATGAATGGAACTCAGCACTCCAAGTTGCATACAGGTGGTGGATGTCATAGTACTCGGAGATGTAACGCTCCGAGGCTTGCCGCCACGCCGCGCATGCCGCTGCACACATGGGAGCATGGTTTGTGCGGAAGCTGCGCTTGTTGCGGTGCACGACGCTTCTTCACCAATCGTGCGGACTCCGCCACGATCCCCTCTAACATGGCCCATCACGCACTTCTCCACGAGCGATCTCGAACTTACGCTCGACGCCATCCATGGTACGAAGCGGCGTCGATCGAGCCTTGCCGATCTTATTCTCCATGTAGGCATGCATTACTTGGAGAATTGCTTCCGCCCTCCAAATGCTTCTTGGCCATCATGGCTCTGTTGACAAAGTATCCGATGGTACGGTTCCGGCTCTCCTCCACGATCGCGATGATCGGCAGAGATCGGACACCCTTGAGCACACCGCTGTACACCTCCGACATGTTGGTCGTCATGATCCGCACCTTGCACCGTCCGTGTTGTGCGGCGAAACCATTTCTCCGTCAGTCAAAGCGAGTTAACCCACCGTGTGAACTCCCCAACTCGCGGACCCTCTAGCGCGCCTGCATCGGCATGCGCCGAGTCCCTTACATGCTTCCCGATCTCCTCATCGAGCTATCTCCACACCGCTTCGAACTTCCTCCTTTGGTTCTGCATGCAGAGCTTCTTGAATATTTTCATGAGGTCCTTGCTCAAACCTTGTGTGGAAGTTGGCGCGATGCCTCATGCACCAACGGCTCCTAACATCGCTCCATCGGTACGCGGCCAAGGCCCCATTTTGCATCATGCACAACGCAGACAACAACCCAAAGATTGCGATCCGAGATGGCACATACATCCGCCGATCTTGCACGATCACCGCTTACATTGCACAAAGAACCACAACCAGCTCTCCGTGTTCTCGCTCAACAATTGCGAACGCCACGGGGACTAATCGTCATTCGTGACGGCCGCATCGCGGTGAGGATGGTACCCCGCATTTCCCACATAGGAAGGTACCATCCATCGTGAGCACGGACGACAATGTTTGAACCCTTCGATCGCTGACGGAAGGCCCAAGACCCTTTCAAGAACAAAACAATTGGGCCCCTCCGTCGGATGCACCCGCCAAGCTTGTTTACGACGTCCCGGATTAGATTCCGCGATTTGATGCGATAATCTTGGTACTAGGTTGTAAGCCTCTTGAATGTGCCGAACATTCGCTCCGAACCTCGCGTTTACACGCCATGCCGCCTTGTAGCCGACGGAATCCCACCATATTGGCAACATCCGCCGCCAGGAGCTTTGGCGAAATGGACACATCTGCAGCGACGAGGTGGCTTATCAAGCCGGCAACATATGAGGACGCCATGTTGCGGTGCACGTAGCGGCTCGGCTAACTCGCATGTGTGGTCCTTCAAAGACCGTTATCCGAAGCCCATGGCGTGATGCGTGAACCTCTGCGCACGGACCTTGCCAAAGACAGATTCATCAACACACCGACGATGTACGTGTCGGGTTGGACCTCGCACCGATACGTCCGTCCGATGTTAACGGCGTATCTTGCAATAGCATGTTGTGCGGCGATCTTGTTAGGAAAGCGGTCTCGAAAGCAGGTGTCCTCATTGAACCCCACTCAAAGACCCTCCGGACGTGGCGTAACCAGCCGATGTCATCGCAACATCGTCCCAATCGTGAGGGGACGTAAGCAATGTCGATGGTCACAAAACCACCAAGTGCACCTCCCCAGCAGCTTCTCCGCCTTCGCCGTCTTAGAACTAGTTGTTTCCACGCCCTCCTCGCTTCCACCTCATCCACCGGTCGGTCGGTACTCATGACAATCAATACGAGCCGACCACCATCTCTCCGCCTTCGTTGGGCTCAAAATTGACCGTCGCCCCTCGTGTCTCCATCGCCCACGTCTCCTCGAATCTGAGACCAACGCAAGCTCCTCCTCACCAGCAGCTTCACCTTCATCGGAACCACCCGCCGGATGTCCCCGTGCTTCCAAGAACCGAACGTAGACCATCGGCCGCGATATATCGCAGCGGCGGGTTGCAAACAACCCCATGTAGTTGGCCCATGAAGCGTCACATGTGACCTTCATAAGTTGCCAAACGGTCTCGCTCGCACCACCCACCACCGAGGCATACAACGCCGATGCGCAGCTTCTTCCTTCCATGGCGCGATCGAACGCGAACGCACGCACCGCCTTAGCTCCGAGGCTCATGTCCTTCGTGAGCCGGCGCCGGATCACGCAGCGGTGACAATTTGACAGTCCGCACAAATGCGGTCCGTCAGCGTCACGAGACCGTCCCCGTGGAACACGAATGATCTTGAATTTCCGCCATAAAGTACCTAACACATGTGCATATGAAACCATCGAATTATTTGCGGATTTTTGTCGTAATGAACGCTTCTACAAATTTGGTTATACCCATCGCATACGAACGTTTTGTCGCATATATTTTCAATCCCGATTGGAGTTCGTATGATTTTTCTATCAATGAAATGTCCAAGCTAATATTATTTCTAGTATAAATAATCCATAGCCTATTCTATGTTACACTTGTAAATTTCTGTCGTACTACATAGTTACAAATTTTTTAACTAGTTCGATATTACAGTGCAAAAATAATTCACTTCAGACATTCTTATTGCATTTCTACGTTTCCATACCCGAGTTAGACCTAACTTACACCAAAGACATGTGTGGTCCACGACAAGGTATTCTTTTTCATTAAATTTCAAATTTAAAAACTTACTGAGAGGTGCGTCAGGTTTCTCATTCTAGCGGTGTAATGCGTAGTGCATGCACCGAACGCGATATGCCCGATCAAGAGTACATATACAAAGCGTTCAGTGGGGCTATTTCTATTTTGCTTAACGACCTCTAAAAATTTTGTTATTTTATGACCAAGTTCATGAAACTATAAAAATACCCGAAAGGAAATTTACAACACTACTAGCAACATGTCTGTTAAGTCAACTAATTACGGCATAATGACATTATTAACTACTAGGTCTTCAAAATAAACTAACTACACAACTAAAACTACTCTGTTGCTACAATTCATCTAATTGCATCCTAATCACATTGCTAAAACTACCGATAATACTAATCGAATGCGAATGACACTTACCTTTTCTAGGTGCTCGCAGCAGGCTTCAAAGCTTATTTTCTACGTGCTCGTGATTTTTTCTGACTCGTAGATTTTTTTTTCACAAAATTTTTTTTCACTCTAACCGTGTCGCGACGAGCGCGGAGAGAGGCTCCTCACCGCTCCCTCCCTTTATAGCGCGCGCAAGGCAGTGTGCGTCGCCTTGCGCGCCTCTAGCATAGCGCCGGGCTCGCCCCGGCAAGACGCTGCAGCCGCCGCCACATGGCCGTGGTCGCGCGGCCGGGCAGCAGGCCTGCTGCTGCGGCCACGCCGCACACGTGGCGCGAAGATTCTGCCCGGTGGGCCACCAAGGGGCGAAGACGACAAGACGACGGCTCCTCAGCAAAGCAGACTCTCTGCGAGGAGGTCATTTTTGGAATTTTTAGATTTATAGGGTTATTTTTAGAATTTTTATTGCGCAATGAGGCTAATTTAGTCCAGGCTTCGAAACCTGCAAGCATGCAAGGATGAGCCAGCAACAGTGCAAAGGAGTGAGTACCCAGAGAATTGTAATACGCCTACCAGCGAATAAAGCGTATTACCGCAACGCCATATTGACTTCAGAAACATACCTACCAGGCTAGAAACACCCACTATAAAGCGGAGAAGGGAAAGCCGCCTCCATGTGATAAAAGCGTGGTGACGCCGGCCTAACCTACATTATCAGATCCATCCAAACGATGCAGGCAAATTACAAGACATTTTGCTCGGATCACAAACCGATGCAGCATATCGGTGAGACAGTAGCTAGCTCCCGTACTATCGGTGCCCGGCAAACCATCCATGATTCACCAGAATCACCACCTCCAGGCACACAGGGCACATGCCAATGTCACACGGCTCAGCACGAACTTGTCAGCGTTTTGCTAGTATTTAGTACAAAGTAAATATACCAGAAGCCACAAAATATTCATGGTAAGTAACAAAAACTGGACCAAGGTTAAGATTTCATTAGTTCAAGACTTCAAGTTTGTTCCGTGGAACAACAGAAAAGGTACTCTTCTAGTACAGAAGTCTTTAAAGCAGATCTACATTTTTGAAGTCTCTATTGCATATAACGAAGGACATGACATAGCTTGTAGCATCATGCGCCTGAGTCAAGTTAGCTAGCAGTTACTACTATAACCGTAAGCCTGGCTGGAGTTGGGCCGCTTCGCAGATTATTATCCTAGAAACCCGCTTCCATTCATCATCACCGAGCAGGAACTGAACAAGGTACTGCAAATGACATCATTAGGAAGCGGGAGCACAAAACAACAGTCGTCCTGACTCCAGAAAGGCAGTTGTCCCGTAAACTACTCTCCCAAGTAAGCATTAGCGAGTGATTTCTTTTCTATCCATCAATCAGTTTCTTCCATCTCATCGTCAGACTGCGGATTCTCTACCTCACTACCACTGCTCATGCCATTAGTTGCCGACAAGAAGTAATCCTTAACTGAGCTGTCTTCAACCTTGTACTTCACAAACTTCACGACTGCTGTCTCCTCATTTCCACAGTCCTTCCTTTTCCGTATGCCATTAGTCATCACCTTCATAGACTGAGCAGCAGCCATAAAAGCATTATCTGCTGTTTCCATCTCCACAGCATCATCCTCACCAGCTTTTGTGTCCATACCCTCCCCACCGCTCTGCTTATCAATGAAGAAAAGGTCAGCATCTGAATAAGTCATTCTGCTCTGATAACCATTCGTGACCTCATCATACATCAGCCTCTCCCTAATCCTAGAACTGCTCTGTCCAAACACTTTGAGCCCCTTATCTTCAAGGTCTACAAGCCACTCTGCGAAAAGCAAACATGTAGAACTTTAGTAATCACTATAAAACACGATAATGAGACCACACTTTGTAATGAAAATTGATGGGATCATGTCATATCTGTACATACTGATAAGAGCTTGAGGCGTGGTAGCAGTTGGTTTGCTGAGCTGGTTAACGCCAGCTTGACGAGCAGCCCACTTAGTGAGATAACTGGGAATGTTTGAAGTCGAGAAGGCATTGATAAACGACATTGCTCTCCCTTGATCTCCTTTGCTCCTATCAGAAAGAAATGAAATGAGAAGAAAATTTCCATGATCAGCTAATTAGTTACAATAACTATTTATCACCTGGCATCATTGATGGCGTCATGAGTGATAATCAATCTTGACACAAAAATAGGCAAAAGGGAATTATCAGCTTGATCAACTTCAACTCCTTTGTTAATGAAAGAATAATCCACCAAAATCAGAGCATCATAAAGGATATCTCTCACCAAGATTTCATCAGCAGCACTCTGAGTTATGCACCAGAAACCAAAATGCAACATCAATACAAAAGAAAGCCAATAATGTCATTATCACAACTCATGTTCCATGAGGGGAGAACTCTTAGTCCATTTTTTTCTAAATGACGTTACCAAAGCAAATGGAAGAAGTCTGAACAAATGGTCAACTGGACAACTGGTCACAAGGGAAACATAAGTATTACTATACACAATATTCTATCAGTCTTGATAAATTATATATGAAACATAACTGCTGGTGAACTTTAATTCATTAGTAAGTAACTTCCCAAATAAGTAAACGCTATAACCAAGAATATTTGGTCAGAAAGCCCAAGTATGCCAGTTTTGCACAACACAGCATAATCATACCTAGTCATTACCATGTGAAATAAAAGGGCATAAGAAGATCCACAGATCAAACTTCAACCTGTTTGCATTTCACAAAGATGAGATACAATTCCATCCCAAGTCATGCTCCTTGAGGATATATTGACAGCAAACATGGCATAGTAACACCAGCATGGGAAACACAATAGTCCTAGAACTGTTCTCCTCTTTAGTTTCCACAAGTTAAGAAAGACCCCTGAGTCCATGCACAAATGAAGTACAAAGGAACAAGTTGCAGAGTTCTTATCTCACAAAGGAAACTCGTGCTAATTAACTCACACAACAGATAATGATAAAGCCTGAGCAGCACTCCCATTTCTTAATTCCTATTAAGTCAATTGCTACTCCTAGGTTTCTTATGATCGATACAACTACAGAAAATACTCTGAAAATACTACACTACTTTCAGAAAGGTCTATGATGCAGTAAGCAGCTGGTGCATACCACTACAAGGCTGCTAGCCTAAACATACACTACAACCACTATATCCCCAAATCGCTCATGAGTCAAGAAACACATACCAATAGTGAATAAACGGGCAAAGGAGGGTTCACGAGCGTGTTCAGCAGGACCCCTGCAAGCAAAACGGCCATAGCAATCGAGTCACTACACCTGAAGCTAAGAGGAACAATAAGAAAATGGGCCAGCATGCACTCACCAAAGAATTGCTGGTTCTGGAAAACCGAGATGGAGCTGACCGCCCAGATCCTGAGCTCCTTCTGCTGCTCGGTGCGCGGCACCCCTGAGGAACCCTGCACCTTGAGGCAGAGCCTGAGCAGGAACGCCTCGGCCACCACTACCCCGGCTAGGTAGGCGACGCCGCAACCCTCCTTCATGAGCTCCTGCCGGGACTCCTCCCCGACCAGCGGGAACAGCACCTGGAACGGGCACCGGTCCCTCGAGTGGTGCACGCTCCACACCTTGACCAGCTCCCCGAACCCCGGCAGAAGCCTCCCGGCGTCGGCGTCGGCGGGGCGGCTACTGCAGATGCTGATGTAGCTGAGGACGGCCTCGACGAGGGCCTCCGTCTCCCTGCGGGGCTTGGCGGAGTGGAAGAGCTCGGAGACGACGGGGGCGAGGAGCGCGAGAGGCTTGGCGGCGGCGGGGGATGAGGCGGTGAAGGCGGAGAGGAGGTGGAGGAGGGAGCGGAGGTCGTCGGGGGCGTCGTGGAAGGATAGCGCAGAGAAGAACCAGACAGCCTCCAGGGGCGGGTCCGGGTAGGTGTTGAGGACGCGGGAGAAGAGGGAGCGGAAGTTGGTGAGGTCTGGGTCGGGGGCGGCGGAGACGGCAGCGAGGAAGCGGGAGGCGGAGTCGCGGAGGAGGGACTCAAGACTGGGGAAGCAGCAGGCGGCGCCCATGGAGGGGAAGTCCACCACGACGGAGCCGGTGGCCATGGCAGGGGCGCGGGGTAGGACGAGAGGCGCGGGTGTGGCTGAAACCCTAACCCTAGGTTTGGACTGGAGGAGGGGGAGTGGGGTATCGGGGAGAAGCGAAGCGAAGCGGTCGAGGGGTTTGGTCGGGGTTTGGAATTTGGAATTTGGTTGCGGGGGAGTTCGAAATGGTGGGCCGTGGGGTGGGTGGGGGTTTTGAAGATGGGAGGAAGGGGACGGTGTTACACTGAGCACTGGGCCCCGGTGGTCAGTGCCTGAAATGGGGCTATGGGAGACGACTGGATGGGTTGGGCTTCAGCTGCGTTGAAGGCCCAGCGAGAAATTTGGGCTATCATATGTTGCTAGTAGGATTGAGGTTTTCCTCTTCTTCTTTTTGTCACGAGAAAAATACGTCATATTTCTCTAAAAAAAAGAAAAGAGTGCAGTAGTACACCACATGTCCTTAAGGCTCGAGATCTACCTATCGGTCGGTTGATTTTGTTGATGGGAAGAAATCAACTACAGCTGATGAGGAGGTGAACGGGAGGGGCCTCACGTGAACTCGTGAGCTGCTTATTTAACTCCTAAGCTTGTATGAGAGTGTCATTTTAATTCCGTGCCCTTTATTTTCGGAACGAGGAATAGTTAGTATCGAGTAGGAACTGAATGTCGTATCCAGTGAAATTTGGATACTCGATAGAAAAAAAAATACAGGAAATTTTAAAGACAAGTGTTCTTGGAAGACAGAAGAGGGGAGCAAGAGATTGCGCATTGGACTTCTCAGAAATTCTTAGAGATAATAATGTTTAGAAACCTCCAAAAAAAATGGAGGAAATTAATCTCATTCCCGCGTTTTATATGGGAATCCAATCCTGTAAAGTTCCTGCCCAAATCCTATGTTCCAAAACTACGATCCCATAGCAATGCAACAGAGTATTTCCCATCTGAATGAACTGGTTTCAAGAGGCCAAGCCGGCTGCAGATTTAGCAGAGCTCAGCTAATACGCCCAGCGCTGAGCCCTGTTGTTTGTTTGATGTACTGAAAGATCGCGCAGTATTATCGCTGTATCAGGCATCGGTATGTCAAGTACCCAAGTCTCAGATACATAGCAGCGCCAAGAACAATCCGTGATGACACAGGTGACAATGAAGAACGGTAGCATGATCCAGTTGCAAAAGCACCGCAACCAAACATGAGGCCAGGCATTGCGTCGATATTAAAATGTACATACAACAGGTAGTGTTGGATCTAAGGTTTTGCATAAAGTACGACGACTGCCCCGGCATTAGGGAGGGAAAGAAGCTTCCCCACATGATGATAAGAAAGAAAGATCACTCTGAAAGATAAAATTATCAAAAGCATCAACGCCCCTGTCCTGGAGTTACAAGCCAATGTTTCCAACATGAATACAACGGAAGATCATCATCCCCTTATCGTCGTCTACCAAAGATACCCAAAAGTTTTTGTTCCTTAATGTTGAACTAGAATATTATCTTTAAATCTAAATGAACCTATAGGGGAAAGATAGGCCTTTCCCCTCGAAAAATTTAATCAGAATCAAGCTGCTTCCCGGGAATGATCGAGTCACTTCCTCTTGGACTCTGGACAGCTTCTATGGAACTCAAAAGAACACCATGTGACTGGCCCAAAAGACACCATCTCCAACTCCCTGTTTTGCTGCACTAGGGGTAAAACCTCCTCTCACCGGGAGCAGCTACAAAAAATACTGTCGCCCTGTCCCTTTCCCTTGTTTATGCATAGTACATGTACAAGCTGTTGGCCGCAGCACAGGCAATTAAATTTTCGGTAGGGTGCCATGCCAAATGGAGTAATTTTGTGGTCAAGTCGTAGGAATTTCCATTGGCATCTATTCCAGTACTTTCTGCGCCTGCATAGGGTTTAGAGTATCAGTAGTTGAAATGAAAAGCTTCTACAGCTTTACGTATTACATCATGAAGCTAACCTCGTCTAACAACCCTTGTCAAACTGCTTAGAGATCTGGCAGGTCTCGTGGGATTCTGGAGCTGCCTCCTGTGTCACACGTAAGACAAATAACAGAAACAAGCGATGGTTAGTACTGAAGTACTAAATTTGAGTGAATGGGACAGTATAGGTGCATTAGATAAACACTACACGAATCAATTTTACAGGCAGAAAAAAAAACAGCTAATATATGTTAATTTATATGTATGCATCATTTGCTACAGTATAAACAAGTTTTGCTTCCACCATTTCTTTCAAAATAAGCATTACCTTGTAGGGTTTCGAGTTGCTTCGAGTGTTGTTGCCTCATTGCTACCAGCACCACAACCAAACACGCGGAAAATATTGCTGAAGGAACACGGATTAACTAACAATTAGTTCAATGACGGAAACCCATCTGTACCACAACTCAGATGAGCATATGAAACTACCTGTAAGAACCAGTTGCTACTCGCAATCCATCTCCGCTTTGACAGCACTCAAATTTGTCAAAAATTGAGTCATTTTCGTATAAATCACATAGCTGCAGTTTCAGAAAAGAAACACATGAATCAGGGTTTAACCAAAGAAAAAAAACTGTTCATTGTCCTCAAAAAACCATTGGTTATTCATCTTAACATGGAAGAAATTACCTTAGGCCTTAGATACTCATGAACCTGGAACGTGGCAACTGGACCAGAATCCATATTAACATCCCAGAGCTGTAACAACAAATAAAAATGGTAATAATGGAAAAGCACCCAAAACAGAAATATTTGCAATGCTATTGTTAATGCAGACAGATAACACCTACATGACTACATGAAAATAGTATAAATAAAACAGCAGCTTCCCAGATGAAAACACTAGTAAGTACAAGAAAGAATTTATGCAGCACAAAGATATAGACAACGATAGTGATGTAATAGTGTTTGCAGGACTATTATTCTGACTTGTGAGGTCTGAATTACATCTGAGGTAGTCTTTATAATGCGATGCAAATATGTAGGAGTACAAATGTTCATCTAAAGCAGAGCTGGAAATTACATTGGATCTTCAGATATCCAAGGTAGCCATGTTAATCTGGTTATGTGGTCTAGTGAAACATGATCTAACAAACTGAGAATACAAGGTAATCAACTAGCTTCTTAATGTCTAAGGAAAAACGAAAGGGATGTCAACAAGTCAACTGCAAATTATGAAATTTAAAGAAATAACAGAAGTAACAGGTACAGACCTTCAGAGACATGTAGTCACGACTCAGAATATGTCTCCCATCCTTGGAAAACTTTATGTCTGAAATTGAGGCTAAAATCTCAGTAAAAAATGATCTCGAACCAGGGGCCTCATGCTGCTCGAAGCTATAAGGGGGAAAAAAGGAATAGCTATAAAAACAGTATGAACCAAGTCACCAACTTCAAGATAATCAACTCAAGACAAGTCAATATCCACCTGATGTTCCTCTAATTACAGTATGTTGAATATTGAAAAGAGTAAGTATCAAATGAAAGCTCACAGTTGGGAATGAGTATCACAAAGAGCTGATTGTCGCAGGTCAACAAGTCGAATGGAGCCCTTTGAGCTACTATATGCCAATGTGTTACAGTGGGTAGGGTGGAATTCTGCGGATGTTATCACCTCTGCACATCGTAGAATAAATACATATGTGCCAGCAAACAAGTTATGCAAACAGATGACACCTCTAAAATATGTGGTAAAACAACAAAGGTTAGTTAGAACAGACCTGTAACAACCCATATTTTACCTAAGAACTTCAGTTACAACACACATTTATTTTACTAAAACTAATTTTAGCTCAATATTGTGTTATTTGCATGCAAGGAAATAATGCTAGCATTAATGCATGAGCATTGTCTAAAAAACATGTATATACAGTATGTTTCAAAAGGATTAGACCATTAGTGAATCATAAGTCATTACTTCGCTTGCTATAGCTGTATAGAAGGGTATCCTTTTCTAGTAAGGGAGTTGAAGTTGTGAATGCTTTTATTCTCACACCTATACTTATACCAAGTAAAATGTCATCTAGTCAGCACAGCTAAGAGTTTGTAGAATTGGAAGTTATACCAGTGAGATCCTCCATGTTTGTAGGTTTAACATCAATAATATTAAAACTTTGATTGCTTATTTCCAAATTCCAAAGATTTATCCGCAAATCGTCTGCTGATATGAAAGTCTCGCCATCACTGTGGAGAAAAGAACAGGAAACAATATACATCACTACATAAACATGGACAGGGTACAGCTAACCTGAATGTATATAAGGTGCACATCAGCAAAATATATAGTGACTACACATGGAAGGTGGGGGATGGTGTTATAAATTATCTGAAGTATAATCTTATAACTGCTTGCCTGCTTGCATACAGCTCAATCACACAAAAAATTCTACATATAATTTTTTTCAAAACAGACAAAAATATGATACAACTAAATAAAAATATACTGTGGGGAATGAATTGGCAGAACTTTGCCTAAAATGAAATATGTTCTGTAGAATTGATCACGATTTTGTAAGGTTTGCAAGTGAACTTTACAAAACTATAAATAATGTAGCTATATTAGGCAGTATTTATTAGTTTGTGAGACTTTCACTGCCCTAATTTGAGTAGAAGTAGTTGAAGCGCATTAAGGCATATGTGACATTGCTGAGATTATCAACCACAGAGAGCCTAAAGTATATTCAAAATTTTATTTCGGTACTTCAGAGGGCAAACCATTTTGACATATTATGGGATGGAGATTTACCATTACATGCAGTAGCTAGGAAGTTAGGTGGCTTGGTTGGTTATAGATATATTAAATGCATAGTTATCTTGTGTAAGGTTTAAGCAAATAAGCTTCTTTTCTTCAGGAAGCACTCAATTTAGAACTAAAATAGCCATGCTCACATTCAATAGCTAAGCAGTTTAAACATTAGCTATGATACAACTAACACTAAAACAGCGAGTAATGTAACCTGTTATTTGAAATGGAGTTTATATGGTAGTCATGTGCATGAGTATAGACTCTTCGGCAACTCGCAACAAGACTTGTTTCTTGGCTTGTAACCTGTTGTACAGTAAAGATTGGGTAGATGCAACAAATCAAGAAAATATAAGTAAATTAGAACATACAAAGACAGATAAGACAACAGGAATCAATTTAAGATACATGTTCAGGTCAACAGGAATGACAGGAATCAGCACAATAATAGTGTCCGGCAGATTTACAACATTTTTTCTTCTAGTGCATAAATAAAAAATTTGAGTTGAGTACAACTACCACAGGCAGGCGAAGTAAAGGAAGTCCACCAGGTTTTAAAATGCCTCCATTTGGGATAAATGAGTTTGAGCCGCACACACTACTGCCAGCAGGGCTACCATTTGCAGGAGCATTTGAAGGGTCCAAATTCATCTCAGATACCTTTTTAACCTTCTTTTCTTGCACCTACACGTCACATAATAAAATCCTCAAGTTAACAATAGCTTGAATAAGTACAGGACTACATTATTGTCAGGTACATCTTACTTGTGAAAGCAAATACACAGAACTAGAAAAGACTGTAGATGAAGTAATTCAAAAGTCTTTAGTCAGAAATGTGTAAAATTTGAACATCAGAAAATTCAAAATCATCAATGAGTTGTGCATACATATGTACAGCAGTCAAAGTCGTACACCAAACAGACTAAGTAAAAATAATAATCATTGATGGTGATTTTCTTCAGTTTAGCACATTTAATATAATGGGTTCTAAAGAAATTGCAAGCCATAAGGCATGGAGCAGTTTAGCAATATAAGTTCATAGGAAATTTCCATAATTGTTGATTGATGAAGCGTACCTTCCAAAACTTTATTGTTTTGTCATTTGTGGACAGAAGAAACAATGCACCATTTGTTGCTTGGCACCACTTTATCTTGTTAATCTTCTCTTCAATTTCCAAGCTTTTAAGGTAATCAAACTATTTCCAAAAGAATGCCACTTAGCAAATTATGAGTAATTCAGAAACAAAATACTGTCACTTAGCAATTCTCATAGAAGTATACCTCTGGTTCATGGCTTTGAAATTCGGTTTTGTAGCGAAATTCAGGATGCCTGCTGACAGAATAATCAGCTTTCTCAGCCTCTTTTCTACAGGTATTCTGAAGAAAAATAGAAACGAAATATATTTAGCCATCAGAGCACAGTAAACAAGACCAAGAAGTAGGTGCATAGTTTCAAAAAAAAAAAAAAGAGGACGCGGCAATCAGTTCTATATACGTACATCTTTGGCATCTGTCCTTTCAAACAAAACAAGTCGTCCCCCTCTGTCCCCGGTGGCAAGATGATGTCCTGATTTATTGAACTCTATTGCTGAGATGATGTCAACTGCAAATAAAAATAGAAAAATAATAAATTTTAAGTTAGTATGCAGCCATAATACATGACAGTCTATTATTGAACATAAAAAAGCAATGGTTAAAACATGTATAACAGCAGGTAACCATCCATACTTAGTGATTTTATTTACTGATATGCACATATACAAACAAGCGCTAAAAGCCTAAGCCATAACTGGAGGAAAAGATACCACAAATAGCACTGTTTTCATCAAATAGTTTCAAGTCTTGAGTAACTTGGAAGTGGAAGAGTGATTAATGACAAGTTAAGTCAGCAAAGCAAAAATATAATGAAACAGAGTTCCAACATTAACCAAGATTAATTGATAGTGTCAAACTAAGTGCTTTGGTTCTGTCTATGATAACCAACATAATAGAAAATAGAAAGAGCTTGAAACTTCTCCGAGCAAGCATTAGAAGGCTCATGTGGTTCACAAATATGAATATCAAATGCGGATGAAATTGGCAATGGAGAACAAAGCAACACATATAAGAATTGGATCAACATAGATCTGCGGGGCACATCTTCAGGTTCTATCAAAAGTACTTTTTAGGTGCATATGTAGTGATTGTGCAACAGGCCCATTTAAATTGGGGTAGGAGAACAATAATCAACCATTGATTTGTAGATGAAAAGGAATACATTTATTTCATTTCTTCGAAGACATCCATATTTATCTGAATATTTCATCAGCTATCAGACAGATGGGCACCCATTGTGTACTTGACACATCATTACCAAAGCAGCAACATGCATCCCAAAAAGTATTGAAGTCCAAGGCATGTGAATCACAAAATTCCATGTTGGGCATTTTTCATGGTTGCTTAGCATTACAAGAATTTGTCGGCTAGCACCCACATCCCATGCAGCATTTAACAGACGTACGTCGCACACAAGCTCTAGTATGTGCCCTTGCTTCATATCACCAAGCTTAGAGAAGTAGAAGAACGCACCATCATATTTGTCGTACATACTTCACGACAACATGTATTCTCTGGCCAACACCAACCGCTAAATTTATACATAACCGTGATTACACACTACATATTTCAACTACGGCATTCGGCTAGACTCCTATAGGACGTATTCTACCCTTCTGTCACCCATGGAAAGACCTCAACGGCACCACCGAATGGCACAGTGTTATACACCTACTAGTCAAAACTACCTACTACTCCCTCCAGTCACGAAAGGAGGTCGTTTTGGATATCGACATGGTCCCTAAAATACAAATTTGATCGCTCATTTCTATTGTAATGTATTTATGAAACCTAATAAAATTATAATATCAAGAAAGTACTTTTCGAAACAAATCTACATGTATCATTTTCATACGTCCAATATAAATATTTAAAAAGATATTGATAGCTATAGTTTATAATGTTTGACTGCCCGTAACCCAAAACGACCTCCTTTTGTGACCTGACGAAGTAATATCAGGATACAGCACTGATCTGGAGGGGATGAAGCAGCAAACTCCACATCCCCAATACCAAAGCATCCAGCTTTGGCGCATCCCATCCGAAGCCAGCACTGCCGCCGCAAAATCATGACTCGATCTAAGCAGGAGGCCCCCAACCATGACATCACCAGCACCCATTCACAGCACCTAGCCTCGTACCCAGCTCCGGAGCACAGAACCACTAAGATCCAGCAGCTACCGGCCACGAACAAACCAAAACCCACGACAAGAGAGCGCAAAGGGATCGATCGGTACCATCCTGGACCTCCTCGCCGGTGCTGCGCTCGCCGAACACCTGCGAAAACCTCCACTCGAGCGGCGCCTGGGGCAAGGCCGCCGCCGGCTCCGGTACCGCTGCCCCGTTCATAGTCGTCCGGCGATGCGAGCTCCGGCGGGATCGGATGCGTAGGCGGGCGCGCGGGCGCGGGAGGGACGAGGCGGCGGCGGCGGGATACGGTGGCGGAGGGTCGCCGGCGAGAGGAGCGCGAGGCGGCTACGCGGCTGCGGCGAAGCCGACGAGGGTTTGGGGTTTCATGGGGCGAAATGGCCAATGAGAGAGAGGAAGAGAGAGAGAGCGAGATTGGGCAGAGGAGAGGAGAGGGGAGGGGAGGTGGTGAGGGGCAGGGCTCTGAATCTCTGATACGAGTACGACAACGGAGAGGGAAGAAACCAAAAGAATTTGTTTTCTCCTTTTTCCCCTCTTCCATTCTGATTTTCTAATCATTCTTCGTTTGGACTCACTCCTCTCCAAGGAGTTTGCTGATTTGTTCCTCTACCGTAGGAGGAAAATAGGAGAAACACTGATCCGCCAATTATACAGTTTTACGGCTTATTTACGACCGTCCGATGAAAAAATCATGATACTAGTTAACTACTGCTGCATCGCGGTACATTGCTGCAGGCTACTGAGGGTAAAATCGCGATAGTCACTGCCACGCTATGTACATAGCATCGTATAACTATGACCCAGTTTATTTAAATTTAGACTTATATGTTTATAGCTGAAAGTCAGTTTTTTAACTTAATAAATTTATAAATCCTTTGGCTTTTAAGCTAAACTATGATATTTGATAATCTGATTTTTTTTTATAGGATGTTAGCTTATTGAGTTATGTGTAGAGGATAAAAAGTCTGAATTGTACTTTATGGTTTAAAGGATCTTTTTAAATATGTATTTAAACTTATTTTTGCATAATCGTGCTATCACCATCTTACTAACTCAAAAGCAAAATGAAATAACAGACACTACAAAATATAGAGGATATCGCAGAGTTGATTCTGCTTATATCATCCCGAAAGCAATTCTGCAGAGTTCTCAGAGCAAATTCTAGAGGATGGATCTTCCAAACCGCCAGGTCTACTAACAAAGAGGGATTTCAAGTACAACAAGTATGCATGGGAAAAAAATCAGTAGCCATGAACAAGTATGAATGGGGAGTAACCAAATTAGAACAAAATATGGGGTTAAATCAAAATCCCCCAACAACGTTCATCTGTAAAAGCCAGATCTGCCAACAAGTATCACAGATCAACTACATAATCCAATCATTGTGCTACTATTGCGCGATTTGGGTCTCATACATTCTGTCTGGCGAGGAAGACGCATCGAGAGTGAGGAGAGGAGAAAGACGGGGAGGGAAATAAGAAGCAGGAGCGGAAGGAGTGGATCCCATCGCCGCTGCCGTCGGCCAGACTCCTGTCACAAGCCCTTGTCGCCTTCCCTCGCGAACCTCGTCGCCTCTCTGAGAGGAGCGCTTCGTGTCACTTCTGGGGTTTGGCTGGTAGGTTGAGCTTAAAAACCATATGAGGGAGGATTAGAGGCAAATAGACTATGTTACCTTTGAGTGTAATACTTCAATTGTATTTGTATAACTCAGTGACATTTGCAGGTAAAAACCTTCAACTTGAAAGGGTATTTTCGTTTCTGAAGGTTGGATTCTCACAAAAATCTGTTGGGAGACTGCTTCTCGTTGCTAGTTCATTTTCAAAACAGCTCATCGCGAGAAGCAAAATCTAGTGGTTTTGAGAATCAGAGTGTTTGGTACGGTTCTACGAGAATCGATTGAGAAGCTGGGAGTGGAAGCTGTACCAAACATGACTTTAGTTTTATGCTTTTTTGCTTATAAGTTTAAGAAAAAGTCTAAACAAACATGACCTATGTGAAAAGATCCAAGGCACTATGTTTTGATGGATCGGTGGCACATGCGCTATTTGACACTCAGTGGCGGATCTAGGACCAAAATTTAGATGGTGCTAATAGAATTTGCTCACCTGCTTGCGGTTTGTCGAATGTCGAGTTGTCGGACGATGGTGGGAGGATACACCATGAGCCAGCCGTCGGTAGGGGGAGTCCCGCCATCAAAATCCCGCCGGTAACCGGCGGTTACTGGTTTAGATTTAGATTTAAATTCAAAATTCCAACAGTTAGATCCTAAATTTAAATTTATTCAAACGAAATTCGATCAAATTTTTTCTGAGATTTTCGATTACTAACCGATTACAGGATGATAGCCTCCGAGTGGAATTTTGCCGGGTACCCCCGTCCGCACCTGCCGATACTATATACGACGGTAGTAGCTTTTAAACCTGTAAAACTGATATGGATTCGTTAATGATTGTAACACGGGAGTAGTTGGTGAATGACAAGATTATTAGTGGGTGCTTATCAGATTTGTTGTGTTTTTCCTCGATGATCTAGAACGTGTGTACTCAGACAACTCTGTGACGATGGTTCCTTTGTTGTTTGTAGCAAGGAAAGCATTTCGTCATGGTCTTTTCGATAAAGAATTGGCTGTTAAGCATAGTTTGCAACTAGGCTACAGCTGTCTCTGAATGCAACATCAGCACATCTTCTGACGAAAGCTAAGATACCAATGTTTAAGGGGGAAAACCGACATGAGATCCATCCATTTTTCTATAGAGCACTTTGAAAGGACTCTTTTGTCGCCAGATCTTAAGATTAAACTTGACGAGGATTTAGAAATCATCATTTATTATATAGTTCTTTAGTATACTCCTTAATGTTGATAAGGGAGAAGTTGAACTCGTAAGATCTTCTACGACTACTTTATGATTGTAAGTTTTTCTGCGATCATTTTATAGTCGTAAGTCTTTCTATGACCAGGTCCGCTACGATCACTATATAGTCGTAAGTTCTTCTACGACCAGCACATGATTGTAGCTTCTTCTACGACCACTTCATGGTTGTAAGTCTTTCTACGATCAGATCAGTTACGACCACCCTGTAATCGATCAAGCTTACAGACAAGTAGGCCCAATTGATTAAGGCATCTAAATAGTTAGTATACGTTATTATTCTCCGGAATAATTGCACGATTAAACTCTCTGTCATGGTGATAACTGTCTGGCGACATGGGAACGTTACTTCTCCAACAGTAATCTCCGGTAACTGTGCCATCATCTGAAGCATTGATACGTCCTTTAGGCTGGAGAAGTGGTCATCCACTTCAAGCACGCTATAAAAGGAGGAATCACCAAACAGGGGGGAAAAAGAAGGAAGAAAGATACAATCAGGAGGACAAGATATTGCATTTTCAGTCTTTTTCTTGATCTGTAACCAACATCCTCAATATAGCCACATAGGAGTAGGATTGTTATTCTCTCTGGAGAAGACCCAAAACTGTATAAAAATTTCTGTGCCATTCTCTCTGCGTGATTTGAGTCTTGGAGACCCCCCGAATCAAACAATCATTACGTAAGTTCAGTTTTAAAACACCGACCGTTGGCGCCGTCCGTGGGGAGCTTCTGGTCATCAGGTTTCCTTCGTTTTCTCCTAACTCTAATGCTTCTATGGCAGGAGAGTGGAACAAGGAGAACTGATTCGACTTGGCTGATTACGCAGATATCGACATGGATGCCGGCTTCGACTACGAGCCGAGTATTGTATCATCCGATGGTGATGTCGCCTCCGAAGATCATTCTCCAGGAGATCATACCACCGATAGAGTTGAGGAGGGATCCTTATCCCTACAATGTTACGTCCAAATGAGGAACCAACTTCCTCAAAAGGCAAGGGTCAATCCGACCACAAATAGGACTGCTCCGAGGCAGACCCAGGACATGCGCGAGGTCTCCCCCTCCAAATGTTCAAGTCCACCTAAGACAGTCCGACCTGGCACGACAAGTTCTGAAAGCCATCATTCCGGAGGTTCATCAGCACCTGGTGGTACTGTCTCTCTGGTTAGCCCACAAAGGATGGGGTCGAACATGCTTTTCCTGCGAGTTCGATCATCCCACCGCAGGGCTTATTTGTGGATGGAGACGGTTATAACTCGAAATTCCCCTTCTTGGAGGGGTTTGATCCAAGTTGCTAGATGGTGTCTTTCGACTACTCCTCAGGCGAGGAGGTCTCGAGCGCAAGTGGAGGTCATCAACAGGAGGTCTTCGTTCTTCTCTCATGTGATGATCACTCTCCTAGAGACAGGACTTGGGACACTCCCTGACGATCACACATTGTGACCACTCGTGGCAATGGTAAGGATATCTCCGG
This sequence comes from Hsuehochloa calcarea, assembly GCA_036346395.1. Lineage (NCBI taxonomy): Eukaryota > Viridiplantae > Streptophyta > Magnoliopsida > Poales > Poaceae > Hsuehochloa > Hsuehochloa calcarea. The sequence continues at coordinate 26,245,516 of CM070593.1, read as the reverse complement.
TGATGAACAATGTCAACACTCTGATGAGCGTGCGAGAAATCATCGAGATAATCGCACTTCATTGAGGCAAACTCAAGGATCAGACATGGATGATCCTGAGACAACTCAGTAGAGAAGAATAGCAGCTCAGAGAAATCTGCCTGAGCGCTTTCAGTATCAGTCAGAGGAAGTTCAGGAACTCCAACATATCAATGATTTACTCGAGAACCCAACTCGAGAGCTTGCCCGAGCGCTTGGCTACGACCTCTTCGCGCAAGAGATCGCACGAAGGCTTCAAAGCGCGATGACCAAACTTGAGCACCCTCGCCGTCATCATTCTGGAAGTCGTATCGGTACGACTCCATCAGCTTCCAATCATTCGAACAATTCACTGCACGGAGATCGGCGCGACAACATGGTATGTCGTTCTTCTAACCGGAGAAAGGTTCTTCGAACACCTAAAGATAAACAAACTCTCAGGAGAGGTGATCGTTCACCACTCCGACACAGAGGTTTGCAGCAGTAGACGAAATACGAGGAGTATTACCCTCGTAGAATCAAGACTTATCATAAGTCGGGTTTATCCACTGCCGGGTATTGTCGTGTACGATCACCTGATGACAACAACCCTTCTTTTCTGTAAAGGAGGCTTTACGAAGTAATTACCTGACATAGGACATTCTCGCCTAACCTCCGAGTAGTTCGTTGTCTGCCGCGGTTTCGACCAGTGAATATAGAGAAATTCGATGGGTCTCATAATCCTATCGAGTTCCTCCAAATCTACACGACTGCTGTCCGAGCAGCAGGAGGAGGAGAGCGTGTCATGGCGAATTACCTTTCGATTGTGCTCGAAGGGTCCGCTCGATCGTGGTTGCTAAGCCAACCACTCGAGTTGATCTATTCATGGCAACAGCTTTGTGACCTTCTGTTAGATAACTTCCTGGGTACCTACAATCGCCCTAGAAAGGTGGACGATCTACACAGGATAAGACAAAACGACTATGAGATCTTACGTCAATTCATCAAGCGCTTCAGTCAGGTTCGAAATTCAATTCCTGAGGTTTCTGACTCATCTGTTATCAAAGCCTTCAAACAAGGAGTCCGCAATAGAAGAATTATAGAGGACATCGTTTTAAATCCTCCAGGGACCATCGCTCAACTCTTCGAGATGGACGATCAATATGCGAATGCTGCAGAAGAAATCGAGTGAAATAAAACCATCGATCGAGACGATAAGAGTCCTCAAGAAGCAGACAGAGGTAGCAAGAAGGACAAAAAGGCCAAGAAATTCAAGAACAGGGAAAGGGCCAAAAATCTCAAGCCAACAGTTCTAAGGAGTTATTGGCTGTAAGCGACAAGGAAACATGAAGTTCCAAGCAATATCCCGATCGAGGCAAAGGTAAGCGCCCCGAGCGGAAGAACGACAAGCCTAGGTGGTGCCTTTTCCATAAATAGGGGCCTCAACAGTAGCAGGTGGAAGACAAGTATCAGCTTCATCCTCATCTTTCTCCACAAAGATACTCTCTGTCACCTGTGAATCACCTGAAACATCGGATCTAGCTCCAGGGCTAATCTCATCAAAAGTGACATTGCATGTCTTCTGAACAACGTTAGTTCCAACATTAAAGACCCGAAAACCCCTCGAATGTGCAGGATAACCCAGAAACAAACCATCAGAAGTTCTTGATTCAAATTTATCTAGGTTTCCTGTTTTTAGAATAAAACAATTAGCTCCAAAAACTCAAAAATGAGAAACATAGAGTTTTCTACCAAACTGAAGCTCATAAGGAGTCTTGCCCAAAGAAGGTCTAAACAAGACACGATTTGTAATATGGCAAGCTGTAGCAATAGCTTCGGCCCAAAACCTCCTCGGTGTGCTATACTCATCTAGCATCGTGCTAGCCATCTTGACTAAGGTCATGCTCTTCCTTTCCACCACGCTATTTTGTTGATGGACATGTGGAGAAGAGAACTGATGCTCAACACCACGTTCAGCACAGAAAGAGGCAAACGAGGCATTCTTGAACTCCGTGCCATTGTCACTACGGATCGCTCTCAAAGTACTAGGAAGTTCAGAAGCTAAACGAAGAACAAGATCATAATAATGACCAAAAGCTTCATCCTTCGAAGCAAGAAAGAACACCCAAGTATATCTCGAAAAATCATCGACTATGACAAGGATATACCATTTGCCACCGACTGACCGAACCCTAGCAGGACTAACAGTATCCACATGAAGCAACTGTCCCGATCCGTCAGTCAGAACCATAGTCACTGATGGGTGTGAGTTTGGGCGCACATACAACATCCTTGATATCTTTGAGTTTGGGTAAATCTCTCATGAGATCAATGTTGCTAACTCGCGTCAGATGATCAAAACCAATGTGCCCCAACCGTGGGTGCTAAAGCCAGAAATTATAAGAAGATGCAAGCAAACATTTGAGAGTTTCAGCAAGAGATTAAGAGAAACCAGCTCCAAAGATTCTACCAACTTTAGAAATCCCAAAAACGAGCTCACCAGCAGAATCAAGCACATGATAAGTATTTTTTTCTTAAATCTAGTTTCATAGCCATCATCAAGAAGCTGTGAGACAGAAAGCGGATTGTACCTTAGCTTGTCCACAAGAGCGACGTCCTTCAGGATGAATTAAAAAAAAATACATAAACTCTCCGAATGGAACTTTTTTTATTATTAATTAATCCTTTTTTAAATTTTATTTTAAAGTTGACCCCTCACGAACTTTATTTCTAATTATGACTCTTTTGGTCACGCCACCACCCGTGGCGTGACAAAATAATATTTTCACGCTATAGGATAAGTCCACTAAAATAGCACTTTTTGTCACGCTATTGGTGGTAGCGTGACCAAACAACACCATCACGCCACCGGTGGTGGCGTGACAAGAATTTTCTCAGATTCGGGTTGGCGTGACAGTGTTGTTTTGTCACGTGACGTGACCAAAGGAGTCAGAATTAGAAATAAAGTTCGCGAAGGTTAACTTTAAAACAAAATTTAAAAAAGAGTTAATTAATATAAAAAAAATTCGAGTGAACGAAGCTTCAGGTATACTCGTAAAAACGCATGGTTCGAGATGTAGGAGGTAAACATATACGTTGGCCGTAGGGTTTTTTCATTTTCAAACGTTGCATTGATAATTGACTTCGCGAACTAACGGCAATTGGTAAATACTCGACGAACTAATTTGTTTTGTTTTTGTGCCCATACGATCTCATCTTGGATGATAACATCTGAGACTGTTGCATTTTTACCTGCATCCAACTACATGCTAAAGAAACCTTTGAATCTAGAATGGACGACTACGATCAACAAGGCCCTTGGATACAAGTTGTTAGGGTTGGGATCTTGAATCGATTAGGATATGCTCCGATTGAATTAAAAATGCTCCAATATGATTATATTGTAGGATTGAATGGTAGAATCCTCTAAAATCTTTCGGGTATACAAGCAATGATATCTTTTTCCATGAGATGGATAGCTCATTTTCTTGAATTGCTCAATATTCATATAAATTTAACCCTATAAATTATCTCACTAATAGAGAGAAAACAAGAAGTATCTAGACCGAGTTTTGTTGTTGGGCCGGACTATATTAGCTTAGAGTTACACACACACTGTATATATATATATATATATATATATATATATATATATATATATATATATATATATATATATATGTATGTATGTATGTATGTATGTATGTGTGTGTGTGTATTACACTTGTTACAATTGTATACCGAATATAATATATTTTTAATTATAAATATTATAATTGTATAGCAAATACAATTCTATTACTCAAATTTAAACCCCGTATTTGTGTTGGCAATTCAGCTAGTTTAATAAAAACCATAACCAACATAAAGTCCTTGTATGGGTGGGTTGGGTTAAGACTAGCAGCACTATATTGTGCTAATCTTAGCTAAAAAATTATAGGACAATATATTATGACGGTACTTGTTTTCAAATCTAGTGGTATCATGTTGAAATGACCAATCTAAATAGTTTTCTACGTATTAGTGGACAAAGTAGAAAGACTACTGTAGATATTAAAAACCACATGTACTTTTGAGAAGAATGGGTACCATAAACCAATAGTAGATAAAGGAATAAACTCTCAGCCTAGGAGAGCATGTACAATAGTACAGACAACTGCTATCTATAACAATTTTTTATGTCACCTGTAGACAGCACTATAGACAACTCATACAATGAGTTATTTTTTCACTTGTCTTTATAGATGACACAATCTTTTAATGCTTTTATGGACCTAAGATATTTCCTCATTAGCTCTAATGATACATTCAGCTATAGAATTGTAGACAACACATTTCTCTTTTTTATTCTCTTTCATCCATATCATCTTAAATCATACGTGACAGAGACTATAGATAGCTGATGTAAGCATGACCTAAGTACACAAGTCATGTACAATTCTAATATTTTGGTCCTTTAACTTTTGCTCACATCACATTTTAGTCCTTAACTTTTAAAAGGCTCAAATTAGTTTCCCCCACATTCCTATCTTGGTCATTTGAGGACTTCTTTTGACATGACATGCCAAGTAGATGCTAAAAGGGGCACTGACCTTGTTAAAAATTCTCGCATTTCAAATAGGGCTTATATCTTTTGTTTTGTGCATGTACTCATTGGACATGTTAGCACATACGTAGCAACCAAGAACAATCGTCAAAAATACGCATGTCAGGGTATTCTATTTGCTTGATTGGTGTTGCAATTGTTGAGTCCTTGAGAGCACTCTGCATGTTCTTCTTCTTTTTCTTCATGCACCAACATCCTCGTTGAAAACCCGACGAGGGAGGTACACACGCCGATCTTTCGTTGGTATCAACCTGAGTTGACTATGACGATGTGGTTATTGAACTGGCGCTTTTCGTTGGAATTGGGCTAAAGCATCGGTGGTGCTGCTTCTAGCTTTCTAGAGGTGAGCAATAAGGCCATCGGTTGTGATTGGCGAGTTAAGACGGATGAAAGATGGGCAACATGATATTGAAGTATGAATGGAGTATAAACCCAAGTAGGCTAGTGTAAAAGAGACATTTTAGTGTTTGTTTGGTATATCTAATGAAAGTCATGGAGTCAATGGCGAACTGGAGACCCAAAACTCAAACCTTCTAAAACCTTTAGTTTTTTGTACTTGTATGCAAATTTCAACAGTACTTAGACCTTTTTGCAAAGTTTTTTTGTTCTCATGGAGTCAATGGCTACCGAGACCCAAAACTTGTGAGTGCTCTATGTCTTGTATGCAAATTTCAACAGTATTTAGTTTTGAATAGTTGCTCAAATACGTTCTCGTGTGTGTTTTGAATACCCGAAGTTCTCATGTGTGTACCGTATTAGTCTCATAATCAGTGGCTAGTACACACAACTCCAACATTGATATCACATTCATACATTCACATGTACAAAAGTAAAGCAAAATTGGTACATAACTTAAGCAATTACAGGTTATTAAATCACCGGTCGACCGACCAAATAAAAGAAAGTATCAATAAGTAACAAAAGTAGCATCGTAAGTAGAGGTAAATAAAGTAGATAATTTTAAGCTTCATACCCATCTGTAATAGCCCAAATTTTTATTTTCAGATAAAATTAAAATTTAATTATTTTTCTAGAATTTTAAAAGTTTCCCTATTTAGTTTAAAGCTAAAATAAATTATTTGCAAATTTAATTACCAATTATGAGTTGGAAATAATTTTTATTAAGTTTAAAATGATTCAAGAAATTTATGTGTATTTTTATAGAATTTTTGGACTTTATTTGCTATTTTTTAAAAACCTAAATGAATTAGCTCAATTTTGGTAATTCAAAAATCTTAAAAAATTCAAATTTGGTTTTGGGCTGAATTCCTTTACTGACCCGATTGCTCCTGGCCCATCCCTTCCTTCCCGAGGCCCATCTCCCCGGCCAAAGCCACCACGCCAGCCCACCTCCCTCTTTTCTCCCTCTCCCACCGCCAGATGGGCCCCACCCGCCAACACCTCTCCCCTATCCATCTTCTTCCCCTGTGCCACTCCCGTTGAGCGCCCATGTCGAGCCGGTCCGCGCCGCGTCAGCGCGTCTCACATGTCCCGTCGCCTCGCCGCTCGCCAGGCCGCCCCGTCAATGCGTATTAAATGCCTGTCCCACCACTACCCATCCCCGCACCTATCATCCTCTCTCGCCGCGAATCCCGCAGACCCGTGCCGGCCAATGCTCTCCCGTACGCCCACCCATCGCCATCTATCTCCTCCCTCTCTCGTCCTCGGTCTCTATAAAGGGGAGCAACGGACGCTGCTCCTCCTCCTTCTCTTCTCCCCCCCCCCAAAAAAATCTCTCCCTCTCTCTCGCTTTCTTGAGCTTGAAGTTCTTCAGCCGGGGCTCCTTCCACCGGCGATTGCGCCGTCGGCAAAGGTCTGCCAGCAACGTATCCACCAATGGACAGACAGTGATGCACTTGGCCGTACTGTTATGGATCAGTTGCAGCAGGGACATGAAAGTTTGCTTGCGGTTGCAGAAACTGTCACGCTTCAAGAGGTACTGTCTTGACTATTTCTTTTATACAAGTCACAGTGTACATAGATGGCATCGATCTGTTTTTACTCTCTCTCTCTCTATATATAATTCTGCTAGTTTTTATGATATTATAGTGAGATACATTTTACCATTTGTAGGTTAACGCATATTGATGGAGTAGGTGAAATTGATTTTGAGATACATCCAGAAGAAATCACCGAGTCCATCAAGGCAGATCTTGAGGAACCCATTTACCCGGAGCCTGAGGTACATTGGTTATTTGTGATGTCTTTGCAGTATTGCTTGTTGTGGAACTATCTGTTGGAATGAGACTTATGCAATACTGCACAAATGTATATGTGGCCAATGAAGACTCTATTTGGCAGCTAGGATACCACGCGATCCTTGACACGGTCTAGGCATCATTTCACATTAGCATCTAAGTTCAAAGAGCTAATGATAATACCGGTGTGCGATGTCACTTGGTGTCAGCATGACTACCTTGAATCGGTTCAAGAATTCATATATCCAAATTAATATACGACCATAATCTTAAAAACAACAACATTTCTAAATGGAACAAAGAACTACGCCAATATGCATGGTTTATTACCTTCGGTCGGCGGGGGACGAAGACCGACGGGGGGCGGATGACCGGCATGGGAGAGGACCACCGCTGGGGTGGATGAAGAACGACGGAGGAAGGGAGGGCGGCGGGGGGAGGGCGGCCGCCAAGGGGAGGGCTACCGCTGGGTAGGGGACGGCCAACGGGGAGGGTAGCTGCAGGGTGGATGAGGGTCTGTGCGGGGGAGGGCGGCGGGGAGAGGATGGCCGACGGCGGGAGGAGGCACGAGAATGAGAGGGGCGATTTGGAAAAATGAATAGTTGGCTGTGTCGAAACTCTTAAGTTCCCACTGTCACACCACAAACGTTGGCGTGACAAGAGAACTCATCACACCATGATATATGGTGTGACAGATGCCACACAAGCTCTCCACGCTGGCACGACGCACCCGCAAGGGTTGCGTGGCATGTTGGGCCATGCCAAGATCGGTGGCGTGACAACCTGATTTTGCCACGTCACAGGTGGTGGCGTGACCAAATGGTTAGAATTAAAAATAAAGTTAACGATGAGTTAAGTTTAAAATAATATTTTTAAAAGATTAAATTATAAAAAAATTCCACCCAAACACCTCATAATTTCCTGAAACCGTAATAGTTTCCAAAACCACGGCATTTTTTCTCTCCAAAAACTCCGTATAAACTGCAACACCCAAAGAGGCTAACATCTACTAGATCTGATAGTAGCAAACAATAATAAAAATAAAAATAAGAAGCCCTAACATCTAAAGCCCATAGGCCGAAAACAACAAAGTGGACGGACGATTCTGCCCTTGAGGCCTTGACCCACCCACCGTTTCCCCTCGCCATCTCTGCACCCGACACCCCCCACCGTCTCGCCGCCCTCCTCCCTCTCGATCTCCACCTACGTCGCATCCGCACCTCTCCTCGGCGCTTCATCGAGGTACCCAGCCTCCAAAACCCTTCCCCCTTCCCCCTTCCCCCTTCCGATCCACCGCGCTCTCTGGTGCAATCCAGTCCCAGATCCGGCGCAACCAGATCTGCTCCCTCCGATTTGACCTGACTCGGTCCCTCTTTCTGTGCGGATGCCGCAGGGTTTAGCTCCGGCGGCTATGGCGGCGAGGCTGGCGCAGCTGCGGGCCAAGGCGGCGCAGGCGTCGGAGCTCGTGGCGAAGCACGGCGGCACCTACTACAAGGAGGTCATGGAGAAGAACAAGCAGCACGTCGTGCAGCCCCCCACCGTGGAGAAGTGCCAGGAGCTCTCCAAGCAGCTGTTCTACACCCGCCTCGCAAGGTGATGCCTCTGACTGGATTGCTCATGTGACGTGGTTCCAATTGGGCGCTGTTGCCTATAGTGTGATGCGATCTGCTCGTGCTTGTGGTAATGGGGGTGTTCAGGCTGGGTGTTCGGATGGGTATAATATGGTGTGGGTTGAGGTTTTTCCTGTAATTGGCTAGTATCGCGATTCCTGCTGATTGCTTACGTCCAATTATCCTAGTTAAACTTGAACATACTATGATGTGGTCTGCTCGTGGCTAGCATTGGGGTTGCCAGGCCGAGTGTTCCATTCCGTCAGTAGATTTACATTGTTAGCCAGATAATGCGGTTATTTGGTGTTCGGTGCCATAATTGGGCTTTTGTTGATAGCATGTCCTATTTTGGGGTTCAATGGGCAGTGGCTGCTGCAACTTGTATTTGGGTTACTCAACTAACACAGTTGTTCACATGCTTTACTCTTTATGAATTGTGCTTGATATGTAAGTTATAGCATATAGGAATGTTTGAGATCTCTATCTATATGTGCTATCGGTAATGTAGCTTAAATGTGTGATTTCTAAACCTGTAATGTCAGTGGAAATGCTCCATGTGGTCCTTGAAATGATAGCTGCCAATTCCTTCAATCTAACAAGACTTGCCATGGTCAATAATTTGGTGGCAAGAGGATTAATAAATTTTTTGTAACAGCTGCATTTGTTGCATTTCATCATGTCATGCAGACACCTAGTTGTGGAAGGCACATATATCTGTCTTGGAGTAGGCTCAACTTTGAGATTTCATAATGAAACAAACCTATGCAATGTTTATGCTTAATTACCATCACCTGTGCAGCTATGTGTTTCTTGCTACGTTTTTTTGTATTTTTCTTGGACCCATGCTGCATGTTGCATGGAGACATCAGACATATAGCACAAAACACAACTGTTTAGGTGAAAGCTTGAGAACTGAATGTCCTGGCTTAGTCTCTTGTGAAGTTGATATATCATGACAGTATGACACAAAAGGAAGGATAATTGGTATGATTCGATAAATGGATCTTAAATATATAGTCTCTGTAACATTTGCAATTTGTTCTGCATGTTAAAAAAATGGATTGAACTTTTGCCTAAAAACATTTCAGTAAAAAAATCTTGCCGATCTGAGCTATTGCTGGGAAGCATTCTAGGATTTTGTGTGTGTGCTGCAGTGTGTGTGTGTGGGGGTGGATTGTATGTATGTTTGACTGACATAGTAAAAACTCGAGTACCTTTTGCTTTGTAAAAGTTTGGCGCATGTTTGAGTCTTTTGTCTTCACATGAACTACCACATGCAAAGTTGGTCAGTTGCATCCATATTCTGATTATGCTTTGCTACTCTGTTTACGTTGTGAGATCTACCTGAGTATGGCTATAAAATCCAGATAAAATACTAGAGATTGTGCTCTGTTTGGTTTGACATATAGGATGGGATGGGCATTTGACCCGGTCTCAATCTTGTAATCTTGCTAAACCAGCTAACCAGCTGAGTTCAGTAGCAAGCAAGTGACAATAACCAGTTGAACCTTAACTCATGGTGAGTGCAGTGTTGGGTGATGTTTCATGGAAAAAGTAAGAAGTTGGATCTTGATCCGATGACACGTTATTTTAGCATATGGGTTTATGATAGCTCCTTACATTAGTAAATAGATGTGGTTTGACCGGTGATCTACCTGTTCAGATAACGAAGTGGAGATACTGGAAACTGGTTGGGTCAATGACCAGTCTGGTTCATATCTACTACATGACTGAGTAGAAACGCATTCATTAATATATGAATTTTAGTTCATTTATCTTCACTGCAAAGTATGAAGCCATAGTAGGTATTAGGTAACTCTGAGGAGCAACAATGGCCTTTGAACAAGAGTTACAAGAGTAATCAGTTTCCTCTCATGGGACACTAATAAATTAGTCAGGTGTAGTCATGACATATACAAATTGATTGTTGAAAACAGAAGCGAGCAGAAATTATTATATGCCCCTTACACTCTGAGATGTATGCAGAGATTCAGTCACAGATGAAGGTACCGGCAATGCATTGTTTAATCTTTGGAACCTTAATCAAGGATAGGAATGTACTATCATTTATGTGTATTAATCCTTTGGCCTTTAGTTTTTTGCATTACAATTCACAAATAGTGTTTTGGGGTTTGAACTCTGCAGTACATTGTTCAACTTACATGTCCTATCCTAGCTTTTATGAAATATTGTGGCAATGCTGCATCATGATCATATTCCCCTTTAACGATGGCTAACTAAGACGTTGACTTCAGTTAGAGAAAAGTTGGAAATGGAATTGATAGGTGATTAGTTGATGTAGATTGTAGAAAGAACAAAAGCTGGATCTGCAGTTCCTAGGAAAAGACTAAACATGTATATTTTTCTTTGGTTGCTGTCTTCAAATTGGATGCAGAACTCTATATATCTCTCATCAGTCATCACTTGATTACAAGGTTCTAAAAATCGCTAGGCGCTAGTCGGGCGGTAAGGTGGCGATTAGCGCCTAGGGCGCTTAGGCGGAGGCTGGGCGGCCGACTAGCAGCAGGCAGCAGAAGGTGAAAGGAGCTTCCCGTGCACAAAAAAATCTTACTGCAGCCAGCTGGAAGTCACTAGCTACTGTGCTACTACTTTCAAATAAAAAAAGAAGAGAACAAGTAATAAAGGCTGCAGGCTTTCTGTCTTCTCCATGGAGCAGTCGAAGATTCGAAGCTCATCTTTCTCTCATCTCTTTCCTTTCATTCTCCATTCAGAAAACACCTCTGCCAGCCCACCAAAATCCCAAAATCCAAGTTCGTCTTACTCCTTGCGACGCTTCTTCAGTCGCTGTCGGTGTCGATTGGTGACAGGACAAGCGAGATCGACCGGCGGCGAGCTCGATTTGGTGGCATGGGAGGCCGGAATGATCGCCGGGTCAACGCCCAGCGCCACCTCGACGGCTGCCCAGGCCACTCGGCGTTCGCCCAACATCGCGGCACCTGCCCAAGCTTGCCGCGCCAAGCTCCGCCTAGGCCGGCTTTGACTGACCAGGACTGACTAGGCGGACTCCCCGCCTAGCTCGCTGACTTTGAAGAAATCGCGGCGGGAGGTCGCCGTCAAGCGACTAGGTGGTGCCTAGTTCCGATTTTTTGAACCTTGTTTGATTATGTACAACTATGCTGATCAGCGTGAGGAACATTTGGTGTTATTCCTTCCCACTGTGCCATGCTTTTAAACTTTTATTTTGTGCTGTTTGAGCCATTTTTCTGAACAAGCCATGGTTGCTGCTCTGCAAATTTTCCTTTGTTACGACTTTTATTACTATGGAGTTCTGATCAGTGGTTTATATCTATTGGACTATTGCTGTTTTCTTCAGTCTACCAGGCCGCTATGAGGCATTCTGGAAGGAGCTTGATGGTGTCAAGCAGGTATGGAAGAACAGGAAGGAGTTCAAGGTGGAAGACCTTGGAATTGCGACATTGTTTGGGGTTGAGCTCTATGCGTGGTTCTGCGTAGGCGAGATTGTTGGCAGAGGATTCACCTTAACCGGCTATAAGGTCTAAATGAGTTCTCCTGGTTAAGACCTGGCCTATGATATATATTAGCTGGTGCTTGTCGAAATGACAAAGATACCTGCCTTCTTTCACAATTTTGTTTCTGGAAAGTTTTTTTAGTGCTGAATGTCAGCAAGACGAGCACATCGTTGCAACACTGCCTCAATAATTTGCTCGCTCGATTGTCCGTTTTGGTTTTATGTAATTTGTCGTTCCCGCTGCATCGCCCTGCAAACTCACTCATTTGTGTGTAACCACGATAGCTGTTCTCGACAATTGTTACATGTTCTGTAGCGTGCTGGGAGCTTCCAAGTCCATGCATATTGCATATTTTGTCGAAGTTATGGTTTTGTGCTATCACTTACTGGCTTTGCAGCAGGAAATGTTGGAAGCATCACTATTGCATTGCACATTAGAAGTTGCAAAAGATTTGGAAACCGATGTCCTGAGTACCGGTACTTTATTATTTCCAAACACACTAGCAAGTGCTATCAAATGGGCAACATCTAACCGAGATAATTAGCAGTTAATAACCTAAAACAGAACAAATTTCGACAGCAAAAGGCTGTCTGACAACCTGAAGAACGTAGTGGCGTACTAGCAAAATCTCTTCCTATATCAGTAAGTTTAGTTGCAGAGCAGAACGATGAGGGTGGTCACGCTGCTGCTGGCCATGATGAGCATCCACCCTTTGCTCGTCCTGCACATCCTCTCCGTCGCGGCCTCCTTGGTGTAGAAGAGGAACAGCACGCGGTCGCACGCCATCTTGAAGAGCGCGAGGCACGCGAAGAAGAGGCTGACGGACAGCACGGCCAGCTCCTTGTTCTGCAGCGTCTCCTGGATGCTCCTCATCTCCTCCACATTCCACCTGCACGCGCCGGTTCAACAACTAAAACATTCAGAATTGGTATCGCATCGTCAATGAACATGCATGAGTCTGAATCGTGCTACATTAAACAACGCAGAGCACTCGCCTCATTGCTGCATTCTCTCTGACTAGATCATCTAGTTTGCCTGAGACTGTTGATTTCCAGTCTTTGAGCTCGTCCAGATCCTTCGCCTGAACAACAATGGCAAGCGGTTTACACTTTTCAGTTCACCAAACACTATGGAAAACTTGAGAATTGAGGTGTACGGATGCACGCGTCCCACATACCGCATTGTCCTTCCATTCGACCAGATCGTGCACGTCGGCCTTCATCTTCTCCAGCGCCTCGGCCGTCTGCGTGAGCCCATTCTGCAGGTCGGGCAGCTTGGCGCCGCACCTCTGGTTGAGCACCTTGGTGTACTCCTCCAGCGTCGAGAGCCCCAGCTCCAGAGACCTCATCTTCTGCATCAGGATCTTGAGCACCGCGTCGCCGTGTATCCGCCCCGTGGACGACATCGTCGCCTGCTTCACCTCCTTCGCCTGAGGCGGCTTCGCGTCGGTGCTCACCCCCCTCGAGCCGTTGTTTTTGGCGCCGTCGCCGGTGCTGTCGTTCCGCCCGGCGCCGCTCCCGCCGTCCACCTTGGCGTGGACCTGCTGGCGCACCTGGGCGGCGGTGTCGTTGCGTCCGCCGTCCTTATTGGCGTCGGTAGCGGCGGCGACGACCTTCGCGGCATCGGCGTCGGGGTCGGCGCCGGCGATGAAGTCCTGCAGCATCCGCTCCACGGCGTCGACGCCGTAGACCTCGAGGTAGCTGAGGATGCAGTAGAACCCGGAGCCGTAGTGGCTGACGAGGCGCAGGCGGAGGTAGCGCGTCCACTTGGGCTCCGGTAGCACGAAGCGCTGCGCGTGCTTGGCGTTCTCGGCGGTGAAGCGGCCGAGCAGCTCCCACGACTCCGCCGGGTAGCTCGGACTGCCGTAGAGCTCGAAGTCCCTGAAGTTGGAGGAGTAGTGCTCGAGGTTGGCGAGCCCGATGGTGCGGACGAGCGTCTCCTCGGAGAGCTCGACGACGACGAATTTGTCGTCGGCGGAACACGGGTTGCGTAGGTAGCGGTCCTTGTCCCCGCCGAGGATGTTGGCGGCGCCCTTGGCCTCCTTGTTGTGGACGAGCACCTTGGCGCCCTTGGATGCCGCGGCGTAGTTGTACTCGGCGCCGCTGGGCTCGAGGCGGTGCGTGGAGCCGTCGGCGACGAGCTGGTGGTGCCGGCCGGTGTCGTTGCCGGCCTTGCCCTGCAGGATGCTGCTCCGGAACTCGTCCAGCTCGACGAAGGCCACCTCGGCCGATGAGTTGCCGCCGGTGGCGTTGGACGCTTGCAGCCTTGCGGGGGACGAGGAGTCGGGCGCTTCTTGGTGGTGCGGCGAGTAAGAGGATTGGCACGTCGGGGAGGAGACGTTATGGGCAGGGAAAATGTAGGCTTCCAGTGGCATCACCTTGCAGTAGTTGTCGCGATTGCCGTGTTCGCCGTAGAAGTCTGCGTGGATCGATCGATGAACAATGCAAACTTAGATTTAAAACATCGCGAGAGAGTTCGATTAGACAATTGGGAATGAGACAACCTGAAGGGTCTGTCTGGCTGTGGAGGAACTGGGATCGGAGGAGGAAGAGGAGGCACCAGACGGAGAGGACGACCGAGACCGACACCTCGCGGAGGCCGCCGTCCATGGAGAAGGACAGCGCATCTGTCGCGGCAGCACCGGGAGCACCAGCGCCTCCGCCTCCGCCTCCCCTGTGATGGCGGTCTCCTCCTCCCCCACAGCCTCTTCCTCCGCCGCCTCCTTCTCTCCTTTTCTTGCTCATGCATGCACCACCCTCAGTACGTAACGTACGTGCCCAGCCGGCGCGAGCGCGTGCGCACGCCAATCACGACGTCGCCGTCCCAGTCCCGCAAGGCGCGCGTACGTTCAGTTCTCGCGGAATCCCAATGCTGCAATGCCCTACGCCGTCTAAGGCTCGAACGCAGAGACGCGCGCGCGCGCAGTAAGGGAGACGAGGGAAAGATCGAGGGAGGAGGCAGGGGAGGGGCGGGCCGGCGCGCGCGCGCAGGAACGGCCGGGAGCAAGTGATGGAGCGGCAACCTAGGTGGGGTGTGGCCGGTGGTGAATTGGTGATGATCGAGGCGCCGCGCGCGACGGCATCGATCGGCATGCACGCCCGTGCCATGCGACATCTGTCCGCGCTGTCATAGCGAGCGTGATTTGGGCATGTTGTGACTGTGAAGGCGACGCGGGACCGGCCGTGTGTTATCGGATCACTAGACCCGCAT
Source organism: Hsuehochloa calcarea (assembly GCA_036346395.1). Classification (NCBI taxonomy): domain Eukaryota; kingdom Viridiplantae; phylum Streptophyta; class Magnoliopsida; order Poales; family Poaceae; genus Hsuehochloa; species Hsuehochloa calcarea. The sequence continues at coordinate 26,230,404 of CM070593.1, read as the reverse complement.
TCGATTCCGCCCTGCTAAATCAGCGACCCGGCATTGGACCCGCTAAACGGCCCTCCCAGTTTTAGCGGGTGTCCTCCCAGCTCCATATCGTTGAACTGTTTACAGTCCAGCTACAAACTACAGAGCAAACAATTAAGAGGCTGTGTAGCCTGACAGGTGGATAAAAACCTCACCATCATAAATACACTGTAACAGTTAGGACGCTACGTGACATGGCCCATGGCCCTATGATTTTATCTGTACTGCTTGGTACTAAAAAAGTTTCGGGCGCATATGGACTCGCAGGAAACGACACGTGAGACGCTATGTTAACATACATGGATATCGGCCTACGCCCACACCTAGAGGTGGGAGTCGGGTCGTGCTCTTCCGGGTCAGTTCAAAGCCCGGCACGGTCGAAGCACGACTCGGCCCGACACGTGGCAGGCCGAGTTGGTCCGGCTCGAATGGTGGGCCGTCTTGCGGGCCGCAAGCCGCCCCGTCGGGCGGCACGCGCAACGCACGGCCGGGCACGGCTCCGCCGCCTCGCGTCGCGCGCCCTCAGCCTCTAGCCGCCTCGGTCGGACGTTGGCGCGAGGCGCGCGACACGATAACGACGGTTTGCCGCCGCGGAGGAGGCCGGAAGGGCGGGGAGGTGATGGGAAGGGGCGGCGAGGGTCGGGCTCGGCGTCGTCTCCTCGCCCTCGCGTCCGACGCGGCGCTCTCATCGCCGGCACCGCGAACTCGAGGTCGAAGAATGACGCGTCGTCGTCGACGTCCCGCCTCCTCCTCCTCTCCGTGCCCACGCCTCCAGCCGTCCCGCCGTCTCACGTAAGGCCGCCGGCCAAGGCCACGCCGGGGGAGAGGCGATAGGCGACGACGAGGCGAGGAGGCGATGGGGGAGGCGGCGGGGAAGGGAGGGGCAACTGGAGGCGAGGCGAAGGCGGCGGAGGGGCGAGGGCGACGGAGGCGAGGCGGCGGCGAGGCGAGAGGCGATCGCGAGGGAGGCGAGGGGCGGAGCCGCGGAGGGGGCGAGGGCGAGTGGGAGAGACGGGGTCATGGGGGGCGAGTGGGGCCGGGGGGCCATGCGGGTGGGGAAAAGAGAGAGAGAAACCGGGGCGGGGAATCCGGCCGGACATGCGAAAAGAGAGAGAGAGAGAAACTAGGGGGAGAGAGAGAGAGTGGGGGCATACAGAGGGAATCCAAAATATGCTTTGCTTTCTATCAAATCAGTTTAGCTTTCAAACGGGCAAGCACAGTTCATTGTTTTGCAACGTTCGGAAGCTAATGTTTAGAAACTCAACGTTCGGCAACTCACCGAGCCTATAAAATCACCAAGCATTCGCCGTGCTCAGTGCTCATCGTGGATACAAAAATCAACTCACTGACATCATTTCTTCACCATACAAAAATCAACTTTCATTTATTCATCATCCATCCACCCCCCTAGTCCTCCTCCGGCTCCGACTCCCGTTGATGCTCGCCAGTTCTCGCCAAGCATGGGAGACTACGGCATGGATGACCGTCATATGGACGGTACGGAGGGCTACGAGGAGTACCAGGGCGGTTCGGAGCCAATGGGGCCTCCAGAGTTCTCTCCCGCGTCCACGGACGGCAACATTGGCGGGTCTGGACGAAGGGCGAATTGCTGGAAGCACATGACCTGGAGCCAGGAAATCCAAGACGGCCAAACGGTCGATATCGCAACCTGTAATTATTGCTAAGCTAAATTATCTGCTCGTGCAGCTGCAGGGACATGGCACTTGAACCGGCACTACAAAGCATGCTTGCGCAAGATCGGAGCGCAGAGCCGAGGGGGAGAAGTACAAACGTAGCTAAACTTCAAGGCAGATGGCTCTGTAAGTACTTGGGTATACAACCCTCTTTCTGCTCGTGAGGAAATTGCTAGATATATTGTTGAAGAAGATCAATCGATTAGGATGGGTGAAAGTTGCGCGTTCGAAAAAATGATCCAACGCGGCTTTTGCCCACAGTACCAACATGTTAGTAGGAGAACCACTACACCTGATATTTTACGGATGTATCATAAGGAACTAGCAGAGCTAAAAGAACTATTCCTACAAGTTCAATTCTCTTTTGCTATAACTTCAGATATTTGAACATCATCACACCAGAGAAGTGCCTATTAAGACCGGAGGGCGTCCAAGGTACTCTTTGAGTTTTTCAAAGGCTTCGTTAGCTTCTTTCGTCCATTCAAAACTCCCATGCTTCCGAAGAAGTTCAAAGAAAGGTAATCCCTTCTCGCCTAGCATGGCTATGAAACGACTTAGCGCTGCCATACAACCGGTTAGCTTTTGGACTTCTTTCTTTGTTGTTGGGGGACGCATCTGATTGATGGCTATTATCTTAGCCGGATTTGCTTCGATACCTCTAGCCGAAACTAGAAAACCAAGAAGCTTTCAGCAGAAACCCCGAACACACATTTCTTCGATTCAACTTGAGGTTATGTCTTCTCAAGTTGTTGAAAGTTTCTTGTAGGTCAAGGATATGATAGCCTGCATTGATGCTTTTCACAACCAAGTCATCTACATAGACTTCTAAATTCTGACCTACCTACGGGCTGAAAGTTTTCTGCATTAACCTTTGAAAAGTTGCACCAGCATTCTTGAGACCAAAGAGCATCTTAACATAACAATAAGTGCCATATGGAGTGATGAAGGAAGTTTTCTCCTCATCATTTTTACTCATGTTTATATGGTAGTACCCTGAATATGCATCTAAAAAGCTTAGTAACTCGCACCCGGAGGTGGAGTCTACAAGCTGATCAATGCGAGGAAGGGGAAAATCATCCTTCGGACAAACTTTATTAAGATCTGTGAAGTCAATACACATTCGTAATTTCCCATTATTATTTTTAACCATTACAGGATTGGCAAGCCACTGAGGGTGGTGGACTTCACGAATAAACCCAGTTTCAAGGAGTTTGTCAATCTCTGACTGGATTGCTTCCTTCCGGTCAGGTGCAAAACGCCTTAGCTTCTGCTTGACCTACTTTTTGTCAGGTTGGAGAGCTAACATGTGCTCGATCACTTCCCTGGGGACTCCGGGCATGTCGGACGCTTACCAAGCGAAAACATCCTGGTTTGCTCGGAGAAAAGAGACGAGCGACTCTTCCTATTTAGGGTTGAGTTCTCCTCCGATCAGTAACTTCGGAACTGACCTGTCGATGTCTCCCAACCTGGCGTCTCTTGGAGAAACGCCTTTGTCGAGTGGCACCTCTTTTGTCTGATCGAAGGGTTTGGGTGTCAATTTCGGTCTGGAGTGCTTGACCTGCATTGCAGAAGAGTCAGTATTTCTAGTCGGAAGCTCATCGACCAGTTCTAAAGATCTTCGGTCGCAGACATAAGCCATCTTTTGATCTCCCCGAACCATGATGACACCTTTTGGTCCTGGCATCTTCAAACTCTGATAACAATAATGCGTGACTATCAGGAACTTTGCTAGAGCTCGACGACCAAGGATCCCGTTATAGGCGGTCTCAAAATCGACCACGTCAAACGAAATCTTTTCCGTTCGGATGTTATCAGGACTTCCGAACGTAACTGGTAAGGACACTTGTCCTATCGGTTTGGCGGTAGAGCTAGTGACTATGCCATGGAAGACATATTTTACTAGCTTTACGTTTGACTTAGGAACCTGCATTTCTTCTAAAGCTCCCGAGAATAATATATTTAAAGAACTACCTCCATCTATCAAGACTCTATTGACCTTACATTTATTAATGGTAGGCTCAACTATAATAGGGAACCTACCCGGCCGAGTCGACGAAACGGAGCAGTCTTCTTTGCCGAAGGAGATTACGGTGTCCGACCACCTCGAAGGCTTGATGCTGATCGGAGATTCTGCTAGGTTGACCTCCCGCTCTATGGCTTTCAGATGACGTCACGAGTCGTATGATGAAGATCATCCAAAGTTCATGTTTACTGTGTGCTGAGGTTCTTGGTATTCCATCTCCTCGTCGTCATCTTTATCCTTTTTGGAGCTGGCTTCCCCCAACTCTTGTATTAAGGGAAGCGGACCTTTACCTGTATAGTAATCTTCCAACTTCTTTTGCCAGACACGGCATGTGCACAGATCGTGCCCAGCCTATTGGTGAAGCGGGCACCACTTTTACTCTTTTTATATCCATCGGTCGGAATATTTGCTTTACCTCGACCGGTATAGTCCCTCTTACCTTTGGTTAGCTTTTCCGGGACCGCTTAGACCTCCTTACCATCTGTCTTGCGATGTTTCTTCTTCTTGAAAACTTTTTTTATTCTTCTTCCCAGGCTCTTCTAAACCAGATTGAGGAGTTTTGTCTTTTCGATCTATAGCTTCGCTCCATTCGACTGCCTCACTAGCAGCTGCATATTTATCCGCCATATCGAATAGCCCGGCGGTTGTTCGTGGGGGATTTATAGTTATATCCTCCGTGAACCTCCGGTTCCTCAATCCTGCCTTGAATGCCTGAATTACAGAAGATTCTGCAATCTCGGGTATGGAATTACGAACCTGTCTGAACGATTATGCAATCTCGGGTATGGAATTACGAACCTGTCTGAACCTCTTGATGTACTGTCGGAGAGTTTCTTTTGGGTTCTGCCGGATCCGATATAGATCATCTTCCTTCCCTGGGCGGTCGTACGTACCCTAGAAATTCACGATTAAGAGATCGCAGAGCTGTTCCCAAGTGTAGATTGATCCGACCGGCTGGTTAAGTAACCATGACCGGGCAGATCCTTCTAACACCATAGGTAGGTAATTGGCCATCATGTTTTCATTACCACCAGCCGCTCTGACGGCGGTGGTATAGATCTGGAGAAATTCTAACGGGTTCTGAGACCCATTGAACTTGTCCATGTTGGTCGGTCGAAACCGGTTAGGCCAACGCACAGCCTGGAGCTCTGTAGAGAAAGCTCGGCAGCCTGTTACTGATTCATGGCGCCTTCTTTGGAAAGGAGCCGGATTGTGGTCGGTTGGGTACCGGTTCCTTATATTAGAGAACTGAGGCTCCGGCGTCCTGACCTGATCGCGAGCGTTATGATGCTCTCGATCACCTGCCTGGTTCAAACGATGTCGAAGATCGTTCGGACTAAGCGAATGGCCCTCTAGACGAAGGGAAGGTGTATTTGTTCGGAACAATCTCCTTCCCTCATGAGACATTGGTTGGAAACATCGAGGAGGTTGCGGTATTGATTGATTCCCAACATACGCATGTTGCCCTCCGCCGAGGGAAGAACGCTGGGACGAAGTCATGGTTTGACTTTGCGGTGCCCTCCGTTCTCGGTATTCTTCCGTACGTTGTACGGTTTGTTAGAGAATCTCCGACACCTGTCCTACCAATTGGACAAAACCTGGAGTTTCTGCTAAAGCAGGATTAGTATTATTTAAAATATCACGAATGCGCTGCAGATTCTGTACCGTTACGGATGGTCTCGGAGGATTCATCGAGGTTGTTGGCGTTTGCAAATCCGAACCTTCTCTTAACCTCGCGCCTGGCTGTACTTGACTCATTATCCTTGGTGGGGCTGAACCAGGTGAATTAGCTGATGGACGTCCATCAGCTCTGTTGCCTCTGGTAGTTGGTGCTTGATTGCCCGCGTCATTTCCATCAACACATGGTGGTGAGGTAGCGGGTGCAGGACCGTACAGGGCATTGCGATCAGTATTTCCGATCGCATTGACTTCGTGTTTCCAGCATCGATCCTCCGAAGAGTTTCCACTGTACTCAGTGGAGAGCTTCGCAGTACTTCTACTAGACACTTCCACGACAGAGACATGTCGGAGATGAGAACCTCTTGAGGCCTCCGTGGCGGACTCAACCTGATACGACGAATTGCCGATCGTATGCTGAGTTTTATCATCCCCATTTGGCCCATGGCCAGTGAGGGTTTCATCGACACCGTTACCAGATGTCGGTTGGCTCCTGGAATTCCCAGAAGCCGTGGGTGAATACCTATCAACCATGATGGTGTCGAGAGTGTATTGACTCTCGAATTGTAGGGTTGAAAATTCATCACCTTTTTTGCCGGTTGGAAAGACTGGGCTTGAAGAGGTTTTTGGACACTCCGAACTGATCGGAATGTCCTGTCCCTCGGGAAGCTCCGCTTGTTGCAGTGGTGCATCCTCATCCATCTGCTCGACTTTGGCGTTGTCAGCGACTTGCGAACCAGTAGAGGAAGAAGAGGACGACGTCCAATCACCCTGCATGGCCTGGATGCAGGCGTCCATGTCGAGGTTGGAGTAGTCGTCCAGATCGAACCAATTCTCCTCGTCCCAAGTTCCTGCCATGACCTCATGAACAGAAGGATGGGCGAGGATTTGATGAGCAAAGAATTCCTTTAGAAGATTTGTTCCTTCTTCCCCACGGATGGCGCCAGCTGTCGATGATCAAATCGCCGATCTTATGAATATATGAATGAAAGGAGGAAAATGACGCGTATCTTCTAGAAAGTAGTGAGGCTGCTCTTTATTGCTTTGAACTGGCTATTACAAAAATGTATCTAACTTAGACTAAAGACTAATTCGGGAATACAAGGCTCTTGAGGGTGTCTCCCAAATGATCTTCACTGTTTTGGTCTTCTCTGTTCCAGTCCGCATTCCTCCTTATGTAGTTGATGAAGGGTTGACAGTTGTCTCTGGAGGAGACACCTGTTCGAGAAGCAACGCGTCTGATCGAAGAGAGATGTCTGTTGATAATGTATTAACTGTTGTGCGGTTATATGTCCATGAGTCATGTAACCGTACTTCAGTATCGTAACGTCTCGTGGTATGGAATATATAGTACATGTTTCATTCGTCACACGGTAAAGCATATGTCTGGTCGTAGATCTAGACATCAGTTCAAAAACTTTGTGAGCATTTGACTGGTCGGAGACTTGGTTTGAAACCATGTCCGACCAGATTGGGTACTATGTAACCTCTGGAATTCTTACGACCAGTGAGGTCGTTAGCCTGAGGGTTTACGACCACAAAGACGTATGGTCTCTATATACTAAATAATAAATAGAGGTTTTAATCATCGTCATAAATTATCTGCTCGTGCAGCTGTAGGGACATGGCACTTGAACCGGCACTACAAAGCATGCTTGCGCAAGATCGCAGCGCAGAGCCGAGGGGGAGGAGTACAAACGCAGCTAAACTTAAAGACATATGGCTCTGTAAGTACTTGGGTATACAACCCGCTTTCTGCTCGTGAGGAAATTGCTAGATATATTATTGCAGAAGATCAACCGATTAGGATGGGTGAAAGTTGCGCGTTCGAAAAAAAATGATCCAACACGGCTTTTGCCCACAATACCAACATGTTAGTAGGAGAACCACTACATCTGATATTTTACGGATGTATCGTAAGGAACTAGCAGAGCTAAAAGAACTATTCCTACAAGTTTAGTTCTCTTTTGCTATATCTTCAGATATTTGGAGATCATCACACCAGAGAAGTGCATACCTTAGTGTTGTAGCCCATTATTTAGACGACAATTACAAGCTAAACAAGAGAGTCATAGGGTTTAAGGTAATTAACGAATCACACACGGGAGAGACCATTGCTGAGCGTATACTACACGTACTTGATGATTTTAAGATAGATAATAAGATTGCTTCTATAACTCTTGATAACGCATTGGCCAACACGACTGCTATGAACATCCTCACCCCAAGATTGCAGACGTATATTGGTGGTTATGTTCTCCACTAAAGATGTGTATGCCATATCTTGAACCTTGTTGTTCAAGATGGTATGCAAGCGATTGGCAGTTTTTTGAACAATATACGCGATGCCGTTCGCTACCTCACAAACTCCCCATAAGTGACAGCCAGGTTTGCGGAGTACTGCGCGGCCAATGGAAAGGAGCCAAGAAAATTCGGTCTTGACATGAAGGTGAGGTGGAATTCGACCTATATCATGTTAAAGAAGTTACAAGGGTATGAACATGTCATATCCGTTTTTGTCAATGCTAACTCTCAAGACAATGAACTAATAATTACTAATTCAGATTGGCAGATTGCTAGTCGTTTTTGAGAATTTTTACAACCTTTTTATAAAGCAACAAAGATGTTATCTGGTATTTATTACCCTACCTCTCCCTTAGTTATAGAATATATTTGGTTAATTGCAAATAAGATTGACAAATCTAGGAAGGATCCACTTTTAGTTCATGATGTCGCACAAATAGAGGAAAAATTTATTAATTATTTTGGTTCTATTTCACACGTGTATTGCTTTACTATCATTTTCGATCCTACGAAAAAGTTGCCAGGTTTGCAGATCGGTATGGAGGAAATAGGTGAATGCCTCGGTCTTGATTACTCGGAAGCTTTCGCACATGTCAAAGAGGAGTTTTTTAGTGTTTTCCACATGTATTATGACAAATTCGGCAGCAGCGCGAGATCGGAGACCTCACAGCAGACGCAACAAGGAAAGAAAAGCTTGACATCCGACTTGTGGAAGAAGCTAAAGGGCAAGTCCAGTTCTTCGTCCTCTCAGTCTCAGGCAGCTCCCGTGTGGAATTGTCTCAAAGCTAAACCACTACCTAGAGCATGATTTTGCAAACATCGATCCTGATCTTTCTGGTGGAAATATAGACTTGCTCGAGTGGTGGAAGAACAACAAGCGGATATTACTGTGCTGTCATATTTTACAAGGGATGTTTTGCTGGTGTCGGTGTCCACTGTCTCTTCAGAAGCAACGTTCAGCATAGTAGGGAGAATAATTGAAGAAAGAAGATCATCCCTCACGCCTAAGATGGTGGAGGCAAACATATGCGCAAAGGACTGGGAATTGGCTAAAGAGCAGCAACAGCATCAACTGGAGGATCTTGAGATCGTGCAGGCGCATGCTGACCTCGAACGCATGAACGATCTCGACATCGATGAGTAGTTAGTATGTACACATGTTGTTACTGTACTATTTTCCTTACTCGGGGAACCCCACTCTGGGGCGTAAAGTTTTTAACGAGGCAGTAACATTGTATCTGTAAAATATCAATAAAAATTCAAATTTTTCCTGAAATTTTTACGTGCCCATGTTTTTACTAATTAATTCAATTTTAACTAGGTTCTTAATTAGGCGGGCACGAGAGGAATGAAGATGACGGTCGCCACCACCATCGCCGCCTCCGCCGTCTATAGTAATTTTGGGCTGGGTTTGGGCTGGCATGACACGACCCCAACACGATGGGCTTTGGGCCGTGCTTAGGCCTGACCGGAGGCGAAGTGGTCCGTCACGGCACGATACGGCACGGTAGGGTGACCGGGCCGAGCCGGCACGGCATGACACGGTAGGGTGACCGAACCGAGCCGGCACGGCACGACGCGGCCCAAAGCACAGTGAGCCCGGATTAGACCGGTACGGCCCGGCTCCCACCTTTGCGCCCACGCATGCCATGCGTACACTGGCTGCAACCTGCTTCTGATCCGAATCGAGTGTTTCCTGGTCTACCAAATTGGGTTGACAAGGCTTAATCCTAGCTATTTCGCAGACGAGCTGAGCACGAATGTAGCTGCAGCAGCAAATGGAATAGAATATCTACTAAAAAAACAAAACATCACCGATTCTGGCATAAGACTTGAAAATTCACATTTTCCCCCCCGTTAAAGAACTATCATTAGACCTAGCAACAAGAGCTCATCGGAATAAATCCTGTAAATCCCATACAAACAATCCACCCAACATGCATTCGTTGAGAACCAAACTCTGGCATTCATGCAGAAAACCAGGTGCTATATGTACCAGTTGGGCTAGCCGATAGATGGCAAACAAAATGAAGTATATGTTCTTCGAGACTCACCTCAATGGACACAACTGAACAACAGGTTGCCCGTATGATGTGAGAGCAGAAAAGGGAATGGAAAGCAAAGCAAAGCGTGGCTGGCCGAAAGAACAAAGAGAGAGGGCAAGGATTATGCTTGCATCGCAAATGAAGGAAAAGGAGAGCTGAGTCAAGGAGCACTGGAGCTGGATCCATGCATGCCTGTGATTATTAACCTTCCGACAAACTGGAATCCACTGCCATGTCTTCCGACGAAATGCAATCTGCCGCCGTCATCTATCATCTGGCCATCGTCTCCATGGAGCTTCCATTCGCCAATAGCAAGTACTACTTGGTAAATTGGCTTGAAACCAAGTAACTTGATGTAATTTACATGGTTTCGTGAGTACTTCTATAGAGTTTTTCATATAAGGTGCGCACTGCGCTATTGACGTGCTCACGCTTGCCAAACCTTGGGCCACTGAAATCGCCTCCGTGCTTAATCTAACAATTTTTCTGCCACAGTACAAAAGGCATGGACCGACACAGCACAACACGACAACAGCCTGGCGAGCCAGTGGGCTGTGTCTGCTCGCCAGAGGCAAGGTGGGTCGTGCCGGTTCTAACCCACGGCTCATTTGGCACAGTCCATATCCCAGGTCTACAGTCATGGCCTCCTCACTATACTGAAAAACGAGGAACAGAGAGAGAGAAAAAAAAACAAGACCGTTTGTGAGCTTCGCATGAGCCATATGCCCCCGTGATGTTCCACCTGCACTAGACAAGTATCCTGTCCAATCAAAACCCCGATTCCATCCCACTGATATCGCAATCGTACGTGCGTACGCTGGTAGAGTCAATTCGATGGATAAGCCGGTCGGCGAATCCATCCAACGCAGGGCAGCTTAACTCGGCGAACGTACGTAGGAACATGCGCGCCTGGCCTGAAAAAAAATAAAACATTCACACAGCAAAGTTCAGAAAGAGCCGCACATGTGACCTTGGAACCGCAGGTTAAACCGTCGTCGGTTCGACACGCGTCCTGGCTTTACTTGCATGAATATGAGACGCGCGACTACTAACTTTCGCAGTGTCCACACGCGTCCTGACGCGCACTACTAACGGGGAGTATTTGTTCCTCTGATCATCACTCACGGCCTAATAGTTGACTCGCCGCGCGACATCCGTCATGACATGCGCCACGTGTACACATTGGCCGGCCGATCGACACCACTGGTAGCAATTAACAACCCCCAACCTCCCCGTCGCATTTTCTTCCCCACCAACGTTTTCCTCCGCTTCACAATGGAGCAGATCGTCGTCCGGGTTTCGAGGCCGCGCCTCTCTCTCCGGCTCCACGAATCCGTGATGAGAGAGAAAGGAGGTCAGAGGTCAGAAATGACGGGCCCACGCGCAGCAGCACTGACATATCTCTTTACTTCTTGGGACCGTTAGAAAACTTCCAAGTGACGAGTTGTGAATGCTCTTGTGTTGTGTGTCAGTGTGTGCATCTTCTCTCCCCTCTATAAGCTCTGTCTGAGGGATGAAGAAATTGTTAACAAGCGTGAACTGTGAAGGCAATGGTGAAAGTTTCTTGCTCCTGCTCGTGCTCTTTTGGTCGCTTAACCTCACCTATAGTTATCAGCCAGGAACAACATGAAAAGCTGATAAAATACTAACAAGGTGCTGTAACATGCCAGGGACACCTGTTAACAGAAGTTTAATTACTAGTACAGAGCACTAGTAAAACTAAACACAGCAGCATGTAAAAAGTAAAAAAGTGTCAAATAGAGCAGAGGAGAGAGCCAGTGATAAGCATATTTTTAACCCAACACTTTTACAGCCTTCAACAGTTATCCTCTCTGAAAGCACACAGGCAGACAGCTTTTGGCACTGCCACTCTGCCAGTGCTTTCCAGCATCCAAAGCTCACTCTTCACCTTAATTAAACCCTCGATGAATTATGACTAACACGGTGCGCTTTTGTCCACTAATCAACGCTGCTAGCCTTAAGCGTTTCATCAGTAGTTAACAGCCCTTGGGCACGAAGCCGACGCGCTGGCCGTCGCCGTCGAACACCACGCGGAAGCCCTGCTGCTGTATGTTGCCTATGATGGACACGCCGCCGTCCGTGCCAGCGAACGCGAAGCAGAACGTGCCCCTGGAGTCCACCGGGATCAGGTAGTTCTCCGGCGGCAGCGCGGCCTCGGCCCCACCGGCGAAGTGCATCGACACGGTCGGCACCTTCACCACCTTCTGCCCCCTCAGGTCGTAGCACGTGTCGAACAGCGAGAACCCGCCGGGGGAGAGCCGGAGCCCCGCGGCAGCGGCGCGGAAGGCGTCGCGCAGGGCGGAGTAGGCGGGCCGGGCGAGGCGGGTCACGGACGTGCCGGAGTCCACGATGACGCCGCCGCGGCCGGTGGAAGGGTCCAGGCGGAGGTCGGACTCGGCCACGCCCGGGACGCGCGCGCCGCCCACGCTGATGCCGATGAGCTGCACGTAGTAGAACGTCCCCATCCTGGGGTTCTTGACCATCGGGGTGAAGGACGCGGCGACCGACGGGCCCACGGCGCCGGAGCCGAAGGTGACGGTGGAGGAGCGGGAGGTAGGGTTGGCCGACGAGGAGGTGCGGTCCACGAGGCAGTACGAGAAGCCCCGGCCGAAGCGGCGGGAGATCTGGGTGGGGAAGGACAGGCTGCCGCGGCCGAGCCCGAGGAGCCCCGCAGCCGCGACGAAGAGCCCCTCGTTGTCGTGGCCGCACCCGAGGGCCACGCGCGCCACGCGGGAGCCGCCGGCGAAGGTGAGGGTCTCGGTGGCGAAGTCCCCAGCGGTGATGGAGCCGTCGCCGTAGGCGACCTGGTAGAGGCACGCCTTGCGGTGCAGGTCGCAGCCGCCGGAGTCGAGCCTGCGGCAGAGCGGTGCGGCGCACTCGACGGCGCCGTAGGAGCGCGAGCCCCGCGGGTCGAACACCTGACCGGACTGCTCGTAGCAGCGCCGGCACGGCGCGCACTGCAGCCACACGACATCGCTCCCCGTATCCAGCACCATGAGCGCCGGCGTGGCGGGCGTTCCCACCCCGATCTTAGTGAAGTACTCCCCGCTCCCCTGAGCTAACCCTGACACCACCGGCGCCACAAACCTACCTCCGCCGCGACGCGTTCCGTTGGCCGCGCCCGCGGCCGCCGAGATCCGCGCCGCCCTCTTCCCGTCCCGCTCCAGCCGGTGCTCGAGCAGGTCGGCCGCGGTGGCGTTCACCGCGAATGCATCCCGGTGTACCACGCGGAAATGGACCGTCGATGCGGCGGCGTCTTCCTCGGCCGCGGCAAGATTGCCGGCGAAGACGTCGTCGTCGGCTACGGCCGTGGGAGCGGAGGACGGGTGGGACGCGAGAGGGGTGGCTACGAGGCTCTGGTACTGCACGGGCTTCGCGACGACATTGGAGGCGGCAGCGAGGAGGAGAAGCGAGGAGAGGGAGAGCAAGGGTGGAGGCGCCATGAGCGAGCTAGCGAGTGAGGTATGGAGTGGGGTGGTGTACTGGAGTGGGGCTGTGGGGGTATAAGAAGAGAGTGTGGGCGAGTCATTATTACAGGAGACAGATTACATTAAGGGAGATAATTATCGGGCGACGGGACCGACAGGCAGGAGATGGTGATTAATTAACTAGTTAACGAGCTAGTCCTAGGGGATGTTTCGGTGGGATCGGTGCTGAGATCTACGTTGCATGATATTACAAGTTATTTTCATCGTATTGAAGAATGAAGGTTGTTTCTCTACACTAAAATTAGTATAATAAATATTTTACTGATTGCTAAGGTATTATTAGTACTGTTTACACTCGTAAAAACACTAATAATGCTGTGAAACTCTACAGTAATGAGCTTGCAGGTTCTTTGAACAGCGATGGTGCACTGCCCTCCTCGAAAGTGGAGTGGAATAAGGGTCTGTTTGGAATGGCTGTGGCTTTTTTGAAAAACGGAGTGGTGTGTTTCTGCATTGATCATTCAATCGAGTATCAAGATTGATTGATCCAAAGGACTACAATGTTTCATACATGGGGAGATCGATTGCTTCGTCTAGTATCGATGCTTTGTCGGTCTAAAAAAATAACTAGAATGACTACTAGTGCATCAAAATTTTAAATTGGACAAGAACATACTGTGAATTTTTTTTTACCTTGTTGCAATGAGGCACAAGTTCTTGCAATGCTTGCATCTTTTCATTGATCCGATCCGTTCTTCTCTGTGGCAAGAAACAATACCAACAAATCAAGAACATTAATTTTGCTGCAAATAGTGAGTACTCATGTTGTATAAGCCTTGGCAACAACAATTCGAACGTTAATCCCAACAAATCAAGAACATTAATCCGGCAGTAGAGCCACGCGTACACCCCTTCTTGCAACATATCAAATCAAAGCAAATTGAAAAATTACAGCTTTTGGTTGAACTTGGCTTTTCTTGATCAAATAAGGGATTCTTTCCTCTGTCCCTCTTGATCTTTTGCTGTCTTTGATGTGATGAAGAAGAGAAGGGAGGAAGAGTTGCGTGGCTCGGGGAGGAGGAGGGGGAGGTCGTCGGCGGCTTGGGAGGGGGGGGTCAGGGGAGCTAGAGGGGCGGCGCCGCATGGTGGGGCAGCAGGAGGGGGCCGATGAGGGAGGAGGAGGGGGTCACCGTGAGGGAGGAAGAGGGAGGGGTGCGTCGCGGGAGGAAGAGGGAGACCAGGGGTGCCGTGAGGGAGGAAGAGGATTAGGGTTAGAGTCTTGCTTGGGGGTTTTGTCCGATGACAAAAGCGGGTAAATAACTATGAACTTGAAAGGTAAATGCGGAACGGAGGTTACGGGAAGCAGCCCCGTGGCGGTTTCTGGCTTTCTAGTGTTATACGTGGCTTTCAGCTTTAGGAAAAACCGATGGGAAAAATCGTCCGCTTGAAATAATTCCAAGTCATTCCAAGCGAGATCTAGATGTTGCGGTGAGGGAGGCGGTTCTGGTTGATTGCTTGACGACGCGATGACCCGTTGGTGTGGACACGTTCCCCGTGTCGTGTCGGTGTATCGGCGGCGCTTCGGTTCTCAGCTTCGCCACCGTCGGCGCGCGATTCTTCCGTGCGCCTTCGCTCCGGCGGGATCATCGGTTGGCGCAGCAAATTTGCGCAGAACCGTGTCAAAGGCTTTACAGAAAGCAGGAGAATACTACATTCTGGAACGCAAACAGACAGATCCGATGAAAATTTATGATTTCCTGTACATTTTCAACTTTTTTTGGGATCTAACTTCATAATTATCGCTGTTTTGCGTTGGATTTACGGATGCTAGTGTTTTCTTCTTCTTCTTTCTACGTTTGCGCCGGCTGCTTTCGATCGGATCAACCAAGCCCAGAAGGTCCCATGAAGCCCTACACGAGCATTCTACTGGGCAATGAATTGAAGCCTCACCCGCTTTAAATTGGACATGTTCTGCTGAATTCGGAAAGCTTGGACCCTCTTCTTTTTCGGCTTGTTATCATTTCGGCCTACTATGTCGTATATGTGCGATTTTGCATAATAATCCGTAGTGTGTGCACCGAATCGTCTTTGTATTGAGTACTAGTCTTCATGCCAAAGTGACCTGCTGTTCCCTATTTCCACAGATTTTTCAGGTGCAACAATTCGATCTGTCTACTCGATCAAATCTTAACCTGAGAAGCAGTTCTCTGGATTTCGATCTGTCTAGTTAATTGGTTAGGGCCCGTCCACCTCCCATTCCTCCCATTCATTGTAGGTGGCCTTAGGTTTTCCTTGAGTATTAGGCTCTTCAAAACGTGCTGAAGAAGAGATGTTTTAGGGCATGTTTTCAATGCTCAATATCATGGGAAATTCGCTCGAGTTTTCTGTGTTAAATACCTACGTTTCAAGGGCGCGACTAGCGTGGCCTGAGTGCAAGCACCGTACGCTCCTCTCCGACACAATCGTAACATTTTTTTCACTTGTTGCAACATATAAAAAATTCATATGCAATATTTCAAAAAAGATGATATCTCAAAATTCTCAAAATCAAAACAAACATGTTGAAAATGACGTCAACATATCAAAAAAATGAAACATTTTTTTAAATGATCGTAACATTTTTCTTCAACGGCCGCAATATTTTTTTAAACGCTGCAAAAGAACTCTAAAAACAAATAAAGAGGAAACATTTGATGCAACAAAAAATACATCTTGCCGTAATATTTGATGCAACAACGTTGCAACAATAAAAAAAATACTCTATGCAATATTTCGAATCAACTGTTGCAACAAATTTAACGAACGTCTGCAACAAAAATTTTACCCGAATGCTGAGCCCGGGCACTATGAACACGGCCACCGCCAACGCGGGCCCCGGTGCCGACGTTGCATTTCCCGGCCTCGGGTTGGGCGGCGCCATGAACCTCACGCTCTTGCCTAGTATGAAAACTCGGGTGAGTTAACTTGTAATGCTTCACCCTCCTATTGGTCCTAGCATCACAAATTAAAATTTTCGCTCTCGGTGTATTATGCACCTCCCAAGAGCGGTACATATACACCATCACAAACATCAATATCAGTCCATAATTTACAACATATTGAATTTACAAGGTTCAGTTCCATACAAAATGGCCGACCGCCAAATAAGCAGCGAAAAATAGTGAATAAACTGAAATAAAAAACATGAATTAATCATAAATAGGTCCCAATGGCTTGCCATAACCCGCAAGGCAACCGACTGGGTTCAAACCATAGCAAATCGACGTTCCTGCGTAATCTTTCTTACCCGATTAAATCTCAATACCTGCTATCCAGATTAGTAAACATAAACAAGCAGTGAGTATACGAATGTACTCCATAAGACTTTACCAAGCCTATACATAGCTACATGTAAGCTCTAATCAAAGGAGAAGGCTATAGGGTTCATTTTCAGTACAAAGCAATATTTCAATTGAATACAAGTAGTAGATTCAAAATGTAAGTTAGCAAACATTTTTAATACTTCAAATAACAGCGAGTAATTAACATTAGACATCAACAAAACATCTACAGGTGATTGTCCCTGTAGCATACAAACATAGCATGAGAAACCATTCTCAGTACTACCCGATCAAGTTTTAAGTTTAAAATTCTAAAATATTGCGTCTAACTCTTGAAAGACCTCCATAAGCATGTCCATAACCAAAGACTTGGCTATTCAAATAGATTAAAACCTTACAGGGGTGTACAACTGTACCCACACGCCAGACCGCTTTTTTGCCAATCTATAGAGCACACTTCTTTAGTTATGTCGACAAGGCTAAGTCATACGAGATGTTTTCCAATATAATGCATTAACTACGAGTCGCCTGTATGGATAGAAACCCATACATTATGTCAGAGTAACCGGTAAAGCTTTAGTCAATTACCCCTTGGGGTAAAGTCTTAGACAACTACCAATGCTCCTCGGGTTGGGGGACCTAGACAGGAACCCACCCCGCACACCCAGAAATAACATAACAATTTTTTAACACAACACACACCCACCACCGCAACTCGAGCTAACGTATACCAAAGTACTAAGTCAAGAGGGGTTCCTAATACCCTCGTGTGGAATGCCCACAATAGTGCTTGGTTCGGTGGGGACAAGATGTTCGGTCATTGTTGACTTAGGCACCAACCACACACCTGACAATCACACCATTCATCCACGTGCCCAAGTCTAAATTTTTTATTTTTAGTTTTAGTTTTCTAAATATGATAGCACAGAGTACCAAACCTAGTATAATAAAAATAATTTATGTGATCAAGGTCATCGATAAAGTCGACAACCGTCCAATCTACCCGAAGCTAAGCATGATACTAAATAAACATAAATAGACCATATAACATGCACCGGACTCTAATTCACAAATGGAATTATTAACTTAGGCTAGTGGCTGGGGATGAATAATTTTAGAGAATTCATGCAATAGGATTAACTACCTCTAATCGTAAACATGACTTGACAAATAAAGCATGCATATATACAGTTGCAAAACAAGATAATAATTTTTGAATGTAATAGAATCAACATGCATCAACGGAATAGGTGTTTGCCTTTTCTTGTTGATACTCTGGACATACTCATGAATATCTCGATTGCACTCCTGAATCATCGTCATCTAACGAAAAGAATCGACAAAGCGAAAGCACCGAAGAAACACCAAATTTCCAAAAGTCTCCAAAAATTATGAAATTAATAAAGATATATTATATGAATTTTATATGAATGTATAAATAAAAATATTTTGATTTGGAGTTTGTATGTGAGAGTTATGCCTTAAATGATTTTTGCTGGAGATGAAATTATGCATGTAAACGTGGCGAAAATGATGAAATAGCATGTTATGCATGCAAACAAGATGGACATACATCGTCGAATGAAGGCAGTGGACGACTCTGCGTACTCCTTTCTCGTGTACGGGTGGAACTCAGGACCTATCAGAGAAAATTGCCATCAGTAACTAGTGGAGTTCAAAGTAAACAACCAAACGTGAGTGCACATGTGGGTCCACCAGTTCCCTCGACCTACGGCACGACGTAAGCTGGATGCTTCGCCTCGTCTTCTCTACGAACTGGTCCATGACCTCTCTGATCTCCTACGTCGTTATATTGAAGCGCCCCCTGAGTGTCATACGACACACAGATGTCGCCAACTCGTGTATCTCCCATTGTAGATTGATATGTACACATAATCAACAAGTTAGAAACCGAAAGCTTGCTAAGCAAATGAGAAGTATGGACTGTTCAATACGTACCACGCGATGGAATGCAGAGTCGGCTAGGTCGGGTACGTGTCGGTTGTCGCGGCCTCATGTCGTGGTGGGTCGTCTACGACCTTGACGCAACAAACCTTCGTCCGACTGGAGTACCACTCGATGTACCCCTCGTACGTCCCGGGGTTGTAGGGAGCATCCTCCTGGATGATGTCCTCCAAGGCGTGGGGCCAGTGCTCAACCCAAGGGAGCATCCTGCCAGCCCAGGAAGTCGTAGAAGGTACTCCATTCCTAGTGTACCTGTTGAAGGCAAAATGATTATTTCATAGGTATGTAAGGCAAATGCTTCAATAGAAATTAAACGTGAACTTACCCATGGACGTTCAGCGGCAACCACTACCCCTAGAGGACTGGAACCTCCTATTGCAGACCGAATTGGCGCATCACCGGTGCACGTGGTACTCCTCCATGAAGACATCGTGCACCAAGTTCCTCTGCGTGTACCAGTACAGGTTGTCTCGTGTGCATAGGCTAGACAGACCTCAGGGTGCGCGCATTTACGTCCTGTCGGGAGTGTACGGTGTCCAGATGACGCGATCATCCATCAGCTGATTGTACATCACAATGTGGCCCGGGTAAGATGCGTGTATAATGATAGGAGTGAAGGTGACATGTGGAATAGAACAACAGAAACTTAGCAAAAAAATAAAATAAAATTACAATACAAAAAGGAATAAATGTTCAAAAAAGTTACCTCGGCGACACCAAACCATACATGGTCGACCGGTCCATGTCGCCATCATCGGCATACATGGCGGCGGTGTATGCTCCTAGGTCCAGTTGTGGTTGTCCGATCTAGAAACGTTCGATGGGCCATAACTGAAGAAGCAATGGGCATCCGGAGAGGATGGAGTTGTCCCAAGCCTGGTGGGACGTGTCACACGGGGAGTGGTACGTCACACACAACACCGCCTAGCCCTGGGCGTATGACTGGATTCCCTCCACCTCTAAGTCCGCCAGCTTGCGTGTGTAGCAGATCATGTGCTTATCAACGTTGTCGTCGTGGGACCCTAGGAACATCATCCACCTGAGCAACCACAACATGTAGGGCTCGAAGTGCCTCCTCACCGTGTACTCGGGTGCGTCCTGTGCCATACGCTCTGGCCGTAAGAAGATAGAGACACATCACCATGTTGCACAAAGCAATTGAAGCGGAAAGACAAGAGTTATAAAAACTTACATAGAACTGGCAGATCCACTTTAGCGACGCCCGTGGGTAGTATGAAGGGATACATGTAGGCTACGATAGCAATAATTCAAAATTTCTACCACGCAAACCGGGAAGTCAAGCAAGTGGATGATCACAGATCGTTACCACCAGACGCGCAGTGCAGCGGAAGAAGAGTTAGAATAGCCTGGTCCAACGAAGAGCGCGTCGATGTAGTGGTTATAGTCGATCGTCCAACGTCCACGTCCTCATAGTCGATCGTCTCCTCCAGCAACCTCTAACGTTCCTTGTGAAAATCGCGGATTGTCCTCAAGCGCAACAGCAACCGTAGTCGTGCCTCTACGATATCCACATGTCCAGGGAAGGAACACCGTACGCCGGTGTGCTAGCATCAACTCGCACGATAGAGCTCTATCTCAAGAAGATTGCGGCTAGGGTTTCGGTGGAGCAACTCAAGTCACGACTTTCGTGTCTCTCGTCTATCACGTGTGTCTTCTCCCAATAGCCTCAAGCATCTCCTTATATAGTGCCCATGATGGATCCTATCCGAACATGTTTTATTCCAACCCATTAAGTGTGTGACCTGTTTGGTTTATACGTAGTCAGTTATGACTCGGAAATCCTTTCCGACCACGAGTCGTTAGCAGTTTCTAGCAGGACATAACGATCACCGAACACACGCAAATTATATCGAACGAACCTTAATGCAATATGATCTACGACCAGGTCCTCATCACTTACGACCAGGTCCTATCTCTATACGACCAGCTCGTATTTGGTCACGACCGGTTCGTAACTCTTTACGACCAGGTTTCGACCAATCTGTGATTACGTTCGACCAATCTACGACCAGCTCGTATCTCCATACGACTAGTCCGTAACTGATCGAACTAAGCGACCTACTCGTGTATACTTCCTTTGCCTCACGATATCTGGTTGAACTCGAGGTGAGATATTATGTCATCCATGGACTGTTCAATACTTTCTCGATCAAGTGTCGGATAACCTTATGTGGTCGAACTCTTCGACCACCAGTGGTATGACCATGCACTTTCTTTATCCGACCACTTCGAGGGGCCCAGAGATATCTCTCCTGTTATGTTAGGAGGGGCAAATCCCATATCTGACCAGTCATATTCCTCCGCATGTTTCATAGCATACCCGAAAGCTACTTTTATAACTATCCAGTTATGAGTAGCGTTTGGCAACCTAGAATCATAACAATCTCAATAGTTTCTCAAGGTGAGTCAATCCAACCCCATGTTCTCTAACATGTGTTCACATTATTGATTCGATATCGCTATATCTATGACTGGTAAAACATGGTCATCAATCAATACATGTGCTGGTCGTAGAGTCACTGGTGTTCCGACCAGTGACATTCGACCAGGGATACTTTTAGAACGACATCATATAAGTTAAAGAGTTTCACCAACAAGTCACATGCTTGTTGATCCATATAACTAATGATTCATTCAAGGAATATAATAACATTTATTCAATAACTCATAAACATAGACGTGATACAATCATCTCTATGATTGTCTCTAGGGCATATCACCAAATAGTGCTGAACTCTATGTAGTCAATGTTGGGCGACAGACCCCCTGGAATCTCGCAAGGATCTCCGTGCGCCACTTGACTGAAACGTTGTGCGACACTAGGGGGAAGCCCGCGCAAGGCAACCCGATCAGGAAGGCCATGCCCTGAAGCGTCGATGCCATCTCCCCACACGGAAGGGGGGAATGTGTGCGTCTCTGACCTCCACCGCCAACCAGTGCCGTCAGGAGGCACCGGTCTACGGAAACCGCCTCGACGTACGACCAACTCCCACGCGGTCCTGGTCATCCTCCCACGTCGCATCCACCATCCCGCTAGTGGAAGGAGGTCTGCTGCTCTCAACCTGCGCCGAAAGGATTAAGAACATACGTGAGTCCACCCGCACTAGTCAGATTGCAATTGAGTACACGAAGATCACAATTACATGTACCTCAGAACCTAATGTGGGTCTACCCTCCATGCCCTCATGGGCATGCGCAACCGCAATGCACCAAACTCAATCGCTGTCTCACTCTCCTAGGAGAGGATGGTACCGAGGCGGTTACGGTGACTCGCGTCAACAACCGGGCCAAGCAACTCGTATGACCACTACGCAACGTCTCCTGGGTCCGCCATACCTGAAAATTTAGTGCATACATTGTAAATACTACGAAACATATACCAAAAGTAATAAGAAGTGACATATCTAATTAATTCAATTATTACACGATTAGCGACACAAACAAAACTGATATGCAAACAACTGTATCGACGTACAAATTTTTAGAGGTATCTTGCCATGTACAGATGGAAACTAAAATTAACTTCATAATCTTTTAATTAATGTCTACATACCCTATTTAGCTACTCTAGATTTTTAATAGAATTTTTAGAGGTGTCTTGCTGTTTTTCTAGTTTGAAATGTATTTTCAACATTAACAAAATATTTACCGTGTACAAATAGAAACCAAAATTAAGTTGTCAATATTTTAATTAAGGTATACATACCCTATTTAGCTACTCTAGAATTTTTCATAGAATCTTTATATGTACCTTGCTATTTTTCTTGTTTACAAATTATTTACCGTGTATAAATGGGAACCAAAATTAAGTTAGAATTATTTTGATTAAGCTCTACATACCCTATTTAGCTACTCTGTATTTTTTTATAGATTTTTTTATAGGTATCGTGCTACTTTCCTTGTTTAAAAAATATCTCCAGCATTTACAAAATATTTACCGTGTACAAATAAAAATAAAAATTAAGTTGACAATATTTCAGTTCAGCTCTACATACCCTATGTAGTAGCTTTCGATTTTTTAATAGAATTTTTAGAGGTATCTTGCTATTTTCCTAGTTTAAAAAATATTTTCGTATTAACAAAGTATTTACCTTGTAAAAATAAAAACCTACAAAGTTTTCTTAGTATTTTTACGATTTATTCTAAACCATTCGAGTACTGCACTATAAATAATATCTATACGATAAACTAAACTATATACAGTTAAAATGATGTACTACATCAAATTGCAATACGACTAAAATTATCTAATCTATTGAATTCTATGTCACAATTTTTATTTGCTAACCCACCAGGTTTCGAATTTATGAACAAAGTTGCAGGAACATTTAACTGCAAAATGGATGATCAGATCTGCTTCTCACCCCTCTCTCCGCCGCTACGAACTGGTAGGGCTTCGCTACATCACTTCTCCCCTTTTCTCCTCTCTGTTCTCTCTCTTCTCTTTTTTGGAATTAAAATGACTTTTCATCCAATTTTTGGGGTAGCCGTCCTCTGTTGCCAGTTCAACTGGCGACATGAGCCACAGTTTCATGTCACCATTTGAAATAATGATTTGCACTCTTAAAAACAAATCGTCAGTTGAAATAACGATAGTTAGTTGAACCAACGATTGATAGTAAATGACATCTTGTCGCCATTTCAAATGGCGACAACAACATATTTTTGTAATTTAATAACAACCCCCCTAAAAAAATGTTATCTATGTTGCATATTTTGCCGATCATTCCAGTATATCTTGACACATGTGGCCATACTGTTCTCTTGTGTGGGAAATGCAACTTTAATTCTCTGCATAATCCAAACCAGGCAATTTGCCGTGACTGCTGTTCCAAAACTTTTGTTTTCTGTATGGATGTCTGCTTATCTAATGTAATCGCACGTACTAATCAGCCGTGCAAGTAAATCCAACGGTTGTGCTTTTCTCGGTCCTGCCATTCAGAAATGGAGAAGTTTCTTGCAAAGTAGGTCCCCACACATCGCTCCGATCGGCCAGGCAGCGCCGCCGCCTTCCGCCGTGTCCGCGTGGCGGCGGCCTTCCGTCTGCTGCTCGCTGGAAGCCGGCAGCGCCGCCTGGTCGTCGCTCGTGATGTTCAGCTTCTTGATTCCGGCCCCAAACAATACCATCCCCAATCTCCCATCTCTTTCCTATCTTCCCCTACCTCGATAACTCCAGGATATTCGTCCAAAATTCGACCCGGTTGTATGGTTGGTGCGAAATAGAGCTAGACGGTGGCGTGAATCGTCGTGTGTGAGGCGTTGTGGCAAAGGTGGATCATCGGCATTGATGCCAAACTCCAAACTCCAACCTCTCTGCTGGCAGGTTCCCTCTGCTTCTCCCTCCCTCCCTCTAATTCTGAATCTTTTCACGTTTGTTCAACTTCCAAACTGCAGATTGAAACTGTAGCAGTGCATGTATTTTAACACTCGCAGCGTTTGATCCGATCAATAGCTGGCCTGCAAGTGTTATGCATGTACCCTGGTGCTACATGTAAAATGAATCCAACTAATGTTTCTAGTAGAACTTGCTCTGCTCTTCTTCCGTTTTTTTAAAAAAAAAAGAAAGAAGAAAGAAGAACTCGCTCTGCTCCATTAGATTTTGACCATATGCCCAGCAGTTTAACATTTCAACACAATTTGATTTGCCTCTATTATGCTTGCATGGGACTTGGTTGCCTTGACTGGTACATTCAGGAAGACAGAATATATATTGAGGCCTTGGGTCAACTAATTATTGACTAGGACAAGGATGATATGTAACACTTCCGTTTTCGAATGGTGAATAGTATTTACTATTCATTTTCTGTATTCAATTTATAATTGCAATTTACAGTATTTTTGGAAAATTTTCAAACTTCTTTTAGCTTGGGTTTGTGTTTCAAACATTCCCACGTTTTCAAAATTCGAATTGAAATTCTTTACCTCTTTTTCGGTTTTGGAGCTCCTGCCCACTTTGGCAAACTTTCTTTTCTCCTTTGGGCTCAGCCCTTATTTTCCCCTCCTGGCAGCCGGCCTCACCCCTCCCTTCTATCCGGCCCGCTCGCTCCTTCCCTCTCGGCCGGCCCAGCCTCTCTCTCCCGAGCATTCTTCTTCTCCTTCTCTCTCTCTCTCAGCGCCGCCCCCACCCGTTCCCTCTCTCTCCCCGTGCGGTGCCAGCACCAACTCCCGTCGCCTCCCTCTGCCACTAGCTCCCCGCCTGCCCCATCCTCCCCCTCGCCACCGGCTCATTGCGCCACCATCCCGCGCCCATGCCGCTGCCCCCAAGCCCTCTCTTCGCCGGCCCAACGACGCCTACATGTCAATGGCGCCTTCCTCCGTCCGGTCCCAGCCCGGTTGCGCACGACAGCGAGCCCCGGAGTCATCGCCGCCCCATGCCGCTGCTCCACCTGCCTCCGCCCGATCTTCTCCAAGAATAGCCACCCCATGCCGCCTTCTCGGGACTTGGCGCCGCCCGAGCTCCTCCAAAGTCTCCCCTGCCCTTCCGCCACCTATAAAAGCCCTAGAGGAGCCCCCTTCTACCTCCCCACTCCACCCCCCTTGCGCCCAGGTAAGAGCCCTTGAAATTTATGTGCGCCCGAAGCTCCCCGGTTCGGCCGAATCCGCCTCCGCCGCCGATCTCCATCTCCGGCGATCTCCCGGCGCCACCACCCCCGTCACCGTGCGCCACCACCGGCCAGGAAGCACCCCCTCCAACCCCGTCTCCTCTGGACCACCGCAGCGCCGGGACCACTCCTTCTTCCTCGCTTCTGGCCGCCTCCTTCCTCGTCGTCGTTCTCCCTCAGCCAACAAGCTCCAGCCGCCATTATCGGCCAGGTGAGCTACGGGGGACTCGACCGACCCCATGCTCCTCCATTTCTCCGGAATGCCGCGCCCAGTCGCCTCCTTCCCCTCCGGCCGAGCTCTCGCCGCCGCCTCCCATGGCCTCGCCGCCGCTCCGGCCCAACTCCGGGTCGCCACCACCACTAGGACCGCCTCACCGAGGGGAACCCATTTTGGGTAACCCCCGGCGCTGCCGCCCCTCCCTCCGCCGGCAATGAGCCGCGCCGCCCTAGCTCCTTCCCTCTGTTCCATTGTCGGAAGAAACCTATGCACTGTAGCTAGTTATTGCCGGCAATCACTGTTCCATTTAATTGCTAACCTCACCTTAATTAGCTCTAAGTGTCGCCTTGTCTCACCGACGCATGGCCCCGGATGCACAGTGATGCCAGTATTAACTGAGGTTTTCTCCCGCAGACACTGACAAGTGGGCCCGAAACACTATTCCATAGACTGGTGCACCCGTGGACTCGGAACTGTGCGTGTGGCCTTCGGCCCACGCCACAGTGCTCGTGCACCAGCGCCATACAAGCCCGACACGTGTCGGCTCCAGTTAAAACCAGCATTTTCTGATTTTTTTTAATTCAATTGAAAATCCTGTTTAAAACTTCAAAAATCCATATCTTTTTCGTTATAGCTCTAAAAATTATGAATATTTTTCATAAAATTTTCTAAAAACAAGATCTTGCTAATGGCACTGGTCTTGTTTAATTTGGAGTTCATGTGCTTGGTGATTTATATTTATTTGCTATCTTCTTCTATTGTGCATTTTTCCGGTACGTCCGTCCGAGTAGGGTTCGAAGACGCGGGAGATCTCCACTTTGGACAAGCTCAAGAATACCTAGACCCTCCTACCTTTAACCAAAGTGAGTCAACACTTTGATCATATTGATCCTACATTTTATGCCAATTTATGTTCTTTTAAAAATATCAAATTGCATGCTTTAATTTCTTATGCAAATGTATGTCAAACACTCTAAGGTAGTTAGATGCCTATTTGATGATTAAGTAATTATTATACCATTTTTTTGAAAATTGAACTCCCAATACCTTTGTCACCATAGTAAATATCTGGTAACATACTAGTTATAGGTCGTACTTAAACGCCATGGTAGAATTGTTTAAGTACCGGGGTATTTCTACCCCAAATCATCATCCTTTAATCATGACAATTGTTTTGGGCAGTCATTGAGGGAGAATGACTGGACTAGTTGGATAATTTATTTTATACTTCTCCAAAACCCTAAAACTTGCTAATACCACATCTGGGCGGATGGAGAGAATGGTGGGTGCTGTCATGCACGAGAATGTTTGGTATGTGGTATGAACCGTCTGGATGGATTAAGGACTTAATCTTGTCATGACCTCCCGTGTAAACAAGTACAACCACAAGTCTGCAAAATGCAACTTGGCTTAGTAAATTTATCAAACCCTGAAAGTCATCTCACTGGTGGAGGAGTGAGGAGGTGCAGGCGTGAGCCAGGAAGGGACACCGAGGGTGAAGTCGCCAGCTACGCTCGTCGTAGTGGTGAACATCCCGCACAACTTATGGGCGTAACCCTATATGGATGAGATGATGGAAAAGGCGAGGTAGATTGAAAGGTTACTGTGACGATCGCTCAACTACATGACTACGGAATCATGTGGGGTAACGAGTATGATTGTCTCTTGTGGGTAAAGTGTACAACCTCTGCAGAGTCAAAACTGTTTAAACAGCCGCGCCTACGGTCAAAGGCGGACATGGGAACTTAACTTGAGTTAGTTCTATTTCAAAAACCTTTGTGGGTGGTATGAAAACCAGGTCGGAGCCTGAGATTTGACTTTTCCCTGGATCGTCATATCTAATGTTGTTAATGTATGGAGGTAGCTCCAATCAAATGAAGCATGAGTTAAGAGTTTCCGACGGAGGGAACCACTGTTGTTATTAACTATTGCAATTAATCTCTTTAAAAATGCAGTTTTGGGTTAAAGTGCTAAGTGATAGGATTTTCTAATACATGTATTCATAAATGTTGCTTTACGCAAATAAAAGAACCCGAGCCATTCTTATTAAGCCTTGCATGTATAATATTGCATCTGTTGTGTTGGCTCGCGAGTACGGTAGTTGTGCTCATCCTCGCTCTTTCCCCAAACCCTCAGAAGTAGAAAATCCTGAAGACTACGACTACTACGAGGATCCAGAAGCCTGAGGACCAAGGAGCTTTTGAAGCATAGTTTAGTCTCTAGCTGTTCTAGGCTCTCCTCGGTCTAGCTGACTCCGTCGGAACTTGCGTGCATCCTATATTATCTGAGTTTTCGGGTAATATCGGGCGCACACGGGTTACCCCAGTCGTTGCCTGTGGAGAGACAAGCACTATCCCCTTTTGCTTCCGCTGTAGCTACGTACTTTTGTGATGTAATATATTTGGCCTGACGGCCCTTTTGTAAAAACCTGACCCGACGTGGTCTATGTTACCTTGACTGTCTGTAATATATGTGTTGGCCATATTTCACGCTGGTATGAGATGATCCAGCAATGTACCTGTTAGTGCTACCTACTGATCCAGGGAGTAACACAGTGTTTCACAGAGGATTTGGATTTGCGAAATCCGGGTCCGACACGATCTATTCGCCGCATTCGGGTGGTGGATATGCCATAGATGGCACTTCTAGAATATGGCGGTATTTTCTATAAATTTATTCCCTTCACAATATCTCCCAGCTCGCAAAAATGGTATGCAATGACATGACTTTAAAGCTAGAGATGGCATGAAAATAATTTTCAACTTATTCTGACTGTTGGTGTTTGCTTCATGAAAGAGTTGTATTAAGCCAATAATCACCATTTTTTAAATATAATTTCATCATATTCCAGTAAAGTTTTTATTTCAACAAAATCTGACGACAATTTGCATTTGCTTTTGCTATATATTACAGATTTAAAAGAAACCTATAATGATATTAGAAGTAGTGACAACATAGATAATGTCAGTGAATGGCTGAAACAGTAGTAAACTTCACACACAAAGTTTTCGAGACCACCAGTGATAAGTGGGCGTCAACTATCTCCAATATGTGGTAGCTGCCTGGTTCTTGCACTTGTATGGGATAATGATGGAGCGTAGAGTCTCTGAATGCACCTACAACACTGTAAAACACAAATCATACTCTCCAAAATTCTGTCGTAGGAGTCATCAATGTAGAAGAAATAAGCATTTCTCCAGCTCTTGCTAAACAACATCGTACAGAACACTATCCAGAGGCCAAGGATAAACTCAATAATCATGGAGAGATGAAATGATGATACCCTGTCCCTGGGTTCAGCTTGCTGCTTTTCTGAATAATTTGGCATTGTCGTCGCGTTTCCAGGACAAGTGTTTGTGAGGGGAGGTGCACATAAGCCGACATTTCCAATGTAGATGGATGCTGGATTGTCAAGTGTCTGGAGCTGATTCCCTGCTGGGATTCTTCCAGATAGATTGTTGTATGACAGGTTCATATAGCTTAGAGAAGTCAGAGTTGAAATGCTTGAGGGGATTTCCCCAGATAATTGATTATACGACAGGTCTAGAGACTCCAATGCCTTGAGATTACCGATGTTCTCTGGTATTCTTCCACTTAGATTGTTCCATGAAAGGTTTACGTTTTTCAGTCCAACTAGAGCACTAATGTCCCTAGGGATGGTTCCGGTCAACCTGTTGCAGGACAAATCAAGGTTTACCATGTATACAATACCTTCAGAAAATTCGAGTTCCTGCCCTTTCGTAAACACTGATGTCGTAAACACTGATATGCTGTGTGCGACATAAATAAAATCGTTAACCATACCATATGACGAGACAAATGTCAAATTTGTTATGCTCTGAAAAGAACTATTGTCCCCAGGATACCTCATTGCATTCAGGTGTACTATTGACTTAGGTATGACTCTAGAGAATTCGTTACATGCAAGGTCCAAATACTGAAGCCTTTGAATCTTTGTGAGTTCAACAGGAATATGACCAGAAAACATATTAAACCGTAGTCGTAGCAATGCTAGTAATGGCAACATCTTCCCTAACCACACTGGTAAGCTTCCATAGAATCGATTGTATGCAAGGTCAACAACAACTAGATCTGGACACATTTGAAGAAATGATGGGAATGCTCCAGAAAGATTGTTATTGTTGAATTTTATGGAAGCCATTTCCAAGTCGCCCTGCTGACCACAAGAAGGTACCTCTCCTGCAAGCGTGTTGTGTGATAAGTCCAGTTCTCCAATGTGCCGCATTATACACATTGAAGTTGGAATGGTGCCAGATATCAAATTATTCTGAAGAGCAAGCACATATAGCTTCAAGCTTCCAAAATCTAATGGCAGTGTCCCTGATAAAGAGTTACTAGATAAGTCCACGTAGAAAGCATCTCTTGGGAACTTTTGCACTGGGCCTGTGAATTTGTTAGCACTAAGGTCTATCAGACGTGCTTTCATAAATTCCATTGTTGCTGGTAGCATGCCAGTCAGTTCATTTCTTGACAGGTCCAAAAAAGTAGCATCTGAAACCATGTCCCAGAACCAGTCAGGGACAAGATCAGTTATGCTTGCGTTTGAAATGGCAAGCACGTCGATACCTACTTGCGATCTGAGCCAAGCTGGGATTCTTGGTCCTAGCCTCGATGATCGGAGATCAAGCACTGCCAGTTTGAATGGAGGAACCCAATCTGAATTTACCTTCATGGCAAGAGAGTTATAGGACAATCCTAATACCTTTAACTGTGTGAGCCCTTAAAGGTGATCTTCATGAATTGCTCCATCTAGGTTGTTGGAACTAAGTTCCAAAACAACCAATTTTGTGTGCCCCTACCCATAGTGGTACAGATCCCGCCGCCACCGCCGCAGCCGCAGCCGCCGTTGCTGCCGTCTCCGCCTCCGCCAACATTTTCTTAATCCAAAATCCTCTGTGATTAGCCTGCGCTACTCCCTGGATCAGTAGGTAGCGCTCACAGTTCACATTACTGGATCATTTCATACATCGCGGAACATTCCAAACATGATATTACAACCACACGGTTAAATAGACCACATTGGGTCGACTTTTACAAAAGTGGGCCGACCAGGCCAAATAAGTTCATTATATAACTTAAAGAGACATGCGCGGAAGCAAAAGGGGCAACATGACTCCCCGCAGGCAAGCGACTGCGGCACCTTGTGTACCACCGATATTATCCAAAGACTTGGGAATATTGGCTATACACATGTGCCCGCGGAGCCAACTAGACTGTGGCGAGCCCTAGCCTACGAAACTAACTACTCCTCGCCCTGGTCTTGACCATCGAATCCTTGCTCCTCGTAGTAGGCATAATCGTCCTGCTCAGCGGATTCTGGGGTTTGAGGAAAAGAGCGAGAGTGAGCACAACAACCGTGCTCGTGAGCCAACACCGCAGATGCAATAATAAACATGCAAGGCTAAACAAGGATGGCTCGGATTCTTTTATTTACGCAAAGCAATCTTTATAAATATCATAATTACAAATTCCTATGACTTAGTATTTTAAACAAATTGTATTTTTTAGGAAAGATAATTACAATAATAAATAACAGTAGAGATTCCCTCCATCGGAGACTCTACAAATGCTTACTTTAATTGGAGTTACCTCCAAATATTAACCACACTGGATACGACGATCCAGGGAAAATACCAAACCTCAGGCTAGATGAGCCGACCTAGTTTTTCATTCCACCCACTAAGATTTTTGAAATAGAACTACCTCAATTTAAGTTCCCATGTCCGCCTATGACCGTAGGCACGACTGTTTAAACAGTTTTGACTCTGCAGAGTTTGTACACTGTACCCACAAGAGACAATCATACTCGTTACCCCACATGATTCCGTAGTCATGTAATTGAGCGATCGTCACAATAACCTTTTGAACTACCTTGCCCCTTCCGTCATCTCACCCGTATGGTGTTACACCCATACGTTGTGCGGGATGTTCACCTCAGCGACTGGGGTAGTTGAACACGGAGTCAGCCTACCCCTCAGCGACTGGCAAACTTCACCTTTCCTCGGTGTCCCTTTCAAGCCGGAACGCATCCTGCCACTTGCACATTCCCTCTCTCCCACCATGCGAGATGACATTCAGAGTTTGATAATTTTACTAAGCCAAGTTGCACTTTGCAGACTTGTGGTTGTACTTATTTTACACGGGAGGTCATGACAAGATTAAGTCCTTAATCCATCTGGGCGGTTCATACCACATACCAACCACTCTCGTGCACGACGGCACCCACCACTCTTACCATCCGCCCAGATGTGGTATTTGTAAGTTTTAGAGTTTTGGAGAAGTGTAAAACAAATTAACTCAACCATTTCAGTCATTTACCACAATGACTGCCCAAAACAATCTTTATGCTTAAAGGATGGTAATTGGGGTGGTTAGCACCCCGATACTCAAGTATGGCTAGCATGGCACTTGACTACAGCCTATAACTAGTAAGTTACCATATAATTACTAGGGTGACAAAGATCAGGAAGTTCAATTATCAAGGACAAGGTGATGAGTCACGGCGGCCCGATCTTCCGATAGGTTCGATTTGGTTCGTCGTGAGGACGTTGACGCTTTGAGGCTTCCGACCAACAGATCGTCACCTCGCAATTCGCTACACCCGCACGCCTGTCGTTATCGACCACGCTTGCACGCGATCGACCTTACCACGAAGGTTATGGTTCCTGCAAGCAATCGAAGCAACTCACAAGAACAAGGTAGATGCAATCAATTGTATTGCGATATGGATGAAGTTTACAAGTGGGGTTCCTCAAACCGATAATCGCGAAACCGCAATTGGCGTAATAATCTAAGAAAAACCCGCCTCTAAACTACGGCGCCATCTTGTATATATATAGGGGGCGTGAGGAGGTCGACCTAGGGTTGTCTTGGCCGTGGGATGAGGCGTACACAACTCGACTCGATCTCGCCACGTTTACAAAGTCTTATTAGTTTCCAAAGCGGTGACGCAAAGATGTTGTCGTGTATTTCGGTCGAAGATCTAGTCGTGGGGCCGGGTCCTAGGGTGGTCTTGAGGAGTCCATGCTATCTTTGGTCATAGATTGTGTCCAACGAGTATCGTGTGCTCGCCTCTGCAGTCGTAGAGTGCTCCCAACGAGTCATCCGTCGTAGGCCTTCTTGAAGTGGTCGTAGGCCTTGCGGGCCGGGTCGTGGACCTTCTTGAACCGGTCGTAGGCCTTCTTGAAGTGGTCGAGACCTTCTTGAACCGTCGTAGGCCTTCCGGAAGTGGTCGTAATCCTAGATTTCGAGTACAAGTAAATCATCTCCATTAGGCGACATCATAGAGTTCTCAAATAATACACTCGACCCTAGAAACGATTTTACGATAGATTAAGTCACGTGCTCTAGCTCTTGTCATAGGACCTTGTAGTCCCACACCCAAATCTGGAAGGTCTTGTGTAGTACGTGTATCAGAAGGAGGGATGTCCTCATCATACTCCCTTTCTTGAATTGGAGTCGTCCTCGACTCAAGCTCATCTTCTTCTCCCACGATGGTTTCAAATCAAAATGTTAAATGTGGGCTAACCCCAAAATCTGCAGTAATTCTAACCGATATGCATTATCATTTATCTTCTTAATTATCTTAAGCGGTCCTGCAACTCTAGGCATCAACTTTGATTTTCTTAATTCTAAATCTATCCTTTCTCAAATGAACCCAAACTAAATCACTGGTTCTATTTTGACAACTTTCCTACCTTTATTTCCAAAGAACCCTATACTTTTCAAATCATACGCTCTATATTCTCTTTAGTGGTCTCATGCAACTTGAGAATAAATGCAGCACGCTTCTTAGTATCTAGATTTATTTTTCAGAGGTTGGTAAAGGTAGTAAATCAATAGGAGCACTGGGTTAAAACCATACACTACGAAACGGACTTACCTTGGTGGTGGAGTGTACTGACCTATTGTAAGCAAACTCAATATGCGGTAAACACTCTTCCCACATGTAATACCCTGAAAATAGTATAAATATTAATAATCGCGTCTTAAGGGTCGGAGAGTAATTAATTAAATAGTAGCAATAATTAATTAATTAATTAACCTCTTAAGGGCCTAGGCGTAATTAAATAAAAGGGATTTATGAAAATAGTATTTTCGGAATATTTTTATGAGCTATAAATAGCTGGTGGATTTTCTTAAAAACCTAGTTTTTCTTTTCTTCCCACCCCGCCGCCAGTTTGTTTTTCTCTTCCTCTGGAATCTGGCGCCGCATTGTGCCTGCGCCCGCGTGGATTGCCGCCCGGAAGCGAGTGCATGTGCTTGCATGCGGTGGTGAAGCTGTCAATTCAGTTGATGACTTGACTGAAGATTGTCTTGGCTGGGCTGGGCTTGTCTTGGAGAGGCTTGTGCTTGCATGCGCGTGGAGATTTCTCCTGCAGCTTCCGCTGCACCGAGCCAGAGCGCTGCTTGGCGAGCCGGCTCGCCGCGGCCGAAGTCTGCGTCATCTGCTTGTCATTGCGCGTCGCTGCTCTGCTGGCGCTCTTCTTTGGAGGTCGCTTTGAGTTTTCCTTGCCGCGCCGACAAATCTTCTGCTTGTTGTCTTGTTTCTTTCAGCTTGCAATTGCCGCCGCCGTTTTCCTATTTCACTGTCTTCTTTGCCGCACCGTTGCTCCCTCCTGCGCGCTCCTGCGTGGGCCAGCCGGCTTGGCGATCTGCCGCTGCTGCTCCTGGCTGCGTGACGCCGAGCCGAGGTGCTGCATTGCTTGCCGCCGAGCCGATCTGATTTTCTCTGCGTACGCGCTTTCTTGGTTGTGGCTAGCGTTACCTGCTGCTGCTGCCGCATGTGCGTCGACGTCGTCGCGTGGAGGTTTGTTGCATATTTTCCTCTGGTTTGCTAGACGCTGTTAATTAGAGTTTATAATCAAGGTTAATTAGAGAGGCCGATTAACGACTTTGTTTAACCTGCTTAGCCCGCTGTTCCGTTGATCGATTTATTCGGGTACCTTAAGGGCGAATCCTGGAAATACCATCTACTAGTTAATTGTAGATAATTTCGATACCTTTCTATAGCATATTTAATTATGTCAATCGGACAAGTAGATTTTGAGTTATGATTTTCGGAAGGCTGCTGTTTTTTACGGTTGTCGTCTTTCGGCGCTGTTTTGGTAGACTGTAGATTAAAAATAGCAAACAGATTAATTAGTGTTTTTGATCTACATGAAAGTTGTAGATAATTGTCCAATGGTTCTGTAGGATCTGAGAACGCGCATTTTGGTTGAGTAAAACAAAAGTTATGAAATTTGGAAGACCTGCTGTTCCGAAGCGGACAGACCGACTTTCTGGGCTAAATACGGAGGGTTAGATGATTTAATTAGAAGTCTTCGTAATCTAAGAAAAGGTAGATAATTTTATAAAGAATCCAGATTGGGGTGGTTTGTGGTGACCGGACTTTCGAGTCAAAAGTTACGCTCTTTTTAGTAACCGGTCAACTATAGGTAACTATTCGGTACCGGCGTAACGTGGTATATCTGGGGACGTGTAGGAGCGATGTATGTATTGCTATTCTTGTTGCTGTAGTTTGTATTGAGGTTTGTATATTTAATGTAGGAGAGGCGTCGTGTTTGTTGCCGTCTGCTAATCAAATTGTGCGTCGCAACTAGTAAAGGCAAGTGCATGGTAGACAGCGATCAATGATCGATCACTGTTTTCTTTATCTTCTATTACCATTATTGTTGTGCTTTTATTTTATTTAATTGCAAGCAATGGAATGGTATGGATTTATATTGTTATTGGACATGAAGAAAAGTTGGATATGATGTTTATGATGGAGTTTGCATGTTTGCATACATAAGCATCTTTGCATAAGAGAAGGTGATCATGATTGATCACAACTCCACGGAGTGGAGGAGGTCCCGATCCTTATGGAGGAGCGGGCTTGAGAGTGAATGTTGTCGCGAGCATTCACTCACGCTATACCGTATATCTGTGAAAGAAGTGCATGTGGACATGTAGAATAGAGTTGCATTCATAGATGAGATTAATGGTGAGAATATTAATGAAAGTGCACGTGATGATAATGAAGTTATTGATTCTTTGTTGATTTATTATTATCGTTGTAAATCGATGTGTTTCTTTGAGTCGTGGACTCACCCTTGCTCTATTGTTGTCTTTAGGTGATCTTCGAGGATGCCGTAACTGAGAGCGAGTAGAGCACATGGACATCACATGATCGTTCGCCATGATAATATTTTCATTCAATATCGGTTTACACTTGGACATGATAGTTATTGAATAAAGTTTAGGATATCATTTGGACTAGACTATTTGCTTTAATCATTTGGATTCATTGGTTGATGCGATATTGAATTTATTTTGATTTTATTCCACTTGATTACTTATTATCGTTTGAACCATAATTATGCATGTTCGTTTGTGATCTTTAGATATGATTATCATTGTTTTCTTGCTGTAATTTTATAGTGTGTCAATAATTATTAGATGGAAGAGTAGTGTGGTGGCATTCTAGGCTCTGTGTTGGGCTGGGGTGTTACACCACATCTTCAAGTTCTTCTTTAAAACAGCCCGCAACATGGTGGATAATGTGCGGTTGACAACCTCCGTTTGTCCATCAGTTTGGGGATGACACGTAGTAGAAAACAGCAGCTTTGTCCCCAATTTATTCCAAAGCGATCTCCAAAAGTGGCTCAAAAACTTCGCATCGCGATCCGAGACAATAGTATTGGGCACTCCATGTAAGCGAATGATTTCCCTGAAAAACAAATCAGCTATGTTTGTAGTATCATCGCTCTTGTGACAAGATATAAAATGTGCCATTTTAGAAAATCGATCCACTACAACAAATATACTATCTCTCCCCCTCTTTGTCCTAGGCAATCCTAAAACAAAATCCATAGAAATATCCTCCCAAGGGGCACTAGGAATAGGAAGAGGCATATAAAGTCCATGTGGATTGAGACGGGACTTAGCTTTGTTGCATGTAGTGCAATGGCCCACGTGGCCTTCGACATCACGCCTCATCTTTGGCCAAAAGAAGTGGGTGGTCAGACATCTTCTGTCTTTTTTGCTCCAAAATGCGCCATCAAACCTCCTCCATGTGCCTCCTGCAACAACAAAAGACGAACAGAGCTAGCTGGAATGCATAGCTTGTTAGCACGATAGATCAAACCATCATTCAGCACATAGTTATTCCATATCTTCCCTTCTTTACAATGTTCAAGCACTTCCTTAAAGTCCAAGTCAGTGACATATAAACTCTTAATGGCCTCCAAACCAAAAATCTTATGGTCAAGTTGAGATAACATGGTATAACGTCTAGAGAGCGCATCAGCAATCACATTGTCCTTACCTTTCTTATGCTTTATGACATATGGAAACGACTCAATAAATTCTACCCAATTAGCATGTCGTTTATTCAGTTTAGCTTGACTTCTAATATGTTTTAGCGATTCATGATCAGAATGTATAACAAATTCTTTGGGCCATAAATAATGTTGCCAAGTTTGAAGCACACGAACTAAAGCATACAATTCTTTGTCATAGGTGGAATAATTCAAACTAGGCCCATTTAGTTTCTCGCTAAAATATGCGTAGGTTTACCTTCTTGAATCAATACACCACCTATTCCAATCCCGCTAGCGTCACATTCAATCTCAAAAGTCTTACCAAAATCAGGGAGTTGGAGTAGGGGTGCTTGGGTGAGCTTCTCTTTCAACAAGTTGAATGCCTTCTCTTGCGCAGGTCCCCATTGGAAAGGCACTCCTTTCTTTGTCAATTCATTCAATGGTGCGGCAATGGTGCTGAAATCCCGCACAAAACGCCGATAGAATCCAGCAAGGCCGTGGAAGCTCCGCTTTGTGACACGATGGTCGGTGTCGGCCACTTTGGATGGCTACAATCTTTGTCTCATCCACCTCAATTCCCTGTGGTGTCACAACATATCCAAGAAACGCAACTCGATCGGTGCAAAAGGTGCACTTTTCGAGGTTACCAAACAAACGTGCGTCTCTCAAAGCATTAAAAACAGCACGTATATGATTCAAATGTAGCTCATGTGACTTGCTATAAATCAAGATATCATCAAAGTAAACCACCACAAATTTTCCAATGAAAGGACGTAAAACCTCGTTCATCAAACGCATAAAAGTACTAGGTGCATTAGTTAGACCGAAGGCATCACTAACCACTCATATAATCCGAACTTAGTTTTAAAAGCGCTTTCCATTCATCTCCTAATTTCATTCTAACTGTGGTAACCACTCCGCAAGTCAATCTTTGTGAAAATAATAGAACCACTCAATTCATCTAGCATGTCGCCTAGCCTTGGGATAGGATGACGATACCTTATAGTAATGTTATTAATGGCTCGCAATCAACACACATCGCCAACTACCGCCTTTCTTAGGAACCAAAAGAACTGGAACAAAGACAAGGACTAAGGCTTTCTCTTACGCACCCACGGTCCGTAAGATCTTGGACTTGTCATTGAATTTCCTTAGTCTCCTCTGGATTGGTCCTATATGCGACGGTTTGGCAAAGTCGCCTGGGGATCAAATCAATTTGATGCTCTATCCTCGAATAGGTGGTAATCCCGAGGTACCTCACCGAAATACATCCACATACTCCCGCAAAAGGTTAGCAACAGTAGGAGGCAAAGAGCTAGCTATATCCTCAAGCGAGTATAAGGCATTTTTGCATATCAAAGCATAGCATGGCAACTTATTATCACAAATTTCAGCAAGTTCAGATTTAGTGGCAATCATAACACATCCCTTCAATTTAATCCCCTCAGACTTAGGACTAGACGCCACTTTCTCCCTTTTAGGTGGGAAAACACGTTTTGCTACTTGCTGATTTTCAGAATCATGCTTATCGGTTTTTCTTTCATTTTTAGCGCGCTTTTCTTCATCTTTCAAAATCTCACCGGTGTCAAAGGCAATAACTTAATCTTCTTGCCCTTGTGTAAGAACGAGTAGGTATTAGCTCTACCATGGTGCAAAACATCATTGTCATATATCCAAGGCCTCTGAGCAATAAAGAGCATGCTTGCATTGGTACTATATCAAAATCAGAACTATCTTTGTAATTACCAGCTGAAAATTGCACGTTCACAACTTTGTTTACCTTTAACTTACCACATGAATTGAACCATTGGATGTAGTAGGGACGTGGGTGTGGTTGTGTGGTCAAGCCAAGCTTCTCGACCATCTCGGAGTCGCAAGGTTGTTGCACTCCTCCATCAATGATGATTCTGCAGCTCTGCCCTTCACAAGAAATCTAGTTTGAAACAAGTTATGCCGTTGATTTTGCTCGCTCTCTCCACTTGTGCGCTCGGTTACTCGTTGCGCAACAAGGCTCATATGATACTCGGTGTCAACAAAGACTACTTGTTCCTCTACACCATCAAGATCATTGTCCGCTCGTCTCCTCCACCTGCAATGTTAGCTGCAAGTACATATTCATCCTCAATATCACTAGTACTTACATATCCACCATCTGTAGTGGCAAGGTATGCTCACGACTTGGGCGTCCTCATGGCGTGTCCCATTCCCTTGCAACGGTGGCAAATAATCCGGTGAGTACGACCGGTGGAAGCAACCGAGGAAGAACTCTTGGTGAGCACATACACTAGTAGATTTGCTTACGTCGGTGCATGTGATGTGGTCGGAGGTGCTTCTGAACGCACCCTACTCGTGGAGGGGCAGCAGCCGTGTGTAGCCGAAAGTGGGGTGTTTTGGCTTGCCCGACCGGTCGTGGTGTAGACATGCTCCCAAAATTGTTTCTTGGCCTCTGTTGTCGTCCCTGCAATTCTTTTTCTGCCCAACCTGCAAAGTTGGAACAATCTAGGGACACTATCGTATTCTTTGTAATCCACTATGTCCGGAATCTCACGTCTTAATCCTCCATAAAACGTGCTATTGCAGCTTCTTCATCCTCAATAATATCACAACGCAACATGCTAATTTGTAGCTCCTGATAATATTCTTCTACGGATCTATTACCTTGATTTAAGCGCTGCAATTTATTACGCAAATCACGTTTAAAAGAAGGTGGGACAAATCATTACGCATAGCAACCTTTAACCCATCCCACGTAGTAGGCGCTAATCCTTGGTGCAAACCCTATTCCACCAAATGATGGCAAAGTTTTTAAATTCACTTGTGGCTTGCCTAACTCTATGCACTTCAGGAACTAAGTGAGCATTCAATTTTTGTTCTACCGTCATCTCCCAATCTAGATATATTTCTGCATCATAAGCACCCGCAAAAGATGGTATAGTGAACTTGACTTTAGCATATGGATCATCATGGGCATTATGTTGCTGAAAATTGTTACCTCTCATACCTTGACGGTTGAAGTTCAGCCGGTTCCGTTGTCGTGCATCAAAGGCGTCGTGGTCGTGCATCTCATTATCATTATCAAACTCATGGTCATGGGTTGCACCATGAGGTTCCACACGACCAACGTTTGGTGGTCGATTCACCATTCTTTCGAGGCGTAGTGAGCGCCGCAATACTATCGTTGATTGAGCGTTGTAATGTGATCGTGGTAGCTTGAAGCTTCCTGTCGATGTCCTCATTAACGGTAGTACGTTGTTCATCCAATAGCGTCATGAGCTCTTCCCTCAAAATACACTCTTGCGCATCCAATCCTTCACCTGACATGGTTAGTAGGAGACAAAAGACAACACAAAGGTATTATCCCTATCACTATTAGGTGGTCGGAGGGTGGAATCACACACTCTCAAGCGTCTTACCAAACTCTTATGAGTTTCTTACCAAATTGCAGCAGGTGGTCTGATCGGCGAAGGTGGGATGTACGATCACGGCGGAGGCGAATGCGAGGATCAATCGAGGGCGAAAGTATGTGGAGCTCGGATAGGCAATGTTTAGTAGCAAGGAATAGCAATAATGAAATCAGATTAGCAAAGTGAATAAAAGTCCACAAGACTAAATCACGATTCTTTGGCCCAAACGCGTTCCTAGAACTAGCTCAAGCAAACGGAAGGATAGGGTAGATACAAACACAATCAGATCCAAAATCACAAAACAACTCCTTCTTTTCTTCTTCTTCTTCTTTTTTTTTTGCACTCTTTGCTTTCTTTCTTTTCTTTTCTTTTTTTTCTTTTTTTTTTGGACTGCAAAAACCCAACCTAGGGTTTTTTTTTGCGAATGTGACCTTGACTCAAAACTCTTCAAAACCTTTTTCTGGGTCTATGGATATATATGGGTCACAAACTTTTTCCGGAGAGCAGAGGTACAAAGGTAATTAAAAGATACTCTCTCTCTCTCTCTCTCTCTCTGAACTTTAGCTATGGGAAAAATTCGACCAGTCGATAGTTTTCGACCAGGTGGTGGGGTGTCCGAGAGCAACAAGATAATAAATAGGGTTGTCGGACACGAGTGGTTGGTCGAATCCGACCAGGCGTTCGTTTCCGACTAGGTGGAGAAGCCGAATCCGAGTAGGTGGTCGTATGGGGGTGGGGTTGTGGTCGTATTGGGGGGTGTCTAGATGATCGACACAGCAAAGACTCGACGCTAGAAACTAGATTACTGACGACTAGACCAAAGAACAAAGACACCGACGATGGACTCGAATTCAACAACGCTGGCCCGAAAACACAATTGCGAAGGCACAAAGTGGTTTGGACAGCGGAATAATTACGATCTAAATTTTTTTTTGTAGGGCAATTTTCTGGACTCTAGGTGATGGAACAAAACTCACGAAAAGGGGATAAATGAAATTACCTAACGGGCAACCTTAGCTCTGATACCACTTGATGAGTCACGGCGCCCGATCTTCCGATAGGTTCGATTTGGTTAAATCGTGAGGACGTTGGCGCTTTGAGGCTTCCGACCAACGGATCGTCACCTCGCAATTCGCTACACCCGCACGCTGTCGTTATCGACCACGCTTGCACGCGATCGACCTTACCACGAAGGTTATGGTTCCGCAAGCAATCGAAGCAACTCACAAGAACAAGGTAGATGCAATCAATTGTATTGCGGATATGGATGAAGTTTACAAGTGGGGTTCTCAAACCGATAATCGCTAAACCGCAATTGGCGAATAATCTAAGAAAACCCGCCT
This sequence comes from Hsuehochloa calcarea, assembly GCA_036346395.1. Lineage (NCBI taxonomy): Eukaryota > Viridiplantae > Streptophyta > Magnoliopsida > Poales > Poaceae > Hsuehochloa > Hsuehochloa calcarea. The sequence goes on along the minus strand of CM070593.1, from coordinate 26,188,998 downwards.
CTAAACTACGGCCATCAGATATATATAGGGGGCGTGAGGAGGTCGACCTAGGGTTGTGCGCGTGGGATGAGGCGTACACAACTGGACTCCGATCTCGCCACGTTTACAAAGTCTTATTAGTTTCCAAAGCGGTGACGCACATCTTGTGTCGTGTATTTACAGTCGAAGATCTAGTCGTAGGATCGGTCCTAGGGTGGTCTTGAGGAGTCCATGCTATCTTTGGTCATAGATTGTGTCCAACGAGTCTTGTGCTCGCCTCTCGGTCATAGAGTGCTCCCAACGAGTCATCCGTCGTAGGCCTTCTTGAAGTGGTCGAGGCCTTGCGAATCGGTCGTGGACCTTCTTGAACGGGTCGTAGGCCTTCTTGAAGTGGTCGTAGACCTTCTTGAACTGGTCGTAGGCCTTCTGGAAGTGGTCGTAATCCTAGATTTCTGAGTACAAGTAAATCATCTCCATTAGGCAGCATCATAGAGTTCTCAAATAATACACTCAGCCCTAGAAACGATTTTACCTGATAGATTAAGTCACGTGCTCTAGCTCTTGTCATAGGACCTTGTAGTCCCACACCCAAATCTGGAAGGTCTTGTGTAGTACGTGTATCCGAAGGAGGGATGTCCTCATCACAAGGTATAATAATTACTTAATAATCAAATTGGCATTTAGCTACCTTAGGACCATTTAACATACATTTGCATAAAAACTAAAGCACGCAGTTTGCTATTTTAAAAGAACATAATTTGCATAAAATGTAGGTTCAACATGATCAAAGTGTTGACTCGCCTAGGTCAAAGGTTGAAGAATCTAGGTATCCTTGAGCGTGGTCGAAGTTGAGGTCACCGGCTTCTTCGTACTCTACACGGGCAATCGCACTGGAAATAAAAGACAAGCAAACAAGGCAAATAAATACAACATCCATAATAAATGAATTCAAATATAAATCAAACCAGTACCATAATATAGGTTTTGAAATTACAAATTTTTGGGCACAAGTTTCATAATTTTTGAAGTTATAATGAAAAAGATATGAATTTTTGAAACTTTAAAATGATTTTTTAATTAAACAGAAAATCGGAAAATCCGAAAAATTCCCACGCTGACACGTGTCCCCTGCATAGCAATAAGTCGTGGATCGAGTCCACGACGGACGCTGGGTCACGTCAAGATCGGCAAGTGGCCCCACTTGCCACCGCGCGCGTGACGCTACTGAGTGGGGCCCACTCGCCATTGTCGCATGGGATAAGGCCGGGGCGACGCGTTTGCCTCGTCTTTTCCGTCGCGCGGAGAAGGCGAGGAGACGAGGCGGCGGGGAAAAACGGGGAGAGAGAGGGGGAGAAAGAGAGAGGGGGAAAGCGGGAGCGCACGGCGGCGGGGAAGGGGAAGGAGGAAAAATGGTGGCGGTTCGGTGGCGTCGGAGGAGAGGAAGGAGCCGAGGCGGCGGCGGTCGGAGGAGGAGACGGAGGCGGTGAGCGGCGCGGCGAGACCTTTGCCGAGGAGGCGGGACGGAGGAAGATGAAGAGGCGGGGTGGAGGAGATGAAGGCGGGGTGGCTTAAATAGCCCAGGGAGAGAAGAGCGGAGAAGGTGGCCTCGGGGAGAAGAGCCGGATGGCGGAGCTCTGGGGATGGGCGAGCGGGGATGGGCGCACGGGCAGAGAAACCGAGGTGGTGCTGGGAGAGGAGGCGCGTAGCGCGAGGAGCGGGGTAGCGACCGAGGAGCGGGCAACGGGGCCGAGGTGGAGCATCACTGCGAGGTTGCGGTGGCATGGCGCACGGCCGAGAGGAGATGGGCGCCGGCGGCGGCCGAGCGAGGCGAGAGCCGAGTCACAGGGCGCGGCCGGGAGGAAGGCCAGGCCGAACGCGGCCCCAAACCCAGGTAAGAACCCTAACAACGAAGTTTCAAAATTTTGAAATAGAACAATTAGATTTTTGGGAAGTTTTGAAATTGGAACCAATTGTTTTTGAATTACAGAAAATGGATGTTACACGTCGCCACCGCGGTACTTGTCGCGCAGGTCGTCGCAGCGCTTGCACCAGGGAGGGTTCCGGCTGTAGCTCCGGCTTTGACTGCGGCTGCGGTTACCGGCCATCGTCGCGGAGGCGTCACTGCCGTCGCCGCTACCGTCGCGGGGGAATCCTAGTTCCCCCGTGCGCTCGCGATCTGTTGGGCTGTGATAACAGGCCAAAGTTTTTAAGTCGGTCGGGTGAAAAAAAACAGTACGTCATTCTAACCGCCGCGCCGTCCAGCGCCGCCTGTTAGACTTCGTTGTCATTGGTCGCTGCGCCGTCTAGCGCCGCCTACCAATGAGCACTGTTTCTGTTCCTCGCCGCCGGTGATCTTTGATGGTCTCAATTATCGAGACAGATTTCAGTACATGCGTCCTTACATGCGTGACCAACGTCTTTGGGAGTTTCTTACCGGTGAGTTGCCTTGTCCGCCTCGCGCTGCTCCGCCTGCTGAGCCTGTGTTTCTGATGACTACTTCCGAAGACGCTCGTAAGGAGGCAACTGATGCTTTTGAGGATGCTATAGAGACTTTTCAGACTCAGTATGCTGCCTACAAGACATGGATTGTTGAGGATGCTCGTGCCTCTGCTATTCTAGTTGCTAGCATGGAGGTGAAATTCACTAGGGATGTGGTTGGTTTGGTTTCAACACAGTTGATATGGACGCATTTGCGCAACCGCTACGAGCCGTCTGGTGATTCCTTATATCTTTTTGTTGTGCGTCAGGAGTAGTCATTATAGCAGGGAGATATTATAGCAGGGAGATGCCATTGTGGACGAGTTCTATGCCCAATTGTTTGCGGTATGGCATCAGATTGACTCTTTGGGATCGAATGTTTACCACACTTGTTAGTGCTGTCAGCGTCAGTAGTCTCACCGAGTGCTTCGTCGCATCTATGACTTCTTGACACGTCTTCGGGCTGAGTATGAGCAGACTCGTGCTCAGTTGCTGGAACGACACCCTCGTGTGACTTTGTTAGAGGCCCTTGCAATTGTTCGTGCTGAGGAGATTCGCCTTCGTGTTGTGGGTCTGCTGCCGCTCCAGTTGTCTCTTTCGGTTCTGGCAACTCTTCCAGCTTCTACACCTGCTACAGCTACTCGATGACCGGTTGTGTCTTCACCAATGACAGCTGTTGTTGGTAGGGGACTATATTGCACTTACTGCAACAAGGATGGACATGTACATCAAACCTGCTACAAGAAGAAGAAGGATTTACGTTGTGGTGGTCGTCCTCCATAGGGAACTGGTGGTTCCTCTTCTCAGAGGAGCCTTGGTGCTTCTGATTCTCAGGAGTTTCTCACACTACTGCGTCGCATGACTAGTTTTGCACCATCCGGTTCTGTTGGTTCATTACACAATCTTCTAACGAGAGACCACCTTCTACTTCTTCCTTAGGTATATCACCTTGGATTCTTGACTTTGGAGCTTCCTTTCATATGACATTTGATTCCATAAGTCTCACTTCCATTCGTCCTTTAGCTGCCCCTATCATTGTTCAGACAGCAGATGGTACCTCTCTTTCTGTTCGCAGGGCGAGGCACACTTTTGAATTCCTCTTTTCATGTTCCTGATGTTTCTCATGTTCTCAAACTAACCATGCAACTCATATCTACCGGTCAGCTCACTGATCATGGTTGTCGTGTTATTCTCGATTCTGATTCTTGTTGTGTTCAGGATCGACGCACGAGGACTCTTGTTGGTACTGGCCCTCGCCGCCGTGACTCATAGTATCTTTGGGAGCTTGTCTGACTTCATTTCCTTCTGCTGCCCCTGCCAGTCTTGTCACCTTCACTGTCGCCACGGCTTCTGTTGCATTCTCCACTGCGTCTTTTGCTCAGTGGCATCATCGTTTGGGACATCTTTGCGGATCACGTCTATCCTCCTTACTTCGTCGCGGTCTTTTAGGGTTTGTGTATGGTGATGCTTCTCTAAATTGTCAGGGTTGTAAGCTTGGTAAACAACTTCAACTTCCCTATTCTTCCAGTGAGTCAGTGTCACAACGTCCTTTTGATCTTGTTCATTCTGATGTATGGGGTCCGGCTCCTTTTGTTTTGAAAGGAGGTCATCGATATTATATAATTTTTATTGATGATTTTTCTCGCCACACATGAATATACTTTATGTCATCTCGTAGTAAAGTTTTATCCATCTACAAGACTTTTGCCACCATGATTCGTACTTAGTTTGATTCTTCTATTCGTGTCTTTCGTGCTGACTCTGCTGGGGAATACCTGTCAGGAGTCCTTCGTGGTTTTCTTGCTGAGCAGGGCACTCTCTCTCAGTTTTCTTGCCCTGGTGCTCATGCCCAGAATGGTGTGGCTGAACAGAAACATAGTCATCTTCTTCGTGTTCTACGATATCTTCGTGTAACCATCACTCGTCGTCTGTTTTTCCCTTGTTCCAGCTCTTTACAGCTCCAAGTATATTCTGATGCTACTTAGGCTAGTGATCACTCTGATCGTCGGTCTCTTTCTGCCTATTGTGTTTTTCTTGGTGGATCTCTCATTGCTTGGAAGACTAAGAAGCAGATAGTAGTTTCTCGTTCGAGTGCTGAGGCAGAGTTGCGAGCTATGCCTTTGTTGACTACGAAGGTTACTTGGCTACAGTGGTTACTTGAGGATTTTGGTATTTCTGTTTCCGCACTAAATCCTATTTCGTCTGACAGCACATGGGCTCTTAGTATTGCTACAAATCCAGTGAAACATGAGCTTACAAAGCATATTGGTGTTGATGCTTCCTACATGTGGACCCAGGTGCAGAACTAGATTGTTGCTCTTCAGTATGTGACTTTAGAACTTCAGTTGACAGACTTTTTCACAAAGGTGCAGACCAGAGCTCAGCACGACTTCTATCTCTCCAAACTTAATGTTGTTCATCCACAATAAGTTCGAGGGGGCGTTAGAAATGTATTGTACAAGGGATTCTTTGCATATATACCATACATATATCTGTATATATATTGGCCTATTAATATTATATTGAATACAAGCGCTATTCATAACAATGGCAACACCTTCCCTAACCACACTGGTAAGCTTCCAGAGAATCGATTGTATGCAAGGTGAACAAACACTAGATTTGGACACATTTGAAGAAATGATGGGAATGCTCCAGAAAGATTGTTATTGTTGAATTTTATGGAAGCCATATTGAATACAATATGTATTTGTATATATATTAATCTATTGGTCCCATATTGAATACAATACTGTTCATAACACTACCAAAGCAACCAATTACAGCGTACACTTAAACAGTAGTAAAACTCACACAAAAAGTATTATTTGTAATATAAAACATACAGCAATATTTTGAGATTTTAGCTTAACTCTCTTAAAGATGACCCATGTTAGTTGCCACTTGCCACCGTAGCCTTGGAAATTAGGTTGTAGGAGTCATCAATGAAGAAGAAGAAAGCATTCCTCCATCTCTCGCTAAATAACATCGTACAGAACACCATCCAGAGGCCAAGGATGAACCCAATAATCATGGAGAGGTGAAGCGATGATACCCTTGGCCCTGATACATCTTGCTGCTCTTCAGAATGATTTGGCGCGGCCGTCCCATTTCCAGGACAAGCGTTTGCGAGGGGAGGCCCGCATAAGCCGACATTTCCAATGTACATGGACGCTGGATTGTCAAACGTCTGGAGCTGATTTCCTGTTGGGATTCTTCCAGATAGATTGTTGTACGACAGGTTCATATAGCTCAGAGAAGTCAGGGATGAAATGCTTGAAGGGATTTCACCAGATAATTCATTGTGTGACAGGTCAAGTGACTCCAATGCCTTGAGATCACCGATGCTCTCTGGTATTCTTCCACTTAGATTGTTCCATGAAAGGTTCACGTTTTTCAGTCCAACTAGAGCACTAATGTCCCTAGGGATGGTTCCGGTCAACCTGTTGCAGGACAAATCAAGGTTTACCATGTATACAATACCTTTAGAAAATTCGAGTTCCTGCCCTTTCGTAAACACTGATGTGCTTTGTGTGACAGAAATAAAATCGTCAACCATACCACCACTATCGTCAACCAAACCATATGACGAGACAAATGTCAAATTTGTTATGCTCTGAAAAGAACTATTGTCCCCAGGATACCTCATTGCATTCAGGTGTACTATTGACTTAGGTATGACTCCAGAGAATTCGTTACATGCAAGGTCCAAATACTGAAGCCTTTGAATCTTTGTGAGTTCAACAGGAATCTGACCAGATAGCATATTAAACCGTAGTCGTAGCAATGCTAGTAATGGCAACACCTTCCCTAACCACACTGGTAAGCTTCCAGAGAATCGATTGTATGCAAGGTCAACAAACACTAGATTTGGACACATTTGAAGAAAAGATGGGAATGCTCCGGAAAGATTGTTATTGTTGAATTTTATGGAAGCCATATCTAGGAAGCCATTCAAGTCTCCCTGCTGACCACAAGAAGGTACCTCTCCTGCAAGCCTGTTGTGTGACAAGTCCAGCTCTATGATGTGCCGCATTATACACATTGAAGTTGGAATGGTGCCAGATATCAAATTATTCTGAAGAGCAAGCACATATAGCTTCAAGCTTCCAAAATCTAATGGCAGTGTCCCTGATAAAGAGTTACTAGATAAGTCCACGTAGATAGCATCTCTTGGGAACTTTTGCACTGGGCCTGTGAATTTGTTAGCACTAAGGTCTATCAGATGTGCTTTCATAAATTGCATTGTTGCTGGTAGCATGCCAGTCAGTTCATTTCTTGACAGTTCCAAAAAAGTAGCATCTGAAATCATGTCCCAGAACCAGTCAGGGACAAGATCAGTTATGCTTGCGTTTGAAATGGCAAGCACCTCGATACCTACTTGCGATCTGAGCCAAGCTGGGATTCTTGGTCCTAGCCTGGATGATCGGAGATCAAGCACTGCCAGTTTGAATGGAGGAACCCAATCTGAACTTACCTTCATGGCAAGAGAGTTATAGGACAACCCTAATACCTTTAAGTGTGTGAGCCCTTTGAAGTGATCTTCATGAATTGCTCCATCTAGGTAGTTGGAACTAAGTTCCAAAACAACCAATTTTGTGAGTGCCCCTATCCATAGTGGTACAGATCCCGTGAGCTTGTTACTTTGAAAATCTATGTAGCTCAAGTTAGTTAGAAGTTCCAACCAATCTGGAAGTCTCCCATAGAAGTTGTTGTTTGATAAATCCAATCGTCGCAGCTTGCTCCATGAACATCTTGGGAACCACTCCCGCAGTTCTGATATATCCCTTGTGATTTGAAGATCTGACAGGTCTAGTACCTTCAAGTTGCACAGATTCTTCAAATTCGACGGCGTTTCACCTCCAAGATTGTTTCCAGCAAGATGAATTTCTTCAAGGTCAGTCATGTTCCGCATGTCATCAGGAAATAGTGGGCCATGGAAGCCACACCAAGAAATATCGAGATGCTTGAGATTGGTTACACCCCAAAACCAGTTGGGGGAAATCTTACAGTTAAATTGGTTGTCTGAGATGTCAAGTGTCTCGAGCGCCGTAAGATTAGAGTGACGGAGAGAAGAAGGAATATTTGAAAATCCACTTGCCTGGAGACGAAGTGATTTCAAGGAAGGAAGCATGTTAACTGAACGTACCCAGTCCACTGCAGTGGTAAGGTTCACCCATGACAAATCGAGGTGCTCGAGTGAGGAGAGATGTGATAACCATGCTAGGTCATCGGAGTACAGAGATAATCCCCAGTAATCACTTTTGAGATCAAGGTAGACGAGGTTGGAGAGATTACCAAGCAGTGGAGGTATTCTCCCACCGAAGCCCGCATTCGAAATGTTGAGATATCTGAGGCTCTTCAGATAGCCCACAAACTTCGGTAGGTTTGCGCCATTGAAGTTGTTCCAGCTCAAGTCCAAGTACCTCAGTTTTTGCAGACCAAGCAGAGAAGAGCTTATCTCACCCCCAAACAATTTGTGATGAAGTGGTAGCATTGGTCGCTTCTAAGATTTAGCTCGACAACATGTCCTGTTCTGTTGCTGCACCTAACTCCTTCCAACTGCAGCAATCTTCGCCTTGCCATGACGAAAGCTGGTTCCCAGGATCTGAGAGGCTTGCTTTGATGGACAGAAGTGCAGCTCGCTCACTTGCGATGCAGCTCCCATCCGATCCCAATGCATGAGCAGAGGAAGTGGATGATGTACTCGGTAACAGAAGCAACAAGACTATGATTTTTCCTAGGATAAGGAACCTGATCTCAGCCATTTCCATAATCTTGCTTCTTCTCTTTCTTTGTATGTAATTGTATATGGAATTCATCGGATGGTGTATGCTCAGAAATGCCACAATAGACCATGCCGCCCTCTAAATCTTCAGCTTATCTCACTTGATGACACATTGGTCTGCACTCTGCATCAGTCCAAGTCTACAACGGGCTGTCGCAATCCCTTGGAAGTAGGGCCTACTTGGAAGTCGATTTGCTTGACGAATGGACGGAAAAATAAGTAATGTTCAAAATTAGTAGGCCTGAAGTTCCAATTGATTGGGACAATTGATCATCAACACACCACTAAAAAACTGTAGTCCAGGTCTTCGCTTCAGCTTGCTTTTCTGGAGATGCGCGCGCTTGGCAATTTCGATGGGAAACCACAGAAGACTACGGAGGTGAATGCTTATGGTGGGTCCAAGGTAATAAATCGCGATTTTCGCGCCAAGGTCAGAAAAAAAGCTATAGCAGCTATCGCGGAAGCTATCTTAAGTTTTTTTAAAAATATTTAAGTATTTAGTAAACCTCATTTATTGTTCTCTAAAACTAAAAAATTCCATGAAAACATGAATACGATAATAATAAAGCATATAAATTAATATACTAATATCATAAACCTAAAATTCGGGCAAAAATACATGCTGATATTGAATAGTAAGTTGAATATCCTATACCATCCCTATTTTAATTGAAAATAATTCATTTTTAGAACTCGATATTAAAGCCAACCATATTCTAAACATGACTTGATATCACAAAGTGATCAAAAATAGAAAAAAATACTTCAGATGTAGTGTAGTGACAGCTATTACAGCCAGGGGTGGATCTACATTACCCTATGTGTATAGGACACCAAGTCCAAAATTCATTTTTCTTTGGATATAATTATGTATATATAGTATGGACACCCTAAATCCAACATGAGAGGACACTCTAAGTAGGGATGGCAATCGGGTGCGGCGGGCACGGGTAGCGCTCACCCATCCTCTTTGTGCCACAAGAGTCTTCCTCTTGTGCATCTGCATCTTCGGCATGTTGTTCTTCAACTTGAGGTTCAGCTTCAGATCCTACTTGCTGATCACGGAGTATTGATCCTTGAGAAGATTGCCCATGTTGGCTACTACTTCCCGGAGTCGCCTTCTAAGAGTTGGAATTAGTGAAAATTGTGAGTTCATCAAGCTAGTGAAATGATATGAATATAAAGCGTGTGATAAACATAAGACATACAAGTCGATATTTTTCTAAAAATGGTACGGAAGACAGGAGCCACATTTGATTGAGCTGATTCTGAGTAACAGGAGCCAGCAACTAAATACTGAGTATATAATCAACTAAATACAGAGATCAGATCGGCACTTGGGTGGCCGATTTGACAAATTCCTAAAATAAAAAAGAGCACAAAATAACCTAGTCCAATTCTGACTAATGGCGTCAGGGTTTCAGTGTTAGGGTTAATTGATTAACCAAGAGCACAAAATCAAAGATGACTGAATAAACTCTCTTGGGCTGCAGAAAACTTGACACACATCAATTTGACCTCAACTCCCCAGTCTCACTGACAAACAAATTTCACAGTCCAACAACATATATACAATTCACAGTCCACTGGAGAGCATCAATTGTTATTTACAGACAATTACAATGGAAGTTGACATAGATATATAAACTCAACAACATATCTCTGGATCTCTAAAGTCCAACAAACAATTCACAGTCCACTGGAGAGCATCAGTATGAACAAACCAGTGAAAAAAATGGATATCCCAGTCTCACAATTCTTCCCATTTTGGCCACACACACACGCTACTATTGGTAGGAGCAAACCAGTCCAACATACATATCCCAGTCTCACAAACCAGATCTCTGGATCATTTAAACCAGATCACTAGGGACAAACTAGTCCAACATACATATCCCAGTCTCACAAACCAGATCTCTAGATCATTTAAACTCCAGAGTACCTCGACGTCCTAACCGACTGCCTGTTCTAAATTTTCAGTTATGAAACTGCAACAAGAATCAATTCAGAAACTGCATCAAGAACTGGAGAGCATTAGTAGGAACAAAAACTTCACACACCTGAGTTCAGGAGGAGGCCGAGCGGGAGGAGGACGGAGTCGAGCCGACGTTGAGGAGGCCGGGCGGGAGGAGGCGACCGGCGTTCCGAAGGAGGCGACGGGGGCAACGGCTGGATCGGGAGGAGATTTGGAAATCTGGATGGGGGGGGGGGAGGAGGGCGGCTGGCCGGGAGGAGGGGACAACCGGGAGGAGATCTGGAGATATTGGAGACGGGAGGCGCGGTGGCCGGTGGGCGATGGGAGGGCGACGGCCGGGAGGGGAACAGCCGAGACGGGGATGGCGACGGGAGGTGCGGTGGCCGGTGGGCGATGGGAGGGCGACGGGTGGGAGGGGAACGGCCGAGAGGGGGACGGCTGGGAGGGGGATGGCCAGGAGGAGGTCTCGGTGCTTCGGAGGCGGTCTGGCTGTCGGACCGTCGGAATGCGATAGTGGGAGACTGAGTCTGGGAGAGACAGAGAGTGGGAGGGAGACAAGTAGACGACCGAGAGTTCGAGACTGTGGGAGGCGGCTGAAGTGGATGTGGGAGGTGGGAGACTGTGGGAGGTGGTGGGAAGTTAGGATTCCAGTGTTTTTATACGGTGAGGATGTCTACGGTCTCACCTGTCAGTGTATATGACGGGTAAACGGGCGAAGCGGGCACGGGTGGAGCTTACCCATGCCCGCGCTCGTTTACCCGATGGGTAAGTTTTTATACCCGTGGGCAAAGAAAGACGTTCATACCCACCTCCATTAGGATATCCACCTGCGGGCACACAGATAATCGGGCAAAATTACCATCCCTAACTCTAAGTCACAGCGAACATAACACATCTTGGCTCATAGACCTATTAGATATAGCGCTAATAGCGGCCTATTTCATGGCCGTAAAAAAGTGATAAGGCGTCTTTTGAGGTCTCAAAAAGCTATATAGCTGCTACAGTGAAGCTATCGCTAGCTATTTGGTGGAACAGAAAGTTGCAGTTGCAGTGGATCTAACTGCGCGATTAAAACTGCTGTTTAATAATCACCTTTTGTACAATCAACCGTGGCTTCTGTAGTTTAGTTGTGACCATTCGGAAAGAAGTTCAATCTGTTGACTTATCTTTATGCGCGAGATTTAACCATGGATGATCTTTAGTTGACTGCAGTGTAGTATAGAAGAAGAGCTACTAGCCCCTGTATGAAAGGTGTGGAAGAGCCGATCCCACTTAAACTGGATTAACCGAACTGATGTAATTGTAAAATACTGGTGTCATAATGTTCAGTTCAGTATTCATTGGAGATTTGGGCTTTATGTGGTATTGTGATTACTTGGACGAAATAATTTTATTTTGCTATTTTTAAAATACTGGTGTTACAATGTTCAGTTCAGTATTCGAAGATTTAGCCTGATGACATGGCCTGTTCTGTTGCTACACTGGACTCACTTGGGATGCAGCCCCCATCCATGAACAGAAGCTTGCAGATTATGGTTGTTGCTTGGGTAAGGAATCTGAGCTTGGTCATTTTCGGTAGGCCTTTGCTTTCTTCTCTCTTTGTTGTGTGGACTGTGTGTGGAGGGTATATTATATCTGAATGTGTATGCTCCACCAGGTGTTTGGTCTACGCTGGAAAACAACCCAGCAGCTGCAGTCTCTAGGGTTCGTGGGTGATTTAAGAATTAAGGACTTTGAACAGAAACCAATCGGTAATTGAATGAGTCTTCCCGCCTTAATATACTACCCCGTTGGATATATTATTGTTTCATTTGTGTATGCTCTCGTTGAATCTACTTGCCTGAATGTCTGCACCATATGACGATATTTAATTTTGTGCTTCATACAAATCCGTCTAGTGTGAGGTTTTGTCGGATCCGGATTTATTGTCTCGGTCCAAAACCTCTATGTATACTGCACCATTCTCTAGATCAGTAGATAGTGTACACAAATACATTACTGAATCATACACATACATCGCACATGATCATACCACAACTGATATTACACATCATTTAAATAGACCATACGACCATTGTTTTACAGTATGGGCCGAACGGATCAAATAGTTAACATAGAGTTCAACACAAAAATCAGAGATAGATGTGGAAGCAGAGAACAAAAGGTGAATCCATCAGTACTACCCACAGGTAAGCAACTGGGGATCCTGGCCTACATCTTGCCATCGTCTTCCTCTTCTGGTCCGGACACGGCGAAGTTGGTGTATGGGTCTTGGTCAGATGACTCTGAGTTTATTTATGATGAGAGAGTGTAAGTACACAGCCGTACTCCGCAAGCCAACACACAAAATGCAGTTATAATAGATGCAATGCTGATCAAAGGGTATACTTGATGTTCTTTTATTTGCATAAAACCACAATTGGAGTATATTAAGTAATAGACAATACCTGAGAACTAGCATTTAACTAAACTAATTTTAATGAAATTGAGTAATGGCTGTATAATACTGGCAATGTTCCATCCATATGCACACAATGTATGGTTCCATCCACCATATGTTATATCAGTTTTTTAGGATTCCATCCACCCATTAATGTCCATTGGGTTCCATCCATCCTGGACAAAGATTCAAGGTTCGATCCCCTCAACAAAGATCCAGGGTTCTATCTGTTAGAATAGGAGCTAGAATATGGACTCTTTTGTATTGGCTTATCTATATATGATATACACCTCTTGTACTCATATATATATTGTCTATTGTGCCTCTTCAATATACAAAAAAAAATTCATAACATGGTATCAGAGCCAACGTTAGGGTTAGGGTTTCTTACCCGCCTCCTCCTAGCCTCTACCTGCTGCCCCCGGGAGGACCAATCTTTACTCCCGGGGGCAGCCTCTCGTTGGCGCTCTGCTCTTCATCCGCCCGATCTCTCCTTCGGCTGCTACTAGATGAGGTCAAGGTCGTTCTCGGTCTGGGTCCTGGATCCTTGATGCCGCGTCGCCCCGTCGCTTATCCCAAGCTCCTGCCGCCGGTTGCTCGTGGGTTCGTCTCCCATTTTGGGCTGCCTCGCCTCGTCTGCCGCTCGTGGCGCATCTACTGTCGCGCCTCCCTATTTTTGAGCTTTAGGTTGAGAGGGAGGAAGGAGAGAAGAGAGGAGAAAACCTAGTTTCCCTGTGCGCCACCGCGGAGAAACTCGTCGCTGCGTGTGGATGCCAGGTGCCGACGCGTGGAAGCTCGACTGCCTCTGCAGCCTCGCATCGGCGAGGTAGTACGCATCGCGGAGACGTCCTCGTCAGACTCAAAACTTAATTTAGGTTTTAATTAGATTTTCAAATCAACTCAGGCCCACATGTCATACTAACATTAACAATTAATTCATCTATTTACTAATGATGTCATTAACTGCTAATGATGTAGCTATAGTGATCTTCCCCAAATCCATCTAGAACAGGGGAAGACTACCATGGCCACGCTTGCTTGAGGCGATACTAGTAAGCCGGTCCCCGAGGATGACTCGGGAGCCCCAAAATGGGTTCTCGCGTCCTCGGTGACCCTAGGGGTGGCAGTGGCAAGGACAGAAATGGCCCGTAGTGGTGGCGTGGTTGCGTGAGGCAACGATAATGCTCTAGACTACGACGGCAACAACGAACCAGAGACTAATCCGACAAACTGGTGCGCCCATGAGCACTTACTCCCCAACGGGGTTCTAATGGTGTCACTTGCATGGCGCAGGAAGCTCCATGCGCGACTGTCCACGACGGCGCCGAAGACAAAGGGATATGACGCGGTGGCTTCATGCTACCCTACAACTTTGACCGACTAGCCTAGCAGCTTCGCCTAGATCTAGAATGTAGGGTGAGACTTATGGTGTTCTAACCGAGATGGCGAGGCCGGGTGGTGGAGAAGGGAGGTGGCACGACGTCGGGGTTGATGGTGCGACGATGCTCCGGGCGTTTTGCAAGAGTGAGGGAGGAAGAAGGTGAGCTCGAGATGCACGGGAGTGAGGCAGAGCTAAGGGACACTGCAGTAGTGGTCGAAGCTCACCAGAGGAGTTGGCGGGGCTCTGTGAGGAGAGGCGGCGCGACTTCGGGGCTGATGACACTGAGGAAAAAGGAGGCGGTGCTCCGGGCGATTCTTCGGAAGTGAGGGGATAAGGAGATGAGCACCAGATAGAGGAGACCAAGGCGAAGCTAAGAGACACAACACCAAGGCTGGAGCTCACCCGAGGAGTCGATGCGATGTGGTGAAGCAGGGCAGCACGGTTGGCTTGGTCGACAGAGCAGAAGAAGATGGGTCGGACGACGCCGATTCTACAGAAAGGGAGACAAGTTAAGGTGAGCACAAGGTAGTGGGGGAAGAAGCGGACCCGAAATGCCAAGATGGAGCGATGGGAGCTCACTTGGGCGGTTGTGATGGATTGGCAGCGATGACGGTTGCCAAAACATATCTTGGGAGCTCCTTAGCTCTCTTCCCACTCACTAGTGTGCAAGGGAATGTACTCTAGTGTGCAAGGGAATGTGATGCACGACTTAAATAGGCAAAGGAGGCCCACGCTAGTCAAGCGTCCACGATTGCGCTGGCGGCGTACGCGACGGGCGGCAAGGCTTGCTTTGGATGATGCGGGGCAAGCATTGTCTCATCGAGCGAGTGGGCGACGACGTTGGTGTGATGAGGGCTTGCAGGACGATGCGAGGCACAATGCGGCTGAAGTGACGTGGTTGGCCGCGTGTGTGGCCAGGAGCAGCTCGGGGCAGGGAAGGAAGACGGAGGAGGTCGAGTTGGCGCGGCTGGGCCGGAGCAGCTCAAGGCAGGAGAGGAAGAAGGAGGAGGCCGAGTTGGTGTGGCAAGGCTAGGAGCAGCATGAAGGTAGGACGAGCGGGGTCGGGGACGAAAGGATGGGATCGGGCACATGTAGGCCGAAGGGAAGGAAAGGAGGTGGGCTGGCCCAAGGAAAGTTAAGGAGAAAAAGAAAGGGAAGATGAGCCGGACGGCTGGCATTTTGGCCCAAACTAAATTTGAGGTTTTTAAATCCTTTCCTTTTAAATTTAAATTTAAATTCATATTTCTGATTTGGTGATTCAATTTCAACTATCAATTTGATTTACTTTCAGATTTCTTGACTGTAAGTAATTTGCATTTTAATAATTGATTTTGAGAAATTCAAAATACAGCAAAACTCCCTCCAAATAATTTACCAAAATTCAAATTGGCCATCATTTGCATAAAAAGTTTTTAAAATCCTACATTTTCATTCTGGAGATTTTTTGTTACAAAAATTTGGGCGTTATAATTTTCAGATATAAATTCTTATATTAATCGGTAGAAATCTGAACAAGATGAAATGGATGCTGCACGCAGGAACCGAAGCAGCGGGGCAAGATCCTTCCTCGGATAAGGAACCTGCGATCAACCATTTTCAGTACGGTTTTCCTTTCCTCCTGTGGTTACTTGAATGCTTGTAGTTCATCTGAAGGTATATATGCTCAGCAAACAGCTTAACAGGTCTCAGTTGACGAATACGTCGGCCTGAAGCAGTCAAAGTCTAGGTTTTTTTCTTGTCCTTATCCCTTGGGGAACAAGTTCTCTTGATGAATGGACAAGAAAGGTTTGTGCATTTAGAAGTTGTCCTGAAGCTGATCTCCCATTCATTACACTGCCGGCAACAAGGGGCATTTAGAAGTCCTGAAGCTGCGACTAACTGATTGGGACGGCTGATCTTCCATTCAATACACTGCCGGCGACAAGGGGCAATTTAGAAGTCCTGAAGCTGCGACTGATTGGGACGGCTGATCTTCCATTCAATACACTGTCGGCGACAAACGGTTCTACAACCAAAACTAGAAGTGAAAATTTAAAACACTCTGAAAGATTCTGAATCAACGGACCTAGACACACAGAAGGAAGGTAGCGAAAAAGATTGCTACAAGCATTGACCAGGCCCCAAAAGTATTGCAATAGCTAGCTACAGATAGTCCTGGTGTGGCGAGGAAGATAGGAGCGAAGGTGAAATGCTTCTCGAATTGGATTGAATAAGCCTAAGGAGAAGTGATCACTGCTACATGATGGGGATGGTGCTCGATATGATGTCATGCCAACTAATCTAGCCCGGGTGTATAACTGGATCATGCACTGTGCAAGGTGTCTCCCTTTGGTTGGTATTGCGGAGGCAATTCTCTATAGTACCACAAATTACTTTGTTGATAGAAGCAACAACGTGTCGCTCGTCGTGGCAAATGAAAGAGTACTCTACTCCACCATGATCACCAAATACATGGATGAGAAGAGTAAGAAGGGTGAGATGCACTAGGCATTCAAGATGGGGCACAAGAGAGGTTCGCTTTGAGATACTATGCAGGGATAAAGGACATTGCGGGACGAACCGCGAAAGGATCACCCACGAGTGCACACTACACCACGCTAGTTGTGTTTGCACTTGCAACATGCTTTTTCTTCTGCATATGCCCTGCTCCTATGTCATGACTGCATAGTTTGACGTGGTTGGCCATTTCACTGTCCATTCGACCTGAAAGTAAACTTATAAGGGCCGCGAACATTGATAGGCTGAAAGGAAAGGTTGACCAGTGACAGGTACGGTGCATCAGGAACGACATGGACGAAGTAGAAGTCGGACGTCGTATGAAGAAATGTTCAATTTGCAGGGAGTTTGGACACACCTTTAAGAAATGTCATACGAGAATTCCACGGACGAATGAGACATTGGCAATCTGGACGTCACCACGGGGACCTCATTCGACCGCCCCACTCGAGGCGGTCCACATGGCGGATGTTGAGGTCGTGACCAAGGGAGAGGTTTGTCCTGTTGTAATATGTGGTGCCCAATGATTTATACTATCACTCTGATTTGTCCAAAAACTAGGCGATGATGTTGTGGTCAATGGTTTGTAATGTCGGTGTGATTTGTCCACAAAAAATGTGACGATATCACACTGAATGTTATGTAATTGTGATTTGTCGACAAAATATATGACAATGTTACGCTGAATGTTATATAATGTCATTGTTATTTATCGACAAAAGATATTATAACGTTATGCTGAATGTTATGTAATATCAATATAATTTGTCAACAAAATATGTACTAAAAATAGTCAATAAAAAAATACAGTGGTCCCTGTCATCAATTAAATAAGCGGTAGAACCTCTTTCATTGTTCCAATTGGCGACAGAGTCGCTGTCGTCAATTGAAATGACGACAAGAACCTATCGCCGTTCCACCTACTTTTGAAAAAAATAACTATTTAATTTTGTAACTATCTTTTAAATTAATATTTTTTTTAAAAAAAATCGGAACACGAAGGGAGAAGCCCAAAGTTTTTGCTGGAAACGAAGCAAATTAAAGATACTTTCTCGCAAAAAAAAAGAGAAGATACTTGCAGAGTTGCAGGAGATTTACGTTTCGGATACAGGGATATGCATCTCGTCGGCACAGGGTTGGTGGCTATATTATGTACGTACAGGAGATCAATCTGTTGATGAATCATATTAGCTAGCTCATCATGCAGAGGGAGCAGTTAAGCCTTGGACCGTACTCTTTTTTTTGGGGCTTTCGAGGACCTTAAGCTTATAAGCTGTATTGATCTAAGAATTACTGCCCTGCTGATTTTTTTTTTTTTTCCAACAGCGAAGAAAGCACAATGTGGTTCTACAGGTGTGAGCATTGGGTCAGTGATAGTGTTGCGATTACGCGATACGAATACCATGCTTTACGTCAGACAGCCATACCTGATTCACTGATTTCCGAGTGAATCACAAAGCCTGGGAAAACCATGGTGATGTCCCTGAAGAATTAATATTACCAACCAATAATATGTCAAAGATGACATGAAGAGCAAAGATTCCATGTCAAACAAGGAGAATAATAATCTCTCCCACAAGAAAACAATGTTGCATATTCTGCTTTGAAGTTTGAACAATGTAATCACAAGACGGAGTTGGGCGCATAACGTTGCTAAACGGTAGTAAAGTTTGGTGCAGCCAGTGAAAAAAATTTCGGTTTTAAATTTTTACTAGAGGAAACCGGTAAGGCTGGTTACCGGCGAAAACCGAAAATTTCAGCCGAAATTTCCAAATTTTAAATAAAAAAATAAATTAGAACATAATTCATGCAAATTCAAATTTTTTTGGATAAATTTTTATCAAAACTGAAATTTAGCTGGCGGTTTAAATTTATACCGGCTACCGCTGGTAGCACCGGTTACCGACGGTAACCGGTGAAATTTCGACGGTAAGAATTTCACTGAATTGGAAGGGTCATATTCCTTAACACATATGGATTGTTTTTAGCAAACTCAATCCATTCCTCCTGATCTATCCTCCCATCACCTTTTGCGTCTGCCTGGTCAAATGTCTGTTTTAACCAAAGTCACATATTTCAGTACAACTGTACAATGCAAAAGGATGTCTTTGCTTTTATGCCAGGGAGCTAGGAAAACAGAGAGTATAGTACTATGGTTCTGTTTGTTTAGATTTAGATTTTTTGGTTTATAGCTTAAAGCTAGTTTTTTAGCTTAATCGGCTTATAAGCCCCCTAACTTTTAAGCCAAGCTTTGGTGTTTGGTAATCTGGTTTTTAAAGGATGTTGGCTTATTGAGTTGTGTGTGAATGATAAAAAGTCTGAATTGTACTTGAGGGTATGAAGGATGTTTTTAAGGATGAATTTAAATTTATTTTTGCATGGGATTTGTAACTATAACAATACGTACAAGTGTACATATGAAACAAAAAAAAGTTTTGCTTGTTCGTGCATATATTAATTATGGATATTGCGTACTGAAAGAAATTAATATAGAAAGACATATATTAGCCAACCAAACAAAATAATATCCGATCATATCATAATAATGTAATCTTTTTATTCTCGTGAGGCCATTAAAGAAGTAGCAATGCTATCACGAAATACACCCATATCTCTATCATCGATTGCTGATCCATTGACACCGTGCCCTCCGAATGAACCAGTTTGCGTATCGCTTGGGTCATAATCTTCATCAAGATCACATCTCTCGAAAAGCTCATTACGTAAAGCACTATCTCGGATAAAGTTGTGTAGTGCCATACATGCAATTATCATTTTTGTTTGAATCTTCATTTTGTAACTTGGCAAAGCCAACAAGATTCTCCATTTCATCTTCAACATGCCAAAGGACCGCTCAATCACATTGCGAATGGACGAGTGAGCGTGATTGAACACCTCATATTTTCTACTTGGTTGTCGACCATGGCGAAATTCTGGTAGATGATACTTTTGTCCTTTGTAAGGAGCTAGATAGCCCTTTCGATTGGGATAACCCGTATCAACAAGGTAATATTTCCCTACATACATGTAACACACAAATATTGACAATAAAAAAAGGAAGGCTATCATAATATGTAATTATATTATTAAAGAAGCATAGTACCTTCAGGAGGATGTGGAAACCGGTTTGAGTACTTGTCCAAAGTATTATTGAAAATCCTTGTGTCATGTGCTGAACCCGGCCATCCGGCAATAACAAAGGTAAACCTCATGTCGAAGTCACACACTGCCATCACATTTTGAGACGTATATCCATGGCGACCAATGTGAGCAACCTGCTCATCCGCTGGAACAACAACCGGTATATGTGTGCCATCAATTGCACCTATGCAATTGTTAAAATGAGGTGTGAAACGATTATCTTGAAGTCTTGGATGCACTGTTGTGAACTCCGGATCCATTGGTCTAATATTATCTTCGGATAAAAGATAGACACATTGCAAGACTTCACTAAACTTTCTATTGATTGTTTCAGTGGACCTTTTGAAGCGGTTTTGAACTTGACTAACTGACTGAGGGCCCCCAACTGTCCACAAAAACATAGCCAAAGATTCTATGGAGGTCATAGTCCTAGTTGATTTCAATCCATAATTTCCAACTAATGTTTCATGCAAACTATCAAAGACAGGCCTACTCATTCGGAACATCGAGTAACAATCTCTCTCATCGCCTAGTTGCTCTACAACCCATTCATAACCAGTCAGGAGTGGTTGTCTCCTCTCCTTTTTGTTTAGGTAAGTGTCGTAGTAGTACATAGCTACATAACCAGCTGTTGTAACAACATCCTGAAATGATAACTTCCTCTTTTTTGTTATTTCGATGTCATCTTCTCTCAAACCGCTCTTAGTGCCACTCTCACTGGTTGAACCATCAATATCACTTGATGAGCTCATCTACAAATAATAACAATGATCAGTAACATAGAACATAATATAATATAATGTAGAACACAATGCAAGGTAACAATAATATGAGTACAACGTAACATAGAACATAACATAATCAACCCCATTATGGTTTAATTGAGAACACATAATTCGAGTACACCATATAATACTAATAGTTTCAACCCTTACATAATCATCACCAAGTAGTTTTCAAAATGAAAAAGAACTACAAAAAACTATCTAATCTTTCTTCATCTTGATATCAAACATCCTCCTGAGCCAATTCATCTTTACTTCATTGGATTTCATAGTGACAAACACTTCCCGATTTTCTAGTTTAGTAAAGAGCCTTGTCGCAATGAAGTGTTCATCACTTCCTTCTACTACCCCTGCCTGAATAGCTATATCCATAACATCCATTATAGATGGACCACTGTGAACAGGGTATTTTGCCATAATATCCACCAGTTGCTTTTTGTTTCAAATCGTTCCACAAGTTGTATTCTTTTTTTTTAATGTTTCCCACTTATTTGTTAGTTGTTTTTTGTCGTGCTTTTTCCCTGTCCTTTCATAGAACTTCTTCTGGAGGTTCTTGTAACCCGTGTTATTCAAACATCCTAATGGTCTATTGCCATCACCAACTTCCTCAACACAGATATGACAAAATGCCATGTTGCCAAATGTATCCCAATTTGCCTTGCTGATTGCAACTAGTTCCATCTATACAATTTACAGGATGATTTATAATTTGTAAGTGCATAATATAATGATATACAAAACTAAACCTAGAACAAGCTAGAAACTTGTAAAACATTAAGAATGCAAACACTCTCAATGGTTTGTAAGAAAAATTACAAACAACCTATCATATTACAGTTGACAACCACGAACAGAGATCAACTAAAACATGCTTCAGAATCACAGTGTCAATCACAGAGAAAATCACAGTGCCAATCACAGACAAAATTACAGTAAGTCCAGCCTTTTTAAAAAAAACCCACATTCATATGTTATTCCCTTTTAAACTTTTTTATACATCAGCCATTTTTCCAAATTGCTCCACTCTCTTGTAGTATCACCATCAGCCATCAGTGCAAAATGAAACGAAGGGGATAACAGATACATGTCATATGCCATCAGTCCAAACAGTCATGTTTTGCTCAGTATACTTCAATCTACAAGTATTTTGGGCCTAGCGTTTAGAGGAAAGACAGGTATTTCCAATGAAAACAAAATACCAAAGAAGCTGCCTACTACAGCCCACAAGTACATGTTAGCATGAGCAAACAAAACATAGTTATGGCTGTTATAGAACATTAGTACCGTGTTCCCATAGAAAAACACTAGTATTGCGACTTTGCCACATTATCTGTAAAAAATGGCATGGCAGACTTCTTTGGAGCCATGCACAATATATTAGCCCAGTTTTGTTTAGCTTGGGCTAGTAGATAGACACACTTCTCTGCTAATCCATCAAGATTGCAAGTGAATTTTAAGTGGTAAACATAAATTTTATGTGAATTTTGAACAAATTAAACATAAGTAGCATATCATTCTAGAACTCGTGCATTTACTAATTTTGTGATTCACATTTGATGGTTGGCACTGCAAATGATCTAACACCCTTTTTTTGTCTGCTGCTCACTAAAGGGAACATTCCACCGGTACATAATCTACTTTGAACTTGGATATTTACTTTTATGTTTGGACGCTATGAAGGTTATGCAGCATATGAT
The DNA here is from genome assembly GCA_036346395.1 of Hsuehochloa calcarea. Taxonomy (NCBI): domain Eukaryota; kingdom Viridiplantae; phylum Streptophyta; class Magnoliopsida; order Poales; family Poaceae; genus Hsuehochloa; species Hsuehochloa calcarea. The sequence goes on along the minus strand of CM070593.1, from coordinate 26,166,838 downwards.
ATTGGTAGCAATACTTCTATCTGCACAAAGAAGGATAGCTTAATCTCCCCTCTAAATATATGCAAGAGGAACACATAAATAGCTAACGAAAGTGACAATCTCATCAAAATACCAATGAGCATCACCAATGAGCATCAGAGCATCACATCAGAGATTCACAGATACAATCAACAATCAACATTTAGATTCAGATTCACATACCGGCACCGGTGGGGGAGGTGATGGAAGTCAAGGCGCGTCAGTGGAGGAGGAGAAGGAGGCAAGACCGCAAGTGGAGGAGAGGAAAGGCGGCGGCGGAGGGGGCAAGAGAGGGGAGGCGGCGCCGTTGGGGGAGGAGAAGGGAGGCGGCGTCGGTGGGGCAAGAGAGGGAAGGCGGCGGCTGTGGGGGAGGCGGGGTCGGTGGGGGAGGAGATGGGAGGCAGCGCCGGCGGGTGGAGGAGAGGGGAGGCGGCGCCGTTGGGGTAGGAGGGGAGGCGACGTTGGGATGGGGAGGGGAGACGAAGGGAGGCGGCCGCGGTGGCGATGGGAACGGGAGGGGAGGCGGCAAAGGAACGAGAAGTGAGGGGAGGCGGCGCTCGGTGGGGGAGGGGAGACGTATGGAGGCGGTAGCGGTGGCGATGGGAACGGGAGTGGAGGCGGCAAAAGAAGAAACGGGAGGTGAGGGAAGGGGAATGGGGGCGATTCGGTTGGGGGGGGTGGGGGATTGGAACGGCCGGGGGAAGGAATAGGTGCAAAAAATTGAAGGCATCCACGTTTATATACGAATGGCATTTTGATGGTAATTTTAGCGAAGTACAGGGGTAATGTAGTATTCCATTCCGCAAAAGCCAAAAAAGCACATCTCCCACGGCTTATGGCTTTAAGCTTAAATTGGCTTAAGATTTTTATAAGCTGAACAAAAAAAATCACCCCTTTGTATAGACTTAGACTTTTTGGCTTTTAAACCACACAATAAGCCTAAACAAACATGCCCTATATGGATGTAATCTTTCCATACCCTATTAACAATCATCTCAACAACATCACTCGCAATATTCAAATCCGATTCATCCAGCAGAGCCATCACCATCTCCTTCAACTGCAGCATAATCGAGTATAGTAAGAAATATTCCTAATTTCCTGTTAATATAGATGTCAAACATTCAACTGAGCAAAACTTTTCTCATGCATGTCATCCCTGATCTATCTTCTTTCAGACACGCTTTAGTAGGCCCACTCTGTTAGTTTGTGCTAAATTCCTGATCAATGGTGGTGCCACTGAGTACATGTTGCATCACATACTAAGATTGGGTCACATGTACTTATTTCCAAAATTTCAAAATCACCAAGTAAAAATGAAATTTCAAGCTATCGTAAGCCATCACTTGCATATAACTGCCCCTAATAAACCATACGCTTGTGATTTGTATAGCATTTTTTAAATCCAAGATTCAAAAACAAGAGAGACAAAATGACACATAATTATAGCTATTTTTTGAGAAGAAACAACATGAAAGGATCCTACTGTGAACTATTACTGAGAGTGTTGGTGGCGTGTAGTAAAGCAAAGTGAACTGTACATGCGTTACGAAGCTAAATGCAAGTTATTAGCTTCAGACAACAACAGGTTACGGGCACTCTTACCCACTATCGATAAAGAGATTTTGCTTCTTCTTGTTCCGAAAGAGAGCAAGGTGGAATTCTTCCCGGACAAGGAAAAAAAAGAAGTCTCGTACGTGCTAAATTAGTTCGTTACAAGCTTGTTACCCAGCCAAAATTATGCATCAAGGACTACCTTGTGAATTAGACCATCTTTGATGACTGAATTACTTAATTTCCTGAAGAGATCGTATAAAACAGGACATGAAGAAACAGCAATAAAACAGGACAGCAACCAAATATAAAGCTATAGAATCCAGGAAACAAGATGCCGGCGGCTGTTCTTATCATTCAGGAAATTGCAGGCCGCAATGTCAACGATGTGATCATTCTAATCGCTAAATGCTAATGCCTGATGTTAGATTATTTCTGATTTAAACTCGATTATCAAAACTAATAGGATCACATATGTGGTAATTACAACACCTATAAAATCTGTAAACGCGGAAGCATACCTGATAACGATGTCATTGTTCGTCGTTGGGTTGATCTGTAGCAGTAGATGGACAAGTGCTCAATCTACCTAGGGTTTAGTCTTTCCTCAGGAGGTAAGCTACAAATTCCAACTACAGATAGGGATAGGTGGTATGACATGAGTTACCATACTGAGAGGAACCGACCGTTATTTATAGCCTTTAGTATGTAATCCTATTCTATCCCATAATTATAGATAGATTCCAATTAGATCTCTACACACACATTTAAATTCAAGTTTATATTTTCTTTAATAGATACACATGCTTTTAATAATATTATTTGATCACTTTATATATTTGAGCTAACCAAAATAGATAGTTGATATTTATTTAAACTCATGTAGGTCCATGTAATGGAAATTAATCCAACAATCTCTCACTTGGGAAAATGAGTGTATATATATATATATATATATAACTTTATGAGCTCCAAACATGCTATCTATGTCATGAGTAGCTTTAAACCAATCCTGTCCATCAATTATACCAACATAGTATGCAAATGCAACATGGGTGACATAAGCAAAACCAAGTGAATAAATTTTATGGATCAGAAATTGAATTGCTGAATTTTACTGACGGGATAATGAATTGCCAATGTTTTTAGCTGGAGTGATCCACAAATTATAGGCATAACATGTGACATGAGTACATGACACTTTTTAAGCTAGCACAACCTTGTGTCTAGGGATGGCAATAGGGACCCGTTCCTCTCCCAAACTCGTGAGGAATTCCTTCGTTAGGCTTCCAAATAAGGCCTTAGGGGTTTGTAATATATGACCTATTTTTTACCCTAATATAAGGATGCGGACGAGAATACCTCACATATTTTTTACCCTAATATATAGTCAAATGTACATTTACATGTATAAAGTTAATAGTTTACCTTTTCCTTGACATATTTTTTCATAGTTTGTAATATATGACCCCATTTGTTTTTGTTTTTATCTAGCAATGGATCACTAAATTGACTTATTTCATTTACGCATCAGTAAACTTATAAAAATGGCTCATTCTCATGAGGAATTATCATCCCTGTTGGGCCCGTTCCCCTAAAATCCGAGATAAGGATGAGGCGGAAGCTAGATAACCTCAATACGGGATGGGGATGGGAGGGCATTTCTTGTGTTCAATTTGTCGTGGCTACAAATTAGACAGTAGATAATTAGAGAGACACTGGATTCCTTGTGGATGCGAAGGGGGAAAACCCCGGATACCCTCAAAGGTGGGAAACAATATTTGAGTGTATTAAAGGAGTATCTTTATTGCTAAAAAATGTCTATTTCATTACACGGGGAAAGAGTACATTTATAGCCTTAAATCTAAGGGTATATGAGATTACAGTTTCACCCCTAAAAATGTCCTATGTTTGTAGGGGTTGTAGGGTCTTTTCTTCCAACTAGGCGTAGCCTTCGATGCATGATAAACCCTCTTAGGAATGATCCACCACGTCTGTACTCCTAGTCCGTAAATAGCCTTTGACTCCCTTCGCTCCATGCGGGGTGGCCTCAGAGCGAAGGCCCCTACGACCCCCTCGCCTAGAGGGGCCTTCAGCATCCTTTTTGCCCCTTTGGATGTTCGAGGGGTAACTGGCACCCTCGACTAGGCCTAGATGCATTGTTGGCTTGGTGCCTTCAGTGGTCATTTTGTACCCTTGGCCCCTCGAAAGGCTACATAATTCCCCTCAGCTAGGTTGAGGTGTATCTTTGGCTTGACGCTTGCCTACGGCAGCCTTCTTGGTGGCTTCACCAGGTTGTTAGCGCCGGCCCCACGACACAACCTGTCCTGTGGCAATCCCTACTTATGATAGGCCTGATGAGCGCTGAACTAGTAGCCACGCGACCATCATTTAGTAGCTAGTATAAATCATGCTACAATTGTCGTTAAGTGTATGCTCCTGTAGCTGTCGAGCCACCATAATTCAATAGAATCCTCCACCTTTTCTTTTTGAAACTTGCTTTGTATGCAATGCAGCTACATGTGTCATGCCGTCACACTTCCAAAAAAAGAAAAAGAAAAAGAAAAAGAAGAATGAGAAGAAGAACAGTACATGGCTACAGAAAGAGCCTAAACAATAAATAGTATGCTTATGTAGCCCATCATCTAATCCAGCCCAATCCACGCACCCATGATGACGGGCCCGTATCCCTTCTCCAAAGAGTGGCAGTAGCACCGGTTCTGTTCTTCTTCCATTTGCATTTCCTCGAGAAAATATCCCCCCAAATCCTCCTCCTCCTCTCGGCTCCCCGTGCTCCGTCGCCGCCATGGCGCTCTCCAAGCCCCTCCTCTCCCGCCTCCTCCCCATCCGCCCCCACCTCCGTCTCCTCTGCCTCGCCACCCCCACCGACCAACCCCAAGCCCCCATCGACGCCGCCGGCGAGCGCCGCCTCCGCAAGCGCCGCCTCCGCCTGGAGCCCCCCAACTCCCGCGGCCCCGCGCCCCAGCGCGCCCCCGGCGGGCCCCGCCCCGCGTCCAACCCCAACGCCCCCAAGCTCCCCGAGCCCGCCTCCGTCCTCTCCGGCAAGCGCCTCGACCTCCACCGCCGCATCCTCGCGCTCGTCCGCGAGAACGACCTCGACGAGGCTGCGCTCCTCACCCGCCATTCCATCTACTCCAACTGCCGCCCCACCGTCTTCACCTGCAACGCCGTCCTCGCCGCGCTCCTCCGCCAGGCACGCTACGCGGACTTCCTCTCGCTCCACCGCTTCGTCACCCAGGCCTCCGTCGCGCCCACCGTCGCCACCCACAACCTCCTCCTCCAGGCCTACTGCGACTGCCGCCGCCCCGACGTCGCGCTCGAGCACTTCCGCCTCCTCCTGAAGGACGACTCCCCCGTCCTCCCCTCCCCCACCACCTATCGCATCCTGGCCCGTTCCCTCGCCGAGAACGGCAAACTCGACCAGGCTCTTGAGCTCAAGGACGGCATGCTTGAGCGCGGCCTCGTCGCGCCCGATCCCCAGGTCTACGCGTTCGTCATGGGCGGCTTTGTGAACGCTGGGGATGGCGACAGGGTAGTCTCGCTGTATGAGGAGCTGAAGGGGAAGCTTGGCAGCGAGCTGATTCTTGATGGAGTGGTGTACGGGAACCTAATGAAGGGGTACTTCCTCCAGGGCATGGATAAGGAGGCCATGGATATCTACACGGATGTGCTTGGGGACGGGTCAAAGGCGAGGTTTGGGGCGGTGAGTTACAACATGGTGCTCGATGCGCTTGGGAGGAATGGGAGGTTGGAGGACGCACTTCAGCTGTTCGATAGAATGTGCAGGGAGCATGATCCGCCCAGGAGGATTGCTGTGAATCTGGGGAGTTTTAATGTGATGGTGGATGCATACTGCCGTGCTGAAAGGTTCCAGGATGCGATTGAGGTGTTTGGCAAAATGGGTGAGAAGAGGTGTGCCCCAGATGCACTCTCGTACAATAGTCTGATTGACTGGCTGGGGAAGAATGAACTTGTTGGGGAGGCAGAAGGACTGTACAAGGAGATGGGTGAACGTGGTGTTAGCCCTGACGAATATACTTACGTCTTGCTCATTGAGTCCTGCTTCAAGGTGGATAGGGTGGATGACGCTGTTGATTACTTCAATAAGATGTTTGATGCTGGCCTGAGGCCCAATGCCAATGCATTTAACAAAATTATAGGTGGCTTGGTGAAGGTTGATAGGCTTGATGAGGCACAGGGGTTCTTTGATAGGATGCCTGAAAAGGAGGTCAAGCCAAACATTGCTAGCTATGAGTTGCTGTTGAGGGCATACATCGATGCTGTGAGGTTGGATGATGCGATTAAGATGGCCAAGGCTATTCTCTTGGACGGGAGTGTTGTGTTCAGTGATGAATCGAAGGCAGTTCTAGATGAGGCTCTGGAGAAAGAGGGGAGAGATGGGGATATGACAAAGTTGTATGAGGACGTTGAGAGGGAGAAAGCAGAGGCGGCTGCACGTGCAGCTGAAGAGAAGGCCAGAGCAGAGGCTCTTGCTAAAGAAGAAGAGGAGAGGAAGAAGGCCGAGGCGAAGGCTAAGGAGGAAGCTGCTGCCAGGGCCAGTCGAGCAGCTATTGAGGCAGTGCTGGGTCGCAAGAGGGAAGCAGAAAAAGATGAATCGGCTGATGGGACGACTGTTGAGGAGGCACAGCTCATTGATTCCAACAGCGACGACAATGTAGGTGATGACCAGAAGAAGCAAGAATCTGGTGATGCCTCGCAGCAGGTTATAGCTTCATCATCTTGAGGTTCTTTGTGTCTCAGTTAATGATTAGTTTTATTTCAATAGTACAATGTGATTAGAAGAGCTATGAGATCTTATGGTTTGAATGGAACTTACATGTTATTTGAGTCCCTACTGATTGTATGCTGGAATCTTCTGTATCACACATCTTATTTTAGAGATAAATATAAATCTTTTTGTCCCTGTGAGTCTCTGACTGCTATACTTATATGCTACTATCGTAGACTAGATAAATTCTCCTTTTAATACACTTTGTTGTCTAACTGTAAAGTGGTCATCTTTTCATTTATTTAACTTTAGTATTGCTCCTTTTAAGATTCAGATTACAAAAAGGGACTAATTATTTTGCCAATGCATTCCTTGGGTTTTCACTTTTTTCTCGTTTAGCAAAGTTTGAAGTTATGACATTTTAAATGGTTCCAATGCCAAAGTTAAAGGACAAAACATGTTCTTATCCATTATGTAAAGAATCATTTCTTGTGATCTGTTGGATAATTTGTATTTAATGAGATAAGGAAGGGACCTTCTGAGTCCATACTGGAGTCAGTTAGGCATTAGGGCATCTCTATAAACTGTTTGGCCTTGGCGGAGAGGCAAGTTCGATAGTGTTGATGCGCTGAGTCATCAGGCAAAGAGGAAGAGACGTAGAGGCGAGGCCTGAAGGGGATACTTTTTGATATTTCAAATGGATAACGGTTTTTCCACGCCCATGTACACGCCCATGTACTATTGTTACCGTCAAATGTGTCTCAAAATCAACGCAAACTTTTAAAATTCAATATCTCACGAAAACATCTGCGCCTACAAGTGGCCCTTGCGCGCGGCGTTTCCGTTTTTTCTGTTCGACCGCAAATTCCCTTCCCCTCCTGGCTTAAGTTGGGCGTCCTTATCTGGTCCTTCATGTTAATCGTTGGTCTTGCATGAATGCACAGGTGCACTCCATATCTCAAAACAGATATCTTCATCTCCATCAGACAACACTGCATGTACTTTCTCCAAATACTAAAACCACTCTTGTAGATTTTCTTTTAGAAAAAAAAACTCCTATAATATCTCTGGCTCGTTAGGCCCTCAATGCATGAATTTATTGCGGGCCCTCGATAAATGCTTGTTTAATAAAATTATAAAAATATAATTATGTCACCATTTCAAATAACGAAATAGTCATGTCACCGTTTGGATTGGCAACAGGATCCTATCGCCCACTGAACATTATGAAATATCTATAACCATTTGGAATGGCGATAGAGACGTAAGTTGCTATTTGAACTTGTAAATTTATTTTTGCACAAAAATAAAATAAAATAAGCAGTAAGCATAAACATAAAATTAAGTCCTTACGTTGTTCATAATAAGAAACAAAAGGAGAAGGTAAAAAGAAACAATATTAAGCATACTACAAACAACCTTTGTAATTAGTGGTAGTACATAGGTTGCACATAATTATTCGACACACGACATGACATCAGTACATCGGACAACCTAACAAAATAGGACATACTTCATCACATAGTTGTTCGAAAAATGACAATAATAATAACCAAAATATTCATCACAACATATTTCAATAAGGTAAACCATCCATGTGGCCACCACCTCGACGTTCGCCATGTTGACCTCGATGGTGTCCGTCTCGAGTGGGGCGGTCGGGTGAGGTCCCCGCAGTGCTGTCCGGACTGCCAACCTCTTCTTCATGCCGTTCATTTCTCACATGGCAATACTTGAATGTATGCCTCAACATCTTCTTCATGACGTTCGACTTTTGATTTGTCCATGTCGTTCCTGATACCCTGTCTCTGCCGCTGGCCAACTGTTCCCTTTAGCCTATCAGTGTTGGCGGCCCATATCTACTGCTCCTAGGTAGGATGGCCGGTGAAATGGTCAACCACATCATAACCATACAGCTCTGCACTTCAGGTTAGCATCACCTTTTCCTTGGTGAAATATTCAGAAAGATATTGGCCAAGATGTTGCACCAATGTCGAACATGTGGTCATCATATGTGAGCATGACCTATGCAGAAAAGTGGCTTGTTGCAAGTGCATATATAACGAACATGGCTAAGCGTGCACTCGTAGATGATCCTCTCACAGTTCGTTTCGTGGTGTCCTTTCGCCCTACAAAGTACCTCGAAACAAAGCAACTCCTCTACCTTCGACTGTTGTATGCATCTAAAGAATCTAGACCCGCCATTATGAGTTAATGGAGTATTTTGGTAATTAATAACAATCGTGATGTGGACTAATATTTTTCATGAGTTGGTGAAACAGGTTGAGTCCCATGATGATGAAGACTTTGTTTTGCTTCGTGAGTTGATTATCATCGAGTCAAGATTCGGGATGAAGGATGTCACCATGTGTTGATGAGCATCAAGACAAAGATCCCGAAGTGAAAAAGATCACCATGTGTTGATGATATTTAAGACAAGATCCCGAAGTGAAGAAGATCATCATATGTTGATGATATTCAAGTCAAGAACTTGGAGTAAAGAAAATCAATATGTTTTGATGATTATCAAGACAAAGATCCAGAAGTGAAGAAAATCATCATGTGTTGATGATATTCAAGTCAAGAACTTGGAATAAAGAAAATCATCATGTGTTGATGATTATCAAGTCAAGAACCCGAACTTGGAGTGAAGATGTTCGTCATCAAGTGATCATTCCAAGATTGATGCTCGATGCAAAGGTATGACTAGCATAGGCTAAGAGTTTGGTTCTTAGTAATTTTATCGATCTCGGTGTTTGATTGGAAGACCGTATTGCTAATATAGGTTGTCGTACTATTAAGAGGGGTCTTATCTAGTAGCTTGAGTCTCATCATGTGTTGATAGCTCATTCCCGCTTGCTCTAGCTCTTTTTGGCATGATGTTATTGTTTGCAAATGTGTTTTGCAAATAGTTGAAGCTCATGTATTAACTCTTTGTAGCTTGACACTGTAATTTGCAAATGTGTTTTGTAAATGGTTGAAGTCTATGCACCTACTCCTTGTGGCATGATGTTATTATTTGCAAATATGTTTTGCAAATGGTTGAAGTCCATGCACCTATTCCTTGTGACATGTTTCTGAAAGTAGGCAAATATATTTTTCAACTTGTTGAGAATCTTGCTTCCATATCTTGATTGCATTACATATCAATTTATAAATGTGTTTTGTAAATTTGAGTTGAAGCGTTCTGCAAAATTAGTCTTTGGCTTCTTGTCCGGATTGACCACAGTAAGAACCCCGAATTGACCAAAAACTCGGTCTGAGTCGGGCGGTCAGGTTTTTCTAGAGAGCCTCTTTTCACTCTTTTGGCTATCCGGATTGATCGCAGTTGTAGGTCTAGAATGACTGGATCTCCGGGTCATTGATGCGGTTAGCTTTTTCCAGAAAGGGTCGTGTTTTTGGGACTTGCTACAGAATTCGCCTTGCTGGACTGAACAGGCCTCCGGTTCACCAGCGTTGTCAGTTTTTTTTCCAGCAGCTTGTTTTCCTCAGTTTTAGAAATCTTTGACCCCGGTCTAACTGGACCTTGTGTGGGCGGACTGACCGGATCTGGCATAACGGTTAGATTCTGTAACTTTGATTTTTGCAGAAGTTACCATTACACAGTAGCCCGGTCTGCCTGACCGACCCTATGCCCGCGGTTTGATCGGCCTTGCTGTTTTTACATGGATTCTCCTTGAACGACTAGTTTTTGTACCCCGATGGGAGGAGCGAAGGGGTGTGCCTCGATGGCAGGCAGGAATAGGAGATTCGGGGAGATTGGACATGGGAGGTCTAATAGTATCGGTATCAGCCTGGCTATCAGGTGCGGTAGATTGCAAGAGGAATCGACACATACCTCGATTGGTTTCACGAAGGCAACGCTACCCCGTGAAGGATGAACACAACGATCGGACGAAGGCAAACTGACGAAGAAGACGTCGTAGGCATTTTTATCTGCTAACATGTTCTGATCAATTTGAGCGGGAAAAAAAATCCATAGGAACAATGTTTTGATGGGAAACAAATTATTGGAGATAAATTTTACCGACAAAAATAAGTATTTGAGGGAAAGGAATATTTGGAGACATGATATCAAAATATTTAGTCGCAATATCTATAAAATTACAACAAAAAAATCGTGGTAATATATATTGATTATTACAAGGAATTAATTTTTGGTATATTTTTATTGCAACGATTTTTTATAACTATTACAACAAAACAAATCGTGGTAATATCTATTGTTTATTACAATAGATATGTTGTATAGGGTTTCTTTGAGAAGTTATCACAAACGGTTCCGTAAAAAACCATCTATGATATGAAACTATCATAGACGATTCCATAATAGAACCGTTTGTGATGACTTAGCACAGAAACCCTAAACCATCATATCACAGACGGTTCCATATATAACAGAATCGTGTGTGATATAGTCACATCAGAGACGGTTTCAAAACGGAACCATCTGTGATGTGTCATATCAAAGATGGTTCTGTTATGGAACCGTCTGTGATGACTTATCACAGACTAGTCATCACAGACGGTTCCATAAATGAACCGTTTGTGATAACTTCCTGACACAATTCCAAATCATTTGATTGTAAATTCATTTGTCTTAAAAAATTATATATAATACAACTCAACTCCAAATCAAGTGAGACCAATTTTGATACTCCACATTACAATAAAGTCCACATTGACATCAATATCAGAGATGACAAGTCCATAACACATGACAATTCCATGTTAACATCAAATTGCAATGGAATAAATATTCTTAATTAAAATATAGCCCTTCGTGATGATCGACGCGCATATAGCTAGCTTCTTCACTGGGTTCTTCCTCGAGCCTGATGTCGTCTCCGAAAGGAGGCAATTCGTCAAATTGATTATACTCTTCCTCGTCCACGATATTCTCAACTCTGACAATCTTTCTTTTTCCATGAACAACTACGTGGCGGTTCTTATTTACCGGGTCCGTTACATAAAAAACTTGAAGAACCTGCTTAGCGAGTACGAATGGTTCATCCTTATATCTGACACGTTTGACGTCCACAATAGTGATGCCGTACTTGTCGACCTTCACGCCCTGCGGAAGTTTAACCCAATGGCATCGAAATAGGGGGATCTTGAAAAGTACATAGTCGAGCTCCCAGATCTCCTCTACGAACCCATAGTAGGAGTTCAACCCACGTGCTTCGGCGGTATTGAACTGCTCGTGAAATGCATCTATGAGGACACCGCTGTTCTGTACTATGCTCCTCCTATCTTGAGTTGTCGTATAAAATGTGTACCTATTTATGTCGTATCCTTGCCATGTCACAATTGTAAATTTTGGCCCTTTTGCCAACCATAGCAGCGTATCATCACTTGATGACCTCTCTGTGAATCACACCTTTAACCATTTGTTGAACCGACGGTTGTGCTCTCTCCTGATCCAAACCTCCGACCGGTTTGGATTCTGCTAGCGTACAATGTCTTTGTGTTCGTCGATGTACGGGGACACTTGGGTCATGTGTTGCAAGACCGTCAAATGGGCTTGCGCGTACGTATCTAGATCGAGAGTGATTGCTTTCCTTCCGATGGTTCCGATACCCTTTAGTCTCCCATCATGACGAGATAGAGGTACACCTATCGGTTCCACCTCAACCATGTAGTCGACGCAGAACTCAATGACCTCTTCGGTTGCATAACCTTTGATGATGGTGCCCTCCAGCCGAGATCGATTCCGTACGTAAGATTTGAGAATTCCCATGTATCTCTCGAACGGGTACATATGACGTAGAACTCAGGGCCTCATATCTTTATCTCTTTCACAAGGTGAACATTGAGATGGACCATGATATCGAAAAATGATGGAGGGAAATACATCTCAAGATGACATAGAGTCGTCACCACCTCGACCAGCAGAGCATCTAGTCCTTCAGGATCGATGACATTTTGAGCAATTAGTTAAAGAAATAACACACCCTAAAGATTGCCACTCGGACCTTGTTCGGCAATATACTCCTAATTGCAACAGAAAACATTTGTGTCATTAGCACATGACAATCATGAGACTTCATACCAAATAATTTCAAATCTTCCATGGAAACAAGTTTATTAATATTGGCGGAGTAACCGGACGGAACATTCACACCATGCAAGCTTTCGCACAGTTCATATCTCTCGGCCTTGGACAAAGTGTAGCAAGCTGGGGGAAGGTACGTTCGTCCTTTATCGGTCTCTTTTGGTGCTAACTCGGTCCTTATGTTCATATCAACCAAGTCACGCAGTGCGTTAACACCATCCTTTGTTTTGCCACTAATATTCAGTAAGAGCCAATCAAGCTATCACATACATTCTTCTCCACATGCATGATGTCGATGCAGTGGCGAACTTCTAAGTGCTCCCAATAAGGCAAGCCCCAAAAAATTGACCGCTTCTTCCAGATGTTTTTCTGACGGATCCTTAATTTACATCCCTTTCCAAGCACAACATCGATATCCTTAACCATATCATAGACCTCTTTCTCTCTAAAAGCCCTTGGAACTGAATCGTCCTCCTTATTTTCGTCGAATTGTTTCTTCATCTTGCGGTATGGGTGAATCCTGGGAAGGAACCTACGGTGACACATATATAAAGTTTTGCACGAGTTGTTCAGCCATACACTCTCGGTACCATCAAAGCAGTGCGGACAGGCTTTGGCTCCTTTTGTGCTGAACCCCGACATGTTACCAAGGGCAGGTAAATCATTGATGGTGCAGAACAACATGACGCTTAAAGTGAAGTTCTCTCGTTTGTACGCATTCCATACTTATACCCCTTCATTCCATAGTGTTACAAGATCTTCCAGCAATGGTGCTAGGTACACATCAATATCGTTCCCAAGTTGCTTCGGCCCTTGGATAAGTAGTGACATCAAAATGTATTTCCGCTTCATAAACAACCAAGGAGGAAGGTTGTAAATACATAGATTCACGGGCCAAGTGCTATATCGGCTGTTCATGTTGCCGAAAGGATTCATTCCATCTGTACTCAAGCCTAACCTTATGTTCCTCGGTTCTGCACCGAAGTCTTTGAAGCTCCGATCGAAGTTTCTCCACTACGCAGAATCAGTAGTTCCCTTCTGCATCGCGTAGCATCTGATCCAGATTGTCATCATGAGACCTATCCTCATCAAAAGCACAGTCTACATCCGGCATATCGTTGACTTCCTCAGCGATGTCGTCATTATTAGCTTCCTGTATGATCTGCTCTTCACCGTGACTGGTTCAACATGTATACCCTTTTTTGAAACCCCTTCGAATCAAGTGAGCTTCGATCCGCACGGGTTGTCAAATATTTTTATATTACCGCAATCAATGCATGGACAATACATAAATTTTATCCTCTTCTTCAACATATCCTGCTCGACGGCTCTTCTAAAAGCAAACACACCATTAATGTACTCTTCACTCACACGGTTCTCAACGTATATCCAATTTCGATCCATCTACAACGCATGTAACAAATTAGTATTAAATTATATTAATAAACCGCAAGTACTCTAACTATTAACCAAACATACTAAAATTTATTAGTGATTAACCTAGAGCAAATATAAAGGGTTATGTACAGATCGTTACCCTTAGAGCTCATGACGAATATCCTGCGAGATCTCCTCCCTTCCTTTTCCTCCCCGCCTCCTTTCTTCCCTTCCTTCTCCTCTCCAAGTTGGCACAGTGGAGGAGGTAGCAGTGGAGCAATGGGGGAGGAGGCGTCAGGTGGCGGCTCAAATGATTCGGATAGGGTTCTGTCGGGACCCGGTATATATATATTAGTAGCATATCACAAACGGTTCTTATTACAAATCGTATGTGATATGAAGCTATCACATACTTTTCATGGTCAGAACCGTCTGTGATACTTCACAGACAGTTCTAACCACGAACCGTTTGTGATACTCTAAGTCATCACAGACGGTTCGTGGTCAGAACTGTCTGTGAAGTATCACAGACGGTTCTAAGCAAGAACAGTCTGTGATACTCTAATTTATCACAAACGGATCGTGGTCAGAACCGTCTGTGATACTTCACAGACAATTTTGCGCAAAAACCGTCTATGATACTGTTAGTCATCACAGACGGTTCGTGATCAGAACCGTCTATGAAGTATCATAGACAGTTCTGACCATGAACCGTCTGTGATAGCTTCATATCACAAACGGTTCTAAGAGAACCGTTTGTGATAGGTCCATATCACAAACGGTTCGTCTTGGAACCGTCTGTGATTATTTTATCACAGACGGTTTCAAAGAACCGTCTGTGATGAGGCGTCTTCTATGGTTTGTTTTGTAGTTCAACATACAATACAATTTTTCTAAAAACACTATGTTCATATATTTTTTCATTGAAAGGTAATCATATTTGCAAAGGAACAACCTGATGAGCCGATACGTCCAGCCATTGATGCACTACTAAGAGTATATCAGTTCACAATTAATGATGATGGTTTAGACATGGGATCTGATTGTATGGTTGTGACATGGATTCTTACACCAAGTGAGCAGGCAACAAGCCTTATTGATGAGCAGGGTTCAATGATAAATTCTATCAAGGAAGCTTCTAAAGCCAACATCTGTGTCCTTGGTAATTTCCTTACTCTGATGTACCTCTAAGATCTATTTTCCACAATGGCTGATTCCTTCTATTGATATCAGTGATTGTCATAAAATATACATGTGGCTCTTTGATACACTTATATAGAGTTAGACTACTAGCAATCTCTCAATAGGCAATAGGAATTTCAGCTTACTTAAGCACGTAGTTCCTCAATTTGCTTGGTAACCCTATTGCGGTAAAACTGAAATTTTGAATTGATATATTCAGGGACCTGTTGGACCAGAACGAGGTAGAAATGCTCATCCTTTTCTCCAATTAGCTTGATCTGTGTAATTCAAGGAGACGTGACCTAGGTAATTTTGCCTTTATATGGGTTTAAGCTTTGCATCCCAAAAGCTTTCAGATTAAGATGAGATGAATTGTTGCTTTGTTTGATCAAAATATATTCCTTCTATAGATTGAAACACTAAACCCCATTTAACTCTGAAATTATTTTATTACACTATGAGAATTTTGTTTGAAATTGATGTTGTACATAAATAAACTGTAGGAGTACTTTACTGCTTGTGCAGGGAATGCCCGTCGTTGCGCTGCTAAGGCATTTCCGACACCCTTACTGGTGAGAGAGATAGTTCCTCCTCCTTATGTAGATATGGTTTTCCCTTAAACTTATGAACTACTATTCGGTAAGAGTTTGTGCTTGTTGGTTTAATTTCTTTTTGTGTGCTAATCGTCAACTCCGCTTGTGTGCTGTGTAGTTGGGAGTTGGCCTGTGTGTTGAGGGATACGAAGAAGAGAGTTGATTCACCGACGTCAAACTAATTGTTATCTGTATTGGCACTCCAAATAAAGCTCATATTCTTGTTGAGCGTGTATGTAGTACGCTTCAATTTATACCTTATCTCTTACCCTCTTAACGCACACGCCGTGAACTGTTCTAACTTATCCCTCTTGTCTGATGACTTGCTAGAAAAAATCAATCAATCATGCATATATGTTTTCTCCAGAAATTTCCATGCCTAAGTAACTTTGTCTAAAATATGTTTAATGGAGTTGCCCTTTCCATTGGATTGCCTCTATGGAGATCCTGAATGCAAGGTACTAATTTGCGTGCTCACGCATTAATGAACCTATTGGATATTGCTATATTGTATGCTAAAGACTAACTATTTGAACATGATATTATGATTGAACTTTTGAGTATACTATTTTTTTTCACATTGTATCTGTTGAACTTGTAAGCATCTCCCTGTCATCTTATTGTTTGGATTGTACCAACATGATCTATCCCATAAAAATGTGCAGTTACTATTTTGGAGAAAAGATTGTTGGAAATTATTTTTGTTGTGGCCAGTTAGAGAAAAATTAATTCATAAGATGCAAGTATTATTGGTGGTAGTTTATTCACAAGTGGAAGGCCTTCTATAGTTACCGAATATGGTATATGTCTTATAATTGTAAAAATATGCAATAATTTGTTGTTCCATAAGTAAGGATTGTATTAGAAATGATATTTGCTGCAACTGGGATTGTACTTAATAAGTGTATGATGTATATCTTTTTCTCCTCTTTTCGAACTTAGATGTTAGATATCTAAGTGAGGTAGATACATGGATAAACCATATTTGGTATGTGAGGACCATTTATCTGTGGATTGAAATTTGATTATCCATCAAAAACATTTTCCTTCTTCTTTCTTATAGTTCAACAATCATCGGTTAATCAGTTGGTTGCTCATCGGCTTCTGAAGATAGATTGGTAGCTCGAAAGATGAACACAAAAATCAAGTGCATATTCATTGCTGAAAGCTATAGAAATGGAGCTACTGAGCTGCTTATCAACTGTTGATGGCCGCCTGGTATTGCTTGCTGATTTTGTATGTTAAGTCCATGACGTTGTTTAGCTTATTGTTATTTTCACTTCTATGTATATTATTACAAATAGAGTCTATATTGCTCAAAATGCATAGGACCGATATCATTTAATTGATCAAGCCGCATCTGACTTGCTTGAAGAAGGGTCTTTTGATGACCGTGGTACTTTTGCCCATACTGTGAGGGACATTCTTAGCGGTCACACAAGTAAGCAAACTTTGATTTATAATTTGTAATTATATTATCTACCAGAAGTTGGAATAATTCAATCCTCTTTTCATTTTTTGTAGATGCTCGAACGATGACACCAACATATGTTTCAACATATGGTTTTGTTGAAAATTCGATGATTGTATATGCAAGTGAATAGTATGCATCGGACATGGTTAATGTAACATCCCAATTTTCAGAGCTTTAAAAATCTTTTAAATAATGGTACTAAGAAAATTCACCATTTGGATTTATTTGAATATTAATTTAAAAAGCTTAATATGGACTTTAAGGACAAACCGATTTAATGTGCTTAATCCCAACATTAACAATTGCCAAAATTATTTTATTTAGATTCCATATGCTTGGTTATATTTTATAGAATTTTTCCAAGATCATTTGCTATTTTCCATTGCTTATTTGAATTTCTGCTATTTTCTAAAAAGGAAAAACTAATTTAAATCTCCAAACAGTCGTTGGGCCGAATCTCTCCGGCCCAACACTGTTCATCTGGCCCATCTCTCCGTAGCCATCCGATCAGGACTGGACGGCGATCTCGCCCGCACGCGCGCGCCTCGCCCTCCCCGTCTCACTGCCAGGTGGACCCCACCGCCTTCGTCCTCGCCGCGTTCTTCTCGTAGCGGACGCGCCACAGCACCGCCATGGGCGGTCAGCGTCCGAAGCCGACGCGGCGCCTCAACCTCCCGTTCCTCGGCGTGTGCGCGCGCACGACTCGCGCCCATCGCCGCCACGAACCCCACCCCTTCTTTCCTCCTTCTCCGCGGGCATGCGCACGAAGCCGCAACCGCCGCCCACGACCTCCACGCCGCCACGCCGCTTCGGACCTCCCCGGGCGCTATAAAGGACAGCCCCGGGCGCCCCTCGCGTCACCCATCCCAAATCCGCCACCCACTCCCTCTCTCTCGCCCTGTGCTCGTCGGAATCGGGAATCCAACGCCGCCGACACCGAAGGCTTGGAGCTTCGATTGCGCCGCCTCCGTCGCTCCTGCGTCGTCGTAGCCGCCACCGTGGGATTCGCCGTGAGGCCGCGAAGCTGGTGCTCACCTCGCCTTCGCCGGAGGAGCCCTCTAACGCCGTCGCCGTCGAGCCCGTACCTCCTCCTCCGCCAAAGCCTCGCCACGGCCGCCGCTCGCCCTTGAGCACCGGTGAGCACACCCTCAAGACCCCGTGTTCCCTCTACCTCCTGTACCACTCATCGTCGTTAACTTCGCGCCGTTCGCGGGACCCTCGGGTCCGATCTTGCGCCGCCATCGCCGCCGTCCATGTCACTCGCCACCTCGGCGTCGTGGCGCTGCGTGTCATCCACAGTGGCGCGCGTCGGCGCCAGCGCCAGCGAGCGCGCCACCTCGGCCATCCTCGGTCGGTGGCTCGGTGGACTTGGTCCACCGTGGCCGGGTCAGCGACACGGGTCCCACATGTCGATTAATTCTTTAATTCTTTTAATTCCGGAAAATCCTTCACGACGTCATGCTTGCGCAATAATCCGATTTTTCTATTGAAAAATAATTCGGAATTCCAGTAAATCCTATTTTAGGGTTTTTCTTTTGATTCAAACTTTGAAACCTTATAACTTTTGCATCCTAACTCCAAATCCATCCATTCAAATTTCTAAATTTGTATAAAATCAAGATCTATCTATTGGAGATTTTTTTGCTTCTATTATTTATTTATTCTTGTTGTTTGCTTCGTTACGAGTAAACTTCGACGATACTTTTGGGAGATTTGAGGAAGAAGGAGCTTTCCAAGACCAAGACCAGCACTTGAACCTATTCCAAGGCAAGCTATACCCTTGACCATTTTGCTTCCCAGTTTTATAAAAGTATTTTAATTCAAATTACTGCATCTTAATTTTAAGTATTTATTTAAAAGCTTTTGGGTGCAGTAGTTAATCCCAAATTGTTATGCCATCCTTGTTAATTGCTATGTCCTGATTCCTTGTCACCTTAGTTGGTATTTAGTTGGTAAATATGGTAGCACCAACGTGGGTTGGTTAGTTGCGTATTAGATTGCTTAGCCATGCCACGAATCACTTGTCATGTATCTTCTTTGTTATAAATTGACTAAGTGAATATGAAACTATGTGAACAAACCGTGTGTACTATGTGTCTTTGTGGCATATGTTGCACTTAAATCAACCGAGGTGGTAAAAGGATTTGGGTGAGGCAAGGGGTGAATCTTGTGTGAAAGGGTGGACTGTGGATCGTGTGAATAATATTAATCTGTGTGTCTATGTGGTTTGGTTAGCTGGAAGTCTTGCCTTGGTCAATTAAGGACCTCACCATGTGCGTCATTGAACTGAGCTTCCTGTACGACCACATGCCTGTTTTGAGACGGGCCTAGCATAGTAAGATAAGGTATCTGAATTGCTTTGTTATGCTTAGTGTTAGCTACACTAAGTGTATCTTGTGGGTAAAGTGTACAAACCTCTGCAGAGTGTAACGTAATCTATTCGAATAGCCGCGTCCGTGGTCATGGACAATGCTCAGGGATTTCACACTAGGGGTAGATTTTTCATAAAACTGTGTGGGAAGGGAGCTATGTGATTAAATCATCTAGCTATGTGAATAACCTGTCAGGCTGTGTGTGTCTTGTGAAATAACTTGTTAAGATTATTATTGTCTATTGGTTTTACCTGTTTTCAATCTATTAATTGTATTAAATTGCAAAGGTTGTATTTATGCAAAAGAGCCACAAAATGCCTTCCCTTGTAAAAAGCCAGCATATATACATTTTGCATCTCTGTGGTGTGGCTTGTGAGTACGGTGTGTACTCACGCTTGTTTTGACGAATCAAGCAGAGGAGGAGTCTTCACCAGCATTCGAGGACGAGTACATCGAAGGTGCTTAATCGTGAGGTCTTGATCCCAGTCGGTTGCCTGTGGTGAATCGATGGGGTGCCACTACCTTTTCCGTTTCCGTTGTCGTTTATTTTCTCTGTTAGCCCTGCGTGGCTCAGTAATTGTAACTTGACCTTAAGGTCAAAACCATTATTTATGAAGGATCGAAATGGCAACAGAGGGGGGGTGAATGGTGCAATAAAAATTAAGAACTCCCCTTTACTGTATTTAAATTAAATCTACAAAGCCCTCTGGATCTCTTAAGAAGAGTGAAGCAAAATCAGAGAATGAAAACAAACTTCAGACTGTTCTGTCAGAAATCGGAAGGTCCGATTCTACCCGGCGGTAGTTCCGGGATCTGTGCGGCAGTTCCGCCTGCGGTAGTTCCGCCGTGGACAATCGGAAGTTCCGATTGTCCTGACCGAAGAACAGTGCGCTCGGGTTTTTTCCAAAAATCCAAAAGACTAAATCTTGAATGCTCTTCTCAGGTCAAGTTTCACAGGACATCATCCTAAACACCATCTTGACCTTATGGAGAAGAATCGCAAACAAAGATTCAATAATCAAGTCAAAAACGGATTTCTTGAAGAAGGGGCAAGAAAGACCAAAACCCGAAATAGACACGATTCTCTGATTCCTAGTTCATGAAACTTTGAGGATACATTAGGAATATCAAAACGAATCTAGATATCAAGTTTCATGCTATTTCATAGGATGAATCAAAAGATACATAAAAACCCTAAATATTCAACATGAAGGGAATAAAGAGAGGCATAGACAAGTAATCAAAAACTCAGAGTTTCATTGATAGAAGCCAAGAGATTACAGAGGAAACACAGAGGAATGATTACAAGGATTTTCGGTTCATTCTCTCCAAACCAACAAAAACTCAAAAAGCAAAACAAAACCTTTTGCTAGAGCTAACCCTAATTTTCTCTCTCAAAGTCTAACCCTAACAACAGGGGTTGAGCTCTATTTATAGCCTTTGCTTAATGGGCCTCCAACCCGTTAAGCCCGCTACACCCGAACGGAACCGCCTCCACTTGTGCCGCTTTGCGAAAATACTGTTTCGCCCCTTGCGCACCTTCTGGAAGCCTCCCGTACGCCTTGCTGTCCTTGACACGCAACCACCTCAAGATTCACGCCGTCTTCGACACATCCCGACCGTTCTGACCTCAACGCCGCCTGCGCCTAGTCCGATCACCTCGTGTCTCGCCACGACTTCGTCTCGATGTCCTGCAGTCAACACAGACAAAAACACATCACATAGCATTGCACAATATCATAGCATCAACATTTGTATAATACTCAAACTCATACAAAATCAAAATCACAAATTATCCTTCTCTGCACAGTTCTGGTCACAATCGGAAGTTCCGCACTTACCACAGCGGTAGTTCCGATTTTCGGAACGTCCGCACTTGTCAGGATTATCGGAAGTTCCGCGCTTAACACTGCGGAACTTCCGATCTTCGGAACATCCGCCTTTCTAGATTTTCAAATCCGATTACCATCTCAGAGGAACACTCAATGTCAGTAATATCGGACACTCCGCTACCCCTTGTGCGGAAGTTTCGATTTCCTTCAGCCGAACTCAAACCCAGGTAAATCGGAAGTTCCTATTTCCAAACGCCGGTAGTTCCGATTATCGGAACTTCCGCTCCATACGTAGCGGTAGTTCCGATTTCCCTGATTCAGCACAGAAACAGTCCATTCCCAAAAACTCAACTCTCAACCTATTCAACCACGATGTCAAATACTCATCACTCAGATTGGAGGACCTCTCACATGGTCTCTCAATTTATTAATCAAGGTTATTCGTTTATGTTACTATTCGTTTGTATGGATCGATTTCTATCTTTGTTAATACTGTGTGCACTAGTGTGATCCTGGGCTAGTGCATTAAACACAGAGGGTCCTGAATCGTAATTTTGGGTCCCGACAAAAGTGGTATCAGAGCCATACTGACTGTAGGTCTAGACCTTAGTTAGATTGGCCGTTCGAGTGTTCAAATTATTTTCTAAAAGAAAATTTAACTTGCAAGACTAAATGAATTGCTTAACTCCTCTTATATCTCTCTTGACTCATCTATTGCTATAATTTCTTTACTCTCCCCGCTGTTTTAACGTGGTTCTTACCTTCTGTCTGTCTTGACAGATGCCTTACCTTCAGACCTTCGGAGATAGCAACGGAGGACTTGCCGCAGAGCTTTGGAAGCTGTTACAGACACTTGGAGGCTTCGACTGCCCGATGTACCGTGGCAGTGAGTACATGGTCAACGGACGGGATCGTGGTATAGTCTGCCGCCTGACAATCTACGCCAGGAGGAACACTAGAGGCAGCCAGCCTTTGTACATCTCAGTCAGGAGGATCACCTTCACGCAAGGAATCCAGGAGTCGTCCACGACCGCCATGCTCGAAGTCCGCCACATTTACGCCAAGAGCGCCACACACCGCCTTCCGCTATCATCCCGTAGCCGCTTGGGGAGATATCTGCGCTTCCGTCTACAAGCGGGAAGGCCATGCCACGTGGTGCATCTTGCACGGTTCACAGTGCCGAGGAGTCGGCTGGAGATGGCCGCCACCGAGCCGAGGTGCGCCTATCGAGCCCGGGAGGAAGCCGAGAAAGGATCGCCATCCTAGAGCAAGCTCTCTACGGTCGGCATGAGCTCAAGATGATCAAAAGGAAGATCCTAAGAGCCGAAGAAGCGAGGAAGATCCAGAGGAGATTCTAGAGGATCCAAAGAGAGGTTGCACAAATGGAGGAGCCACCGCACTGCACCCAAAGACGCTCGCTCCTGCTGCACGATCCCGGGCATCGTAACCGATTCATGAGGATGCCACTCACTTGAGTCTACACCGAGCGGGGCGTCGCCGTGGCTTTGGAGGCTTTCTCGAGTAGTTTGTCTAAGTTCCAGTTTAGTCAGGCTTAGCCAGTTTCCTTTTCAGAGTCGCCCTTTAGGCGGTAGCTTGTGTGCTTAGGTTCGCTTCATTTTCCTGTGTGCAAGTATGAGCTGCAAAGGCCCTTAGGCATTTGTTGCAGCCATGCTATTAAGCTATTAATGAAGATTATTTCATTCGAAGTTTCTTGAGCTGTGTTTGTTGGGTTTAATCTATCCCCTGTCTAGTTCTTAACTCACCTTGTGCTCCCTACCTTATCTAACCCATGGAACCTCACCAGATGGTTCAGACTCGCCATACCGCTGCAAGTGGAGCCGGAGCCCAAGGATCAGAAGGCAATGAGCAAACCCCTACGGGAGCAGTACCACCCCAAGCACCTCCTATTGACTTACAGAACTTTGGAGCCTTCATGGCAGCACAGACGCAGATGATGTACACCATGATGAACCAGATGCAGGCCATGAACAACAACAACAACCACAACCATCATCAGGGAGGAGCCCCAGTTGCTCATAGTCATCAGGGACCATCCAAATTGGCTGAATTCATGAGGACCCGTCCGCCAACTTTCTCCGGACATGTCTCGCCAGTAGAAGCTGATGATTGGCTTCACGTGATTGAGAGGAAGCTGCTGACCACCCAATGCAGCGATCAGGAGAAGGTTTTGTATGCCACCCATCAGATGGAGGGCATAGCTGCTGAGTGGTGGGAAAACTTGCGCAGCCGCATGGAGCACCGCAGAATATCACCCAGGAAGAATTCTCCGACTTTTCGCCATAGATCATGTACCAAGGCATTATGGATCCAAGAAGGACGAGTTCCGTGCTCTTAAGCAAGGGGGTATGTCAGTGACTGACTACCTGAACAAGTTTTCTCAGCTAGCTCGCTATGCTCTAGAAGACGTTGCTACTGACAGGTCTCGCCAGAGTCGATTCTTGAAGGGTCTGAACTCAGGACTACAAGTCAATCTGCTTGCCCACACCTTCCCAGATTTTCAGGAGTTGATTAACAAGGCGTTGGTTATGGAGGACAAACGCAAGGAGCTGGAGGATCACCGCAAGCGTAGGATGATTCAGCAGGGAAGCCACCAGCCACAACAGCAGAGGGCAAGGATAGTGCCACAGCAGTTTAATCGTTTCGCCACGAGTTCTTCGAACACTCGCACCGCCTTGAAGACTCGTCCTTTTGTTCAAGATTCGTAACCCTACACCACTCAACCCCACCCCAGGAAACAACAATCGACAGAATGAACCAAGAGTGTGTTACCATTGCCGTCAGCCAGGGCATTTCGCTAATCAGTGTTCTCAGAAGGGAACTATCACTCCAGTTCGCTTCAACCTTGGAGCAACACCTGCCAAGACCCCAGTGCAGAACAACCAAGGAGTGTCTCAGGGAACCCGTCAACCAGGAGGAACGCCTCAGTCAGTGGTCAGAGGTCGTGTTAATCATGTCACTTTGGAAGGAGCCCAGGAAGCACCAGAAGTTGTACTGGGTAAGTTCCTAGTAAATTCGATACACTGCCTTACTGTTTGATTACGAGCTTGCATTCGTTTGTTTAAGGAGTTTTTGCCTCCAAGAATAAATTGGAAGTTATGCACCTTAAGCGTACTCTGTTGGTCCAGTTACCTGGAGCAGAGCTAAGTTCTAATATGGGTTGTTTAGGGGCTAAGTTACTCATAGCTGGAGTTGAGTTTCTAGCTAACCTGGTTATTCTAGACACCCAAACCATAGATGTCATCCTTGGCATGGATTGGTTAACCAAGCACAAAGCCGTGCTAGATTGTGGCCGAAGAGCCGTTACAATCGAGGATACCAAAGGAAACAAAGTGGAGTTCCTATCTACCTCAGTGCGTAATGGACATCTGCTAGTCAATAGCCTGAAGACCGTCGCGTTGGAAGATGTGCCAGTCGTCAAAGAGTATCCAGATGTGTTTCCAGAAGAGTTACCAGGAATGCCACCGGATCGTGACATCGAGTTTGTCATTGATCTAGTGCCAGGGACAGCACCACTCTCGAAGAGACCTTATCGGATGCCAGCCGATGAGCTAGTAGAAATGAAGAAGCAAGTAGAAGAACTTTTGGAGAAAGGTTTTGTGAGGCCTAGTTCGTCGCCTTGGGGAGCGCCAGTTTTGTTCGTCAAAAAGAAGGATGGAAGCATGAGAATGTGCATCGACTACCAGTCTCTCAATGAAGTCACTATTAAGAATAAGTATCCATTGCCGGATAGATGATCTGTTTGATCAAATGAAAGGAGCCGAGTGTTCTCAAGATCGACTGCGATCGAAGTTACCATCGATTGAAGATCTCGTCCCAAGGATATACCTAAGACCGCTTTCTCAACACAGTGCGGACATTATGAGTTCCTAGTCATGTCCTTTGGTCTGACCAATGCCCCTGCCTATTTCATGAACATGATGAATAAGGTATTCATGGAGTATTTGGACAAGTTTGTAGTTGTATTCATCGATGATATTTTGGTCTACTCAAAGTCAGAAGAACAACATGCCGAACATTTGAGATTAATTCTAGAGAAGCTCAGAGAACATCAGTTGTATGCTAAGTTTAGCAAGTGTGATTTCTGGAAGAAGGAAGTGGATTTTCTTGGTCATGTGATGACAGCTGCAGGAGTAGCCGTTGACCCCAAAGAAAGTTAAAGCAAGATTACAATGGGAACGACCGGTGACTCACTCGATTCGCAGCTTGGGATTGGCGGGATACTATCGCCGTTTCATTGAAGGATTCTCATCAATTGCTAAACCTCTTACGCAATTATTGAAGAAAGAGAAAAAGTTTACCTGGACCCCAGCTTGCGAAGGAAGTTTTCAAGAATTAAAGAAATGTTTGACTTCATTTCAAGATCGATTTTGCGGATATTCGCAAGGATTTCGATATCTATTGCGATGCTTGGCGTCAAGGATTAGGATGTGTCCCGATGCAAGAAGGAAGAGTCGTAAACGCTTATGCGTCAAGGCGATTAAGGCCGCATGAAGAGAACTATCCCACCCATGATATAGAATTAGCCGCAGAGTGCATGCCTTGAAGATTTAGGCGTCATTACCTCATCCGAATCGCATTGCGAGGTATATCTGATCATAAGAGCTTGAAATATATTTTCACTCAGTAGGATCTGAATATGAGGCAGAGAAGATGGCTAGAATTGATAAAGGATTATAACCTTGGAATCCATTACCATCCTGGTAAAGCCAATGTCGTTGTAGACGCTTTGAGCCGTAAGAGCCACTGCAATGCCTTGGAAGTGAAAGAGCTTTGTTCAGAACTTCAAGAGGAATTCCGGAAGCTGAAGCTAGAAGTAGTATCTAAAGGATTCATGGCAAATCTGGAAGTGCAATCTACTTTGGAGAAGCAGATTCGCGAAGCTCAGCCGAAGGACTCAGAGTTCTCCGACATCAAGAAGAAGATGACAGAAGGGAAGTTCAAGGACTTCACAGTGGATGATCAAGACATACTGTGGATCAATGGACGTATCTGCGTCCCAGATATTGATGGATTGAGACAGCTAATTTTGAAGGAGGCCCATGACTCAAAATATTCGATTCACCCTGGTAGTACTAAGATGTACCAGGATGTTAAGAATAAGTTTTGGTGGCCAAATCAAGCGAGAAGTCGCAGAGTTCGTTGCCTTGTGCGGCGTGTGTCAAAAGTTAAAGCGAGCATCGAGGCCGCAGTGCATTGCAACCTTTGAAGATTCCGAATGGAAGTGGGAAGAAATCGGAATGGATTTCATTCTTGGTTTACCCAAGACTCAATCAGGTTACGATTCGATTTGGGTAATAGTGGATCGTCTGACTAAAGTTGCCCATTTCTTACCAGTTAAAACCACTTACTCAGGAGATCGTCTGGCAGAGCTGTACATGTCGAAGATCGTCATTTTGCATGGTGTGCCTAAGAAGATAGTGTCGATCGAGGATCTCGCCACCTCCGATTTTGGCGAGTTTGCATGAAGCCTTAGGGACTCACTCAATTTCAAGATCTTGCGTATCATCCCCAAACAGATGGGCAAGCCGAAAGGGTTAATCGATATTGGAGGATATGTTGAGAGCTCGTATACCGCAAATGCTACTCGTTGGGATAAGAGTTTACCATATGCGAAATTCTCGACAACAACAAGCATCAAGCCGGTCTACAAATGTCACCATTTGAAGCCTTGTATGGTCGTGCTGTAGAACCCGTTGAACTGGTCGAAACCGCCGAACGTCTGATCTTTGGTCGGATATTATTCAAGAAGCGAAGAGCAAGTGTCCATGATCGAGAGAGATTAAAGATAGCTCGATCGAGGCGAAGAGTTATGCCGACAATCGTCGTCGTGATCTCGGTTTAGTCGAAGATTTTGTGTATCTTGAGTTCGCCCCTCGAGGTGTGAAAAGGTTCCACGCAAAGGGAAACTTGCCCCTCGGTATGTTGGTCCGTTCAAGATTTTGGAACGTCGTGGAGAAGTGGATTATCGCTTAAAGGCGCCACAATCGCTAGCAGGAGTACACGATGTCTTTCACGTCTCACAATGAAGAAGTGTCTTCGTGTGCGGAAGAACAAGCACCGCTTGGATTCGATTGAACTAAAAGAAGACCTCACCTACAAGGAGCAATAGGTCAAGATTATGGATGTCGCGAGCGCCGCACTGTAAGCAAGACCGTTTGTTTACGCAAAGTCCAAAGTGGAGTAACCACTCGTAAGGAGAAGCAACGTGGGAGCGTGAAGAAGAGTTGAAAGCCGAGTTCCTAGCCTTTTCTCTATAGCTTTGAATCTCGGGTCGAGATTCCATTAAGGGAAGGTTTGTAACATCCCAATTTTGAGCTTTAAAAATCTTTTAAATAATGGTAGTAAGAAAATTCACCATTTGGATTTATTTGAATATTAATTTAAAAAGCTTAATATGGACTTTAAGGACAAACCGATTTAATGTGCTTAATCCCAACATTAACAATTGCCAAAATTATTTTATTTAGATTCCATATGCTTGGTTATATTTTATAGAATTTTCTAGAATTTTTCCAAGATCATTTGCTATTTTCCATTGCTTATTTGAATTTCGCTATTTTCTAAAAGGAAAAACTAATTTAAATTTCCAAGCGAGTCGTTGGGCGAATCTCTCGGCCCAACATCGCTCATCCGCCCATCTCTCGTAGCCGTCCGATCAGATCGACGGCGATCTCGCCAGCACGCTGCTGCCGCTCCCCTCCCGTCTCACCGCCAGTGGACCCCACCGCCGTCCTCGCCGCGTTCTTCTCACAGCGGACGCTGCCAAGAACCGCCATGGGCGGTCAACGCCGAAGCCGCGCGCGGCGCCTCCAACCTCCCGTTCCTCGCGTGTGCGCGCGACGACTCGCGCCCATCGCCGCCACGAACCCCACCCTTCTTTCCTCCTTCTCCGCGGGCATGCGCACGAAGCCGCAACCGCCGCCCACGACCTCCACGCCGCCACGCCGCTTCGGACCTCCCCGGGCGCTATAAAGGACAGCCCCGGGCGCCCCTCGCGTCACCCATCCCAAATCCGCCACCCACTCCCTCTCTCTCGCCCTGTGCTCGTCGGAATCGGGAATCCAACGCCGCCGACACCGAAGGCTTGGAGCTTCGATTGCGCCGCCTCCGTCGCTCTGCGTCGTCGTAGCCGCCACCGTAGGATTCGCCGTGGCCGCTGGCCGGTGCTCACCGCGCCACCGGAGGAGCCCTCTAACGCCGTCGCCGTCGAGCCCGTACCTCCTCCTCCGCCAAAGCCTCGCCGCCGGCCGCCTCGCTCGCCCTTGAGCACCAGTGAGCACACCCTCGAGACCCCCGTGTTCCCCTCTACCTCCCTGTACCACTCATCGCCGTTAACTCGCCGCCGTTCGCCGGGACCCTCGGGTCCAGTGCGCCGCCGCCCTCGCCGCCGTCCATGTCACCTGCCACCTCGGCGTCGTGCGCGCGTGTCATCCTCGGTGGCGCTGTCGCTGTCCGCCACGCTGCTGAGTGCGCCACCTCGACCATCCTCGGTCCAGTGGCTCGGTGGACTTGGTCCACCGTGGAGTCGGTCACCGACACGGGTCCCACATGTCGCTTAATTCTTTAATTCTTTTAATTCCGGAAAATCCTTCACGACGTCATGCTTGCGCAATAATCCGATTTTTCTATTGAGAAATAATTCGAATTCCAAGAATCCTATTTTAGGGTTTTTCTTTGATTCAAACTTTGAAACCTTATAACTTTTGCATCCTAACTCCAAATCCATCCATTCAAATTTCTAAATTTGTATAAAATCAAGATCTATCTATTGGAGATTTTTTTGCTTCTATTATTTATTTATTCTTGTTGTTTGCTTCACATTTAGTAAACTTGACGATACTTTGGGAGATTTGAGGAAGAAGGAGCTTTCAAGACCAAGACCAAAGACTTGAACCTATTCCAAGGCAAGCTATACCCTTGACCATTTTGCTTCCCAGTTTTATAAAAGTATTTTAATTCAAATTACTGCATCTTAATTTTAAGTATTTATTTAAAAGCTTTTGGGTGCAGTAGTTAATCCCAAATTGTTATGCCATCCTTGTTAATTGCTATGTCCCGATTCCTTGTCACCTTAGTTGGTATTTAGTTGGTAATATGGTAGCACCAACGTGGGTTGGTTAGTTGCGTATTAGATTGTTTAGCCATGCCACGAATCACTTGTCATGTATACCGTTATAAATTGACTAAGTGAATATGAAACTAATGTGAACAAACTGTGTACTATGTGTCTTTGTGGCATATGTTGCACTTAAATCAACCAGGTGGTAAAATGATTTGACCGAGGCAAGGGGTGGATACTGTGTGAAAGGGTGGACTGTGGATCGTGTGAATAATATTAACTGTGTGTCTATGTGGTTTGGTTAGTGGAAGTCTTGCCTTGGTCAATTAAGGACCTCACCATGTGCGTCATTGAACTGAGCTTCTGTCACGACCACATGCCTGCTTTTGTGACGGGCCTAGCATAGTAAGATAAGGTATCTGAATTGCTTTGTTATGCTTAGTGTTAGCTACACTAAGTGTATTTTGTGGGTAAAGTGTACAAACCTCTGCAGAGTGTAACGTAATCTATTCGAATAGCCGTGTCCGCGGTCATGGACAATGCTCGGGGATTTCACACTAGGGGTAGATTTTTCATAAAACTGTGTGGGAAGGGAGCTATGTGATTAAATCATCTAGCTATGTGAATAACCTGTCAGGCTGTGTGTGTCTTGTGAAATAACTTGTTAAGATTATTATTGTCTATTGGTTTTACCTGTTTTCAATCTATTAATTGTATTAAATTGCAAAGGTTGCATTTATGCAAAAGAGCCACAAAATGCCTTCCCTTGTAAAAAGCCAGCATATATACATTTTGCATCTCTGTGGTGTGGCTTGCGAGTACGGTGTGTACTCACGCTTGTTTTGACGAATCAAGCAGAGGAGGAGTCTTCACTAGCATTCGAGGACGAGTACATCGAAGGTGCTTAATCGTGAGGTCTTGATCCCAGTCGGTTGCCTGTGGTGAATCGATGGGGTGCCACTACCTTTTCCGTTTCCGCTGTCGTTTATTTTCTCTGTTAGCCCTGCGTGGCTCAGTAATTGTAACTTGACCTTAAGGTCAAGACCATTATTTATTAATCAAGGTTATTCGTTTATGTTACTATTCGCTTGTATGGGTTGATTTCCATCTTTGTTAATACTGTGTGCACTAGCGTGATCCTGGGCTAGTGCATTAAACACAGAGGGTCCTGAATCGTAATTTTAGGTCCCGACAGTTAATATGCACTGCATACTAAAATTTTAGTTCAAATGTGAGTTTTTGTTGTAACGCACGAACACATGAGTAGTACCTCTGTATTTGGGCTTCAGTGGAGGGGCGTTCCGCCAAACACTTGAGCCGCTGCGGAATTAGATAGCATTATCCGGTTCTCCCTGCTGTGCTACATCAATGTCAACGGGGATTATAAAGATCTAAACAAACCATCCTATGCCGTCAATAATGGTATATCAGACAGGTACAATTTTGATTCCGCGATTTCTGGCCCTTGCTACGCAATTCTACGTTACCCCTGGTTGCGTTCTACTTTGCCCCATCAATAAATCGCCTTATGCAGTCAATGTTACTTATACTGCTGATGATTGTTCAACTGCATGTTTAGTCCATGTTTTAGTACTGGCCGGGAAAGTCAATGCAGCTGATTCAGCTTCATCTC
Organism: Hsuehochloa calcarea; assembly: GCA_036346395.1. Lineage (NCBI taxonomy): Eukaryota > Viridiplantae > Streptophyta > Magnoliopsida > Poales > Poaceae > Hsuehochloa > Hsuehochloa calcarea. The sequence goes on along the minus strand of CM070593.1, from coordinate 26,135,918 downwards.
TAGGCAGCAATGTAACATAAGTTGTACCGAATCATCTCAAGATCAAATGAAGAGTTAATCAGCTTGATCTCTAATAAAATAATAAGCTCTAAAAAAAAATGCCCTTCATTTCAAGGACATTCAGGTCGCTATTTTTTTTATTGAAAGTTTTAGGTCGCTCTGTTTGTCGGAAAACAGTTTTGCCGAATTTTTGGTGATTTAATAAATACAATTCGTTCAAAAAAATTCAGAAACATTTGAATTTGGGCAAATTGAGTCATAAATTCGGAACCATTTGAATTTTGGAAAACATTCGGTCAGATTTCAGCCAAATTTCGTCCACCTGTTTGAAAACTCACCGAAATTCTAAGATTTTGTTCATTTTGTTACCCTCCCAAATAAATTTCAAAACGAAATCATTTTCCTGGTCAGTAATACACAAGCTAATCATCCTAGAAAGTGCCTATAATCTGCTGCAAAGAAGTGTAGGTGCCCGTGACGGCAACCAACACCCCGAGCAGCAGGATGCCGCCGATCGCCGCGATTTCGGCGCGGCGGATGCCTTCGGCCTTGTAGATCTTCAGGTAGCAGAGGCAGGGGAACATGACGGTCGCCATGACGCTGAGGAACGACCCGATGAACGACATGAGGAAACCGAAGAAGGGCACCGTGGACGCAACCACCACCGTGCTAATAAGGACCATGGTGCTGATCACCACCCTCGCCGATCCGCCGCCCGGGAGCGAGAACCTCTCCTCGATCGCCCCCGTGATCGGTGCGACGAGGAGCGCGTACTTCGCCAGCGGGTTGATCAGATTCATCACGATGGCGATCTTGGTGTACAGCTTCCCAGTTGGAAGATTCAGCGTCACCTGTGACTGCACGTCGTCTCCATATAACAAGTAGCCCAGTACTGCTGTGAGCCCATAGTTTACACTGCACAGCACGGACGACATCAACAGAACCTTGGAGAAGTGTTTGTTGTTCTTCATGGACGAGTATATCGTGGGGAAGACGGCGTGGCCGGTGAAGCAGACGAAGTACAGGCCGAGGGAGGTGGGCAGGCCGGTCAGGTTCAGGACGCTGCGGTTCCTGTGAAACCCAGTCTCGGCTAAGCTGGCCCAGATCAGCGACGCCGTCAAGGCCGCCGACGCGACTAGTCCGGCGGCCGACACGTAGGCGAGCATGCCGAGGTTCTTGAGCCAGGTGGTGGGCAGTATGACGGCGGCGGCCAGGACAATGAACAGCTGCTTCCCGTGGAGTTGGTAACCCAAGAGCTCCATGCTCGTGCCGGGGAAGAGCTTGTCGAGGTTGTCGCCCTCGAGGACGAGGAAGCTGATGGCGACGAGGTAAAGCTCGACGTACATGAAGAAGGCGATGGTTCTCCGGCCAACCGTGCCGAAGGCGAAGCGGCCTATGTCCGGGTAGCTGCTGATGGAGCCGTCCGCGAGCATGCATCGCTCGATGAGCGTGCCGGTGTAGTAGCACACGGCGCCGACGGCGGCGAAGAGCAGCAGGCTGAGCCACCCGCCCTGCGACACCGCGTACGGCATCGACAGCACTCCAATACCTGAACAAATATGTAATTTTGTTAGCTACCTACGTCTTATGTGTAATTACACAGTTTATATGAATGATTAGCCATATGTTATACGAGACGTGCCTGAGACAGCATTGGTGAGGTTAAGGCACGTCCTGGAGAAAGAAGTGCCGGTGCGGTAAGAAGGGAGCTGCGCCTCAAGATCGTCGGCGAGATCATCTTCTTTCCCCGGGAGGAGAGGCTCGGCGAGGGGGCTCGCCTGCGCCTCCGCGGCCGCCATTATCTTTTGATCTTCCATTCCTGATGAGCTAGAGATCGAGTGGATGCGATTGATCTTTCGGAGTTCGGACTGATGTGTGGGATAGCTTGCTGCAAACAAGCCTGACTACTGAGCTATATATAGTGCAGCGTAAGTGTGGTGCTGCTCTCAGTTTCAGTTTAGTTGCCATGTAACTGAGGAAGGTTCCAACCTCATTCGCACCAACACATCTAGAAGTCTTACTCCGCTTACTAAAATCTGGAACTCTAATTAGCCTAGTGGTCAGCCAATTCAATTATACATTTGGCTACCGCAGAGCACCCAGGCGACACATCACATCACATCACATCACATGCAACTATCCAAGGCGCTTTACACATGTGAACCGTGTTGAATATTCTATCAGCAAATGTGAAATCCGTGGCCTGCAGTTCAGAGCGTCAGCGTGTGGGCGGCAGTGCCCCACCCGTACGTTACTCGTTTGACGAGTGGACTGGACCCTGGTAATTGGGTCATCGAATTTTTGGCTCTTCACGCCGTGACTCGTGAGGCATGACCGCGACGTGCTGATGTGTACGTGTACGTGTACGTGACCAGCAACTAGTTAAAACATCCTGAAGCGTGTACTTACCTTGACTGAACAAGTGACTAGCTTGATATGAGTATCTCGCCGTATATACAAGTCTAGACAGTAGATTTGTAGGCATGCTGATCGGCAACATCGACCTCCAAGGATACGCAAGCGGGAACAAAATGGAAGCGAAGCGAAGGCCTCGGTCCAATTGTATTGCTGAAGTGTGAAAAAAGATGTACAAGTAGCCTCACCTTTCTTATGTTACAATGAAGTCCTATTTATAGATGGGCGGACGGAGAGAGGTGAAGTTACATAATTGCCCTTAATCCTAGGGTAACTCTAGGGGTAGTATCATCCTTTTCTAGTCGGGCGGGGCCACCCTCATCAGGCCCACTAGCTGATGTTACACCCATCGGCTGCATAGAGGGGGTTCGATCACTACGAAACTGAAGCCACGTTAAGCGTCGTCGATTCGCGCGACTGTCACACTTCGCTGCTAGTCCTTCCGTTGAAGGCCTTTGCTAGGTGACTAGCATGGAAATAAACACTGAGTGTAAGCATGGTACTGTGCCGCTAGGTGGCAGTTCAACCAGGGAGGCAATCCTACTATCGTAGTAGGGCACCAAGAGGTGCCCTACTCCCTAGGGTCATCGGCAATACTTAAGAGACCTCAGGGAAAAATATGTGTGTATGTACTAGGTCTATGTGGTGTATCCATTAAAATGTACCTAAATACCCCCCTCTCTCTCACAGTGTAAAGCAAGGGCAAGAAGGGAGTTGTCCCTACTTGTCCCCATATATATGACCCTTAGGGCACGTAAAGGGGTACTCCTCATTCACGCACCACTACTACAAAGGAGGCTATATTGGATGCCTCATCACAGATGGTTCCCAGGAACCGTTTGTGTTGTAATTATCACAGACGATTTTACAAGCGTGACTGTCTACGTTACTAGCGATGGCTAGAACTGTATGTGATATATCATCATCACAGACGGTTTTAAATACAAACCGCCTGTGATGTCTCCGAATATCACAGACGGTTCTCGTTAAGAACCATCTGTGAATCATCACAGACGGTTTTAAATACAAATCGTCTGTGATGTCTCAGAATATCATAGACGATTTTTATTAAAAAAGCCATATGTGACTCTGTGATTTTACTATGACTTGAAATTGCTAACTCCCTAATTTTACCATGACTTAAAATCTACCATGACATTTTAAGTCATGGTTTCAAGTCATGGTAAAATCGTAGGGAAAATCACAGAGTCACAGACGGTTTTTAATATGAACCGTTTGTGATATTAGCTCATCGTAGACCGTTTTTAATATGAATCGTCTGTGATATCAGCTCATTACAGACGGGTTTTGTTTGAAACCGTCTGTCATTCGCAGAAATTTGTGAACGTTTGCGCGGGAGGCGAAATATTTTGGCGTTGTCCTTATATATTATGCCCACCCCCGCCTTGTCTTGTATAAGTCTCTCCCTCTCCCCTCCCCATGTTGAGCTCCGATTACCGCCCTCGATTCCCCAACGCGGTTCGGTGAGGAAATGCAACCGGCGAGGAGGAGGGACGCACAGGAGCTCCATGTTTGCCGCAGGAAACCGACACATGTTTGTAACCTGCTGTTTCACGGCGCCTCCGGTGAGTGGGGCGCTACGGCTCGACCAGTACCGCCCGGTCTGGCCGCCTCCCATCTTGACCTCAGTTGAGTACGAAGTTTTGCCCCAAATCCCCTTCCAGGTTTCCTTCTTACTCTGATTTCGTTCCCTCCATCCTGTCATATTCTGTTCTCAGTGAGGACTCCCATCTGTGGTCGACAAGGGAGGCCGATTAGGTTCAAGATGTTCGCCTCTACTCGATCTCTGTGAGACCCCGGTTTATCAGGCTTGTAATGCTTAACCATCCACTTGGTCCTAGCATCACAAATCAAATAAACCAAGACTTGAGATATATGCACTTCCCAAGATGCAGTACATACACCTCATTACAACAAGTATGTATCAATTACATTCAAACACATAGAACAAGCAAAAGCAACAAACCAGAAGTTAATATAAATAAAGGATAGTTATTACAAAAGAGAGGCCAACCGGCTAGATAACATCCATAAGTTTTAATTAAACAGCGGAAGCAAAAGTGCCATAAGATGGCAATAACAAAAGCCAATTAGTGTGCCTTCAACCCACAAGGCAACCAACCGGACCGCCAAGCTAGTCGTCGAACCCGCAGCACATCTTGCAAAAGTGAGACCCTTGGGGCTCACCTTCCTCCTCTGCAACATATATTTAAGCAAAGCAAATGAGTACAAAAATTATACTCCACAAGACTTACGTGTAAAGTAACAGACCTATACATATGCTACATGCAAGCTTATTTAAGTGAATGCTGTATGTTTCATTTTCGGCATAAAGCAATCTTTATTTGCAATAAGATAGTACATTTGAAAGCAAGTTTACAATTTGTTTTTATCGTTCAAATAACAGTAAGTGGCAACAATATAACAATATTTAGATGACAACATCATTCTAGAAGTGACTAACCCAATAGTCACCACAACAATAGCATGAATTACCCATTCATACCACCCATGTCAAGTTTTAATTAAAAGTTGTAGTCTAACTCTTGCAAAACCTAACCAAGCGTGTCCATAACCTAGGACGAGGCTATTTGAATAGTTTTAACCCTGCAGGGGTGTACCAATGTACCCACACGCCAGACTGCTTTTTGCCACAAGATTAAGCACACTTCCTTAGGTATGCCGGCATGGCTAAGTCCTACGAGATATTTTCAATGGATGATGCTAATTACGAGTCGCAACCCACGAGAGAAAGACACATTAGCCAGCTTACAGCTGATCTGCTAATGCTCCCCTCACAACACACACCACACATTTTATTAAAACATACCCACCGACCAGCTCATAATTAACACCTCCCAAAGTACTTAGTCAGGAGAGGTCCCATATCCCCCTCGCATGGTTAGCACGCTAAATTGCTTGGAGAGTGTGACACAAGATGTTCGGTCCTTGTTGACTTAGGCACCATACCATTCACACCAAAAGATCACACCAACATTCCATTGTGCCCAAGTCCAAATCAATTTTTCATTTTCAGTTTTTAACTTTACAATTAACAACACACAAGTGCTGGACATAAAGGAATAATAATTAGATGTGTGATCAAGATCATCGACTAAATCGATGATCGCCCATTCCTACCGAAACTAAGCATTTCTTAGCAATTTTAAATCGCAATCTACTAAGTGACAAGAGCTCATCCAAAGAACTCAAATCACAGCAATTAACCTAGGCTCATGGTAGTAGAGGATAATCAATTCCTACAGATTATGCAACTATAGGATCAACTAATCAGAATTTAACACAACATAGCAATGCATACATACAAGTTGCAAACAATATATTATACTTGAAAATATAGGATAAATCATGAACAAACTGCTTGCCTGGTTGCTGCTGCTCAAAATGTTGCCGAGGGTCACTCTCGTGGTTAGCACAATCATTGGAACCTAACGAAAGGACGAAAAAGAATCGATAAGAACGACGAATACGAAAACGACTCAACAACAAACTTTCTCTGAATGCTTTGAAAATTTTACAGCAGTAAAAACATGATTTATAAGGAATTTAGCAATAAGAATCAATTGATTTGAATTCTTAATGCAAAATATATTAGTAAAACAAATATACTCAACCTTATAAATCACAAATGCTACTATTTATTGCAATTAAATTATTTGACAACATTTTCTAGAAAGGTGGTGTAGCTGGAAATTTTACAGTAGATCAAGCACCTCATGAGATGAACAACCCAATTGGATTCATCTCATTTGGAGCTATGATGCACTTTCTAAAATTTTTCAAAGACATGAAAATGACTAAAAGTAGAATGCATAAGTAATCTTTCTGGAAATAGTAACATGTTCAAAAGTAATTTTTCCATTAAGTACCTTAATAGAGGAATCCAACAAAATTGGATTCACTCAAAAATAAGTTACAGAGAAATAGTTATGCATTTCTAAAGTTAATACCTTCTTCTAGTTCACAATTAATCTCTCGGGAAAAATATTAAAACCCAAATCGACGTGGACGAACTCGAGCCGTTGATCTTGAATCGCATGGCCCAAGTCCATGGGATAATGCGCGCGCACGCGGCTCGCGCGGCTCACAAATCCACTGTTGGATTTGGATCCAACGGTCCACGTGGATCGAAACGTTCGAACGGCCGAACGTTTGAATGATGTGGGCCGTTGATCTAAAGATGGACTGCTCACAACGAAAGAGCTTCCGAACGGTTCGAACGTTCACGCGAACCTGGGTCGTTGATCTAGAGATCGACGGTCCACAGAGAACGACGTTAAACGCTCGCGTACAGTTCGTCCGGCAAAACCCGACGGCGAAGGGAGGCTCACCGCCGGCGACTCTGGTCACGGCGGCGCGAGCTAAGACCCAAAACGGGTCCGCAATAGCATTGCGCACACACCGGGACCATTTACTGCGACTGCGGCGGTCTAGAACGCCGCAAGTCGGAGTTGACGGTGGTGACACAGACGGCCGAAAACAAAAAAACACAAAGGAGCTCCGCTGCGGTCCAAGTAAGCGAATGCCAAGCATCTAGGGACGAATGTGGAGCTACCTGAGCACTGGAGAGGCACAGAGAGGGTCAGAGCTGCTCCGGCGATGAAGTCCCACAACGGCACTGGAGACGATGTCGCGGAGAAGCCAACCTGAGCGAAATCAATGTGACCGGGTCATCAAATTGGGTTCCACACGTCCCACTGATGCTGCCGGTGAAAGTAATCGAACGGAGGAGGACTCACCGGGCTTGGAGACGAAGCGTGGGGCTTTCGGCCAAAAACTAGGGATCTCCAATTCAGCCTCCCGCTGAAGAGGATAAGCCAAAATAACCGAGGGTTAAGGACCAGAGAAGTGCAAAGGAGCAGCTGGACCAAGAAATGGAGAGAGAGAGCCACTGTGGTACCGCCTTCACCGTGAGCTTGAAGCTCGACAATGGCGGCCGAAATGGTTTTGGGTGAATGCAGCTCCAACAAACCCGTGGGTGCTAGCTAGAGTTGCGAAAGTGCTAAAGGAAGCCATGGGGGAAGCAAGGGAGCTTAAGTAGCTGAGATGGCAGAGAGCAATGGCAAGGAGCCTCCTCAGGTCAAACCTGCCATGGGAGCACTGAGGGCGAAGGGAGCAGTTGAGAAGAGGACGCACGAGGGCGGTGCACTGACCAGCATTAAATGCAAGGAGTCGTTGGCCATGACACGGAGTGGACAGGGCGCTGTGCTGCCCACGACTTCCTCTGCCCATGGCGTAGCGCGCACGCGAGCGAGGGAGCGCGAGGAAGGAGATGACTTGGCCGCCGTTGGATCAAAATCGAATGGTTCAAGTGAATGGGGCGATCGGTCGGTCCGATCGGCCACTCCATCCAGGCCGTTGATCTCCAAATCGGACGGTTCAAGTGAATGAGGCGATTGGTCGGTCCGATCGGCCACTCAAACCAGGCCGTGATCTCCAAATCGGACGGCTCTCCCGCGATCGCATCGGTGTTGCTCCGCGCCAACGTGGGCCACGAGATGTCGATCTGACAACCCACAGTGCTCACGCCCGATCGACCGTGGTGGTGCAGCTAGTTGATTGAACCAAGTCACTTGGCTCGAGCCCGAGTATGACTCGCGCCCAAGGAACAGTGAAAATCAGCTAGGGTTTGAATTAAACAGCTGATTTTAGAGGATTTAATTGGATAGCAAAACAACTCAAAAATTTATGAAAATTTAACTGGAGCTTTCTGACTTTAGGATTAACCTCCCTAAAATTTCCCGGGGTTTTCATGCATTGCATTTTTCTCAAGAAATTCCAGAAGGTTTGAGTTAGGGTTTGAACAGAGTTTTAGTTGGTTTGACTTGCCTCCAAAAATTATCAAATAATTTCTAAAAATTATGAAATAATTCAGAGGTGTCACATACCATCCCTAGATCTCAGGAAAATATTTAACAAGCTTTTCCCAAGGAGGTTTTTGATTAGAGTCAATTGAGGATTTTGATTTTTGATTTCCATAATTCCTTTACAGGAATTACAGAAATGTTCAAGGACTTCAAGATGCAAGAAAAGTTTTAATTTCTACTCATTTTCTTACATTGAAAGCAAAGACTTAGAATTGAGATGTTACAATCTCTTTCTCATCAGAGAGTGAGCCATTGATTGAGAGAGAGAGAGAGAGAGGATCTTTTAATTACCTTCTTGCAAACTATCAAAATAGTATATAGAAACTACTGTCCAGCAATAGATTTGTTTTGCAATGATGTGCAATAGAAACTATTGTCCATCAATCGAAAGAGCATATGTAATCAATTTTTTTTTTGCAATAGAAAAAACTATCACAGAAGATTTTTACTAAAAAACCACTGTATAGTTTTTTTTGCAATCGAAAGAGCATATAGAAACTACTGTCCAGCAATAGATTTGTTTGGCAATGATGTGCAATAGAAACTATTGTCCATCAATCGAAAGAGCATATGTAATCAATTTTTTTTGCAATAGAAAAAACTATCACATAAGGTTTTTACTAAAAAAACCTCCATATTATTGTCTCCTAAGACAAAAGTGTACTCCGTACCCACTGTGTAGTTTTGTTGCTACGGCGTTTGGCTACGCCTTACCCTCGCTAGCTGTGGGCTCTCAATCGGTGCTCAATCAAAAAGAGTATGGGGGACAGCGCTGGGCTACGCCTCCCTATCGCTAGCTGTGGGATCCCAAAGCGAGCCCAATCAAAAAGAGTATGGGGGACGACGCTGGGCTACGCCTCCCCCTGCTAGCTGTGGGCTCCCAACTGGAGCTCAATCAAAAAGAGTATGGGGGGCGGCGGTTGGCTACACCTCTCCCTCGCTAGCTGGATAAATAGTAATTAGGAAAAATACAAGCATAATGTGCAAATTGTGAAGCTAATACATCAGCTATAAAAAATCCAACTACATAATACAACTATTGAGTTACTATTGCACGATATAGAAATTCAAGAAAAGAGGACATTAGTACTTTGTACATGTAGAAGCAAATTTCAGTTATCTAGGAGAAAAACTAAGTAGAGTGATACGTTTCAGTATAATGATCCGCAAGTAAAGAAACATACAAGAAATGCTTGCAGAGGTAAAGTATCTTGCACCAAAAGATGCAAAACTTAAGTTATTGAACATAGAAACGATCAGGCAGTTTTGAGAGCTCATGGCTAAATGGGGTTGTGTATGCGAATGCACTTAAGCCTCTTAGGAAGTGCCATGGATAGGCTGGTAGCATAAAGGTTTATCTAGAGATTCATCACCTAAAATTTCTTGATGTATGGCTGGACAGAACGTAGTTGCTCTCTTCACATTGCCAGACACAAATTATATTTGGGCAGCACCGCAGCTGTGCACACCTGCGGTGCAGACGTGCTCCACCCTGATAGAAACGAGCACACTCTCAAGCTCGCGGGGCCATGCATGGTTGGTGGCCTGCTCGTGCACGCGGGTCCATAGAATCATCGCACTCTCCACAGCGCGCGCGCCACCGCGTTACTCGGTTAATCCAAGCCCAGCGTCGCGCGTACAGGTGGTCAAGACTTGGCGTGGTTCCCCCCTCCGTCGTGAAAACCGTGCGTTTGTCTGTTCTGTTTGTGCCGTACGGAGAAAGAGAAAAAGAGAAAGAGAAAGAGAAAGAGAAAGCGACCGGTCGATCAGCAAGAAACCAAAAACAACGTTTGGAACGTGGAGTTTTTTTTTTGTTCTTCTCATGATTCACGTAGGAAGTAGAGGTAAAATTCCCGCCACTACCCGAAACGGTTCATTTACCGAGTGCTTATTAGTTTCCCGAGTGTATTGAATCGAACACTCCGGAATAGCACTCGGGTAGAGAATAAAACACTCGGGAAATATATATTTGCCGAGTGTTTAATTGGACACTCGGGATATGACGCGGTCTCAACGGGGCGCCGAGTCCAAAACGGGTACCAACGGGATTGGAATAATTTCCCGAGTGCACAATTGTTACAAACACTCGGCAGGCAATTCGTTACGTCAGCCCTTTTTTTCCCGTACCGTGCCAGTTTTTTGTCGCCGCCTCTAAGTCTCGTGCCCTACCCAATCCTCCCCAAATTCTCCCCTTATCTCCTCGTCCCGACCCCGCCGCCTCCCCAGCTCCACACCGCTGCACTGCCTCCGTCGCCGCCTCCCCACCTCCTCGACGCTCCACCGCCTCCCTAACTCCTCGACACTCCACCACTCCCCACCTCCTGGACGCTCCACCGCCTCCCCACCTCCTGGACGCTCGACCGCCTCCGCCGCCGCCTCCCCACCTCCTCGACGCTCCACCGCCGGCTCCCCACCTCCTCGACGCTCCACTGCCGCCTCCGCCGCCTCCTCCTCGACCTCCCGCCTCCGCCGCCCTCCACCTCCTCCCACGGCGGCTCCCGCTGCTCCTCGACGCCTCCACGCGCGCCCACCGCCTCCGCGCCGCCCCACCTCTCGACGCTCCACCGCTCCGCTGGTGCTGCCGCTGCACTGCACGCCACCCTCTCGCTCGCTCGCCGCCACACCCGACCTCGTCCACTACTGCAGACCCCGCCGCCTCCCTCCTCCACCCAACCCCGCTGCCCCTCCTCCACCAAACCCCGTCGCCTCCCCCTCCTCCTCCTTCTCCCTCGCCGATCCACTGCCTCCGCCATCTCCCCTTGTCCATCGCTTCCCCCTCGCCCACTGACTCCTTCTCGTCTCCGGCCGCCACACCCGACCCGCCGTCCCCTCCCCGCCTCTGTCCTCCTCGCCTCCGTAGGCTCGTCTGTCCTCCTCCTCCTTCTCCCTCGCCACAAACACCGCCTCCCGTCCTCCTCCTCCTTCTTCCTCACCGATCCACCGCATCCGTCGTCTCCCCCTCCCGCACTGCCGCCTGTGCCGCTGTCTCCTCCTGCTAACACTCAGGTAGTATGTGCTGACCAGGTTAGTATCAATGGTGCATCTTCTGGCCATAGTGAAAGCAAGGAAATCCTACATTACGATGCAGAACATATGATAATCTTTCACTTTGCAATTATAGTTAAATAGACATAGGTAATAGGCATGAGGCATCATATTATTAACATACTAGCCATCTTGAAGTTTACATTTCAGTGTCATGTCAAAATACCTATGATTCTTCTAATACATGCATATTTAAATGTAAGTGTGTACCTATTATTTAATGTAAAGATCTAAAAATACATACCCTGAAAAGTTTAGGAAAAGTTGTTTTCTTGCCCTCAACGAGTCGAGCACCAGCATAGAAGCTGGCTGCATAGACTCCAAACAGCAAGGAGGAGGAAACCCCGAAACAAATACCACTTATTATTCATGTCCTGATTCCTGTTCTTAGGTGACGAGGATTAAAACCTCTATTTATTATTTAGTATATAGAGACCATACATCTTCATGGTCGTAAACCCTAAGGCTAACGACCTCACTGGTCGTAAGAATTCCAGAGGTTACATAGTACCCGATCTGGTCGGACATGGTTCCAAACCTAGTCTCCGACCAGTCAAATGCTCACAAGGTTTTGAACTGATGTCTGGATCTACGACCAGACATATGCTTTACCGTGTAACGAATGGAACATGTGCTATATATTCCATACCACGCGACGCTACGATACTGGAGTACGGTTACATGACTCATTGACATATAACCGCACAACAGTTGATACAATATCAACTGACACCTCTCTTCGACCAGACGCGTTGCTTCCCGAACAGGCATCTCCTCCAAAGACAACTGTCAACCCTTCATCAACTACATAAGGAGGAATGCGGACTGAAGTTAGAGAGCCCGGAACAGTGAAGATCATTTGGGAGACACTCTCAAGAGCCTTGTACTCCCGAATTAGTCTTTAGTCTAAGTTATATACACTCTTTGTAATAGCCAGTTCAAAGCAATAAAGAGCAGTCTCACTACTTTCTAGAAGATACAAATCATTTTTCTCATTTCATTCATATATTCATAAGATCGGCGTTTTGATCGTCGACATTAGGGGTCCTTCGCATTTTTTATTGTACAAATACATTACCTTTTCTTCAGCTGAAAATGAGGCTACTGTCCTTATGCTGCTTACTGCATCATTTGCCACTTGACTTGCCTCCTCATACATCATCTACAATCATAATTGAGAATCAATGACCCTGACTGTGATAAAACTAATAGTGAGTATGTAGTTCTAGAAATATAGAGATGGAACAATAGATTTACAATCATACTTTCATCAAGAAGATTCTGTTACATCCCCGCTTGATCCATCATCAAACAGTTACGTGTGTTCTTCTTCCACAATTTGTACCCCAATATGTACTAGCCTTATTGACTTTCTTTACTTCCTAAAGGGTAAGGGTCCTGCTAGTTTGTGCGTCTATATACATATACAGCTGGCTAGCCATGTTTCATAATTGAAGTACTAGCTATGAGTATTAATTTATTCTCCATCATGTTATTGTCAGTTGTCATGTAATACTACTTGATTACTTTCCATCAACCTATGTTCTGCACATTAGTTTTTTCTTTCATGTACAGTACATCTAGCTAGGTTGTAAACTGATCAACCCATACTATGAATATATGTGCAATACGTGTTATGTAAACCTGTATATTACAAGTACATATGAGGTATATATACAATATACAATGTTGTACCAAGTTACCCAATAGAACATGGATGCCAAAACTATTTGGAGAAAGTAAATTTCCAAAATGAATGCATGGCTGGTATGTCACAGAAAGTATCATTGGATGTTCTGAGACAATGAAACGTGGCTTAGTTGAAGTGCATCACCCACACAGCACTAACGATGCCAACTAATGTTATTGTTTTTTTTTCTCCTAATGATTCTATGCATGCTCTAAATTGCCTCATTTGTTTTCCCTCTCAGGATTCCATGCAATTAGAACGATAGTGTTGACTGAAAAAAATGCAAAGCAAAACTTAGAATTACATGTGATTCTTAAAAAAAAAACTTAAAACTGCACAAGCTAGTCAGTAGATACTATAGTTTGCTGAGGCTTGATTATTTTCTGGTACTTGCCTACAGTGCCGCCGACTGCCTCCATCGACACACAGCTGCAGCCATCTTCCCCACTGCCGCTCCCTTGTCTCCTCGGCTCCAAAAAGTACTGTAAGGTAGTGGATAAGTGGAAAAATAAATAAAGGTTACTTATTTTCTTCAGTTTTGTCCATTTATGGTGGATTGATACGCTGTCATTACAATGCTACATTAACGTGTTAATAAATAATTGTATTCATTTATAATGGTACTCTTTTATATTGAAAGAAAGTGTTTTTATGCTTTGTTGATCATGTATGTTGTCTTCATGTCAATATGTTTTAGTGTACATATATAGGGCATGTATCCTATGGTAGCTTCTAGCAAGCTCTGTAGTTGTTATGTTTGACATAAATAACAAGTCGGATTAAAATATGCATTATGTTTTGCACACTAGGATGGCTGAGGATCATAGTTGGATGTACACTGGGCGTAGAGAGATGGGTGACTGTAGCCAAGAATGGATGGAAAAGACGATAAATTTTGTGGATCGAGCATTTGCTAGGAGTAATGGACGGGTTGTGCCCTTGTTCTCGTTGTTCGAACACACGGCTACAAATGAGGGCAACAATGACCGCACACTTGTGTAACTATGGATTTAGGCCAGGCTATACCGTATGGGTCTATCATGGCGAGTCACAACGTAGTAAATCAGATGTGCTAAGGGAAGAAACAGACGCTGGCGGCCACAATAAGAGTAGGATATAAGACATGTTAGATGATGTGCGTGATGCATATGTGCCACCTGTAGAGGAAGAACCGGAGCCTGCATCTACAGAGGAAGGTGGGAGCCTGCATGGACATGGCACCACTACAAGGCCGCTGAAGATACCGCTGCAGAAGGAGAAATATAATTTGACAATTGTTTGCATGCAGCGGGTGGAGGAAAGTTTTTGGGTAAGTGACTGTCAGTTTATATGTATAAATATTGATGCTCAACACTCTTGATAGAGAAAAATTCCCAAGGAAAAGAAAACAAAGACAAACATGTAACTTAGCATGGAAATTTATTTTCTACTTACTAATTTGACATCAAATGATAAAAACACATTCTTTAATCATTATGATCACTGTCACATAAACATAGTCAATGTACACTGACAATATAAGAAGATGATGCAAAAGAATCTGAATGATGTGCCTTCGTCTTTTACATTCTTTAATCATTATTGACTGCTAGAATTCAATACATTAGTCTTCCTATAATACTATCCATGCTCCAATACTGTGCTTGTTTAGAAAACTTTCAAGTAATGCTTGTTTACGACCAGTATGTTGATTTATAGCATTATGGTGTGACCAGCGTTCTCTTGTTATTTGCTAATCTTACACATTATCTTGTTATTATCTAGTGGTGGTTTAGATGGGCTGAGGGACAGGAAGCTGATTCTAGGAGAGTGGTGTGTAATGTTGTTAAAAAGCTGATCCTACAGATGATCTATGAAGCACACATCCAAGCGGTGATCTATTACCACACACAAGTCCTTGGAAAGGAAATTCATAGTGCCGAGGCTTGCCAAACGCATATCACTTTGGAGGACTACATGCAGGTAATCATAATTCGTTCCAGTAAAAATGTAAGTCAGAAGAGTGGGTGTTGGGTCCCAAAATGTACTACATGTTGTCAGTTATCCATGCATTGTTCTGGTTCATTCATGTCATTGCTTCCTGTGGGTTCTAGTTTACAATCAATTCTAGTTTATTCATATTTAACACTTGGTTAAATTATGCAATACCTTGGTGGGCCCAGAAGTGTGAAGATGCGTGGCAGCAGATTGCCCAAGAGAGGTGGTGTAACGAACAATGGTTAGAGGACTCTCGTGCTGCTAGGGAGCGGAGATTGTTGATGGGCGGGGCAACACATCGCCAAGGCAGCTCCTCCATGGCTCGCTACAAGAAGCACTTGGTAGGTCAACATGTTCATATTGATTGAATGTTGCAGATACATATTTATATACCTTGTGGTTTTTTTTGGGTGCAGGAAAAGAAGAAGCAGAGGCATGACTCCGATGTAGAGGCATATGTAGAAGCTAGGAGGGATGATCAGGAGGGCACCCTATGCAGCCAGTGCGCAACACAGAACTTGGTACCATTTATACACTATTATTTTGTCCTTGATGATATTCGCTCACTTATGATTTTGTCCAACAGGATGCATATACTGAGGCTGCTAAGGAGATTCATGGTCAGGACTTTGACGTAATGAATTCACCACTGGACGCGACTGCTGTGTGCAGGGCTGGAAAGGGGAAGAAACATGGATGTTTCTTGTTCGGTGCCGGCTACATTAGCACACCGAAAACCCTCTCAGAGGTCCGAACAACAAGTACTGGATCAACGGATGATGTACACCCTCAAAGACGAGTGCGACCTTTATCTGACAGGGTTTCTCAGCTTGAGGCCAGGCTACAAGATGAAATCGAGGCTAGGCAGCGGTTGGAGCAAATGATCCAGGTTTGGACTTCGAACCACATATGCGATGCAAATTGCAATTCATTTATGCCCACAAGCTTACCTTGATATATATATATATAAATTAGTACCATCACTATCCCTTTTTTACTTATCATTAGCTGATATTACTAGTAGATTCTCACCCCATATGACTGAAATAGACAAATATGCAGACACTTCAAACTCGGCTTGATGCCACTACACCAGGAGCACCGCTGCCTACATTATCTAATCCGGTAAGTAATTGCACACTTATTATTATATTGTTAGTCTCTTATGAGTGCTTGAGAGCTCACTTTTGTATGGAGAATGGAGATTTTGTAACTTGGTACTTGCATATTACATAAGTTCATCTTATTTTCTCCTGTGTAACTGATAATACGTGTTACCTGTAATTTACATGGAGCTAAGAGAGCACAATGTTTTGCTATAGAATTGGATTGTTATTTGCTATTACAATATTGTTGCATACTCTTGATCAGCCTTACAATAGTTCTACATTTTTCAACATATTTGTTGCTAATGTTTTTTAGTGTTTCTGTTCAAATCCAAATTTCAGCACACGGCCGGATCAATGGCAGATCCAGCTGCTTTCGATGCTGATGCTGGAGATGGTACACATGTTAGCTGCCCAAACCAGGATCATGTGGATGAGTCCAACGTTGAGAAGCCACCACCAGGTGCTTGCTATCTTGTTTTGTAGATAATCAGATAGATAATTGGAAAATAGAATCATCCACCAGTGAGCTCTGCATTTGCATTTGTGAATGATAGGAGTAGGAACTCTAACAATGGATGAAAAACTCATCAAGCCATGTGGCATCAATTAAACTTCTACCTGCGTATAAATTTGGTCAACTCACAATGTAATTGATTCAAATGGCACCTAATAGTTGATTTCCATAATGGCTAAATATAGGTCTAGACTACAAAGACGATATGACAAATATCAACTCTATATTTATTTGGATTTATCGAGTCTATTTAGTTTTAGATGTTGAACTAGGATGCGTCCACAAAACCTGATTTGCTCAGGTACATCTCAAACGGGAATGTGCAGTACTCGTTAACATGTCCGTTGCAAAAGAGTTTGCAGAAGTAAGTTGTGATTCTTTTCAACTAGGTGAACGATTGTTGGAGATGGATAGCTGTCTCTATATGGAGTAATTGACTTACTGACAATGTTTCCCCTGCATTTACAATTTTATTAGTTTCATCTTGTTTATGTTGAGTAGTAAACTGAATTGTTCTCTTCATGATAATGCAGTGCCCTGAGTTCATGGCTTAAGACTGCTTGGGACTCTGCGGTGTGAAGAAGCTTTTCTCGCATTCTTGTTGATGCAGAGATCATATGAGAAGGTCTTCTCTTTACTAGAATCCAATGTGATAGGAGCAGCTCTAGCTTAAGCCTAAATTGATCTGTACTGTTCGAACTGTTATATGTATCGTATTGCATTTGAACTCATGCGTAGATTTTTGAATTTGAACTCGAATGTTGTGAGCTTGGAAATTATTTCAATATTGTTGAATCTATATATGTCAATATCGTTGAATCTTGCTCTTGAATGTATTGCTGAATCGGGATGTGGAATGTAGTGCAGAATCTGGATGTGGAATGTATTGTTGAATCTGATTCAAATCTAATTGCAAATCGTGCATACGAAAAAAATTAGTTATAGCCTGTTTGACCTACACTCCCGAGTGTTTTATTTGACATACACTCGGGGAAAAAACGTGTTGGCAAAATATTATTTCCTCTTATTCTCGAGTGTCAACACTCGGGAAACGATTAGCGGATTTCCCGAGTGTTTACGTAGCAATATTTCCCGAGAGCTAACGTCAGGAAGTGCTGGCCACGTCGTTCTCGTTCCCGAGTGTCAACACTCGGGGAACGTCTAGGGTCTTTCTACTACTACAGAAAACCTTATCACGCATTTGTTCGAATCGTCATCACGCACGGTTTTGAACCGTCTCAATTTTTATGTCTGTGATAACAGGTGGTTATCACGCACGGTTTTCAACCGCTCGTGATAAGTTTATCACGACGGTTTTTAATAGAACCGTCAGGATACGTAAGTATCCTGACGGTTCTTGGTTTAAACCGTCGTGATACTTTTATCCAGACGGTTTTTAATAGAACCGTCGTGATATGTAAGCCTCACGACGGTTCTTGGTTTAAACCGTGCGTGATACTTGATATCACGAGCGGTTCTATTAAAAACCGCTCGTGATATTTCGATATCACGCACGGTTTAAACCAAGAACCGTCTGTGAGGCTTGCATATCACAGACGGTTCTATTAAAAAACCGTCTGTGATATGTCCTTCCACTAACTAGTTTTTGTCGTATTTTCAGCTAGCCTCAGGAATTGCTAGCCATGCCCTCTGAAAACAAACAAGCAGAAACAGCTACATCACAGATTATTGTTGACAACTCAAAGTGTTCATTTAACTCAAAATCAATTAAAAAAGAATGTTTGAAGTATTGTCGCTAGAGTTACAAATTGAATTACAACTAGTCAAAGTGAGTTACAATATTGAATCAATTACAACTAGTCGACAACGTGAAACTCTCCGTCGGGGTTAACGATTTCCGACTTGATGAAGCTGCAGAGCAACCCTCGAACATGTGTGACCTCGTTCTTCTGGAGTGCTTTTAACTCTAGGTTCAAGTCCTGTCACTAGCAAGAGTAAAGTAGTAAGAATATATATTTAAATTTATAATTAGAAAATAACTATAGCGAGATTGACCTACCTGGGGATCGTGTGTCGTGGAATTAATCAATAGCCGCATATGATGGCATACGAGAATGCGATAGGTGATCTTGTTTTTGCCAAGCAGCACTGCAAAAATGGATATACATATATAGGTACAATCGATTCGAGACGCAATATTTACAGTATGATATATTATTATTGTGTTGTATCGCGTCATCGAAATCGCATCTTGTGGGTTAGTGTGGCGCTGCTCCTTGTATAAACCTCCTCAAAGAACATAGCCGATGAACGCCCTACATGATTCCAAAAAGTTATCCTCGTCCATTTCAAATGAAGGAAGACTACAATACAATTATGTGCGGAGGAAATGATCGTACCTTTCGAGTATTCCTTTAAGAAGGGTGAAGTCATGGTTTTTGTTGAGTAGAGAATCAAGGTACAAAACCATGTTCCTCTTTGGCACAATAATCACAAGAATCCAGTGGAACCTACTCATGTATGTCGCTATAGTCATAAACCTATATATGTTCAAACGAATTTTGTGTAGCAAGTAGTGAAGCACTTACTTCTGGTTATACGGCACCATTATGTACTCCTTGCCGTTCTGAGCAAGCAATCCCATTTTTATGTAATTCTCGACGTAGGATGCGTCTTGGTTTATTGTTTGCTCAGAGATCACATGCGGGTCGAGGAAACCCACCGGTTCGTTGATTCGATGGGCACATTTCATAATGTATCTGTACGTAAGGAATGAGTTGTGATATTTATCGCTATCACGTGAGTGTAGAAATTGATTGTACACACTTACAGTGTCCAACATCGTAGAAGTGAGGCGTCGAGGGCAGTTAGGTTGTATAGGTCGAATAAGTCCTCGAAGCCCACGACGAAGTGGCCCGCCTCGTGATGAAAATGCTCGCTCCCGTATTTGACGCTGATTCCAGTATGGCTCCCCTCCTCTTGGGTCTTGCGCATGTACCACTCATGCAAAGATTGACAAGCTAGTCCCGAGCCGGTTAGTTCTTTGTCAGAGACCAACGGATATCCAAGGGAGTATTGCCCGGGCTTGGCGCTGAATCTTCTTCGATATCGATTTGCCCGTAATGACACGCCTGCGGTACGTCTTCTCTGGAGATGACTCAGGGACTGATATGGTGACACGCTTGTCTTGTCCCTTCGGCGTCTTCTCGACGGGAACCGATGAGGTGGGCTTCGGCGAAGGTCAGGGCGGACTCATCGAGGGTCCTATTGGAGAGGCAAAGCGGTCGTGATGATATCGCGTCATCTGCAGGTCGAGGCGATGTCCTTCTTGGGCCACTGGATAAAAGTGTGCACGGCATCCCCTAGTGTTGTGATTTCTTCGTTCGGGGGAATTTCCAGCGGGATGGCCATGAAATTGTCATGTACCATGTCCACCGCACTCGGCGTAACCTGCGCCACACGTGGGCACCGTCTTTGCTTGCCTTCTTCCTGGTATGGATACACCATACCCCGCCAAGCCTCAATAGCAATCGACCCAACCATCCTCACTTGGAGCTTGCAGGGCGTCGGCTCCTACAAAACGGTACACAATTAGCTAAGGCGTCCTATATGTCTATATTTGGAGCATTCCAGAGATGTACATTACCTCGATGTCGCCGATCGGTAATTGTGCGTCGTCATGTCCGAATTATGTGTGGGCGCGACGCCTCCGATGTTGAGGAGGACTTGCTCCCAAATTAACGAGGCGGCTTGCGCCTCATGAGTTCATTTACTTGGTTACGTAAACTTGTTATTTGTCCTTGAAATTTTTCAATAATGACATGTTCCAAATAGGCGTCGTCTGGTCCTTGGATCTCTTCCTACTCCTATATGTGGCGGAGTCGTGTGGGAATCCATCCCTCCAAGGTACGTAAACCCCAACGCCTCGCGTGCGACCCGGGTGCTCCTTGTTTCCCAGGGTTGTAGATAGTACATCCTTCTCCCTGTCCACTTCGAGGAACCTTGGGAAGATGCGAAGTCAATGCTTCTGCAAGAGGACATCATGTTATTATAGACACCATGAAGTTATGGACTTATTAACAACTAAGTGGTTCGACATATTTACCAGGCGTTGGGACACTGCCTCGTCTGCCTGGTTTGCGAAAGAGATGCTGCCCGAAGACGTGGCTGATGCCCTCGCTCTTAACGTGCTCGAGTGCGCTCGTCGAGATCCCAAGAACGGTCGGGCGGCGGTCTCGTCCTCCGCCGCCCGCTTCGTGGCTTTACCGCGTACCAGGCCGTGCCGAAGTTTGTGGGGGTGAGTGTTTTGGGCCAGAGAGCTCAGGCGCCGCACTTTGCTCTGAAATTCGGCCGTCGTCTTCATCTCGCACGAAGGCATCCCATGTATCCCGCGACAAGAAAGGATACTTCGTGAAGGCGTCCACCGGTGTTCACAAACTGCGTGACAAGCGAGCTCTTGAAGGTCCTCCACGCGTGGCACATCGCGGCGGCGCGTGCCATCGCACACGCGTGTCCGTCTCGCCGGGGAAAGTGAACGAGGCGGCTCATCCACAATCGTCTCTCTGTACATCCGCCGACACTTCGAGTTGGGGTGGTTATGGGGACCGCTCCTTACAAGTACCCGCAGACGGTCCGAATCTCGCGCACCTTTCTTGGGACTCGGCGGGATCCCGCGTCAGCGACCTCCGTGATCGTCATGCGGCCGAGGGCAATTTGGATATTCCTCGCCTTCTCGCTGCGTACCACCTTGATCGGAGATCCGGGCGCATTTGGCGACGTTGATGACGGCGGCGAAGACGGTGCCTCTGCCATCTCGCTTACTTGCTATCTATATAAGTTACGTGCGCAATTATTACATAGTATATAATATATGGGAAATTGCACAAAAATATAAACAAATATAATCAACGCTTGCCATCTCGAGTAAAATAAAATAAATTACCGTCGGTGTACCATAAGAATCATCACGGTTCCCGTGTTTACCAGTTAGTCGGCACCCTAAGTATCGAGACTACCCACACCAACCTAGGTTAACCGGCATCTTGTTTTTCAAGTCACCTAGGCTAACCTGCATTAGTCGAGCACCGGATACCCATGATACCTAGGCCAACCTAGTAAATCGGCACCGCCTTACTTCCATAGGTTTTCATCATTCGACACTATACCTCAAGTTTGAGATCGAAAATTAATTAAGAAAACACAACCACGCTACCAACTAGATCATCTTCGATGTTTATTAAGAAAATATAGTAAAATGTTGATCAAGAACCGATAACTACAAGAGAGATTTTTCTTAATATATGCAGAAAAGTGAATGAAATGAAATACAACAGTTATAAACTAAAATTCTCAGCCTCTATGACAATTCAAACAGATGAATAACGATTGATCGCAGCCTCTATGACACAACAACTCAATTGACATGGCTACAGTATCAGATTTGTAACCAAAACCGAAATCTGGACAGATTAGAGAATGAATGCTTGTTGATTCACTAAACCATGATAAATGAACATTTCTAATGAGGTTATAGCTAGATGAGTAGTAGTTAAAGTTTAACTCATCATTAATCATTAGATAACACTCAAGAACAGATTTCAGTTTGACTGGACTTAGAGATTACATCCTGAAACTGAAACAGGACAGATTAAAGATAAAAGATTTAATGCTCCAATAGACTATCACAAAATGGTATACTTGATGGAGCTACAGCTAGATAAGTACAACTACAAGTCTAACTTATCACTTAACATTTGCTAACACTAAAATCAAATTTTAGTTTGAATTGAAACTGCAGTTTTCAGATTTGCAAAAACCAAAAACAGAGCAGAGAGTTCACAACAGTAAGCTTGCTGCTATGTTGGGTTATGAGAAAATGATATTTCGGATTAAGTTACAGTTAAAGGAGTATAATTTAAAGTCTAATTCCTCACCAAAACTAGCTAGCACACAGTTGCAACAATGATGTTATCATATCCATACAACAAAGAAGCTAATGAAGCAAACAAAGTAATATTAATGCGGGAGAGTTTGCACCAAGCTCAAGAAAGGATGAAAAAGTATGCGGATTTGAAGAGACTAGAGAGACAATTTGCAGTGGGGGATATGGTTTACTTAAAGATGCTCATCTAAGTAATATTTAATGTAT
The DNA here is from genome assembly GCA_036346395.1 of Hsuehochloa calcarea. NCBI lineage: Eukaryota > Viridiplantae > Streptophyta > Magnoliopsida > Poales > Poaceae > Hsuehochloa > Hsuehochloa calcarea. Next base: position 26,113,150 of record CM070593.1, on the reverse strand, counting down.
ATAATTTGCAGTGTCTAAAGTTCCCTGATATGTTCAACAGGGTGCTTTCGGCAAGGATGCTTTGTTTGGATTTGGCTTGACAACATACTCGTTGCTTGGACTTGGATGGTAAGCCGATCTATCTTGCACTTAGACTTGGGATATTTGGCTTGATGTTTCTATTGCGGATAGTTTGGTCTCGACCTCTATGACAACATTTCCATCCATGTGCAAAGTACATGACAAGTATGCGTGGTTGATTGCCACTAAACTGCACCATGCAATATTTAATGTATATAACAAAGCCGATGATTTTGTACTGATTGCTAATAAAGAAAAATGCTGAACTTGTCAGAACCAACACAACACTACCAAGTAGGTCAGAATACTGAATTTGTTTTTAGTTCGAAACTTAAAAGAAGGTAGATTTAGGAGTACCACGGGTAGGGATCGGGCCAGAGCACCGAGGGCGAGCCGGTGGAGTAGAGCGACGCCGCGGTGCCGGGCAGAGCGGAGCGAGGTCGGCGCAGCAGAGGCGCCGAGCCGGCCGGGAGCGGAGCGACCGGCCGAGGCGATCGAGGCAATGAGGCGACGCAGCGGGCCGAGGCGCAGGGAGCAGCACCGAGGAACCGGAGGCGGAGCAGCGGCTGGACAGCGAAGGGGCGCGTGAGAGGTGAAGAGTGAGCAAAACCCTAGCGGTCCCGGCCTTATAAAAATAACATCACAGACGGTTCTTTCAGAGAACCGAACCGCAGTGATATGAATAACCGCTGCGTGATATGAATATCATCACGTTTCTAATATAGAACCGCTCGTGATGTGTGTGATATCACGAGCGGTTCTAAGATAGAACCGCTCAGGATTCATTATCGCTGCACGGCTCTATTCTAGATCCGTGCTCGTGATATCCCCACAACAGCATGTATGAACTGTTGGATAAGCAGTATGATGACAAGTTTGAGTTCAAAAGTTCATATCTAATTCAACTCAACATTACCATGAATATCCACATTGACATCAATATTAAAGATCACAAGTCCATAACACATTAACACATGACAATGGAATAAATAAATTAATTACAATGGAGTAATTAAATTCTTAATTAAAATACAGCCCTTCATGATGATCGACGCGCATATAGCTAGCTTCCTCACTGGTTCTTCCTCGAGCCCGATGCCGTCTCCGAAAGGTGGCAACTCGTCAAATTGATTGTATTCTTCCTCGCCCACTACATTCTCAACTCCGACAATCCTCCTTTTCCATGAAGAACTACGTGGCGCTTCTTATTTGCCTGGTCGGTTACATAGAAGACTTGAACAACTTGGTTAGCCAAGATGCGAATGGTTCGCCTTTGTATCCGACACGCTCGAGGTCCACGGTAGTGACGCCGCATTTGTCGACCTTCACCGTGGGAGATGGACCCAACGGCACCAAATAGGGGATCTTGAAAAGCACGTGTCGATCTCCCATATCTCCTCTATTTGCCCATAGTACGAGCTCCTCACCATCGGCATCTTGAATGCATCTATGCGGACACCGTTGTTACGCCTTTGTGCTCTTCCTATCCCGAGTGCCGTATAAAATGTGTACCCATTTATGTCGATCCTTGCCATGTGACAATTGTAAACTGTGGCCCTCTTGCCAACCATAGCAACAGATCATCACTTGATGACCTCCGAGTGATTCGCGCTTTAACCATTCGTTGAACCGACGGTTGTGCTCTCTCGTGATCCAAACCTCCGACCGTCCGGATTCGCATGCGTACCATGTCTTTGTGCTCGCCGATGTACGGGACACTTGGGTCATGTGTTGCAAGACCGTGAAATGGGCTTGAGCGCGTATCGGATCGGGAGTGATTGATTTCCTTCCGATGGTCCCGATACCATCCAATCTCCCCTCATGACGAGATAGAGGCACACCAATCGGATCCACCGAGCCATGTAGTCGACGCGAACTCAATGACCTCTTCCGTTGCATAACCTTCGATGATGCTTGCCCTCGGTCGAGATCGATTCCGTCGTAGGACTTGAGAATTCCCATGTACCTCTCGAACGGGTACATATGACGAGAAACACAGGTCGCATATCTTTATCTCTTTCACAAGGTGAACAATGAGATGGACCATGATATCGAAAAATGACGGAGGGAAATACATCTCAAGATGACACGAGTCGTCACTACCTCGGCCTGCAAGCATCTAGTCCTTGGGGATCGATGACCTTCTGGAGCAATTGAGTTGAAGAATAAACACGCCCTCAGGATTGCCACTCGGACCTTGTTCGGCAAGATACTCCTAATTGCAACAGAAGCATTTGTGTCATCAGCACACGACAATCATGCGACTTCATACCAATTAATTTCAAATCTTGCATAGAAACAAGTTTCTTAATGTTAGCGGAGTAACCAGACGGGACTTTCACACCGTGCAAGCTCTGGCACAGTTCATTTCTCTCGGCCTTGGACAGAGTGTAGCAAGCTGGGGGAAGGTACGTTCGTCCTGTATCGGTCTCTTTCGGTGCTAACTCGGTCCTTATGTTCATATCGACCAAGTCACGCCGTGCGTTAACACCATCCTTTGTTTTGCCACTAATGTTCAAAGAAGAGACCAATCAAGCTATCACATACATTCTTCTCTCGCATAACGTCGATGCAGTGGCGAACTTCTAAGTACTCCCAATAAGGCAAGTCCCAAAAAATTGACCGCTTCTTCCAGATGTTCTTCTCACGGGTTCTTAATTTACGTCCCTTCCCAAGCACAACATCGATATCCTTAACCATATCATAGACCTCTTTCCCACTAAAAGCCCTTGAAGTCGAACCGCCTTCCTTATTTCCGTCGAATTGTTTCTTCATCTTGCGGTATGGGTGACTCTCGGAAGGAACCTACGGTGACGCATATACACGCTTTGCGCGAGTTATTCAACCATACACTCTCCGTAGCATCTAAGCAAAGGCGAGACGAGCTTTGGCTCCTTTTGTACCGGCTTCGACAGTTACCAAGGGCGGAAAAATCATTGATGGTGCGAAACAACATGGCGTGTAAAGTGAAGTTCTCTCGCTTGTACGCATCCCATACCTGCACCCTTCGCTCCACAAAGGTCACAAGATCTTCCAAAGAATGGTGCTAGGTACACATCAATATCATTCCCAGTTGCTTCGCCCTTGGATAAGTAGTGACATCAAAATGTACTTCCGCTTCATACAGAGCCAAGGAGGAAGGTTGTACATACATAGATTCACGGGCAGTGCTATGTCACGCTCATGTTACCGAAAGGATTCATTCCATCCATACTCAACCCTAACCTTATGTTCCTCGGTTCCGCACCGAACTCTTGAAGCTCCGATCGAAGTTTCTCCACCGCGTAATCGCAGGTGTCTTAGCTTTCCATCTCTCTTACGCTCCTCACGAGTGCCAACGCAGCAATCTTGCCTCCTTTGGGTTCGCAAATAAACGCTTCAAACGTGGGATTACAGTGCGATACCACAACATCTTAGCAGAGGTCCTTGCTTCACCTTAGCGATATTTTGACGCTTGTATCGGGATGCTTTGCACACGGACAATAATGAATGTCCGCATACTCTTTACGGTAGAGGATACAATCGTTCGGACATGCATGTATTCTTTCTACTTCCATTCCCAATGGGCAAATAACCTTCTTTGCTTGATAGGTGGTCTTTGGGCAACACGCTTCCCTCCTAAGGATGTCCGCTAGGAGACCTAACAACGCCGTGAAACTCTTATCGGACCAACTATTGCTTGCCTTCAATTTCAGCGGTTCAAGCACGGTTGACAACCTTGTGTATTCCGGCTTGCGGCCAGGAACAAAGGTCTCACCGAGTCCTCCCTTAAGCCCTCGAATTTACAAAACTCTCTCTCACTTTGTAGTTCTCTTACGCATCGCGTAGCATCCGATCCAGTTGTCATCGTGCCCCTATCCTCATCAAAAGCACACCACATCCGGCAAATCGTTGACTTCCTCGGCGATGTCGTCATTATTAACCACGTATAATCTGCTCTTCACCGTGGTCGGTCCAACATGTATACCCTTTTTGAAACCCTTCAATCAAGTGCGCTTCGATCTGCGCGCGTTGTTAAACATCTTCAGATTACGCAATCAATGCACTGACGAGACATAAAATTTATCCCTTCTTCAACATATCACGCCAATGCTCTTCTAAAAGCAACCACGCCATTAATGTAATCTTGACTCACACGGTTCACACCGTACATCCAGTTTCGATCCATCTACACTACGCATGTAACAAATTAGTGTCAAATTGATTAGCGATTAATTTATAGCAAACGAAAATGTGCAATATAAACTCATTCTCCAACATTTGCATCTAAGGTTATTGAAAGAAAAGTCTTCACTAGTTAAGTACCACACGCGGTGGCATAGCGTAGCCATGCCTACGGCCACAACCATGATCCCTACCTCTCGACACCGATATCTATCTCAATTGAACAATCATGCAACCCAAATATAGGCATCATCTCATACAACACTTATTAACCTGAAATACCGGAACCGCAAATGCAATATTGCTTGACCCAAACCCCACCGTACTGTGAACCGGTGTGTAAATTTTATTTTTTTAAGCCAATTAATTATCCTAACTCAAATTTTAGTGATTATTAGACCTAATTCAATTTTATTAAGTTACCACTCCTAAGTCAAATTTTAGTTCATTAGTTATAAGGGAAACCATTATTCAAAACTAAGATTTGCAGGGCTAATATTATTTATTCCAACATTGACGGTGCAAGATCGATCATGTGCTCATACCAGTATTAGAGGAGGAGCCGCAGGTTGGAGGAGCTAGAGGCGAGGAAGTGGCGCTGGGCGGTAGACACAATAAAGCAGTGAGGAGCTAGGGCAGGGAAGTGGCGCAGGTTGGAGGAGCTAGGGCAGGGAAGTGGCGCCTGGAGCGGTAGACACAGCGCAGTGCGGCTGAGGGATGTCTCGGCTCAATTTATATGAAGCACAGGAAATCACAGACGGTTCTATTTCGAACCGCTCGTGATAGTCAATATCACGCATTTTACGAAATAGAACCGTCTGTGTGATATCACAACCGTCTGTGATGGGCCGTCTGCTATAGACTCTTTTGTAGTAGTGTTCCCGAGTGTTTACGTGGCAATATTTTCCCGAGTGTTTACACTCGGGAGAGAAAAAAAACTTTCCCAAGTATCAACACTCGGAAACGTGTATCACATTCCCGAGTGTTTAGGTCGCGATATGTCCCGAGTATCCGCACTCAGGAAAGTATTCCGTTCCGGTGATTACGGTGCTCGAACAATTTTTTTTCTCTCGAGTGCCATATTTTTCCCGAGTGTAAATATTGACACTCGGTAAAAGTTTGTTTCCCGAGTGTTACCCTCGGGAAATACTAATTTATCCGACTAAACTATCCCGAGTGTTTTTTTTCCCGACGGTTGACCTTTGGAAAAGTATTTCCCGAGTGTTTTTGTGGATTTCCCGAGTGGTTCGAGCACTCAGGAAACTAACGGATTCTGGTAGTGCACATTCTAAATAGATCGTTATTTTTGTTAATTGGATACTGTATATGCGTTCTTCCTCGTAGAAAAAAAAAGTGTCTTTGATGTTTTAAGGATGAGTGCTGTAGGACTGTATGTAGGTCGGCGGGTGTGGTCTGGTTTGAAAGTGAACGGACAGTTAGTTCAAGTGTGCTGCTGCTGGCATATGCGGCTCGACTTGACGTGCAGACTGCGAGCGGCTGCATCTACCCTTGAGAAGGGGAAATTTTTGTGTGTAGTATCATTTCTATCATAAAAAAAATCTGGTTATTTTGCTTTTTTTTTTTCCATTCTTTCGTCAGTACGTATTTCATTTTTGCTACTCTATCCAATGTTTCGTAAGTCATATTTGACCTTTAAGAAATATGCCTAAATATAAAAACCCTAGAAAATCATAGAAAAAACAGAAAAAATGAAGAAAATAACAATAAAATGTAGAAAAATTTGACGATAACTTTTGAACATTTTTTTTTAAAAAAAATTACACTAGGAAAATTTCTCAAAACATTTACACCAAGGAAAACGTTTTAATTCTTCAACTTTTATGGAACATTGCTGAGATTTTCATGATGTGAAACTTTTGTGCAATTTTAATTTTTTTGTTCAGAAGTGGTGCCTTAATTTTCTGTATTTTGTGGGGTTTTTTTTTTGCATGTGTCTTAGCAACCAAACCCTGTTGACTTACAAAAATTGGACGAAGTGGTAAAAATAAAATACGCAATGAAGGAAGAAGGGCAAAAACAAAATACACAATGATGGAAGGATGGCACAAACGAAATGAACTGATTTCCTATAGCAAAAACGATATTGTATATATTTTAAGTGATAGGAACAAAATTTTCCCCTCGAGAAGACTGGACTTACTCTTCCACGTGGCATGTTCGGATGTTCCTGTTCTTCTTTTGGAAGAGGAAATTAGCAGCATTACTACACTACAGTAAGTCTATAGGATTTTCTTCTTCTCCCTTCGATCTTGCAAGGAACTTTACATATAGTTGGCTAGGTAGCCAGAGTAGCAATCACTTCAAGGGTATATGCAGTCCACTTTAAACCTTAATTTGAGTCATGGAATCAGATTCGCATATATGCTAGCATCATTTTCAACAATTTCAGGAACACAATCCTGTGCAAACTGTTCATTTCAACTCCTTCCTAAACCAAGAAACTAGCCTCCCTGGTTGAAGCTCGACAAATTTAAACCACTGTTGATGGAGGTTATTGCGGGTTTCTTACCAAGGGGTTTGCTATTTAGTGCATACGCACCGCAACACAATCGCGTGTTCCGAAAAGGCCCACGCGTCCCGACAAGCCGACTTGTTCCGAAAGCCCAGGCTTGCCTCATAATTTGAAATTTCTAGTAAAAAATTCTAAGCTTTCAACTCACAAATTTTGAAGAATTTTCAATTCAGATTTTAAAAAACTTTCATTTCAATATAAAAAAGCTTTCAAATCGGGTTCAACCCTTTCAATTTGGATTAGAAATCTTTCAATTCATGAACTTTCAACACAAGATTCACCTTGCACATGAAAAAAAATCCCCAACTTTCAATTCGGATTTGAACTTTCTAGTCCCATCGCACGGTTTACTTTTAGTATTTCACAACTTTGAACTAAAAGAGAGATCAACTTTCATCTGGGCTGGATGCGCCGTGTTAGATTAATCTTGTTTTGGTAGTTTTAGTTTTTAAGTTTAGATTAGTTGAGTCCGTTTCTGTTTTGGTTTCCGTTTCCTAGTAGGAGAAGGTTTATGAATACATGTCTGAGTCGGTTGTGCATATGGGTATAAAAGTTAGCCTAGAGCTGTGTATCTAGGTGAGTTAAGAAGCAAATAAAAACACAAAAAGAGGAGCATTGCTCCTAGAAAGAAATTGTTCTTTGTCTTGGGTTTGCTTATCTCACCAGGAAAGAAAAGCGTAGCTTTGCTACTAGCATAGAGAAGACAAGGAAGAGAGTTAGGAGGGCTGTGCTGCTGACAGCTTCACGTGAAGACGTTGAGGCACAGGGGTGCTGCTGCTCCCTCACGCGAAGAATCAAGGCACTGCTTCAAACGAAGAAGCAAGGCGCTGCATGGAATGGTCACGTCAGGACGTATGAGTCACATCGAAGTCAGAAGGACCAGCGGGTCTAGGGAGAAAACGACATTCTCTGGACAACGTAGAGACGGCGCAAAGGGACCGAGTGGTTTTCTTTGGAAGATGAACCGAGTGTAGAGACAGAGCAAGACAACGAAAATTCCAACAGTTGGTATCAGAGCGTTCTGATCTTGGTGGTACCTGAAGATCATGGGCGATAAGGCGAAGACCCAGGATGGGTCGTTCTCCCTCCTATATCCTGTCCTGACGACCGACAATTACCCGGTGTGTACAATGAAGATGAAAACGAACATGCGCGCCCAGGGAGTCTGGGGTGCAGTCGATCCAAAGACGAAGGCCAAGGAGGTGGACAACGAGGTGGACCAGACGGCTTTGGCCATCATCTACCACGCGGTGCCAAACTCCATGATGCGGCAGCTCATTGGTAAGGAGACGGCACATGAGGCATGGGTGACACTTCAGAAGATGCACGAGGGAGTTGACCGCGTGCAGGAGGTGCGGCTCCAAAATTTGCACACCGAGTTCGAAAATCTCCATATGGGAGAGACCTAGTCAGTAGACGAGTTCGCCGGCAAGTTGACTTCACTGTACAATCATGTACAATCAGATTGTCTCTCTCGGCGACAACATGGAGGAATCTATTGCAGTGAAAAAATACCTGCGTGTGCTACCAGAAAAGTTCGTACTGACATCACCACGCTCATGTACTCCTCGGATCTGGAGATAAAGAAGATTGAGGAGATCACCGGTTCCCTCAAGGTGCATGAGGAACTACTGAGGGGGTATCAGTCCCGTAACGAGCAAAGGTATCAGTCACATAACGAGTAGGTGTTGCTTTTAAAGGGGAATACAAGAAGTAGTGGCAGACAATTTTACAAGAAATCGTCGGAGGAGGACGACTGTGGCTCATCAAGAAGCCGTGAGCACGAGCGTGGACGTGCGCGTGAGCGAGGCAGCAGAGGAGGACGTGGAGATTAAGCTAGGCAAGACGATGGTGACAGATCCTATGATAAGTCACATATCAAGTGTTTTAAATGTGATAAATATGATCACTACGCGTCGGAGTGCTGCAGCCATATAAAAGTGCTTCAACTGTGACAAGTATGGACACAACACCTCGGTTTGTCAAAATAAGAAGAACGAGGAGGTAAACCTCACCCGAGCTAGTGAAGACGATGAGCCGACCCTGCTTTTCTCCTTATGTGTCAACGAGAGGCCGGTCATGGTGATGTTGAGCGAGGAGAACGTAGTTCCTAAACTACACATAGAGGGAGGCAACCATGATTATACTGATGAGTGGTACTTGGACAATGGAGCAAGCAATCACATGATGGGAGATCGCTCCATGCTCCATGAGCTCGACGAGAAGATTTCTTTGAAAATCAAGTTTGGCGACGGCTCCACGATACAAATAAGAGGCAAATGATCAATGCTATTGCAATGCAAGAACGGAGATCAGAGGATGCTGACTGAAATCTATTATGTACCGAGTCTGCGTAACAACATACTCAATCTCGGGCAGTTGGCGGAACGAGGGTGCAGGGTGGAGCTGCAGGATAAGTTCTTGCGTGCCTATGACAAGGACAAAGATCTGTTGATGAAGGTGAAAAGATCCCCAAACCGGTTGTACAAAATTTCTCTGAAAACTTGTAAGTCGGTTTGTGTAAAGGACAGTCTGGAGGAGCCAGAGTGGAACTGGAGTATTAAACTAGGACATAGTGGGACCCATGAGTGGCACGCGGTTGGTGCAGGAGGCACAGCAGGTGGAACCTTGGGAGGTCCAGACATCGCAGGAAGGCGCGCAAGGCGATCAAGGTGATGGCGAGTTCCACGCGCATGCAGTTGTTGCTGGAGGAACCAGCAGCTCGGGTCAAGCCCATGAACCCCACTCGTATGCAGGCACAGCAGGAGGGAGAGGCGGTGATAGCCTCAGCTGAAATGTATGCGGGAAAGCGGGCAGAGATGGTCCAAGAGAGAGGAGCGAGAGGCTCAGGTAATAGCGAAGCCCAGGCGGCCGTGGGAGTAGGTGCTCTAGCCCAGGCGGGCGTGCAAGGAAGGACGAGTTCAGTCCAGGTGCGAGGCGCGGTAAGCGTTGGTTTGTGCATGGCTCAGGATGGAGCAAGTGCATGCGGTAGGGCGGTATCGGCCCAGGAAGGAACGACGCACGGGAGTGCAGGTAAAAGAGGAAGACTTGGAAGTTCAAGAAACGAGAGAAGATTAGCATAATCAAGATGAAAAAAAGATTAAGATGGTGATTGTTAGATTAATCTTGTTTTGGTGGTTTTAGTTTCTAAGTTTAGATGTGTTGAGTCCGTTTCTGTTTTGGTTTCCGTTTCCTAGTAGGAGAAGGTTTATGAATACGTGTTTGAGTCGGTTGTGCATATGGGTATAAAAGTTAGCATAGAGCCATGTATCTGGGTGAGTTGAGAAGCAAATAAAAATACAAAAAGAGGAGCATTGCTCCTGGAAAGAAATCGTTCTTTGTGGTCTTGGGTTTGCTTGTCTCACCAGGAAAGAAAAGCGTAGCTTTTCTACTAGCATCGAGAAGACAAGGAAGAGAGCTAGGAGGGCGGTGCTGCTGACAGCCTCACATGAAGACGTTGAGGCACAGGGGTGCTGCTGCTCCCTCATGCGAGAAGCAAGGCACTGCTTCAAACGAAGAAGCAAGCGCTGCTTGGAGCAGTCACGTTAGGACGTACGGGTCACATCAAAGGCAGAAGGACCAGCAGGTCCAGGGAGAAAATGACGTTCTCTGAACGACGCAAAGTGACCGAGTGGTTTTCTCTGGAAGAAGAACCGAGCGCAGAGACAGAGCAAAACAATAAAAATTCCTACACGCCACACCTTGTCATCAGGAAGAGGACGGACAGGGGAGGACATTAGCGAGACAGGGGAGGACATTGGTGAGGCGGCTGGGCGTAGGAAGGAGGAAACATGGTAGATGGGAGGAGGAGGCACGGGGGAGGACAAGGAGGACACGACGAAGTTCCACTGGGTCTCTGTAGGATCAAGAATATCCAACTAGAGTGAGTTGAATGGTAGATTTTTAAATTCTGTTGCTAAAACATGATTTTTGTGCAAGTATGAAATAAAATTCATTTTTCACAATTCAAAACCTAAATTATCTAAGTCTCACTAAGTACACAAACAACCTAAGACTAAACAAGGTTAGAAATCCTAGGGTGACAAGCAAGCAATTCAATCATTAGGAATGTAAATGCACAAAGTAAAGAGGTACACGAGTAAACCACAAGAGGAGACAATCGATGTTTTTCGGTAGTCTCAGAGGTATATAAGTCTCCCCTAATCCATGTTGAGGGAGATTAAACGAATCAAGTCGGCTCCATGTGCGAATGAGCCTTCCTCAATCCACTAGTGGTAGCTCATTTCCACACTGGGCAGGTGAGCTCCATCCTTGACAACACAACTAGGCCTATTCACAACTTCTTGAAGAGATCATCCACTCAAACACATCCAAGGCGTATATGATGCACCAAAGAGTAAAGAGTAAATGACGCTTGCTTGAAGCAATTCTCAAGTGCCACAAAGCTCAAATAATGGATACGATGCACTTGAATGCTCTCAACAACCCCACGAGAATGAAATCAATGCTCAAGAGGCGAAGAGAGGAGACAAGTGTAACACCTCGGCTCAACACGAAGCTTGGAATGCCACTAAACTACATTAACTATCAATTTTAACATCAATTATCAATAAATTACATAAAGTATATCAATGATAAAACCCATCTACGAGTTACAATAACAAAAACATAACGATATAGCAATCATAAATAATTATTTCCTAGGAAGCATGGCTGGATAATAAACCAAGATCAAAGCAAAACCAATCGAACCAAGTCTATTGAGTGAATAATCAAATCCAACCTATCAATTAAGGCTAAGCAATAATATCAAGTCCTAATTATAAATTATCATACTAATAAAAGTGTATCATGGCCAATGTTTCATGTATTTCAATGTATGACGTGATTCCAAGTGTGCTAACCCTTCCCATGTTCAACGTTGTCAACCGTCACCTAAAAATAACAAAAGAGCAAGAGTGAGTCCACGACTCAACAAGTACAATAATAAGCAATGTACAATGATTAATCAACTATAAACAATATTACCATCAACATCAACTATTTTCCTTTTCTTTATTCTCATACTCAATCATCAAATTCTATTTTCTTTAAATACAAGGTATCCCTATACTACATGTCCACATGCAAATCCTTTCGCGTATACTGGTATAGTATAAGTGAACACTCGCGATAATATTCACTCTCAAGCTCATCCTCCAAAAGGATCGAGAACCTCCTCCACTCCTGTGGAGTCTCTACAACAAGGTAGATATATAATCACCATGATCACCTTCTTTTCATGCAATGATGCTTATGAATGCTCAATTTAACGTAACTTCATATATAATACTATCATCCAACATTCTTGAATTCATCAATACAATTAATATCATGACCACTCATATTTTTTGTAATTAAATAAGATGAAAGCAAAAACAATATAATGATAATGATTGATAAAGAATACAACGATCCACCATCGATCACTGTCTACCATGTACTTACCTCTTTATTTATCATAGTGGTTTGTTATTAACAAGAACCGTCTCTGATAAACGCGACTGCTTTGAAGAAGACGGCGAGTACACCTAAGAAAGCAATCAAGCTCACCACGACGCATGATTTTTTTCGGGGGGTTGTCCACGCAACATGAGGAGGATGAGACAGCAGCCACGACCAACCTCCTCAAGCCTAACACAGTCTCCTGGCAACCATGCTTCTTGAACTCATAGGGGCTGGTCATACCGACCAGCCAAAAAATACTAATGAAGTAAGAGTGAGCCAAGCCGGAATACAATCACGGTATGACCAGCCCCTACAAGTTCAAGAAGCATGGCTACCAGGAGAGTGTGTCGGGTTCGATGAAGTAGGTTGTGGCTACCATCTCATCACCTCATACGGCATGGACGACAATCGAAAAAACGATCATGCTTCGTGGTGGGCTTGGTTGCTTTCTTAGTCGTAGTCGTCGTCTTCTTCAAAGCAGCCACATCAGAGACAAATGAATACTATCATTAGATCACCAAGAACAAATAAATCTACAAGCACACTTGAAAATCTATGGTATTTCTTTCACTAAACGTGCCCTAGAGCTGGCTGTCTCCTTCAAAGCAGCCGTATATATATCAGACAATCGAAAAAAGATCATGCTTCGTGGTGGGCTTGGTTGCTTTCTTAGTCGTACTCATCGTCTTCTTCAAAACAGCCACATCAGAGACAAAGGAATACTAACATTAGATCACCAAGAACAAATAAATCTACAAGCACACTTGAAAATCTATGGTATTTCTTTCACTAAACGTGCCCTAGAGCTGGCTGTCTCCTTCAAAGCAGCCGTATATATATCGGAGACATTTCTCACTACAAATAGTTCTAGATCTGAGGGGACGACTAGATATTTAAGGGGACGACAAGAACCGTCTGTGATACTATACAGTTTCACACACGGTTATTGTTATGATACGTCTATGCTATTAATCACAGACGGTTCGTAACAAGAACCGTCTGTGTGGCCTACGATTATCAGGTTGTTTAAAATTGTTTGCGATATGTATCACAGATAATTCTTTTTAAGAACAGTATGTGATATGAGCAATTAAATATCTGATCGTCCTGACTCCAGATAGATATGTCCATAGGGAGATTTGTCTCTGATATGCGCACAACTGCTTTGAAGGAGGCGACTGGCTCTGAGGCATTTGGTAAAAGAATTAAATACCGAAGATTTGCAATTGTGTGCTTGTAGATCTATTTATTCTTGGTGATCTAATGTTAGTATTTGCTTCTAATTATATGCATTATATAATCTAGAGAGATCGATGATAGCTAGGTTTATCATCCAAGGAGGTTATTGACAGTTAAGATTTACAATAGAACAATGAGGGGTATGTATATATATATATATATTGACTTGTCCTGTATTATGTAAAATAATATTGTTTACATGATAGAGAGCCTCAGTTCTGACTATGTCATCAAATGAATTAGAGGAAGGGAGGAGAAGGAAAGGAGGAAGAAAGAGAGGTTGGTCAATTGGAAGAGATCTCGTTGGATATTTGGGATCTTCGTGGTGAACTACAAGGGTAACGATCTGTAATCCTTTATATTTGCCATGGGTTAATCGCTATTCAATTTATAGTATATTTGGTCAATAGGAAGAGTACGTAGTTATGTGCATTAATCTAATTTGTTACGTGCGTAATGTAGATGGGTCAAACTTCCACAGGGTGTAAAGGTCGACAAGTACAACGTCACTACTGTAGACTTCGAATGTGTTGGATACAAGGACGAACTATTCGTACTCACTAAGCAAGTTGTTCAAGTTTTTTATGTAAAGGACCCGGCAAATAAGAATCGCAACGTAGTTCTTCATGGAAAAAGAAGGATTGCTGAAGTTGAGAATGTCGTGGATGAGGAAGAGTACAATCAATTTGACGAGTTACCTCCTTTCAGAGATAACATTATGCTCTAGGAAGAACTGGGTGAGGAAGCTAGCTATATGCGCTTCGATCATCGTGAAGGGCTATTTTGGAAAAAAATGTTCCATTGTAATTAAGAAACACGGCGCATGTAATTAAGGAATTATTCCAATATAATTGATTCACTAATTAAGAAATTATTCCATTTGTGATTGTATCTGCTCTCTTATTTTCAGAGGGCAAGGCTAGTATTTCCTTAGGCTAGTTGAAAAACAGAATAGTAATTTTTCAGTTATAGAAGGAACTATCATAGGTAGTTTAATGGAACAAACCGTCTGTGATATATGTAGCACAGTGATTTCTAAGGTGCCAAAAAATTTCACCTCCCGCTCACTGTCCAAAAATTCCCACTCTGGGATATGCCCGCTTATCGCAAATGGTCCTGAAATAGAACCGTCTGGGATATGCTCGCTTATCGCATACGGTCCTGGAATAGAACCGTCTGTGATATGTTTAAGACCAGGTAATGGTCGTAGCTTTCTTATCACACACGGTTCTTAAATATAACCGTTTGTAATATGCTCGCTTATCGCAGACGGTCCTAGAATAGAAACGTCTGTGATATGCTTACAACCAGGTAGTAGGCGTAGCTTTCTTATCACACACGGTTCTTAAATATAACCATCTGTGATATGCTCGCTTATCGCAGAAGGTCCTGGAATAGAACCGTCTGTGATATGCTTACGACTTGGGGGTGGTCATAGTAAAGCCTACGACCATAGAGCTTATCATAGACGGTTCTAGCATAGAACCGTTTGTGATATGATCACTTATCGCAGACGATCCTGGAATAAAAACGTTTGTGATATGATCACTTATCACAGATGGTTCTTTAATATAACCATCTGTGATATATGATATCACAGACGGTTCTATTAGAGAACCATCTGTGATATACATTTATAAATAGGGAGCCCCGCTAGGGTTTGCGTCATTACTCCTAAGAGCACACTCTCTGGGTTTGCGTCCTTACTCCTCATAGCACACTTTTCGGTCCCCGACCTCGTCCTCTCGCCAGCGTCATCCCTCTACGACCTCCGACCTCCTCCCCACGCCGGCGTCATCCCATTGCGGCCCCGGACCTCCTCCCCGCGCCAGCGTCATCCCTCTACGACCTCAACGATGTTGCCCCTGACCTCGATGACGCCTCGCTCCCCCGACCTCAACTCCCTCTTCATCCACGCCTCCCGTCAAGTTACGATTCCCGCTTTGGTTTCTTGTCGGTTGCCTGTGGGTTGGATGGGCATGCCGTTGGAGTTTTTGCTACTTTTTTATTTCTTCCGCTGCTACTTTACTTTGTTAATATTTGGTCGATCGGCCGTTGATGTAATAAATGTACCGCTTAAGTTAAGTACCATGTTCTTTACTTTTACATGTGAATGTATGGATGTGAATGTCAAATGTTGTGAATATGTGTACTAACCACTGATCATGGGACTAGTATGGTACACACATAAGGTCTTCGGGTATTCCATGCCCGAGGGTCTGACAGCTCATGACACCTTCGGTCTTGGAATAGATGAGAATATCATCGACGAACACCACCACAAAGTCATCCAGGTACTTGTGTAGCATGCTATTCATCGTCTGCATGAAAACGGCAATGATATTCGTTAGTCCAAAAGACAACTTTATACTTATAATGGCCATACCAAGTGGAGAAAGCGGTCTTCTCAATATCTTATTCCCGCATGCGGATTTGATTATACCCATATTGAAGATCAATCATGAAGAACACCCCGGCTCCATTCAACTAATAAAAAAGTCCTCAATGTGGGGCAAAAGATATTTATTTTTGATTGTCAGAAGATTGAGAGCACGATAATCGACACACATGCGGAACTCCCATCTTCCTTTTCTATGAACAACATAGGATCTCCCCAATGTGACACATGACGCGGATAAGATCTTTGGATAACAAATCATTCAATTGCTTATTCAATTCTTTCTGGAAAGGATGTGCTAAACGGTACCGAAACAAAGAGATAGGTTGAGTACAGGGAACAAGGTCAATGCGGAATTCCACGTTCCGCTCTGGAGGCTTTCCTTGAAGCTCAGTAGGAAACACATCGGGATAGTCTTTACCACTAGCCAACACAAATGGAGAATGCGGATGCGCACTCCCAAGAAAGATAAACTTCTCTCCGGATGGAGCCTGCAAGGTAACAGTCTCCCAAAAACAAGATATTGTGGCCCGATAACTATGTAACCGGTCTATGCCAACGATAACATCAAAATATTCTAATTGAATAACCATCAAATTAGTAGTAAAATCCTCATCATCTATAGAACCCATGCAACTCGGATAAACTGTGGAACAAACAATGATACCTCCAAGAGAACTAACAAGAACTAACTGCGAAATCTATTGCATACTCAAATTTGCCATCCTAGCAAACTCTAGCGATACAAACAAGTAGGTAGCTCCGAAAAAAAAAAGAACAAGGGCTACGTTGGCATTGTCACTAATAAATAAACTTTTAATGATGGATACATAGAATCGTCATAAATTGTCATATTTTTTAATGATGAAAATATTTCATTTTGTCATAGATGTATAACTCCATAACCACACAATGAATTTGTTACGAAACCGTCCCCAAAGGGAGGGTGAGCTGGTCCCTGTGGGCCCCACTTGGGTTTCTACTTCTCCGAGAAGGAGAGGTGAGTGCCTATCAAATCCCTGAAAGGTTATTAGTCTATAAATAAGGGAGATACATCTATTGTGTACATGGAAAAAAACATATCAATAAAGAAGATGATCGGATTGCTCTCTCGCATTTTTGACTCTCTTGTTCATCTAATTTTACGCTTGCTAATTCCGTGTGATTGTTTATAAATGTCGTTGTATAACCTAGGCTAGCATATCTATACGCCATGGAAACTAAACGCCCTCGAATCCTATTAAACGTCGGTCTAGGCCTATTTCGGTGGTGTTTAGGCTAAACATTGTCAAGTCTCGGACATGTTGTAGAAGCGGCTGGTGACAATAGTGTCCTCAGGTATGAAGTGTTTGGGAGATTGGGATAAGTATAGAACATGCACTACTGGATTCCGTCTCTTTGTCGAGTGCCTCAGGCACTAGGCAAAGGCTCATTTGCACTCGGCAAAAGCTTTGCCGAGTGCGACACTCGGCAAAAAGCACTCAGAAAAAAATTTATCGGCGAAGCAACCTTTGCCGAGTGCCGAGTCAGCACTCGGCAAAGAAAAGGCACGATCCACGTACCGGCCCGTTGATTTGCCGCTTTGCCGAGTGCCAACCCACGCAACTTTCGGCAAAGATTTTTTAATTTTTTTTTTGAAAATTTCTTTGCCGAGAGTCGGATGGCTGGCACTCGGCAAGGCTGGAAAACTGGGGTTTGAGGCGCCCATATTCCCAGCTTTGCCGAGTGCCATGACCATGGCACTCGGCAAAGGGGTCCTTTGCCGAGTGTTGCACTCGGCAAAGTGACCCAAAACTGCGTTTTTATTTATTTATTACATTCCATCGCGACAAACAAATCCATCCAAACATATATCACATCCATCACATATATATCTCATCCATCACATATTTATCACATCCATCACATATATCACATATATAACAATAAGTGCTCAAGTCCATCCAAACAAATCCACAAGTTCATCATAGTCGACAAGTGCATCACAAGTATATCACAAGTCCATCACCAAGTGAACAACAAATGAAAATACAACTACCATTCATCTCGAAGGTGGCCACTGCGACTGTGGTGAAGGAAAAGCTCCATCATTCGGAGGCGCATGAGGTGGATTATTCGAACCCGCCGATTGAGGCTGCACAAAGGAGAAGAGATTGTATGTGAGACAAGATTACATTAGATACCTAATCTAGGAAGGTAGAGGTCATACAAGCAAAGCACAAGCGAATGCAAAAAACTTTCATACTCACAGGAGTAGTCAGAGTCTGCGGGGCGCGGAGGCGGAGGTGGAGCCAACAGCCCAGCTGGCACAGCAAAGCCCGTATGTTGCCCAAGACCTTGTAGGAACTCCGTAATGTCCGCCAGCCTCTGCGTCTGGGCCTGCCGCTCGGCCTGCTCGGCATCCAGCTGGGCCGACATCCTCTCTTGCTTCGCCTCCGGCTCTGGCGTTGCCTCATTTCTTGTTCGGTAAGACTGCAATATTTCACTCCAATGTTTGATAATGCAAAGCTAATAAATGTGTGTAAAGATCAATGTACGATGAGTAAAACAGAATAACCTCGAGTCGTCGACCGGTCTTTGTCAATGATGCTGCGTGGGCGTATGGCGGGCTCTCGCTCGTGCTCGTGCTCGGATCGGGAGAGAGATGGAGTGGAGGCCGTGTCGATGAGGCCGTCGCCAAGCGTAACCGCCCATGCTTCTTGCCTTGTCCCACCCTCATGACGATCTCTCCATCAAAGTCACGGGTGCTCGGATCATGGTCCGGCCCATGGACCGACCTTGCCGCCGGCGATGTACTCACCGATGCGGTGTGGGCCTTCGGGTTCGTGTGCGCTGGGCGGTCCTCGAGTTGAAGGAGGCGTCGGACGTCGCCTTGCCCTTGTGGGCCATACACCATGCACGGAAGTCCGAGCAAGGTGGCCACTATGTGACGCCGATCGCGAAAGACAAAGAAGATAATTAGAAATCGAGCGAAATTGAGCGTCACAATAGATAAATGAATTCGTGTACCCATGCTTGTTTGTATGCGGAGAGGCTGCGGCTGCCTTGATGGTGATACGGCCATATCTACAACCAAAGCATTACAAAAGGTAAAACAAAATGTTGTGAAGGCCGATAGGGTGGATGGGGATCTTGGCAAGCGAGAGGGCGTTCTCTCGGGATAAAACCCTAGCGCATGCGTCTGATCAAGAAAGATATGTGGTGGTATGGCAGCAAGGGTTGCATTGGCGTCAGAAGAAGCATCAAGTGCATGGAACAAGTTCGTGCAAAAAGCTAAGAGAAGGAAAGCCCACAACACAAGGGAAACCAAGAGGGAGATTTGGCCATGCATGGAGAGGACGCCAGGAACATGGCATGTGGATTGGTTGATTTGGATCCAATTGAATGACCAATTGTTGATTAATATTTTATTCCAAAACTAGAATAGTTTAAATTCTAATTTTAAAAAGGTATTTTTGGGTTCGATTCTTGTTCCGTGAGCGAGAACCCGACTCAATTCTTGTTCACATGAATAGTAATCTGCATGCGATTCTTGTAGCAAATCGAGTCTTATTCATCCGATTTTGTGCTTGCGTGGGAGGCTATATAAACCCCCCCATGGCCGCACCATAGAGGAGGACAAGTTATGATTTAGATAATAAAAATCAGAAAAGCCGTTTTGACGCATATCGTGTGTTCTTGAGTCGTGATATGAGTTGGAGAGATTGAGGGAGAAAGATTGAGAGCAAGATCAAGATATCTATCTCGTGTTTCGGAGTACTATTCACCTAACGCTACTACTTGCAATTCAATCCATTAGATTGGTTTGTGAGTATATTGATTTTCTTACAATTCAATTCACCGAATTGGTTTGTGAGATTGCTCTTGAACTTTGAGTGTCCGTGAAAGATTGGGCCAACAATCGAGATTCATCTAATCAACTAGGTGGATCCGTATCGGTGGTATCGAGCTTGATTGCTCCGCGATGCCGTTGCTACGAAGATCAAAGTATCGACATGGCGTCTGAAGGACATGAAGTTGGTCATGCAATTCACCTACACTATAGATCAATGTGAGGAGGATCCACTCCACGATCCGAGCTACATATTCTTCAATCGGTGTCGAGTGGGAACACAGTTGTGCTATGATGATCGATACGGAAGCTTGACAAACGCCGCAAGCCAAACACTTGTGGACAGATTGGGGTTGATCACAAAGCCACATCCGAGCCATATCTATTGCTTTGGAGGTTCAAGCACATTCGATCACAAAACAAGTGGAGGTAAAAATTTTTGGATGGGTATCTTCTGTTGTTACTTGTGGCGTGATTCCTATGCATATGAGAGCATGTTCGTTGGTGATTGGTGCATATTGGTTGAAAGAACGGCACATACATCGAGTTGCATCACGCCCGTCATGCGGTACTCCTTTCCATGGAGAGGAACACGAAAGGACATTACATCTTGGTCCTCGTCAAGATACTTTGAAGATAGACAATGACGAGACAAGGCCCAAGGAGACATTAAAGAGCAAAGACAAAGGCTAAAGGCCAAGAAACGTGAAGAAGAACGGTTGGTAGGAAGAACAGAAGAAATTAGAATTGGCGACCCTTCTTTCTACCCAAAAACAGCAAGAGGTGTCGTTCCATGATGACAAAACTACTAGTGAGGCACCACAAGATGGTCTTTGTATCTTGACCAAGGCGGTTCGAGTTGACAACACTTCCATTCTCACAGCGGGCGTGCGAACCAACGTTTTCAAATCTGAGTGCAAAATCAATGGCAAAGTTTACAAGCTTATCGTTGATGGTGGAAGCTACAACAATATCATTAGCAACGATTTGGTGCAAGCTTTGGGGTTGACAACCTGGCGACATCCAGAACCGTATTATGCACAATGGTTGCATAATGTCGGTAAACTGAAAATTACTCATCGTGTCAAAGTTTGTTTTTCAGTAGGAGACTATCACGACAAAGTGGAGTGTGACGTCGTGCCTATGCATGCATGTCACTTGTTGTTGGGGCGTCCGTGGCAGTATGATCGCAATGCTACGCACCACGGGAGGTCCAACAAGTACTCTTTGGTGCATCAGGGAAGATCATATACCCTGTGTCCTATGCCAGAGAATTCTATTCATGCCGAGGAGATCATAGCTAAAAAGACGATCGTGAAGACTACTCCGACGGAGATTCCTGAGGTTACACAAAATACGAGGACGTCTTTTCTTGAAGAAAGGGAGGATGATACGGCCATATCTACAACCAAAGCATTGCAAAAGGTAAAACAAAATGTTGTGAAGGCCGATAGGGTGGATGGGGATCTTTGGCAAGCGAGAGGGCGTTCTCTCGGGATAAAACCCTAAGCGCATGCGTCTGATCAAGAAAGATATGTGGTGGTATGGCGGCAAGGGTTGCATTAGCGTCGGAAGAAGCATCAAGTGCATGAAACAAGTTCGTGCAAAAAGCTAAGAAAGGAAAGCCCACAACACAAGGGAAACCAAGAGGAGATTTGGCCATGCATGGAGAGGACGCGGGAACATGGCATGTGGATTGGTTGATTTGGATCCAATTGAGATACCAATTGTTGATTAATATTTTATTCCAAAACTAGAATAGTTTAAATTCTAATTTTAAAAAGGTATTTTTTGGGTTCGGATTCTTCGTTCACGTGAGCGAGAACCCGACTCGGATCTTGTTCATGTGAATAGTAATCCGATGCATCTTATGCGGTCGAGTCTTGTTCATCCGATTTTGTGCTTGCGTGCACCCGCGCCGCCTTGTTGGGGTACTCGCGCCGGGGCCGACGGCGTAGTGGTCAAGCAGTAGGCCGCTCGTCTTCCCGTGCGTGACAATGCCGGGTAGTGTTGCTGCACAGATGACCCAGATGCCATTGGCGGGCGTGCGCTACCACGACACAACCACCCGCCTGCACAAGTGATTAAGAAAAATTATTAGTTTCTCTTTTTTCAACATATCATATGAAGTAGTGGTGACAACATCTAAAGTTACTTACTTTTGCCCTTCGGCGAATCATCAAGGCGTCGGTGAGGATGCGGACCACGAGGAGGCTCGCGGGACCTCGCAAGTAGACACTCAAGAGGAAGAGGAGGAAGCGGAACCCGTGCCTACCGCCTCGTCGTCGTCCTCGTCGCCCCTCCTCCTCGCCCATCTGCCGAACCAGCTCCTCGTCCAACTCGTCCCACGGGCGCCACCTCCTCCTCGCCTGTCTGCAGAACCGGCTCCTCGTCCAACTCGCCCACGGGCGCCACCTCCTCCTCCAAAGACCTCCTCACGCGGCGTGGGAGGAGACGGCCCCCTCCTGCGGCCGGCGGTCCTCTTCCTCCTCCTCCTGTCCGACCCCTCCGCAGTGCGTGGTCTCTGGTAAAGCGAGGACACGTCCCTACGACGGTCGCCCGCCATCTTTGTTCACTCACCTGCAATTAAAAAGAATAAGCAAGACGTAATTAGAAATAGATGCAAAATGAACAAAACATAATTACAAAAAACATAGTAATACATGTATTAGAAATAGATGCAAAATGAACAAAACATAATTACAAAAAACATAGTATTACATGTATTAGAAATAATCTTCATGATTGGGATTAGCTGGATCATAGGTCTCGTCATCACTATCAACATTGTCCAAATCATCAACACTATCCGAATGAGGAATGTTGTCTTCATTGTCATTGCCTATACGTAATCGCTCAAGCATTTGTCAGTCCTTCACATTTCGCACCTCGTCTCCAGCTTCCTCGTCATCAACCCTTTCATTGTCTACTTCCATTCCTATCGCTTCGGTTAAGTCTATCTCAAACCTCCCTTATAGCCCCTCTTCTTGAAAGAACTCTCCATCATATGTGTTTGGGTTGAAGTTGTAATCTTCATCGTTTGGGACAGGTAGTTTACCGTGTGGCGATAACTTGTGCACAATAGCCCAACCCTTAAGATGCTCTTTGTCTTGGCACGCGTATGGCGTATAATAAACACAGACGGCTGTTGAGCCACAATGTAGACATCTTTTCCTGGATAGACGGAATCCTGTTGAATCTCGACTAGCCCAAGCTTAGGGGTTCGTCTCGTTACTCCAGGATGAAACTAGTGGCATTTGAATATGACAGGATTAAGAGGTTTGGAACCATAAAATGGAAGTTCGTAGATTTCTTCAATTCTTCCATAATAGTCGAGGCCATCAGTGCCGGGCGTAAAAACTCCGCTGTTTGTGGTTTTTCGATTGGTGACTACGCTCGTAGCTTGCTGTGTGAAAACGATATCCATTCACGTCATAACCGGTAAATGACTTGACCCTAACGACACAGCCGTTTGCAACCTGTCTCAACTCGTCACTTATAGACGCATCGGTTTGGGCCTGCAAGCTCAAGCAGGATAGATCGTTATATTATTGAGCGTCGATCAACTTGGAATGTCGAACTAAGTACGAGCTAAATTGGACAAGACCTTCTGCTTGAACCAAGAAATGAAATCGGGGCTCCACGGTCCCGCACTCGTGAAAGAAGGGTATCGGTTTCTGCGGGTAGGATCCCTTGATTCATGCGAGGATTGTGAAGAAATTCCCTGTACCAACGAGAAACAAGGGGGTTGGACGAAGAAACAAGGAGTGACGGCGTATTGAAACAAGTTCGTTGAAAACTTACCCAATGAACGGCTGCACCTCGACAAGGTTGGTCAACACATATAGCATGATACTGCGCCACTCTTCATTTTTCAATTGCTTAGTGGTCGATGCACTTGCGCTTCGAGTTGCCCTTGGAAAAGGCTGAGGTTCGATTCATTTTCGCCAGCATTGTAACGAGGGGGTGGATTATAAACGCTAGGAAGGTTCTCAGTGTAGTATTTCTCTGTGAAGTTTGACACCTCCTCCAGAATGTATGCCTCTGCAATGGAAGCCTCAATTTTGGCTTTATTTCTACATTTTTTGCGAAGAGTCTTCAGACATCTCTCGATTGGATAGCACCAACGACTGCACGGGCCCCCCCATACGTGCCTCATACGGGAGGTGCACAATCAAATCTTTGCATCGCCAAGAAAAAGCCTACCGGAAAGATCTTCTCCAACTTACGAGCAACACAGGTGCCACTTTTTCCAAGTCATCAATGACGGTCCGAGATAGCTCCTTGGCACAAAGCTGGCGGAAGAAATAGCTCAACTCTGCCAGCACTTGCCAGACATGCTCAGGGACATAGCCTCGAACCATCGCCGGAAGAAGCCGCTCAATCCATATGTGGTAGTCATGACTCTTCATCCCGTTGATTCGCAGAGTGCCTAAGTTCACTCCCCTCTTGATTATTTGCATACCCATCGGGAACATTAGCGTCTGGATCCATTCAAGTACTTCCCTCCTTTGGTCCTTTTTCAAGATGAAATCGGCCTTAGGCCTTCTCCATGTCTTGCCGCGACTAGGAGGCTGCATCTCTTGATTTGGTCTATCGCATAACGTTGCCAGGTCCACTCTAGCCTTAGGTTTGTCCTTAGACTTTTCAGTGTCCATGAGTGTTGCCCAAAGTGCCTCGGCGACATTCTTTTCAGGTGTGCATTACATCAATGTTATGTGGCGGAAGAAGGTCATCGAAATAGGGAGCCTCGTCAAGCCCGACTTATGAGTCCACATATGTTGCTCACCATATCCCACAAAACCACCTTCTTGATTGGGCACGAGCATCTATGTGAGCATGAACCTCGGCACCGATCATCATCCGCGGTGCGGTGCATCACTCGACACCTTTCGTAAAGTTCTTGATGTCTTATCCGAATGGATGGTCAAGAGGAGGAATTGACGATGTCCGTCGAGCGAGCAGTACTTGCCACCCTTGTGCAACAAATGAACCTCACACCTTCCTTACATATTGGGCATGGGAACTTCCGTGAACACACGGTAGCAGAATAACCCATACGCCGAGAAGTCATGCAGGGAGTAGTGGTACCAAACGTGCATTTTGAAGCTTGTCTTTGTAGCTCGGTCGTATGTCCATACCCCTTCGTCCCAAGCACGGACCAATTCATCAAACACGGGCTCCATGAACACACCCATATTACTCCCGGTGTCGGGAATTATCAACGACAAGAATCGTTATGTCGTTGAAAGGAGACGCCGGGGAGATTGAGGGGATAACGAACACGGGCCAACATGTGTATGGGGCAGCCATCAGTCCATAAGGATTGAACCCATCTGTTGCCAGCGCGACACGTACATTGCGAGCCTCATTTGCTTTCTCACGATGTTTGTCATCAAAGCGGGTCCATGCTTCACCATCGGATGGATGTACCATCTTGTCAGGATTATACCGTTTGCCATTTTTGTGCCATGTCATCTGCTTTGCGATTCCTCGGTCATGTATAGCCGTTGGATCCTCGGTAGGAGCGGAAGGTGCCGTAGGATTTTGACGGGATCGTAAGTCGCCTCTTCTGGCCATCACCAGAGTCTACCTCAAGGTACCTGGAGGATTTACACTTTGGACAGTACTTTGCATCCTTGTGTTCTTTCCAAAATAGGACGCACCCCTTCGAACAAGCATGTATCCGCTCATACGGCATCTTAAGTGCACGAAGGAGTTTACGTGACTCGTACATGCTCTTTGGCGAATGTGGCCCTCCGGAGCGGGGTGCCAATCACGGCCAACATCTTATCGAAGCCTTCTCGACTCGAGTTTAACTCGGACTTCAACCCCATTAAGCGTCCAATGGCATCCGGTTGAGACACCGTTGACCGATCGTGAAGGGGTTTCGTGCGAGTCCATCATGTCGTAGAAACGCTTTGTCGGCCGCCTCCATCTCCTCCTTCTCACGTCCCTCATCGAGCTGTCCTTGGTGAAAGTCATCTAACATATCCGCTACCCGGCATCGACATCATAAGCCTCGGCGCGTGGTCTCACCACCTCCTCTCTCATCGATGGGCTTCACCATGGTGGACCCACCGTTGTAGTCCGCGTAAATCCATTCTTCAAAAGATGTTTACCCATGTCCACCTTGTTTACCCTTCTCCTGTTTCCACATTTCTTTGCGAGGACACAAAACTAGACAATGTCCTTTAGCGACCTTGCCAAATGCACAGTTCAAGAAAGCATCGGTCTTGTTCATCCATTCCGTGGTGTAATCACTCGACTTCTCGGCCGTGTACATCCAATGACGGTCATCCATCCTCTAACATATGTATCGAGTAATGTAACCATCAATTGCATCTCGAGGCGCTAAGCAAGTTACGTGATCTACGACCATGATACGAAAAGAGGGGTTATACCTAGGGTGGCGGTGGAGTCAGGCTAGCGAGGCCGTGGCGGGTCGGTGCAGTGGCGAGGCGACGCTATGCAGGCAGACCAGCACGGCGTCGGGAACTCCGACTCGGCAGCAGCTATTTTCACAGCATGCTCTTCTGCTGGTACCACCTAACATGACATGGCAAGTAAAAAAAATCAGCAAGTGAACTTTCAAGTGGTCCACATATGCAATGGCCTGACAGATTTGCAGTACAGACAAGCTTGTTAACAAGCATTAGTTCCACTAAAAGTAGCACATGCATGTGTACGGAAGAAAGACACAGAATAATGTATCATGTCCATCTATCAGAATTTACCTTTTTACCACGCATGTGTCCTTGCCGAGAAACAAGAGACAAGATGTCAGAAAGAGAAGTTTGAAAAGAAAAATTTACTTCCGAGATAAAAAGTGCTTCTTCACGTGACAAAGTCTTTGCGAGCCACCGTTTGGCACTCGTGTGCTGCGTGGCAAAACATAGCAAAAAAAGAATGTAACATACCACTAGCACGAGGTAATTTTTGTAATTAACAAAGATTTGGTTCATTTGATCCTATCATATCTTCATCAACAATAGTACGAGAATCTAAACCTACAAAGATAAAATTGTATGTCATACACTCTAGTACATCAAATATAGATTGATTTGGTGCATTTGAATGTAACATATGACACTCTAGTGCATATGTCATACACAATAGTACCTACAAAGATAACAAAGATTTGGTTCATTTGATTCTAATTCTAGTACATCAAATATTCAAATAGAAAGTTAATACATTGTCATACACTCGGACACTCATCTTGTCATATGTCATACATTGAAATATTGAATGATTGAATCATACTCATAAGTCATAACTTCATCAATCATAAGTCATAAGTCATAACTAATTAACCCATTTACTCATCCTGTCATTTAAGCATAACTAATTACCACATTTACTCATACTGTCATATTGTCATACAAGCAAACTAATCATAAGTCAAAGTGTTATTCTAAAGTCATACACTAAGTCATTCACTCTGACACTCATCTTGTCATCTTGTCATACAACTACAAGCATACAAATCATAGCTCACAAACATACAAGCATACAAGCATACAAATCATAACTCATAACTCATAAGCCAAAGTGTTATTCCAAAGTACTAAGTACTTAAGTAGCTCACCTCACCAAATCACCTATTGGCTATTCACCTTTATCATTCACCGAGCAATCGGCCAAGTGAGGCCAAGGCGGCGGAGGCCGAGCCAGGAGGGTCAAGGCTGGCACACACCACACACTGAAAAAAAAAAACACACGCCTGGCGTCGCTTCATGAATCAGGAATCATGGTGTGTCATTTAAGTAGGAACTAGGAAGAAATGGCATCAAAATTCAAAATATATAGTTAATGTCGCTTCTTTTAGGACAAGAGAGTTTTACCTAAAGGTATGGAATCCTAATGATGGACATGCCTTTACTGAATGGGCATTCTATTTCTAAACCATATACTACTTCACACAGATTTTCAATCAAAGCAATAGATGTGACAGAAAACATGTTAAGGTAAATTTACTCAGCAACTAAGCACGCTAGCAAAATCACCAACAAATAATTTTATGCCTACCATCTCTATGACAACAAACTGAAACCAGTGGACACTACATGAGATGCTAACTGAGAGATGATTTTCTTGACAAGATCCAAACCTGAAATAGCTCCCTACAATTTCGTTAGCATTCCTTTCTCATTAAATTCTAACAATTCCCATGTCTTCGAGACATATCAGATACCAATCACTCAATGCCCTAAACCCTAAACATCATCATGACCAAGTGCATTTCCTAAAACAAGCAACCATCATGTGTCCAACACTACAGACGTTTAGTGTGCTATTCTTAATTACCTAAACTTCAAACGCTCATATAGACTTCCAAAAACATAGCATTTATGGAGAAAATCAGGACCACCCACGGACCAACAGCACCGGAGGTCCATAGATCAAAGGAGATGGAATTAGTGAAGCACCTGCTCGATTTTGGCGCGCTCAACCGACTGCTTGGTGGGGGGAGGCGTCAGGTAGAGAGGACCAGATGAGGACGAGGACGACGCCGCGATGGTGAGGTGCCTGGATGAGTGGCTCCTCCCCACCGCCCTCCTCGGCCAGATCAACAATGGATACGGTGGCGGCGGGAGGCGGCGGCGGCGGAAGTAGTATTTATAGCCGTCGGTTGCGAGGGGAGGGGGAGTGGAAAAAGAACCGGCCGTTAATGGCGAGGGAGGGGAAGGGAGGAGGCAGCGAGGGAGGGGAAGGGAGGCGGCGGCGGCGGCGGTGAGGGAGGGAAAGGGAGAAGGCGGAGGCGGCGAGGGAGGGGAAGGGAGGAGGCGCAGCGGCGAGTGCGGCGACCGGCGAGGGAGTGGAAGGGAGAAGGCGGCGGCGAGTGAGGGGAAGGAAGGAGGCGGCGGCGGTGAAGGGAAGGGCTAATAGGGTTAGGTCGTGCCGACTGCGGTCATGCGGAGGAAATGGCAGGCGTGAGGCGTCTGTCGTCGGTCATGCACTCGGCAAAGGATAACACTCGGTAAACGCACTCTTTGCCGAGTGCCAGGCACTCGGCAAAGGAGGCACTCGGCAAAGCGGCTGAGGTAACGGCTCCGCCCGGCGTCAAGTTTTTGCGAGCGCGGCCATTTGGCACTCGGCAAAATAAATCTTTGCGAGTGCGGGCATCGGCGCTCGGCAAAGACACCCTTGCCGAGTCTGGGTGCCACGCGCTCGACAAGCGTTCTTTTTATTTTTATTTTGGCCTCCAAATTTTTGTGCAGCCCTCCTCTGATTACCGGTACTCTATGTTAGGATTTGATACATTTTTGTGGCTTTTTGTTATATTTAGTTAATTTATTTCATTTACTATAATTATTTCGGAAAATGCAAATTTGAACTGCACGTGCATCGAATAATGGAATTTAATGATTCAAAAAATGATAGTCATGTTATTGAGTGTAGTGTGAGGCGTATCGAGAGCGGACCGAAATTTGAACATCTTGTTGTGAAACATGGCCAGTGAGCCGTGGCGAAGTGTTTTAAATTCTATAAAAAGCAAACAAAGTCCGAAAATTATGAAACTTGTGGAGATGTCATGATATCATATGTGGAGGCTGTGATAAAAATTTGAGAAGGTTTCGTGCACGTTGTCAACTACGATGCTTTGAAACCAGGACATCTCCATCTGGGATATAAGTATCACATGTGGAGATGTCCTGGTTTGTAAGCATCGTACGTGACAACGTGCACGAAACCTTCTCAAATCTTTTTCACAGCCTCCACATATGATATCATGACATCTCCACAAGTTTCATAATTTTCGGACTTTGTTTGCTTTTATAGAATTTAAAACACTTCATCACGGCTCACTCATCATGTTTCACAACAAGATGTTCGAATTTCGGTCCGCTCTCGATACGACCTCACACTACACTCAATAACATGACTATCATTTTTTGAATCATTAAATTCCATTATTCGATGCACGCGCAGCTCAAATTTGTATTTTTCAAATAATTATAGTAAATAAAATAAATTAACTAAATATAACAAAAACCACAAAATGTACCAAATCTAACATATAGTACTGGTACTATAGGAGGCTGCACAAAAATTTGGAGGCCAAAATAAAAAAAAAAAAACGTGTCGAGTGCCGGGCGCGACTTCGGCAGCAAGGTGTCTTTGCTTGGCGGATGCCCGCACTCTCGGCAAAGATTTATTTTGCCGAGTGCCAACGGCCGGCGCCAAAACTTGACGCCGGCGAGTCGTACTCAGCCGCTTTGCCGAAGTGCTCTGCGAGTGCTTGGCACTCGGCAAAGAGTGCGTTTACCGAGTGTTATCCTTTGCCGAGTGCATGGCACTCAGCAAATATGAATTTGCCGAGTGTAGTTCTTTGCCGAGTGTGGCACTCGGCAAAATAGCTAGTTACCGAGTGCCCGATATTTGGCACTCGGCAAAGAGTTTTGCACTCGGCAAAGAAGCTGAGTCCGGTAGTGATGTATGTGGTTTAGAGATAAATACAAGTCTGACAAATTTGAAAGTCCGCTAAATTTGTCTATGACATATCTGTTGGTGATATATCCTAGAGGTAATAGATGAGTGTATCACATCTATGTTTATGAGTTATTGAATAAATGTTATTCTGTTATTTGAATGAACCATCATTGGTAAAGCAAGTATGTGACTTGTTGGTGAAGCTCTTTAATTAACTTATATGATGTCGTTCTAAATGTATTCCTGGTCGGATATTACTGGTCGGAACACTAGTGACTCTATCGACCAGTACATGTAATGATTGATGATCATGTTTCACCAGTCATGGATATAGGGATGTCAAATCAATAACGTGAACACATGCTAGAGAACATGGTGCTAGATTGACCCATTTTGAGACACTACTAAGATTGTTATGATTTTATGTGTCATCTGTTGGTCTCAAGCAATGATGATGTATAATCCTTAGACCTGAGATCAGCATGGTTTTCTACATATGTAATAGTACACTTTAGGGTTGCCAACTACTACTCCGTAACTGGGTAGTTATAAAGGTAGCTTTCATGTCTGCTATGAAACATGCGGATGAATGTGACTGGTCGGATATGAGATTTGCCCCTCCTAATATAACAGAAGAGATATATCTAGGCCCATCTATGTGGTTAGATAAAGAAAGTGTATGGCCATACCATTAGTGGTCGAAGAGTTCGATCACGTGATATTATCCGTCACTTGATCTAGAAATTATTGAACAGTCCATGGATGACACAATATCTCACGTGGAGTTCAAACCGGATATTGTGAGGCAATGGGAGAATACACAGGTAGCTCTTTCAGTTCGAACAGATACGGACTAGTCATATGAAGATACGAGATAGTCATAGTCTGCTTGAACATGATCGCTAGCTAGTCGTAACATGGTTGTGAGGAGTTACGAACTGATCATGACCAAATATGAACTGGTCGAATAGATATACGAGCTAGTCGTAAGTGATAAGGACCTACTTGTAGATCATATTACATTAAGTTTCGTTCGATATAATTTATGTGAATTCGGGAATCGCTATGTCCAGCTAGGAACCGCTAACGACTCGTGATCGAAAAAGGGTTTCTGAGTTATAACCGATTACGCATGAACCTATCGGGTTACACACTTAACGGGTTGAAACAAATGTATTCGGATAGGATCAGTCATGGGCATTATATAAGGAGATGCATGATGCTGTTGGGAAATATAAGATACACGTAACGTGAGTTGCTCCACCGAAACCCTAGCCGCCGTCTACTTGAGAGCCCTACCGTGTGAGTTGGTGCTCCCACACCGATGTACGGTGTTCCATCCCTGGACGTGGCTACCGTAGAGGCGCTATTGTGGCTACTGTTGCGCTCGAGAACGATCCGTGATCTTCACAAAGAACACAACTGTTTGCTAGAGGAGACGATCGGTGACGAGGACGCTGGACGATCAACTACGACCGCTACATCGACCCGCTCTATATTGGATCCGGTCACTTCAACTCTTATTCCACTGCACTGCGCATCTAGTGGTAATGATCTCTGATCTACTGCTTACATGGCATCCTTACTTGCATGGTAGAATTTTTGAATTGTCAGCTAGCATAACCTACCCGTATCCTTTCAATATATTCTTGGTATCATCGTAAATACTTGTTTTTTTATGACGGGGCTAAAGGATTGTCATAGTTGTGTATCTTTAATGTAACAGCCCAAAATTTCAATTTCAGTTGAAAATAAGACTTTAATAATTTTTGTGGATTTTCTGGATATTTTAAAAACTTTTCCCTAAAGTATCTTAAAGCTAAAATAATTTATGTGCAAAATCTATTACCAACTAAAAGTTGGAATTATTTTATTTAAATCCAGAATGCCTCATAGAATTTCTGTGAATTTTCTCAAAATTTTTGGACTTCATATACTATTTTCTAAAGCCTATTTGAATTTCTGGAATTAAATCAATTGAAAAAGTTTTAAAATCCATTTACAGCGATCTTGGGCATGACCCGACCTTTGTCTTGGCGTCTCGACCCATTTCTCCCAGCGCGATGCGCGGGCCGTCCGTCAAATCGGACGGCCGACATCAACCCATCCCGCGCCTCTCTCCTTTCTCTGTCTCGCCGGCGGGTGGGCCCCCGGCGTCTTCTTCCTCCCGCTTTCTTCCCGGCGCCCGTCGCTCTCGCCGCCATTACCGCGCCTCGGGCTCCGTCTTCTCGTGATTCCCTCCTCTTTACTCCGCATTTGCGCGTTCAAATCGCCCGTTCCGTCGCGTTCATTCCGCTTTACCCCCTTCATTTCGCCGTGCGCCCCTCTCTCGCGCCGCCATTCTTGCCGCGCGACCTCGCCTCCGGCCTCCTTCGCCCCTATAAAGCCGCTCCGTTGCGCATTCTCTCCGCATTCCATTCCACCTACTCCGTAACCTCGCTCGCTCTCTCGCGGCAATTGGAGTTTTCCCCTCGGTGGCGTAGCTCCTCCGCCGCCCTAGCGCGCCTCGGTGCCTCTCCTCCGGCTCCGCCAC
This sequence comes from Hsuehochloa calcarea, assembly GCA_036346395.1. NCBI lineage: Eukaryota > Viridiplantae > Streptophyta > Magnoliopsida > Poales > Poaceae > Hsuehochloa > Hsuehochloa calcarea. The sequence continues at coordinate 26,080,506 of CM070593.1, read as the reverse complement.
CACCAACTTGATTGCATCGCGCGCGATCCTCGTCGCCCCTCCACGTTACTGAAGATCCGGAGCCCCTTCGCCGTCGTCGAAAAGCACGCCGCTTCTTCACATCGCCGACAACCTTGCGACCTCGCCTCGCCGTCGCGGTAGCGCCCTCAAACCGCGTCCTCCCTCTATCTTTGCGCACCTCACGGAGCTCGCCCGCCGCTCGTTCGCGGTACCATTGGAACCCGCGCTTCCCTCTCGGCGCCGGCGTGGTCGACCACCTCGGCGCCACCTCATCGTTTTCGCGTGCGTGGCGACCAAGTCGGCGCGTGGTGGCTGCCAATATGTAGCGCCCGCAGCACCATATTTATTGCGTGCAAGTCCACCGTGGACTTGCGCCTCGTTGTGGACTCGATCCATCTTGTTCGGGCCCACATGTCGATCTCTGTGAGCAGTCTGGCGACGCATGCTTGCGCAATAATTGGATTTTTCTTTAGAAATTTAATTGGAATTGGAAATTCGATTTTAGGATTTAATTTAGGTTTTAAACTTCTAGGAGCTCGTATTTCTTCATACAAACTCCGATTTAGGTGATTCAAATTTCTAAATTTGTATAAAATCAAGATCTAGCTAACTAAACCAAAATTATTTAATTTGGAGTTAATTTGTATTTTCATTTGAATTTATTTGAGTTCTTTTGAATCTGTTTGAATTTGGATTATTCTCACGTATAGATTTTGTGACTCGGAGAGCTTGACCCTATTGAAGAAGTAGAATACCAAGATTTTGAACAAGGCAAGTTACACCATTGACCATTTTGCCCCTAATATTTAAAATTATTTAATTTCTATTTTAAATTATTATTGCATGCATAATTGTATTTAATTATTTTAAATTCCTGTTTTAAATATTTAATTATTCCAATTCCTTTGTATAGCCAAATTTGATTGTTGTATTATCAATTCCTTGTAACCTTAGTCAAATGAATTTAAAAATAAATATATGCTTAGCAAATGCTTAGACCATGAAATATTTGATTTTGGGAGAATTTAGCCAAAACTTCATAAATTGATAAAAAGCCTATGACATTGCTTTGTCATGGTGGACTTTTGCAAATGTCTTTGAAAATTATAAAAAAATAAAAGAAAATAGTTTGTACTTGGGCAAACATGGACCGTTGGTGGAGTGCGAGTTTATGCAGGCTCGTCTGGTTAGGACTGAGACCCAGGGTTTTTATTGAAAGTTGCCCAAGTAGGTTAAGGACCGGTCTTTGAGCCGCATCTTGCAAAAGCTCCACCGTACTACCACATGTTCTGTATGGGCAGAACCAGGCTTAATAATTTGTCTTACCTCATTATTGTTTATGCCATTTTTGTTGTGTGGGTGTCGGTTAGACTTTATTCCCACTTGGCGCAAGAGGGGGTTTCCGGCAGGTGGTTAGCCTAATGGAAGTGAAATCTTAGCGGGCATATTGGTATTGAGGTAAAGCATTGGAAACGCCTTGTGATAATTGCCCAGTCACATGCCTAAGGAAGCGTGTATTGGCCGACATAACGGGCAAATTATCTCGTGTGGGTAAAGTTGTACCCCTCTGCAGTGTAAATCTATTGAATAGCCGTGTCCACGGTTATGGACATCTTGAGCAAAGCCACTCTAAGTTAGATTTGTTTTGGTTTTAAAATAACTTTGGACATGATTTGAGGATGGTTAATCCTTGTGGTAAAATTAGGCGGGTAGCCTTGTGATAGGAGGTATCCTTCACCATGTTTCATATGGAGGTTATCCACTATAAAATGATGAACTCAAATTTGATTTTAGCTATGGAATAAAAATATGCCTTGAAACTTAGTATAAATATTTAAACCAAAAAGGCTTATTTACGCAAATAAACCCTATAACCCTCCTTTGATAAACTTATGCATGCATTCTAAATTCTGTATTGGGTGTAATTTGCGAGCACAGTTGTAGTGCTCACTCTTCTTGAATATTATTATTCGGAGAAAGCGCTATCCGGAAGGTGAGGAAGCGGGGCGATTAGGCGGCGACCTCCAGGGCGATTACTGTGGCGTATCGTGTGGCTTACCATTATATTTTGCTTCCGCTTAATGTTTTATTTGGCCTCGGCCCGGTTGTAATAAACTCTATGCTTATTAAATAAACACGCTGGATATGTTTGTGATAACATTTTTGTGACTGTGTACACTGGAAATCCTGGACTAGTGTATGAACACAGAGAATTCGGGATCCTTCGTTCCCGGGTTTGACATTTAATGACAAATCATTTTTTATTTATGATGCTACTTTCGAAAACGTAACTAAAGTAACTGCCCCCGACTTGCCCAACTACAACTTTGTGACGAAATGACTGTGGCCATCACAAATAATTCACTATACATGACATTTTTACTTTTTCTCACGAGGATATACGTCTTAAAAGATAGTTTTTTAGTGCATGACTTAGATACCCCCACGACTCCCTTGCAAGGTTCAGCAACATAGTTAACCAAAACACAACAACACCAAAATATTAAATACCAGTATCGATTTATCCTAACCTTTGAATAAACATCCATCTAAAAACATAATGATGAATTGCAAATCGTTACCCCTTGGAATCGGACGACGATCGGGATTGGATCATAAAGCCCTAATTTCTCCCCTCTTCTTCCTCTTATCTTTCCTTCCTCTCCTTCTCCTTCCATGCCTTCCCCTTGCTTTCCTCCTTTGGCTTCCTCTCTGCAGCAGTTACCACAGCAGCTAAAGCAACCACAACAACACATGGCGACAGCAACCATGGCAGAAGCGACAGAGGTAAGTGGTTGGTGCGACAGCTGGCGTGCGGCAGCCTTGTGGCAGGTGAGGCAGCAGGGCGACAGAGTTGGCACACGGCTAGGGCTGCGCCACAGCGCAAGCACAGGCGGCGACTAGGGTTGGCAGCTTGTGGCAGAGGCAAAGGTAGGGGCTAGGGTTTGGTTTCGCCACCCCTTGCTTCATGCTGCAGCCTAGCCCCCCCCTCTCCTTGCCAAGTCCAAGATGGACTCGGTTTGGACCCTGGCCAATGGCCCACTTCCTCCCCTAATTTCACTTTTGTTTCATAATTCTGTTTTTTCTATTTCTCTCAATAAACGTGACATCACAAATGGCCTGGAATTATCAGGTGGGTGCATTTATCGGTTGGAGGTAGCTCTGAAAATGAGATAGCATGAGGTGGATGGAACCATTATCTACTCGTGGGTGGATAGAAGCATCAGGGACTATTCAACGCTAGCAAGTGGATGAAACCTTCGCTAGTATTATACAACACGACTCAATTTTATTAAAATTGGTTTAGCCAAAACGATAGGTCATAGGACTTATCTACTACTTAATCTATTACAATAATGGCTGTGGATATCATGGGGATATGTTCCAGATCTTAGGATGATGTGAGAATTGGCAATGGTGTTTACGGTTTGTCGTTTCACGGGTTTTCGACAAAGCTACAGGCATCTTTGGACGAGGCGGTCCGGCCGGTCCTAGCACGGTCGGCCAGGTCCCAAATCGGTCGGACCGGCCATGTGGGCGGTCGGACCATTGTGACCTAAAGTGGTCAAAAGCAGTGGGCCAAAAATAGGTGTTGTAGGCAAGTGAGGGATCCCAATGCACTTGGTCTCATGATTTTGGAGTCTCGATAAGTTCTATTGGTTTAAAGTTTCCGATGGGTTTGGATTTTGGGGTTGAAATTTGGCTAAGTCCACGGTGGCGGTCCGGCCAAGCTCACGAGGACCGGTCCGGCCGGCGGAGGCGATCCGGCCGGCTCACGAGAGGCGGTCGGACGGTATTGAACGAACATCGGCCAACCGTGGCGATGTTGATTTGTTAGGTCAAAGTCATTGGTATCGTGGCATATGGTTTGCATGATGCATGTTTGGACTAACATGGGTCAAGTTGTGAAGAACTTGTTCCCGAATTCGTGTTTGCTTATGCGTGGTTGTGCGGGTTGCTTGGTGGTCAACGACGGTCAGCGGCGAGGAGGATCGGGACTAGACTTGGAGAGTTGAGGTCGAGCGATCGGCGATGCGGGTGAGTCAATGACTCAAGCGTGACACAAGATGGACAAGGGTGACCTATTGACAAATCCATGGCGCATGGTGAAGCGGTTTAGGTCAAAAGGTTAAAGACGGCGCTTTGCGAAGCGTGCGTGTGTGACCCGTTTGTTAGTGGGCCTTAACGGGAGCCCAATGGAGTCAAACCCTAGGAGTCTAGGCCTCCACTATAAATAGGGGGAGGTGGTGGCTGCACCATCAAGCTCTTTTCTCTCTCGCCTCTTTTGTTGCGAAACCCTAATTGGCTTAGGGGACTTGAGGTGGAGGCTAGGGCTCTTTATGGTTTGAGGTGAATTTTGTGATCTTGGATTGACCACTGATCCATGATGGTGTGAGTGTAATCCAGCGACGATCACGTTCTTAATCTATGCAAGGTTTGCTTGAGATAAGTCTCTTTTCGTTCTTGCTTTCGATTTCGTGATTTTAGGGCTTTCTTTGATCCGTGAGTTTGTGATTGATTCTTTCACGTGAATTAGCTTGCTGTGATATGTGTGAATCTATCTAGCATCATCTTGATCATCAATCTCTCACGAACAAGCATTAGGATCAAGTTTTCGTTCTTGCCCGGTTTTAGACCTTCTGTTATTCAATTGGCAATTACTCAAGATCTTTCCAAGAATTATCATAATATTCTATTGGAATAGGTCCTCAATAGCATAGAGAAGGTGTGTGCAAAGTTTCGTAAAGATTGGAGTTGAGAATCAAAAGTTTGACCTAATTGCAACTTCGTCATCGGGCTGATTTTACTGTTGCGGATCGGTTACGAGTCGGCGGTCGGACCGCCCGTCATCACCGGTCGGACCGATTTTGGGCGGTCCGACCGCCAAGACTAACAATGGTCCGACCGCCCGACAATCGGTCCGACCGGTTGGGTCCAGAGGTCAGGCCGCCCGTGCTTTGAGTTTTTGCAATCTTAGTTGATTTTGTGATTTTGCTTAGGGGATTTAATTGGATTCAATACTAGTCTTCCATTTGTCTTGGTATATTGATCTTCATAGCTTCCTAATAGCTATTGGAGTGAAATTGTGTTGAATTCATTATTTGGGAAAAAGTGGCGTGCTCTATTCACCCCCTCTAGTCGCCTTTTCGGTCCAACAAGTGGTATCGAGCCGGTTAGTTCAATCTTGATCTTAACAGGTCCTTTGAACTTTGGCGATGGATAGATTCTCTACAAAACCGCATATGTTCAATGGACAAGACTATGCCTATTGGAAGAATCGTATCTGAGTATTCCTTGAGAGCGAGGACAAGCTATGTGGGGCGTTGTTCGATCCCGCTCATTATTCACGAGGTTGAAACTCACCTTACGTGGTTCTTTTGGCTAACAACAACAAGGCCAAGAATCTTTTATATGGTGCGCTTGGTAGACAAGAATATGATAGGATTTGCAATTTTGTATTGCATACGAGATTTGGAACACTCTCGAAACATATCATGAGGTTCGTCCCAAATTAAGAAAGTCGTAAGCGATCTATAAGCGTGATTATAACAAATTTGAGATGCGTCCTGGAGAGAGCATCGATGACATTTTCAGTCGTTTTAATAAAGTAATTAATCAAATGAAAGCTGTTGATATTGAATACTCTCAATATGAAAATGCCACCCACCTCTTGGCTGCAATCAACACCAAGGAGTGGGAGATGAAGGCTACTGCTATAGAAGAGAATGTTGATCTTTCAAGCCTTACTTTAGAATTGCTTTATAGTAAACTCAAGACTCATGAAATTAAAAGAGTTGATCATCCCAAGAAAGACAATTTAGCTTTGGTAGCAGATCCTCTCAAAAAGGCTTCTGATGATTCTTTTGAATCTTCTTCTGGATTTTCATTTGCTTGTTTATCTGCTATTCATGAAGAGGAGCTTGAGAATATCCCTGAGGTTGAGTTAGCCCTTTTAGCTAAAAAATTCACACGGGCTTACAACAATGTGGGAAATAAAAAGAGAGGTGGTCCTGTTACTTGCTATGAGTGTGGAGAGCTTTACCAGATCCGGGCCAATTGCCCCAAGCTAAAAGGTAAGGGTAAGCACGGGGAGGAGAAGGCGACTTGGAAGAAGCCTCATGAGAACAACTCGAGTATGATCTTTGTCAAGCTCATAAAGGCCGCTCACCGGGTCCTTGCCGCTTTTGGAGAGCAATCCATTAGCGATGTGGACTCCGGGAGAGAAGAGGACAAGAAAGGGAAGGCCAAGGACTTCACCGGCAAGTGCTTCATGGCTGACACTGACGATTGATGATAATGAGGTATCCCTCTCTTATGATGAGCTTTCTGCTAGATATCATTCCATATATGAGCAACTGCTTAGTCAAGATGAAGCGCTAGAATTTGTCATGACTAAAAATAAAAAACTAGAGTCAAAAATTGGTAAATTGAAATTAGAACTTGCAAATGTTAAGACTCTTGAACCTGATGAATGTTTATCTTGTCATGCTATGCATTCAGATATTACCAATTTACAATCTGCTCATAATATTGCTTTACAACAACTTGAAAATGCTAGAACCGAGCTAATTGAAATTAAATCTACTCCTTGTGAAAAATGCTTAGAGTCCAGCAAGTTGATTGCTTCTGATGTGATTGATTCTAGCCCTTGCACTTCATGCTTAGAAAAAGAACGTGAAATCAAAGATATCTTAGAAGCTGCTAGAGTCAAATATGCTAAGCTTAAGGATAATATGGAAAATACTACTTGTGCTTCTTGTTCCGCTCTTAAGCTTGAAATTGCTTTGTATAAGGAGAAATCTATGGATAAAACTTGTGATGCTTGTGTTAACTTGAGAAAAGAAAATGCTTACCTTCATGATACATTAGAGAAATTTTCTAAAGGTAAGAAACAATTAAACATGATTCTTGACAAGTCTAAAACTCCTTATAAGAAGCAAGGTTTAGGATTCAATTCTTTTCAAGACAATTCAAACCCAAAAGTCATTCAAGTCTTGGAAAAAGGTTTAATTGAATTCAAAACCCAACTTTGCAAAAACATCTTTTAAATCTGCGAGTTTTTGCCCAACCTTGTATTAATTCAAATGGTGCTTCTTCTAGTGGTACCAAGTACCATTGCACTTATTGCAAGAAAGGTGGGCATTTGATTGAATTCTGTTGGCGAAGGTTGAAAAATGATAGGAAAAATCTTGATAGAATTTCATTCAGGCAACCTAGAGCTTTTGTGAGACATGGTAACACTGAAAGGAATAAACCTAGATTAGGATTTTTCTCACATGCTAATCATTATGTTTCTACATATCCTAATTCTTATGTTCTTGAGTCTTGGATCGACCATTTGGTGGTCACCGTCTCGACCGATTGAGTCACCGATCGACCGCTTTCTTGCAAGGCGGACCCTGACGATTTAATTCCCATGTTAACAAACATTGCTCATAACGAATTTTAGATGAAATCAAGGATAACATACGCTTTGCATACTACTCGTGAGGCGTGTGTCTCGATCTTGGGTTCCCAAGTCTTGTTTAACTAACTTGATGTCAAGACACATCGTTCTTACGTGCCTTGATTTTTCGGGATTACCGCGGAAGAGGAAGGGCACGTGCTTTGTCGACTCCATTGTTCACGTCATATTGCGGAGACTCAAGATGGTTCACCTCCTTCACGCTTGATCGACGGGTTTCAAGCATCTCGAGAACTTCCCATCGCCAGCCGTTAAGCTCTTATTCGGTACTCACACTCTACTCTCTTTGTATGGCATTTGATATTCTGTTCTTTATCCTTGTCCATTCGGGGTTTTTCTTATCTGATTGTGCGGGCTGTCGGCTAGATATGAAGAGTACCTCAGGCGCTTGTCACCCACTAGGCACTTCTCTTGTCTTTTGTTTTTATCCTCACCAAATCTTTAGACCCAACTAGGTTTGCCACCTTGAGAAGCGAGTTAGGGGTAATTTATCCCTATGGGTTGGTTTGAGGGGGAGTTTGATCTTTTCTGATCTTTCCTTATTCTTTTGATCTTTTATTGTTCTTTTTCTGAACTTAGTGATCTTTTCGAACTTTTTAGGTTTTTAGGCTTTTTAATTGCATCTCATTGTGTCATATTGCATTCATATGAAAAATCCAACAAGTGGTTACAACAAGTGGTATGAAAAATCCAAAAAGATGCATTGTAATATAAGTCTTTACCTTATCTTTTAAAATTGATGAAGCTTTGCCTATTACCCTTTGGAGCTTTTGTATTTCAATTCTTGCTCAATGTCATGTCTAGTTCTTTGACTTGCTAGAATTATCATGCTTTTACATGTATAGCTAAGTCTTTGCTATATGAGCTAGAACCTTAAAACAACTCGAACTAAGAAATTGCAATTTGTGGATGTTTTAGCGAGTTGCGCAATTAGTGCTCCTCTTGTGACATTGGCCCTGTCAGAATTGCTTTGTTAGCTCTTTGATCTAAAATTGACCATTACTTGAGCTTTTGTGTTCTTGAGATTCTAAAAGCGCTCATGTGAAAAATGAAAATCAAGATTGTCTTATGCTTAAATTGTGCCAAACTATTCTTACGAGGCCGCTTGTCAAATGACATGAACTTGGAGATAGTTTGATGAACGAGACGATCTCATGGGGATTGCTTGTCGAAATGACATGAACCTCAAGATTTGTCATACTGGTAGAAGCTTAGAAAGAGTTTGTGGATGGCTCCTAGTCCGGGATCTTCTTTACTAAGATATACCTTTAATCAACTTCAGTGAAGCTTGGGATGAGTTTGTGGATGGCTCCTAGTCCAGGATCTTGTCACTAAGTTAGATCATTAGTCAACTTCAATATTCAATGCAAATGAGAAAAATGTTGACAAATGGGTGTTTACAAAATATTGTGCAAAATGATTCAATACGGGACTTGATTGACTCTTAATGTGGTCTTTGTTAGATTTTTTATCTCACTTTGATATTTTGACATGGCCAATTTCATTTTAGGATCCCTATTGATGAACTTGCCGAATTTGAAGCGTTGCTTAAATTGATCAAATCTACTGCTTTACTTTTGAGCCTTTGTGCTTAGCTTTGATATATATGTCTTACCATGATCTTGCTAGCTATTGTCGGGCTTGATATGCTGTTTGTGCAATATTAGAGATACTAGCTTGTTCTTTTGGGTAATCTCCAAAGCTTCTTGTAATCAAAAAATTAAAAAATACAAAAATGAAGCCACTCCATTGCACTTCATGCATACTCCTGTTTATGCTTCTTTTATTTCTGCTTCTTTCTTTATCATCTATTGGTTATCTCTGGATGAGAGGAAGGCGCGATTCCATGATGAATCCATTGTCAAAGGGGGAGAAGATGTGTTAATTAATGAGAAGATATTTCTTTGTTATTTTTATTTGGAGAAGATGTGTTAATGAGAAGATATTTCTTTGTTGGGGGAGAAGATTTTACAAAGGGGAGAAATTTTAAGATATATATATCTTTGTTTTACAAAGGGGGAGAAACTGAAATTTTGAAAGTTTTTGAAAATTGAGGATCATAGTGAGGGGGAGTTCTTGAGTTGCATTCTTATTGTCTTATTGAATATTCTGAACTTGAATTGCATTCTTTTATCCTCACAATGATCATAGGTCAATTGAACAATTGTTCTTTCATATGGACCTCATGTGAGAATTTTGACCCTTTTAAAATCAAAGTTTTATGCTTTCTTTTGCCTTGTCTCACATGCCTATACTATTACGATGCCGGCTTGGTCATTTTCATTGCTTTTTCTTGCTTATGGACCAAGTTGTGCCTTTGTCTGCTGCTGCGAGTAAACTCGTTTTCAAACCTCTTACTTACATTTTCGGATAATTGCCAATGTGTTCATCAAGGGGAGATTGTGGATATCATGGGGATATGTTCCGTTCTTAGAATGATGTGACAAGCGGCAATGGTGTTTCGACTTGTCGTTTCACGGGTTTCGACAAAGCTACGAGCATCTTGGGCGGGGCGGTCCGACCGGTCCTAGCAAGCGATCCGATCGGTCCCAAATCGGTCGGACCGGCCATGTGGGCGATCGGACCGGTGTGACCTAAAGTAGTCAAAACAGTGGGCCAAAAATAGGTGTTGTAGGCAAGTGAGGATCCCAATGCACTTGGTCTCATGATTTTTGGAGTCTCGATAAAGAAGTTCTATTGGTTTAAAGTTTCTAGTAGGTTTGGATTTTGGGGTTTGAAATTGGCTAAGTCCACAGTGGCGGTCCGACCGGCTCACGAGGAGCGGTCCGACCGGCGGAGGCGATCCGACCGGCTCACGGAGCGGTCGAGACCGTATTGACTTGAACATCGGCCAACTTCGTGGCGATGTTGATTTGTTAGGTCAAAGTTATTGGTATCGTGGCATATGGTTTGCATGATGCATGTTTTGACTAACATGGGTCAAGTTGTGAAGAACTTGTTCCCAAATTCGTGTTTGCTTGTCTGTGGTTGTGCAGGTTGCTTGGTGGTCAACGACGGTCAACAGCGAGGAGGATCGGGACTAGACTTGGAGAGTTGAGGTCCAGAATGATCGACGATGCCGGGTGAGGTCAATGACTCAAGCGTGACACAAGATGGACAAGGGTGACCTATTGGCAAATCCATGGCGCATGGTGAAGCGGTTTAGGTCAAAATGTTAAAGACGGCGCTTTGCGAAGCGTGCGTGTGTGACCCGTTTGTTAGTGGGCCTTAACGGGAGCCCAATGGAGTCAAACCCTAGGAGTCTAGGCCTCCACTATAATAGGGGGAGGTGGTGGCTGCACCATCAAGCTCTTTTCTCTCTCGCCTCTTTTGTTGCGAAACCCTAATTGGCTTAGGGGAGTTGAGGTGGAGGCTGGGGCTCTTTATGGTTTGAGGTGAATTTCGTGATCTTGGATTGACCACTGATCTATGATGGTGTGGGTGTAATCCAGCGACGATCACGTTCTTAATCTATGCAAGGTTTGCTTGAGATAAGTCTCTTTTCGTTCTTGCTTTCGATTTCGTGATTTTAGGGCTTTCTTTGATCCGCGAGTTTGTGATTGATTCTTTCACATGAATTAGCTTGCTGTGATATGTGTGAATCTATCTAGCATCATCTTGATCATCAATCTCTCATGAACAAGCATTAGGATCAAGTTTTCGTTCTTGCCCGGTTTTAGACCTTCTGTTATTCAATTGGCAATTGCTCAAGATCTTTCCAAGAATTATCATAATATTCGAATGGAATAGGTCCTCAATAGCATAGAGAAGGTGTGTGCAAAGTTTCGTAAAGATTGGAGTTGAGAATCAAAAGTTTGACCTAATTGCAACTTCGTCATCGGTGATTTTCTTGTTGCGGATCGGTTACGAGTCGGCGGTCGGACCGCCCGTCATCACCGGTCGAGACCGATTTTGGAGCGGTCCGACCGCCCGACAACAATGATCCGACCGCCCGGTAATCGGTCCGACCGGTTGGGTCCAGAGGTCAGACCGCCCGTGCTTTGAGTTTTTGCAATCTTAGTTGATTTTGTGATTTTGCTTAGGGGATTTAATTGGATTCAATACTAGTCTTCCGCTGTACTGGTATATTGATCTTCATAGCTTCCTAATAGCTATTGGAGTGAAATTGTGTTGAATTCATTATTTGGGAAAAAGTGAGCGTGCTCCTATTCACCCCCCCCCCTCTAGTCGCCTTTTCGGTCCAACAATGGCTTTATGCAAATAAAAGAACCTCATGCCATTCTTTTGACCAGTGTTGCATCTATTATAACTGTATTCTATTTGTTGGCTCGCGGAGTATGACTATGTACTCACACGCGCTCAATATTATCATTTAGTAAGAGAAGAAGATGGCTCTGTAGGCGCTTAATCGCGTTTGACGTGACTGGAAATCGGGCAGCCCAAGAACTAAGTCGTAAGCCCCAGTCGATTGTTTGTTGGCATATCCTAAGGGTCCCACCGGTTGTGTTATTAATTCCGCTTCCGGTGCTATTCTTTAAAGGTATTTGGCCTGGCTGGCGTTCCATAAGTCAAAATCCGTAAAGTCTATTTATGTATTATTTAATATTATTCAATAAATTTACGTTTGCAATATATGTATTTAATATTCAATGATATAACTGTGTACACTAACTACTGATATAGGGACTAGTGTTCATATACACAAAGGGTTCCAGACGATTAATCCGGATCCCGATATGCCCCAACCATACAACTACTAAAACCCATCCTTTGATACCTTTGATGACCAATGTTGAATATGTAACTAGCTACTGACGCCGTTCATCACTTATGGTAAAAAGTAGTACTACTAAGTTTTTTAGATTCAAGTGTCTACATATCTAGAAGTGTTATTTCAGATAGCAGGTGTCCAACAACTACAAACAATCATCTAAACAGTCATCATTCAGTGAAATTTGAAAAATAACACCTAATTAAATTCTGCAACACCAGTCCATGATAAAAACACACACACACACACACACAATCATAGGAAAACTGAACCGTGTTACAATTCTTACAAAGGAATTTTTCAGATAAGCCAAGCTTTCCATCGTAAATATGTCATAATATTAGTAAGAGACAATATGACCACATTTTAGAAAACAAACTACTCACGCCGTTTCCTTAGGTAAGCCCATTGAGTCCATTAAGTCCAAACCACGCTCGACGTATGTGATTTACATTCAGGTATTAATGAAGTAGTTGGTTCCTTTTATAGAAAAGAACCAGCTGGATTGATCCATAGGATGTACTAGCTTTTTATGTTAGTTGCATTTCATTGTTCAATGTTCAAGTGTTCCTTTTCAATATGATGATATTGCACTAATCACAAACTTTTGACAAGGAATCCTAAGCATCCGATATGTGTATCATTACTTGAGTGGTTGAGCCTATGCATCAGAATCATGCTATATAACTTCATGATATCTAGTCAATAACTACTAGTGATTATAACTATAAAATCGTTGGCATGTGAAGCCAGCGTAGATCCAATAGCCACATGGGTGATGGGTATACTGACTACTACATAAGGGTAGCAATAGCAACTGGAATTTTTCTAGTCTAGCAGGTTACTCCAGAAATTAAGCATCTAAGACACTAATCACAGCATATATATAAATATAGGAGGTTTCGATCGATGTTTGACCAGTGGATCTGATAGATGGGGGCCAAAACTCAGGGAAAAGTAGTCCTTCTATTCATTTCTTATTCCCTTCCTCTTCTTCTTCCATGGATAGAAGCTCCTCCTATCCTTATGCATGGTAGCATATATGCTTAGAAATCAGCAGCCATCTAACGCAGTAAATAAAAAACAGAACTCCACACAATTTGTAGTAAACAGTTCGTCAAACATCTGGCTTGCACAAACAATAACAAAACAAATACCACAATATCTCAAGAAACTCTAGCGTTTCCTCCCCAAAATTAAGCATCTACAGCAGTAATCCTAGCACGTACTACAGGATGGGAGGTTTGGATCAAAGTTTTACCCGTGGATTGGATAGATCGGGGCCAAAACTTAGGGGAAATGGGCCCTTCTCCTCTCCTTTCTTCTTCACTTCCCCTTGTTCTTCTATGGACATTGGACAACAGAATCAGGACTCAGGAGTACTGAGGTGGAGGGGGTGGAGGTTATGGTGGGGATCTGGGAGAGAGGATGAGACGGGAGGTGGGAGCTGTGGCGGCGCGGGAGGTGAGGCAGAGGGGATGGGGTCAAGGGGCTGGTGGCGGTTGGGCTGAGGGACGCCAGGATGAGGCTGTGAGAGGAGGCAGAATGGGATCGCCAGGTCTAGGCGGCGACAGCGGCTTTGTTAGGGTTTGGGGCGGCGGCTTTGTTAGGGTGGGCATAGGATGGGGATTGGGGAAGCTGGTGTGGATGTGGATGTTTGCGTGGGTTTTTTTTTCTTGCCATGTATACGAGCGGGACTTTCAGATTTTCCATCCGTGCCCAAAATAATTTAGCCATCCTACTCAACCATTATTAGCAGCAGGTAATGCGTCAGTATTTCACCATAAAAAATGCCAACAGATTATTTGACCCTATAATTCACAATTGCTAACAAGACAGCTGACGGTAAATATACACATAATTGCTAACAAATAGTGTGTCCCTCAATGTAGTATTTATGATAGATAATCTGCCAGAAATCTTTACCGCCAAATAATTTGCCGGTGAACATCAATTTTGTCGACTGTCTGGCGACAATACTGGGTCATAGTGTAGTATGAATATAGAAAAATCTATCACGGCTAGCATAGTAAAAAAAATTATTTGCAATGGTCAAGAAAAGTACTTATCTATTTTTTTCAGAACTCCATTCCTAAAAAATCAAATCTCCGAGCTAGAATATTCTATAATGCTCTTTTGGAAAATCTCCTGCCAGATGAAAATTGAACCAGTGTAAACTCTCACATGATAAGGGTTCGAAAGTAATGCCTGCAAGATAGAAAAAAATTGCAGACATGAAAGTGTTCTATAAATCGTAATTTTCAACAAATGGACCGTTTGAAAGAGAAAAGGCCTGAACAATGCCCAAAATAATTAACTTCAGATTGAATCATTGTCAGTTAGATAACAGCAACGACAAGCTTATGGTAAATAACACAAAATGCAGGTTACAACAATAGTATTCAACAAGTCTTTGCAAGGTCTTTCTAGTACCATTACTCTGTTCGAATTAATTAAATGCTACTGGATGGAATAATCTGATACACACGATACAATCCTCGGAAGGCACATAAACATGCATGCCAACAATCTTGAGCAGCATATTGCACACTGCCAGAGTAACAGAATGCATAAAATGCTACGAAGATGATTGAAGTACACGCCCTCAACTCTGGCAATCAAAAGGGTCACTGCGAGAAAGATCAGTTGCTATGTCATAGCGCAAGATGTTGTTTTTACTAGACAAAATCATCAGTGCACCACCCCAGTTTAGGGAAGCAAGCAAACTCAGGTTACCATTTATTTCACCCTCCGGAACACAAACATATTGAGCCTGGAAGATATATATCATCTCAAGCACCTGTCCTCTCTCCATAATGGATGTGAGGAAGTCGATCTCACAATTCTCCCCTCGGAACTCATGTAGTACTACCTTCTTGATGCTTGATTTGACACATTGAATTGAATCAATTTCTTTCCAAAACTCAAAGTTAGTATGCTCGGTAGTGGGTCCATGATCTTGTACAGACTGCAAAGTTTTAGTGTGCAAAATGGTAAAGCAGTGAATTAGCACTGATGCAGATCAAATTGAGGAAAAATAAAGTGTGCGTTTACCATGAGATGCAGCGTTTCAGTGTTAGGGAAACATCCAAGGAAGCACGGAACCATCCTTGCTTCCTCAGCCACTCCAAATCGAACTGACAAAGCCAATATCTTGACGCTTGGAACTGCCACTTCGGGGCTGACCTTTATGCCAGCCTACAGTGCCCCAAATCAAAAGAACATAAATAAACAGTCATATGATTCACATGAAAATAGAATACGATGGATACCTTCATCACGGTGTCTCCAATCTGCAGCTGATGAAAACTGGGATTCAGGTACCCCACGACCTGAAGCACCGAGGCCCGGCTGATCTTGATCCTCATGCGATGATCATCACTTCTGCAGGAACATGAAGACGACCAGAGGATGACCCGCTGCAGCAGCGGGGCGGCCACCACGGCGAGCTCGTCTGCCACGGACTGCCAGAACACGATGCACTGGAGGCTGTGGCTGCGGAGATGGACCAGCGCGGGCACACCACAGCTGAGAAAAAACACAACGGACTTAAGCGCGGGACTGCACGCGAGCATGGTCTCCAGGTCCTGCTGCCGAATGACGCTCTTGCAGAGGACGAATTCCCGCAGGCGAGGGAACACAACACCGTGGAGTACGCCGGCTGTGTCCGGGAACCGCCAGGCGGAGAGGTGGAGGCGTTCCAGGGAGCGGCACCGGAGGAGGGCGCAGGGGAGCACGTCGAGGCCGGCCCACGGGATGTTGGCCAGGGCGAGCTTGTGCACGCCCTTGGTGGCGAGCGCGCGGATCCAGCTCGTGAGGATGTCCCCCTCGTCGTCCGCGAAGTAGCAGGTCAGGTTGACGGAGCGGAAGGGGCCCGGGTGGCGGTTGATAGCGTGAGAGACGGTGGCTGTGACCGAGCTCACGCCTGTGAAATTGCCGCCGAGGAGGAGGTCCGAGTCGTCGAGGACGAGCGGGGTGGACGCAAAGAGGCCGCGCCACTGGGAGGAGAGCAAGGCGGTGCGCGCGGCGTCCTTGGTGGGGAGGACGGAGATGATGGTGGAGAGGACGTCGTTGGGCAGGCGGCTGATGAGGTCCTCGTGGCCACCGGCGGAGCCGGCTGCGGTGCTGCTGGTGCCCGCGTCGCCGTGGCATCTTGAGGAGAGGCAAGAGAAGAGCCGCCTCAAGCTCACGCTCATGGTGGATGGCATGCTCCAGTGAGGATGTGGAAGGGGCGAATTGGGCAGTTGTGAGGAGACGACGCTGCTATGGGCAAACTGTGTGCCAGACTGCTGCTGCTGCTTGCAGGCACGGACGGCGGAGTGCAGCCAGTTGGAGTGCATTAATTAGGGTTCTGTGTTTCTGGGCCGACGGACATCTAATGATTGGGTGTGGGCCAGCGGAAAAGCCTCCGCGCTACAGTGCTCTGCGATCGTTTAATCTACTATACTTTGTTCTATAATCCAGCAAGCGAATGTACGTTCATGTATATATGTTTGTTTATCGAGTTGCAAACTTGCTAATTATAGGTCCCTTTTTCTATCTGGATCAGCACCAAGATTCCTTTTTTAGTACGACTGAACTGGTCACTACCCCGTGCAACTGCTCGGGTGATTCTATGCATCTTTTCCTATTAAACAGTGTGCACGTGCACACCCTTTATATACGAACCGGTTGATTCTTCTTTATAGAAAGCACATTTGGGGCTAGCTATTAATTCCGATCCATGTTCTTATGAAAAAGAATTTTAATACGAGTGGTACAATAACCAAACTAAACATAACTATACAAGTCTTGGCGAAGTGAAACATTAATTATATTACGACCATACTTTTGAAATTAAACAAGGGATATTGGACACAAATATATTGTATTGTGGCAGAATGTTCTCGAAAATGCAAAATGACTTGCAATATATGTGAGAGAAATACAAGCTACTGCTATAGCTTATATAGTATGACCTGTAATCTGAGACAGGAGAATACATATATTTTGGAGCGCAAGATCCTCTGCGCTACAGTACTGTTCAGCAAGAGGATACGTTATTGTACATGTGTGCTTGTCGATGAAGTAGCAAAGTAATTAATTTGCCAAAGGTGCTAGCTTTTGCTTTCGCTTTTCTATCCAGCCGGTTATATAGCAAAGTTTTTTTTTTCATTAGATGCAAAACCGCGTACGTGCAAATACTACTTGGGTGATTTGATGCATCTTTATTGAACAGTGCACGTGCATGCCTCTTATATACTATCAACCGATTTGATTCTTTAATTCCTGAAGCATTCCACATGGGGTATTCTAATTCTTGGAAAAAGAATTCTAAGATGAGCTAGTGGTAGCATGACCAAACATACTACAACCCTACATGTCTTGGCAAAGTGAAACTTTAATTACAAACGCAATTTTGCAATTAAACAAAGGATATTAAACACGAATAATTAAGTGTGGCAGAAATCTCTCGAAAAGGCATAAAGGCTTACAATAATATGGAGAGAAAAAAAACTACAATCTATAGAATATGACTTAGAACCTAAGATAGGGTAGTACACAGTCATACTACACATCCAAGAGCGCAACACTGGGATAACCTCTCATGCGGCCAAAGAGGTTCTATATATGGATATGCAGGGGCTGGCATCCGAGCGGTGGATGTCTATTTTGCACTATTTATATTGGATTCCTAGATGATATATAGGACATGACTTCATTGGGTTTAGAGTATCTACAATAGTCCATATCACTTGTTATTAAGAGCTGAATACATCAGCATTTAGGTGATGTGACGAAGAGGTAGTGAGGAGAAAATGTAAGATTGTTACTATATAAAGAAACAAACAAGTTGTTGATACCAAGATACAAGAAACAACAAAATATTCTATTGAAGACTTGTTTGTTACCTAAAAACTCATTTTATGGATCCCCCAGTCTCCAAGCACACATGTAGCAATTAAAGTCTTAGATACCAACTCAAGAAACAATCCATTAGTTTATTAGATTGAGTACTCTCTCTCCTTTTAGTAACAAACTGAGAAACAAATCATTGTAGATGCTCTTATGCAACGCTAGCTCGATCAACGGTTGGTCCATTTGTTCAAGTAATATAATAAACTTGCCTTGGATATGCAGGTGCTAGGGTGGCTTGTTTAATCACTAGTAGTTGGATTACTAGAACTCTACTTTGTTAATAACTCTCTTTGACCGCGGTTTCAAATTTTCCAAAATAGAGAAAAGATATGGGGACACCTGGCAACTAGTAATGAAAAAGAGTCCTAATCACGGAGTTACCTATTCGATCTCTTCCCCATCTATTCACTTTCGAATCTAGGATCTACTATACCAAGTTTAGTTGAGCTTAAGCTTATCAGGTTAGTATCATTTCAGAATTCCTTGCAAAGAAAACGAGCGTTCCAGAATTCCAACAATCCAATTTTGAAATGCTTCTAGTAGTCACGAGATCATCTGCTAAGTTAATTACATATCTGACGTCGGTTTCAAAAGAAAGTTAATTAATTATATATGATTGGTGAAGTACACCGTACTATGCAGTGGCGCACTCAGTCGCTCACCCAACTCATCTAAATGAGGTGTAGATAGATAGATATCGCCAGGTATATATGTGTGCAGTTTATTTGCCGCGGGCGACGCAAATCCGTTTTCTAATCTACATGCTAGATTGTTGGATGATCATCTTACGTACCATGTAAAAATGAACAACAGAATGCATTTGCAACAGAAAAATTCGAAGGCCCTTCAAAAGGTACAATCATATGATTTGACATCCCAAAGTTTCACAGAAATGCATATATACTGAATCAGGCTATACTCTATAAGCTCATATTATCATCAATTCAGAACCAACCAGTGAGAAACACCGTATGTAAATAATTAACTTGTAGATGATCTATGATGCGCACATTCCAGTGCTCACATACTCCACAAAAACACCATGTAAATAGTCACTAAAAACTAGTGTCATGAATTTCGACCAAAAATAGGTAATTTCGGATTTACCGGTGGGGCCGCTAGGAATACAAACCGGTCCCAAAAAAATCGGTTTGGATGAATTTTGTCCAAAAAAAAATAAATTTGCTTGAATTTTGTTCCAATTTGATTTTAAATTTAAAATTCAAATTTTGATTTGAAAATTTCGCCCGGCATTTTCGATTTTCGGCCTTAGCCCCCCCCCCCCCCAAAAAAAGTTTCTGGTTTGAAAAACCCTGCTAAAAATTGCTTCTCTGTTATTTAGATAACAACATCCAGGGAAATCAGATAAAATGAAGATTGTACTGCTGACAACACATCAGGAAAGAAAATGCTTTTAAATGTAGATTACATTATTTAGATAGCAAGATGTTTACTAAGAAAATCTTCCATGGCTAACTAGCTCGTACGAGCTACTGCATTTTTATCTTCAGAAAACATGTAAGACCGCAATCCAGAGCACGATATATTGCCTGCAGGAATTTTAGCAATAAGTTAAGTAGCCACTGGCAGAAATTAATGCTAGGAGCAAGAAGTAGCAAGGCACCTTCAACTTAAGTAATCAAAAGGGTCACTACGAAAAAAGATCAGATGCTGCCTTGTAGTTCCACTTTTTGTACTGTTGACCCCTTGGAAAGATCTTTGCAGCTGCACAGCTGGCCCATTTCACCGCAGCCAAAGTGCTCGTTAATTTGGCCGTAGTTTCATATTCCATAGAAGGTAAAACATCATCAGACAGGAGAATATACATCTCCTTCAGTACGTTGGCATTTTTCAAAATGTGCTTAATAAATGAAAGATCGCTATTGTCCCCTCGGAAATCATAAAATACGAGTTTTCACACATTCGATAGAACCAACACTCTTCTTCCATAACTTGCGATCAAAATCGACAGAGGGTTGAAATGAAGGTACAGCTGCACACTGCAAATAAAATAAACATGTTAGTCATGGAATCGATCGGTTAATCATGTAAGTGAACTGGCCGTGCTGATGAGCAAATATATGCGTTACCTTGATATGCAATGTTTGAATTCCGGGAAAACATATTAGAAAATGACAACGTCATCCTTTCTTCCTCGTGAATTCCGAAACGGAAATTGATCGCCAAGGTCCGGACGCTCGGAACCACCACATAACATGATACACAGAACAAATTAAAACACACACACACACACAGAGGCTGCGTGATACATAACATGACCACATCTTATCATCGTCCAAGAGACAAGGAAATTGAGAGGTAACAACAATACCTTGATTAGATTGTTCCTAATCTGGAGCACATGGAACCTAGGGTTGAGTTAGCCAACAGACCGAAGCCTGGGCGCACAGACAATAATCTTAAATATCGAGGGGTCTTTAAAGCAAAATGGGTTCTCATACCACAGTATGAGACGACCAAGACACGGCGCCTCCACGGTAAAATCTTTGTCTGGTACGGAATGCCAAAACATCACGCATTTGAGGCTGCCGCCGCTGAGGTGGATGCCGCGCAGCAGCACGCGATGGCCGATGAAAGCTAGCTTCTCCAGCTTAGGGCTACTGGCGAGCATCCGGTTGAAGTCTTCGTCGTTAACACCTGTGAAGCAGATGCCGAGCTCCCGCAGTTTAGGGAACAGTACTGAGGCGGTCGCTGGCGTACGGGACGTAGCAGAAGGCGACGTACAGACGCTCCAGCGAGGTGCATTGCAGGATCTCGTCGGGAAGCTTCAGGAAGATGGGCCACCGGCAGTTGACGAAGACGAGATCCGCGACGCCCTTGGTAGCACAGTCCCGGATCCAGTCCTTGAGGTCAAACAGGCCGGGTCTCATGGCCGGGTTGGTGAGGTGGACGGAGTGGAAGGGGCCCGGGTGGGCGGTGATGACGCGGGAGACTGCGGCCACGACGCGGTGAGATCCGCCGGCGCCGTTGGCGGGGAGGGGGTGGTTGTATTCGAGGACAAGCGGGGTGGAGGCCCAGATGTGGCCCCAGCTGGAGGACAGCACGGTGGTGCGGTACTGCGGGCGGCCTCCTTGACGGGGAGCTTGGATACGATTTTGCGATGAAGGTCTGCCGGGAGGGCACTGATGTGGACGCGGCGGCTGGAGGAGGAGGAGGAGCCGGCGGCGGCAGCGTCGTGTGGGCCGGTGGTGGTGGGGACAGGGCCGGGGTGAGGGCAGGCAGCGGAGGACACACTCGAGTATCTGGTCCATGGATCTTGGTCGGCGGTGGGCGTCGGTGGTTAAGGAGGTGACGGTGGGGAAGCGAGATGGGGAATAGAATTAGAGTGGAATGATTGCGCGACTTGCACCGGAGTGACCTGTGCTGCAGCTTGCAGCTATATAGTATGTTTGTCTTAGGGTTCGGAGTCCTTGGGCCGATGGTCCGAACAGAACTATATGTGGGCCAACAGCACAGAAACTGCATCGTGGTGAGGAATACTTTTTTTTGGGGCATTCGGCTAGGATTTTTTTTTTTTTTACCGTTGTTCTTAGCGTTCCATCTTTTCTGCCTAGGAAGTCTCACTATGTATAGTCTAGTTTCTCTACAGGATTCTGGAACGTCGTTTCCATACAAGAGTATTACTGTGCACACAAAATAATCGTCTTGTTATATACACACGTTTCCTTAGACATGTGAATCAAGGGGAGATTATCACAAGTCCTTTACAAGGCATCCCTCGATATTTGTCGCACTCGCTAAGGTTTTACCTGAGCGGGGTTTCATTCTCGTGGGACCCGACAACCACTACGCCCGGACCCCCTCTTGCGCCATACGACTTACACCTAGGTTCCGCAAGTCGCATACCCCAACTCGTAGCCTCGTGGGCTCACGTGAAGGGGTGCCCCTCCAATGGTGTAGCTCGTACCGTAGGTCACCAATTAATTAGCCAGGTCGACACCCATAATAGAACTTGTGGTTGTACTGTTTTACAATTAGAGGACATCACAGGATTAAGTCCTTAAGATCATCTGGACGGTTCTTACCACATGCCATCCACAAAAATATCCTGGGCTACATTAGCACCCAACCATTTACCCTCCAACTTACCATCTGCCCAGATGGGTATTAGCAAATTTTTAGAGTTTTGGAGAGATATAAAACAAATTATCCAACCAAATTAGTCATTCTCCCCAGTGACTGCCCAAAACAATTGATGATGATTAAAGGATGATGATTTGGGGTAGAATGGCCCCGGTACTTAAACAAGTCTAGCATGGCGTTTAAGTACGACTTATAACTAGTAAGTTGTCATATATTTACTAGGGTGACAAGGGTTGTTGGGAGTTCAATTATCAAGGACATGGTGTCATTATTATTAACTCATCAAATAGACATTTAACTACCTTAAGGTGTTTAACATACATTTGCATAGAAATTAAAGCATGCATTTTGATACTTTAAAAGAATATAATTTGCATAAAATGTGGGATCAATATGAGCAATAAGTAATAACAGCAGAGGTTCCCTCCATCGAAAACTCTGTCTCATGCTTCTTTTTGACGGTGGTCATACCCACCTATTAACAACAAAGGGTAAGAATACCCAGGGAAAAGCAATTCAAGGGCTAGGTGAGCTCCGCATATTTTTCAACCCATCCACAAAAGTTTTTGAAATAGAACTAACTCTTATGAGCTCTGCATGCCCGCCCTTGACCGTGGGCACAGCTGTTCGAATATTTTTTATTCTATGCAGAGATTGCACATCTTTACCCACAAGAGATAATCGTCTTGATATGTACACATGTTTCCTTGGACATGTGAATCAAGGGGAGATTATCACAAAGCCTTTACAAGGCATCCCTCGATATTTGTCGCACCCGCTAAGGTTTCACCTGAGCGGGGTTTCGTTCCCGTGGGACCCGACAACCACTACGCCCAGACCCTCTCTTGCGCCATACGACTTACGCATAGGTTCCGCAAGTCGCATACCCCAACTCGTAGCCTCGTGGGCTCACGGTGAAGGGGTGCCCCTCCAATGGTGCAGCTCGTACCGAAGGTCACCAATTAATTAGCCAGGTCGACACCCATAATAGAACTTGTGGCTGTACTGTTTTACAATTGGAGGACATCACAGGATTAAGTCCTTAAGATCATCTGGGCGGTTCTTACCACATGCCATCCACAAAAATATCCTGGGCTACATTAGCACCCAACCATTTACCCTCCAACTTACCATCTGCCCATATGGGTATTAGCAAATTTTTAGAGTTTTGGAGAGATATAAAACAAATTATCCAACCAAATCAGTCATTCTCCCCCCCAATGACTGCCCAAAACAATTGATGATGATTTGGGGTAGAATGGCCCCGGTACTTAAACAAGTCTAGCATGGCGTTTAAGTACGACTTATAACTAGTAAGTTACCATATATTTACTAGAGTGACAAGGGTTGTTGGGAGTTCAATTATCAAGGACATGGTGTCATTATTATTAACTCATCAAATAGACATTTAACTACCTTAAGGTGTTTGACATACATTTGCATAGAAATTAAAGCATGCATTTGATACTTTAAAAGAACATAATTTGCATAAAATGTGGGATCAATATGATCAAAGTGTTGACTCGCCTTGGTTATAGGTAGAAGGGTCTAGGTCTTCTTGAGCTTGTCCGAGGTGGGGGTCTTCCGCGTCTTCGAACCCTACTCAGACGGACGTACCGGAAAAGGACACAATAGAAGAAGAGAGCAAATAAATACAAATCACCAAGAAAATGAACTCCAAATTAAACAAGACCAGTGCCATTAGCAAGGTCTTGATTTTGGAAAATTTTAGAAAAAAATATTCATAATTTTTGGAGCTAAAATGTGGAAGTTATGGATTTGTGAAGCTTCTAACAGAATTTTCAATTGAATGGAAAAACAGAAATTGCGGTTAATCGTGGTGCCGACACGTGTCATCAACGCATAGGGCTGGTCCATGCGTACTGTTATGTGGGCCGAAGGCCAACACGTATAGCTTCGGTCCACGGGCTTATCGGTTCACAAAATAGTGACTCGGGCCCACATGTTAGCCAAAGTGCTTTTAAATCCCAGTTAATTCGGTGTTTACTGCTCGACTGGGCCCACTTGTCAATGGAACAGAGCGTCACTTAGCGCTAACTAACCAGGGTTTAACCCTTAATCGGAACAGTAATTGCCAGCAATTGTCGTCTGACAACGGGGCTGAGGGAAGGAGCTGGGGCGACGCGGTTCGTCGCCGGCGGAGGGAGGGGCGGCGGCGCCGGGGGTTACCCAAAATGGGTTCCCATCGGTGAGGCGGTCTCGGTGGTGGTGGCGGCGGCGCCGGAGGATGGCCGGAGCGGCGGCGCGGCCAGAGGAGGCAGCGGCGGGAGCTCGACCGGAGAGGGAGAAAGCGACCGGGTGCTGCGCTTCGGAGAAGTGGGGGAGCATGACGTCCGTGAGGTCCTCCGCAGCTCACCTGGCCAACAATGGTGGCGGAAGCTAGCCGGGTGGAGAGATCGGCGGTGGAGAGGGAGGCGGCCGTGAGCGGGGAAGATGAAGCCGATCCGGAGCTACGGCAGTCCGGGGGCGGCGTGGTTGGAGGGGAAGGCTCCTGGGTGGCAAGGGCGCACAGTGACAGGGTGGCGGCACCAGGAGCTCGCCGGAGGAGGGAGATCGGTGGTGGAGTGGCTCGGCTGAAAAGGGGGAGCTCGGGCAAAAGCAATGGCGTTTACCTGGGAGTAAGGGGATGGAGCGGGGAGGTAGAAGGGGCGCCTGGGGGTTCTTATAAGCGGTCGAAGACGGGAGGGCTGGAGGGAGAGAGGCCAGGCGAAGCTGAGTCCCGAGGAGCTCGGTATGGGCTCCTGCGCGCACGGAGGAGCAGGTGGAGCAGCGGCATGGGCGGCGACGACTCGGGAGTCTCTTGGCGCTGATCTTGACAGCGATCATAAAGGCCGACACTGTAGTATGTGCTTGGTCGGTCGAAGGAGGCCTTGTGAGGAGGGCGCCGCACGGACCGGGCGGAGGGAGGCGCGGCATGGGCGTGGGATGGCGTAGGGGGAGCTTGTGGTGCAGAGGCCGGTCAGAGGAGAGGGGATGGGAGTGGCGGGAGCTGGTGGTGGCAGGGGTTTGGTGCTGGCACCGCACGGGTGGAAGAGATTCGGTGGGGCGGCGCTGAGAAAGAGAAAGACGGGGCCGAGAGAGAGAGAGGGGGGAGAAGAAGGCTCGGGAGAGAAGGGAGAGGCTGGGCCGAGCTGGCTCTAGGGGAGAAGGAGAAGCAGGCCGAAGCCAGGGGAAGGAGAAGCGGGCGGGAGGCACAGGCCATGCCTGAAGGGGAGGCCGATCGGGCTGGGGAAGGGGTTGGCCGGGCCAATGAGGTAGGGAGGGGGTAGAAAACGGGTGTGGGCTGAGCCCAAGGGGGGGAGAGAGAGGGATTGCAAAAACTGCAAATGCCTCCAAACCGAAAAAGTGCTAAAGAATTTGAATTTGAAATTTTGAATTCACAGAAAGGTTTGAAACACAAATCCGAGCTAAAAGAAGTTTGAATTTTTTTTCGAAAATACTGCACATTGCAAATGCGAATTGAATAAAGGAAACGATTAGTAAACACTATTCGCCGTTTGAAAACTGAATGTTACATTCAATTAGCGAAATTGCCTAATTATGCAGCTAGATATTAGAGATGTGAGGTGACAATGAGCACTTTGTGAAAAGTGTAGAAATTCCACTAGAAGTGGCCGTACGAATTTTTAAAAATTCTTAACAAATTATCAGCTATAGGTAAAGACATGGTCTTTATCGATGTAAAATTTTAAGAACAAAATCAGTCCGGTTTTTGTGATACAAAAAAAGACAAATATGATATGTAACAGTCTCAATTACTACGTACCGTTTAGCACTGTTACATGATGTATTTGTCTTTTCCTTATCCCACAAATGAGATTGAGTTTTTTCTTAAAATTTTGCATTGAAATAGATTGTACCTTTACTTGTAGCTGACAAAAAAAATTTGTATTCTTGAAAACTTGTACATTTGATGTTAGTGCAATTTGCACCATTTTCAGACATGTACATAGCACTAAGCGAAATAATCTATAGAATCAAAATAGAATTAGTCCCATCTCGTTATGAACCGAAGGGGGCTGACATTTTTCCAAGAAATATGTGGCCAACTTTCCCGCAAGAGTTTATTTTCTCAACACCAATGAATTTTATTACAAACAAAATAGTTTCTTATTGAAAGGTGGATTATCATCCATTTTTAGCGATAAAAAATGCATATTTTCAACTGATTTATCCCCTCTAGATATTACAACTTATTGTATTTGTAATTATAGAACTCTCATAGTTGTAATATTTATATATGATTAATCTGCATCATTATAATTTGACTCTACTGAAATATAAGTGGTGTAAATCTTCCGTTTTTTTTTCTCTCGATAAATAAGGGATAACTTCTAGGAATCTTGCTTTTTTTCTGATTTAAGTGTTATTATTATTATGTGATTTCTAAACCTTTAAAGCGAAGGAAGTACTTTGAAAATCATTGGTCATAGATATATAGATTGTGTGCGCACATCATTGCGAAAACCACTAATTTGCATGATGTCCAAACTTAACCTGCGGATGCCCGCATCCATAGTTCATTTGGCGCTTGGCTCATCTTCACCCTTGGATCCACGAGACACCTCTGGATGCATGATGGAGTTTTCGCAAGCCTCGTTTGCAAGTACTTGTTATTTTGGTTTTTTTAGTCAATATTTTTCACCGAATAATACCTTGGCCTCTTTCTTATCGATGGCATTAAAGAGATAAAATGGCATTTAAATGAAAACAAACAGAGTATCATTCAACTGCACTCTACACACTTACTTAGGCTGTACCACCACACACACACAAAGGGTTTGGAATAACTTGTTTCAGAAAGGTCTTGTATATATGGATGGAGGGTTTTTGAATTGCATGCATATTAATTGTTTCTTGTACAATTCTTGTGTTGTGTGTAGACATGCCCTAAGTATGCTCGAGTTGAGTTAGAATCCAAAGGAAGGGTGATAAACATAAAGCAGGAAATTTGGAGAGGTTAATCAGATCAATGTTATCGCAGCTTGTCCTACCTAGCTAGGATATATACTCCTGTACTGTTTTCTTCAAATATTCCAGTTTGGCTAGTTAACTTTAGTGTTTTGTTCTGCATGAGCAGGGCTATGTGACAAGTTTGTAATACATAGTGTATTATATATGACTTTTGATCAATATATTGAAGATTAAGTAAAATCATATTACAATTTTGCCTTGCAAAGTTGTTTCAAAATATCAATTTGTAAAGATCTGGTGAAAACACAGAATTGTTGCAATTAGATTTTTCCTGCTAATAGTTTTAGCTAGAATTTCAGTTTATATTTTAATACACATGTTATAAATTAAATAAAGAAATATTTGTGATTTTAAATATTATCAGATTACGCAGCAGCTTATGTAGCATTACTTCTACAAACCGAATTTTTCTCATACCCTGCTATATGGATATCTACATATATGTGCAGGGAAAAAGGGAAGAAAAGCATGCTATTATGCCGGCCGGTCCAAACTGAAGGATGTAGTATCTACTCTATTACTACTTTTTAAACTTTATTTCGTGGAAACACTCCCAATCAAGTTGGTCAACTTTCCCATCATCTGTCCTAATGATCTAGGTCATATGCATGTGAGGTCGGATCCTTCTAGAGTGTGACATTTGGCCGCATCAATATGGGTGGGTTACTGGGAGAGTTACGAAAGTCAAAGTTAACGCCACATGTCAAACACTCTATAGGACCCAACCTCACTCGCTGTGCTTGATCTGCACTGCCGATCAGGGGTCCCTCAAGTAGGTCCTTTTTGCTGTTTAGGCCCCATTTTGAATTGTTTCCTAAGAAATTCTTGCATTCCTGACGGGCTAGATTGCAGTATGTTTAGGCTCCAACGTTGAGTTTCCTTCCTAGCTAGGTGAGGGTTTCCCCAGCTCTTCTCGTCCGCTGCTGCTGGTCTGTCACAAGAAGATGAGACACCATCGATTGACGAGGAAGGTAAGTCCTTAACCACTCTGGATTCTTACTACCTATGCATCTCAAATCTGTTGCCACTGAGGTCGAAGTCATCCAAATCGGCTAAGGCCTTAGCCGGCACCACGAATCCAGCTCCCACTGAACATCCAGCTCCATACAAGAAATCCGAAGGAGCAGAGGAGGCGCGCCCCTCTTTACCCTTTAGGGTGTTGAGCATGCCATCAAGCGCCGGTCGATGCTTCTGCGGTACATCAACGATGATCAACACACTCTACTGTTCATCTCCATCCTACAGATGCTATGTCTAATTCTTCCAGATAGTTCGAGAGACCTAGATGTAATTCTGTACCATTTCAAGCTCCTCTGTGCAAAATTGCATGACTGACTAACTTTTGTAGTACTATGTACGCCACAGTGGATGTGGATCCAGATTTTGGCTACCCGTGTCATAATTTTACTATCATCTAATTAAATATTACTGTTTAAGTATTGTCGGACTCTAAATTTGTAATTTGTAATCCACTGTATCAACCTGTATCATTCTCGGGATCAATAGATAGCACACACAGATACATTCTTTGATCAATCACATACATCGCATACACAACCAAATAGATTACATAATCGGTCATGTGGCACACGGTTTTACAAAAGGGGCGCAATAGCCACAATAACATAAGGTTCAGAGTGCAAAATAAGGGATAAGTGCGGAAGCAAAAGAAGTAGTAGTGGATCCATTTACTTTGCCCACGAGCAGCGATTGGGGGTTCCAGCCTAAGCTTCATCGTACTACAACAAAACAGGCTATAGAGGACGCCTTTGGAACTGTCTGTGATAAAATAATCACAGACGGTTTCTAAATACAGCCGTCTGTGATACTTCACATATAATAATCTAAGTCATAACATACGGTTTGTATTAAGAACTTTCTGTGATGAGATGCTTATCACAAACGGTTAATGATACGAACCGTCTGTGATATGTCATCACATACGGTTTTTGTATGAAATCGTCTAAGATTCGCAGCGCGAAAATTCAAAAAAAATTGAACGTGTGCGCGGGAGGCAAAATATTTTAGCGTTGTCCTTATAAATAATAGGTTAGTCGAGGCGGGATGTGCTGGGGAGGGTGTCGAACCTGCGGGACGCCAACGTCCTACTGGATTTCATCTCCGTCGACGTGCTCTGGTCCAAGTTCGCCGCCGCAGACCTCGACGACAAGGACCTCATCTTCCTCAGCTGTAAGCAAACAAACTTCTCCTTCCTCGATGACTCGATCAATCATGGTAGCTAACCTATGCGTGCACGTATGTAAATGGTAAATGGGTGCAGCGGCTTACATCCACAATGGCTTCGCCGTCATCACCTCCGACGCCGTGCTCTACAACGACACCTCCACCGTCGACGTCGTTGACTCCTACTCGGGTCTCCTCAGCACCCTCTTCGCCGACGCCATGGTCAAGATGGTAAGCATCGGGGTACTGACAGGTCGCAAGGGGGAGGTCAGGAAGGTTTTTTTGTATGGAGTGATGTCTTTTTCATGTATTTTCAAGGTCTGTGATACTTTTTTCTGTGATGACCGTCTGTTATCACAGGCATATAAATCCAGACGGTTCAAAAAATCATCTGTGATGATAGTTTAGAGCCGTTTGTGATGAGGTTTTGTGTAGCAGTTATTGCCTTACTAGTATTATTGTGAACTTGCCAGAGCAACCATATCCTATGTTCACAGGAGAAGCAAATTTCATATTTAGGTACTGCAGCCGAAAGGTAGACACTGGCTAGCTTGCAGCATCTAATGCTGGGAGGGTCATGAAGTTGACACCATTGCTGATATCATGTAGCCAAAAGGATCACCAAGAGAGAGATCTGATGCTATATTGTAGTTCCAAGCGTTTCTTATACTAAAGTCATTTTACGGCATCCTCCATAAAAAAACCATGCACGTAAATCTTTTCAACGGGATAATGTGAAGCTCTTTGTTGGGGGAGGGTGGTTAGCAGCGAAGCATGACGGTTGCGTGGAACAACGAAACGATACGTGACCTCGGTTTCGTAGTCAAACCCCTCTACACAGCTGGCAAGTGTAAAGCCTCTTTATGCAACTGGCAAGTGTACATCAACCGGTGGCCCCGACATAGGCGGCCCACCTAACTGGAAATGACAAAGCTACCCCTAGGGTTGCCCTAGAATTAGGGTCATTTATATAACTTCACCTTCTCCTCCCTCCCATCCTATGAATAGGACAAAATTGTAACATGGGGGAGGGGGAGGCCACTTGTACACTACTTCACACTTGAGCAATACAACTTGTGTAACATCATAAAAATATCAATTTTGGGAACGTATAACGAAAAATAAGTGGGGGAATAATTTTGAGCATGTTTTGTATGGAAAACTATTTTAGCATGATTTTTCATCTATTGTATAAATCAAATAGTGAAATTACATGCAAACAACAACTTGTGAGAATTTTTGAGAAAATCACACAATATATAAAAATCTTGAAAAATTTACACTAGAGACCATGTTGTGTCTGGAGCCCCCACAAAAATGTTCATAAATTTTGGACCCAGTTTGCTAAGTACAAAAATTCAGAAAACACTTAGCCTGTTTGAAAAAAGCCATTTTGAAATTCCCGCTTGCTGTTGGGCCATAGCTACCGTGGCCCATCTCCCTCGCACCCACTCCAGCCCACGCCAGCATCCCGCTCCCGCGTTCACTGACACATCGGGCCCGCATGTCAGGACCCTTCGTCCACCGATCCCACGCCCACACGCCAGCGCACCTCGCCTGCTCCACCGCTCGCCCCTCGTTTGTGGCCGGCGCCCACAATTTTGCACCTGACCTGCCCCCGTCACCTCCGTTTGCTATTGCACATGCTATCTGGCCCATTGACGCACTATTTTCCCATGCGGATGGAGTGACACGAGGTTGCCCGAAACTTCCTCGCGCAACCGCCAATGTCTCGCCGCTTTTCTTGCTCGTTTGTCCTAGCTACTTAAGTGCTAGAGCGCGCACTATCATCTTCAACTCGTCAAAATTCCATTTCGGGCAAACCTGAGCTTGATCGCTCTTCTGTTTTGTGGGAACACGTGTGTCATCTCCGACACTGGTGAGCGTGTCTCCTCAGCTCTGCTTCTCTGGTGAGCTTCCTTAACCATGAGACTCATGTCAATTCGATCCCCGTTCATCACTCATTCCTCTCCTTTGCTCAATGCAGCTTGGAGTCTTGTAGCAAGATTGCGCTCGCCTTCGTCCTCGACTCTAGCATGCACCCGGTCTTGCCAACGCGTTACCGTCGCTCTGGTGAGTTCGGGCTCAAATCCACCATGTCATCATGTGTTCCACACTATATTGATACCCCCCACTCAATGCAGATAGACTTGCCGAAAATCCAAGTGTCGCCGCCATCTTCCTCTCTCACGGCCGCCGCAACCATTTTCGTTCTCCTTCAAAGCCAGTGAGCCTCGGACCGATTCATTGTGTCTACACAATCTCTACCACCTCAGTGAGCTAACACGACACTCCTTGTAGCTTCTCCATTGTTGTGGTGAGCTGTCGTTGTGAACCTCCTTTGCGCCGCCGCTGCTTATCGTCGACAAGCTGTCTCAACCCTTTCTAGGCCTCATATTCTTCACCCTTGTGGTTGTGGCGAGTCATTGGTCCTTATGCATGCATCATTTTGCCAAAGGCAAATCCCTAGTGCCCATTCCTCCTTAGCCACCCATGGCGTCGCCAGGGTTGCATGTCGTCGGTCGCCTCAAGTGACCCTAGATCCTCACGCCCGGACCCTTAGCATCTCCTGGACTCGCTGAGTCCAGTGCACCTCTCCTTTAGCCCCGAGACCATCTCCTTCATCAAAGCCATCGAGGACCCGAAGCATCCCGACGCCTCTCACCATCGCGCCGCCGACTCCATCCATCTCTCTGGTCATCTTCACCTCCCCTAGCATCGCAATAACACCCTCTCTCTATTTCTGAGCTCCTTCAAGCTTTTCCACAACCACCTCGCCATCGGTGAGCTCTTCTTCCCTCTCGGCTGTGTAGCTCTGCTGCTTTGCTTCTCTCTCTCTCTGCCAGTGGGACCCATGTCATTAAGGATTAATTAGAGCTACGTATCGGTAGGTAAGTATACTGAGTCGATGATAGGTGGGACCAGTCGAAAAAATTAATAGAAATCTCATTTCAAACTTTTTTAGTAAATGTGTCACTAACATATGATACCGTCTCTATTTTATAAATGAAAATCTAGAAAATAAAACTATGAGTCGCAGACAAGTAGGCCCCATGTGTAAGTTAATAAAATTCAGAAAAATGAGAAAGCCGCTTTTAGCTCAGAGGAAAATACGCTTTCTCTGTTGGAAATCATAAACCTCAGAGGAACTTAGAAGAAAATATGCTTTCTCTGTTAGGGCATGTACAATGCAGGTGCTTTCTCAGTTTTAAAACTAATTGTACATACCCTTAGAAAGCGTAAACCTCAGAAAATACGCCTTCGACGTCACATTTTTATTAATTTCTGAAATTTTAAAACTGAGGCAAATTGAAATATTAATAACTTTTGGATATGCACTCCAAATCAAATGATTTTTTTATAAATTGATCTAAAATCATGATCTGTCTGAATATCCAAAAAATATTTGGATTTTGTTGTAATTTAAATTATTTTCTATGTTTAATTTTCTATCAGCTCTTTTTGAATAGACGTCGATACTTCAAACAAATTTATGATGATACTTTATCCTCTTAGTCAGAGCAACCAGATCAGGTCAAGCGACTCCTTTGACCATGTTGATCCTAATATTTTAATTATCACACTTCTTTTTACAAAATCTATTATGCATGTGTGTATGTTTGAGTAAAATTGCTATATTTGGGGGTAGCGGTAGCTATATTCCTATGTGATACATGATTCTCCTTGAAATGTTGGTATCCCTACCGTTGTAGCCTTTAGGTTATGGTTTAGGCTATAATTGATATCAAATTGGCTATTTTGAGTGCGAATACCGCACAAACGCTTAGCCGGCTCTAGTTTCACAAAAAATAAACTATGGATGAGATTTGGATTGGATTTGGGAGATTTTGAAATGATGGTCCAGAGGGGTTTACCTATGTTATTTTGTATTAAAATAAAAGTGAAAAAATGTGGTTTGTGACGTGGGCGAGTTATATTATAATCTGAGGAGTGTGAGAGGTGTATCTCATAAATAGATAGGGGGGATCCTTGTCCGGGTCAGTTAAGGACCAAACGCCAGCAAGACCTATCTGAGCTTAAGCGTACAACCACATCTGCCGGTATGGGACAACCTTAACTAATTAAGTCATTGAAAACTAGCCTGATTGTTGGTAGGCCGTAATAGTGCGCGCATGACCGACGTAGGCATGTTCGAAGGGACTCCCTTCATCGAGGTGTTGGGAACAAAGCTTGCCGACACTACGGTGAATGCTTCACAGAGACGGGAGTACCGAGGGGCGGATCCAGTAAGGCCCACCAGGGTGCACAGGACACCGGGTCGAAAATTGGGTTATATATATATATATATCCCATATATGAACAGGACACCTCCCAGGCCAAATGTAGGACACCCGTGGCGGACCAGGCCGCAGCGGCACAGCGCAAGGCGCAAGCCCAGCCAAGGCGTCACTCCACTCACGCAGCCCACGCGGGCGCGCCCGGCCGCGCCAGTACTGCGTGCGAGGAGCGAGGCCCACCCGAGGCGTCACGCCACTCACGCGGGGTATGGCCCACCGAGGCATCGGCCAGTGAGGCATCACGCGGGCGCGACCCGTGCCCAAGTTGAGGAGCGCAATGCTGCGTCGAGGAGCGGACGAGCGGCCCAGGCCCGGCCAGTGCGCGTGGGGAGGAGCGGCGGGCCAACCAGTGCGTGCGGGGAGCGACCGAGGAGCACAGGTGCGCGCGGGGAGCAGCCCAGCCGAGGTGCGCGCGGCCCAGGCAATTAAGGAATAAGGAGGTCACTTGAACCGTCAGTCTCAGTCATGTGGTGTGGGGGCGTCCAGGCGTGCAGCGACTGCAGCCAAGAGTCGAGACAGGTGCCGGCGAGACGAGAGTCAAGACGCGGCGAGTCGGCGACACTGCTCTAGCCACACGGCTACACGATTTCTAGCGGCGAGCCGGGCAGCCGACAAACCATCAGCCATTCAGCCTGCTACCTGCCTGCCTGCCCATCACTAGGTAATTTCAATTTCTCTCGGTAGTCAGTATTCAGTAATACGATTTGTATCAAGCACAATTACTATTTACTATTTTTGTATTTTAGACTTTTAGGGATTCAATTTGCGAATCATTGGTTGATTTTCTCAAACCCTCTAGGATTGTGGTTTACAATTGTGGTGTGTCAAGATTTAGATTTGAGGTTTTGACTACTTGAGAGTTGAGACACAATGTCAAGTAAGTAAGTCTCACAATTTTAAATAATTGACTACAAATGTATGCTTCTATTATTCTATAGTACAAATATCTAATGGAATATTTAAATAATTGGCAAATAACACTGACAGGTAAATTTATGAAAAGGTTTCTTAAAAGGAAAGCACCACCACGAGAGGAGAATGATGTCCCATCACATGAACAGAACGATGGCCCCTCCCATGAAGAAAATAATGCCACTAATGTAAGGATTTCACCTACAGAAGCAATCAATTGGGAAGTGGAGATTCAATTTGATCCCAGGAAAAGAAGAAGAATAGAGGAGTACCTTCCTATTCAAAAGGATGTGATAAGAAGAAAGTACATTGATAATGGGCCTTGCCAACCTCGCACTTTTAATTTTCCATATTCAACGATTGGCGGTAAAAATAGAAGGTTTAATTCTGAATGGTTTGATGGGTTTGGGAGTTGGCTTGAGTGTAGCGAATCCAAAGATAGAGCATATTATTTTTATTGTTTCTTGTTTAGGGGCCGCAAC
This sequence comes from Hsuehochloa calcarea, assembly GCA_036346395.1. NCBI lineage: Eukaryota > Viridiplantae > Streptophyta > Magnoliopsida > Poales > Poaceae > Hsuehochloa > Hsuehochloa calcarea. The sequence continues at coordinate 26,045,436 of CM070593.1, read as the reverse complement.
AAGAAAGAAGCTAGGTATGATGCATTTGTTACAACTAGATGGTCTAGTTGGAATAAAAAATTTAGACTAAAGGAGCATGTAGGAGATGTCAATAGTGTTCACAACCAAGCAAAGACTGATTGTGGTTCTTTGTTGAAACAAGACCAACACATTTATGTTGCTTTGAATAACCAAAGTAATGCTGAGAAGATTGCTTATTATACTCGACTAAATGCCTCAGTTGATGTTGTTAGAGTGTTATTGAAGCAAGGATTGCCTTTTCGAGGCCATGATGAGTCCGATGAGTCCTCCAATAAAGGAAATTTTTAGGAATTCCATACTTATACAGCTGAGCAGAATCCAACTGTAGGCAAGGTTGTGGGAAACAATGCTCTAGGTAATAATTTGATGGTGTCTCCAAGCATTCAAAAGGACATAGTACATTGTTTTGCAAAGGAAATATTGCAATCTATTCTTGAAGAAATTGGACATGATGTATTTTGCTTGCTAGTTGATGAGTCTAGGGATGTGGCTTGCAAAGAACAAATGGCGGTGGTCTTGAGATATGTTGATAAATGTGGAATTGGCAAAGAGAGGTTTGTTGGTCTTGTTCATGTAAAAGAGACAACTTCTTCGTACCTCAAGTCCTCTATTGATTCTTTATTTGCGGAATATAAGCTAAGCTTGAAGCAAGTTAGAGGCCAAGGATACGATGGTGCTAGCAATATGCGAGGTGAGTTCAATGGCTTGCAATCATTGATTATGAGAGAAAATAGCTCAGCATATTATATCCATTGTTTTGCTCACCAGCTTCAATTAGTTATCGTGGCTGTTGTAAGAAAGCATAAAGACATTGGTAACTTTTTTGATACGATTTCTGTTTTGCTAAATGCGGTTGGTGGATCTTTCAAGAGAAGTGATAAGATTCGAGATATTAATCGAGAACAAGTGCATGAGGCCTTAGGTTGTGGGTTACTTAAAACTGGGACAGGGTTAAATCAAGAGATATGTCTTCAAAGACCCGGAGACACTCGTTGGAGTTCTCACTATAAGACTCTTAAAAGTTTGGTTGATTTGTTCCCAACGGTTGTTAAAGTGCTAGAATATGTGGAACAAGAAGACAAGGATGATAAAAATAGAAGGTAAGCATGGGGGCTTTTAGTTTATTTTCAGTCATTTGATTTTGTGTTTTATTTGCAGCTTATGTTGAGCATCTTAATAATCACAAACACATTGTCATTAGCTCTACAAAGGAAGGATCAAGACATTGTGAATGCAATTGATTGTGTGAAATCAACCAAAAGCCATTTGGACGAGCTTAGGAGGCATGGATGGGATTCTGTCTTAGATGAAGTGTATGACTTCTGTGAGAAGCATGATATTTCCAAATTGGAAATGGAAGAAGCATACGTGAATCCAAAGAAGCCACGCCAAAAATCTGGAATTACCAACAAGCATCATTATGATGTAGATTGTTTTAATGATGTTCTTGATTGGTTACTTCAAGAACTCGATGGTCGCTTCAACGAGAAAAACTCTAGATTGCTTGTTTGCTCACCGCTTTGAGTCCAAGAGAATCATTTCGTGATTTCAATTTGGAGCATTTGATGGATCTAGCTAAACTTTATCCCAATGATTTTGATGATGGGGAATTGAGGGACCTTAAACACCACCTTCGCCTCTACATTGCCGACGTGTGTGCGGATGATAGATTCTCTAACATAGAGACTATTAGCGACCTTTCTCAAAAAATGGTGGAGACAAGGAAACATATTTGCTATCCTTTGGTTTATAGACCTTTGAAGCTAACACTAGTATTGCCGGTTGCCACTGCTACAGTTGAGAGATGCTTTTTAGCCATGAAAATTGTGAAAACATATTTGCGCAATCGCATAGGCGATGACTTCTTGAGAGATAGCCTTATTTGCTATGTGGAGAAATGCGAAATGGAAAAAGTTGCCAATGATGATGTAATTCATCGCTTCCAGAACTTAAGGGAGCGTAGAAAGAAAATATAAATTGTAATGTACTTATCTTTGTTTCGATAAATTCATGATTCTTTTACTTAAAATTTTACTAAGTGATTTATTCTACTTTTGTAGGCTATCAAGATCAGATGTTGTTTTTTTGCCGATGCCGACCATCTTTTGTCCATGGTTAATGGTTTGGAACTTTATCCATCATTTTACTATAGTTAACCAAAACTACTATTAGGAGTGTATGACTCTTTGTTTTGGTAAGCACTTTGATGGCTATTTCTTATTTTCTTTATGTGTCATGTCGTCATGTAGAATTGTTTAACACATTTTTAATTTATTATTCTAATTTCAATACGACATTGCTTCATAATTAGATATGTGTGATATGTATGGGACACCCGGTCATTTTCATTCGGATCCGCCCCTGGGAGTACCTGAGTGAAGTGAGGGTGTTCATTCGTTGGGCTAGTGCAAGGTTAGGACTAGGTGATGTAAAGGCGTCGATCGCGTTCTAGACTGCTTATCAAAGGATAATCAGCGGTGGTATTGACGGATGCCAAACAAACTAGAGAATTTGTATGCTATGGGTAAACTGTACATCTTTGTAGAGTGTAAATATATTTAAATAGCCGTTCTCGTGGTCATAAGCATGCTTAGTGCATTCTTAATGGGTATAGATTTGGTTTTTATAAAAACAGCTCTTGTTGGAGAAATGTGGGAATGGTTTTGTTATTGTTATTTGAGTTGAGTGCCATGTCTATGGCTGGAAATAAGATACTGATCACAGCCGAGGAGGGTTGCGATTTGTTATTTATTCAAGTACTTGTTGTTCTTTATATATTTAACTTCTCTTTAAATTTCCGTTGTAAAATACTATGTATTGATATTGCAAATAAAACTTATTTAATGCTGAAAATAACTTGTAACATAGAGTCCCATCCCTTATTAGCCATGTATATATATAAATTTTGTGATATACCACAAATCTTGCTGAGTACACAATGTACTCAATCTTGCTGAAATTGTTGTTCAGAGTTAGAGGATGAGCCTATGTCGGATGACACGTTCTTTGCATCCGGTACCAAACGGTTCGTTGATGGATCTTTCTAGGACTAATTTCTTGTCAGTTGTCTGAGAGTTTGGATGGGCATGCCACTGGACTTTTGGTTTATATACATGTTATGCTTCCGTTGTTTAATTCGCTAGTTCTGATACTTGTTATTTTATTTGGCCGGTCGGCCGTGTATCAAACTCTGTGATGTAATTGTTTAAGATTACTACCATATTTGTTTCATGTTATATATATATTGTGTATGGATGTGTATGCCAAATTTGGGGATGTGTGTACTAGACACTGATTATGGGACTAGTACGATACACACACGAGGACTTCGGGTATTCCACGCCCAGAGTCCGACAACTTGGGTTGTTCACTTGCCTCATTTACATTTGGCTCCCCACCTATGCATTTTCGGTGGTCAACGTAGCTAATTAGGGTGCCTACAAATCTACGACACTCTTACATCTCATTTCCTCTCTCTACAATGAATCTAAGGAATGCAAGATCACATTCCAGCCCCCTAAACTCATCAAATATGACTTTGATGCTTGATCGAAGACCTCAGAGGCAGCGGGTGACAGCAGCAGAGGAGGAGGAGGAGGTGATGCGCGAATCACAGGGGCCACCGTGGGGTGACATCGAGTACGCAGCTTCTAAGGCTGCGAAGACGCTGCCACCACCGGGGCAGTGTCTGGTTCTACGTCGGCTGTGCCTACGTCGCTCCCAGTTGTCACCTCGCAGAGGTGGAGAATGAGATTCTCCCTGACCTCGTCGAGCTGCTCCGGGGATCAGTCGTGATGGCGTCATTGGCGCGGTTGACATGGGCGTAGCGTAGGATGCAGTGGCTCCCCCATGTCTTTAGAGACGGGAACGACGACAACGCCACGGCTTGGCCGTGGTGAGCGTTCGACGCTGCCTCCACGACCGCTGCTACGGTGCCGTAGGCAATGAGATTTGGGGGAGGCGGCGTGGGCGGCTCGCCTAAGATAACCATGGTCGCAAGCTACGCCATGACGAGGGGGCGGTGGGGGCGGCAGTGGAGGAGGAGGCAAGAGGTGTCAGCCTCAGTGGCGGTAGTCATGGCGAGCGCACGAAGAGGAGGAGGTGAGGGGCGTCAGCCTCGGTGGCTGTGGCGAGGGAGAGGCAGCATGAAGAGGGAGAGGCGGAGGGCTAAAGGCGGCAGCGGAACCCACGTGAAGAGGAGTCAGTAGTGGTTGCGGCCTAAGGTGGCGCGGTGGCAGCCAGAGACGGCTGGATTCATTGGCCCACGGTCGGATCCAGGCTTGATCGGTTTTTTGAGGAAGAGAAGAGGAGAGATGAAGAATAGAATAGGGAGAGAAGAGGAGAGATTAGAAAACCATTAGAATCGTTCTTTCATTGAGTTCATTGCCGTGATTTGAGCACGCACGGCCCGGACAGAATATGTTTGAATTTCACCTTTTATATTCTATTTGTGAGGAACATCTATTTTTCATTATTTGCCACTATACATAATGTAATTTGTCTTTTACTACTCAAAGATGCAAAATGCATCTTTTTTAAAACAAACAAAAAAATTACCAACTGTTAACTGAAGCTGTTAGTAAACCATTAGAATCGTTCTTTTGTCGAGCTCCTTGTTGTGATTTGAGCGTGCGCGGCAAGACAGACTGTGCTTGACCTGCATCTTTTTTTATAAGGACTATAATTGCATCTTAGCGAACAAATGATCATAACAATAAAGAATAATACACCATAGTTTTTTAGTTTAGGCCATTACAAAAATATTTAACAATTTAGTCCATATATTTGTACAAGATTACAAACAAAGACGTCATAGAAAAGGCCATCACCATTGCTTAGCTAGTAAGCACCAGGACAACTATAGTAGCCAGCTATGCTCTAGGCAGCACAAGTAGAAACCTCCGTCCTCTTGGCCATCCAAGTGGATGGAAGTGCAAGTGGCACCATGCATGTTGTTTATTGCATGCATGAGTGCTACCTACACACTTTTCACATACGTTCAATCAACCGACTTCACCTCTTAGTATGGACACCTCCAAGTTTTTTTTTTCAAACATTGACTCTTTTACCACTTCTAATTTGTCAATTTTTACCACCCACACGGGAGAGGGTGAGGGACAAATAGTGATTCTCCAATTTTACAACAACACAAAAGGTGCAAATCATGAATCTTTTACAATTTAGTCCATATATTTTATACAAATTTACAAACAAGGACATCATCATAGAAAAGAACACCACCATTACTTAGGTAGTAAGCACCAAAACAACTACAGCAGCCAGCTATGCTCTAGGCAATACAAGTAGAAACCTCCCCCCTCTTGGGAATCCAAGTGGATGGAAAGGCAAGTGGCACTCATGCATGCAAGTGGCACCATGCATTTGCATGCATGCAAGTGGCACCTACACACTTTTCTCACACGCTCAGTACTTCACCTCTTCGTATAGACACCTCCAAGTTTTTTGTTACAACTTTGACTCTTTTACCGCTTCTAACTTTGTCCTTTTTTACCACCCACACAGGGGAGAGGATGAGGGACCAGTAGTTAGTATCCCATTTTACTGCAACACAAATGGTGCAAATCATTAATCTTTTACAATTTAGTCCATAGATTTTATACAAAATTACAAACACGCACATCATAGAAAAGACCTGCACAACTATAGTAGCCAGCTATACTCTAGGCAGCACAAGTAGAAACCACCCTCTTCTTGGCCATCCAAGTGGATGGAAAGGCACGTGGCACCATGCATGTACTGTATTGCATGCATGAGTACTACCTACACACTTTTCTCATACGTTCAGTCAACCGACTTCACCTCTTCGTGTGAACACCTCCAAGTTTTTTTTTTCCAACTTTGACTCTTTTACCAGTTCTAACTTAATCCTTTTTTACGACCTACACACAAGAGAGAGGATGAGGGACCAATAGTGAGTATCCTATTTTACTGCAACACAAAATGTGCAAATCATGAATCTCATAGTATTCAGCCTGTTACATTTAACTGGATAGCTATGGTTATAGAAAATAACTGAATGTCGATAAATGTAAATATCCTTTGTTCTACGTACAATGAAATTGTATAACCAAAAAAAAATCTAGCAAGTCGTGTATATGAAAGGCTGACCTTAATTACGTGAGCTAGCAGTGCGACATACATTATAGTTGGAATAATGGGTAGCAATATATATTTCGTAGATAGTCCCTAAGACCTCAACCGGTCAACCACCTATTGGTAGTGTGGTGAAGTTATGGGTGTACAATTCCAGATACCAAGGTTCAAATTCTGATATCTATCTTTATGCATGTGTGCGTGTATATGTATATGCAGAGTACATATATATCTAGTGAAAACAATTATTTTGATGATAAATTGAAAAACATTCTGATTTGTGAAGTAACATTAAAAGAATTCTAAAATAGCGATAACCTAACGAGTTTTGGATCTTTGTCGGAGTTGCGGGAATCAACTACTTCAGAGTTTCCGTAGTGCATTGTTTTAGCCTTCTCTAGCTACAACAACAATAAAATATATATATTAAATTTGTACGTCATGCATTGGCACGCATTTCTCACATGTTAGTTGAATAATTTGGAAACAATTCATTGCATTTAAATCCAGATACAAAGATAGCCGGTATTTACTCGCTACAACCACTACATTTCATAACCGATTCCTAAGAGAAATCCCCTGGCAAGTGGCACCATGCATTTTCTGTATTGCATGCATGAGTGCTACCTACACACTTTGCTCATACGTTCAGTCAACCGACTTCACCTCTTCGTATGGACACCTCCAAGTTTTTTTTTTTTTCCAACTTTGACTCTTTTACCACTTCTAACTTTGTCCTTTTTTACGACCCACACAGGGGAGAGGATTAGGGATAAATAGTGATTATCCTATTTTACTGCAACACAAAATGTGCAAATTATGAATCTCTTAGTATTCAGTCTATTACACTTAACTGGATACCCTATTACAGGCAGTTATAGAAAATAACTTAATGTCGATAAATGTAAATACATATCCTTTGTTCTGCGTACAACGAAATTGTATAACCAAAACAAATCTAGAACGTAGTGTACGTTAAAGGCTGACCATACAAGTGAGATAGCTGCGCGACATACAATATAGTTGGAATAATGGTAGCCGTATATATCTCGCGGATAGTCCCTAAGACCCCAACCTGTGTCAACCACCATCTTGGTGGGGTGGTGGAGTTATGGGTAAACAATTTCATCCACCAAAATTCAAAGCCTGATACCCATTTTTATGCATGCGTGCGTGGTGTGTGTGTGTGTGTGTTTACGTCTTATTTGTAATTGCAAAATATCAAAAATCAGCATTTACAGATGTAGTCGATACATAAAAGTGTATGTATATGCAGAGTACATATATATCTTGTGAAAACTATTATTTTGATGATAAATTGAAAATCACTTTGGTTTGTGAATTAACATTAAAAGAATCCTAAAACAGCGATAACCTAACGAGTATTGGATCATCGTCGGAGTTGCGGGAATCAACTATTTCAGAGTTCCCGTAGTGCAATGTTTTAGCCTTCTCTAGCTACCACTACTGGACTCAGCTTCTTTGCCGAGTGCAAAACTCTTTGCCGAGTGCCAAATATCGGGCACTCGGCAAATAGCTATTTTGCCGAGTGCCGCACTCGGAAAAGAACTGCACTCGGCAAATTAATATATCCCAGATGGAGATGTCCTGGTTTGAAAGCATCGTATTTGACAACGTGCACGAAACCTTCTCAAATTTTTATCACAGCCTCCACATATGATATCATGACATCTCCACAAGTTTCATAATTTTCAGACTTTGTTTGCTTTTTATAGAATTTAAAAACACTTCGCCCGCAAGTTCACGGTCATGTTTCGTCAACAAGATGTTCGAAATTTCGGGTCCGTTCCTGGATACGGCCTCACACTACACTCAATAACATGACTATCATTTTTTGAATCATTAAATTCCATTATTCGATGCACGTGCAGTTCAAATTTGATTTTCCGAAATAATTATAGTAAATGAAATAAATTAACTAAATATAAAAAAAAGCCACAAAAATGTACCAAATCCTAACATAGAGTACCTGGTACTATAGGAGGGCTGCACAAAAAATTTGAAGGCCAAAATAAAAAATAAAAAAAAACGTTTGCCGAGTGCTAGGGCACCGCACTCGGCAAAGGGTGTCTTTGCCGAGTGCCACACAGCTGGCACTCGGCAAAGGAGTTTTGTTATTTTTTTAAAAAAGAACTCTCAATCATATGCGAACTTGGCTCTTTGCCGAGTGCCCTCCTGATCCGACACTCGGCAAAGAAATTAAAAAATTAAAATTGTTTGCCGAGTCTGCCGATCTCGCACTCGGCAAACTTTCTCATTATGACCTAGGCGCACGCACACAAGCACACACACGCACACACCGCGCCGCTTGCTGCTCGCGCCAGCGCCATCGCCTCGCCCGCGCCGCGCTTCGTCGCCGCCCCCGCGCGCGCGCCACCCGCCCGCGCGCCTTTGCCCTGCCGCCGCCCCGCCGCCTTGCGGCCCGACCGGACGTCGCCGTCGCCCTCCCCCGCCGCCCCGCGCCTGCCGCCCGCCTATACCGGCGACCCGTCCGCCCAAAGACCGGCGACGTAGGTATGGACTTCCCTTCCCCTCCCTAGGTTCTTGCTGTGCAGTGGTGGTGGTGGTTGACGGTGGTGGAGTGGTGGTGGTGGTGGTGGTGGAGGTGGTGGTGATGGTGGCGGTGGTGGTGGTCGTGGCAGTTGACGGTGGTGGAGTGGTGGTGGTGGTGGAGGTGGCGTGGTGGTTGTGGCGGTGTAGTTGTGGTTGTGGTTGTATATGTGGTTGTCGGCCATCGTGCCGTTGTTTTTTGCAGGTTTTGAAAACCCCTCTTTTCGTATCATGGTCGTAGATCACGTAACCCAGTTAGGCGTCTCCAATAGATGCAATTGATGGTTACATTACTCGCTGATACATATGTTAGAGGATGGATGACCGTCATTGGATGTACACGGGCCGGAGAAGTCAGAGTGATTACACCACGGAATGGATGAACAAGACCGATGCTTTCTTGAACCGTGCATTTGGCAAGGCTGCTAAAGGACATTGTCTAGTTTTGTGTCCCTGCAGCAAATGTTGAAACAGGAGAAGGGTAAACAAGGTGGACATGGGTAAACATCTTTTGAAGAATGGATTTACGCCGGACTAGACCCGGTGGGTCCACCATGGTGAAGCCCATCGTATGAGAGAGGAGGTGGTGAGACCACGCGTCGAGGCTTATGATGTCGATGCCGGTAGCGGACATGTTAGATGAATTTCACCAGGGCGATTCGATGAGGGACGTGAGAAGGAGGAGATGGAGGCGACCTCACGAGCGTTCTCACGACATGATGGACTCGACACGAAACCCCTTCACGATCGGTCAGCGGTGTCTCAACCGGATGCCATTGGGCGCTTAATGGGGTTGAAGTCCGAGTTAAACTGAGTCGAGAAGGCTTCGATAAGATGTTGGCCGTGATTGGCACCACCTTCGGAGGGCCACATTACGCCAAAGAGCATGTACGAGTCACGAAACTCCTTCGTGCACTTAAGATGCCGTATGGCGAGATACATGCTTGTTCAAGGGTGCGTCCTATTTAGGAAAGAACACAAGGATGCAAAGTATCTTGTCTAAAGTGTAAATCCTCCACGTGCACGGAGGTAGACTCGTGATGGCGGAAGAGGCGACTACGATCCCGTGAAAATCCTACGGTACCTTCCGTTCCTCCGAGGATCCAACGGCTATACATGACCGAGGAATCCGCGAAGCAGATGACATGGCACAAAAATGGCAAGCGGTACAATCGACAAGATGGTACATCCATCCGATGGTGAAGCATGGACCCGCTTTCGGATGCGATGAGGATTTGAGGCGGGGCGGACGGTGGCTACCAAAGCACGTAAAAACTCATCACCGACATGCATCACGAGTGCGCATCCGAACCATCGTAACCTACCACGGGTCGAAGCTTGGAGAGAAGGTCACCAAGAAAGACGCAAGAAACATGACGACACAGGACCAGACTTGAGGTAGATGAAGAACATTAATATTGATTCGTTTTGAGATTAAGTCGTTTAATTTGATCTTCTTATATGTCAAATACTTGATGGCGTGTAGATGATTCCCTGGTGGTGCCAATCGTATCCCGAGTCTTTGGCGATGATCGTGGACAAGTGGTTCACGGAGGAGTATCTCGGATGCACATGATGCCGGGCCCGTCGTTTGATGATGCAAGGTCCAAGACACCATCAAGGCGCCGCGGCCTCTCGCATACAAACAAGCATGGGTACATGAATTCATTTATCTATTGTGACGCTCAATTCGCCGATTTCTAATTATCTTCTTTGTCTTTCGCGCGATCGGCGTCACATAGTGGCGGCCTTGCTCGGACTTCGGGCATGGTGTATGGCCCACAAGGGCAAGGCGGCGTCCGACGTCTCCTTCAACTCGAGGACCCGCCCGGCGACACGAACCCGCGTCCACACACCGCGATCGGTGAGTACGTCGCCGACGGCAAGGTCGGTCCATGGGCGGACCATGATCCGAGCACCCGGACTTTGATGGAGAGATCGTCATGAGGTGGGACAAGGCAAGAAGCATGGGCGATTCGGCTTGGCGGCGGCCTCATCGACACGGCCTCTACTCCATCTCTCTCGGATCCGAGCACGAGCACGGCGAGAGCGACCATACGCCCACGCGAGATCACAGACAAAGACCGGTCGGCGACTCGAGGTTATTCTGTTTTACTCGTCGTACATTGATCTTTACACACCTTTATTAGCTTTGCATTCTTGAAACATTGGGTGAAATATTGCAGGCCTACCGGAACAAGAAATGAGGCAACGTCGGGAGGCTGGAGGCCGGCGGCCGAGGATGTCGGCCAGTGAGGCCGAGCAGCCGAGCGGCGAGCCCAGACGCAGAGGCTGGCGGACATTACGGAGTTCCTACAAGGTCTTGGGCAACATACGGGCTTTGTTGTGCCAGCTGGGCTGTTGGCTCCACCTCCGCCTCCGTGTCCTGCAGCTGCAGCTACTCCTGTGAGTATGAAAGTTTTTTGCTTTCACTTGTGCTTTGCTTGTATGACCTCTACCTTCCTAGATTAGGTATCTAATGTAATCTTGTCTCACATGCAATCTCTTCTCCTTTGTGCAGCCTCAATCGACGGGTTCGAATAATCCACCTCATGCGCCTCCGAATGATGGAGCTTTTCCTTCACCACAGTCGCAGTGGCCACCTTCGAGATGAATGGTAGTTGTATTTTCATTTGTTGTTCACTTGGTGATGGACTTGTGATATACTTGTGATGCAATTGTCGACTGTGATGAACTTGTGGATTTGTTTGGATGGACTTGAACACTTATTGTTATATATGTGATGGATGTGGTAAATATGTGATGGATGAGATATATATGTGATGGATGTGATATATGTTTGGATGGATTTGTTTGTCGTGATGGAATGTAAAAAATAAATAAATAACGCAGTTTTGGGTCACTTTGCCGAGTGCAACACTCGGCAAAGGACCCCTTTGTCGAGTGCCATGGTCATGGCACTCGGCAAAGCTGGGAATATGGGCGCCTGAAACCCCAGTTTTCTAGCTTTGCCGAGTGCCAGCCATCCGACTCTCGGCAAAGAAATTTTCAAAAAAAAAAAATTAAAAAATCTTTGCCGAGTGCCGGCCGGGTTGGCACTCGGCAAAGCGGCCGTCAACGGGGCCGGCGCCGTGACTGTGCGTTTTCTTTGCCGAGTGCTGACTCGGCACTCGGCAAAACCTTTACCGAGTGCCCGACAAAAGGCACTCGGCAAAGGTTGCTTCGCCGATAAATTTTTTTCCGAGTGCTTTTTGCCGAGTGTCGCACTCGGCGAAGCTTTTGCCGAGTGCAAAGGAGCCTTTGCCCAGTGCCTGAGGCACTCGGCAAAGAGCCGGAATCCAGTAGTGTACAACAACAATAAAAATATATATATATATATTAAATTTGTACATCATGCACGGGCACGCACTTCTCACATGCTAGTTGAATAATCTGGAAACAATTCATTGCATATAAATCCAGATAGAAAGATAGCCGGTATTTACTCGCTACAACCACTACATTTCATAACCGAATCCTAAGAGAAATCCTCAAATAAATACGATGAAAGAAAGATATGCTTACCTCATTGCAGCCCACGGAATGCTTAAATACGGAGCCCTAATCCGCTCCTCAAGGATTGAGACTACACTGAGGTAAGACTGTGATCGGGTGGTGGCTGCATCGAGTTTGCTTCATAGGATATAGACTGTGATCAAGACTATATCCTTCGGCGAGCTGTGCTTGGCTATCCAGTCCGACCTGCAGCGAAGCGAACGCCATGGCACCTGGACGCCCCATCTCCACCAACGCCCCTGAAGGACACCCCGTCTCCACCAACGGCAGCGTGGCCGGCTCGTCCGACGTCGGCGAGGACACCATCTCCCGACTCCATGACGAGGTGCTCTTGAACATCCTGGGCCGCCTCCATGCCGAGGAAGCCGCCCGGACCGCCGTCCTCTCCCGTCGCTGGCGTAACCTTTGGAATTTACTCGCCCGTGAGAATTAGAAGCTAGCTAGCGTATGGAGATTGGAGAATAAACGGTTTCTTGTAACTCGATTGATCGATTATTGTTGCCTGTCGATCTACATATGAAAATTACTGTAATAATCTCGAATAAGATGTCATATTAATTGTCGCTTTAATCCTGAGATGCCTCTTTCTTGCCTATTGAGATTTGTTTATTTAGTAAAAATCCTTGTTTCCAGCTAGCTGAATGCCATGGGTAGAGATCAAATTGAGAGGGTAGATTTATTGTTTAATGTTGGGAAGACATTCTGCAATAAAAAAAAAGGGAAATTAGAATGCTTTATGCATGCCTACATTGCAGCCAGGAGAAGATTACTTAGAAGCATATCGATATTGGCCAATGGAAGCACGAATGTAACACACTAACCTGTAGACCAGATAGGAAAAAAATGATAAGAAAGATACGGTGTATACCCAATTAATCCTTGAACAGCTTCGAAAGAGATGGGATCAGATGGGAATTAATCTGTGTTGTCAACCCACATTATGAGGGGAAAGGAGCTAGCTAGGTTTCACGTACAATTAATGCATGCTATTCTGACCGCGACAAACATCCACTATTGGTACCAATGGCTGCAACACTTGTGCAACATCTGATCTTGCATTTGTGTTTCGATCATTTTCCAGTGTGGAGACGTTCACTTGGATCATATCGATGCAGTCAGTTTATTGTTGTTCTTTATAACACCATTCTCCCAAAAAAGGAAATATCACAAATTAATTATTTAATGGGCCAAATCCGGCAATACTCCAACTTCTCCTACATCTAGCCCAAAATGTCAAAACCCTAGCTGCAGTCTCCAAGGTAATCTCACTAGAAAATGCAGTGCAACCGTCAGAAACCCTCACTATTGGCCTGGTCGACATCCAGTCCGACCTACAGTGAAGCGAAGGCCACAGCTCATGGACATCTCCAGCAACAGCTACACGCCTACACCAGCCGCTCCACCAAAGGAGGTGTGGCTGGTTCCTCTGTAGGGTTTTGTTTACCACTAGGGAAAAGTACCATATGTCACCGACATCTCGGGCAAATCTTGTCCGAGATTGTTAAACAAATTTTCAATTCAAATTTGGTTACTGGTCAAGATCTTGGTAAACTCTCGGAAATCTCACCCAAAAATTTTGAATTAAAAATATCCAAAATTCTTGGTTACCGGCTGAAATAATTGATGTATTCAATGTGAAACTCGAAGCAAGTACTACTAATCAGAATTTCCAAGTGAGAAATAAATTGCAGAATGTAACCTAGTTATAATTTACTAAATAGTTGGGGTAAAGCTCATCATGGTCTTGTTGTTGCATCTCCATTGCATGTGAAACTCGAAGCAA